>CM050166.1:318727243-320042243 GCA_027410445.1 Discoglossus pictus | reverse complement strand
CACACACCTCACACACACACACACAATACATCATTATATATATATATGTATACACACTGCACATTACACACACACCTCACACACACACACACAATACATCATTATATATATATATATGTATACACACTGCACATTACACACACACCTCACACACAATACATCATTATATATATATATATGTATACACACTGCACATTACACACACACCTCACACACACACACACACAATACATCATTATATATATATATATGTATACACACTGCACATTACACACACACCTCACACACACACACACACAATACATATAATATATTATATACTTATAATCTGTATAATATAAGTGTGTATAAAATCTATAATATATTTATAATATATACAGTATATATATATATATATATATATATATATATAAATATATCTATCTATCTATATCTATCTATATATATATATATATATATATATATATATATATATATATATATATATATATATATAAATAATGTCCCAGTGCACATTTTGTTGTATATATGTATTTTTTTTTATTAGTTTATGGCCTCCAGCCCATGATGCCATGTCCCCCCAGGCTAAGCCTTCATGTCCCCCAAGGCCAGGCCTTCATGGTCCCGATCAGTCAGATCTGTCACTATCAGTCAGACCCATCAGACTACTTACATTCATCGAAGCTGTTCAATTATCCACCACTATGCATCTCCTGCCTGTGCGTTTTTCTGCAGAGGCAGGGACTTCCTGAATGACTTTGCATGCATGTGACGTAATTCTGAAACTCCCTGCCTCTGCAGAAAATGTGCAGGCAGGGGAGACATGGCGGAGGTGAATTGAAATGCTCCAGTGAATGTAAGTAGTCTGATGGGTCTAATGGGGCATGGAGTTCTGCTCCCTCTCTCCAGCAGCGTGCATGCACAGCTCCCTCTCTCCAGGGGCGTGCACGCACAGTTCCCTCTCTCCAGGGGCGTGCACGCACAGTTCCCTCTCTCCAGGGGCGTGCACGCACAGCTCCCTCTCTTCGCAAAGGCCGCAAATGCTGTCAAGGAGCGCGAGGGCTGCAGTTGCTGCGAGGGCTGCAGCCCTCTTCGCGAGGGCTGCAGTTGCTGGCAAGGAGCGCCTGCGGCGCTCCTTGCCAGCAACTGCGACCCTCGCTTCGCGAGGGCCGCGGGCTCGCTATGCGAGCCCGCTAGCGTGAGCAACGGCTTAAGCAAGCTCGCCTGCTCACAACTATATATGTGATGTATTTATAAAGCCCAATTAAATTACAGTGATATAGTACAGGAATATAGGAAGTCCTGAAGGACAATTAATGCCCTGGTGAATCAAGTTTGTAATTAAGAGGTAAGAGGAATATGATACATAATGTATGGAAATGATAATATTGCTCCCTTTAGATGTTCTGTGTCGTTTTTATAGATGCACAACTTAAAACATTACAACTTTTAATACTGATTTATATATAGCTCTTGACCAAAAAAACACTCATAGATCAGCAATTTTTGTTTGTAGTTATCTGTACCAGTGTTTGGAGCTGTGTTTTCTGATCACAGAACATTTCACATAAGAACAGTTAGCTAATAGCAATGCCTTTACTTCTTATAGTTTATTGATTTAATTATGTGTAATTATTATTTTTGTTTATTTAAGCTTACTTTCTTATTTTAGATACATAAGAAATAAAAAAGTTGAATTCATAGTGGGACCTTAGGTGCAAATGGTTATATGGATGTCAGAGCTGAGAAACTGGTAATTTGAACAGGTGCATTTTTATAGTCTATTTAAGGATATGAAGCTGGCAGAGTGTCTAATGCAGCATAAAATTAAGTTTAAAATATAAGACAGATCATGGGAGAAGTCTTGTATGCATAAAACAGAAGGCATATTTGTTTGCACAAATTTAGATATGAGTGCTGAGATGCAGTTGGCAGAGCACCTTTGAGGGACTTATTGAAAAGAACAAGGGGTTTGTAGGAGGTTAGATTTCAGAGGTGATAGGAATAGTGTCCTAGGTGGTATAGGAGTAAATTGTGTGTGCCATGGGCATCCATGAGAACCCCTATGTTCATAGCTTCGTAGATCATGGTGGCCCATTATGTTATGGGGGTTAATATTAGGTACCCTGGGAGGCCATTGGGGGCCCCATTTTATACTTTAGATTAACATGAGGGTTCATAGGGACTCACATGAAAGGGATTAATATTTAGTGTAATACCAGTATATGAGGACCTACATAGATATACTTTAGTTTGGGGTTACCCAGGCTCAGTGGGGGTATATATATATATAAGTATTTAAGGGGATCCCCTGGTTCATAGGGGGGTGAATGGTATTAAAAGGAAATCCTGGGGGATTATCGAAGGTATCGGGTATTGAGGGGGGATTTCCCTACTTGTCTGTCTTACCCTGAACTCGGTGCCAAGAAAATACCTTGTACTGTTTTTTTTTAGGCTGCGATAGTTATTGAAACATGAAAACAAAACACGTTCAAAAGCTGCTGCTTTTGGGAATCTTAGTAAATTAGTGTCTTTATCCAGCATGCTCAGCCCACAAGTAAGTTTATTAGCTGCCTAGAGACTCTACTTGGTATATTCACTGCAGCCATGGGACTAATCCCTTGTTTACTTTACATATAATGTGAAAGCAGACACACAGTAGTACAATGTTTTTGCATTTTTGCCTTTGTCAAGTGCTAAAAAAATCTAAAAACGTACATGTAAGGAAAAGCTTCACAACCCTATTTCACTGAAGAAGTAGGTAGCTGAGACATAAGACATGAATATTTTTCTGTATCACTTTCCCAAAAAATGAACACATATGTACGAAAATGTAGTTTTAATAAACTTAATAAGGCAGGACTGGGATGTGTATTAGGTTATTGTGAGAATTTCCTGGAGACAAAAATAATTCTGGCATTATGTTGGTTTATTAGTTTGTAATCTGTTTCTCTATATACTATATATGCTAAAGAACACATCATTCCTAATAGGATCTATAAGAAAGAAATCTAACATTAATAGCAGTGTGGATTAAAATGTTCAGTTGTTCTTCTAGTTTATTTATTTAAGTTTTTAGAGGAATTTTCTATTAAA
Organism: Discoglossus pictus; assembly: GCA_027410445.1. Lineage (NCBI taxonomy): Eukaryota > Metazoa > Chordata > Amphibia > Anura > Alytidae > Discoglossus > Discoglossus pictus. Next base: position 320,039,147 of record CM050166.1, on the reverse strand, counting down.
CGACAAACATTATGTACTTATTAAAACTATGATGTCTTTTTTCAGATGTAAAAACTTTAATACATCTAACTATAGATGATAAATAAATTAGGAAACTAAACTGTACATGTTTTGTCTCTGAGCAAAACTGGAGAAGAGTTATGATAATTTTAATTACAGTTGTGATTTGGACAGTTACCAAGGGATGTGCGCACTAAAAGGGTCGTTAGTGGATTATGTCTTGTTAGCTTGCTTTTTATGTGATGAGCATTGGCTGGGGAACACTGTATCCTAGGAAAAGTGCAATACCACATAAAATTATATTGTTTGAAAAATCTAGGCCTTAATATGTTTACTCTGATAATATGTGCATAATTACCAAAAAAGTAATTTCAATGGAAGAATTTTCAAGTAAACAACATAATGAATCTCTTCTTACATTTGGAATATTATTTTTAATATACATCCATAATATCAAAATAAACCTGTACATCAACTTTTGAAATAAGACAATCAGGGTGAATTCAAAAACAGTTGACAGATCTTTAAAAAAAAAAAAGAAATCTACTTGTTTTCTAAATTATCACATATATAGTTCTCAGCAGCTCAGGCTTGCCAAAACCGTTGGTAATGCAACGTTAAAACTGCGGAGCAAAGGTCGTGGTTGCGGCCAGGCAAGGAGCGCCAAAGGCGGTCCTTGCGCTGGTGGAGATGAGCGCCCTAGGCGCTCATCCCTACGACCCATACTACTTAGGCAGGGAGCGCCAAAGGCGCTCACTGCACTGGTGGAGATGAGCGCCATAGGCACTCATCCCTACGACCCCACACACAACTTAAGCATCATACTTAAGAAACCGCAGGAATACAGATCAACACAACACCCAATTACACAGTTCACAGTGTGAGACCCGTAGCACTTTGTAAAAATCGCCTACAAAAATTACGGCCAGTAACACTTTGCAAAGGAAACCCGCACTTAAAACAAAAAAAATACGACCCACGGCACTTTGAAAAAAAATAATAATACGAGGTACAAAAAATACAAAATTAAGAGCCAAACCGCACACATCCAAAAACACGAAAAACACAAATAATAAAAACAAAAACACACAAAAAACATCAAACTCAGCACGGGGGGACAGGTAGGACATCTGGAAGTGAGGTTTTACCCAAATTTAAGCAGAATTTGAAGAGTTTCGCCACTCAAAAATCGCCGAAGCAAGAAATAAAATGGCCGAAACACCGCCAGGCACATACGACTTTTAACCAGGAAAGTACGAGGTACAAAATACATTATTAGGAAGCACAGAAAATGATCCTGACCCGCGTAACACATAGACAATCTCAGACATTTTACAACACTAATTTGAAACTAATAACATTACTATTATAAAATGCCGCTTTACACAACTACACAAACGGTTTAGCCTCGCACACGCAGCCTATTTACACTGCACACTTGACACATTGCTGACACTTTCTCCTCAGTTCAGCAACAGTCCAAATGTGAATTGTATGCTGCACCAACATCAAAAGGGATTGTTAGCTCTTCAGGATATTGATTGCTGGATATATTGGTTACAAATAGTTAATATACATTAATTTATTAATTAATTATTTCATTAAATATTATTACAAAAAAATATATATAAAAAATACAAATAGCAGAGGAGAGCCTCACAATGAGCGCCACCAAAGGTGCTCAGCACGGGGCTCACAATGAACGCACAGAGGCAGAGCACCAAAAGTAACCAAGCCTCATGATGAGCGCAGAAGGCACTCAGTGTGGGGCTTGCAACTTGCTCAGACCACCAAAACTATACCAGGGGAGAGGCTTACAATGAACGCCAAAGGCGCTCAGCACGGGGCTTGTAATGAGCACCGAAGAAGCTCACAAGACCAAAAATACACCATGGACAGAGGCTCCCAATAAGCACTTTTGGTGCTCATTGCGAGCCACGATTCTGAAATGGTGTTTATATTTTACACTGCACTAAAAAAAATATATTTTACACTGCACTTATATATCTGTATTACTGCTCATTAATGTACATTATTTATTATTTATTAATTAGTAATACTACTTATATATCTGTATTACTGCTCATTGGATGACAGGGATAGGACCTTAAAAGCAGTTAAATATTTAAATCAGTTTAGTATGCTCTGAGACCTCCATTGGGGGAGGACGGTGGCACATTAATTAAGAACTAATCTCAGTGAAAAAAAGAAAAACATTGCTCTTTCTAATACATTTATTTATTCATTCATTAATTAATTATTAACATAGATTATTTTATTAATTATTAATTAGTATTATTTCCAACAAAAAAAAATATATATATTTTACACTGCACTAAAAAATATGTAGATTTTACACTGCACTTATATATCTGTATTACTGCTCATTACCTGACAGGGATAGGACCCTCAAAGCAGTTAAACATTTACAGTTTAATCAGTTTATTATGCTCTGACACCTACTACATTTCATATTTTATACTGCCTTTATTTATGAATACATTGGTGCTTAGGCCTTTACGTTTTGCATGTATGCCAATTAAACATGATGCTTTCAATGATTAATTAATTAATCGAATCCTAACATTACAAATGCTTTTCATGTCATTTTACAGTATGCTCATCTCTGTGAACCCTGGACCTGTGAGAACACAGACAGTGAGCTTTGCAGCATTTCATCTGCAATTACGTCAACTTTACAGGTATATAATTTCATGATGCCCTTCTTTAGGAAAACAGGATTAAGTATTTTTGTTTTTCATTGATAACAGTTTTTGATTAATTTATTAATGTGTATTAGTTAATTAATTCTTAAGTAATAATTAAAAAAAATAGACTGAACTTATTTATGAATACATAGATGCTTAGCTATTTAGGTTTTAATGTATGCCAACTAAACATCATACATTGATTGATTAATTAATTAATTGAATCAAAACAGTATAAATCCTTTTCAGGGCAATCTAAGTTTGCTCATAGCTCTTTGTGTTTCGATATTAAATTTACTTTTCAATGATGCCCTTCTTTAGGAAAACATGATTAGCTCTTTATGTTTTCCATTGATGACAGTTATTGATTAATTAATTAACGTATATTAATTTATTAATTAGTTATGAATTAATTATAAAAAAATATAAATTTTACACTGACATTATTGATCAAGATATATAGGATTAGCTATTTATGTTTTCATGTATGCCAATTAAAAAACAGACATTGATTACTTAATTCATTTAATGAAATAATAACTAATGCATTTCAGGTAATTTTACTGTTTCATTAATGCTCTTTAGGTTTTGAATTGATGACAGTTAAAAACAATATGTACAATAAAAAAAAACACATTATATCTTACAGATTGGAAGAAATAAAAGATTGAGACCATCACACAGTGGAAGAATGTCATCCATTACCACTTCAGGTAAGTAAAAAAAAATCTTACTAATCTTATGATTGCCATTGCTTGCTATATTACAAAACAGTACAATTGAAACTAAAACACCTGTATTTACAATTACAGATTACAATGGTGGACAACGCAGAAGAAAAGAAAGAACGGAAAAGAAGAATGCCAAGGGAACGGAAGCAAAGATGGAGAGATGCAAAGTTGCCCGAGACTTCACAAAGATTAAGAGAAGACTGACAGAGACTTGCCAATAAAAGAAAAATGACTGAAAAGGGAAGAACTGAGTGTGACGGAGCTACAAAGAAAAGAAAAAGTAAAAAACATAATGTCTTTCAAACATTGCCAAATGACCAAATGTTGCATAATGACACCAATATTGATATACATAACACCAATGTTGATATACAAAGTTGTTGTGATATCTGTGTTGATGAAGCTCAGGATAGTCCCTTATTTACAGCACTACCAGTAGAGAGTCATTATTGCGGATTACTCGATGTGGTTTGTCAGTTTTGTGGGGCCTATCATTTTCTGAAGGAAAGACCAACTGATGGAAAGTTTTTTTAGACACACATTTCCAGAATATTTAAAAAGTATAATGAGTGATCCAACATTTCCAAATTATAGTAATTAAAAAAAAACATTAGGTCTTATAACAGTGCAATTTAATTTGCTTCAATGGGTGCTACATTAGCAGAAAATGTCCCAGGACATGGCCCTACTGTTTTAGAGTACAAGGACAAATTTACCAACGGACTTTACATTTACACCCACAAGCAGGAGAGCAAAGGAAATTTGCACAGTTATATGTCCTAAATACAATGGAAGCTATTGAACAACGGATGGTGCTTCCTGAAAATAAATAATGTTTATGCATAGTCTTTGAACAGTTGGATAACATTATGGCCAACAACCCATATAATCAAGCATACACAACATTAGCAGAGGTTGAAAAAGACAATAGGCAACATGCTCAAATAAATCAGTTGCCAATGCCAAGAGTAAATATGGTTCTGAAAAGACATCGCAATACTGATCAAAGATGTTATAATTTACCAACAGTAAATTAGGTTGCCATGGTCTTTTATAAACATAAATATATTAAGTTGTAATTTGGATCCAATGACAAATCCCATTTTCGTTCCAAATAGTGAGCCACGATGGGAACCAAAATTACAATTGAAAGTTATCCCAATAGTAAAGTTCGTGTTAGAAACAATAATTCTATGCTGGAATATAATAATAATCCTACTTTATGTGGAGGGAAACTCACATAACAATGTATTATAGATTCATAACTACAAGTTGAATCAAATAATCTAAATGTTATCAAATTTAAACAAAAATCTTTGCATAGAACAATATTGTGGATTGATGTATTATGTTGCTGAATCGACCAGATTTAGTGGCTAGAGTATTCAAAATTAAAATAAATACATTAATACATGATATACCTAAAGCACAGTTATTTGGGACATGTTTGGCTTTTATTTATACCATTGAATTTCAAAAAAGAGGCCTGCCACATGCACATATGCTTTTAATCCTTCAAGAAAAAGAAAAATTAAATACTGCAGAGAGAGTGGATTCAGTGATTAGTGCTGAACTGCCACATCCACAAAACTATTCAAAACTTTATGAAATTATAACACACAGAATGATTCATGGCCCATTTGGAGATAAAAATTAAAATTTACCATGTATGGAAAATATAAAATGCACAAAAGAGTTCCTAAAACAATTTAAAATGCAAACGTATGCTAATTGTGATGGATACCCTTTATATAAAAGAAGAGTAGGACAAACTGCTATTATTCATGGCCAAAAGGTTGATAATAGATATGTTGTTCCATAAAATCCACATTTTCTGATGAAGTACAATGCACACATAAATGTGGAAGCTTGCACTTCTATCAGATCCATAAAATATGTGCACAGATATATATACAAAGGATATGATGCAGCAACTGTTGTTGTGCAAGGTGCACAAAATTAACAAGACAATCCAATTTTACATGATGAACTTTCATGTTATTTAGATGCTCTCTATGTCAGTGCTCCAGAAGAAATGTGGCGTCTTCTGAAATTTGAGATGCATGATCAGTCACATGCTGTTTATCGATTAGCTGTACATTTGCCACAAAGTCAATTTGTTTGCTTTACTTCAAGGAATGAAAGAAATGCCATAGCCCAAAATGAACATAAAGCAAAAACACTTACTGCTTGGTTTCATTTAAATTGCAAGGACACTGGGGCCAGACAATTTTTAAACATTGAGATTCCATATGACTATGTATTCGTAAATGGCCAATGACGACAACGAAAAAAAGATACAAATAAAATGATCCCAAGCATTTATATCATTAGTCCAAGAGAAATTGAACGTTTTAGTTTAAGATTACTTCTTTAACATGTTTCTGGTGCACAAAATTATGAACATTTACGCACAGTGAATGACATAGTTTATGATACTTTCCAATTAGCTGCAAGACATCAAAATGTCCTGGCAGATGATAAGGAATGGGAGAGATGCCTAGAAGAAGCATCACTATATCAAATGTAAAAAAAAAATGAGAGAACAATTTGCATTCATAAATTGTGCAAATTTTAATCTGCCTGATCCAGGACTCATAGAGCTTTGAGGACTATGACACTGAGCTTCAAAACCAAAAAACCCAAGAAAAAATGCAACTTTAATTACATTACAATTGCAAGCATTTAACACCATCACAAATGCAATTGATGATGACATGCTCAAAAAGCGTTATTTCTATCTAGATGGCCCTGGTGGATCAGGAAAAACGTATCTATATAATTTATTGATGAGTTTAATTCGAGCACAGGGTCAAATAGCACTGCAATTTGCAACAACTGGAATTGCCGCACTTTTGTTAGAAGGTGGGAGAACTGTGTATAGTGGATTTAAACTGCCAGTTCCCATTCTAGAAACATCAGTTTCAGATATTCAAATAAAGTCATTACAAGCCAAAACATTCATACAAAATAAATTAATTATAATAGATGAGGCAACAATGATGTCGTGTCATGCCCTGCAATGTATTGATCGATTATTAAAAGAAGTTATGGAAAATGATTTGCCATTTGGGAGAAAGGTGATGTTGTTAGGAGGAGATTTTAGGCAAACATTACCTGTTGTGCCACATGGAAATAGGACTGACATTGTCAAAACATGTATAAAGACAAGTAAACTGTGGAAAATATTTACACACCTTAAATTAGAACTAAATATGAGATCTCAAGGCCACAAAATAATTAAATTATTGGCTAATTCAAATTGGAGAAGGAAAATATCCAACAATAACTAATCTACCTGATGATACCGTTGAAATTCCATTAGAAATGATATGCAAAGAATCACTAATATCGGCAATCTTTCTAAATACTATCAATAACAATGATTACTCAGACATTGCAAACAAAGTGATATTCACATAAAAAAATATAGATGCCTTGAATCTACATAATGACATTTTAAAATTAATAAATGCACCCAAAAAATATTATTATAGTGCAGATTCGGTTCTGGCTGATGACAAAGACAGTGAATCTAACTTTATTATAGAATTTATCAATTCTTTAGCTCCCTCTGGAATGCCACCACATATTTTGCAACTGAAAAAAGGAGCAATTGTCATGCTACTGAGAAATATGAATCCCCAAAAAAGGACATTGTAATGGGACCAGATTAATTGTGCAGGATTTAAGAGAACATTTCATACATGCAGAAATTATGAATGGTACCCATAAAGGTGAACAAGTTTTTATACCATAAATTGATTTGGCTCCAAGTGAGACTGGTTTTCCTTTTGCCCTTCAAAGGAGACAATTTCCCATCATCATGGCACTTGCTATGACCATAAATAAATACCAAGGACAAACTTTTAAGTCTGTGGGTATTTTTTTTCAGGAACCTGTATTTACACATGGACAACTCTATGTTACATTTTCAAAATGCAAGAATCCAGAGGAAATTGATGTCAGGGTGATTTATTCGATGATTGCCAAATTTTTAAAAAACATTGTCTTCTAAGAGATGCTGTAACTTCAATTCAAAAAAGTAAAACAATTAAAAAGATATACAAAAAAAAAAAATACATGGAAAAGTGCTTTTATCTCAAGGACAAATTCATAAAAAAAGCTTAAAAAACATAGAGAACAGTGGTTTTATTTTGAGCATGAACTTTAATGTCACTCAGACTCTTTTTAGAAGATCACTATATCACATAGGAAACTCTATAAAATGGCAAAAAACATAGAGCACAGTGGTTTATACTCCGAGGATGAACTTTTATGTCTGGTGGACTCTTTTTAGAGGACCACTATTTCACATAGGAAACTCTATGTGCCATTTTCAATAACTACAACAATAACAAAAAACAACTAAAAAACAAAACAAAGCAGAATATCGGAATATCTTGGAAGTGACCTTTTGGCAGGATGGGCTCCAAAAAACAGTTACGCTCTATTTTCTACAGATTCCAGTTTAAATGTTATTATTACAAGGTAATGTTTGAAATGTTAAAATTGTATTTTACAAGATGTGTAAAGTTGTTTCATTGTATGTCATTAAGGGTTCATGTTAGTAGGAGGATGATCATTTTGTGGAAAATTGAAATGTATAATTAAATATATGGATATTGATCCAGGGAGTAATCCAATCAGCAGTTAATGGGGTCAGGAAGGAATTATTTTTTTTCCCCTTTGACACAATTGGATAAGGTTCACTAGTTTTTTTTCTGTTTGCCTTCCTCTGGATTCAATACCTATGTGGTTTACCAGTAGTTGAACTACAAGTTGCATGTTACAAAACATTATGTAAGGGTTTCCAATACTCATTCATAAAAAGTTGACCCATTGTTATATTAGTCATGCATAGATGACAATTAAAAATGATAATATTGTTAAAAAAGGATGGTTTACCAGTTGTTGAACTATAAGTTGCATGTTAAAAAAATAAACACATTTACTATAATTTTTTTACTTCTTCCAAGATAACTAAAGGGTTAAGAGTGTCAGAGACTCACATTGGGTGGAAAACAGCATTCCCAGTCTACCCATTTTATTGCCCTGTCATTTTTGACAGGCAAGTCGCTAGTTGAAGTATATTGATAAACAGCAATAGCCTGGAATGCAGGTGTTAATTAGTCTTTGTTCTGTGACCATTTCAGAAATGTAACAGAATGATTGTAGATATTGGACTATTTTATCTCTTGTATCTCTACAAAATAGAAAGTAATACAATTTTATACATTACCAAGTATAGGATTTTAGAGTAACACCCTGTCTCAGTATAAGAACCCTTCTTAAGATAGTATGAAGTAATCCTTGTGGCTCTTTTCTTTTTATGAAAGATAGGATTGAAATTGGATATAGACAGATATAGTGAAATATCTTAGAGAAAATATGCCAGAGAGTGACAGACAGAAAATAGCCAGGAAAAAATGACCATCAGAAAAACCCTGATCCCTCTCACTGCATATTAGATAAACACTTTCCCTATGAACCCCCATTTGGTCACAGGGTTGGATTCCACCAATTGCAATAGGCTTATGTCCTGTTTGTACGTATATGCATAATTATAATGTGTCAATAAACATGTTGTGTAAATATGTTTCTGTCCTCTGGGGATCAGCCTTGTTTCATGTTTTAAAATTAATCATTATGGAATATATTGGAAGTTTGTTCTAGTTATTTCTTCTAAACTTATTCAAACCTGCTTTGATAAGCACTTGGTTAGAACAATGTGGGATTGAATACCAATGCATAAACCTGAGTTTATCACTCTTTTGATAGCACTATGTGTCTTCCTCCTCAAGGCCTCAGCTCAGCCCTCAGAAATGACCTGGCCTCGGCCCAGGTCCTGCCTGATAGAACTGTTATAAACTTAACATTTTTGTGTGTAACAGGGAGAATGATTAACCTTTTATCTGAAAAATGAGTACACTATAGGCACCTCTATGTGTTTACAATGGTAACAGCAAAACCAACAGACAATCATATAATGTAGACAAAATATATGATCCCTTTTTTTTACACGTATGGCTTAGTCACTCTGAGTACCTGCATGGCTCTACCGGAACACATAGAAGGTAGATTTATTATGGCAGCCATATAATCACACTTTAGGTAAAATGTCACATAGTGCGGGGAACAGTAACAATCACTCATAAATGTTTGCTGCAGGTGGAATGTAATGGAAAGTTCACTTGCAAATAATCAAGCCTTAATTGCTTTTGCCCAGCTTGGTATAAAATAATCCCAAAAGAACAATTTAGGTTTTAGGTCAGCGAGAATTGGCCTTTCCAGTTTTCAGAGGTCCAGCTTTGTAATAGTAATCAACATCAAAATTGTATTGATACATTCCAAGCTCACAATGTTTGAGAGTAATTAGGTATAACTGTAATGATAAACTGAAGATCACCTTTTTATTGAAATGTTTGAATTCATTAGGTAACAGTTTATTTAGAGCTAGAAAATCTGGATATCAATGTGAATAAAACACAAAAAGAGTAATTCAGAAATATAGCAAAACTTAGTGTTCTTTTTTCTGTACTATGATATCTGAAAGTAATAGGTGACTCCTGTAGCTTGCATGTAAAAGAAATGAGAAGCTGTTTATAGTATATTAACTATACATTTTGCTATATATGTAAGTTTAATCTGACACACTGATTGTTAATGATTTTCTTTAAACATATCACAGTTGCAAGTATTTTGATAACTCTAGATTCTATTCATCAGATATTACCATTGAATATATTATCAGATATTATATTTAAACATATTTGTTGCTGCACAGTTTTAAATATATTCATAATTAACAAGACATTGGAAGCTTTTTTTTCTTAGTTGCATGTGAAAGATAGCATTTGATAATGTACGACAGTGTGTTTTCTTTTTTCAAATGAAGCTCTCATTAAAAAAAATTATACAGATATTTAACTGATTTGGGGACTTGCCCCTTTTAGACAGTGAACAGTGAACAGTAATACAGATGTATTTGTCTGCAAATGAAATCTACAAAGCACATTTCATTGTGCTCTTTGCAATTCCTGTTAATTGTTATTAAGTTTAAAAAGGTTTTGCTTAACATGTATTCAGGCAAAACACATTAATGGCTATTTTTTTTTTTTTTTTATGTGTTAGTCAGGAACTGCTTGATTGTGCATGTGATCTTGGTTATGCCGCTTGAATAAATCTCCATTGAAGACAATTACAATTGTTATATTTGCTTATTCATGAAAATATTTTAATTAAAATAAATTACAAAATTACTCTGATCCATACCAGAGAGACCACAAGCCAAAATTTACAGTGCAGAGTAAGAAGGAAATAATATCACTGTCAATAATCTGGTAATGGCTTTTAAAAAAAGTAATATAAAAAAGTTAAATAAGTGATTTACAATTGTATACTGGAAAGACTGTGAGTACACATTTGACGACTTCAATATATGTACAGTAATGAAACAAATAAAAAGCAAGATTGAGCCCGTTCAGCAGCAACTTCCTGAGCACAGAGCACTGGATGCCTCTCCCCGATGGCTCTTCAGTGTAATATATGTCCATATAAGGAGGAATGTCATCCAGAATCACAGCACTGGGGAAAACTGTTGCATATTAAAGCAGCTCCCATAGGCACACCAGGTTTAAGGCCAAGGAAACCCATTCTGCCCTTCTACATGGCAAAGCATTTGAATTGCTTCAATGGCTTTTTTTGTAAAGTATTATCCAAAATGGGTATCTCTGTCCCAATTGCTGAGTACCTACCTATCACTTGCCTAAGGCACTCCTTAGTCTTCCTGGTAATATCTCCAGAAAGGGGTACCAGGTGCCTCTTTTCCCCTTGCTGTCCTCTAGCTAGACTAATTCTGACTAATTCTCAGATCCATGGGGTGAGTGCTGAAACCATAACTCATAACTGCTGATTTTTTGCAGATGATGTTATGGATGTCCTAACCCAGGGTGCGTCTGGACTTAGTCAATATTGAAAAATCAGAGGCCTTACATTTAACTATTTAACATGAAATGCTTTTTTTGGGGGGCCCATTCTCGGTCAGATATCTAGGGGTCAATGTGAAAGCTATGTGGTTTCAGTTTTATAAGGCAAAATATCTAGAAATGCATAAAACTCCTTTGATGGACATTATCTCTGCTCTAACTAACAGATCTCTTGATCAGATAGGATTAATTTAGTTAAGGTAAATGTACTTATATATCCTATACCAATCCCTATGAAGGTATTTGTTTACCCAGCATTTACATATTTAAGTTTATATGGCATACAGATTTCAAAGATCTACCATGTATAAACACAAGATCAATGGGAGACCATCCTGCTCAATTTTATTATTATAGAATAAGGCTGCATGGTTGTTATTTAGCCACATAATGCAGTAACATAGACCGATCTGGGTTGATAAGACTTTTAACACAAACATTTAAACAGTAGAAACCAAATGTAATAAATTAATAGCGGATAACAGTGTGCTGTTAAAATATGTAACAACATTAGAGAATAAAATTGCTGAACTAAATAATAAAATGGGAAAAATGGAAGATCGATCAAGAAAATGTAACCTCTGCATTAGAGGGATTTCAGAAAATATAGTAGGCCTGAGGAAATATGTTCATGAGTAAAATTGGTTCCAGATCTTCCAAATGAAGAGTGCAAGTTAGATGCCATACACAGACTTCCGCTCCCAAAAAGTTTGGATAAAAACACACCCAGAGACATAATTGTAAAATTCCACTATCTATTCTATGAGGAAGAAGTGGTAAAGGCCAGTTATAGTAGGACAAACTTGGGCCCTCCTTACGAAAAAATATGATTTTTTTCTGATATATCAGCATTAACTTTAGCAAAAAGAAAAGAGTATGGGACTATAGCTGAAGCCCTAAGAAAAGAAGAAATAAGATACAATTGGAAAACACCTTCAGGATTATTGATCCTGAGAAACTCGAAGTGGCACAAAGCCAATACAGTTTAAGAGAGAGGGATATAGTCAAGTAAAACTAGGGGAGATGACAAAGGATTATACCAGGTTTTGTAGAGCAAAGATCTGAGATATATAGCTGAGAATAAGCATCTCTATTTTTCTCCTTTTTAAAATATAGCTATAAAAACTAGGTAAGTAGTTCACTAGACATTAAAGATAGTATATTTTGGGTAAGAGAGAAACTCACCACAACTGGAGATTTGGAAATATAGAAAAGAAAAAAGAAAAGGAAAATAAATAGGGAAAATTAGAGAAATAACCCCCTATAATTGGTAAATGTCTTAGATGTATTCCCTCACTATAATAGGGAAATTCAGCGCTGAATACATTTTACGGTAGATTAAGGTATTAACACACATAGGTGAATATAAAATAGAAAATAAATAGTTTAATATAAGCATAACACTGTTACTATATGAAGTACATCACATTAAAAAGTATTAGAGGAGAAGCACAACAGATTAGTTGTTACATAAAAGGAGTATATAAGGGCAAATTAACAGATATTGTAATGGGAGCTGTAATAAGAAGTATTATCTCAGATCACGGTTATATATTTGCATGTCTACTTACCCGACCTCCAAATGTGAATGCTTGTAGCATTCTTCATACATTTCCTTAGATTGGTGATTCGCCCTGTAAATCACAGGTGCCTATAGTTTTAAGTCATCTCTGGTGTGTGTATGTGTGTTTTGTAGTAGAGAGTATGTGGGAGACGTTTGAACAAAACATTTTAAGATAAAGAAAATATGGCAAATACATATAATCAAATTAATAAAGAAACCGAAAGGAAAGTTAGGGTACACTTAAAGTTATGTACAGGTTTGACAAAGGGGGACTATTGTATTGAGAATCAAACACTTTTTGTTTCTCTTGGATGGGGTTGAAAATTTTGGCTCATAATGTAAATGGTTTTATTTCCCATCCAAGAGAAAATTGGCATTTAAGAATTACGGTAAAATTGGAGCAGACATTGTCTGTTTACAGGAGACTCACTTGAGAAATGGAGCCTTACGTTATATAAATAATACCAATTAAGGAATTAGGCTAGATGCCACATATAATAATAAGGCTAGGGGAGTTTCAGTTTTTTCCATAAAAGACTTAAAATCCAAGAGTAGTATAGACAAGTTGATACCCTGGGCAGGTATATAATCTGGGCAGGCTCTATTAAGGACACGTATATAACCTTGGCAAACCGATATTTCCCTAATAAGAATCAAATACGTTTTCTAAAACAATTCTAAAAGACATTAATAGAATTAAGAAAGGCTTAATCTGGTTAAGGCTGTAATATGCTTATGGACCAGTCCCTACATAGATCTGGGAAGCAGAAAATAAAATCAGAAGCTCAAACAGAAAAGCTATCAAGGGACTTTTTAAAAGGAACATCCAGTTCAGACCTCCTAGGTCTATGGAGAATATTACACCCATATTAAAAAGATTTTACTTACCATTCTAAGCATTTCAACTCCTATTTGAGGTTGGTCTATTTTTTTGTAAACCTCCAAACTATGAGGAAGATCAATGAAGCAGAAATACATCTAATCCCATGGTCGGACCACTCCATGATTAGTTTAAGAATAGATGAGTTAACTGAAGTTAAAAAAAAATTGGATATAAGACCCACTATTATTTAAGAACCAAGAAACTATAAGGTCCCTAAAAGAGGAAATTAAAGAGTACTTTAAAGAAAATAAAAACTCAGTTAAATCTGCCTCTATCCACTGGTGCGCTCATAAATCTGTAATTCGGGGGTCAATGATCTCCCGCACCGCAGCTCTGTTTAAACAAAGAGGTAAGCTCTTAAGGCAATTGTATATAGACCTCGAGAAAACACAATGTTTAAATAAATTGTCTCCCAGTAAAGACTTAGGGATACAAATAAATGTAATCAATTAAAAAAAAAAAAAATATTACAGGAGCAGGCTGACAACTTGATTTGGAGAAATCATCAATCTCACTTCCAGATGGGAGACAAATCAGGTACATTTCTGGCCAATAAAATAAAAAAGCAGCAGATACAAAATAAAGTGACGAGTATAATAGGTAAGGACGGCAAAAAATATTTTCATCCAGATAAAATTGCAGAGATATTCATGGAATATTATAGCACGCTATATAATATAGAACTAGATGCGACAATTTATAAAATTGAGAAAAAAAACACAGAAATTTGTTTGGATCCTCTGGTTTTCCCTAAGATTAACCGAGACGATCTAAAATACTTAAATACAGACTTTACAAAATCAAAAATAAAAGAGGCAATCAGGACAGGCAAGAAGAATAAGGCACCTGGTCCACACGGATTTCAGCTATTATATTATCAATATTTCATGGATGAATTAAGTGAACACTTGCAAAACATGTTTAATTAAATTAAAAATCTAGGGAGGGCACCTCCAGAATTTCTGGAAGCAAAAATAATAAACATCTTAAAAAATGAAAAAGATCCAGAAGACTACAGAAATTATCGCCCAATATAGCTGGTAAACACAGACGCCAAGTTATATTCTTAAATATTAGCGAATAGGCTGAACAGGGTAATCCCCAAATTGTTACATTTGGATCAAACTGGATTCATTAAGGGGAGACCTACCACAGACAATACAAGACGTCTTATAGACATAATGTCATTTGCAAAAAAAATAAGTCTTCCCATGCTGATCCTGTCACTGGATGCCGAGAAGGCTTTTGACAGGGTCAGCTGGGAATACTTGGAAGCTGTATTGCTGAAGTTCGGCCTGGCAGATTTTGCTACAAGTACAATCAAAGCCCTATATACTAATTTAGAAGCATGCTTGGTAGGTCCAGGTAATGTGTCCCAGAAATGTAATATTAACAATGGGACACGCCAGGGTTGTCCTCTGTCTCCTCTCTTATTTTCACTTTTCATAGAGGGTCTAGCCATAACAATTAGGATGGATGAGAACGTCAATGGGGTACAAATAGGAAATAGTGAGCATACGATCTTAATGTACATTAATGACATTGTGATGACGTTAACTAATCCGGAAGACTCATTCAATAGACTGCACAAAAATCGTATCAGAATTTGGTGATATTTCATATTTTAGTATTAATTACTCTAAAACAGACACTTTAGGCAGAGGTATAAACATGGATAAAAAAAAACAATGTCAGATCAGAATAATTATAACTGGAGATCAAATTACGTATACCATTTAGGGATTACATTTACTTTTAGTATACATTTACTTTTTGTATAAATAACTTGCTTAAAGATAACTTGAAGGAAATTATAAATGTATCTTGGACGGCAAGAATCGCTGTAATTAGAATGACAATCGTTCCAAAAATCACCTATGTATTTAGTTTAATCCCAGACACACTACCTTCATATGCAATTAGATTAATACAAAAAAGTTCTAGAGAGCTTTATATATCTAAATGAAAAAGGGAAAATAAAAAAAGATATTTCCAACAAAAAATATGATAAGGGATGTCTGGGGATCCCATCTATAAAAGAACTGCACAATGCTATTGCAATGTGATTAGATGGAATTTTCTAGATAGGGAGATGGCCTGGAGAAAAATAGATGATGATCTAATGGGCGATTTTACAAGTCAAAACCTATTATGGCTTCCAAAGATTGATCAAAGGAGTCTGGGTTTACTACCTAAGGGGCTGATCTCCTTGACTAAGACTATAAAAACATAATAGAACTGGATTTATCGCATGTACCATCTCTGGCCGCTCTTTTAAATTCGGTATCTATGACTCAAAACAATCCGAACATCATTTCCTTAAAATAAATGGGACTAAACAGGGTTGTGGATCTATATAAAGGAGACTCCTTAATGGATTTAGATCTATTTCAAATGAAATATGGGGTAAACAGATCAATGTGGCTAACATATAAGTCAGTAGCAATCATGTTGAATAACACTGGCTATAGAATTGTAAATATAGACAAAAAATATGAAATGGAAGAGTTCCTTATTAAAGGTTTAGATGCACATTCCCTCCAAAAGATCAGGAAAATAATCACTAATACTATTTCATTTACTAAATCTAAAAGTATCCTGGACTGGGAAACATACTTAAAACAAAAAATAGATAACAATTCTTGGACCAAGATATGTAACCTGATTAAAAGTGCTTCCATTAAGGCCACATATATAGAATTATTTTTCAAGCTGGCCCAGCGTTGGTACCTCACCCCACTAACTATGAATAGAATTGACTCAAAAATGTCACCACTTTGTTGGAAACAATGTGGGAAGTTGGGAACAAATATTTACATTTGGTGGGAGTGCGCAAAGATAAACACCTTTTGGAGACAGTGCTGTACTCAGCTTTCCAAAATGGTGGGTAAGAAGATTCCTTGCACCCCCCAGGTTGTTCTATTTTATAATAGTTTGGATGCAATAGCTCCCCCCGAAAAATATTTAGTTTCCCATATTCTGTTATATTCTGTTGATAATAAAGTCCTTACTAGTTAAATACTGGAAACAACCGACACTTCCCTCATGGAGTGAAATAGAAAATACAGTGTTACAATAGGGATTTCATGGATAACTGCCAGTGAACAATAAGTTAGCATCCAAATGGCAATTATGGGATCAGTTCTTAGCTTCTAGGGACTAAAATCAATACATATGTGTTAAAAATGGGAGAATGGATGTAATGTTATGTCTTATTTTCTTCCTTTCACGGTTTATGTATAGGTGCTTAATTTTGTTTGTACTGATATGCCTATTTTCAATAAAAAAAAAGAAAAACAATTTATATCCACTATGTTTAAACCTTCCCTGTCTCTGAAGGAAGCCTCATATACACAAATATTGTGTCAACTCTCTTATGAAGGGAGTTTTAGGGGACTTATACAATCACTTCAATACCCTACCTCAGGGACCAAAAAAAATACAAATATACTATGCAATGTGAGGAAGAAATGATTAAAGAGTCTGATTCCTAGTCTGCTCTATGGGTACATTTGAAACATATGCCCTTATTTTAAGCCCTCTAGGGGCATCTATTAAGATACTACACCATACTTTTTTGACTCATTATAAGCTTTGTAAATGGTCCCAAGATGTTAATCCTAACTGTTTTAGGGATTGCAAAATAAGAGGGATTTTTTGGGGATTGCCAGAGGGTTAGGAAATTTTGGTCAATGGGTTACAGATTCGGCACCCTTACTTTTACATTGTCCTATAGAGAACTGTTACAAGTAATCCATTTTCCAGACCTCCTTCATTCTACAAATACATTTTTATCATTTCTTATGTTGGCTGTGAAGAATCTGATTGCTGTGAGACAGAATTCCTCTACTTTGTCTTTCATTCATCTCTAAATTAGATTAAATTTAGATTAAAAAAAATGAATAACACACACCTTGGATGACACTTTGCTTTCATTTACAAAGTTTGGGAACTGTGGCTGAGTTCTACTTATTACTCTCACTTATCCGCCTAACATTGTATAGCTATAATGTAGTGCAGGATGGGGATAGCCATGGACATGGCATTGTTGAATAACAGGACTATTATGTAGATGGCATGTTTGAGATTGTATTTATGTTGGCATATCCTTCTATAATCTTTCTTAGTCAATGTATACAATTAAGGCATCTATGTTTCCTCTTCTAAGATTTCCATCTTCATTGAGCATTGATTATATTCCTTTCTTTGCTTTGTAATTGTTGTTGAATTTTTTAAAAACACATAAAAGCTCAAAAAAATATTGTGGGGAAAAAAGGTTGTCCACAAATAAACTGATTACTCAGTTTATAGTGGCTTTGGGACCTGTTGAACATTCAAAGTAATTGTGCTAGATTAACACACTATAATATAGTAGCAGTTACAGAATTGGAGTGTTTTGTTATTGTGTGTGGTATGGTTCTCTGGTCCCAGTTACATCTACTTATTAGAATCCTATAACTGGAATTGTCCACCTCCATTGAGTTGTTGTAGGAGACAGTAAAAACAATATTTTTTTACCCAGCACATAGCACCCCACATTTAATGTTTTAGTTACTTATGTAAAGGTGATCACGGCAAACACCCTCACCTTATGAGTTATCATAAGAAAATATTTTGTCACATTAGCGTTATCATATGACAAATTTTAGAGTATACTTATCCCCATTTATGTAAACTAATGCAAAGTATTGGATTTAGATGGGAACAATGCTTTAAATAAATCACAATATGTTGCATCTAAATCCTCTGCTTTCTTCCCAAGTGCATTGATACTCTAGAAAAGGCAGATCTAGAACACAGTACCTAAGTAATACAGAGCAGATACGGAAGTGCTATGCACATATAGCAATAACATGGCAAAATACAGGTAGAGAGTAACCTCTAACCTCAAAAATGTATACCATACTTCATCAATTGCCTGGGGCGGTTCCGCTTTAAGTAAACATCTCTGTGTCCCTTTTAGATCCCAAATGTGTCTTTTGAAAGGACTGTCCCACATCTATTAACACATCTCTCCATTTTAGTTTCCCCATGACCCCCTTTCTTTAGCAAGATAAGATTACAGGAGCAATCAATATGTTTGTTTTGCATTATATATGTGTATATTGAGTAGTGTGCATATATTAAGCATGTATCTGTCTACAATTCAAACATGCTGACCACTGTTAGTGGTCTACTTTTTCCCTGCAATGTAATTCCACTTCAGAGAAAATTATACTGTTATTGAGAAGAGACATTTTAGGTTGGGTATGTGCTTCGCTTTAATTATGGGACTCCTGCATCATAATATAATGGTATTTTGTGAGGTATTTTGTGAGGTATGTTTAAATAAACCTTAGACTTCTAGATAAATAATTTGCTAAACTGATCCTTTGGAGTAAATTGACTAAGAAATCAATCTAAAGTTCTCATTTAATGAAGGCTTCTTCCTCCACCCCTTCATTGTTTTTAAATCAGTGTACATTTCTCATTTAATTTATACTTGTTACCCCATTCTTTCCTTCTCTTTAAGGCTTTCTCTAAATTCTGACCTATTTCTGGCCTATTATCAGCTTGAACCACATACAGGATGAGCAGGTGAGATTGATTAAGATGTCTAGCTGTTTAACTACCCATGTCCCTAAGGTGGGAGGGGTCCAGCATCCTCTATAATCCCAAAATAATGACCTATAATCCTATGAAACTGTCTAATAAAAGGTTTACATACTATAATTTACAACATTGCACTATTAAATTGATTTAAAAAAATATTGGTAAATTATTTTATGTGATCCATTGTTGAGAGAAGATTTAACTAATGACTGGATGGAATAATTTATATAAGATCAATTGCACACAGTAAAGTTAGAATTTAGGCGTTATCTCTCCTCAGATGGGGGATGAAGCTACACCCAGGAAGTTGCTAGCACGCAGTGCTAACTGGGCTAAGATGGCCATCACACCTCAAGGAACGCGGGCTTCGAGTCTTGGCCTCTTCAATCGATTTCCCCGCTGGAGTAGGGAAAACACATCCTGACATAAAACCTCATTCCTCCGGACTTCTGAAGGCACTGTCACGCTCTATGGTGGTTGATCTGGTGGAGCTGGGGCTGGCAGAGCTCCAGTCTGTCCGAGACGCGGCCATTTGGCCGCCTGGGTCTGAGTGCCGGTGCGCTGGAGAGGTTGGTGTGAGAAGACCTGACAAGGCTGTAAATGGAGGTCGGAGCTGGTGTTCAATTAACTCAGCAGCATAGGTTGGAACTGGTGTTAAATTAATTCAGCAGCATGACTGGAGTGGGCGCCAGCCCTAACTCGTAACTCTGAAAGAGGGAGGTTCCCAGGATCTGCGGTCCCAGGGAGACAGATGATGTCCAGGAGGACATACAGGCCCAAATCCGCAATGTGTTTGGAGATGGTGCCCGCCAAAACGCACTACTCCAATAGAATTGAGCTGGAGGTAGCATGCAAGCTATATAGTGGAGTTTGCACTTCCCAAGCCCGGAATAGGATCAGAGCCCTATTCAAACTAGTAATCTGAGGAGGGAGAGCCTGTATTATACTCTGAGCGGAGGCATATGCTCTAATGGGTAATCCGGTTGGAGCGAGTACCAGGGGCTTCTGGACACCAGAAGAATGATGCTAGTGTTTATTTAAACTCACAGTAAGACTACAGCAAGCATCTGACCTAAGCTACATCGGAGGTCCCAGGAGGTCCCAGGAGGTCCCAGGAAGACCTCTTAAATTTGAGGTTGGTGCCCAATTAAACCTATGGAATTAATTAGTGATGGGCTCTGTTTCAAACTCTTAACACTAAGAGCACATTTGAAGGAAGTTACAGGAGGAGTTATCTAAGACTACCACTGCATACGCTGGAGAAGGCTTTGACTCATGTTTATTGTCCATCCATTAATGAGTGGATACATTTCTTTAAGACTGGTGTTGTCGACTATATATTGTCATTAAGGAGTGGATAAATTCCATAAAGACTGATGCATATAAGTTCTCTGTAATACTTTATGTCTAAAGACAGTTATGTTCCTCACTTTTCATGAAAGGGTGCTTATATTTTGGGTTAGAATACTGAATACACCAATTATTCCAATATTTTAAAGCAGCCTTGAAAGGTGGAATCTTTCCTGATGTTTATATAAGGACTAGCTACTTGCCCGTCAAAAATGATGCAAATAAAATTGTAAGGCTTGCCATGCTGTTTGCCACATAATTTGAGGCTTTTGCTCCTCTGAGCACCTTCGGTGCTCATCACGAACCCCGCATTGAGCGCCTTCGGCAGGCTAATTCATGCGAGGGACGCAAATGCGTGACCAACATCGCAAACGTTACCCACACTGACAACTATATATGTGATTATGATGTTTCTGATTTTTTATAGTACTCTGCCTGGAATAGGTCTGTATGATGTCAGAGGGTTGCTACTTAGTTTAATGAGCCGACAATCCTTCCTTATTATCTATGAGAGGTGAAAGAGGTCCTTAACAGCAATTATTGCGATTATAAAATCTAGAAGGAATTAAGAGTTTCTTGGAAGATTGTTATTAAAATGACTAAATTGCAGATTAGGCCCTACTATTGAATGCAACACCTTACTTACCTGGTTGTGGCTGGTAGGGGATTTCTGAGGTAGCTATTAATCTTACTATACTTTATACAGAAAACTGCAAAATAAGCAAAATAAAGAATAAGGATGACCACCCTACAGCTGAGGGTCACAAATTAATCTCGGACCTCAACCTGACTTTAACAGAGACATTGCTGACAAACTTGTATAGTTATGTCCTGTTTAGCTGTGGCTATCTTAACAGGTCAAGATGGGAGATTATTAGGGTGGATGCTTAACGCATACTCTGTTAGATTGCCGGTTGTGAGGGGAGTTATAGGGGTAAGGTAAATTAATCTAATTGAAAATCCAATTTGTTAAATGTAAGGAGGTTAATCCCGCATCTGGCCAGGGTTTTACAAATTAATAGTTTTCACTATACATGTAGGACAGGAGAGTAAACAGTCTGAGACATAACACTGATAAACAAAGGTGATATCCGGTTATTAAATCAGAAAGTTTAGATAATTTGCGCACAAAGAAATGTAAAATACACTTTATCACGATTCACAATTGATATCACATTTCACTATGGGGGTACTAAATTTACCATAGTAGATGTTTAAATATGGAGATTAATTAGGATAAACAAAGTTATAAGGTTGCACTATAATAGTAGTTTTAAAAGAACGCACAGATCTGACTTACAGAATTAAGATAAAGAAGGATCTAGAAAATTAATCCTGAGATCTTGCATGTAATTTGAAGATTTCACATTATGTCTCACAATAAATATTATAAATGTATCACTTGGGAATTAATGCTTGTCAGAATGACAGTCAGCTCTGAAGAGTCAGTCAATTAGTAAAGCACTTTCTCTTTAAATTGGTGATATTAGTATAGACTGAGACTCTCTGTCACTCTGAATAGACTTCACATTGTTTCGTAATACAATGAAATTATGCACAAATTTGTAATTGACTAAGAGCCCAATTCAATTTGAAGCCCTCATCTCGCGATATATAGGCCATGAGCCTGATTCAATTGAGCTTTCGGGAAATCCGGCTTCGGAAATGTAGTCCGCAAGTTATTTTGCTATTCAATTGGTGTCTTTTTGCGGGCTCTGATCGGGTTACGGGCTCTGGCCTCCGATTCAATGCTATAGTTCACATCACAAGTTAATGTCCCTCCAAGCCTTTGATCTTTCACGGCCGCAAGAGTTGCGAATGCTGAAATCGCAAATCGCTATTCAATTGCTCCAATTCCCCTCGCTAAACACTCCGTCAAGCCCGCAAATGGCAAAAGTCAAACCACAAGTTACTGGTAACAAGGAGATCTCGCAAAGGGCTTAATGACATGTCCGGAGCACTTTAAAAGCAAATAAATAATCAATACTGTGCTTTTATTAAAAGTGAAAGTGATGTTAGGTCTTAGAATTATTAGCACTACATCCTCAAGCCTGCAAATCGGCCCAACAAAATACTTGATTTCATGTTTAATTTCCGTATTATATCAATACATATAATGGAACTCGCACGTAATAGAATATCATATTTACGGCTTTATCAATATTGCATTTTATCTGGAATTTGGGTCTGATCGTAAAACACGTAATTGGAGCCTCTAGGACTTCAATTAAAAAAATGGAGGTTGGATTTCAAAGTCCTATGGGCTTGAACCACGAGTCACAATCGGACCCACATTCCATTGGCCTTGCGTCATCGATCATGTTCAAGCTCACAAATGCTACTTTCGATAGCAGAGTTTGCGATGTGAGCTATAGGCCCGGGACTTGCGGGCCTGGCCAATTAAATAACACCATAAGTTACGGACCCTGCAGGCCCGCAGGAGTCCTCCAGACTTACATCCTATACCTCCATAACTTGCGCCTACCAATTGAATGAGGCTCCATATGTCTGCGGGCCTGTAATTTACAGGCTGAAAGACAAAACCGTAAACCATGCAATCAGATATAGCATTTAAGAGCGGGAACATGATCAATTAAGCAAGACCAAAACTACCCATTTAGAAACAGCCAATAGAAAATTAGTCCGTCATCATGATATCAGTAAAACATGGAGGCTACATGTCAATCAATTAGGGTTTGGAGGTCCGACATGCGAACAGATTTGCAAAATCGCAAAACAAAAAATAATAAAAATGAATGCCAATACTGTTCTAGTCCATGTGGGTGGCCTGATATGTATTAACTCATTGATTCCCAAGATCAATTTAACCCCAAACGAAACATAAAATAAAAACATTGTTGTGCAATTAATTCTAATGTCTTTTATCGCTTTCCCCATCATTTACAGTGCATTATTGATTTATTATTTGCTTTTACAGTGCTACGATCAGGTGTTTAACACCTTTGCAGGTCCTCTCTAGTTCTCAAAGGATTTTCTTCTACATTTGCCCGTTTACAGGTGTGAAAACATTTGCAGGCTTGAGGAATTGTAGCAATTGAATAGCGATTTGCGATTTTAGAGATTGTAACTCTTGCTTACGTGACAGATCAAAGGCTTCGATGGGCTGTAAGTTACGGTTGTAACAACCGCAAGGATTTCAAGCCTGTAACATGTAAGATGTTTTTGGCTAGCAAAAAAACTCCAATTGAATAGCAAATTAGCTTACGGGCTCCAGTAACTTACAATTGCTCAATTAAATGAGGCTCATAGTAAGGTAATTAGAGAACTCTATTTAAAAATAGTTCTGGTCCAGTCCATATGGAATATGGATAGTTTAGAGATATCTGTACCTCCCCCTTAACCCCTTCTTTTTTAGAAGATCTTGTATCATTAAAAATACTTATTTGGAGACCTGACTCTTTAGGCCTTTAAGATTTAGAGAATACAATTTTTAGTTAAAATATGTTCTTTGAGATGGGTAACCACTAGTTGGCTAACAAATATAAATGTATTTGACGTCACTTTATTCAGACAGCTCTCTCCCACTGTGTGAGGGATGTGCAAATTAGATTAATTGTGAAGATATTCCCCATAAAATGTTTTGTGATGTGAGATATGTTATGTTATTTTGGCAGTTTTGTGCGTGGCTTTGTTCCATGCTTGTGGGAGACTCTGTGATTTCTCACCCAGCGAAGACTTCCCAGAAGTTGGTGGGAATGTCAATGCTGCGACAGGGCTTTGGGTCTCTCCCGAAATATAGAAAACAAGCACAATGCATTTGTAATGTTTGTATACATCTTGATTCATGGGTAGCCTTCCTTATTCTGATGTGTGCGTGCAGGCTGGTTCTGGGAGGCAATATATTGATTAAACAATCATAATGATAAAAATAATTAGTCATAATGTTCAGGTATTCAATTCTGCCTCTAAATGGCATATGATAATGGCTCATCTTTGGAGGGAAAAGGCAGATTATTTGTGTATGCAGGAAACCCTCTGGCAGGAAGGTAAGATTCCAAATTATTATGATTCAACATTTACAGTTAAATACAACTCATGTTTTAAGAAGTAGGCCCGAGGAGTTTCTCTAATGTTTAATAAAAATTTACAGTAAAGCTGGTTGGGGAATTTGTTTAATATGATGAAGAAGCTAGATATCTGATACAGGTTGGACTCATTAACGGTCAAAAATTCACCATTATGAATTTATATGCACCAAACAAAAATCAAAATAGATTTTTGATTAAAATAATTAAATCTTTAAAAAAATATGTTTTGAGTAACTTACTCATATGTGGAGATTTAAATATGATTCATGATTATGAGTTAGACAGAAAAGCCCTTAACGGTTCTCCTCCAGACCTACAAACTATTAGATCCTCTAAGCAATTTAATAAGAGCCTTATTAAAATATGAGCTGTATGATGCTTGAAGGGTGTTTCACCCAGGGGGAAAAGATTTCGAATTTTTCTCACCTAGGGCCTCATTCTATTATCGGCCGTAAATCGGCCGTAAGGCTGCGATTCCTTGCGGGGGTTCAGTTAACTCGCGATTCTATTATACGGCCCCGCAAGGATCTCCCCTTACGGCCGGCCGCATATCTTGGAACCGGCCGTAAGCTGTGAAATATAAAAACTCAAAAATAAATTCAAGCCTGCACTGTACAGCTCTGTAAATGCTAGGGATCATATTGGGGGACATGAGGAATAAAAGGAACCCACTCTCAAGCTTGCACATCTGCCCAAACCCGAGTTCAAATTAACTGTTTATTTGCCGGCTGCGGCGGGGGTGTGTCTGAGGTGCTCCAAGCACTCTGGACTTTTTACATGGATATTTTACGAATATTAAAAATAAAATATTTTACGGATTTGAGTACAGGATAATTATGTGCTATTTTTTCTAACACCTAAAATCCCTTTATAGTCTTCTCAAAGTGCAGGATGGCTTTATTTGAGCTATTTTATGTGCTTAATTGGTGCTAGCGAGACCTTTTTCCTGCAAGTAACTGCGGCTCGCTTTTAGCCTTGCAGAGAGGTTTCCCGGAGCAATTGAATTGCAAATCTCTTGCGGCCGTTTTAGATCAAAGGCTTTCCTCCGGCGCGATCGGCCGCAAGAGATAGCAAGGCACCGGCCGCAAGCCTGCCGGAGTCCCCGGCCGTAAGGGAATAGAATAGCCGAATAGCTTGCGGCCGGTCCTTGCGGCCCCGCAGCGGCTGCGGCCGATAATAGAATGAGGCCCCTAGACATCATACCTACACAAGGTTAGACTATTTTCTGCTGGACATTAACTCTGTATGTAGGGTACATAACGTTGAATTAGAACCAATAGTGCTATTGGACCATGCTATGATTAGATTGACAATAGATTTTTCTCTAAAATGCTCGAGTATTAGATCATGGGAATCGAAACACTTGTTATTAGAAGATGAAAGTGATAAAAATAGATTGATACTGGATCAGTTTCTTCTAAAACTGTACTATGGAATACACACAAGACCTATATTAGTTGCATTATGATAAAATGGCAGGCCCAGAAAAAGATAGAGAGAGGATTACCGTTGAGATCCTTGTATATGAAACTGAACGGCCTAGAGAAATCTAATAAAGCTAGTACAAATAAACACATCTCTGACCAGATTAAAGATATTCTATTACAAATTAAAATAATTCTTCAACACAGAGCTGACAAAACAATATGGGCCTTGAAATAGAAATTGTATAATTATGGTAATAAAGCAACTAGATTGATAGCTAATAAACTTAAGAAGAAGTTAATTAGAGATGATCAGGGAATTTATTCAAAACCAGAAGAAATAGCCAAAGTTTTTCAAGATTATCACTATAAATTATATAACTTGAATATTAGAGATCTAACATTTTTTGGACCAGGAAGAACTTCCTAAGATTTCAGAAACTGAATTACACATGTTGAACGAGGAATTTACAAATGAAGAAATCTCCTTAGCAATAGCAGAACTAAAGATATTTACCGCCAAGGTCCAGATGGGCTTACAAATATCTATTACTAGCAAATACCTATTGCTATCTATTACTAGTAGAATTGTAGTCCGGGCAATGCTGTTTGCCACACAATGCGAGGCTAAGGGCCCTCTGAGCACCTTCAGCCCTCATCTCGTGCCACGCGCAGATCGCCTTAGGTGGTCATCGCGAGCCTGTCCCCTTTGTGTAGATAAGGGGCCTCACCATGGGTGTTACTGCCTTGGGTTAAGTATTACTGGCTTGGGTTTAGTGTTACTGCTTTTGGTGAAGTGTTACTGCGTTGGTGTATATCTTACTGTTGTGGAGGAAGTGTTACTGGTTTTCCTCAAGTTTTACGCATCTAGGGCTATTTTTTGCAAGTTCGGCCTGTTTTTATCCTTTTGCGTTTTTTTAGATCATGGGAATCGAAACACTTGTTATTAGAAGATGAAAGTGATAAAAATAGATTGATACTGGATCAGTTTCTTCTAAAACTGTACTATGGAATACACACGAGACCTATATTAGTTGCATTATGATAAAATGGCAGGCCCAGAAAAAGATAGAGAGAGGATTACCGTTGAGATCCTTGTATATGAAACTGAACGGCCTAGAGAAATCTAATAAAGCTAGTACAAATAAACACATCTCTGACCAGATTAAAGATATTCTATTACAAATTAAAATAATTCTTCAACACAGAGCTGACAAAACAATATGGGCCTTGAAATAGAAATTGTATAATTATGGTAATAAAGCAACTAGATTGATAGCTAATAAACTTAAGAAGAAGTTAATTAGAGATGATCAGGGAATTTATTCAAAACCAGAAGAAATAGCCAAAGTTTTTCAAGATTATCACTATAACTTATATAACTTGAATATTAGAGATCTAACATTTTTTGGACCAGGAAGAACTTCCTAAGATTTCAGAAACTGAATTACACATGTTGAACGAGGAATTTACAAATGAAGAAATCTCCTTAGCAATAGCAGAACTAAAGATATTTACCGCCAAGGTCCAGATGGGCTTACAAATATCTATTACTAGCAAATACCTATTGCTATCTATTACTAGTAGAATTGTAGTCCGGGCAATGCTGTTTGCCACACAATGCGAGGCTAAGGGCCCTCTGAGCACCTTCAGCCCTCATCTCGTGCCCCGCGCAGATCGCCTTAGGTGGTCATCGCGAGCCTGTCCCCTTTGTGTAGATAAGGGGCCTCACCATGGGTGTTACTGCCTTGGGTTAAGTATTACTGGCTTGGGTTTAGTGTTACTGCTTTTGGTGAAGTGTTACTGCGTTGGTGTATATCTTACTGTTGTGGAGGAAGTGTTACTGGTTTTCCTCAAGTTTTACGCATCTAGGGCTATTTTTTGCAAGTTCGGCCTGTTTTTATCCTTTTGCGTTTTTTCGTCTGCCATTTTTTAGGCAATTTTCAATTGTGAAAAAACGGCAAATATGCCTCAAAATAAGTTGCAACCTAAGTCACAGGCTCTCTGTCTCTCCTCCCGTGCTGTGTATAAGTTAATTTGAGGCATATTTGTTGTTTATTTCAGCTTCTTACTGTTCAGTGATTCGGCCGATAAAGTCTTATTTTTGCGAGCCCCGCAGTCAATCTACGTGCTTTGGGTCCTAAGTCATACAAGGGCGCAAAGTCCTACTGGCCGGGTGCAAAGTCCAACTGCCCTTGCGATGAGCGCCTGCAGCGCTCATTGCAGCCTAAGTCCCGCATGCCTCAACTGCTCGCCTCACTTTGCGAGGCTCGCAGTGCAATGAGCGCCTTTGGCACTCATGCAGCCTAAGTCCTGCGTGCCTAAACTGCTCGCCTCGCTTCGCGAGGCGAGCAATGCAATAAGCACCTTCAACGCTCATTGCAGTCTAAGTCTTGTGTGCTGCAGCTGTCAACGGCTCTTCTCCCTTTGCAAGGCTTGCAAAGCGTGATCGATTCTGCTGTGAGGTGCTGGTTTAACATCTTGGAGGAATGTTCAATGAAAATTAAATTGAAGGTGAAGCCCTCACTGAAACATTAGAAGCAAAAATCATTACAACCTTGAAATCTGATCAGGATCCTACAGATTGTAAAAACGACAGGCCTATTTTGCTAGGTTATCTGATATCTTATCCTCCTGGAAACATATGAACTTGTCTTGGACAGGGCGTATAGTGGCTACTAAGATCACACTTGATGCATACCTTTTCAACTCCCTAAATGTTTAATAGCTCAGTATCAAAAACTATTGTATAAGTTGATCTATAATGGTAAAACACAGAGAATCAAATCCATTATAACTGCAAGGAAGCCTTGCCCTCCAATTCTAAAGTCATATCATGATGCCGCAAAGTTTATATTATCGCATTATATGCAACGGGACAACAACTCACAGAATGACAACTATATTAGTGATTGACAGATATGATGAATGGCCTGCATTTTTTGGTAAATTGCACATACTTGAGTTTGACTTAATATTTAATTTATTAATTGACTCCTAAGGAAAGGGCTTTATTATCACCTGAATTTGGATTGTCAGAGTAACTCTTTTGATACTGTTTCTGCTGACCGGTTGTTGTTAAACCCTGGTCTTTCTACCAGTCAATCACACCTCCTCTGGAACTATTTATCACTGCTCATCTCAGTGTCTGTTGTAGGTTCCTTTGGCTGGGAGTGCTTCTGGTTGCTTTAGTGTCTTGCTGGTTGCTCCAGTGTCTTCCTGATCTGTTTGGCTACAGTTCCTACTCCAGTCCTGTTCCCTATTGGAATGATTGTTTGCTGCTGACCCAGATTGTTACTGATCTCATTGGATTTCTGACAGCCCCTGATCTTTGGCTTGCCTGACCATTACTTGCCTGTTATCTTGGACTTTTTACTTCAGTTTTGCCATCCGCCGGTACTTCACAGTTAAATGATATTATCTAGGCAATACAATAAGCAAATAATGCACTCATTGCAGAGTAGCCAAGGCCCTGCCTTTGCAGCAATCTCTCCTGGGGGGCTTAAAACCCAACTAGTTCAGATAAATTAAACACAAGGGGCCTCATTCTATTATCGGCCGTAGGAGATGCGGGGCCGCAAGGACCGGCCACAAGCTATTTGCCTATTCTATTCCCTTCCGGTCGGGGATTCCGGCAGGCTTGCGGCCGGCGCCTTGTTATCTCTTGCGGCCGCACGCGCTGGAGGAAAGCCTTTGATCTTAAACGGCCGCAAGAGTTTCGGCCGCAAGAAAATCCTGGTTGCTATTCAATTTCTCCGGGAACCCTCTCTGCAAGGCTAAAACCGACCCGCAGCTTACTTGCAGCAAAATGGTCCCGCAGGCACACAATTAAGCACATAACAAAGCCATAATAAAGCCATAAAATAAATAATGTTCAAGTTCCAAATTTGTAATGTGCACATTCATTATGTTATGATACTGTATATAAATTTCATTGAACAAGCTCATTTCTATAATGTGCAGGTATTTTTTTATAAATATGGTATAATGTCAACAACTAGAGTTTAAACTAACAGAAGAAATATTCGGGATCCCAAAAGAATTGTGACTCTTCAACCCAAAATATTTCTGCTAGTCCTCCAAGGAGATAAAATCTGTTACAAAAAAACATGAATATATATAGATGGAATGCTATATATCTTAAAATCTCAAATATATCCTGATCACAATAATGTGGTGCTGGAAGTACAGTATATTTATCAAAGTAAACAGTAATGTAAATAATGACATTCCAAAGTAGTGAGATTATGTTTTGCATTATTGAGTTATACATTATTAATCTTTCAATTTCATGTTTCAGTGTTTATTTTGATTTATTTATCATTGTGTGTAGAATAAATTAGCAATATTCAGCTAGCAATTATGCATATTCATTGCTAAAAGTTAGTTAGTGATTAAACACAGTTTCTCCGTTTGAGAAAACTTATAATCAGGTGGTTACACATACTGATTACAGGAGAGGAATTTACCAACACCAACTACTGGCAGAGGAACTGTGTCAAGGAGAAAGTTTATAGCAACAATAGAGATATCTGAAGACCACCTTCACCCAGATTTCCAGTGCCTATTGGAAAAGTCATCTAGGGGTACTTTAATTTTGTTTACAGCATGAGATACTGGACTGTCAAGAGCATATAAACATTTGCAGCCTTATTAAATTGCGATTCAGTAAATTTAAAAACTTTGGGAAAAAAAATGCTGTGTGCTTAAAAAGAGCCCTTTTAGTTAGTGAACTTCTATCCAAAAGCAAGGTCTTCACTAACTAAAAACTTCTGTAAATAAAATATACTATGGCCCTCATTCAATTGCGATTTGGCCAATTGAATAGTGCTCTAAATAAGCACATAACATATTTTTTTCAAATAAGTTTTTAGTTAGTGAAATCCTTGCTTTTGGATAGATGTTTACTAACTAAAAACTTCTTTAAAAAAATATGTTATGTGCTTATTTAGACCCCTATTCAATTGGGCAAATTGCAATTGAATGAGCCTATGTGCTTAAACAGAGCCCTTTTAAATTTACTGAATCACAATTTAATAAGGCTGTTGATATTTTATCCTTATTGTTTGATTAACCAAATTTTGACGACCACAACTTTGAAATAATCTTCTCAGCAATAAAGGGCCATTATATGGTCTTTTGAACAAATAAACGGAGAAAATGTCTTTACAAAACATTAAATAAATAAATATAACAAGATTAACATTTCTTAATGAAGTTATTCTTTACTGCATTCTTTATGGATCTATTTTATTTTCTGAGCTGACTCTTACTGCAACGTAATCTGTTGAAATTTCTGTTAGTACTGTTGAAAGCACTAGCAATTTTAGCTGCCATATTCACATTGTATTCAAAATCTCCTTTCACCTCAGGAAATAGATTACATTCTACAAACATTTTACCTGTTTTCAAATGTAGCTCTTCAAAATAATATATATAAACAGAGAACTACAGTGACCCTTTTATACTACAGTCTGTTTCTCATATGGATTTTTTATTACTTCCTTAATTTATAACATGTGGGCAATTTAAGTCATGTTTTTTTTATTTTTTTTTATTTTTTTTTATTTATTACAAAATTACATGTACAAGACATAAAAAAACATAAAATACATACACATCTTACATACAATACATACTAATAGTTATCACAATGGGGAATACGAGAATTTTAACCCAGAATAACTGATCTTCCAGTATAGGGTTTTCAATAAATTTCCAAAGTTTAATTAACTAAAACAGAGGGTAAGCCAACGTTGTTTATCTATAGAGGAGGGTCTCTTGCATGCTCTTTTACCTTAAGGTGGTCGTCCCATATCGACCATTTTCCTAAAAGTTTCTTCCGTTTCTTAGTCTGACACATTATAAGACCTTTCTCCGTCAATTTATCTGATTCTAATCTAACTTCAATGTCTGACCATAGTGGTATTTTATTAGACCTCCATAATTTAACTAACTGCCATTTACATACCATTAGTATATGTGTTATTAACATGGCAGATTGGATAGAGGGCATTATGGGCAAGATATGAAATAAAATTATTTCTGGGTTCAGTTTTAACTGTATTTTTGTAATTGTCCTAATGTGGTTGATACATTGAAACCAGAAGGATTGGATCTTAGGACATTTTCACCACATATGTGTCAGGGAACCAGTCTCTCCACATTTTTTCCAGCATTCATCCGAATTTATTGAGTTAATCTTATTCATAATGGTTGGCGCTAAGTGCCATCTCTGAATAAATTTATTATATTGTTCCCTATACGACATGCAGATAGAATTTTCCTTAACAAATTTACAAGCTCTAAACCATTTTTCTTCCGACCAGGTAGTTTCAAGGTCCTGCTCCAATTTTATCATTTTATTTGTTTTAAAATTTTCTTCTCTTACTACTAAAGATGTAATTACATTTAGAGATATTATGTATACTATTCTTTATAACAATAAGATTTTCCAGAGGTAAGTTCTCTCTATGGCCTTCCACTTGGAAGCCACATCTTTCCAGAATACGCTTCATATTCTCATAGCCCAGCCATGTCAATTTAAGGCTAGGGAATTTCTCCTGAAGATTTGTATGAGATAAAAACACTCCCTTATCAAATAGATCCCCAATTATCGTAACACCGACAGACTCCCAGTGTAATACTTCACTATATTTATACTTATATTGTAATAGACTCAGAGGAGCGACCAACGCTGGATATTTAGTCAAATACCATTTGTCTCTTTGTCTATACCACCTTTTAACCATTGTTCTTATTCCCACAAAACAATTTGCAACTATTGAATTTTCCATTTTCGGAAGCCAGAGTAATAATTCAATGGGAAAATTACTTACAAGTTCTCTTTCTATTTTAAGCCATTTTGACTCTTTAGAGGCTAAATTCCACCCCAAGAGGTGGTTTATCAAAACTGCTCTACTTATATTTGATATAGAGGGGGCTGCTAAGCCTCCTCTTTCTGGTTGTCATTTTATAATATTTAGACTCAGTCGTGGTTTTTTATTATTATTTATATATTTATTCACTGTACTTTGCAATAACTTGATGATATATCTGGGGATTACTTGAGGAATACTTCTGAAGACATACATTATCTTTGGGATAATTATCATTTTAATTAGGGCCATCCGACCTGACCACGACAAGAAATCTGGTTTCCATTCTGCAAAATGTTGTTTTATTTGTTCATGAACTATTAAAATATTATCTCTTAATGTATTTTTAACTTGTGACTGAAAACGAATACCTAAGTGTGTAATACCCATACTTTCCCAATTTAGATTAAATTTACTCTTAAGTATATTAAGCTCACACTGTCTTAAAGCCATTGTTAAAGTCTCTGACTTAGATTCATTGATTTTCAAGTAAGAAATTTTATTATATTTTCCTAATATATATCAAATAAAGATACCAAGGACGTAAACGGTTCTGATAGTGTTAGTACCATATTGTTGGCAAACATTAACAGTTTGTTGTGGTTATTTCCAATTTTGATCCCTTTAATTGATTCTGTTGTACGTATTAATTCTGCTAGGGGTTCTAGTGATAGAATAAAAATCAATGGGGACATGGGACATCCTTGTCTTGTCCCATTTAACAAATTAAACCTATTTGATCTAAAATCCATGCCTGTAACTACTGCACTAGGATCTCTATATAGAGCCATAATCGCACTACTCCCGAATTTTTCAAAACCAAACATTGTCGAAGTATTTCTTTTTTTAACGTATGTCATTAAATTTAGCAATCTCCTGGGGCCTCATTCTATTATTGGCCGTAAATCGTCCGTAAGGCTGCGATTCCTTGCGGGGGTTCAGTTAACTCGCGATTCTATTATACGGCCTCGCAAGGATCTCATCTTACGGCCGGCCGCATATCTTGGAACCGGCCGTAAGCTGTGAAATATAAAAACGCAAAAATAAATTCAAGCCTGCACTGTACAGCTCTGTAAATGCTAGGGATCATATTGGGGGACATGAGGATTAAAAGAAACCCACTCTCAAGCTTGCACATCTGCCCAAACCCGAGTTCAAATTAACTGTTTATTTTCCGGCTGCGGCGTGGGTGTGTCTGAGGTGCTCCAAGCACTCTGGACTTTTTACATGGATATTTTACGGATATTAAAAATAAAATATTTTACGGATTTGAGTACAGGATAATTATGTGCTATTTTTTCTAACACCTAAAATCCCTTTATAGTCTTCTCAAAGTGCAGGATGGCTTTATTTGAGCTATTTTATGTGCTTAATTGGTGCTAGCGAGACCTCTTTCCTGCAAGTAAGCTGCGGCTCGCTTTTAGCCTTGCAGAGAGGTTTCCCGGAGCAATTGAATTGCAAAACTCTTGCGGCCGTTTTAGATCAAAGGCTTTCCTCTGGCGCGAGCGGCCGCAAGAGATAGCAAGGCACCGGCCGCAAGCCTGCCGGAGCCTCCGGCCGTAAGGGAATAGAATAGCAGAATAGCTTGTGGACGGTCCTTGCGGCCCCGCAACGGCTGCGGCTGCTAATAGAATGAGGCCCCTGGTATTTTCTGGCCCTTGTCTATTATTCATAAACCCTACCTGGTCAAAATTTATCAATTTGGACATACATTTATTTAATCTATTAGCCAATATTTTAGCATAGATTTTAGTATCAGAGTTTAAAACCGATATGGGTCTATAGCTCAAGTAGTTTTCAGGATCTTTATTCTGTTTAAGAATATTAATAATGTTAGCCTCTGTCATTTCTGGGGGCAATTTTCCTGTATTTTTTATCTCATTATATATAATACATAAGGTCGGACTAATCTTTTTCATAAAAACCCTATAGTATGAGTTTATGAAACCATCAAGACCAGGAGCTTTGTTTAATTTTAACTCTAGTATTATTTGTTCGACTTCCTTTATTTGAATTTCTCTATTTAATTCTAACAGGTCTTCGTCAGTTATTTTAGGCAAATGTATTTTTCTCAAGAAGTCATCTATATCCCTCTTTGTGGGTTTAAAAAAATTGGATCCTTCTTCTAGATTGTATAGAGATCTGTAGTATGACTCAAAAACGTTACCTATTTCCTTGGGGTGGGTTATCTTCTTACCATGATGATCTTTTATGAAAGTTATCTTTTGTTTAATACTTCGTTTATTAATTCTATCTATTAAGAATTTTCCGACCTTATTTCCTAAGTTGTAGTAGTTCTGTTGGGATCTAAATATCATATTGTCTATTTGAAGTTGGAGTATCTTTTGTATCTGAAGTGATATTTGTTTAATTTGTGTGCTTATATTTCTATTCGGTCAAAGTTTATTTTCTAATTGTAGCTTATGCAAGTCAATATAAAGATCCGTTAAGGCTCTACCTCTTGTTTTTTTTAAATGAGAGCTATTTGCTATACACAGACCTCTAACAAAGGCCTTATGCGCACACCAAACGGTTATTTCTGAAGTAACCGAGTTATGATTTAAAAGGAAACAAATAATAATCTCATATTTGATTTTATTAACTAGTTCCTCTGACTTCAGTAGGATTGCATCCATTTTCCACTGTCTATTATTACTATTTTCCTGTGTATCCTTTATTCTCAAGCTAACCATCGCATGGTCCGACCAAGTAATATCTCCAATTGTAACACTTTCAATTAAACTCACTGTATCTGTATCTGTAAAGACATAATCTATCCTGGAATAACTCAAATGTCTACCAGAGTAATAGGTGTAATCTTTTTGCTCGGGGTTGAACACCCTCCAGCAATCATACATTCTATTCTTAGATATCTCCTTAGAGAATTGATTTGCTAAATTTTTAGAGGAGTTAGGAAGTTTTTGTCCTGTAGCTATTCTATCTTTTATGGGGTCTATATGCATGTTGAAGTCTCCACATAGAATAACTCTACCCTTTTTAATCTGGTTTAACTGTTTCAGGATTTTTTTAAGAAACTTAATCTGCCCTTGGTTTGGAGCATACACATTCCCTATAGTATAAATTACCTCATTAATCATACCCTCACAGATGATAAATCTACCTTCTGTGTCTATAAGTTTAAATTGTTCCTGAATCTTCAGTTTTTTACTGAACAATATTGCAACCCCTCTAGATTTCGACTTAAATGATGCTATTATAGGATCATAGAAATGTTTACTTGCTATTATATGTGGCTTCCCCTCCCTCCAGTGAGTCTCATGTAAACATATCACATCTGCGGCTTCTTTAATGTAATTTAGTGTAACAGTTCTTCGTTTATATATTGTGTTTAAACCTCTGGCATTCTGGGATATAATTTTAATCATTATTGCTTATTTCCAATACAATGCTGATAATATTACTGCTTAATGAAATAGTCTGAGACCAAATTCTAGCATAGGTTTCTCTATTCCCCATTAAAACTAACTTTCTCACTACAACATTCATACCAACAGACATCTCTAGCACTGCAAACCTTCTAGTTTGCAGTGCCATCCTACAGGGCTAATTTGCCAATGTAAAGAAATGAGGGGTGTAAAAGGAGAAAAAAAAAGGACCGATTCCGGACCTAACGGAGAGAGGCAGGGGTTTCTATATCTTACCCACAATTTTAGCCTGAGATTACTTCGGATCATCCTGTACATTTCTTACACCTTAAAAAAAAAAACAAAGTGTAATCTATATCACTCCAGAAAATATACACAAATGGTATTAAGAATTAACCTTTGAGTGTAGTATAAGGAATTGACATCTTTTATATTACCCATATCCTAAATACAAATGTCTGACATATATATTTCATAAGTGTTAATAATAATGTAAAATGCATGATACAAACTGTTCATTGTTCAGTGTAGCAATACATATCTAAAATGATCCTTTGCTTTATAAATACAAAAATGCGATTGGATCTATAAGATACTGGTGTATGTTCAACCCAATTATAAGGGTATAAAGTGCAAAATGTAATATTATAAAATTACAAATCCACAAATGTATTATCAATCCACATATTCAATTTATCAAAAAGTGCAATTAAGTGTATATATATTTATAAAGTAACATGTGAAGTTATTCACCATTAAAATTATTACATGTAATAAAGTGTAAATTTACATAATTCAAAATAATTACTATAAAAATATTAATCATGAGGACCGATATACCACAGTTTCCCTTTATTTTATCAACATTGGAATTCTCCGAATGCACTTTAAAAATAAATATATAAAGTGCCTTGTGGATTCCACCCTTATGTGGATTATATCTAATGTGCCTATATATCGTCTATTTAGTACAAATTATTAGTGAGGTCATTTTTTGAAAAAATTCAACACCTTCTATGAGCATTAAACATATATACATCTATATATATATGTGTACAAAATATCATAAGTGCAAATGGAAAAAGTGCTAGTGCAAAACCTAATATACTATAGGTCAGACAGTAATAGGAAATTAAAATTCTTTATATTTTCTTGTTCTACTAAGAATGAATCCTTCTAAACTATACCTTAATAAACTGTGGGCAAAGAGAAAAAAAAAAAAAAAAAATTAGAATGTCCGACAACCATCAGATTACATTCTCTATTTTATAATTTGCCAATCTGGTTTCTTCAGTAGCAGGACAGGTTTACGAGTGGCTCTCTGTAAATTCTCCACCTCTATTCTCCCTCTTTCACTGAGGAAACCCTATGCCATGTTGCATCTTTTAAGATCAACAAGCCCTCTGGTAATCTCCACTTATATTTCAGATCATTTTTTCTCAATGTAGCTGTAATATTCATATATATTTTCCGTAGGGCTAAAGTAGCTGGTGCTATGTCCGAAAATATTTTTATTCCATCATACGGAGAGGGAAAACTTGAAATTTTATAGCTAGCTTTCAAGATTTCTTCTTTGTTACATACCCTTTGGAAACTGACCATAACATCTCTTGGTTTTCCGTTTATCAATCTGATTAGGAGTGGGATTCTATGGAAATTGTCGAAAACATTTAATTCCTGACAAATATTAGGAGTGAGTATAGAGAAAAATTAATTCAGATATTTTTAAGATCTACATCTAAAATTTCCTCAGAAATACCTCTCAACCTGAAATTTCTTCTATAATTTTATGTTCTAGCTCATTTACTTTATTTTCAAGGGAAGTTGTATATGTTATTACTGAAGCATGATCTACCACCAATTTATCGAATTTGGACTCTATATCTTCTATTCTCTGGTGTATCTCTTTAATAGCTTTATAGTTTCCCCCAATTTGTGATTTAAGATCTGCTGTTATATTAGCCTGAAACTCACTCAAAATGTCTTTAAGTTTTGAAGTAGTCAGTGCTTCCTCGTCTGTTTCATTTGAATCTGCTGAGAATGCAGATTCATTGTTGCTTACCAAGCTTTGATTACTTTCTCCCCCAGCCACTAGACTATCAGAAAGAGATTTGTTAATCTTACTAGTGTTTGGGGCAAAAAAAGTTTCAACCTTCTGAGGGTTAAGTTTTTTAACTTTTACCTTAGATTTATTAGCTATTTTAATTTCAAACAGTTGTTATAGTATGCTGTGAGACCTAAATAGTATGCTTATCTAATATTTAAAGTCCCTTTTCTCTGCCAATTCAATATCTTCTCTCTTAACCTACTAACCAGGATCCCTCCTTACTTATTTAAAATCTTTTAGAATAGATATTTTTAATAGCTGTTTAATGTTTACTAACTCTTCTATCTAAGGCTCAATTATATAATATGATGTTACTAAATACTTCAAGTGTAAGGGGCCTAACAAGAAACCTACAACCCAGACTCCACAGCGGCGGGAGCTTTAAATATCTAGGCCTCTTTAAACATGCAATACTGTTAAAGTTTTTTTTGTTTTTTTTTTGTCGTTTTTAGTTTGGTGATTATGTCACTTAAGAAGCTCTCAGCACCCAACAGGGTAAAATGCCTGTAGCCTTTATATAACACATAATCAAAACCTTTAAATCAAAAACAACTTGAACAGTTCATCTTAATCTATCCTTTTAGTTATATCATTAATGAAATTCACTTATGATATTTCTATCATAATTTACCAGGCAATAGCTCAATTTCCACCTTAATAAAATTCTTAAAGCAGAGATCTATTCAAGGGAATATATACACAATATTTCTCCTCATATGTTTATAAACAGATACACATTCTCTAAACTGTTTTTTTAGGACCATAGATATCCTTTTCTCCAACACATTTATTTTAAAGTCTGTGTTAAACCAGTTACTTCTG
Source organism: Discoglossus pictus (assembly GCA_027410445.1). Classification (NCBI taxonomy): domain Eukaryota; kingdom Metazoa; phylum Chordata; class Amphibia; order Anura; family Alytidae; genus Discoglossus; species Discoglossus pictus. The sequence continues at coordinate 319,999,665 of CM050166.1, read as the reverse complement.
TGGAGCTCTCACCTCCCAGGATATAAAAAATCTGTATGTTTCAGGTGAGTAATTATTCTATTATTGTATCAAAGTACAGAGGAGAAAGGGGAGCTAGTTCACTTATTTGCTTATTCAATGTTCAATTTCAAGTCACTCATTATTAGATGGCTCCTAAGGGAGTCTTCCCTTCCCTGTCTTCACTATAAACAAGTGACAAATTGCTCCTGTATAGAGGAAGACTTTTCAGAGACCCAGAGTAGTAGCAGAGCATTCCCCTGTAGTTCTCACTTGCCAATCCTCCAGATTTTGCAGAGATCCTGTGGATATCAAATTGTTCCTATGGAACTATGTAAAGGGAGTATATTCAGAGGCAGTAGCTTTTATTAGCAGATTTTTCCCCTGGAGTTCTCATTTGCCAATATTTCAAAGCTTGCAAGGATCTTGTAATTAGAAATTGCTCCTATGGAGCTATATAGGGGAGTACTATTCAAAGAGTGTAATCATTGTAACCTTTTGCTCCCACTAGGCTTTCACTTCCCAATCTTCTGTTGTTTGCTTAAGGTTTATAGATATCACATTGCTCCTATGGAGCTATACACATGGGGCCTCAATCTATTATCGGCTGTAGGAGATGCGGGGCCGCAAGGACCGGCCGCAAGCTATTTGCCTATTCTATTCCCTTCCAGCCGGGGACTCCGGCAGGCTTGCGGCCGGCGCCTTGTTATCCCTTGCGGCCGGAGGAAAGCCTTTGATCTTAAACGGCCGCAAGAGTTTCGGCCGCAAGAAAAATCCTTGTTGCTATTCAATTGCTCCGGGAACCCTCTCTGCAAGGCTAAAATCGAGCCACAGCTTACTTGCAGCAAAAAGGTCCCGCAGGCACACAATTAAGCACATAATAAAGCCATCCTGCACTCTGAGGAGACTATAAAGTGTTTGTAGGTGTTAGCATTCATAGCACAACATTCCCCTACACTCAAATCCAAAAGTCCAGAGGGCTTGGAGCACCTCAGACCCGCCCACGCTGCGGCCGGAAAATAAACAGTTAAAGAAATCTCGGATTTGGGCTGATGTGCAAGCTTGAGAGGGGGGTGCTATTAATCCTCATGTCCCCCATTATGAGCATTTACAGAGCTTTACAGTGCCGTCTTGCATTTAAAGATTTCTGAGCTTACGGCCAGTTGCAAGATATACGGCCGGCCGTAAGGGGATATCCTTGCGGCGCCATCTATTTGAATTAGAGAGAGAAAGTAAAAGGCTAGAGTGGGGTGCAGTGAGAAAGGGGGATAGAGAGAGAATGATAAAGGGGAAAGGGAGGGATAGAGAGAGATAGAGGGGTAGAGAGAGAGGGATAGAGAGAGTGAAAGGGATAGAGAGAGAGGGAGAAAGAGACACAGAAAAGGGGGAAGAGACAGATGGGAGGGAGGGAAAGAAACAATGGGGAGGGAGAAGGAGGGAAAGAGACACAGGGGAAGAGGGAGGAAAAGAGACACAGGGATGGAAGAGGGGGAAACAGACACAGGGGAGGGAGGAGGGGAAAGACACAGGGGAGGGAGGAGTGGGGAAAAAGACACAGGGGAGGGAGAGGTGGGGGAAACGGGGTGAAGAGACACAGGAGAGAGGGGGGAGAGACACAAGAGATGGGGGGAAGAGACGCAGGGGAGGGAGAGAAACATGAAATATTATACTATGAATTGACTGGCAATTGTTTAGTATATATATATATATATGTATGTGTATTGTGACAGATCCACTGTCAAGCTCGGGTTTAAGCCCTATTATCCGGCACATCAATGGAGAACGCAGGAACTCTTTAAATGTTTTATCAACCTTTTACTGTATTTGTCAGCATACAAATAAACCAAAACAGAAAATAAATCCAAGCGTCTCTTTGAAGCACTACCTTCACTTTTATCTGCAGTTCCCTCACTGCACTACTGTAATACATAATACAGTCCAAAACACAGGCCTGCACAGGAGTCTACCCTCCGTCTGCAGAGGAGCTGTGTCTCTTTAACCTTTCAGGTCATGCTGTAAACTCCAGGTAGTCTTGCTCAATTTCCAGGTCACACTGACCTCTCTCTTGCCAGTGTCTTTTAGTCCGTAACTCAGGCAGTCCCTTCTACTTCCTTAATCAGCTTGTCCCAGCTTAGACTGTCTGTGCCGCTTCCAAAACAGATCCTTCTCTGGATCCACACCCAGGATGACCCCAATGCTTGGTTCTCAGCAGAACTATAAAAGCAGATCGAAGCTAGGCTTGATTACTCCCTGAGTTTAATTCTTACACATCCTGGTGCAAGTTCTCCTGCAGAGATCAACTCTCTCCTTGCTGCAGTACTCCACTGCGGCTCCACACAGGCCTCTAGGGGACACTCCATCACATTATATATATATATATATATATATATATATACAGTCAGGTCCATAAATATTGGGACATCGACACAATTCTAATCTTTTTGGCTCTATACACCATCACAATGGATTTGAAATGAAACTAACAAGATGTGCTTTAAGTTTCAGCTTTAATTTGAGGGTATTTACATCCAAATCAGGTGAACAGTGTAGGAATCACAGCAGTTTGTATATGTGCCTCTCACTTTTTAAGGGACCAAAAGTAATGGGACAATTGGCTGCTCAGCTGTTTCATGGCCAGGTGTGTGTTATTCCCTCATTATCCCATTTACAAAGAGCAGATAAAAGGTCCAGAGTTCATTTCAAGTGTGCTATTTGCATTTGTTGCTGTTAACTCTCAATATGAGATCCAAAGAGCTGTCACTATCAGTGAAGCAAGCCATCATTAGGCTGGAAAAAAAAAAACATCAGAGAGACAGCAAAAACATTAGGTGTGGCCAAATCAACTGTTTGGAACATCCTTAAAAAGAAAGAACGCACCAGTGAGCTCAGCAACACCAAAAGACCCGTAAGACCATGGAAAACAACTGTGGTGGATGACCGAATAATTATTTCCCTGGTGAAGACAACACCCTTCACAACAGTTGGCCAGATCAAGAACACTCTCCAGGAGGTAGGTGTATATGTGTCAAAGTCAACAATCAAGAGAAGACTTCACCAGAGTGAATACAGAGGGTTCACCACAAGATGTAAACCATTGGTGAGCCTCAAAAACAGGAAGGCCAGATTAGAGTTTGCCAAACAACACCTAAAAAAGCCTTCACAGTTCTGTAACAACATCCTATGGACAGATGAGACAAAGATCAACTTGTACCAGAGTGATGGGAAGAGAAGAGTATGGAGAAGGAAAAGAACTGCTCATGATCCAAAGCATACCACCTCATCAGTGAAGCATGGTGGTGGTAGTGTCATGGCGTGGGCATGTATGGCTGCCAATGGAACTGGTTCTCTTGTATTTATTGATGATGTGACTGCTGACAAAAGCAGCAGGATGAATTCTGAAGTGTTTCAGGCAATATTATCTGCTCATATTCAGCCAAATGCTTCAGAACTCATCAGACGGCGCTTCACAGTGCAGATGGACAATGACCCGAAGCATACTGCAAAAGCAACCAAAGAGTTTTTTTAAGGGAAAGAAGTGGAATGTTATGCAATGGCCAAGTCAATCACCTGACCTGAATCCGATTGAGCATGCATTTCACTTGCTGAAGACAAAACTGAAGGAAAAATGCCCCAAGAACAAGCAGGGACTGAAGACAGTTGCAATAGAGGTCTGGCAGAGCATCACCAGGGATGAAACCCAGCGTCTGGTGATGTCTATGCGTTCCAGACTTCAGGCTGTAATTGACTGCAAAGGATTTGCAACCAAGTATTAAAAAGTGAAAGTTTGATTTATGACTGTTAATCTGTCCCATTACTTTTGGTCCCTTAAAAAGTGGGAGGCACATATACAAACTATTGTAATTCCTACACCATTCACCTGATTTGGATGTAAATACCCTCAAATTAAATCTGGAAGTGTGCAGTTAAAGCACATCTTGTTTGTTTAATTTCAAATCCATTGTGGTGGTGTATAGAGCCAAAAAGATTATAATTGTGTCGATGTCCCAATATTTATGGACCTGACTGTATATATATATGCACACACACACATTATATATACACATGCAAGAGAGAGATTAGAGATCTCCCCCAAAAGTAAGTATACCCTCTCCTTATAAATACATATGGACATAGAGACACAGGACCCCTTCTGAATTGCTCCCTTGTCATGGTGAAGGGGCTTGTCATGGTGAAGGACCTCAATGAAGCTGTGAGCTATATCATGAAGGGTCACAATATGGGTAGGTCATTTCAGAGAGGTCAGACAAAACTGGAAACCCACTCCAGTATCTTTGCCATAAATACTATATGACAAATGTACCTGTTGTGCTGCATCCATGTGGTCACTGAGAGTCAGATACATATGAAGGAAAGAACAACCACAACAAGAAACATGGACTCATCTGAGCTCTGCATCCACTTCTGTCTGGTATAGGCTGGGGTGCTGACAGACAGGTCACAAGCTTGGTGTGTGGAGCAAGGTAGTCAGAATCAATAAGACCATCAGCGTATTGACAAAGCATGCACTGTGAGCTGGGAGTTTTTTTTCTTCAATAAACTTTATTGAGATTGTCAGGATTGCACCAATGTATTCACTTCTGGGGGGACTGTGAGAGGTGCTTTCCCTGCAGGAACCGGGTCTTTTTCCTCCCGGCCATTCTGATTGGGTGATGCTGAGCTTGGCAGACAGGCTCAGCCCAATAAGTAAGAGCACAAGTCGGGAAAATACAGCATTTTGATTGATTTTTTAATTTTTTTATTTCACATTTAAAATGACAGCAGCAGCTATTAAAAAAATAGAATATTAAAATTATACAATAATTTTTTATTTTTTTAGTATACAAATTATACAATTAAGTAAGCAATGGGGGGGATAAAGTCAGTGCATTTTTGGGAGCGCGGTTGCCCATTTGCCCCTATGCACCAGCCGCCCCTACTCATAATAGTTATTGAAACAAGTTGGTAGCAACATAGTGTTATACCATGTGTGGTCTTAATATCTGTATTAACTCTAACTTGCCCATCAAAAATGGCGGGGCAATAAAATTTGAAGCCATGGCAATGCTGTTTGCCACACAATGTAAAGCTTTTGCTTCTTTGAGGACGTTCGGTGCTCATTGTGGTGCCTTCGCTGAGCGCCTTTGGCGCTCATTGTGTGGCTCGCAATGAGTGCCGTCAGCTCCTACATTCCTGGCTAACTTGTACGTGCCTGGCGGTGATTTGCGCACTACGGTCTCCTTTAGCCTCATTTTAATTTTTTTCGACCGCCATTTTTTTTCTTCCTTAGCCGATTTTTGAGTGTCACAGCTCGGCAAATTCGGCTTAAATTTGTGTACAACCTAACTCCCAGACGTCCTTCCGTTCCCTCCGTGCTGTCTGTGAGTGTGTTCTTAAGTTTATTTTATTTTTTTCTTGTTTTTCGCGGTTTTCGATTCCCGTGATTCCGGCGTTAAATTGGTATTTTTGTGAGGTTGTTTTTTTTTGCCTGCAAGAGTCCGAGGTCGTTCCTGGCTAACTACTACGTTCCTGGCGGTAATTTGCGGGCTTCGGTCTCCTTTAGCTTCATTTTCATTTTTTTCACCTGCCATTTTTATTCTCGCTTAGGCGCTTTTCGAGAGCCGAAACTCTGAACATTCGGTTAAAATTTGCAGGCAACCTCACTCCCAGGCGACCTGGCGATCCCCCCGTGCTGTGTGTGAGTGTGTTTTTTATTTTATTTAGTAATTTTGTCGATTTTTGCAGTTCAACCGTTAAAGTCGTATTTTTGTGAGGTCGTTTTTTTGCTCCCGAGATTCCGAGGTGGATTTTTCTTTGTAAGTCCCGCATTGCTCAACTGCTTGTAGCTTAAGTAAGTCCTGCATTTCTAAACTGCTGGCAGGCAAAGTCCCACGTGTTTCAATGACTCAACTGCTTGCCTCGCTTTGCGAGGCTCGCAGGTCGATGAGTGCCTTTGGTGCTCATCGCCTAAGTGCTCCGACCTCCCGTGTGTTTCAATACCTCATCTGCTCGACCTCGCTTCGGGCCATAAACGGCTTGCTTCGCGAGGCTCGCAAACATGACGACGAATCACAGTTTGACAATTATAATATGTGATGCTACATGCCTTTAAGAAAGAAGGGAGGGGGAGAAAGTGCAATAGATGCCTTTGGCCACCATGCTTCTTTAATCATTCCACACTGTCTATTTCCTCTCTCTGACTTCTACTGACCTTGGCCCTCATTCAATTGAGCAAATCGCAGTTACAGGAGCCCGTAATGTAACCCGTAAATGTTACTGATATTTAATTGGCGTCTTTTAGCTAATCGCATTCCAATCGCGAGTTACAGGCACAAAAGCACTACGGGTTGTAAAAACCGTAACTCCGCCTTATCTCATTTGATGTTTCAAGGCTGCAAATGTTAAAAGCTCTAACAACGCAAATCAATATTCAATTGCAACAATTCTACAAGCCCGCAACTGCCTTCAAACTCTGAAATGGCAAAATGTATCAAAAAATCTTATGTGTACTAGAGAGGACTCGAAAGTGGGTTAAACACCTCTCGTAACAGAGGCCTGTGTGCAACAGAGGCCTATGTGCAAAAGGGTCATTCCAAGTCAATTCAACAATGTCATGTCACCCGCCGACTCAGATTTTGATGAAACTTGGTGAACACCCTTCCCTTGAAATAAACCCCCATACATTTTTTCCCTCTATCTCAAACGGTTTTAATTTTATAGCACTTCAAAGTTTCATTAAATCTGCGTTGTCTGTTCCTCTTGAGATCCTTGACACAAGATAACCTTGCGTACATAGTATTAACCAATGATCAGATCTCTTTGAAATTTTACATAGAGCGCACTAAAATTATGCGGATTTCAGAAAAAAATACACCAGCACTCAAATGTTTTCATAAATGCCTAAAAAAATGTATAAATGTACTTGTAGCTTAGTTTCTTTGGTGGAAAAACTAGGTTTAGAAAACCTGAATTTTTAGCGTGATGGCACAATGGAACCAAAATGTTTTGATGTTGAAAATTATTGCAAAGACATGCTCTTTCATGACAAAGGATGACATTTATGTGTTTTTTATTCCTTGTAAGGAAAATTGTGAGTTTTTTGGACATCTTTCCTACAATCCATAGCTGTAATAGAAAAAATGAATGAAACAAAGTTGTTCATCTTAAAATGTACATAAAAGCAACATTTCATAATAAAAATTCTAATTAGCCATGTGATTAATCAGCAGTTATGTGGAAAGAGAAAACCCGGACAAAGAGCAGTATGTTAAACTGGAGATCATCACATATATACAGTAGTTGTGAGCAATACGGGTTGTTGCTAACGCTTGCAGGCTCGCGTTGCGAGCCCGCCGCAACTACAGTCCTCGTGAAGCGAGGGCTGCAGTTGCTAGCAAGGAGCGCTCCTCTCCCTCATTGCCCGCTGCCTGCAACACAAAATTACGACCCGCGGGACTTAGAAAAAAAAAATACACAAGGTCGCAAAACAAACAAGTAACCGTGCAAACCCAAAAACACATTATATAATAAAAAAAATACTCACCGAAAGCACGGGGGCACAGCCAGGATGTCTGAAAGTGAGGTTGAATGCAAATTTAACCCCAATTTCCCCAGTTTCGGCACTCGAAAATCGCCTAAACAAGAAAAAAAATGGAGGCCGAAAAAAATGAAAACGAGGCTCCACGACACAGGACCGCGAAAAACACTGCTTAACAAGTACAACTTTCCTAAGAGATCCGAGATAAGCTCGGGACCCCACATTAACCCCTTGCAGTGGGGGTTCGATTGGACGCCCGAAGTGTGCCCACATTAAGCCTATGCTGGGGGCCCCCATGGGGGACACCCGCAATTTCCCAATATTAACCCTTACAGTGGGGGTCACAATCGTATCCCCCCCTGCATATAAAAGCTCTAAATTCACTGCTTAAAGGGCCCGCACCACACAAACACTTAAGGCCCAGGCCCTCCCTGCATAGGGGTCAATACAGACCCCCATAAGCCCTTAATTAACCCTGTCACTCATGGGGGTCAATGAAGACCCCCATAACCTCTTAATTATTCCTGTCACTCTTGGGGGTCAATACAGACCCCCATAAGCCAATAATGAACTCTATCAATCCAATAGGGGTCAATACAGACCCCCATAAGCCCTTAATTTATTCTGGCACTCATGGGGGTCAATACAGACCCCCTATTCCCTTAATTAACCCTGTCACTCATGGGGGTCAATACAGGCCCCCATAAGCCAATAATTAACTCTATTAGTCCAATATGGGTATATATAGACCCCTATAGGACACTACTTAACCATGTAATAACACTATAAGTGCCATGAGGGTCATCCAGGACCCTCATGACACAAAGTGTAAGCACTACACTATTAACCCTAACTATACCCCATTAACCCAACACTGGGCCTATTTAATCCTAAAAGTACACAGTTAACCCTAACAGTACCTATGTAACCCTAACTGGGCATTTTGAATCCTAACTAGGCCTATTTAACCCCAATGAAGCCTATTTAACACTGCTTCTTATGGGGGTCTATACAGACCCTCATATGCCTCTTTTTAACCCCACCAGTCCCATAAGGGTATATAGAGACCCTTATGGGGCAATTACAACACTAACATTAACCACATAAGTGCCATGACGGTCCTCAAGGACTCTCATGACACTATGTACAAACATTACACTGCACTATACCCCCCAATAAACCATTAAATCTAATATAACCCCCTCTACACTAACCTATTAACACCTACACTACCTACCTACACTACCTACCCCCAAATAACCCCCCCACCACAAAACTAATTACAGAAAATAATAAAACCAAACTCACAAAAACTAATAAAACCTAAGTCACAGAAAATAAAAATCTACTTTACAGAAAATAAAAAAAACTAAGTCACAAAAAATAAAAAGATACATTACAGAAAAAAAATTACATTACAACGCCCCCCACCCCCACTACAGAAAATAAAAAAAAAATTACACACCTGAAAAGGAAATACATACAGAATATATACAGTACATTACAATACTATACAAATCAAATGAAATACAATACCCCCTATCTAAAATATATTAAATACTATCTAAAATGCACACATACCCCACTATCTAAAATAAATTAAATATTTTTTAACATACATACATACCACACTATCTAAAATACAATAAATCCTATCTAAAATACACACATACCCCCTATCTATCTAAAATACATCCCCCCCTATTTAACATACAATAAATCCCATTTCCATATACAAACCCTAATTCTAACTTAAAATAAAAGACTTAATACAACTTACCTTTGCAGATGTCCCTTCAGATCAGCCCCTTAGGAAAAAAAAAAAATATTACAACACATTTACATACAATAAATAAACATTCTAAATATTCTACTCACCCTTCCAGAAGGTCCCCGTCCTTCTTATTTTTTTCTACGGTGCGACCCCAGTTAAAAATAAACATTACATTACTACAACATATGCACACACAAAATACAATAAAATAATATACATTGAATTTACCTTCCATTTCTTTTTTGTAATGTAGATTTTTTCATTTTCTGTAATGTAGCTTTTTGAAATTTTTTGGAATGTAGCTTTTTGAATTTTTTGGAAAGTAGATTTTTTTCTTTTCTGTAATGTAACTTTTTTTATTTTTGGTGAATTAGGCTTTTTTATTTTATGTGACTTAGGTTTTATTATTTGTTGTGAGTTAGGTTTTATTATTTTCTATAATTAGTGGGGAGGCGGAGTTTATTAGCGGGTAGGTAGGTAGTGTAGGTAGGTAGTGTAGGTGTTAATAGTTAGTTTAGCAATGTTTATGTTAGCAATGAGCACCGAAGGTACTCAGAGGACTAAAAGCCTTACATTGTGTGCCAAACAGCATTCCCAGACTTACAATTTTATTGACCTTTATTTTTTGACAGGCAAGTCGCAACTATTATAAAAAAATATGTCTAGGGTACAATATCAATTCCATCCTAACTTAAATTACAGTAATGTATATAACTCGGATATTTTCGAATATTTTCTCCTCTCCTTATATGTTTCTACACATGAATCATATACATAGTTGTCATACTGCGAGTTGTCACACTTTGCCGGGCTCACGTAGCTTCATCGTAAGGCCGGCGGGACTTATCTGTAATGAGCACCAAAGCCACTCATTGCAGGGGTAGAGATGAGTGCCACAGGTGCTCATCACGAGGCCCCCGGGACTTAGCTGCAATGAGCGCTGAAGGCAATTGCGAGTCCCGTGGTACTACAAAAGATGCACACCTCACACAAATTACAAATTTAACCGCCAAACCACGAAACTTGAACGAACAACAAAAAAAAAACAAATATGCCTCAAATTAACTTACACACTCACACACAGCACAGGGGGGAGAGCCAGGGAGCCTGTGAGTGAGGCTGAGTTAATTTAAGCCATATTTGTCATTTTTAAACAATCGAAAATCACCTAAGCGAGAAAAAAATGGCATCTGAAAAAATGTAACGGGATGAAAACGAGGCCGAAGGTAGTAATAAACTGTCCGAAGCCAGTAACACTTAACGCAAGCCAGTAACACTTAACCGAAGCCAGTAATACTTAACGAAAGTCAGTAACACTCATTGCAAGGCCACTAAAGTATATGGGGGGGGGGCAGAGGCTCGCAATGAGCGCCGAAGGCACTCAAAGGGGGCAGAGCCTTGCATTGTGTGGCACACAGCATTAGTACAGGGAGGGAGAGGATCGCAATGAGCGTCGAAGGCCAAAGGTGCTCATTGCAAGCCACGAGATGAGCGCCAAAGGTGCTCAGCCCGGGGCTCTGGATGAGCGCCGAAGGTGCTCAGAGGGGCCATAGCCTCGCATTGTGTAGCAAACAGCATTGCCATGGCTTAAAATTTTAATGCCGTCATTTTTTGACGGGAAAGTCGCTAGTTTTAATATATTAGTTGAGTGCTAATTTGAAAAAGTAATTTAAGAGATGTTGTCATATTCTCTCATATTCATAGAGATGCTACTTATATATAGTATGGTAGCTGGGAACCTGGCATCAAAGTAAGTGTCCCTGTGACTAAACTAACAAAGAATAGAAGCAAATTGGTGGCTTTGGAGCAGGGGCGTAGGAACTGGGGGGATGGGGGAACAAATCCCCCCTGGAATAAATTAATAGGGGACACAAAAATCAGCAAAATTAAACTTAATTATGCATTACACATATAGCGCTATGGAGCAGTATGTTTTTCTATGAAAGTTTTTAACAATTATATATATAGTACCAGCGAATTGCCCCGCAAAAAATGACGGCAATAAAATTGTAAGGCAGGTAATGCTGTTTGGAGTATGCTAATGAAAGAATTAATACATTAATAAATGAATATACTTTACCTATTTGGAAGTAATATATGCAGGAAGTATTGTGCTGAAGAACTGACAATCTGTTTTGATGTTGCTGCAGCATATAATGAAGTTTTGCAATGTTGTGCAGCTGAGGTGTAAGTGTCAGCAATGTGTGCAGTGTGTAGTGTAAATAGGCAGCATGCGCAAGGGGAATCCGTTAGGGTAGCTGTGTACTTCCGCATTGAGTAAGTTAGTGTTCAAAAATTGCGCCTAATGTGTATGTGCTACGCAGCTGTGTATGATGTAGTGTCCTTGCTAATGGTGTATCTTGTAGCTCATACAGCTTTTTTAAAATCTGTATGTGCTTGGTGGTGGTTTGCGTGTTTAGAGTCCTGTAGCCTCATTTTCGTTTTTTTCTGTGGCCATTTTTTCTCTCGCTTAGGGGATTTTCTTGTGTGTAAACTCTTGAATTTGGACTTAAACTGAGGTGTAACTTCACTTGCAGAGGTCCTGGGTGCCCCCCCTTGCTGTGGGTAAGCTTTTTATGTATTTTTTTGTGGGGTAATTATTGTGTTTGTAATGCTTTCCAGTTTGCGCAGTTCGGCAGTGAAAGTCTTATTTTTGCAAGGTCGTAATGTTTTCTTTTGCAAGTCCCGCGTCTCGTATTTTTTTCTGGTAAGTCCGTAAATTTTCTGTTCTATGTTCCGCGGTTAGACTTTTTTTGTGTAAGTCCGTAGAGCCTCCACCTCCGCAAATGTTCGTAGGGATGAGCGCCTACGAACAAGGAGCACAAGGAGCGCCTTCGGCACTCCTTGCCATCAACTTCGGCCCTCGCTTTGCGAGGTCCGCAGTTGCTGGAAAGGAGCACCTTTGGCGCTCCATGCCAGCAACTGCAGCCCTCGCTTCGCGATGGCCCAAGGGTTGCTATGTGAGCCCGCAGCGTTAGCAACGAGCCACATGCTAACAACTATATATGTGATATATATATATATATATATATATACACGTAGTATATACATGTATTTAAATATAAATATATATGTACATATATATATATATATATATATATATATATATATATATACACGTAGTATATACATGTAGTATTTAAATATAAATATATATGTACATATATATATATATATATATATATATATATATATATATATATATATATAAAGAGTGAGGTAGCGGTGAATGTCCAGTAATCCAGTTGAATCATCAGGCAATTGCCAAATGAACAGCATAACAGAGAAAATGGCACCAAAACCCTGCAATAAAAGTTTCTGCAAACTATGCCAACACATGTGCAAAGAGGACACAGCCACGCACAACAAGCCCCACAACATCAAAGGCTCATATTCTTGTACATCATCAAATGTAGTGTACACTATACAATGTACTGTATTTGAAAGGGGGTGCTACATTGTGGGAAACCAGACAGAAACTACACATTCGAATGAACCTCCACCGAAGCTTCATCGAAAAGCACCATGAAGACAGTTATTGTACTCCAGTTGGACACCATTTCACCCAGGAGAATCACTCTATCCAGAACCTCAAAATAAAAGTACTCAGAGGGAATTTCAGAACTATCCAATATCGGAAAACTTTTGAATTAAAAATGATTCAATTTTTTAATACAAAGAATTTGGGCATTAACATCGACTTAGGCTTTCTGGCCCACTATCTTATAGCTAACACATTCCACATACCTCCCTTCTTCTATTGCTGTTTTTGTAAGCTACATGCTATGCTGAAGTTTATTGCTCTTTATTTTACTCTGCTGTGTTCTTATCTACAACCTGATCTATAGACTTACATACTGATCTATCAGGACATTATTCACAATGCTGGTCTATTTCTCACTTAACTCTGGTCAATGAATTTCGTTTTTCTTGTTTTTCCAATTTTGTTTTTTGTACTGTTTTTAGTTCATACTTGTATCAGTATCGCTTTTTGACTTGATAAAGAGAGGTATTATCTCTCGAAAGCTTGTCGCTTTATTATGAATACGTTTGTCCAATATATTTATATATATATATATATATATATATATATATATATATATATATATATATGTGCTCGTATTTGTGCTGGTTTGGGTATTCTATCTGGCATATTTATCCACAAGTGGTTTTATATATATATATATATATATATATATATATATATATATATATATATATATACATATATATATATATATATATATATATATATATATATATATATATACATGTATATATTAATGTGGCATATAGACATACATTATATATATATATATATATATATATATATATATATATATATATATATATATAAAACCACTTGTGGATAAATATGCCAGATAGAATACCCAAACCAGCACAAATACGGGCACATAAAACCCACTTTTATAATTGTTGCAACTTAAAAAATAACTTTTATTAATGCTCCTAAAAAATAATAAATGGGGGAATTTAAAATACTGTCCAATAAAACAGAATATAACAGAAACGCGTAACACTCCTGTATAACTGAACACTTGTTCTTGTTGCTACTTTACAGTAAGTGTAGCTGTAAGACTAGTAGCAATGTAATAATAATGTGTCAGTTTAAGAAGATACATTCAGTTGGAAGTTGCAATATATCATATAGCCATAATGCTTCTTTGGTGACACTTGAATTAATCCAGCATAACAAGGTCGCCTTTAAACTGGAGGCATCACATACTGTATATAGTTGTGGCTTTGGGCTTTGCTCTGGGTCACTATAGCCACATAACAACACTCTATGGGCCCCTAGTAATTCCCCAACAATACATCTGTGGGGAGCCTGGTCATGACTCCCACCTCTTTCATGTCCGTGGCTGTGCCCCAGTCGATGTGAATGTTGGATAAGGGGATAGATTGCTTCTTGCCCCCAACTACCACAATGCCCACTGTCTTCTTCATGACAGCTGAGGGGCTCACCGTGCTCTCCAGGGGCAATGTGGCATCTCTGGTAAATTCTTGTGGGCAACTGAGCAGGGGCTAAACAGTACTCCACCTTGGGTCAGACTGCATTCTCTGAGCAATCAAAGATCTAGCCCTTTCATTGCTGCTGGGACTGCCACCTACTAGCACCCATACACAGGACATGGCGAGGAGAACCCCTGGTTTCTCTTGATGGGACATGGCTACAGTTCCGCTCAGGTGCTACCAAAGATGTGCATCTCCCGGCAGTCTTCTCTATTTCTAGGGGCTTGAAGGGTTAGTAGTAGTGATGTTGCAAACATAAAATTTTCGGTTTGCGAACGCGTACGGCCGCAAATGTTCGCGAACCGGCGAACATCGGCGAACCGCCATAGACTTCAATGGGCAGGCGAATTTTAAAAACCCACAGGGACTCTTTCTGGCCACAATAGTGATGGGAAAGTTGTTTCAACGGGACTAACACCTGGACTGTGGCATGCCGGAGAGGGATCCATGGCAAAACTCCCACGGAAAATTACATAGTTGATGCAGAGTCTGGTTTTAAGCCATAAAGGGCATAAATTACCTAACATTCCTAAATTGTTTGGAATAACGTGCTTTAAAACATCAGGTATGATGTTGTATCGATCAGGTAGTGTAAGGGTTAGGCCCGCTTCACAGTGACAGACCAAACTCCCCGTTTAACGCACCTCCAACAACCACAAACAGTCCATTTGCACAACCGCAAACTCCCCATTTGCACAAGGTTGGATACCAAGCTAGCCATGTCCCGTTCCTTGTCCTCACTGATGTCATTGAAGGTCTCTTCCTCCACCCAGCCACGTACAACACCAAGGGTCCCCGAAAGGTGACAACAAGCCCCCTGGGATGCCTGCTGTGTTTGGTCTTCCACCTTCTCAAAGCCACCTTCCTCCTCTGACTCCTCTTCTTCAGACTCCTCTCACTGCATTGCCTTTCTCTGCATTATTATAAGGTGTGCTAAGTAGTACTACTCTTATCAGTTAAAAACCTGTTACAGCACATATCAGGGGGCGTGTATAAGGCCTGGATTTTTAGAACCGGGAGATGGAAAAAGATCCTTTGTTGGTCGTATCACTTCAATTTTGGGGCACTTTGAGAAATTAGCTTCTTACGCTCAAACATGTCCTTTATAGGCACCTGACTATGGGCAGATGAGCAGGAACTGCTCAAGGCGAGAGACGCAGTGGCGGATGGTTGAGAGGGGGCAAGGAGGACAGCAGTGGTTGATGTGGCTGATGATGCTGGACCAGGAGGAGGATGGCGGCTTTGAGTTTGTGTGCTGCTTGTACTCATGTGTTGGTCTGGAGTCACCCAAACATTAGGTCTCAACCTGTAGAGGATAAGGGAACCAGGCTACTCAAGACCTCATTCATCATTACTGGTTTTGAAAGATTGGTACTATGCGTCCAAGCTACTGTGACAACAGATATGAGTGGCACTGTGCACTTGCAGAAGTTGGCAGAGTAGACGCTGTAGGTCTGACACACACGCTTGCAGACAACTAACTGCTATGCAATCTATTACAGTAGAAAAAATTTTTTTTGTTTTAAATGTACACTACTGTTACACCAGATATGAGTGGTGTGTTAAGTAGTACTACTCCTATCAGTTTAATCCCTGTTATGTGCCTTTTTTGGGGGTTTGGTTGTTGAAGGCACAGTGCAGCACCAGAGGCCAGAAAAATTAGGCATGTACACATGCCTGAAAAATTAGGTATTGTTAATCTTGCAGCGAGCAGAGAAGAAGGTAGGCCTTATTCTACGCCCCTGCCCGCATACCCACACTCAGAGATTGAGGGGGGGACCTGAGAAGGCCACGGGCCGGAGATATAAAGGTGGGCCATCCCAAATAAGCACACCAGCGGGGACAAAGGTAGTGAAGGGGACATAGAGGCCCATGGACTGACGGTCGCCATCTTGGCAGGAAAAGGGCCCAGCAATTAAGCCAAACTGACCCAGCACAGGCAGCTACTTGAGTCAAACGCTGTACAATTACACCTTAATAAAGCTGAAACATGCAGCAGCAGGGATTCTAAACGGTCACACGGGGACAAGGAGGCTAACAGCCCCCACAGTCTCTGCACCACTCTTTTTAACAGATAACCCAATGGGCTAACCAGGGACCTTGCCCACATAAAAAAACAGAATTTTATTGGAGGAATTATTAGTGTCTTTACCCCCCAAGAGAGGACATAATATACAGTATCTTTAGACTACCTGATGGCCAAACCTCCTTTAGCCCCAATGCTATCCAAGAAACATTTCAAAACTTTATCTGACTGGGGGTCTATAGAGTGACATTAGTACTGACCTTTATATGACTGGGGGTCTATAGAGGGCCATTAGTACTGACCTTTATCTGAATGGGTGCCTATAGAGGGACATTAGTAATGACCTTTATCTGACTGGGTGTCTATAGAGGGACATTAGTACTGACCTTTATCTGTCTGGGGGTCTATAGGTGACATTAGTCCTGACCTCCTGCTGCAGTATTATTACTCCCAGTACTCCCAGGCTTGGTACTATTAGATATAATAACCTCAGGTTCGTTTCCTTATCTGTTGGTAACATCAAAATATGATTATTAAATATTTCATATTTGTTTGTTTTTTTCTCCCAAAGTGAACCCCTTTGTGTGTGTCCCACAGATGTGGCGTTTCCGCTCTGCGTATGTTGGATTTGCACCGCTCAAAAAGTATGAAAAGAGATCCCCCCCCCTTGAAGCCCATTAATGACATCATCAGTAAATTGTATGTAACAGATTCCAGTGTTTAGGGTTTATGACCTAATACTGCTATCATATCATTTATGACAAAAATCGTATTTGTCGTATTATTCAGACGCGTGTGCATCTTTGTGTTACATTTCCTGATACTTTTATTATCTTGATCTTTATATATTTACTAGCGACTTGCCCGTCAAAAAAAGGCGGCAATAAGATTGTAAGGCAGGTAATGGTGTTTGGACGAGACATTCATTTTGTTGGCGGTCGGAGATCCTTCGGCGCTCATTGCGAGGCTGTTGGTTGCATTTTTTTCTGATAGGCGCTTTTGCTGTTATTCTTTGGTCGGCGGTGATGTGTTTTTTGCGCTTATTGCAATGCTTTGTGTGCTATGAGCAGCGTTGGCGCTCATTGTGAGGCGCGCAGTGAATGGCTTTTATGTTTAATGTGATAATGTTTTTTTTTGTGTATATGTATTTTTGTATGCTAATGAAATAATTACTAAATGAATATACTTTACCTATTTGTAAGTAATATATGCAGGAAGCATTGTGCTGAAGAGCTGACAATCTGTTTTCATGTTCCTGTAGCATACAATGTAGGTTTTCAGTGCTGTGGAGCTGCTGTGTAAGTGTCAGCAATGTGTGCAGTGTGTAGTGTAAATAGGCTGCGTGCGCGAGGGGAAGCCGTTAGGCTAGCTGGGTACTTCCGCATTGTGTAAGTTAGTGTTGTAAAATGGCGGGGAATGTGTGTGTGGTACGCGGGTGTGGATGATTTAGCGTCCTTGCTAATAGTGTATCTTTACTTCGTACGGATTTTTAGGAAAATCGATATGTGTTTTGTGTGTTTAGGGTCCTGTAGCCTCGTTTTCTTTTTTTCAACGGCCATTTTTTCTCTCACTTAGGTGATTTTCGGGTGTCTAAACTCATGAATTTGGACTTAAATGGAGGTGTAACTTCACTTGCAAAGGTCCTCGGTGCCCGCCTTGCTGTGGGTAACCTTTTTATGTGTTTGTTGTGTGTATTTATTGTGTTTTTAATGTTTTTAAGTCCACGCGGTTCGGGCATTAAGGTTGTATTTTTGTGAGCTCGTAATGTTTTTTTTTCTAAGTCCCGTATTTTTGGATGGTAAGTCCGTAAATTTGATGGTGTAAGTCCCGCCTGCGGCTCATTGCAGCCGACGTGGGAGCCTTCGGCGCTCCTTGCCAGCAACTCTGGCTCTCGCTTTGCAAGCCCGCAGCGTTAGCAACAACCCGCCTGCTCACAACTATATATGTGACTAGCGACTTACCCGTCAAAAAATGACGGCAATGTGATGTATATGTTTGTCAAGTTGTTTAGTTATTAACATATATTTTTGACACTTGTAAGTATTTTAATATGAACGTGTATTTTTGTAAAATGTTGATGTAATGGTTTTTTAAAATGTAATTAGTATCTGAAGAATTGTTAACTTTAATATACATTGAATGAATAGGAAAGCAAAAAGTAAAAAGCCTTCTTTAAACGTTGCAAATTTTAACATGAAGTTTAAAATATATGTAAGCAATAACCATCAAAGTATATATTTTTAAACTTGAACTTTATTTTTTATGTAAGTTTAGAAGTTGACAAAACATTGGTATAATTTTGAACATTATAAACAGGAACATAGTGAATACATTTTGTAACCTAATTTTTTATTAAAAGTATTAACATTTGAATGTAAAAACAATTGACATTTAAATTAATCAGTATTAAAATTCAATTTCTATCACAATAATTGTTAACTTGAATATACATTGAATGTAGAGGAAGGCATACAGTAAAACTCTTCTTAAAACGTACGTAATTAAAGTAATTTATTACTGAGCACATAAATTGGCGATAAACATTAATGTAGGTAGTAATCTTAAGATAACAGACAATATTTACATTGTGACTTAAAAGGTGCTTGACCTCTTAACATCCACTTTGTAATATGTTGAATGAAATAACTTGAAAATATATTTTTTAAACTTGTAACATTAGAAACATTAACATAGTGACTTAACATTTTAACATAATTTTACTAACAATGCAAGGCAAGTATTTTGTGAGGCGAATCATTCATAAACATGACTTCCATTAATTATGACTGAATTAAACAACCAATTGTTATGTATTTTGCAATGCTTTTAAAAAATCTTGGCATCTTTAATTAGTATTCTTCAAAGTTATAGTACTTCATAGTAGACAATGTTTTTAGTAAAAATACATCCATCTTCTAATAAATCACCTTGACTTTCATTGTTTTCAATGTAAACTTTAATAGCCTGTGGATTTTTGCACCTTGACAACGCAACGTACAATTGACCATGTGCAAAAACTGGTTCTTCCAAGAAAATACCCACAGATTTGAAAGTTTGACCTTGTGATTTATTAATGGTCATGGCAAATGCCATAATAATGGGAAATTGTCTTCTTTGAAGTATAAAAGGGAGACTACTTTCACTTGGTGCTAAATCTATTCTTGGTATGAAAACTCTCTCTCCTTTATGGGTCCCAGTTAAAATTTCAGCATCTATAAAATGGTCCTTTAATTGTTGAACAATTAATCTTGTGCCATTGCATAGGCCTTTTTTGGGGTTCATATTTCGCAGTAACATGATAATTGCACCTTTCTTTAGCTGCAAAATATGTGGTGGCATTCCAGAAGGAGTTAAAGAGTTTATGAATTCAGTCGAAAAGTTAGCCTGACTTTCATTGTCATCAGCAAGTACAGAATCAGCACTGTGATAATTTCTTTGTGGTGCATACATTTTTTTTAAGATTTTATTATTGAGGATTAATGCATCTTTATTTTTACACGTCAGTATGACTTGGTTGGCAAGCTCGGAATATTCTTCGTTATTTATGCTCCCTTCAAATATAGCCGATATAATATCTTGTTGACAAATCATATGAGGTGGGATCTCTACAGTGTCGTCAGGTAAATGTAGTATTTTTTCTGTTCTGCCTTCTCCAATTTTAATAAGCCAATCATTGAAATCAGTTTGGCCTTCTGATCTCATATTTTGTTGCAGTTGAAGATGGGTAAAATGTTTCCATACTGTACTTGACTTTATACATGTTTCGATAATGTCAGTTCGATTTCCATGTACAACGACAGGTAATGTTTGTCTAAAATCACCACCCAACAACATTACCTTTCCACCAAATGGAAAAATATTATCCATGACTTCACGAAGCAAACGGTCAATACATTGGAGGGCATAGCATGACATCATTGTGGCCTCATCTATTATAATTAATTTACATTTCTTCAATTTCTTTGCTTGTAAGGATGTCATGCGAATATCTGACACAGAATTTTCTAAAATAGGCACTGGCAGTTTAAATCCACTATGAACAGTTCTTCCACCTTCTAATAAAAGTGCAGCAATTCCAGTAGTGGCAAACGCCATTGCTATTTTTCCTTGTGCTCGTACTGAACTCATTAATAAATTGTACAAATATGTTTTCCCTGATCCGCCAGGTCCATCAAGATAGAAATAACGCTCTGTCACCATGTCATCATCTATAGCATTTTTAATGGCATGAAATGCTTGCAATTGTAGTGTATTTAAAGTTGCAAGTCTTTCTTCTGTTCTTTCCGCTTGTAGTTGAATGTCATAGTCTTCAAAGTTTATGTCATCTATAAGACCTGGATCAGGCAAATTAAAACTTGCACAACTTAATCCATGAGTTAAAAAGACTTCTTGGATTTCCATTAACGCTTTTAAGTGTGCAATGGGTTCATTGTATCGTCGCATAAAGTCTTCAGCCATATTACTTTTAAAAGTCTCCCACAAAACTAATGCATTTGGAGCATTTGAGAAGATACAAATAAAAGCAAATTGTTCTCTCATCTGTCGTGGCATTTGACATTGTGCTGCTTCTTCTAAACATCTTTCCTACTCTGTATCATCAGCGAGTAAGTTTCTATGTCTTGCAGCTAAATGGAAGGATTCATATACAATGTCATTAACAGTTCTTAAGTGTTCAAAACTTTGTGCTCCAGGAACATTTAAAAGTAATATCCGTAAGCAAAAACGTTCCACATCTCTTGGACTGACTGTGTAAATTCTTGGAATAATTTTATTGCCTCTGGTTTTTCTTGGTCTCCATAATCCATTCACAAAAACATAGTGATATGGAATTTCAATATATAAGTATTGTGTTGCTTCAGCATCAGTGGAATTTAATGCAAACCATGCAGTTAGTGTAGTGTGACGATCTTCACTTTGGGCCAATGCATTCATTTCATTTCCAGCATGGAAATAGACTAAATGTCGTTGTGGCAAATGTACTGCTAACCTATATACTGCATGTGATCTATCATGCATTTCAAATTTTAAAAGCCGCCACATAGCTTCTGGCGCACTGACATAGCGAGCATCTACATGAGATGCAAGTTCATCATGTACTAACTCACTACTTTCAGGGTTGTCTGCACTTTTGACGACTACAGTAGCTGCATCGTAACCTTTGTAAATATATTTGTAGACATATTTAATGGATTTGATGGAAGTGCAGGCTTCTACGTTGATGTGGGCGTTGTACTTCATGAGTAAATGTGGATTGTAGGGTACTACATATCTATTGTCCACTTTTTTTCCACAAATAATGGCACTATCTCCTTCTCTTCTTTTATAAAGTGGATATCCATCACAATTGGCATAGGTTTTGTCTCTATAATCTTTTGGAAATTCTTTGGAACATTTATTATTTTCCATACATGGTGATTGTGGATTAAGGTCACCACAGGGTCCATGAATCATGCGATGAGTAACAATCTCATATAGTCTACCATATAGTTCTGGATCTGGTAGTTCAGCAACAATGACTGCATCCACTTTGTCCGAAGTATCTAATTTATCTTTTTCTTGAAGTATTATTAGAAGATGTGCATGTGGAAGGCCTCTTTTTTGAAATTCAATGGTATATACATAAGCAAGACATTTGCCAAATAACTGATTTATAGTGAAGTCACGTATTAATTCATTTAATTTAATCTTAAAAACTCTGGCTACTAAATCTGGTCGATCTGAAGCAGTTTGTCCAAGAAGTAGATTTAGTGTAATTTCTGGCCATTGTGGATTACATGTAAATGTCACAAATAGATCGGGTTTGCCAAATTTTGTCACAATAGCCATAGCATCATTGTATCTTTCTCTCATATTCCGAGGAGATCCTTGAAAGGAAGATGGTAAAATGATGGCTTTGCCAGCTGTCATGTCTCTGCTTGTAGCCACGTCAGCAACATAGTCCATGAGTCCAGAATATTGTTCTACACGGAGTTTATCTTGTTGATATTTGATAAAGTTTAAATTATTTGCCTCAACTTGCAAATATGAATCAATAATCCATTGTTGTGTTAGTTTCCCACCACAAAAAATTGGATTAAATACATTGCGAATGGCAATTTGAGCTACTTTAAATTCAAGCATAGAAACATTATTTCGGATTCTGGCTTTAGCATTTGGGTAACTGGGAAGAGTTAATTTTGGTTGCCAACCTGCTTCTCCGTGTGGGAAAAAGATGGGATATGTCATTGGATCTAAATTTGGACTTAAGATACTCATATTAATAAACGGTTGGTCCTCATTTCTAGGATATATTCGAATGTCTCTTTGAAATGGTGGTTCTCCTTCATCATTCTGAAACACCATTGCAACCTCATTTGTTGTTGGCAAGTTATAACGACGTTTATCAGTATGTCTGTCTCTTTTAAGCACCATATTAACCTTCGGCATTGGTAATTGATGTGTTTGTGAATGAAGTAGTTGTTCATTTTCTACTTCTGCCAATTTTTTATACGCTTTACTGTAGGGATTGTTGTCCATAATGTTATTTAGCTCTATGAAAACAGTGGGTAAGCATTTTTTATTTTCTTCCATCTGCATACGTTGGTCAACAGCTTCCATTGTATCTAGGACATATAGTTGAGCGAATTTTCTTTTATTTCCTTCCTCTGGATGTAAATGGGAAGTGCGATGATAAATTTGTCCTTGGACTTTAAAACAGTAAGGACCATGTCCTGGTACATTAGCAGCTAATGTTGCCCCCATGGATGCAAAGGATATGGCACTATTGTAGGATCTTATGTTTGTCTTAAAATTTTTGTAGTTTGGAAAAGTAGGTTCAGTCATAATATTTTGTAAATAAATTGGAAATTCTTTCCTTTCTGGAAGTTTGAACTTGCCTTTTTGACAACAACTAATAAATTGTCCATCTCTGGGTCTCTCCTGTTTAAAATAATAAGCCTCACAAAACTGACATTGAGTAGTCATGTCCCCACAACTATGAACCTCTACTGCTAAAGACTTGAGTAGAGGACAATTTGCAAAGCATATAGGATTTTGACTTTCATATTCATCAGGTGAAATGTCATATAATGTTTCAACAACAGGTTCTAAATGTTTTGTTTTTTTCGTTGCTTTTCTTGGTATATGTTGTATTGTTTGAGGTAAAATGTCATGTAATGTTTCATGAAACGGTTCTAAATGCTTTGTTTTCTTTGTTGCTTTTTTTGGTATCTCTTGTCTTTTTTCTGGTAAAATGTCATCTGATGTTTGAGCAACCGGTTGTAAATGCTTTATTTTCTTTGTTGTTTTTTTTGACATATCTTTAATTTCTGCAAGTGACAGTCTTTTGCTTGCAATTCTTTTGCGTTCTTTTTCTCGTCGAATTTCCTTCTTCTCCGGTGTCTGCTGGCTGTCTGCTCTCTGTCGTCGTTCTCTAGCTTGGCGTCTTTTCTTTTCTTGTTTACTCTCATTATCAGCCATGTTAATCTGTAAAAATAAAATAATGTACCATTAGTTTATTTTGAGATGTTAAGTTGTTTTTCATGACAAATAGTTATCAATAGTGTGTTAACATTTTATAGTTAATCAATTTCAATGCGGTCAATTGAATAAAAGTCTAAATAAGGCCATCAGATAATTATTTAAAGACATTTTTATTTATTAAACATGTATCCAAAAGCAAGTGTTTCAGTAACTAAAAAGGTATTTTAAAACAGATGTTATGTCCTTATTTACAGCACTATTCAATTTGTCAAATGGCAATTAAATTAGGGTTTAGGACTGGAATGTTACAATGACAAATTGTATAGATTCTGTGTTTTTAGACTTTTTTGGACTATGCCAATTAATTTTTTAAGTTTACATTGAAGTTTGTATTTATTGTTAAAGATTATTGGCCCTAAAAGACAAATAAGAGATAGATGATAGATATTAGTTTTTATACTGTACCTTGGTTGAAGTTTGATTTCAAGCAAAATTCTTTGTTGGTCCTGTGTTGAAAGGCTTCGTCCGATGGTCTGGTCCTGTGTTGAAAGTCCTCGTCCGATGGTGTAGTCCTCTGTTGAAAGTCCTCGTCCTCTGGTGTGGTCCTCAGTTCCAACTCCTGTTCCGATGTTCTTGACGTAGTATCTGTTATAAAATAAAAATGAAAATGTTATGTTATTTGAATGTCTTTGTATTAATGAAAAAATGGCATTATTTCTGTGTTTTTCTACAATCCTTTTTGGTGCGCCACAATTTTGGTATGCTTCTGTAGGCTATTTTCTAAGGCTTATAGGTGGTTAAACATTAAAGAAGAATATTAATTAATTTTTCTCTTTTTTTACTTGTTATACTGTACCTTGGTTGAAGTTTGATTTGAAGCAGAATCTTTGTTCGTCCTGTGTTGAAAGCCTTCGTCTGATGGTCTGGTCCTGTGTTGAAAGTCCTCGTCCAATCGTCTGGTCCTCTGTTGAAAGTCCTCGTCCGATGGTGTAGTCCTCTGTTGAAAGTCCTCGTCCAATGGTCTGGTCCTCTGTTGAAAGTCCTCGTCCGCTGGTGTGGTCCTCAGTTGAAACTCCTGTTCCGATGTTCTTGACGCAGTATCTGATATAAAATAAAAATGAAAATGTAATATTATTTTAATGTATTTGTATGAACTAAAAAATGACATTATTTCTTTGTTTTTCTACAATCCCGTTTGGTGTCCACCACTTTTGGTATGCTTATTTAGGCCTTTTTCTAAGGCTTATAGATTGTTAAACATAAAATAAGTATCTAAATGTACTTTGGTATGTGTTTGTGTGAGTTTTCATACAATCCTGTTTGGTGCGCACCACTGTTGGTATGCTTATTTAGGCTTCTTTCTAAGGCTTATAGGTTGTTAAACATAAAATAAGAATGTAAATGTAGTTTGCTATGTGTTTGTGTGAGTTTTCATACAATCCTGTTTGGTGCGCACCACTGTTGGTATGCTTATTAATGTTGTTTTGTAATGCTTATAGGTTGTTAAACCTAAAATAAGAATGTAAATGTAGTTTGCTATGTGTTTGTGTGAGTTTTCATACAATCCTTTTGGTGGGCACCAATGTTGGTATGCTTATTTAGGCTTCTTTCTAAGGCTTATAGGTTGTTAAACATTAAAATAAAAATGTAAATGTAGTTTGCTATGTGTTTGTGTGAGTTTTCATACAATCCTGTTTGGTGCACACCACTGTTGGTATGCTTATTTAGGCTTCTTTCTAAGGCTTATAGGTTGTTAAACATTAAATAAGAATCTAAATGTAGTTTGCTATGTGTTTGTGTGAGTTTTCATACAATCCTGTTTGGTGGGCACCAATGTTGGTATGCTTATTTAGGCTTCTTTCTAAGGCTTATAGGTTGTTAAACATTAAATAAGAATCTAAATGTAGTTTGCTATGTGTTTGTGTGAGTTTTCATACAATCCTGTTTGATGCGCAGCACTGTTGGTATGCTTATTAATGTAGTTTTGTAATGCTAATAGGTTGTTAAACATAAAATAAGAATCTAAATGTAGTTTGTTATGTGTTTGTGTGAGTTTTCATACAATCCTTTTGGTGGGCACCAATGTTGGTATGCTTATTTAGGCTTCTTTCTAAGGCTTATAGGTTGTTAAACATTAAAATAAGAATTTAAATGTAGTTTGCTATGTGTTTGTGTGAGTTTTCGTACAATCCTGTTTGATGGGCACCACTTTTGTTATACTTATGTAGTGTTTTTTCTAATGGTTATAGGTTGTTAAACAAAAAGAATATAAATTTAGTTTGCTATGTGTTTGTTACAATCCTGTTTTGTGTGTACCAGTTTGTGTGTACCATATGTTGCATACTTTGGCCCTCATTCAATTGCAGTTTGGCCAATTCAATAGGGTTCTAAATGTGCTTATTTGGAGCCCTATTGAATTGTCCAAAATATCAATTGAATGAGGGCCTTTGTTTGCTGGATTTGTTATATTGTGAGGGCCTCATTGAATTTGGTTTTTCAATAGGGCTCTATATAAGCACAGAGCATATTTTTGAACAGAAGTTTTTAGTTAAATTGAGCCAAATGTGCTTATATAGAGCCCTATTGAAATGGTCAAATCACATTTGAATGAGGCCCTCGGCCATTAAACATATTTAGGTCCTGAATCAATTGCGTTTTGACCAATTGAATAGGGCTCTATATAAGCACATAAAATATTTTTTGACAGAAGTTTTTAGTTAGTGAAGACCTATTATGTGCTTATATAAAGCCCTATTCAATTAGCCAACTCACAATTGAATGAGGCTCATGGTTCGGTTCTTTTTTATACTTAATACTTTACCTTGATTGAAGTGTCGAATGACAGAGGGTCCCCTCCTGCCAATCTTAATCCGCCGGTCTTCTTGTAGTGTCTGTTTGAAAAATAAAGTGAAATAGGGAATTATAGAATTTTTTATTTGTATTTAACAAAGCATGGCCTTTTCAGCATTTAAAGTATTTTTGTATCTTACCTCTTGTTCTTTGTTGGTGTTCTTTAAAAGGGATTGTGCTTCACAGTGCACAGTGCAAATTGTTGAGAGACGCTGTTGATGCAGAGTCTGTTTGAATATTAAAAAAAGTAGAAAGATTGAGTTTTAGGTGATCTATTAAATTGCAGTAAATTAATTTCATTGAAATATACTTCTGTAATTAATTTGAATTAACATTATTTTTTGGTGGGGTCTACACACATGTCACATACATGAAGCACATTTCCATAGTTGAAAGTAATTTTTTTGTGTGCGTGTGACATATCACTATACATGAATCATATTTTAATTGTTAAATTAGCCTTATTTTTATTTTTGGCCAACATACATAAATGTGTGTGTGACATGTGACTATAGATGATACACATATATGTGCGTGTCACATATCAGTATACATGACTCATATTTTAATAGTATTTTAATAGTCCCAACTTATTTTTTTGTAATGTAATTTAAATGTAGTTGTTTAATTAGTTTGTTGCAGGGGCAATACACATAAATGTGCATGTGACATGTCACTATACATTATACACATAAATGTGCGTGTCACATGTCACTATACATTATACACATAAATGTGCGTGTCACATGTCACTATACATTATACGCATAAATGTGCGTGTCACATGTCACTATACATTATACACATAAATGTGCGTGTCACTTGTCAGTATACATTATACGCATATATGTGCGTGTCACTTGTCAGTATACATTATACGCATATATGTGCGTGTCACATGTCAGTATACATTATACGCATATATGTGCGTGTCACATGTCAGTATACATAAACCTCTTTGTCTTCTTTAATTTTTTTTTTTTATGTCCTGTCTTGAAAATAAGTAATATATTATAGCTTACCTCTCAGTTGTAATTTGCACAATGTAAAGTAGTAAATTAGGAAAGAATTATCTTCTCAAGTTTTAGCAGCAGTTATCTCCGAAGTCACTCTGTTCATCACCTGAGGAGAAATGTATTTTTCTCTGTCAAATAGACAGTATTTATAAACTTGTAGAACATTCTGGAAAGTTAGACCGTTAGAACGTAATACGCATGCGCTATTTGCGTTCCAGCTTACAATTTGCGTTCCATCCGCCATTTTGTGCGTAGTAGTGGTTAAAATGGTGTTTAATATGAGTGTGATCCGTTCCGCATAGTATGTGTTTCATTATTGCGAGTAAGTGTAGTGTAGTTACGTCTGGAGCCTCGTTTTCGTTTTGTTCGGCGGCCATTTTTTCTCTCGCTTAGCCGATTTTCGGTCGTTTAAACTCTTTGTTTTGACTTAAATGGACGTGTAAATGAACTTTTGGAGGTGCCGGATGCCCCCCCGTGCTGTAAGTAAGCTTTTTATGTGTTTGTTGTGTTTATTTCTTGTGTTTGTGATGTTTTGATGCGCGGCGGTTGGAATGGGTCTTTCGCGGCCGTATTTTTTTCCGATGCGGCCGTATTTTGTTGCGATGTTGCCGTATTTTTTTGCGATATACGCAGTTAGCTTTTACGTGTACGACGCAGTGTATTTGTTTCTAAGTCGTGCGTATGTGTGTTAAGAGCGTGTGAGGGGCCTTTTTTACTGTTTTTTTGTTAAGTCTTGCGTCTGTGTGTCTGGGTGTAAGCGGGTGTGAGGCGACTTTGAGTTTTTTTTTGTTATGAAGTTGTGTGTGTGTTTATGTGTGTTAACACAGCCGATGTTGGGATGCTCCCACCACCGCAAATGCGGACCCTCGCTTCGCGAGGATCCGCATTTGCGGGGACGTTGTTGGGTTTTTGTTGGCTGGGCAGTTGGGTTTATTCTGTTAAAAAAGTCGTGTGTGTGTATGTGTGTGTTAACACAGCCGACGTTGAGCCTCCACAACCGCAAATGCGGGCCCTCGCTTCGCGAGGACCCGCATTTGCGGTGAACTGCGTCCCTCGCTTCGCGAGGGACGCAGTTCTTGCGGGCTCGCTACGCGAGCCCGCAAGCGTGAGCAACGACTCGTACGCTCACAACTATATATGTGATATCTGCAACGTCTTCCCCAGTTGGCAATTGTAAATCGGCTAAGCGACAAAAAAAATGGCGTCCGGAAAAAATGAAAACGAGGCTACACAACCCCAAACCGCGCAAAACATCGCCAGCCATGTAAGACTTTTACCTAGGAACAGACGAGGTACAAAATACACTATTAGAAATAATGGAAACTGCTGGCGAGCCGCGTAACACATACACAATCACCGCCATTTTACAACACTAACTTGCAACTAATAACATTACAAATCTAAAATGGCGCGTTACACGACTATGCAAGCGGTTTCCCCTCGTGCACTGCGCACATTGCTGACACTTACACCTCAGGTCACCAACAGTCCAAATGTACACTATAAGCTGCAAAACTGATTGTTAGCTCTTCAGGATATTGATCACTGGATATATTAATTACAAATAGGTAAAGTATTTTAGTAATTAATTAATTCATTATTATTAAAAAATATATATATAAAAAAAATATGCTTAATAGCATATTTTACACTGCCATTACTTTACATACATTAACGCTTCGCACTTCCTAATACATTTGTTCATTCACAATAGTTATTATCGTGCATTCATTTAATAAGTATTAATTAGTAATGGAAAATAAAAATGTAGACTTTACACTACACTAAAATGTTTTACTTTTTACTCTGCAGTTATATATCTGGATTACTGCTCATTGGCTGCCAGCGATAGCACTCTCAAAGCAGTTACAAATCTAAATCACTTTCTTATGCTCTGAGACCTGAATACATTTTTTAATTTACACTGCACAAAAAAAATTATATATTTAACACTGTACTTATATATCTGTCTTTGCGATGAGCGCCGAAGATTGATCATTGCAAAGCACGAAACATGAAGGACACAAGGGAAGAGGCTCACAATGAGCGCCGAAGGTCCTCAGAGTACAAAAAGCATCACATTGTGTGGCAAACAGCATTGCCATGGCTTCAAACTTTATTGCCCCGTCATTTGTGCCAGGCAAGTCGCTAGTGATATAATATAACATAATGCAATACAATATTATACAGTACACATGGGTGTTGGAACTGGGGCGGGGTGGGGGGTAAGGGGTAACTATTCGCGACATCTCTAGTTAGTAGTGGTTGGCCAGGGAGGCAAGGAGGACTGTGGTCAAAGCTGTGGTTCAGGCTGGGCTATGGGGCTGAGAAACACTAGTCTAGGTTGCCCAGCAGGGCAGAGACAATTGGTGTTAAAAACGCAAAGATCATGGCAAACAACAATCTCATTCATAGAAAATATATGGAGAAGAAGTGGTGCAGTGGCAGATTTTTTTTTCCTGAGCTCCAAGATCTCTTTGGATGGTGACAGCAGCCATGAAATTAAGGGTTTGCTTATAGGGGGGAAGCTATGGCAAGTCTGGGTAAGATATTAAAAACAAAAGTATATAATCAACAAAGGTCTGTATAGTTAAAACTATGGTAATTCCAGTAGTATCATATGGATGTGAGAGCTGGACAAGAAGGAAGGCTGAGTGCCATATAATTAATTCCTTTGAAATGTGATGTTGGAAAAAACTGCTTAAAGTTTCTTGGACTGCAAGAAGATTTCATAAATCAGTACTACAGGAAAATCAAGCAAACATGTACGTATGATCATGAGGCTAAAGCTCAAATATTTTGGCCATATCTTGAGAAGACAGGATTGCCTAGAAAAGAATCTGATGCTGGGAAAAAATGAAGACATAGATATATGAGATGAGGTCAATGAAGTAATGAACATGAGCTTGAGTGAACTCAGAGGGGCAGTGGTGACAGATGTACTTAAGGTGCTTCAGTCCATAGGGTCCTAGGAAATCAGACATGACTGAACAACAACTCTGTGAATATGAGACAATATGAGGCCGAAACACGTCTGATATACTACAGGATATTTCTCCCTGTGAAGGGCACAAGTGAGCAAAAAGAGGTTGCTCTCTGAGTAGGTAACCAGACCTATAGGACAACCCTACTTAGGTATTTTTCGCTCTCAGATTGAGCACCTCTGATTTCTTTTTTTGTGGGGGCAAATGACCCTTAAGGGTTTTTCTCACCCAAAGGGTGATAGGGGGAACCAGACATGGACTCCTTGTTCACTGTGCCTTAGGGAATAAAGCTACACCTCACTGACAAGGCCTACAGAGGCCGAAATGCGTCTGGGGTTTACTGTTTCTCCTGTTCAGGGTAGAATTTCCTGGTATTTCAGTGCTGGGTCACTCTTTTGAGTGAGACCAGAATGATGTACTACAGGATATTTCTCCCTGTGAAGAGCTCGAGTGAGCTAAAAGAGGTTGCTCTCTGAATAGGTAACCAGACCTAGAGAACAAACCTACTTAGGTATTGTTCGTTCTCAGATTGAACACCTCTGATTTCTTTTTTCTGTATGCAAATGACCCTTAGGGAGTTTTCTCACCCTAAGGGTGATAGGGGCAACCAGACGTTGACTCCTTGCTCACTGTGCCTTAGGGAGTAAAGCTGCACCTCACTGATGAGGCCCATAAAGGCCGAAACGCGTCTGAGTGTTTGCTGTTTCTCCTGTTCAGGGTAGAATTGCATGGTATCCTAGTTTCTTTTTTGAATATGAGACAAGATCTCTCATTAGAATTACTTTTTAATAATAGCACTCTAGTTTGGAACCTATAAATTAAGATTCATGTATAGAAACACATAGGTAGAGGGGGGGATATTAGAGAATAACTGGGTGATATATATTACTATGGTTTAAGATAGGATGGAACTGATATTTTACCTCAAACACATTTAATTATAATATGATCTTCGGTTTAACATAATGCTCTTTGTTCTAATTCTCTCTTCCCCCATAACCTCGGAGATTAATCATATGACTTTTTAATATTCGCATATTGTAATGTGTTAGCTGTATGATTTTAAAAAATACATATATGTTTTAATCTTGGGTCAATATAGGGTAAGCCTTATCATTTTCACCAATTAATTTATACCTGTTTAAATGTATATCCCCCCCCCCCCCCCACACCCACACACACACATGTTTTGTTATATTAATTAGCCTTTATACATTACCATTCCTATTGTAGAATGTGTTTATATATTTTATGGTTATCAGGTGTTTAATCTGTAGATCTATTTTACTATTTTTTAGTCACCATGAATCAACATTGAAAAATACATGTGCAAATAGCAACAAAGCAAATCTTTAGTCAGAAAACATGATTTAAAGACATGGTTGCCCTCATTAATAGTCACTGATGTAGCCTTCTCCACCTCCTCTCATTGTCCTGAGTAAAATCCCTTTTTATAGCATTCACAATGCAAAAAATCATGTGATATAACATGTTACTAAAATACATTTCCTATACTTGCATTTTGACGTGTTCCTAGAAAACCTTAATTCTATCATCAGTGAGGAGCTTGGAGAATGCTATCCCTACCATGTAAAGTTAACCAAGAGTAAATGGATCCCAGTATGCTAGGTGACTAACTGTTTTTTAGGAGAGATGTTCCATTTGCAAAGTACAGCAGTATCAGCAACTCCATTTTAAGTAAATTTAACACCAAATGTGTTATTTTGTGTACTAAAACTATTTCTAGCATTAATACGCAAACCACTAAAAACCTTGGCTGAAAGAAAAGATTGGAAAGCATATATGAAATCACCACAATATTCACCTATTTCACCCATGTTACATGAAACATGTTTATTTGTACTGTGCAATATAATTTGTCTCTATCTCTACTCATTGGAAACTGACGAGACAATTTCAATAAAACTACTCCCAATGCATATGTTACCTTTTTTGCTGTTTTAAATGTATACTTATTGCTGTCCTAGCATATAATACTAGCTTTTCCCTGCAACATTGGTAATATAACTTAAAGAACCAAAGAAAAATGCATAACAAGTATGGAAGTAGTATATTTAATTGACTCAAATTCAAATTTCCTAGATACTGACATAATAAACACACTAATGTGCGTTTAGCTTTCATGCATTTTATTGATCATTTTCTCAGCTAGTTATTGGCTAAATTCATTTTCTTTTTGCCGCATATGTACCTTGCATCAGCTGATTCCCAAATTGATATAATTTGAGCATACAAAATGTATTGGAGGAATACAGGAAATTAAGTTCACTTTTTACAAAATAGTAAAATAAAATTGATTGAAATCTGTCGAAAAATAAGTGCATAGGAAGTTAAAAGATTTTGGCAAAAGATTTTCAGCATCTAACATTAAACTTAAAGGATCGCTGGAGTGATATTTTTTAATATTCTCTTTCAAGCACCTTGACATGGTAATATGAAAATATTATTTTATATTCAAAGTATGAAAATAAATAAATACAAATCTTTAATTTATTAAATGCTAGAAGACATTGAAGGGAATTTACTAACAGGACGTGAGTTAAACCAAGTTGTACTATGACACCTCACTCAATAGCAATACCTAGGCCCCTATTAAATTCAGCAATTTGCGTTCCCGAAGCCTGTAAAGGAGCTTGCTAGTATGGCTATTAAATTGGCTTCTTGCAGATACCTACAAACGATCTACGGTTTACAGGCGGAAAAACCCTATGGTTCATGAATCTGTACTACGTCCCAGCTAAGCCTTTGATCTGTCAAGCACGTAAATGTTACTATCGTACATTTCTACGAATCCCCAAGGACACACTGGCTTTCAAACCCGTAAATGGCAAATGGAGGCAGAAATATTACGGCCTCCAAATAGGATCTGCAAAGGGTTTACAGACAAATTCTTAACACTGTAAAAGACAATATAAACACACCACTGGACTTTAAAATATGGGGAAAGCAATGAACGCCATTACAATTCATTGCACAACAATCCTCAAATACAACATTGGCATTTAAAAAACATTTTTATTCTCCTATGCTGCAACATGCATAAAGCAATTAAAGACACACTACCTGATTAAATTGCATCACAAAAACATGAAACTGGCTGCCATATTAACCCTCTCTCACTCACAGAGGCTCTAATGTGGACCCAGAAATATAAATATAATTGCATATACATCTCATTCATCACATCTACATTGTGAAAATAAATAGTGGGCAAATTACACCGCAACATCACATATATCAAGTACCAGGGGAACATTTCATTATTTGTTGCTCAGTCCTTCAGTCGTGTCCGACTCTCTGTGACCCTATGGACTGCAGCACATTTAGCTAGGTGTTTGCCTGTGCTGTTCCACAAGGTTTGCATGCCAAAGATACTGGAGTGGGTTGACTGTTCCTTCTCCAGTGGACTGCCATTTGTCTTACCTCTTTGCTATGACCTGCCCATCTATAGTGACCCTACATGTTATAGCTCATAGTATAATTGAAGTACACAAGCCTCTTCACCAACACAAGGCAGAGATCCAGAAGGGGAACAGGGAAACATGCACTCAAACCCATCAGGAAGGGCCGCAGACACAAATAGAGGCTGTGCAAAGGCACGTGGAGCAACAGCCAACTCACCACCATCAGGGATAATCTCCGCTATGCCCATCCTGGAAAGTCCCATGCTGGTGGCTAAGTGCCAAGATATATACCCATTATCATCTGGTGACATCCCATTAAGTGTTTTGCTATCAATCAATTCACATTATCACCTGTCATATTCTTATCAGGCCTTCAGGGGAATGTTGATACTCCACAATATTACAAATTGGACTTTGCATGTGTATTAACCCTTTATTATTATATATGATAGATATTATTATATGATATCTTATGATATTATTACTATTATTATTATTATCATCATATGTGTTAACCTATTTCCTAGTAACTACAGCTCATTAGTTTACTGATATGGGAATGTGATAAAAATGTGATATATGTGGATGTCCCAAAACCCCAATTATTTAAACACACTGATGAAGTGAGAACAGTATAACAAAGCTTTATTTCATACACAGAGCACACTCAGAAATATACAAGGCTCTGCATTAATATCATGAGTTTGGTGTGGGCGGATCCTGGAAGGGCAAGGGGCAGTTTTTGTGAAAAAGGGGATACCTGAAGGGTTAAATTTTAGACAGCATAATAAGGATAATGCATAGCATCTACTCGGGTCACATGTGGTCAGGGCACCACCGAAACCATAAACGGATAAGAAATCGGAACATCATATAATACTCCATTTTATAGAAATAACTATTAATGTGCATAGAGCTTCCATATGGTCTCCATGTGCTATATTAAACAGATGCAATAAATCATGAGATAAAAATCTATTCCATACACAGTGTGTTTTCATACATTAATGATAATTCCAAAATAGATGAAAGGAATCTGGAAAACATGAGGAGGAGGTGTAAGAACAATCAAAAGCTGTTATTATAGTACAGTGTTTTTACTATGGACATTAAAATAAACCAATTAACATGAATGTCATCTACGAACAGTGATAACCATACTGATTTTGTCCTGTACTATCAGCGTTCCCAGAATATGTTGAGGATGTGTAATACAAGCCATACTTTACTGTGACCACAATCTTTTAGCAAAGAGTACTATCACTATCTACATAGCATTGTTGTGCCATGCTGATATCACATCTCACTGGTATATGGGTGGTACCAAGGCCAGATAGATTACACTGTTCACATTACCCCTAAACACATACACATTGACCCTGATGTCAAACAAAGAGAATTAGCCATTTTATTTGTGGATGATATTAAATACATGAATCTGCTTTCAAAATGTTAATGGGATGACATGCAACAAAAACGCATGCATAACTACTGGTTTGGATTAGCTGATCCTTATGATCTACTGTATGTGTGTGAATTATGTGATATCAGTACTTATGTGTGTTGTAAATTAAGGGTTACTATATCTTGGGCAAAATAGCAAAAATTTGCAAAACAGCTCTCTCTCTCTCTCTAAAGCTCAGAAACCCAACAACGCCTACACCTGTGTGCGTACTTGCTCAGCTGCAACACAGTCAATTATTTACGGTTTCCGTGCCTTTTAAAAACCCTTTCTGCTGCGTTATTGCTGTTCCCTAAATTCTATTGGCTCTGAGGCCTGCCTCACACTCCATGATTAAGGGTTTGGATTGGAAATGCGACCCACATCTATTCCAGTGCCCTAACAGCTTGCGGCCTCGGGAAGGGTTTCGGGCTTCCGGCTCCGGCCCGTTGATTGCTGCCTTGTTCAATCTAATCGATCTGTAACTCCAATCTGTAACTCCGCCAAATTTCAAGCAAATTTACAAGGGGCGCAGTTGCTGGCAAGGAGCGCCAAAGGCGCTCCTTGCCAGCAACTGCGACCCTCACAAACTTTACGTTGTAATGCAAACAAAATACGAGACACGTTACGACCAATTACGACCTCGCAAAAATCGGCTGCAACCCACGGACATGAAAAAATTAAAAACACAATAAATACACACAACACATACATAAAAAGCTTACCTACAGCAAGAGGGAGCATCCATGACCTCAAAAAATGAAGTTACACCTCAATTTAACTCAAAATAAAAGAGTTTAAACACTAAAAAATTCTCTAAGCGACAGAAAAAATGGCCGCCGAACAAAACGAAAACGAGGCTACAGGACTCTAAACACGCAAAACACCACAAAACAGCTACTGATATTGTGCTACAGACGCATACCACACATTAGCCGCCATTTTAGAACAATAACTTATACAATGCGGAAGTACACAACTAAGCTAACGGTTTTGTCTCGCGCACGCACACTATTACACTACACACATTTATCGTGCTTACACAGCAGCTCCACACCACTAATGCTGCAGCAACATCAAAACAGATTGCCAGCTCTTCAACAAAATGCTTCCTGCATATATTACTTCAAAATAGGTAAAGTATATTACTTTATTAATCTATTAGTTATTTTATTACTATACACCAAATAGCATTAGCTCACTTACAATTTCATTGCCATCATTTTTTGAGGGACAATTCGCTAGTTATATATATTTATGAGGATATTTAAAAATATACCAAACGCAATTCATAATTTCCAGCAATATTTTATATTTCCATAAAATGGAATACATTTACTCTACTGTAAACTTTAGTTCTGGGGACCTTATTTTCCTGTTACATTAAGCCACTTATGTTGTATATTAATGGATGAATATTGCATTGAGAGAGGATAATAGCAATATTTGTTATTAATAAATTCAGAGACTTTGGATTTTCAAGGAATACCGCATGTAACAAACCCATTAAATACCCTTTTCAGGATAACTTTCAATAACATGCCTATGGCTTGAGACGCTAGATTAAAGATTGTGCAGAGGTTTTCTTTTGTTACTGTTTTAGAATTCATAACATCACATATAATAGTTGTCAAACTACAAATCGTCGTCACGTCACGTGAAGCGAGGGACGCAGTTTGGCCTGCAAATGCGGACCATCGCAAAGCGAGGGGCTGCATTTGCGGAGGTGGAGGTTCTACGGCGCCTCACAAGCGGTTACAAACACACACACAAGCGGCACTTTAACAAAATAGATCTAACACGCAATCACGAAATACGGACTTACACAAAGAAATACGAACCGCGGGTCTTAGAATGCAAAATTTACGAACTTAGCCTAAAAAAATACGAGACGCGGTACTTCGAAAAAAAAACATTACGAACCAGCAAAAATATGACCTTAACGGCCGTGCTGCGTGCACCTGAGAACATTAAAAACACAATAAATACACACAAAAATCACATAAAAAGCTTATCAACAGCAAGGGGGGGCACCCAGGACCTCTGAAAGTGAAGTTACACCTCAATTTAAGTCCAAATTCCCGAGTTTAGACCGCCGAAAATCCCCTAAGCGAGAGAAAAAATGGCCGCCGAAAAAAAAGAATACGAGGCTACAGGACCCTAAAGCTGCAAAACAATACCAAGCGCATACGGCTTTTCAAAAAAGCTGTACGAGGTAATGATACATTTTTAGCAAAGACGCTAAATCATCCACAGCCGTGTACCACATACACATTCACCGCCATTTTACAACACTAACTTAAACAATGCGGAAGTACACAGCTACACTAACGGCTTTCCCTCGCGCACTCAACCTATTTACACTACACACTGCACACATTGCTGACACTTACACATCAGCTCCACAACAGTGCAAACCTACATTGTATGCTGCAGGAACATCAAAACAGATTGTCAGCTCTTCAGCAGAATGATTCCTGCATATATTACTTCCAAATAGGTAAAGTATATTAATTTATTAATTTATTAATTATTTAATTAGCATACAAAAACACATAGACACAAAAAACAAAACAAAAAACACTATCGCAATAAACACAAAAGCTATTCACCGCGTGCCTCACACCGAGCGCCAACGCTGCTCATATCACAAAGACTTGCAATAAGCGCAAAAAGCTGATCAGTGCCGACCAAACAATAACAGCAAAAGCGCCTCTCAGAAAAAAAAATACAACAACCAACAATGAGGCTCGCAATGAGACCAGAATGATCTTAGACCACTAAAAAAATGAATGTGTATGGCAAACAGCATTACCTGCCTTATAATTTTATTGACCCGTCATTTTTTGAAGGGCAATTCGCTAGTATTATATATTTATTGTTCAGTTGTTCAGTTGTATTCGACTATCTGTGACCCAATGGACCACATAACCCCAGACATATCTTGTATCTGGTTGTGCTCAATCATAATGTTTTCATGGCAAAGATACTGTAGTGGGTTGCCAGTTCCTTCTCCCAGTGGACTGTAATTTGTCTGACCTCTCTGCTATGACCTGCCCATCTTGGGTGACCCTACATGGTATAGCTCACAGCTGAGGTACAGAAGCCCCTTGTACCCCTTGCCGTAGGAGAGGGACCCAAAAACATATATATATATATATATATAAAGAGAATTGTGTTTTCTATTGTAAGAAAGGCTTTTGAAAGAAATAAAGCTTACAATATGCTTGGTGTCAGAGCCAGTGTTAACTACTGCAGATCTCCTTTTCTCAACTTGTTGTTTTGTTGCATTGTATAAGTAGTAAAAGCATTCATATCTAAATTGTGAGAACAAGGCATGTTAATAAAAGTAAATCATTTTAGAAAATATTCCTTGGAGTGAGTCTTGGCCATGAAACAATGCAGTAAAGATATATTTCAGAAAGGCAATTACTACTGATCCGTAACAAATTTGTTTAACTATTGGAAGCAAAATCAGTACTATATTTGTAGTAAAGATGTCTTGTTTAGGAAACGGAATGGTACATATCAATAATACAAAACACATGAAAAAGTTCTATGTTAATGCACTTGTTTACTTTTTTTATAATGCACAATTGTACTGTATTGTTTAAAAATGCAAAGTACCTTGTCATTGCAATTTACCATATATTTGCAAA
The DNA here is from genome assembly GCA_027410445.1 of Discoglossus pictus. Taxonomy (NCBI): domain Eukaryota; kingdom Metazoa; phylum Chordata; class Amphibia; order Anura; family Alytidae; genus Discoglossus; species Discoglossus pictus. Next base: position 319,960,464 of record CM050166.1, on the reverse strand, counting down.
TTTATCAAAATGGCAAGCAAACAAAAACTCCAAGATTATAAACATAATTCAGAAATGTAGTTATGTTTCAACTACCACAATACCAATTATTTATTAAAATGAAATAAATTATTAAATACAGTTCTCAAGATCCATTAAAAATACAACACAGTAATGAAACCATAATAAGATATTTCCAAACATAATACAAATAAACAAATACAACACTGATGCTACAATATAAAATGTACATAGTTTTATAGCATTCAAAATGTAAATGTACATACTCTGCTATCCATTTATATAATTTAAATGTATTATTTTAAATGTAAATGCAAGATAATACAATTATTAAATTATAAGGTGTATAGAAAGTGCAGTGGACAATACAAATTTAGACAAATGGATGCAAAAAACATTGAGGTAACTACTCTGGAGAGCATAAATAATGAATTCAGTCCACAGTATATATACATTTTCATGGTATAATAGAACAGACTTTTTGATTTTTCCTTAATATAGTTTTATTCTTTTGTTTTTTTGTGTCAACATCTACAATAGAAACAAAGCAAAGCATCATCATTGTTCTTTATTCTTGAATATGAAAATAAAAATTAAGCAAGTGTGACAGTCATCCCAGAACTTTTTTTTAATTAGAACCTAGAAAATATTAATTCAATCAAAAAAATAGGGTTAATATAACCTTTACATTCAATAATTGTTCCACTGATAAATTCATTCTTTAAAATTTATATTATAATTTAATGTGTCATCAAAAGGATAATTATATATTTAAACAAATATTTATATTTTTTTGTTCAAGAGAAGACGTATAAAAACCAAACCAAGCAAACTGATATAATAAATCAAAAGAATCCAAGAGGCAGACACGTTGTTTTATCTTTTTAAATACATGTGTTTAATTTGATTTCACAACATTTTGTGGGAGGCTAAAAGAATATTCTTTAATGATAACATTATAAATGAAATATAATCAACAGGGGAATGTGGTATACCTGTGAAAGTAGTCTATTTATTGTGTCTCCTACTGAAAAATCCAAAATGTCAAATCCTATCAAATAAGAGAAGAAATCATTAAAAAATTCATCAGAGGATAGAATTTGACTCAAATTAACAAAAGCAGCTGTCTTTTGTTAGAGGATTAATACCCAATTACATCAAAAGCTACTGTAGCAGCTGACAATTTGTTTTTTAAAAAGTAAGATGTATAATTATATTAATGCTTCTTTTAAAACTAGCTGTACATACGTATCAGGTATTTAATTCTAAATTATCACACCTCTACAATTTGATAATTTAGCATACTCAATCCACCATTGAACACCTCAAATAGACCTACTGGGGATAGAATACCTTCTACAATCAATACAAATGTCTGAGGTTGGCTCTCATAGAATATTTCGTTTGTCTCACTCCTTCATAGTATAGAAATGTAAAGTTTCCAATAATTATATAGCATAAAGAATTTTAGCAGAACTGCAAAGGATGTTTTTGGAGAAGTTCTTTCAAATACATAAATGTTCTTGCATAACCTGTGCTGGAATATGTTAATGGCTGCTTACAAATAACTTGGTCTGAAATGGTCTGGTGTAAAAGAAAAATGTATGACCATAATATGTATAGAACAGGAATGCAAGAATAAAAGGTCATGATTTGAATTGACAGATTTAAGAGCAATGTGCCAAAATATCATTTTATTGGAAGTGGTAGGGACCAGCGGCAGAGCTACTACCGGGGTCCTGTACTGAGGGGTCCTATTGCTGTCTATTTTGTTTCCTGCTCGGAAATCAAAGAAATACAGTTATTACACTGCACTCTGGGAACCTGGGCAAGGACATCCAAATGTGCCCACAAAGGCTACTCTCTTGTAATTCATTAACCTTTTAAACATGGCTTCCTTTAAGCATATATCTGCTGTATTACACAGCGTTGAGCAAAGCTCAGGGTGCATTATACACAAGCTAGGAATCCTACCCATGTACAGCTGTTTCAAGGTTACTGCCTCTTCTCAGCGTGGGGCCAGTTCCTAGCTTGTGTAGTAGGTTTTGTGGGGAGGTAGTTTACCACAACAATTATTTAACTGATAGTTGGCAAAAGAGCGACAGAAGCCCTCCAACATACACTAGTACAGTAAATAAATAATACATTTGTGTTCACGTTTGAACATCTAAAATAAGTACAAAAACTTGAGAAATACAGTTATTACACTGCATTCTGGGAACCTGGGCAAGGACATGCAAATGTGCCCACAAATGCTTCACTCTTGTAATTCATTACCATTTTAAACGTGGTTTCCTTTAAGCATTTGCCTGCTGTATTATACAGCTTTATAGATATAAATAGATATATAGATGGTGGCACTGAGTTACATGGCCATGGTGCGGGGGCCCAGGGCTAAACACAAAGATCATTTTGATAATTCCCCCACCAGGTGGGGGGACCAAAAATGTTTTTTTACAGGGTCTCTCCATTGGCTCCATTGGCTAGCTCCGCCTCACAAACACTGTTGAGGATCCTGAGTGTTAATTAAGGCACATGTTTAGGTAAATACAATGTGCAGACAAGATGGTGAATTGAACAAGAGGAATAATTGATTGTTTTAACTGAAACCTACAATGTACAGAAACTAAATCAATGTCACAGTAAAAGAAAATCATAGTAACTGGTGACCAAGCTTGAATACAATATTGCTGATATTTGTCTATAATAAAAACAGCAAGTCTGAAGGAATGTTATATTGATTGCTACAAACTGACAATCTGTAATGTATATCATAAATATTCATAACTGCATTTCTAAGAACATAACAGTTTGTTACAATTTGACATTTGAAAGCTATATAATGAAAATCATGTGTTATATCTAAAAGAAATCAAAGTAACCAGATAGAAAGTTTAACTGAAAATCAACTAATATTTGTAATGTGAGAAGTGTTCAAATAACATTTAGCTAAATTGCAGGGAATTCATCAGTCAAGCATTTTATGAAATAAAATAAATAAGTAACATGGAGCCACATTCAATTTCAAGCCCTTAACTCAATCGTAGACAGACAAATGTCTGCGGGTTTGTTGTGGGCTCCCGTTGGTCTCCGATTACGATGCTATTCAATTGCTCAAGCCCTCAAGTTACTGTCCCAAAGGTGACTCCGTAAACCATGCACTGTTTCGTAGCAGTTCAGGGCAGGAACATGATCAATAAAGCAAGCCCGTAACCTCCCATTTGAAATCAGCCAATAGAAAATGAGACTGTCATTATTATGGCAGTAAAACATGGAGGTTACATGTCAATCAATTAGGTTCGGGGGTCTGATATGCAATCTGACTTGCAAACCCGCAAAATAAAGAATTATGAAAATGAATGCCTATACTGTTCTAATCCATATGGGTGGCCTGATATGTATTAACTCATTGAAATAAGTATTTGACCCCCTTTCAATCAGCAAGATTTCTGGCTCCCAGCTGTCTTTTATACTGGTAATGAGCTAAGATTAGGAGCACCCTCTTAAAGGGAGTGTTCCTAATCTCGGTATGTTACCTGTATAAAAGACACCTGTCCACAGAAGCAATCAATCAATCAGATTACAAACTCTCCACCATGGCCAAGACCAAAGAGCTGTCCAAGGATGTCAGGGACAATATTATAGACTTACACAAGGCTGGAATGGGCTACAAGACCGTCGCCAAGCTGCTTGGTGAGAAGGTGACAAAAGTTGGTGCGATTATTCATAAATGGAAGAAACACAAAATAACTGCCAGTCTCCCTCAGTCTGATGCTCCATGCAAGATCTCACCTCAATGATCATGAGAATGGTGAGGAATCAGCCCAGAACTACACGGGAGGATCTTGTTAATGATCTCAAGGTACCTGGGACCATAGTCACCAAGAAAACAATTGGTAACACACTACCATGTGAAGGACTGAAATCCTGCACCGCCCGAAAGGTCCCCCTGCTCAAGAAAGCACATGTACAGGCTTGTCTGAAGTTTTGCCAATGAACATCTGAATGATTCCAAGGAGAACTGGGTGAAAGTGTTGTGGTCCGATGAAACCAAAACCAAGCTCTTTTTCATCAACTCAAGTCGCCATGTTTGGAGGAGGAAGAATGCTGCCTATAACCCCAAGAACATCATCCCCACTGTCAAACATGGAGGTGGAAACATTATGCTTTGGGGGTGTTTTTCTGCTAAGGGGACAGGATAACTGAACCGCAAGGGACGATGGATGGGGCCATGTTCCGTCAAATCTTGGGTGAGAACCTCCTTCCCTCAGCCAGGGCATTAAAATGGGTCATGGATAGCTATTCCAGCATGACAATGACCCAAAACACACATCCAAGGCAACAAAGGAGTGGCTCAATAAGAAGCACATTAAGGTTCTGGAGTGGCCTAGCTAGTCTTCAGATCTTAGTCCCATAGAAAATCTGTGGAGGGAGCTTCTAGGTTTAAGTTGCCAAACATCAGCCTCGAAACCTTAATGACGTGGAGAGGATCTACAAAAAGGAGTGGGACAAAATCCTTCCTAAGATGTGTGCCAGCCTGATGGCCACCAAGTACTAAGTCGAAGGGGTTAAATACTTATTTCTCTCATTGACCTGCAAATAAATGTATAACTTTTTTGACATGCGTTTTTCTTGTTTGTTTGTTTTTTTGTTATTCTGTCTCTCACTGTTAAAATACACCTACCATTAAAATTATAGACTGATCATATCTTTCTCAGTGGACAAACGTTCAAAATCGGCAGGGGATCAAATACTTTTTCCCCCCACTACAGCTAGTAACCTAAGCAGTTAAGGGGAGTCCTATATGAAAAAGGGCTTTATTAAAAAGTATAAATATGTATAGCTATACAAAATAAAAAATGTATAGCTATACAAAAGATTACTATATTACTCATAATATAGTTGAATAGCGCTATATACCAAAGTGAAGTCATTGTTATTTAGAGCAGTAAAAAGCTCAGTCATTTTTAATCTGTATTTCAAGAGGTTTTAAATTTGATTAATAAAGTTGAGTTTTAAATACCATCATACTATTTGTGGAGAAAAATTAATTAACCACAAAAGGGTGTTATTTTCTTTTTTTGTATCTTATGATGTTCTGATCTTATCAGTCCATCAGACAAAAATAATTATCCATACCTAAGTCTAGTACCCTTAATTAATTGAAGAAATTTAAGGTCACTAATCTAGATTAAGATGATTAAGATGCTGTCAACTTTATATATCTATGTTTGTTTTAACTAAAATTCTGCTTATTACATTTGTCCTGGGCCTCGAGATATCTGATGCACATAGTGCTTGACGGAGAACACGCTATAGAGAAACTGGCTAGTGCATAGAGATGAGCGTGGGAGAGAATGACCAGGCTGCCGAGTACGCTACCAGTAGGAAGAGGACATCATGAGGGACAAGGGTAGGAGTGAAAAGGAGGTTGAAGACCACCCTGTTAAGAAAGACATTGAGGGCAACAAGGAGCGGCAAGAAGACCAGGAGTGGCAAGAGGAGAAAGGCAACCAGGAGTGGCAAGTGCAGGAGTGGCAAGAGGAGGACCATGATAATTGTCAAAAACAGGAGTGGCAGGAAGAGGAGCAGTATGGAAAGCAGGATCAGGATATACCTGCATACTATGGGTCTTATTCAATTGCAAGCCTGCAGATTACGTTATACAGGCCTTATGTCTGCAGGCTTGAGATTTGCTACAATTACAGAGCGATTCAATTGAACAAGCCTACAACTTATGGGCCGAAAACCGATACTGTAAGCAATGCAATCGTAAATAGCATTTCAGAGCGTAGACATGATCAATTAAGTAATTCCCAATTTAGAAAAAGCCAATAAAAAATGAGACAGTCATCATTACTTCAGTAAAATATGGAGGTTACATGTCAATCAATTAGCGTTTAGGGGTCCGATATGCGATCAAACTCGAAATCTCGAAATCCCGCAATGTACAAAATAATGAAGGAAATGTTCTAGTCCATGTGGGTGACCTGATGTGTATTAACTCATCGATTCAGCACTATGGAGCGTTATAAATGCACTTTAATAATTCCCGAGATTGATATAACATGGAAATTAAACATAAAAAAGAAATGTTTGATTGCAGATTTGCGAGCTTGAGACTGTTGTGCAATTAATTCTAATGTCTTATATCGCTTTCCTCATCTTTTACAGTGCAGTATTGATTTTTTATTTGCATTTACAGTGCTACGAACAGGTGTTTAACCCCTTAGCGAGTCCTATCTTATTACCCGTAGGATTTTCTTTTACATTTGACATTTTAGGGTGTGAAGATATTTGCAATTGTAACATTTACGGGCTTGAATGATCAAAGACTTGAGTAGAAGTTACAATTTTAACAAAAATTCAATTCCCTTACACATACAAATGGTGGTGGAAAGCGTGTGCAGATTTTTATTGAATGGGAGGCATACGTAAAGTAATGGGTTTGAAGGGATTGGATATTTAAACACTTTCATTCCATAATTGTACAAATGGTTTGGTATTCACGTATGTGCATACAGATTGTGATCAAAGGCTTTTGTGGAAGTACTCATGATGCTCTGGAACTAATGGTTATATGAATATATATATATATTATATGGTGGTGTTTTGCGTGTTTATGGTAGTGTTTTGCGTGTTTAGGGACCTTTAGCCTCGTTTTCGTTTTGTTCGGCGGCCATTTTTTCTCTCGCTTAGGTGATTTTCGGGTCTCTAAACTCCGAAATTTGTGCTTAAATAGAGGTGTAACTTCACTTGCAGAGGTCCTCGGTGCTCCCCCTTGCTGTGAGTAACCTTTTTTGTTGTTTGTATTTATTGTGTTTGTAATGTTTTTGTGGTTGCGCGGGTTGTGTCCTTGTTTTTTAATCTCGTAGGTGTTTTTCGGCAAATACGTAGGTGTTTGGTGGTGTTTTGCATCTTTAGACTGCTGTAGCCTCGTTTTCGTTTTTTTCGGCGGCCATTTTTTCTCTCGCATAGAGAATTTTTTAGTGTCTAAACTCTTTTAATTTGACTTAAATTGAGGTGTAACTTTAGTTTTCGTGGTCCTGGATGCTCCCTCTCCGTGTAAGTAAGCTTTTTATGTATTTGTTGTATGTATTTGTTGTATTTTTCATGTTTTCATGTGCGTGTGTTGCGGCCGATTTTTTCAAGGTCGTAATGGGTCGTAAATGTGTCTCTTATTTTCGGCTCGTATGCTCACAACTATATATGTGATAGCAAAAAATAAAATGTTATTCTCCTCATAGGTTACGGCCATTACGGTCATGCATATGCCAATATGAAAAGCCATGCTGCAACATGATGAAAGCTTTTAAAGACACACTACCTCATTCAATTGCAACACAAATACATGCAAATGGCTGACATATTAACCCTTTCTTACTCACAGAGGCTCTAAAAATAAAGAGATCATCTTATATGCATCTCAATCATCACATCTACATTGGGACAACAAATAGTGGCCAAATTAAACCACCACATAGCATATATCAACAGGGGAACATTTCACATATGGTTGTTCAGTCCCTCAGTTGTGTCTGGCTCTCTGTGACCCAATGGACTGCAGCACACCTACTAATGTCTCTGTCTGTGCATATCCACAAGATTTGCAGGCCAAAGATACTGGAGTGGGTTACCAGTTCCTTCTCTAGTGGACTGTGATTTGTCTGACCTATCTGCTATGACCTGCCCACCTACCGTAGCCCTACATGGTATAGCTCACAGCTTCATTCAGGTACACAAGCCCCTTCACCACCACCACTTAGCAATCCACAAGGGGACCAGGGGAACATACACCACACTAATGTAAATTGATGAATAGCAAAACATAATGGGAGGTCACCAAATGGGAATGGGTATACATCTTGGCACATGGCCACCAGCAATGGCGTGGGACTTTCCAGGATGGGCCTAGTGGCGATTGTCCCTGATGGAGGTGAGTAGATTAGTGTGGTGTATGTTCCCCTGGTCTCCTTCAGGATTGCTAAGTGGTGGTGGTGAAGGGGCTTGTGTACTTCAATGTAGCATGTCATCCTTGCGCAGGGGCCATGCTAATCTTCTCTGTATTGTTACAATTTTAGTATATGTGCTGCTGAAGCAAGCACTGTGAGCTATACCATGTAGGATTATTTTAGGTGGGCAGATCATAGCAGAGAGGTCAGACAAACCACAATCAACTAGAGAAGAAACTGGCAAACTACTCCAGGGGAATGCTGATACTCCACAGTATCACAAATTGGACTTTGCATATGTATTAACCCTTTATTATTATTATTATTATTATTATTATTGTATATGATATACTATTATATGATATATAATGCTATTATTACTATTATTATTATTATTATTATTATTATATGTATTGATCTATTGCATAGCAACTAGGGCTCATTAGTTTTGTTACACAAATGTGATGTATGTGGAGGTGCCATAACCCCAACCTTTGAAAACAGATGATGCCTCTTCTCCTCCCTAGAGTGCCTGGCAAGGCTGCGCATCACCTCCGCATGGTTGCCAGACATGCTCACGAATGATGGCCAGCATCTCCGCCTGCACAGCTTGGCTTGGTGGTGGTGGGGATGGAGGTCCTGCTTGCAGGGCAGGGTGAGGAGGTGGAGGGGATGGAGTGAGGAGGGTCCAGGGCCCGGTTGGAGCCAGGGGTGATGCTGGTGGTGGTGTCTGTATCCCCAGTGGCAGTGGCGGCCAGGCCAGATCACTGGTGTTTGGGGGAGGAGGTATTGGCCGCCTGGCTTGCAGGTTGGAGGGCCCCGGTGAAATCCAAAGTCATTCGAGGAGGGGGAAAGTGGGGTTAAATCCAGGTGTTCTTGGTGTTTGTCCAGAGGGGGACTACCCCACAACAATGACCTCGCCCTCCTCGGAGCCAGGGCCCTCTGATTCTCCTACTCCCTCTGCGTTGGTTCCCCAGCCTCTGGCTCACCAAAAATCTGGACAACCCCTAGACACTGCGCCCCAATCCTTGGTGGCCGGCCGTCATCTCTCTGGTGGTGGTGGGGGGCATCCCCCCAGGAGGCAGCGGCATTTAAAGTGTGGTGGTGGAGGCATGGTGGGAGGAGAGGAGGGGCTGGGCTTCAGGTGGTCGAGGATGCCTCTGGGGTGGCCACGTAGAATTCAGTCATCAGGTGGTGCCTCCTCTCCTCCCTTTTGCACCTGGCCAGGCTGTGCATTACCTCCGCATGACTGCCGGAGATGCTGGCCTGGATCCCTAGAAGACACTCCAACTGCTGAAACATGAGGGCCAGCATCTCTGCATGGCCTAATGTTGCGGACGGAGGCCCCTGGGGCTTTGCCTGGTGAGGAGGTGGCGGTAGTGGTGTGGGCCGGAGCCTAGTGAAGTTGCTCCTCCACTTCCTGCTTATATGGAGCTGGCGCCCCCACCTGTGGCTCGCCACTGGACCCAGAACTCCTTGATGCTGAAAGAGAGAAAAGAAAGGTATATGTTATTAGTATGATGAACCATACATTGTTTTTTGTTCATACCTAACTATCTGACATCTAGGCTTGAACTTGGATGGTTCTACTAATTGCAACTCAGATTAGCTATCATATGCTAGATGTGATCTATTCTTTGGTCTTGATCGTTCCCGGCTCCTAACGCTATCTTGATTACGGCTGCGGTCTGTAACTGTATAGGCTGCAGTGGGCACACCAATACATAGTTACGTAGTAATTTTGTTTGAAAAAAGACTTTTAGTTTAACCTTTTTAGATCTCTTTTGATATGCAATATGCTAATTAATTGTTAAATGTTAATTGATCCAGAGGAAGGCAAACAGAAATAAAACACTAGGGAAACTTTGCCAACTTTGCCAAGGGAAAAAAATATAAAATGCCTTCCTGACCCCAGACTGGTGATCGGATTCCTCCTTGTATCAATACTCCCTCTCTAATTATCCAGGAGAACCCTGGATGCTATTTTTTATTTAAAAACATATCCAATCCCTTTTTAAAGTTATCTATTGAATCCGCTGTCACCACCTCCTTTGGTAGAGAATTCCATAGATTAACCACCCTTACTGTGGAGAACCCTTTTCTTTCTTTTAGGTGAAAGATTTTTACTTCTAATCACAAAAGATGTCCCATTGTTAGTTGAAAACCTCTTAGAACAAATACTTAACTTGACAAAGCCTTGTATTGACCCTGGATATATTTATATAAGGTAATCATATCTCCTCTTAGACGCCTTTTTCATATATGGACTCTCCATTGCTTTGTTTCTCTTGATGTGCCCAGAAATGACTGATTTGTCAGCTTCATGGATTTAATGATGCATCTATCTATCCTTTGTTAATTCCATGGAGCTGACATGTCATTGTCCCTGCTGCTCATGTACATGTGTAGTGTGTGTGATGTACATGTGGTGGCATGATGGTGTATGTGATATTCACCTGACATGGAGGCTGGGTCCTGCTGGGCCACCAGGCCGGAAGCTCCAGCGGCAGGCACCTGTCTCAGAAGGTCCTTGGGGACCCTCTCCCACTCATTATAGTGCACAGTCAAGTTTCCTCTCCTCCATGGCCATCGTCCTCCTCACCTTGGCCCTGATTTGTCAAAATGGTGCATGACGGACCTAACATCCCTTGGTGCTGTGCCCACTACTGTAACCTCAGCTGCTACCTCCGGCCATGCCTGAGCCCTAGGCCCTCACCTAAATTCCCTCCCCCTGCAAGGATCACAGAGCGGCCACTTATGGCACCAAGGAGGACCACATTCTTCTGGTGCGTGTAATTGTGGGCCCTGTGCTTGCCCTTAGTGTCTTGCACTCTTGACTGTGGATGGGGATCCTTATCTCCCTGACCTGTCCCTGAGGCCTGTCCCTCCCCCAAACTACCACCCCCTGGGATCAGGCCCCTCCCCCTATGTCCTGCTCCTATGTGTGCCTAGTGCTAGGGCCACCCTAACACCACCCACCTACTCCTCTCTACTCTCCTCCTCCACTTCCACCACATCCTGCTCCTCCTCCTGCTCGTCGTCCTCCTCCTGCTATTCATTCTCCTCCTGCTCCTCCTCTTCCTGTTCCTCCTCCTCCTCCTTCACCACCTCCTACTCCTGCTTTTCCTCCTCCTCCTCCTCAACTTCCACCACTTCCTGCTCCTCCTCCTGCACCTCCTCCTCCGCCTGCTACTCATTCTCCACTTGCTCCTCCTCTTCCTGTTCCTCCTCCTCCTCCACCTCCTCCTCCTGCTTCTTCACCTCATCCTTCACCTTCTCTCCTCTGTGACTCCTAACCTCCTCCTCCTCTCCTCCACTCCTACCTTCCTCTACTCCACTCCTCACCTCCAGTCCTCTCTTCCTCTCCTCCACTATTCCCCAGGGCCACCTCTATCTTCCCTCTCTACTCCTCGCTTCTCCTCTTCTCCTCCTCCCCAACTCTCCACTCCTCTCACCTCCTCTCTCCTCTCAATCAAAGTTTGACTGTATAGGTATGATGGGGAAAAAAAGTGTGCATTATGTGTATTTCATAACTGTTGGGGGATGGCGTGTGGGGGATAGGATGGGGGGGGGGGTGTATGGAGTGACCTAGCTCTATGTGTGTTCTTTAAATTATGTGTATTGCAATTATGTGTAATCTGTAAATATGTGCCAACAAGGATGAAGTGTAAAATTGTAAATACTATAATAGAAATAAAACCGCAAATTACTGTTCTCAAAATACTCCTACTCTCTCTCACTAGAAAACCTCCAACTCCAGGACATGTGTGCTACTTTGTCAGAAAATACAACACAGTCAATGCATGGGCGGGTGGAACGCAACTTTATAATCTCCCTGTCAATTATCTGCGGCAAGCCCACTTTCTAGGTCTGTGTCGCACTACGTTATACCGCAATTGGATTGTAACGGCTGATCGCATCTTGGCCAGCTCCTTAACAGTTTGCAGCCGCGGGAGCGATTTATGGGCGGGAGGCTTCGGCTTCGGCCCGTAACTCGCGCCCTTGCTCAATTGAATTGCATCACAATCTGAGACGAACTGGAGCCCGCAACACACCCGGAGACATACAGCCTACTGCGATTGAGTTCCGGGCTTGCAATTGAATGTGGCCATAGGACTCGCAAGGCATTTTTAAAACACTTATTAGAGCTGTAGCAGCAATTAAACACACAGTACTGTACTTTAAAAGCATGGAAATGCATGGAAACACATTATAATTAATTGTACAACAGTCTCAAACCCACAAGTATGCAATACAAAAATACTTTTTTAACTGTGTTTTAACTTTTTTAATTTCTGAGTAATATCGATCCCGGGACTCAAGGGGTTAATACATATCATGAAACCCACATGGACTAAAACAGATGATTTAATGCATTTTATAGTATGCTAGGTTGCTTGATTGCAAGCCTGATCGGCACTTGCACCCTTGCTCAATTGAATAGCATTGTAATTGGAGACGAACGGAAGCCCACAGCACGCCCACAGACATACAGCCTACAACAAAAGAGTTGCGGGCTTGCAATTTAATTGAGCCTATAATGTTTAATAACAACCGGTAGCAATTATATTCTTTTTATGTGTCTTTTTAATGTCTGCATCAACTAAGACCTTTGCTGTGTCACTTTCAAATGCATGATAGAAAATGTAACCCTGCAGTGTCCTATGAAGCATGCTTGTTATACAGTAATATTGTGAAGAAATGGTATTTAATAAACTCTATGGGCCTCATTCTATTACCGGCCGTAGGAGATGCAGGGCTATGTGCTATAATCTGGTGGGCCGCAAGCTATTCAGCTATTCTATTCCCCTCCGGCCGGGGATTCCGGCAGGCTTGCGGCCGGCGCCTTGCTATCCCTTGCGGCCGCTCGCGCCGGAGGAAAGCCTTTGAACTAAAATGGCCGCAAGAGTTTCGGCCGCAAGAAAATCCCGGTTGCTATTTAATTGCTCCGGGAAACCTCTCTGCAAGGCTAAAACCGAGCCGCAGCTTACTTGCAGGAAAAAGGTCCCGCTAGCACCAATTAAGCACATTATAAAGCCTAAATAAAACAATCCTGCACTCTGAAAAGACTATAAAGTGATTGTAGGTGTTAGCAAAAATAGCACAACATTCCCCTACACTCAAATCCGTAAAAAAATTATCTTTTAATTTATGTCAAAAATCCATGTAAAAAGTCCAGAGGGCTTGGAGCACCTCAGACCCGGCCACGCTGCGGCCGGAAAATAAACAGTTAATGTAAACTCGGATTTGGGCTGATGTGCAAGCTTGAGAGGGGGTTGCTATCAATCCTCATGTCCCCCAATATGATCCCTAGCATTTACAGAGCTGTACAGTGCCGTCTTGAATTTATTTTTGCGTTTAAAGTTTTCTGAGCTTACGGCCGGTTGCAAGACATACAGCCGGCTGTAAGGGGAGATCCTTGCGGGGCCGTATAATTGAATTGCAAGATAACGGAACCCCCGCAAGGAATCGCAGCCTTGCAGCCGTTTTACGGCCGATAATAAAATGAGGCCCTATATCCTTTAAGGATACATATATCTTACTTTGGTTCAGATTGACCAAGAAGTTGAATAAATTTACAAATAAACCAGTACTACTGACAAAGGTAGAAGTACAAAAAAAAAAAATTTTTGGCAAATTTTGTAAAATAAAATTGTTTTACTGGACGTTGTTTGATTATTTAATTCAGTCTCTTGTTAGATTGAATTTAGCAGATGTAGATTAAAGAGACATGTTGGTTGAATTTCTGCAGGTGTAAAGATTTGATGCCAGTCTTAGTATTATAAAAACATATTTATTGCTAGTACAGTATATTATTTTTTTTAGAAGAGCAGGAATGTGAGAATTTAATGCCCATTGCTGACAACTGCCCAGCTGAATTTAACTGTAAAATATTAAATATTACTATTATTATCAGCATTTATTTATACAGCACATATTCAATGGTGTTATCCCTACTCCCCTTCATAATACATCAAGATATTTTAACAAGAGTATATCTAACTCGAAAACCAAGCACAATAGTAACGTTTTTTGATGTTCACATAGTTTTTACAAATAATTCAATAATTTAACTATTTTTGATAAAAGTGGTTATGGATCTTTACTATCAGCAGAGCAGACATTTTAGATGTGTGCATATTTAATGTATAGTTAGTAAATGATGGACTGCATATGGAACATGAAAAAAGTTTGGAAAATAATATTTTCTAGATTGCTAATTTATACTGGGATTAAAATAGTTAATAGGAGTGACTATATAAAGAATGATACAAAGTGAAGTAGAAAGTGATACATTAAATGGCTAACCATGAGGCATTGCAGAGCAATATTTCAGGATAACATTATACCTTAGAGCCCTATGTAAACCAGGAGATCTAAATTAGGGCATTGCTGCAGAAGCTTTTTCCCTAACTTCTACACTAATGTAAATCTTTCACTCCACCAGATTATAGCACATAGCCTTAAATCCTGTTTTAGATGCAAATGATTTCCGTGCAGGAAGTAGCCAAAACAAACTTTACAGATGAGACAGGGCCCTAGCAGCCAATAGGAAATGTGGATGTCATGAATCTTCTTTTTTTTTTTTTTTTTTTTATAATAATTTATTATTTTTTACATATAAGATATACAATTTACAAAAATACATAAATACAAACATAAGCACTCACATAGCTGCCAAAACAATTCATACTACACAAGTGTGGTAGAATATAAAAATAAGCGTTGACCATGTCAGACCTTTAAACAGGTAATTGTTACCAAGTACCCTGTATTAATTTGTGCAGAGAATATTTATTTATTTATTTATTTTTATTTTTTTCCACCTTTTAAAAAGGGGAAAAGTATACTTTACATACGCTTCTTAGTCAAGCATTTCATCTACACAACCATTGGAAGAATTACCCATTAACCAGGCGAAGAAGAGCGATAGATAAGGCCTTCCATCTCCTTTTGATCCGTTGCTCCGTTCAAACAAAATTTAATCTGCAATAATATCCCAACGGTATCATACTGAGATTGCCAACTACTATTCTAAAGTTTAAATACAAACTAAACACACTTACATTCACACTACTTACATTCGTAGTTCTGGGTTCGGTGGAAGGTAAGGAGAAGGGAGAGCTAGTGGGTGGGCCCAAGAGAGGTGTTCAGAGTGTCCAAGATCAGATCAATGGGTTAATTACTTGCTTATTTAGGGAAATGTTTATCCCATAATAACCAGGCTAGGTTACTTTTTTTTACAACCCCCAAGTCAGTGAAGTTTGTTTCTAGCATACGATTTTTATCCACTTTCATTTTAACCTCATTCCAGGACTGGACATATTTTTGCTTCCATTTGGAGGCTATCAGTGATTTTTGCAACCATCAAAACCTGCAGCATAAGGGCTTTAACTTTTAAAGACAGTGGTGGAAAAATATGAAGTAAAATTATTTCAGGGTGTGGACTTAACTCAGCCTCACATATCTTTGTCAGCTGAGAGAAAACTTCCACCCAAAATTTTTGAATATATGGGCATTGCCACCAAATATGTAGAGAAGACCCTATATAACTACAGTTGCGCCAACAATATTTCTCATGGTCTAGCCCACTAATCTTTGCTATCTTAACCGGTGTATAATGCCACCTATTACAAATTTTAAAGTGGAGTTCTCTATAAGCAGGATTTTTAACAAATCTATCCGTAATTGCAAATGATCTATACCAATCTTTTAACGTCCAAATATACTCCAAGTCACCCTCCCAGTCCTGCATGCACTTGGACTTAAACTCCATTTGTGGCCTTTTAATAATATCATAACATTTTGAAATTAGATGCGTTTTAGGATCTACCATAATCAATTTCTCAAATTGAGTTAAGTCTCTTAATGATGTCAAATAAAACTCTGACTTCTTCAGAACTTTTTCCAGCGTAAGAAATTCTAACCATGAAATCTTTATTTGAGGGGCTTTTACTTTTATGTTCTCCAATGAGAATATGTTTCCAGGGAACAGATCAGACAGCAGGTTAACACCTGCTTTAGCTATCCTCCCTAAAATGGGAGAGTCAATATATGTTGCTAAGTCTAGTAAAGGGGTAATGGGCGAAGGGAACGGTATCAAATCATATTTAACATTCAATTTGTTCCATATATTTACATTTCCTCTAACCATAGCTTCACCCCGCTCCATAAAATTAAGATTAATCTTTTTTTGAAATAAAAGCATTTTTATGTTATTTAAACCTGTTAGCTCTTGTTCGATTTGGACCCAATTGTTAACATTTGTGGGTTCTAACCATTCCAACATATTTGCCACTAAAATAGCTTCCTGATATTCCTTAAGTAGTGGGTAGGCCAAGCCACCATGTCTAAATTTCCCTCCCATTCTCGATTTTTTTATTCTTATTTTTTTCCCCTTATGAATGAAATTGTCAATTTTATTTTGTAGTTGGTTTAACAAATATGTAGGGATTCGGCAGGGAATATTACGTAAAATGTAAGTAATTTTACCAAAAATAAGTCTGCCAGACCAGGATATATTTAAACCTGACCATGCATTGATTTTTGCTATAACATTTTTATACACTTTTTTATAGTTGTTTATTATTGTCTGCTTCAAGTTTGTTTCCAGTATTATTCCCAAATGTTTCAAAGAGTTTTGCCATATGAGAGGAAATCGATGTTTTAATTTAAGTAGTATTTCGAAAGACATATTAATGGACATGGCTTCTGATTTGCTAATATTTAGCTTAAAATTTGATATTTTGCTATCAATTGGAACAATAATTCAAGAGAGACTAACGGATCTTCCAGTGCTACAAGTATGTCATCCGCAAAGGCTGATATTTTATGTTCCATAGATCCAACCTTTATCCCTTGCACCTCATTTTCCTTCCTAATCGATATTATTAAAGGTTCGATAAACAGGGCAAAGATCGCCGGAGAAAGGGGACAACCTTGACGTGTCCCGTTCGAAATATCAAAGCTAAATGAACTATATCCCGGACCCACTACTTTTGCAGTGGGGGCGGTATATAGTACCCGGATGGCTTTCGAACCAAAGTCCCCCAGCCCATATCTTTCAAACAGAAATTCTAGGAACTCCCACCCCACTCTATCAAAAGCCTTTTCTGCGTCTAATGATAAGAGCACGGTGGGAGCACCCTTTTGCTTGGCATAAGATATTAAGTTAATGATTCTCTTGACATTATCAGATCCTTGCCTCCCTCGGATGAAACCTTTTTGATCTGTAGAGATAAGTTCTCCTAAGATTGCATTCAGCCTAATAGTCATAATGTCATGAATCTTCTAATTAGTGGAACATGCCGTAATTTAGCTGCGGCAATGAAACATTAGAGATATTTCTATAAAGTAATTGTTTTTTATTTATTAATATATTTTGATATCAAAAAGATGTAACAATTGTATTTATAGCTTCAATAAATAAAGATGTGTTTATGTTTTATTAAAATATGATATATTTATAGACAATGCATTAGAGTGTTTGTTCCTAGGCAACATAGTTTTGTTAAGCGTATTAACCCCTTGAGTACTGGGTTATGTGTTACTCTGGATTTTGTATCAAAACGGGCTTAATGCCAACATATCATATTTTTTAATTACAGATTACTTGATATAAGATTGTTAAGTGTCAAATAAGGTTGAACTGTCACTTTAAATGCTTCTGGGGGACTCAGCAAAGGTTTGAAAACCACTGGCATGTGGTCTTTGGTACCCGTAAATCTTTCTTCTGCTTTTTGCAGTTTGGCAGTGCCCTGATTTGCAAGTGATCCGTAAAATCTTATTAGCATAGGGTTTGGGTGTCAAAGTGTCAGGGAGTAATTTATTGTCAGTGCACAAATCAATGGAGATTCTTGCATTGCTTTTCGGCTTTGTCCTGAAGTTCACTCATAGTAGTGACCCGTAGGAGTTCTCTTGCAAAGTTTTAAATATGGGGTGACTAAAATAGCTAGGTAGGATTTACTGTGCCACTACAGCACTCATTATTATTTTGTTCAGGGATTAGCATAGGGGTCTTAGTCTGGCAAGGCATACCTCATTTAAAGACCACTGTAGTCTTGTTTTTATTGCACAGCTAAACTTCATAATGGGGACAAGAAAGTAAAAAAAAATCTGTAAATTATCTCATAATATGAAACATTATGTAAACAAAACCCACGTTATCAGGTTAGTGGAAGATCCAAGACACTTTACTAAAACAAATTAATTCAGTTAAGTATCCTACAATAGAATTTGAGGCTTAACACATAACTACTATCCATTATAAATTAGCTTTCATTGTGGATTTAAATGGTAACTAAAGGCCCATATTTGTAATATGGCCTTTTAATGTATTACATTTCATAACTGACAATATACTGATTTTGTATGATTTAAAGGGCCACTGAAGTCTCCAAACTGGTCATCAGGTAAAGATACAGAAGGTGAAAATAAAGTAAAAGTACACAGTTTAAAAAAAAAAAAAAAGTGTTTATGTGAGCTATTGATGATCCTTATAACAATCATTCAGTGTCTTACATTAATAATGAGCAGGGGTTTGTTGTGTGGTGCGGTGGAGTCTATGAACCTCAAAACAGTAGTGATGTCACTACTGGAGGTGGATTGTAGGAGGCAGAAGGTTTCCCCTGCAATGCCTGCTTACAGACCCTCACAAATTAAATGCAAGTGAAATGCATTCAACAGAGTAACATGTTTGAAAGAGTGATGAGACTGTACTCAGAGCTTCCATTAAAGCTGTGTAGGACACAGTCAGATCTAGAAGAACAAGATAGCACAGTTGTGAAGTGTGTTATGGGCAGGGGACAATAATCTATACCAGAAAGAGCATTTTGAATTTTGCATCTAGTTTCTGACAAAGCAGGTAGTGCATACACACATATACATAAATATATCTGATTGCTTTAAAAAAAAAAAGAAGCAACCTATCTATCCTGCTGTGTATTGTAGTACAATGGTTTGCTGTGGTCTGAGCAATTACTGTGGTAATCCGCCTTAAGTGAACAGAACAGAGAGGCAAAAAAGACATCTCCATTCTGATTGGCTAAAGTGCTATGCCCACATAAAATAGCAATTAGGAAACAAGAGGGAGGATTGGATGCAATGTAAACATAACATTTTGAAATTAAGATAGCTAAAAACGTTTCAGTTTCAAAACCTCAAAAACTATCTTCACATATTTTAATGAGATGTAAATGATGCTGAATGTTAATTTCTACCAAATCTTTGTCCCTTTAAAAAGGTAAAACAAATATTTGACATCACTTTACAACTGCCTTGCTTGTGTTACAGCTATTTCAATAGAAGCAGTTAAATCATACTCTGTATTCAAGGGGTGCCTTCCACTTGTAGAAACAGATACACATAATAATAATAGCTCACACTTCAACATGTCTTACTACCTAGAAATAGTTCTTCTGCTATCCAGTGCATTCCTTTAAAAGTGTGTATTGTGTATATGGTACTTCACTGGACATTTATCCTGCAAGCACACGTCCAGACAGCTATATTGCTCAACATGTTGCCAGACCACAGTCTCTCTTCTGGTGTTGATTGTTTACCGAATACGTGATAACAATACCTGTTATTTGTTGATCAGTCTAACAAGTTTATGGCATATTCCCAATATGCACTTTACTCCATATCCCTGGTAGGCTGCTGGTTTCAGATTAGTTTTCTGAATGAAGAACAATGTGAGGTCAATCACATGTTGATATGGAAATAGAGTTTCTGATGTCATAGGGATTGTGTAATCATCTCCATTCTACTCATGCCAAGGCAATTGCAGAAGAGGAGAATGCACCATGAACTTGTTTACATTGGCTCTCAACACACTGTAGATCTTGCTACATTCTTTAATTGGATTGAGTGATAATTACATTTGATGGTGAGTTTGTTGGCTTAATGACCAATGTAGTCCAGTATTTAAATGAGGTCATGAAGAACTGCAATGGATCATGGGCAAAATGTTTATAGAAAGTAATAAATAATTACAGCATTTAGATTATTAACTATTATTTATAAAAGATTTAGACAGATATAATTCTTCTGCTATTTGCTTCTACAAGTGGGGAAAGTAATTGAATACAGAGAATGATTCAGCAACTATTTCTGAAATGTGTCAGACACATGTAACAATAAAACAAGTATTTGAATAACAGTTCAATGCAGCTATATAACTTACATTTGAACTTTCATTTTTTCTGCAACTAGTAGAGTGACTTGATGATCTGCTGGAAGGATACCCCTCAGATTTTGGGTTGTGGCAGATAAAAAAAAATAGATAGATAGATACATAGATAGATAGATAGATAGATAGATAGATAGATAGATAGATAGATAGATAGATGTGTCTGCTTCCATTTCCACTGGTGACGGGTTAAATTGAGTTGTACAAGATAGAAGTAATGCATTTATGGTGTAGAGTTATAGAAAGTCCCTTTTTTAATATGTCCACTTATGTAGAAAATATCAGCATGTAAAATATGTTTTGCTATTTTCAACGGATTTCAAGTTAATTTTAGATAACATCACGTACTCTTTATAACATAATCACTGCTGTTCAGTGCCATAACAATCAAGCACTTTGTGGTATTTAAAACTAAAGATATTCTTGTCAGCTGATTCTACTCATATGAACAAATTCTGAGCTTTATATTAAAAATAAATAATTAACAAAGCATTTGTGTATTGAAAAAGGCTTCAATAAAAGGCACATTGGCTTTCAATAGATAAAAAAGTGGGTTTTGAAGTTTACAGTAACTATTTCATAGATACATTTTAAGCACCTTAAAGGGATATGTAAGTGAGCTGGATTATGAATGCATCTGATAGAGGAGAATTAGTAGTGTATGGAAAAAAATGGCATGACAAAATACCAAAGATTTAAACATTTACCCTAAAGTTTTCTGAATTTCTTGCATTTGCACACTGTTTTCTATGAATGATGACACTCCCTGAAAATCCCAGCTAAAATAAGCATACATAATACATTGTATCGTTTTGGTCTGTTAATTGAGCTACAGCTTTCCTTTAGATCTCTGTAATAACGAGAACGAGGTCTGTGTCCGTTCATTTACTGCTTGTTTTATCTACATCCCAGGTGAAACTTCCCCCAGTGAATTGCTCCTGTCACCTCCCCCAGCACCAGTGAATTGCCCCCTCACCTCTCCCAGCCCCGGTGAATTGCTTCATCACCTCCCCCAGCCCCAGTGAATTTCCTCATCACCTCTCCCAGCCCCAGTGAATTGCCCCCTCACGTCCCCCAGCCCCAGTGAATTGTCCCATCACCTCATCCAGCCCGAGTGAATTGCCCTCTCACCTCTCCCAGCCCCGGTGAATTGCTTCATCAACTCCCCCAGCCCAAGTGAATTGCCTCATCACCTCTCCCAGCCCCAGTGAATTGCTCTGTCACCTCCCCCAGTCCCAGTGAATTGGCCCATCACCTCATCCAGGCCCAGTGAATTGCCCCATCACCTCTCCCAGCCCAAGTGAATTGCCTCATCACCTCCCCCAGCCCCAGTGAATTGCCCATCACCTCCTCCAGCCCCAGTGAATTGCCCCATCACCTCCCCCATCCACCATGAATTACCTCATCACCTCCCCCAGCCCCAGTGAATTGCCCGGTCACCTCCCCCAGCCTAAGTGAATTACCCCATCACACACACACTCACAGACACACACACTCACAGTCACACACACACACACACAGAGACAGTCACTCACACTCACAGACACACACTCACAGACACACTCACAGACACACACACTCACAGACACTCACACAGACACACTCCCAAATAGACAGACACTTACACAGAGACAGACACTCATACTCACACAGAGACAGACACTCACACAGACACACACACTCACAGACACTCACACACAGAGACACTCACACAGACACAGACACACACACTCACAGAAACTCACACACAGAGACAGAAACTCACACAGACACTCACAGACACACACACACTCACAGACACACGTCACCACTCATTCCTGATTGGCTGGAATGCCAAACAGATTCATGCATGCGCAGGATGTTTTTAAACTGACGAACCCTGAAGCGAAGCAAGCAGTACTGGGGCTGTAAACATCACCCCCAACACATTTATTTTTCAAATGCAAATAGCATGAGCTTTTTTTCATGGTAACATTTTTTCATATACAATACTGATGCTCCTCTATCAGATGCATTCACAATCCAGCTCACTTACATGTCACTTTAAGTTTTTCTTTACTATGCTGTAATATGGATTTTATCAGTTTAATTGAATATGACTTCATGTTTTAGGGTATCAAAACTAATTTCAAAACCTTTTGGGACAGTTCTTGGCAAGATATGACATTTCCTAATACTAAGGGCCATTGTAATTTGGCGATTTACAATATCATAGCACTTTATAATAATGGCCAGAATGAAGGATGATAATCATATTGTGCTCAGACAACACATACGTTTCAGAAACCCATAAAATTAGCTATGTTACTGGAGAACTTGTCAAGGACAGAAAACCTGGGATTTGGGTGCTGCAGCATCCACAAAGGCTGGGGCATAATATGGTGTGAGCTGGTAGGGTAGTCTGGAAATCATCTAACCTTGCAAGTTTCAGCAATAATATGAACTTCTGACACATGCATGGTGAGAGCCTCCACCTAAGACTCCATAAGATATGTTTCCTCATTAAATGGGAAATTATTCAATTTTGCAGAGTCAATGCCAAAACAACAAATAAGGAGCCCAAACGAATCATTGTTATCCGGTTAGTGATCTGGGTTAGTCACTAATGGATCATATAAGTAAAATCAGCAAATGCAGGAACAGAAAGCGCTAACCAGGCTTTCATTACTGGACATTAGTACAAAATATATCAACAGGAAGGCTTTACTAAGGACAAAGTTGTTCTGCCTTTGCTAAAAATGCACAATAAGCAATACACATTACTAGTGAGGTACATAAATGTCAAAGTTTGCATGCTCTACATGCATATACTTAAAAAAAACTATTTGATGCATGCTTTGAATCACATTATCCCAAATAAAGCTTTACATATTCGAAGGCCAGTTATCAAACTTGTCCTACATACCGGGAGTACAACTTTACATATTTTTGAAGCATGTATCAAACTAACATTACAACATTAGTAATTATTTAATTTAAAATGCTGTTTAAACAAAACCTTAAATCTAACAGGCTCTGATTACATCTAGCTTTTTCCAGATTGAGAGCACTGTTTGCTGTTGGGTGTCTGAGGCAAAGGGTGATTCTAAGGTGAGTTACACTTCCATTTAAACCTGTTATTAAGTTCATGAATACTGTGGTACCTTTCAGTAGAAATGAATAGAGTTTGTATGTGCATTGAAGATCCTTTCCAGTAGAGAAATAAACTTAGGAAAATATGCAAATATTTCACACATAAATTAAACAAATTACATACTAGTTCAAATTCTTGTTTTAATCTTTTTAAAAACATTTTATCCATTACTTAGTATAGTACTTCAAGAATATCATAAATATAATACAAATTATAATACAAACAACCACTCTTTTCTCTAAGTTAAACTCAAAGCACTTTATAATTTTTCCTCAGATATTGTGTTACCAACTGGCTTATGTAAACAGATTTGTCTAGACACCTCAGTGGTCCTTAAAGGGTCCAAACAGTGCCTAATCAAGGTATTGAGAAGTTACTAACTGCAAAAATAAATTGAGTTATTCATTAAAATGACAATAGATATTTTGGTTGTACTAAATTGATACCATCAGCAAGATTTAAATGCAAAAGTATTAGCCCGAAAGAAATAAACTTGTCTCAACTTAATTTGCATAGCAAAACACAGTGCATATAATCTGTAATTTCAAATAACAGAGATGTCCGTACATAAACTGCTCACTCACTGTATTTGTTCGACATTGTGTTTTTTAAAGATATACATTTCATTTTAGTGTTTTTTTAGTATGTGAACAAGATTTAACAACGTGTATACATGAAGCCTTACACCTGATATATACAGTATATCTGTCTCTCCATTGGCTTCCTATAGCCTCTAGAATACAATTCTCACTCTAAGATATCAAACTATTTATAGCAGTGCACCCCTTACATCTCTTTTCTCTTATATATCTGTCAATGTCTACACATGCTCCCCAAATTCCCTCTTTGCTCTGTGACTTGCTTTTGCTCAAAGCCTTCACTAGGTTATTTTTTTTAAATAGTCTTATCACCTACTGTCTTATAATAGGATGTGTCTGCACATCCTATTGTGCCAAACTGGCTAGAAAACATGCATCCTAAAACAGACAGGCACCTCCAACAGCCTGCTGACTAATCAATGACCATCATCCATTATCCTCCAGTCCCGCACTTCCAATCCTGTCCTTTCGCTTGTAGTAAGGAAGTCAACTCTTGTGCACCAAAATGTTTGTTTTTTTTGCAGTATATTGTGTTTGTATTTCTCTAAACCTTGTAGTTTGTTTTACCTTTGTCATTTGAGTTTGCTAACTCTTTCTAAATAGTGCTATATAAAACATTGACACGTTATAAATAAAGTATATTAACAACAATATGCAGTGAAAAAAAAAGAAACTTGAGCCAATATTCAAAATATTTCTTGGAACTGTTGGATATGTTAAATGTTAGAGCATGTGCTTCATGAAATAACACCGGAATTCATAGGATCTTCAAGAGTTCTCCAACACTTCCCCTTTTATTATCGTATATATAGTGGAATGACCTTCAGCATCCAAACTACTAGACATATTTAGTTGTAGGCCACTGAAATAAAGTCTTTGACACAGTACTTCAGATTTAAGCATTTGCTCGTGCTGTCTTATTGCTGACACAAGACACAAGGCACGTGATGTACAGAAGGATAATCTCTACCTTGATGTAATTGCCTATGAAGCATATATCCTAATACTTTACTTCAAGTTCTACAACACTTCACCCTTTAGTACATATGACCAGATAAAAAAAAGATGAAAGCCTTGGTTACATTTATTTCATATGGCTATTGTCATTTGTAGCTAGAAGGCATGTCATTGACTCTTTAAACAGGGGCATGTTCTATTACTTTTTACATGGATATTTAAATGTTTGTTTGCTTATTTGCTCTTTCATATAAATACAATGTCCTCTTGAATTCTATAGTTTGCTCTTCTGTTTAGCAGGCTAGTAACATTTTTGAAAATGAAAAGCACCCATAATAAACAACTATCTCAAGTGGCAGTTTAGATCTGTGTCAGTTTTACACTAGAGATAGAAAATGTTTTCTAAAGAATTGTACTACCAGCTACATATTGAGAAAGAACATCTAATTTCAAGGGTGCCTTAAGCTTTATTTTAGAGATAACATATATAGGATGATTGGATTAAACAAAATGAAACATCTATCCATGGATAAAGTAAAATACTAAAATCTCAATATGAGGCCCTAAGGAAAACAGGTAAACCTATCCAGAAGGTAGAAAACGTGAATATGAAAAGGGGCCAGCTAATTTAATAAACCTGGGCATAGTAAGCTGAGAGATGATCAGCAAATATCAATATTTTGCTGGAATTAGTTTACCATTTAGGTAAATGGAATATTATTTATGGGAATACCCGAGGCTGAAACAGATAAAACCAACACAGTGTGCACTACCTATTCTGTCACTGCTGTTTATAATAGTTAAAAGTGGAAAAAAGAATAACATTGCAAATTTGCTCTGGTATGTAGTATATGGTGGAGGATGGACGATTTATTTTGAACCATGGTGTGAGGAAAACATCTACGATACTGGGACTCAAAATATATTTCTATCACTTTGATTTAAAGTGAAATTTTAGTTATGGGGATTGATTAAATGTTATATAAAGCTTTACCATAAAACTTTACCGAATATTTATTTACACACACACATCATTTTATTTAGCATTGCTATATACATCTTTAATGGCCTACAGCTAACATTGCAATGCCACAATTAATGTTTAACAGTCTAATTAATTCATATTCTGAAAACTATATCCAATAAAGTGAATAATAAAAGTAACCAAATACAAAAAGGATGAAAGATAAAACTGAATTATTTACGTCAAACATTATTGCCTGTTCTGTTTGTACACTTGGAACATCTATCATTCTGTCTCATACTTTTATTGGCCTGTTCAGTCAAAATAGAAAATATGATAGATTTAAAAAAAAAAAAAATAAGTAAAAAATATTTGTTATCAAAAGTACTCTTCTCAGAGACCTTGGTAGCAATTATTACCTATTTTTTAAATCAACCAAGGAAAGTAACTAAGTAATTAAGAAATATAACCAGTACAAAAGCAAGTACAAAAAATAAATGCAACAGGGAGTAATAGTAAGCTATGTCTGGAGAGAAGCAGCTTTGCTAGTATTCTTATGAAGAGATACCATGAGATGAGCAAAAAAAACAGCATATTCCAGTTCAGGTATTTCTTCAACTCAATATATTTCAATTAACGTATTCCTACAAATTAAGTTGTATCAAGATGCAAATAATGTCATTTTCTCATGAAAAAAAAACGAATACATTGAATTCCATGTGCGACTCTTTAGTGAGTTTAGAATGGAAGTCCAACAAGGTAGTTTCTAGTGTTTCATTATAGAGTAATACAATTCCAGTTGCTAGGTTCCAGATTCTATTTATGACCATGACCATACAGAGTTCAGCTGAAGCTGATTATATGTAAATAAGATTGCTGAGTGTATCACATATCCATACTGGATCTTATCAAGTTGTGAACTAGTAGTAATTATAGTAGTTGGCCATCACAGTGTGACTTGACGATATTGATATCTTTCATCTGATATTAGAGTTCTATGTAACATAATTTTCTGGAGCCAAAATCTGCTGCATTCATTTCCTTAATGTACATTTGGCCTAACAAGCAAACTGGTACATACATCAAACAGGTCTGACAACCAAACACAAATCTCATAAAAATACACCACACATGTTTAGGTGATCAGGCTGACACGTAAGCCATTAAAAAAAATGTAGCAGTCGTAAACCTGAATTCTCAAATATCTTCCACTGGGAAGTGTAATGGTGTGTCCCTCATAAATTAGCACTTTACTGCAAACAATTACTTTTTTTCACAAACTTATGGCACAAAACTCTATTACTGTTAAACATATGTTTTGAAAGGTTAACTAATCTCACACTTTTTAGCAATAAACTGCATACATCATTACCAGTTTAAAAACTCCAGTTCATTATATGCTTTGAAATACTTATCTGGAGCTGATAGGATTATAATAGAAAATGTAAAACTAAACAAAATAGAATGATTGATGGATGATTTATTTTAAA
This sequence comes from Discoglossus pictus, assembly GCA_027410445.1. Lineage (NCBI taxonomy): Eukaryota > Metazoa > Chordata > Amphibia > Anura > Alytidae > Discoglossus > Discoglossus pictus. The sequence goes on along the minus strand of CM050166.1, from coordinate 319,933,179 downwards.
CCAATGCCAACTTGTTAATGGGGATTGCATACATTTAGTTTATGACTGTGATGCTTCAGATAGAATGCAAAAAAAGGATGTTATGGTACATAAATCTAAATCAAGAATAAAATGTATGTGCCATGAAAGCAACTTCTATACATACAGGATAAAATTAAACCATTTAATTATTGAAGGTGACAATTGTAAATGAAGACTGATGTTTGCTGGAGTGTTGTAATTATTATTAAACTAGCGACTTGATGGGACAATAACATTATAATGCTGTTAAAGCTCTTTGCCACACAACGTGTGTTATCTACAAAGAAATACAACATTTATAATATTTTTTTTATTTTTTTAACCTTCAACTTGTATTTCACCAACGGGTAAACCATAATTTTTTAACAATATTAATGATTTTAATTCTCATGTATGCAAGAATAATATAACAATCACTGAAGTTTTGATGAATACATATTATATACCATTACATAATACTTTGTAATATGCAATTTATATTTGAAACAATGTTGAACTTTTTTTTTAGCAATACTATAATGTTTAATTCAGAGGTATGCATGAGTAACATAAGAATAGGTTAACTTTCTCTGAATAAGTATGTGCAACCATTACATAATACTTTGTAACATTTAACTTTTATTTCAAGTACTGGTAAACCCCATAGGTAATGGATGCAGAAGAAGGCAAACAGTAAAAACCACCATTGAAATTTTTTTTTTCTTCCTGACCCCATTAACTGGTGATCAGATTACTCCCTGGATCAATAATCTGCATTTAGTTACACATTTCATTTTATTAACAAATGATTATCCTCCAACTAACATAAATCCTTAATTGTATACAATGAAACAACTTTGCACACCTTTTAAAATACAATGTTAACATCTGAAATAGTAACTTAAAATACTAACATTTAACTTTGAATTGTACAAAAATGCCACCAAATTATTTTGTGGAGCCAATCATGCAAAAAGGTAACTTCTAACACAATTTTTTTGTTGTTGTTGTTATTCTTGTAGTTCTTGAAAATGGCACATAGAGTTTCCTATGTGAAATAGTGGTCCTCTAAAAAGAGACCACCAGGCATAAAAGTTCATCTGCTGGGTATAGCCACTGTTCTCTATGTTTTTTGACATTTTATAGAGTTTCTTAGTGAAATATTTTATAGAGTTTCTTAGTGAAATGTTGTCCTCGAAATAAAACCACTGTTCTCTATATTTGTATTGGTATAAATTGTGAATTTTTTCTTTGATACCAGAGAAGTGTTCCTTTTTTAATGTTGTTATATAGGAAGACATTGCATTTTTCTTGTCCAAGTGGTTCCCTTTAAAAGAGCCCAGCAGACTTCTAATTTTGTCTATGGGATATAACCACTGTTTATTCTTGTTGTTTTTATTTTGAACTTTTTGATGTTATTCTTGTAGTTTGTGTAAATGGCACATAGAGTTTCCTATGTGAAATAGTGGTCCTCCAAAAAGAGTCCCAGTGACATAAAAGTTCGTCCTGGAAGTAAAACCACTGTGTCTTTTTGCCATTTTATAGAGTTTCTTAGTGAAATAGTGGTCCTCTAAAATGAGTCAGAGTGACATAAAATTGTGTCCAATAAATAAAACCACTGTTCTCTATGTTTACAGAACCTCATAGTACACAATTTTTTTGCTAAAAATGCGTCCATCCTCCAATAAATCACCTTGACTTGGGTTTTCTTCAATATGAACTTTAATTTCTTCTGGATTGTTGCATCTTGAAAATGCAACATAGAGTTGGCCATGTGCAGATACAGGTTCCTGTAAAAAAATACCCACAGACTTAAACGTTTGTCCTTGGGATTTATTAATGGTCATGGCAAATGCCATGATAATGGGAAATTGTCTCCTTTGAAGGACAAAAGGCAAACCACTATCACTTAGAGCAAAATCAATTCTTGGTATAAGAACTGGTTCAACTTTATGGGTACCATTCATAATTTCTGCATGTATAAAATGATCTTTTGAAACCTTCACAATTAATCTGGTCCCATTACAAAGTCCTTTGTTGGGATTCATATTTCTAAGTAGCATGACAATTGCCCCTTTTTTAAGTTGCACAATATGTGGTGGCATTCCAGAGGGAGTTAAAGAATTAATAAATTCCATAGTAAAGTTAGATTCTATGGGCCACATTCTATTATCGGCCGTAAAACGGCCGCAAAGCTGCGATTCCTTGCGGCCGTCTTACGGCCCCGTGTAGAGCTACCTTTACCTTGCAATTCAAATAGACGGCGCCGCAAGGATATCCCCCTTACGGCCGGCCTCATATCATGCAACCGGCCGCAAGGTCTGAAAACTTTAAATGAAAATATAAATTCAATATGGCACTGTAAAGCTCTGTAAATGCTATGGATCATAATGGGGGACATGAGGATTAATAGCAACCCCCTCTCAAGCTTGCACATCAGCCCAAATCCGATATTTCATTAACGGTTTATTTTCCGTCCCGCAGCCTGGGCGGGTCTAAGTATGCTCCAAGCCCTCGGGACTTTGTCCACGGATATTTGACATGAATTAAAATAAAAATTATTTTCGGATTTGAGTGTAGGGGAATGTTGTGCTATTAATGCTAACACCCCCAATCACTTTATCGTCTCATCAGAGTGCAGCATGGCTTTATTATGTGCTTAATTGTGTGCTTGCGGGACCTTTTTGGTGCAAGTAAGCTGCGGCTCGGTTTTAGCCTTACCGAGAGGGTTCCCGTAGCAATTGTATAGCAACCGGGGTTTTCTTGCGGCCGAAACTCTTGCGGGCGTTTAAGATCAAAGGCTTTCCTGCGGCGCGTGCGGCCGCAAGGGATAACAAGTTGCCGGCCGCAAGCCTGCCGGAACCTCCGGCCGGAAGGGAATAGAGTAGGCAAATAGCCTGCGGCCGGTCCTTGCGGCCCCGCATCTCCTACGGCCGATAATATAATGAGGCCCACTGTCTTTGTCATCTGCCAGAACCAAATCTGCACTGTAATAATATTTTGTGGGTGCACTGATTAATTTTAAAATGTCATTATTTAGATTCAAGGCATCTATATTTGTTTATGTTAATATCACTTTGCTTGCAATGTCTGAGTAATCCTCGTTATTGATGGTATTGAGAAAGATTGTCAATATTAGTGATTATTTGCAAATCATTTCTGATGGAATTTCAACAGTATCATTAGGTAAATTAGTTATTTTTTGATGTTTTCCTTCTCCAATCTGAATTAGCCAATCATTGAATTGATTTTGGCTTCAGATCTCATATTTAATAATAAGGTGTGTAAATATTTTCCACAGTTTACTTCTCTTTATACACATTTCGACGATGTCAGTCCTATTGCCATGTGGAACCACAGGTAACGTTTGCCTAAAATTTCCATTTTTCAGTGTTTTTGGATATACGCGTTTCGGGTTTTAACTGCGTATTTTTGCCATATCGTAATGATTTTTTTCTTAATTCCCGCAATCGTATTTTTTTTTTCTAAGTCCCGCAGCGTTGTGTTTTTTTTTCTAAGTCACACTTTTCTGGGTTGTTTTTTAGCGTGAGTGAGGCGCCGTAAAGCCTCCACCTGCGTAAATGCGGACACTCGCTTCGGCTCATTGCAGTTTATGTCCCCCTCCGCAAATGCGGCCCTTCGCTTTGTGAGGGTCCATATTTGCGAGTGTGATGACGACTCTTAGTTTGACAACTATTATATGTGATATTCAAAATGAGCAGAGAACAATCTATTAATTTTTTTATATGTTTTGTACTGTGAGGACCTTCGGCGCTCATTGCAAGGCTTGCGCTGAGCGACTTCGGCGCTCATTGTGAGTCTATCTTGTACTTTTGGTCCTCTGAGAGAGGATTAATGTTATTAATGTGGTACGCGTCTCGTGAGCATTTTCCGGCTTTTGTTTTTTTTCTAAGTCCTGCGTCTCATAATTTTTTTCTAAATCCTGCGTCTCGTATTTTAACGTCTCGCCTCTCGTCGCGTGGCTTGCAGCGGCTAACTGGTACGGCTTAAGGGCTCACTGGTACGGCTTAAGTGCTACGGTTTACCAGCTCACCTCGCAGTGATGAGCGCCTTCAGTGCTCATCGGCTAAGTCTTATGCGTTAATGGCTCACCTCGCTTCGCAAGGCTCCCAAGCAAAGAGCGCCTGCGGCTAAGTCTAAGTTGTACGCACCTCGCAAAGCGTGACGACGTCTCGCAGTTTGACAACTATTATATGTGATAATAGCAAATGCCTCAAACCATATTTTGTGAGATAAATAAAAAGCAAACAATGGAAATCATTCCATATTTATTAAGGCAGATATTTTGAATTGTCACATTTTCAAGGACCAAAGATAAAGACTCCATATGGTTGTTGATCATGTTTAACCTTATTGGAAGTAGCTAGGGGGCATAACCAGACCCCCGCCCCACACTCCTCCTATGATCATAATTTATTCATCTGTTTGGGCAAGGTGTGAGCACTGAGGATCCAAAAGGACTCCCATTATTGACTTTATGGATGGGTGCAGGCTTATATTTTTAGTCCTCCTTCCTAGTCCCTCTCAATTAGTTAGGTTACATTATTTATTTAACTTTTAAATGTCTCATTGAAGAATATATGTATATCCTAAAATCCATTTCATAATAAAGTTTGTTCAGGAAATGTTTGCTTTTTATTTAATACTAGCGACTTGCCCATCAAAAAATTACGACAATGAAATTGTAAGTGAGCTAATGATGTTTGGTGTATAATAATAAAATAACTAATTGATTAATCAAGTAATATACTTTACCTATTATGAAGTAATATATGCAGGAATCATTGTGTTGAAGAGCTGACAATCTGTTTTAATATGCTGCAGCATTAGTGGTGTGGAGTGCCTGTGTAAGCGTGATGAATGTGTGCAGTGTTATAGTGTGCGTGCGCGAGACCAGACCGTTAGTGTAGCTGTGTACTTCCGCATTGTATAAGTTATTGTTCTAAAATGGCGGCTAATGTGTGGTATGCGTCTGTAGCAGAATATCCGTAGGTGTTTTGTGGTGTTTTGCGTGTTTAGAGTCCTATAGCCTCATTTTTGTTTTGTTCGGCGGCCATTTTTTCTCTCGCTTAGAGAATTTTTTAGTGTCTAAACTCTTTTATTTTGAGTTAAATTAAGGTGTAACTTCATTTTTTGAGGTCCTGGATGCACCCTCTTGCTGTAGGTAAGCTTTTTATGTATGTGTTGTGTGTATTTATTGTGTTTTTCATTTTTTCATGTCCGCGGGTTGCGGACGATTTTTGAAAAGGTCGTAATGGGTGGTAACGTGTCTCGTATTTTGTTTGCGTTACAACGTAAAGTTTGTGAGGGTCGCAGTTGATGGCAACGAGCGGCTTCGGCGCAGTTGCTGGCAAGGAGCGCCTTTGGCGCTCCATGCCAGCAACTGCGAACCTCGCTTTGCGAGGGCCGCGGCTCGCTGTGCGAGCCCGCAAGCATTAGCAACAGCTCGTATGCTCACAACTATATATGTGATGCTAATTCCATGGCAAATGGATCAATAATCTCTCCTATATTTTTTTACAGTTTTTAACAATTGCTTACAAGTGGTGTTAATATGAAGGATGTCTGCATTCTTCCTAGTAACACCACTGATAATCAGTTAGGGGTTTCAGAAGATTTTTATAAGACTCCCAATCACTCACAAACCATACAGTATATAATACTGCAATCAGTGCCTGAGCTTTACATCGGTTAAGAGGTCCTTATGCATGTTAAATAGTCTGCATACAGTAAATCAGCTTAATATGTGTTTAATCCATATAGGGTTCAGAGAATATTTTGTACTTCAAGCCATTGTCAATATATTGGTAGTCATCAGTTAAGGAGGGTTTCCTATGACCTATGGGCATGGTCCCAAAAGGCTTTCACACATTCGGAGGCCACTGTACCAGCCAGGGGAATCCTATTTTTGGTGAGGTCCATCAGAAGCTTTATAATGTGGAATAAACCAGCCTAGAAATGCCAACATCTGCCTCCTACTCACTTACTCTGCTCTACTGAGGCTACCTTGGCTGGCTCTGGCCGGAACCTCCTACTCCCTACTCTATGCCCTAGGTACTACCCCTTCCACCTAGCAATGTGCCACTTGTCAGGGTGAACGATCAACCCCTCTTGCTGGATCCAACCAGTGGACTAAGTGGTCCTCCTGTGCTTGCCAAGTATTGCTGAATTTAACAATGTCATCCAGGTACATATACATATGTCATATTAAAATGTCAGGGGTGAGACAAAGATAAATCATTTCAGAAATGTTTTCACCTTTAATGTGACCTATAAACTGTACAACTAAATTGAAAAACAAACTGAAATCTTTTAGGTGGAGGGAAGAAAAAAAATAATAATAATGTGGTTGCATAAGTCTGCACACCCTCTTATAACTGGGGATGTAACTGTGTTCAGAATTAAGCAATCACATTCCAAATCGTCTTATATAGGAGTCAGCATACACCTGCCATCATTTAAAGTGCCTCTGTTTAACCCCCAAAAAAGTTCAGCTGCTCTAGTTGGTCTTTCCTGAAATGTTCTTAGTCGCATCCCACAGCAAAAGCCATGGTCCACAGAGAGCTTCCAAAGCATCAGTAGGGATATCAATTGTTAAAAGGTATCAGTCAGGGAGAAGGGTACAAAAGAATTTCCAAGGCATTAGATATACCATGGAACACAGTGAAGACAGTCATCATCAAGTGGAGAAAATATGGCACAACAGTGACATTACCAAGAACTGGCGCTCCCTCCAAAATTGATGAAAAGACAAGAAGAAAACTGGTCTGGGAGGCTACAAAGAGGCCTACAGCAACATTAAAGGAGCTGCAGGAATATCTGGTAAGTACTAGCTGTTTGGTACATGTGACAACAATCTCCTGCATTCTTCATATGTCTGGGCTATGGGGTAGAGTGGCAAGACGAAAGCATTTTCTTATGAAGAAAAACATCCAAGCCAGACTACATTTTGCAAAAACACATCTGAAGTCTCCCAAAAGCATGTGGGAAAAGGTGTTATGGTCTGATGAAACCAAGGTTGAACTTTTTGGCCATAATTGCAAAAGATATGTTTGGCGCAAAAACAACACTGCACATCACCAAAAGAACAGCATACCCACAGTGAAGCATGGTGGTGGCAGCATCATGCTTTGGGGCTGTTTTTCTTCAGCTGGAACTGGGGCCTTAGTTAAGATAGAGGGAATTATGAACAGTTCCAAATACTAGTCAATATTGGCACACAACCTTCAGGCTTCTGCTAGAAAGCTGAACATGAAGAGGAACTTCATCTTTCAGCATGACAACGACCCAAAGCATACATCCAAATCAACAAAGGAATGGCTTCACCAGAAGAAGATTAAAGTTTTGGAATGGCCCAGCCAGAGCCCAGACCTGAATCCAATTAGTTTAAGGGTGTGCATACTTATTCAACCATATTATTTTATTTTTATATTTTTTCTTCCCTCTACCTAAAAGATTTCAGTTTGTTTCTCAATTGAGTTGTACAGTTTATAGGTCACATTAAAGGTGGAAAAAGTTCTGAAATGATTTATCTTTGTCTCATTTTTTTACAGCACAGAAACCTGACATTTTAACCGGGGTGTGTAGACTTTTTAAATCCAATGTATATCCACTATAATAGTTTTCAGCTTGTGAGTAATGCCTGCATAGTGCATTCTGTGCAGGTGTTACTCACAAGCTACTATCGCTAAATATCCGCCATTTTTTTCTCGCCTAAGTGCTTCAAGCTTGGAAGGCTTCTATGCCTCAACCGCTCACCTCGCTTCACGAGGTTTGCAAGCGTGACGACAACTCGCAGTTTGACAACTATTATATGTGATATATACTGTATATATATATAAATATATATATATATATTATATATATATATATATATATATATATATATAAAAAATATATTCTGATTCTCTCCATGATCCTATGGACATCAGCATGCCAGGCACTTATATCATTATGTCTCTGGTTTTGATTATACATAAGATTTTCTTGCCAAGGATACTGGAGTGGGTTGCCAGTTCTTTCTCCAGTGGACCATGGTATCTATCTTGTCGCTGCTATGAACTGCTCATCTTGGGTGACCCTATTTGGTATAGCTCATAGCTATGTTGAGGTACAGTACATAAGCCCCTTCAACGCAACAATGTAGCGATCCAGTAGGGGTATATATATCCACTATAATAGTTTTCAGCTTGTGAGTAACGCCTGCATGGTGCATTCTGCGCATGTGTTACTCACAAGCTACTATCGCAAAATATTTGGAAAATAACACAATTGCACAAGAGAGGGAGACATCAGAGATACAGAGAGAGACAGAGGAGAGAAAGAGACAGACAGAAGACATAGGGAGAGAGAGAGGGACAGAGGCAGGAGAGAGAGAGATATAAAAGAGAGAGAGACATGACATAGGGAGTGATAGAGGGAGACAGACAGAAGGAAAGAGAGAGAAACGTAAAAATATATGATACCGTCATTTATGACAGGCAAGTTACTAGTATATATATCACGACCCCCACTTTCTCCTCATGTTTATCTCATGAACTACAACAGCTCTCATAATCGCTGGGACTTTATTTTGTTTAACTGTTTTGTGATGTATTATTTGGTAGCATAATTTTAAAGCGTTGGCCAAATGCGGTGCGATGCATGCGTACCGTTGCATGCACTCACAAACAAATGCGCGCCTCACCGATGCACTCCTAGAGAAATGTGCACCTGACAAATACGTGCCGACAGCACTTTGTGCCCTCAGGTCTCCAGCAGTGCAAGCAGGAAGTAGTGGATCTGAATTCCTATGCACCTCTGAGTTCTTATGCAGCTCTGAATTCTTATGCAGCTCTGAATTCTTATGCAGCTCTGAATTCTTATGCATAAGCAAATCCGTCTTTCTCTCTCATGTGCTTTTTCCGCACTCTCTTCTTTAATGCACATACTCCCCTCCCCCCATGCTACTTCCTCATACTGACCCCCAGCTCTCATATCTCAAATACCCCCCTCCTCATGCCGCAGTTCCTCTCTCTCTCCCCTCGGTCTTGCTCTCTCCCTGCCCCCTCTGTCTCTCCCTCCTTACAACTGATCATCAGCTTCATAAAGTTGTCATTAAGGAGTTAATGAATACAGATGGTGTTACAGTGTGACAGGAGCAGCTATTTTATAACAAGGTCTGTGTAAAGTGATGTAAAGACAAATTTGTTTATGAAACTAAAGGTGAACAAATCTAGCGTGATAACAAAAAGAATACATGATATTCTACCAGTATAAGATAATTAAATAACAAACTGTATGAGAATATTCACAAGTTGAAAATTACAGATTGAAGGAGATGCAATAAAAGAGATCTTACTTGATCAGAAGTAATAATTGATTGCTTAACAACTCTCAAAGTCAAGTGAAGAGAAAATCACTATAATTATTTAGATATATTATATAAAAAGGGCAATATAAAGATAATGAAACCAAATGTCTTCCCTTATATACTAGGTTTATACACTAATAAGCCCGTTATAGGGGGCCAGCCCAGTAGCTCCCTCCTGAATCCTATACTTGGATTGAGAACCAGTCAGGGTTTCTGATACTGGAGTTCGATTGATGGGTCCAGGGGTTAGGCAGCCAATCAGAATAGTACCTAAAATAATCTGATCTGATTGTCTCCTACCTTGACATGGAGGGAAATATGAAATTCTCTAGTTTTGCGCAAGTTTTAAATTTCCGGTTAAACTTTAACCCACTGTATTGTTACTCTGGGTTATAAGAAGGTGTTTGGAAAACAAATACACAGTGTGTTTTATTAAGACAAAGGACTTCTGGATATCAAACCAAATCATATACCTAGGGGGTGGATTGGAACTTTTACTAGTTCTAACCTCATCTGAAGACTAGGTAATGATATCCATCACCAAAGACACTCAACACTCATATGTATATAGGAAACCCACAGACAGATGTAGTTACCTACACAGCTCCAGTTTTAATCCCTCCCACACCAAACAAGCCATTATACATAGTCAAGCTATTAGATACCATCACATTTGTTCAAACACTCGAGACTGTGATAAAAATGTAAAATCTTTCAAACAAAAGGGATACAAACCCTGTATTTATACCCAAAAAATAAACACTGCCATCAAAATACCCCTTAAATACCTGTTAAAGTACAAAACAAAAGAAACTACTTCATGTATAACTCTAATGACCACATACCGTCCAATTTTAAAGAAAATATGGAAAATAATCAAAGATTTACAACCCTTGACATCATTCCTTACATCATCTATGACATTAGGTGACATCATTAATTATATCACGTATGAAATAAATAATGGCATAATCTATGACATCACTCATGATATCAGATATAATATGAAAAATAACAGCATTCATATTACTGATCACACTAGACTCATATGATATCATATTATTGTATGCCATTTTACAAATTATTTTTAATGAATGAGACACAAAATAATTGAAATATTGATAACTGAAACTAGCAATAATGTACGTGACTTAAAAGAAATGATTAAAATTAATATAATAATGTTTTAACTAAGACAAGGTTTTGTACTGTGTTGACCATGGAACAAAATATATCAATTTGCTGGAGTTGGTTCTTATTAATGGCTAACTGTGTCCTTTGCTTACACTTAAATTTAAAGCCTATTTAATAAAAAACATAAAACTCACAAGCTGTCCATAACCAAGCCTAATAAGTTGAAAGAACAGCTGTATATCATAAAATATAAATAAAATAAACATGCTGTTGACCTTTAAGTATAGAGCAGCGATTAACAACCCCCTACTCAAGGCCCACCAGATACAACATGAGTTTGGTTTCATACTGTGTAAATACAAATGAGACATATACAGGTTCCACAGCCTGTTGAATATTAATAGTCTCACCTATATTGACACTGTGTTAAACCTAAATCTTGGCTTGTGTGGTGGGCTTTGAGACGATTTGGAAACACCACTACAAAGAATGCAGTATATGTATATACCATATGAAACACAAATTTACATCTATAGTTGCATTTTTGATGAAAGCATACTAGTTGTATAGTTAAGAAGTTTCGAATATTTAAAAAAAACTACATCATTAATTAATTATGTTGTAGACAAGCAGATATAAAAACTATTTTAGCAATTGACTATGATGACTTCAAGAAAAATGTTTTAGCCATATATTATTTAAATATTCAGCTCCATTATGACATGTGGAAGCCTTCAAAGATTTAAACTTCGCTAAGTGTACAATTATAGATGTGTTAAGTGACATCATAGGGTTCTAGTGTGATATCATCAGTAATATTGTGGATGATGTCATTTTTCATATTATTGTTATTTATATAATGCAATGTCATGAATGATTTCACCTAACGTTATAGATGATGTCATGAAAGATCTCATCAAAAAAAAAATTTGCAGGAGAGTGCGGAATGCTAAGGTTGTGTGCTAACTTAACTTTACTTGCAGTAAATGCAGATTTTTTGCCAATAAAGTTCCAGCTTTTTTTTATCAATTTCATTATAAGGAATATAGTTTTAATTAACTAACTTTATTAGCTTTATTTGTAATATAAAAAATTACACAGCTAGTTTTTATCAATGTATTCTTATTACATTATTTGAAGTTGAAAGAAAAATGTTTACCTATCCTAAACAACTGACACATCAAAATACATGCTTACTGATATAAGCCACTGCCTTGTATGGTCCTATAAACATAGGGCCTCATTCTATTATCGGCCGCAGCCGTTGCGGGGCCGCAAGGACCGGCCGCAAGCTATTCGGCTATTCTATTCCCTTACGGCCGGGGATTCCGGCAGGCTTGCGGCCGGTGCCTTGCTATCTCTTGCGGCCGCTCGCGCCGGAGGAAAGCCTTTGATCTAAAACGGCCGCAAGAGATTTGCAATTCAATTGCTCCGGGAAACCTCTCTGCAAGGCTAAAAACGAGCCGCAGTTACTTGCAGGAAAAAGGTCCCGCTAGCACCAATTAAGCACATAAAATAGCTCAAATAAAGCCATCCTGCACTTTGAGAAGACTATAAAGGGATTTTAGGTGTTAGAAAAAATAGCACATAATTATCCTGTACTCAAATCCGTAAAATATTTAATTTTTAATATCCGTAAAATATACATGTAAAAAGTCCAGAGTGCTTGGAGCACCTCAGACACACCCACGCCGCAGCCGGCAAATAAACAGTTAATTTGAACTCGGGTTTGGGCAGATGTGCAAGCTTGAGAGTGGGTTCCTTTTAATCCTCATGTCCCCCAATATGATCCCTAGCATTTACAGAGCTGTACAGTGCAGGCTTGAATTTATTTTTCAGTTTTTATATTTCACAGCTTACGGCCGGTTCCAAGATATGCGGCCGGCCGTAAAAGGAGATCCTTGCGGGGCCGTATAATAGAATCGCGAGTTAACAGAACCCCCGCAAGGAATCGCAGCCTTACGGCCGATTTACGGCCGATAATAGAATGAGGCCCATAGACAGCTCCATGCATATTACAGCATTATAGTTGCTTTTTAAAAAAAAAATCAAGTTATTTATGAAAAACAAGTATGGCTGGCTACCAGGTATATGAAAAAAATGTTGAATTAATTATAATAATTATATCATAAGCAGTTGTCATCCCCAAGAAATTCAACATAAATCATCCACTTTTTGGTGTGCTGTAATTTTGTGAAAATTAACAAAAAAGTTTAGACCTCAATCCCTCCCAAAATACAAAAATGCAGATTTTATCGCAAAGTTATAAATATATTTATAATGGAACCTTCAAGAGAATTGTATCTATTACAGCATGACTGTGCTCTGATAATAATAATAATAAAAAAAAAAAATATATATATATATATATATATATATATATATAAATAAATATATATATATATATATATATATATATATATATATATATATATATATATATATATTTGCACGACAAAAGACTGCATTTTTCCTTTACAAAGAAAGCTTATAATATGTGAAACCCAAGTTGTAAAGAAAAATGACAACAGTATAACTAAAACAAATACATGTTCATGGAAGTAATGGAAAAATTTCAGCAGACAAATGCTCTGCTCGTAACAAACACAAGAGTTAATAAATAATGACACGGCATTCAATTACAAAGAAACTTACGTTCACTTGCATTAGAACTCATCATATTTAGTTAAGATGATATTCATGGAATATGATACACATTACTGAGTAGAACATTTAATCAAACATATTTATAAGTGGCTATGTGAGAAGTACAGAAAAAAAATACTTTTTCATTGGAGAGAGACAATTCCAGAAGATTGTGAAGTATTTTGCACTCTATTAAAATGCCCTGTAAAACATTTTTTAAATTGCTTGAGTACTTTGTTCTCATTAGTCTACACTAAGAGCATATTGCAGGGAGATATTTGTGATATTTTATTTAAACTGAACCTGAAGCATTTGCCTTCAATTACCTGGATTTCCAGTAGAAAATGTGTAATATATACATAACAAATATTAACATTATCAGTGCAGTACTGTAGACATTTTTTTGGTATTCTTTGTAAATATTTTGTAGTGGTTGAGTGGTTTTGCTATTTAAAAGACCACTGTATCTTAGTACAAAACTCATGTTGGTGAAATGTGTAACAAAGTAACAACAGCTGTGTAAGCCATGAGAGTACTATTAAGCCATTTTAGAGAAAAAATACATTTTGAATATTATGTTTTTGTATAGAATGTTTCCATCTTGACTGACCTTAACACCTCCCTCATTATAACTGAGCCTGAGGGTATGCTGTCTAATCAACAGTGGAGGAAGGAGTGGAGGTGGAGGTAGAGTGAGGAGACATTTATTATGTAATTGTAACTTTAGCAACAGACAAGTCTTTGCTTGTCTTCCAGAGTCACAAGTGCCAACCAAATAGTGAATAAATATTCTGTGGCCCATGACAATGTTGAAACAGTCATTTAACTCTTCGCAATAGGGCTACAGTCAATGGGGGAATGACCCGGTGGTGCTGTGGCCTTATCAAGCTGGTGGGAGTAGAAGGGATTCATCCAATGCTGCTTGCCTGCATCCCAAAACACCCAACCCTGACAAGTGTTTCCCTACAAACAGCGAAGTAGCTATGACAGGGCATTAAATGGCATCTTTCTCGCACAGTCACCCTCTGTAACCCGGCCTCCGTCAAACTGGTGGGAGTAGGAGGAGTATTCCATTGGTGCTGACTCAGAACCCCATTCAACCACCACCCAAACACAACAAGAACCCTGTCCAGCATTATCTCCTGTGGGACCAAACATGCCTTGAAAGGGGCCATTGATGGGATTAATTGAGGATCCAAGGACATCAGTTTCCCTCAGGGTCCCAGGTACTACAATCATTGGACAAGGCAAATCCTGCTAAGAGTCCTTCCTGGGCAAATCAAAATATACCCAGGGCTACAGGGGGGAAATCTGGTAGTCCAGTGGCTACTTACGCTGCATCCCTGGCCATTAAGCAAGAGAGGTTGCTCCTTTCCTCTTTATCTTCTGGGTTCTTAGACCCATCCTCTGGATTGATGTGTCCTGTGGACAGTAGTAGAGGCAGAACTGAATGGGAGGAACTGCCCTGTTGCTGGATCTCTTCCCCATGACAGTACATCATGCCTCCCTGCTTGTGGCTACTTGCTGGCAGTCCATTGGCTGGATTTTCTTCTGGCCCTGTGATGCACTTGGTTGCAGGGCAGTCGGCTTTGCCTCCCTAATTACTGTGGCAGCAGGAGACTCTCTGGTTCATCAGATGGCCTTCCTCCAACAGTCTCTTCACGCTCTTTTATTTTTCTGATTGCAGGTCACAAAGCCTTGCCTCCCTGAACACTGCTGTTGATAGAAGGATCTCTGTCTGGCTCATCAGCTGGCCTTCCTCCAACAGTCTCCTCTAGCACTGTTCCTCTCTTGGTTTTAAGGCAGGTGGCCTGGCCTTCCTAATCTCAAACAGGTGCAGTGAATGAATTTGTCCAGTCACCTTCCGGCCCTTTTGCAGTACAGGCTACCTCTCTCTTCTTTTAACCTGATATATGGGGAACCAGTTTTATCTCTATTTCATCTGCAAACCAGGAAGTCTTGTCTTCTTGCTCCATTACCCTGACTTCTTCTTTTGGCTTAACCTTGACGGAGTATTAAAACTACAGGGAATGGACCCCCTCAAGAAATTTCAATGAATGTTCAATGTTTTCAGTGAAATCTAAGTAGACCGGTTCTAGTCTAGCTCCCTTTTCTTGAGTTCCTTTACTGCTTCAAAAGTGGCTTACCGATCATCTCAAACTCTTCAAACTGCCAGTCCATCAAAGACCACAAGAGTTGGGGGGTGCAGCTCCCAAAGTCAGGACTGTGTCAAAGCCACCACTTCAGCCAACTGGTAACAAGGATCCCAATGTTTTGCCATCTCTGGGGGGAGCAGGGATGTATTAATAGTTCCACTTCCTCATAGATCAGTGTCCTTCTGGTTAGATCTCAAATCACCAAGCCAGAGGAGCCTTTCAGCTGTCTCTTGAATTACTTTCTCAGGGGAGGCAAGCGTCTGCTCTGGGGAGGGGTCTTGAAGTCTCTTCTACTATATCGGCATCCTCTCTGCCATATCATTCCAGTATATTGAGGCATCCCACTTGGGACCCCAGGATGCAATCACTTCAGCCTTTAGGTTTTAGAATTCTATGAAGATTTGATGCCAGATGGATTGGAGAAGCTTGTTATAGTCCTCATCAGTTCTGGTGGCCCCCAGTCTGCTTATCTAGAGTTGTTATCTCTGCAGCACTTCATCTATATAAGCTGATCAAGTCTCTAAGATTAAATTGCTTATCTTTAGTGCTAATAAGAAACTGTCTATATCTGTTTTATGTGGATTTGGTTATATATGAAATTTGTATACATAAAAAGAAATGAGAGTTTATAGTTTTCTATTAGTGCTGTAATTTTTGGAGGTAGATAACCTTTTGGGTAGTAGAATCTAAACGTTGGAAAAATGAGTAACATCACATCACATCTTCTATTTGCTCTCCATTCTACACCTGGCTTAAAATAGATTGACAAAAACTAAAATGTTATTACTAGAGTTATATGATTTCAGTTTTGGAACCACGCTCACAAACAGAATACCTGTAAGGTGGCATTGGGGGAGTTTGTAGTGGAATATCATTAGGGAGTTTAATTTGTTCAATTATTTTGCTGTAATTTGGGGGATGTGAATCTTGTTCCAAAAGGTTGTTTGTTTGTTTTGATCTCCCATCTGCTTAGTGTAAGTATTGATATAAAGATTGTGCAATACTTTTACTTTATCTGTAGTTATAGTTATAGAGCACTGTATACAGTCCACAAGAGATCATACCTCTACAATTTTTTATTCAAAATGCAATTCCCACAACCCAAACCCACAACATAACACAAATTAAATGAGTTAAGAATGAATGTTGTTACTTAGTATACAGTTATAAAGATCTATTTCTTATACTTGAACATGTCATTGTGTATATGTATTTTGTTAGAGGTAAGTGAATAAATATGAATTAATTATTGAGAAAAGTATAACATTCAGAAGATGGAAGAGAAAATCATTCTGTAGCCACATGTGCAGTGCAGCCACATATCCTGAAAAATGCCATGTGTCTATAATTCCCATAATATGCAGTGGTCAAATGAATTGTAAATAGCTGTTAAAAATGACTACTAAGGGTGCAGTTATGAAGAATTATGTAATTTCATTTACAAATTTCATTACAGGTAAATCTTACCCAAAATGGATATTTAATGATTACAAAGTGCAAGAAGTGTCCTGCAACATAAAGATCCATGAGGATTGTTTTGTGGTTTATCATTGTGAATTACAGGTAAGTTTAATCCAAAACAAGAGAAAATAAATATAACCAATATTTAATAATTATAAATCACAAGGGATAAACGTTTTAATGCTAGTGGAAACGTTTTAATGCTAGTCAAAAATTATGGGAATAAAATTTTAAGACTGGGAATGCTTTACCTCCACCTCTCATCGCAAGCCCCTGTGCCTTTGCGAGGCCATCAATGAGCAGCTTCGCTGCTCAACGCAGACCTCGTTAAACTGCAACTTTTGTGCTTGGGATTGCCATGTGTCTCTTTCCACCATCTCCCCCCTGTCCCTTCCCTGTGTCTTTCTCCTCTGTGTGCCTGCTGAATCTTTGTGTGGCGCGCGCTGACTGGCGTTGGTTTTATTTTCAAAGTCCTGCATGCCTGGCGTTGTTCGGTTTTGTTTTGATCCTGTCTGAGAATTTTTATGTTTTTTCAGGTTACATTTTTTTCCCTTGCTTAGCCGATTTTAAATCGTCAAAAAACGCCAAATATGGCTCTAATTCTAATTCTAACTTCACTCACAGGCTTCCTGGTTCTCCCCCTGTGCTGTGTGTGATTGTTTTATTTTTTTTATTTTTATTATTTGGCTTTTTTTGGAGGTCTTTTGGGTTACAAACTTGAAACAATTTCGGACGGTAAAATAGTAAACTGCGTGACTCGCAATCAGAGGCAAAGTGCTCAGTTTTTCATCGGCTATCGCGGCCATCAACATGAGCGCCGCCTAACTAACTGTTTTAAAGTCCTGCAAGCCTTGCAATGAGCGCCTGCAGCGCTCATCGCAAGCCCTGCATTGAGTGCCTTCCGCACTCATTGCAGCCTC
The DNA here is from genome assembly GCA_027410445.1 of Discoglossus pictus. Lineage (NCBI taxonomy): Eukaryota > Metazoa > Chordata > Amphibia > Anura > Alytidae > Discoglossus > Discoglossus pictus. The sequence continues at coordinate 319,915,489 of CM050166.1, read as the reverse complement.
GCAACTTGGCACAAAGGCTAAGTGCGTGACCAACATTCGTAAGATCCATAACTAAACATGTGATTATTCACTGTGACAAAATAGATAGAAAATCATCTGCTACTATTTATCTGTAGAAGTATCCAAGAAATATCACGGATCAAATAAGTATAATATATTAAGTCAACTTGTATCTCTATATATACGTAGCAATATAAATCTAACGGGCTGAACATTGTTACATAATAATGATAAAGATGAATATATTAATAGAAGATGGTCTTTTTTAAATATATTGATATACTTCAATTTAAAAACATATCTGCAAAAAATGAATATTATGTAGTGGGATATAATAATGTTTAATATTTAAATATACGTAAATTACAAAGTTAGGCATGTAGAAGTAATATTATTTTAGTGGACAAAACAAAATAATCAAATTATCTTTGTTATTTATATAAATGGTATGATAAATAATGATTTACATAAAATGTTTATTGTGAAACCTGTTGTGAAAGAGAGAAATAAATTAACTACAGTTTATAATGGAAATAAGTATTGGTAATTACTAAAAAATACGTAAGTATTAATAAAAGAAAAAAATAAAGATATTGACTATATATTGACATAAGTGATGTGAAATAATAGAAGTGACAAAAAAGCTGAAAATTCTAATTCCATGAGAAATTATCACTTTCATTTAAGCTTACTGGATATAACATGTTGTGTAATAATATCTCCTTTTGTAGGAGGATCTTTTCCAAATCTCCAACCCCCCACCACGAATATTAGTGTGTATTTGTTACAAACTCCAACATATTAAGAATTTTGGATTACTATTATGACATTGGTAAAAATGTCTGGTTAATATTTTTTACTTAGATCTCTTTCAGAATTTCGCACATTGGATTTGTGTTCTTGAATTCAAAAGCACCATTCAAAAAGAGACTATAGAATTTTTGGATATATTACAAAAACCATACCAGGAAAAATAGAAACTACATTTTATCCATATGATAGTAAACACAAAAAAAAAACAATTACATCAACAGAAGTTATTAAGGCAAGTGATTCTTAAGGTTATTTATCAGTAAAAGTGTTTTGTACATTATTTTCTTTAAATAATTTAGGTTCTCTATAGGGAATATTGAATCAAATTAGAAAGGACACATTGTTCCATTTCTTCTCTTCTCCTAAACTAACTTTTTCTATTTTAATATATATTGTTGTTTTCTGAATTAATTCTTCCTATAAAGTACAAGTGATAATGAACATACATTAAAAACCCTTTTAAAAAAAAAACATTAGTTCATTAACAGTTATATTTTAAATTCCCATTTATTCAGAATCATGAGTGCAGAAAACTTATACTGTATCTCACAAAAGTGAATACACCACTCACATTTTTGTAAATATTTTATTATATCTTTTCATGTCACAACAGTGAAGAAATGACACTCTACTACAATGTAAAGTAGTAAGTGTACAGCCTGTATAACAGTGTAAACTTGCTGTCCCCTCAAAATAACCTTAACACACAGCCATTAATGTCTAAACCGCTGGCAACATAAGTGAGTACACCCCTACGTGGAAATGTCTAAAGTGTCAATATTTTGTGTGGCCACCTTTATTTTCCAGCACTTCTTTAACTATCATGGGCATGGAGTTCACCAGAGCTTCACAGGTTGCCACTTAAGTCCTCTTCAAACTCCTCCATGATGACATCACAGAGCTGGTGGATGTTAGAGACCTTGCGCTCCCCCACCTTCCGTTTGAGGATGCCCCACAGATGCTAAATAGGGTTTAGGTCTGGTGATATGCTTAGCCAGTCCATCACCTTTACCTTCAGATTCTTTAGCAAGGCAGTTGTCGTCTTGAAGGTGTGTTTCGGGTTGTTATTACGTTGGAATACTGCCCTGCTCGTATGTACAACGTGAGACTTTGCAACGGCTGCAAACTTGAAAATGTGTGGATTTATGGTGCTATGAAATTAGAACATGCTGCGAGTTATGGGCTTGAGAGGCAAACCCGTAAACCATTTTTAGCTTGCTGGATGTGTGGTCGTGAACGTGATCAATTAGTCAAACTCCTAGTTACGGGTTTAGATGGAGCCAATGGTACACAGCAAAATCGGATCACATATATAGTTGTCAACAGTGCGGGTTGACAAAAGTTGTTGCTAACGCTGCGGCCCTCGCAAAGTGAAGGCCGCAGTTGCTGGCAAGGAGCGCCAAAAGCGATCCTTGCCAGCAACTGCGACTGCAACATTTACGAACTTAGCATCCGCAAATACGAGCCGCGGCACTTACAAATAAAAATATTACGACCTTGCAAAAATACGACATTAGCGTCCAAAACCCGCGCACACGAAAACACTAAAAACACAAAAAATACACACAACAAACACATAAAAAGCTTACCCACAGCAAGGGGGGGGGGGGGCACCCAGCACCTCTAAAAGTGAAGTTACAAGTCAATTTAAGTAGAAATTAAAGAGTTTACACACCCGAAAATCCCCTAAGCGAGAGAAAAAATGTCCGCCGAAGAAAATGAAAACGAGGCCACAGGACCCTAAACACACAAAACACCACGAAACACATACAGATTTTTCCAAAAAGCCGTACGAGGTACAAGAACAAGGACGCAAAATCATCCACAGCCGCGTAATACACACATTAGGCGCCATTTTACAACACTAACTTACACAATGTGGAAGTACACAGGTACCCTAACGGATTTTCCTAGCGCACGCACACTATTTACACTACATACTGCACACATTGCTGACACTTACACAGCAGCTCCACAGAACTCAAAACACACATTGGATGCTGCGCCAACATCAAAACAGATTGTCAGCTCTTCAACACAATGCTTCCAGCATATATTACTTCAAAATAGGTAAAGTATATTAATTTATTAATGTATTATTTATTTGATTACCATACACCAAACAGCATTAGTTCACTTACAATTTCATTACCGTCATTTTTTGACAGGCAATATTCTAGTCTTGAAATAAACGATTAAAGAATGGCATTTAAATAAAGCAAAAGAAAGAGAAATTAAGCTTATAGAGAGCCATTTTTAACAGGAACATACCAGTCAGAAGTATCTCGGTTCTCTCTGGCCATCAAAGTAACCATGACAAGCTTTAGCTAAACTATTAAGGCCCCAATGCATGAAAATAAACCTTTAATTAAATGTAAAATAGCAATAAAATAAAAATAAGGAAAAAAATATCACATTTAGCAGATTAAACTGTAATAAATCTCCACTTTAATAAACATAGGAAAATGACAAGATAAACTGGATGTTTTTGTAATCCAGAAATGTTTACTGTTGTCATGTAGAAAGATAACAGGCAACAAAGAGTAGACTGTTTCTGTTTACTGGCATGCAGGCTGCTTGTAGCGATTCTTGCAAACTGCACACGAGTCATCCCATAATGTATTGTAAGCATGATCAAATTAGAAATGTTCATCATATATGATAATTATTACTGCTCCTTTGAGTTCTAGTAACTAATTATAAAATATTGTCTGAGACTAAAACCAACCAAGATAATCACATTCTGTGCAATATAAATCTCACTGACTTTCCACATGTGCCACCTAGTGGTACTTGGTTATAATTCAGTAGCTCAATAAAGCAAAAGCATCTGCTGACATTCAGAAGTACTGTTAAAACCTCTAACCACATTGAGACATAATATATATTTTTATAGTTAATGGCTTGAAATATAGCATATGTTGACATTTTTAGATGGGGATCTGACTTGTTTTACACACATGCACATAATGGGTGATCAAAGTGGAGAGGATAAGCTAGACTTGCCTTAGCCATTAATTGTGTGAGCAGGCATTTGTAATTGACATTGAGACTTAGTTGACTGATCTTTAGTATTGTTGTATAGGGGTGGGTTAACCATTAGAAAGACTTAATTTGTGCTTTAGGATGTGTAGGCACCAATTTTATGTTATCATTGTCCTGGAAATGCTTCTTTAAACTATTTAGTTTTCTTCTACTGAGGCACCTGTAACTCCTCAAGAGTCTTGTAAGTGTTCTTGGTAGGGTTTTATCTGCTCTTTTGGGAGGTTGAGTTTATATGTAAGGATTTGTCTCACTGCAGTCGTTGAGACTTACCAGAACGTAACAGATAGGAAAACACATAGGCCCTCATTCAATTGCGATTTGGCCAATTGAATAGGGGTCTAAATAAGCACATAACATATATTTTTTAAATAAGTTTTTAGTTATTGAAAACCTTGCTTTTAGATAGATGCTTACTAACTAAAAACTTACTTAAAAAACATATGCTATGTGCTTATTTAGACCCCTATTCAATTGGCCAAATCGCAATTGAATGAGGGCCATAGGATGTTCAGTAAATGGGTTTGCTACAGGAGGAATACAATTTGGCAAGTTTATTCACATGATTTATTACAGGAGCACTGTAATGAAGCCCCTAATTCTTACTGAGTTATTTTGTGATACAATTACTATTATTATCTTTACTTTGTTTTGACCTTTTATTCATATAAGTGACCATAAGTTGTTAGATTCAATACTAAACATTTGCAGCCTTATTAAATTGTGATTCGTCAAATTGAAAAGGACTCTATTTAAGCCCATAGCATATTTATTTAACAGAAGTTTTTCATTAGTGAAGACATTGATTTTGGATAGAAGTTCACTAACTAAAAACCTCTGTAAAAAAAATATGCTATGTGCTTAAATAGAGCCCTATTCAATTAACCGAACTGCAATTTAATAAGGCTGTTGGTTCCATTGATGGACTGATAGAGTTAGACCATTAACAGTGAAATACAGAAAGAACACCTTTTTTGTGATTTATCTTTTGCTTTGCCACAAACTAAGTTAAAACATCATATTTTATTTAATGCGATTAAAAAATTGGCTTTAAAATATGCAATTGGTTAAAAATCGGAGGTTCTTATGTCTTAATTAATTCATGACGTCATTACCAGGTCTTTTTAAGTGTTTTTTATTTTTCAGAGTTCAGATTATCTGGTCTTTTTTAAATATTTATATTTTTCATAAGTCACATACCCTTTTGTCTTTGACTTGTTTTTTCAAACTGTGTTCCTTATATAAGGACAGAGCCCTAATATAATCCAATTTTGGTTGTATTCTTGTAGTGCATTCAGTGCTGTTCTCTAATTTTACTAGTATTGCTGTATTTTGTCACTACCATCTCCTCTGGGTAGTTTATTATGTCTCAACTTTTCCTATGATACCACAATACTTTTTATACTATGGTTTGTATTACTAATAATAGTCAAAATTTACTTTTTATTATATTATTCAAAATTGCTTTTGTTCTGATTTTGCTAATATCATTGTATTTTGCTACTACTACCCCCTCTGGCTAGTTGATTATGTCTCAACCTTTTCTGTGATATTGCAATACTTTTTATACTGTGGTCTCTTATTGTTTTAATTGTTCAAAATCTGTTCTATCTGCTTTGGTGCAATCACATATAATAGTTATCGAACTGCGTCCCTTGCGAAGCGAGGGACGCAGTTTGGTCTGCAAATGCGGCCCCAAGCGAAGCGAGAGGCCGCATTTGCAAAAGGTAGAGGCTCCAATGTAGGCTGCAATGAGCCGAAGGCTCATTGCATGCCGCAAATGCGGAGGTGGAGGCTCAAAGAACCTCACACGTGGTTACAAACACCCACACAAGCGGCACCATTAAGACCTCGCAAAAATACGACCTTAACGGTCGAACCGCTCGCACCTAAAAACAGTCAAAACAATTATTACCCACTAAAAATACATAAAAAGCTTACCCACAGCAAGGGGGGGGGGGCACCCAGGACCTCTACAAGTGAAGTTACACCTCCATTTAAGAAGGGATCCGAGATAATCTCGGAGACCCGCATTAACCCCACGGAATCCGAGATAAGCTCGGAGACCCGCATTATCCCCACATTAACCATCGCAATGGGGGGACCCCTGCTGTAATGAAAATTCAAAATTCCCGCTTTATGGATCCTTAAAGGACCGTAAAGGTCCTTAAAAGACCCGTTATAAAATGTTTAAAAAAATACACTATCACTATACAGAGCCCCATCAACCATTAATTAACCCTGTCACTCATGAGGTTCAATATAGACCCCCATAAGCCCTTCATTAACCCTGTCACTCATGGGGGTCAATACAGACCCCCATAAGCCCTTCATTAACCCTGTCACTCATGGGGGTCAATACAGACTCCCATAAGCACTTCATTAACCCCCTCACTCATGGGGGTCAATATAGACCCCCTTAAGCCCTTCCTTAACCCTGTCACTCATGGGGGTCAATACAGACCCCCATAAGCACTTAGTTAACCCCCTCACACATGGGGGTCAATAAACACCCCCATAAGCCCTTCATTAACCCTGTCACTCATGGGGGTCAATACAGACCCCCATAAGCACTTAATTAACCACCTCACAACCCCCATAAGCTCTTCATTAACCCTGTCACTCATGAAGGTCAATACAGACCCCATAAGCCCTTCATTAACCCGGTCACTCATGGGAGTCAATACAGACCCCCATAAGCACTTAATTAACCCCCTCACTCATGGGGGTCAATACAGACCCCCATAAGCCCTTCATTAACCCTGTCACTCATGGGGGTCAATACAGACCCTCATAAGCCTCTATTTAACCCCATCAGTCCCATAAGGGTATATTAAGACCATTATGGGCCTGTTACAACCCAAGATTAACCACATAAGTGCCATGATGGTCCTCAAGGACTATCATGACGCTAAGTATAAACACTACACTGCACTATACCCCTCCAATAAAACATTAAATATCAACTAAACACTAAAAACTAATTACAGAAAATAAAAAAAACTAAAGTCACCAAAAATAAAAAAATCTACATTACAGAAAATAAGAAACCTAAATCACAAAAAATAAAAAATTTACATTACAGAAAATAAAAAACCTAAGTCACAAAAAATAAAAAAGGAACATCACAGAAAATAAAAAAATACATCACAACCCCCCCCCCCCACCACCTACAGAAAATAAAAAAAAATTACACACCTGAAAAGAAAATACATATAATACATACAATACAATACAAATTAAATTAAATACAATACAATACACCCCTATCTAATATACAATACATCCTATCTATCTAATATACATCCCACAATCTATCTAAATAAATACCACAATCTAATATACATCCTATCTATATAATATACATCCCCCAATCTATCTAATATACAATAAATACTATCTATCTAATATACATCCTATCTATCTAGTATACATCCCCCAATCTATCTAAATAAATGCCACAATCTAATATACAATACATGCTATGCTATCTATATAAAACACATACCCCTAGCTAACATACAATAAATGCTATCTATATATAAAATAATCTAAGCTAAAATAAAATAATTAAGACCACTTACCTTTGCAGATGTCCCTTCAGATCAGCCACCTAGGGAAAATAAATTAAAAAAATTAGTGCCACACATTTAAAGGAAATAAAAAAACATTATAAACATTCTAAATATTCTACTCACCTTTCCAGCATGTCCCCGTCCTTCTTCTTTTCTTCTTCTCTGGTGCGGCCTCTTTTAAAAAAAACATAAAATGAGTACACATACATAGACATAAAACAAAGTAAAAAAACTTACCTCCCCGCGATGTCTCCAACCTCCTCCTCTTCTGACCAGCCCTGGAACTGCGCTCTAAAAAAAAATAATATCTGTACATAACGGAGATCCGCACTCGCGGACATCCCCGACGCTAATAAGCCTCCCGGAGCCTTTTTCGGAAGAAAATAGGCAATGGCGCCTTTTGATTGGTTGAAAACACTGTCTATCAAATTCACCCAATCAGGAGGCGCCAATGTGTGAGCCAATCAGAAAGGGAGACACCCTAAAATTCCCTTCTGATTGCCTGAATTTGATAGACAGTGTTTTCAGAAAATCAGAAGCCGCCATTGCCAATTTTATTCTGGAACACTCCGTACGAGGCCCATTAGCGTCGGAGACATCCGCGAGTTTGGATCTCTGTTATTTTTTTTACCATTTTTTTTAGAGCGTGGATTGTTCCAGGGCCCATCTGGGGCAGAAGACGAGGAGGCCGGGCACATCGCAGGGAGGTAAGTACAATGTAGATTATGTTTATTTTGTTTTATGCATGTGTACTAATGTAATGTTTTTTTTTTAACAGGGGCCGCATCGGAGAAGAAGAAAAGAAGAAGGACGGGACATGCTGGAAAGGTGAGTAGAATATTTAGAATATGTACTATGTTTATTTATGTTATGTAAACGTGTTGTAGTCATTTTTTAAATCTTTTTTTCCCCTAGGTTGCTGATCTGAAGGGACATCTGCAAAGATAAGTGGTCTTAATTATTTTATTTTAGCTTAGAATTAGGGTTGCTATATAGAGATCGCATGTATTGGATATTAGATAGATTGGGGGATGTATATTAGACAGATAGTATTTATTGTACAATAAGATAGATAGGGGGATGTATATTACATACATAGGTTAAATTGTATATTAGATAGATAGCACGTATATTAGATTGTGGTAATTATTTAAATAGATTGGGGGATGTATATTAGAAAGATAGTATTTTAGTTAGATAGTATTGTATATTAGATAGATAGGGGGATGTATATTAGACAGATATGATGTATTGTATATTAGATAGGGGTGTATTGTATTGTATTTCATTTTATTTGTATTGTATGTATGGTATTGTATGTATTACCGGTATATGTATTTCCTTTTTTTTCTGTAGTGGTCGGGTTGTAATGTATTTTTTTCTGTAATGTTCCTTTTTTTATTTTTTGTGACTTAGGTTTTTTTATTTTCTGTAATGTACATTTTTAATTTTTTGTGATTTCGTTTTTTTTATTTTATGTAATGTAGATTTTTTATTTTTGATGACTTTAGTTTTTTTGCTTTCTGTAATTAGAGTGGTGGGGGGTTATTAGGGGGTAGGTAGGTAGGTAGTGTAGGTGTTAATAGGTTAGTGTAGAGGGTGTTTAATTGATATTTAATGTTTTATTGGGGGGTTATAGTGCAGTGTAGTGTTTATACTTAGTGTCATGATGGTCCTTGAGGACCGTCATGGCACTTATGTGGTTAATGTTGGGTTGTAACAGGCCCATAATGGTCATAATATACCCTTATGAGACTGAGAGGGTTAAATAGAGGCTTATGAGGGTCTGGATAGACCCCCATAAGTGACCGGGTTAAAATGGTGTAGTGCTTACACTTTGGGTCATGAGGGTCCTGGATGACCCTCATGGCACTTATCGTGTTATTACATGCTTTCATTAGTGTGTTATAGGGTTCTATATAGTTGAGGCACCAAGTACACTCACATTGTGTGACAAACAGCATTTCAACACTTTTTTTTATTGCCCGTCATTTTTTGACGGGCAATTCGCTAGTTGTTGTATAAAGTGCTTGTGCATAAAGTGCTTGAACATTTGTGACTTTTTAATTGGCGCTAATACTTCGTGCTATACCTTGTGGACCTTACTTCATTAGTCCTCAAAGTTCTAAAGTGCTAGTGACTCTACAATACAGTTCTGTGCTTTAAAACATAAAGTGCTATACCTCATGGACTCCAAATTATTCATCCATTACCAATACCTTTGTTATGCTTGAATTCCTTGGGGTGTGCTTTCAATTCAATATGTTCTACTTCATGGGACCTTGGCTAATATGCTGAGTGAAATAGTTTTTATTCTGCTTGAATTGATATCAACCTTAGTTGGTTTTACTAAGTAAAATTATAATCATTTACTTCATAGGAGCATATTTAAGCACCCACTACAAGTTACCTTTGTTATAAGGCCTTTACCTCATGGGTGCACGTTTGTGTATCCATTACCAGTTACTCTGGCCCTCATACTATTATCGGCCGTAAATCGTCCGCAAAGCTGCGATTCCTTGCAGGGCTCCCGTTACCTTGCAATTCAAATAGACGGCGCCGCAAGGATATCCCCTTACGGCCGGCCGCATATCTTGCAACCGGCCGTAAGCTCAGAAATCTTTAAAAGCAAATATAAATTCAAGACGGCACTGTAAAGCTCTGTAAATGCTAGGGATCATAATGGGGGACATGAGGATTAATAGCAACCCCCTCTCAAGCTTGCACATCAGCCCAAATCCGAGATTTCATTAACTGTTTATTTTCCGGCCGCAGCGTGGGCGGGTCTGAGGTGGGCGGGTGGGTTCCCACGGATATTTGACATAAATTAAAATAAAAATTATTTTTATGGATTTGAGTGTAGGGGAATGTTGTGCTATGAATGCTAACACCTACAATCACTTTATAGTCTCCTCAGAGTTCCGGATGGTTTTATTATGGCTTTATTATGTGCTTAATTGTGTGCCCGCGGGACCTTTTTGCTGCAAGTAAGCTGCGGCTCGGTTTTAGCCTTGCAGAGAGGGTTCCCGGAGCAATAGAATAGCAACCGGGATTTGCTTGCGGCCGAAACTCTTGCGGCCATTTAAGATCAAAGGCTTTCCTCCGGCGCGTGCGGCTGCAAGGGATAACAGGGCGCTGGCCGCAAGCCTGCCGGAGCCCCCATCTGGAAGGGAATAGAATAGGCAAATAGCCTGCGGCCGGTCCTTGCGGCCCCGCATCTCCTACGGCCGATAATAGAATGAGGCCCTTTGTGTCTAATGGTTTTGCTATATCATTTATATAATCTAAGGGAAAATGGTTCCGTGTTGTATTCCTATTTGCTAGCTGGCACTTAGGGACTCTTTCCTGATTATATTACGTGATATCTCTATATTTGAGCTTGATACATTCCTTTGTCGGTCTCTTATAGTCTTCTGCATTTGTTCACCATTCTAACTGCCTCCGTTACTAAAGCGCCTAGTAGTGACGTTACACATGCGCCCGATGCGCCTTTTGTGAGACCAATCAGTCTCGCTCAGATTGGTCTCACGAAACGCACGTCGGAACATGTGTGACGTCACTCCTAGGCGACTAGGTAACAGAGGCAGTTAGAATGGCGAACAAACGCTGAAGACTATATCAGACACAAAAAGGAATGTATTAAACTCAAATATAGAGATACCACTTAATATAATTCTATCTCACGAAACGCGCGTCAGGCGATGTGCTTTGTCTGCTAGTGTATGCAGTACAAGCAGAGACTATATATAGGACAATTATTTACATTCAAGCTCTGTGAGTGGTCTGTTCTTTTTCTTCTAAATTTTCAAAGCAAACAATAAACCACAAAAATGGTGTTCTTTCAGTGTTTCACCTTTGACAGTCTAACTCTATCAGTCCATCAATGGAATCAAATGTTTACTATTATTATCTATCTGTTATAAAGATTCAACTTATTCCATAGAGCTAGGGAAAAGTAAAACATTGGCAGTACGTAATTTGGCAAGACTTATATAAAAGGAGTTGATGACCCATCCCTTGAGCTAACAATCATACACATGAGCCTGTTTTTACAGTGCCCTGCATGACTAAGAGTTTGCAAACTTACAGACTAATTAAAGGATTAACGAAACAAATGGTGAAGTAATTAAAAGGCAGAAGCAAGGGCTTGGCAAATAATTGAAAAGTGAGTATATTGTTAATTGTTAATCAGGCCTGTGTGTGTATCAGCTGTATGAAGGTGATAGCACAGAAACCTGCATTATAAAGTAATATAAATGATAAGTAGGTGGGTCGGTGCGGACAGGTCGGAGTGCATGTTAGATGAGTTCAAAGGCAGAAGAGTGGTGTTGTATAAGGCTCTAGGTTTAGTGGTAAAAGAAACTAAAGTGAATTTAACTGAGAAATATGTCAGTTGGTTAGTGCTTCTGCTCAGTTGGATGGTATGATGGCCAGTGTCACTGTCTCAACCTGTGCAGGAAGTGACTGCTTCAGTACAGATGTCGGTTGGTAAATGCGTCCACTCAGGTTGATGGTATGAGGTCAAGTGTTACACTCTGAGACCCTGTAGAAGTGAATGCTTCAGTCCTGATGGTGAATGGAAATGCTATACTGCTGTGCATGGTTCCTTTTCGGTAACCAGTTTTGTATCTAGGGTTTAGTAGAACAGAATAACAGCATACACTCAGTGAGTCTGTTTTTGGAAAATTTCCCTCAACTGCTCTCTCAGCTTTTCAATTAATTCTATAGTCTGTAGCATAACCGGCTCCAAACAAAGCATGTGTCAATTTGTCTTCTGGCAGCTCATTTTATTTGCTGCTTAGAGGTTTGGTTACAATCTCCTCTCTCTGCAAATAATTTCCTTGCAAATGCTCGCAAATCATCTGCTCGCAAATCCTTTATTTTTCTGCTATCAGCACTCCACATCAAACAGCCTTCAGATCCTGCACACACTCCTAGGCCAGCAGTGCCTAATTGGGGGCCAAATCCATCTCTCTGTGTGTCTCTTTCCAAGGTCAATTAAACTCTTGCAGGAGTATATATATATATATATATATATATATATATATATATATATATATATATATATATATATATATGCTAAATAAATTTGCTATATTTGTTCTTTACTCTGTTAATCAAGGATCCATCAAATATTGAACAGTGATGATGTTTATGTCACATATAACATGCATTGTATATAGAATTATTTTACGTAGAATGTTTTATATTTTGTTAAATATATTATTTATTGGGTTTAGTTGTTTATTGTTTGTTGTGTCGCATATTTGAAAATATAATAAACTGCCAAATAGATTGATTGTTGGTATAAAGGAAAAACTGGAAACATGTTTGGATTACCATAACAATTGCTTCTACAAACAGATGACTACAAGCTATCACCACAGAAGATTGCTCTAGAGTCAACCAAATTATATGTTTTTTTAAATAATCTAGCCAATTTACTGATTCTAGAGTAATTCCTCTCACTGGGTAGAGAAGGCATTAGTAGCTTCTACAACCAGTACTAAATAAGTAACCTCATGGACATGCACCCATATGTAATTTGTTTTCAATCTTGTTCACTTGGTGGGATGCTTGTCCATTGTCCCTGACCTCCCTGGCCTATATATACAACATTCTGTAACAACCTTAACATTCTGTTTGCTACAGATTCTACCTTAGAGGTTTCCATGGTGTCAGTTGCTAGAAAACTTTCTCATTCTCAAAAGACTTTCATTATTTTTTTAAATCAATAATGGGTACCCTGGCTTGTAAATAGTGGAGCCTTGTTGATGTTTCTTATTTCTTTTATGATGTAATAATTGCTAATGTGACTATTCTCCAAATAAAAAAGGAGTATTTTGTTGTTGTTTACTGTTTTCTAATTGCATCTGATTATCATCACCAAATCAAAATCTGTCTTGCTGATTTTGATTCTGTCTTGCTGACATATGGCTGACATCCAATATGAAGTTTCCCCATGGTTATAGGTAAGGTTACTATTGCTGTTGTTTATTCATTCAGTCATGTCCAACTCTCCATGACCCTATGGACTGCAGCACACCAGACACGTGTCAGTTACTGCACCTATGAGCTCTCTGAAGATCTTGATTATTGCTTCAATTACCTGATCTAACCATCTACAACTCTCCTTGTCCATCCTCTGTTTGCCTATGCATAAGCATCCTATCTTCTCATGAATGACATTACAGTAAACAGTTTGGCTTGATTTCCTGTAGTATTGATTGAATGGATCTTATTGCAGTCCAAGGGACCACTGCACCACAATTCAAATGTGTCAATTCTATGGTGCTCAGCTTTCTTTATGAGTCACACTCATATATTACTACTGTGAATACCATAGTTATAACTATGCTGAGGTTAGCAGAGTAATATCTTTACTTTTAAATAGCTTGTTCAAAGTTGTCATATCTTTCCTCTCCAGATGTAAACATCTTTTAATTTCATGGCTGCAGTCATCTGCAAAGATCTTAGAGCCCAGGAAAAAAAAAAACCGTAATTGCCTTCACTTCTTCCCCGTTTTTTTGCCAGGAACTGAGATTGCTTCTCCTGGCAAATAAATGGGGAAGAAGTAGAGGCAATGACTATGGGGGGTCCATAAATAATCAATCATGTTCTTGGATTTCATGTTCTTGGATTTCTTTCTCTATGCAAACTTCCTTTATTTGCCTTTTTGAATGCCATTAAATTGTCTCTAAACATGTATGGATTTCTACCCTTGAGATACTTGTGCAGTCTACTAAAATGGAAATGTTTAATGGAAATTATCTGTCAGCAAAATTCTATCATTCAATTTGGTGGATAATTGGAAATATAGTGGAAAGTCACTTTAGTTGCTTAATAAACAGATGATTGACGTGTATTTGGCAGACACATGATTTCAACTTTACAAGAAATATTGATTGCCTTAGTGTGAATTTAGTATGACATTTTCCATATACAGCATTATTTGGTGAAATATAGACCATATACATTGGACAATTTCTAGAGAAAACAAAACATATTTTACTATATTTTCCAGAAATACTTTAATTTGGGAAAACCTTCAGATGCATGTAGAGAATTTAACACACTTAGGGCCTCATTCAATTGTGATTGGCCAATTGAATAGGGCTCTATTTAAGCACAGAACATATTTTTTTACAGAAGTTTTTAATTTGATGAACTTCTATCCAAAAGCAAGGTCTTCACTAACTAAAAACGTCTGTAAAAAAATATGCTCTGTGCTTGTATAGTGCCCTATTCAATTGGCCAAATCACAACTGAACGAGGCCCTAACAAAAAGAACACCTATGTAATGAGCGTAAAATATTTTTAGACAAAATTTTGTCTGGCACTGTCTCCTTTTCATTTTGAACAGCTAGACCGTCCATACCCTAAGGTAAGGGTTATCATAATGGGGCTTGTGTATTTTGTACTATTGTCAAATGGCAATTTACAGTGACAGGAATAGAATAGAGATCATACCTGAATGCATGAGTCCACCCATTCCTCCCAGTATGCTAATCCTGTAAATAACAAAATAAAATGATAACTGCCTTTAAATAAAAATCCAATACAACAATTAAACATTAAATGATATATTTATTTATTTTAATATTATTAAAAACATGTATCTATTATCAAGTTAAAATATTCATGAAGGCATAAGAAAGATCAGAATCATCAGTGATCCTTTCAAAGAGATTGAAATCTCCAGCGAGAGTGATGCATGTTATTAAATATGGTCTGGCACAGATGGAATGAAGTGTATCTCTTCATAATGTACTTTTTTTTTACTGTGTTAAGTAACTACTTATCTAACTGTTATGCCGTGCAATGGAGATGCCTATCATGTTGAGATTTCATAACTGAAAATATGATAGTATATTTACACCCATCAGGTGTTTGCATTCTTAATGCAACCACCAAGATGTCCCTATATCTACAAATCTACAACAAGAGCTTCATCTATACTTAAAGGTATATGGAAGTTTTCGTGTTTTTAATATTAAAATAAATTACATAAGTGTTGGTTTGCATTTCAAACCATTACTAAAAGGTACTTTAAAACATCTATTTTCAATTACTTAAACATTCCAAACAGCCTCTGCAAAAGTATGCCCCTCACAGCTCATGCATACAATGTTTCTGTTGGCACGAGATATACTAGCCACAGACTGTTACTTAAAAGCAGTTTTTTAAATGTGATTCGGCCAATTGAATAGGGCTCTATATAAGCAAAGAGCATATTTTTGTTACAGAAGTTTTTAGTTAGTTAGACCTTGCTTTTGGATAGAAATTCACTAACTAAAAACTTCTGTAAAAAAAAGATATGCTCTGTGCTTATATAGAGCCCTATTCAATTAACCAAATCACAATTTAATAAGGCTGACAATCTGTAAGTGGCTAGTGTATATTGTTAGTTTTAGATGGAGTTCAAAGGACTGCATAATGAACATTTCCTTACTGAGCAGAGTAGCTGGTTTGCTGATAATTTGCATTTTTTCCAACTGTTTTTAGAATTGGCTTTAGTAATAAAGGTAACACAGAAGCAATATCTTATGACTTTCTGATATGGCAACTAACTTTTATTTATTCCAAGTATTGAGCTTTTGACTTCTGAGACTTCCAATAGCCTGTATTTATACATTAATTATAAATACAGCAAATGTTCAGTTGTTGATTGTAGAAATTGTATAAACGAGAGCAAAGTAAAGAATGTATGGAAGGAGACAGAGAATAAAGAAACTTTTATATCCCCACTGCACTAAAAAATCTGATAAATGCCACTGGGGAACTCTATGGCACACCCATAGTGACCATTTTCCCAAATATTTTTCTGAGTACCCCCTTAATAACACTGAAGGTCTTCACTCAATAATCATTTAAAGATTATTGAGGGTTTGGGAGGACAATTTAATTGTTGTGTTTCTTGTTTAATATCTGTTGGATCATGTCCTGTATTACATTTGTTGTAAGATATATAAACACTTAAATATTCTGTAGTATCTATGATACCGATGTGCCATCTCTTGCCTTGGGGGGGTTTATCACACACATGCTACCCAGTTCTCTAATTTTTCAAAAGTACACATCTGTGTTACCTTCTCTTTCGGCATTATTGGCTTAGCCCATACTGTAGTGGTTTTCCTTCTCTTTTGAACTCCTTGCAGTAAGGCAGGTTTTGTGACTCTCCTCACATCACCATCACCAAGAACTTTATTTATTTACTTTCACACAGGGTGACAAGGTGTAACAAGCATACATTGTACCAGAAGATATTCATCTCAGCCCCTGTGATTATGGTTATTACTGCGGGAGTTGTACTACCTTCCGATTTAGACTCTACCACTCACATATAGACTATGCCTCTTGAACTCATGACTTGGTATATTACTATTCTACCAGAATTCTGGTACTTTGGAATTTTTACCACTATGAGGCAATAGAGGCTTGCACTTGTACACAGGGATCACTGAAATCTGACACTTTAAAGTGATCCCTGTGTGAAAGCTTTTTCTGTTGCTTTAATATTTAATATTGTAAGACTTTCTTTGTGCCTAAACCAGGTAGGTAAAATGCTTTGTGCCTAAGCCATGGGTATACCCAATGAAATGTGTGAAGTATGCAAGTACAAATATAGGGCCATATTCTATTAGCTGCTTGCAAATGCCTTGAACTTGCAATTTTGGCTGCAGGTGTTTTTTTAAATACATGTTTTGATGTATTCTATTGATTCCAGATTGCAAATTCCAACAGCAAGGCTTAACTCGTAAACCCTGCCTTTTTAAGTCTGATTTCAGGAGGCGTGATTATATGAGCTGACTATATTTAAGCAAGAGCGTAATTTACTGCTTAGACACAGCGAATAATAAATGAGTCCATCATCATGACATCAGTAAAACATGGAAGTTACACGTAATCTGCAATCTGAGGCTACAAATTAATTGGTGCCAATAAATAATATTTGCTGATCAGGCTCGCAATCAAGCAATCTATAAAATGCATTAGATCATCTGTTTTAGTCCATGTGGGTTTCATGATATGTATTAACCCTGTGAGTCCCGGGATCGATATTACTCAAAAATAACATTTAAAAATAATATTTTTAATTGCATATTTGTCTGTATGAGACTGCAATTAATTATAATGTCTTTCCATGCCTTCCCATGCTTTTAAAGTACAGCGTTTGAGTGTTTAATTGCTGTTACAGCTCTAATACGTGTTTGAAAAAGCTGTTGTGAGTCCCATTTAGTACTCACAATATTTTTTACAGAAGTGTCAATTATTTAGAGCTCATAATATTCGAGCTGTGCTAAATCCAATGGAGTTCTAAGGCCGGTTTTGCAGATTTGGCTGACCCATAGTGATTGTGGGCGGGGAACTCATAATCGGATTTTGAGTAGCTTATAGAACATGTGTCTTAATTAAGAGCAATTTTAGGTGTGTGTAAATTTACGAATTGGCTAATAGAATAGGGCCCATAATTTGCAACTGTGCATGAGCTTAAAATCTTTATATAGAAACTCTATATATAGAAAGTTTCCACCTTGTCTGCCAACATCACTTCCAGATAGCACTGCCCTTTGTTTCGTTTTCACATCACTGAAATGTGGTAATGCATGCATGTTACACAATACCAGCTACAATAATAATTGTTTAGGATTAGTAAACCAAAAACCCAAGTGCCATTTTTTTATCATCCCAACTATAATCTAGCTGTAGGTCCATTCTCTTTTTAGGAGCACCATACATTTAATAACAACAATATTTTTTTAAGTGCATTGACATAGTAGTAAAGAGATATCATGTAGCATTAATGGACTTTTGTAGTATTGAGCTTTAAATGTCACATGCCATCTAACAAGAAGTTAAATACTGTTCTTGTGCCAATGTTGGACCAATTGCCGTTAAATGGCCACTACAGCCCCAACTCTTCTATCATCAATATAAAACATGTTTACACACTATAACAAGTTGATACCATCTGAAACATTATTATTTGAAGCTTATAAAGATAACAATAAAGAAACACAAATACTACTTTAAATGAACATGTGACCACCCAATCAGACCAATTAAATGATGCAAAGTTTAAGGTAGACAGGTCATGTAATTACCATTTAGGAGTAGTTGCTGAATATTCAAAAAGATGATGACAATAATTTAGCACAAACTGGATTTCATAAGACTTCCAACATCTGCTCACTTAACAGGTTTACAAGAGGACTAAGTAATTCACTCGTATGTAAATGTAATTAACATTTCCTTTACTTTAATTAACATAGCTTCTTGAAGAAATGTAATATTTAAATTAATAATTGACTAGTTCAAATGTCTTGAAGAAACAACTATTTGGGACATTTCCTGTTTTCTCCTGTGGCTACTAGGTGGTGCAATCAATATTTTCTTCAATTTCCTAGAGTTAGGGTTACAATTAGGGTTATGCTTTCGGTTAGGGTTAAATTTATGGGTTAGGGATAGATTTAGGGGTTTGGGTTTAGGACTAGGGTTATATGTAGTGATTAGGGTTTAGAGTTAGATTTAGGAGTTAGGGTTAAGGTTAGTTTTAGGAGTTAGGGTTTGGGGTTAAGGTTAGGGTTAGTTTTAGGAGTTAGGGTTAGTGTTTAGTGTTCGGATTATAATTAGGGGTTAGTCTTAGGTTTAGGGTAGTGGCAGATGATAAGCTTTTCACTGCTGGCAGGCAGAACACAGGAGTGATCCACTATTTGTATTTCAAATGCACTCTATTCGGATGTTGATCATAATAGTAAAACTACCTGCAATTTCCTTGAAAATAAACTGTTGTAAATTGTATACATTAGAACCTTAGTTCTACAAAACATACTGTCACATGTGTTTTCTCAATGTAACAATCCATTATTTCCATTATATAAACAACACTTGACTATAGGTAACAGGCCATCTGCTGAGTATGAAGTGAACTGCAGACAGTAACCCAGGAAGCCCAGGCTCCCTGATCAGCCTTTTATGTGCCCCCTCCTCCTTCCATCAGTCTGCAGGAGCTGGTGCAGAGATTAAACCACACAGGGCTCTGCTACAAGACATGCACTGACTGCCTGGGGATACCCCTCTCTTTCTTATTGATCAGAGATTGCAGCATTTAAATACAAGGAGATGCTCAGCAGCAGCAGAGCTGGGTGATGACAGCCATAGTGGGGATCTGTGTGAGATGCTGCTGTACACTGCAGTGCTGAGTTTGTGCTGCCTCTTAGAGAGCTGAATAAATCTTGCTGTATGACTGAGCATGGGGAGTGTCTTATATGTGACTGCATATAAATATACTATGACTGTGTGCATGGGGAGTGTCTTATGTTTAACCCCATATATATACAGTATGTCTGTGAGCATCTGAGCTGGGAGCTTATTTGTATTGGCTCCAGTCTGTGTAATAGGAAGGACTCAGCTGCAGATGCAGCATCAGCACCACTCACACCACCCTCTGCACATTCTGCCTTCACTCACTTCCTCATTCCTACTTTAACCTGCCTTTTTGTGACCATTTGGGGGATTTTCTAACTAATCAATTAATTCATATTTTAACCAACTATTTAAGCTTACCCACGCTATATTATTCAGCATGTTTTAAATTATAGTGTAACTTTTTCTTATTCAATAAGAAAATCTCATAGACAGCCCAGGATTAGGAAGGGTTGGGTAAGATGTTCTAAAGAAGGGGGATCTTTGTTTTACCCCATCATCACCTTCATAAGAACAACCATATCCCACTACCCATCTTCAAAGCCTAACAGGAGGATACAGAGGGACAAGTTCCAGTATTACTCTGCTGGGACCAGGAGTTTATTCTAGGAGTATTACAGAAGACATGGTTTGGATTATCAGAGCCAAGGGAGCTGCTCTATTGCTTGGGTTATGGATATGTATCTGCTGCAGAGCATGGGGTGTCTCCTCTACATCTGGTAAGTCTGTCTGTCTATCTTTTCCTACATTTGTTTGAAAATGTAATGAGATAGAGTTTCTATCATGAGTCCTTATACCATCTTTTTAGTAAACATTGCCTCAAAAAGATACCTTCACGTGATATTTGCCTAAAATTGTGTGTTTTTCAGTTGCTATTTTTTTTTTTTAATTGTTAGTGTTTAATCTGCTAGGGAAATATTTGCCAAAATAACATTTAATTTGAAACTGTTTGATAAAACATTAACCCTAGATAAATATAGTGCTTTAAGCCTGATGCTGCATGTTTTTAATTAATAATTACATTATGATACAGTTAGATGCTATTGATGTAGATTTCAACAATAAGATTCAGATGAGAAAATCTAAACTGGATATATAGTAGTAGGAGATGCAATCACTGTGTTAATATAATGAAGTTCAAAATAAGGCAGCAGTTATGTCTGATGTAATGAATGATATTCATCAGGAACAAGTGATAAAAAAAAAGTTTCAGGGTATTGATTTCATCCTATCTGAGTAGACTATGATAGATGATTTAACAAAATCCTTTGGGATGATTGTATTTTGCAGCTTTTGTAACAATCAAATAAATACACTGCTAATTATAAATTTAGGTACAATTTGTTTTATTCAAATATATGCAAATAATTGCATTTAAACACTTGTGTATCATGTCTTCTGTTTATTTATATTTTAAGGCATTAATATGGAGCTTTTAAGTTCCATTGGGTAAATACCTGCTATATGTAGCTCTCTTAATCATTAAGTGTGACTTGTCTATTTCTAAAGAGGTCAGGACAGAAGAATTTGTTCAGTAGCCTTTTTGTGTTTATAGTCTCTGATTTTGACAGCAAGTAATTATGTTTCTCATGTTGTTGATAGACCAGCAATAAGGAACAGTGATGTCATGGTTCATAAAAGACAGTTGAATTTTCATAATACACTTTCCACTAGCCATCAATTATTACTGTGATATATTACTGTAAAAGTAAGCTATGGATATTATTAATAGCAAAACTAAAAAGTATTGCCTGTCTCTGCAGTGCTATCCATGCTGCATTCTGGTAGTTGTTTTACTGTATGTGTTAATGTTGATCAATTTAATCATTATTATGTTTTATAGAACTCTCTGACTTCATATATTTTATTAAATTATGTTACTATACTTGGGCTTCATTCGAATGCCATTTGGCCAATTGAATAGGGCTCAATATAAGCACATAGCATATTTTTTACAGAAATGTTTAGTTAGTGAACTTCTACCCAAAAGCAAGGTCTTCACTAACTAAAAACTTCTGTAAAAAAATATGCTATGTGCTTATATAGAGCCCTATTCAATTGGCCAAATGGCATTTGAATGAGGCCCCCCCTTGTGATTATATTTTGAATACGAGTTGACAAATTGTGGTCTGTGCTCTTAGAATTAGTGCTTTAATATACAATAGACATGCAGATCTAACTCTAAATTCCCATTTCTTTTGCAGTGTGAATATCTTAACTGCAGTTAAGACATTCACAGATAGTACTTAAAGTACCCAGTTAATATTATGTAGATATATTAAGTCCATAGTGATATATCATTTTTTTGTATTTCATAATCATCTGTTATTGAACACAAAATAGCCTCAAGTTTGCAAGTATAGCAAGGTATTTTGTTTTACAAACTAATATCGACCATAACTTCTGTCACATTTACTTGTTTCTCTATGTATTATACTAATAAAATGCTATCATTTTTATTGAATCGTGGATATATCCCCCCTTTTGGTACCTAAAGCTGAATGAGTTTATATTCCTCACTAAACACATTTTATGAATATTTTATAATTGTATTGCAGTATAATCTGACTTCTCTAAGGATAGTTAAGTCTTAAAAATGTGAATTATTGATTATGAGTCTAAACTACTGAATGGATTGCAACACCATGAAATAAATGCTATCTAAATATTTGCACATAGAGTTATAGTACATTTTTACTTATAAAATGCTCTAATAAGTTAAACTGCAGTGAACGCACTTTATTGTGCTGCATTGCTTGAAACATTACCAATGTGTACAAAAATCTTTATGTCAGTACAATAAATATGTATTATGACCAACTCAACCAGGAGAGGTCATCACTAGACAAAAAGTAGCAACAGAAATATTCATTAAATGTACTTTCTTCAGCTGTTCAATAGGCAAATTAGTATTTTATAATGAGCAGTTTATTAATAGAATGTTAACAGAATATTAATAGCAAAACACATAATGGAAGATTCTTCATGAAGTCAAAACATGTAACATCTGTCTTTAACCAGAATAAATATGTGACTTATAATAAGACAATCTCAGTGTTTTAATTTAAATGTTTAATATTAGAGGTTTATTAGTTGTTGATGCTATAAACCCCAGAGCTAACAGAGCATTGGTTACAGATTGCAACAGAAATTTGGTAAATGCTGACACATCAATATTTACTTGTTTCTTCTCAGTTAGTACCATTGAGTTCAGTTGCTCAGAGGGAAAAATGAGTGTTTAAAAGCAGTGCTTATGACTGAAGCTAAAGTTCATGGTACTCATGTTGCCTCTAAGCCAATGCTCCCATAACTCATGGACAACTGGCGTTCTTCCATGGGCTTCAGTTGTGAAAACGGAGACCTCTGTCACACAAAACTAAAAGCAGAGGATGTCTGGGGCACTTGCATTTTATATCTCTTATGATAAATGTCCATTCTTTCCATTGGACACAACAAAATTTAGGTGATCACATCGCTTCTTTTTGTTTCATTTCTTGCAAGACATTATTTGAAGAATCTAAGGATGAACTGCACTTGTTAATATCACGTCAAAGTCAAAAATAAGACAAATAAAGTTCTTATCTTAATCAAATTGTCAAAAAGTATTTGTTATAGTACATTTGGTATACTTTAAATTTACATTTGTAAAGTCACATGATATACACTTGTTTATTGACCTTCTGTATGAAATCAATGTATACTCGTTAAATTATTTGTGTCTTTGGTAGTTACAGAATATGAAAGAGTAGGGAATACCAAGCAAACAATGAATTTGCATATTTGTCTTTCAAAATATTGAGTCCCTTAAATATATAGTACTACAGTTACAAGGTATTAGTCTAAACAGCTGTTCAACTTTAAGTTTTGTAATACTATTGTATTGTATTTTCTACGAAAATAATAAACTTTGTATATGTAGGCTTAAAAGACAGTCCAGTTATGGTTGTCAGACATTTTAATAACACATACACCCTCTTTGGCATACTTCTCAGAAGTGGCTGGATAAGTGTGATTGTACATCTCATACCATCAATGCACTAGTAATAATATATGTATGATACTAACTGATATAAGCATTGGACACTGGATACATGCCTGAATCCTGGAACTGTACCAAATAACACAAAGGGATTTTTATTAGAAATCTCTATTTGTGGAGTTCTTGTGACTCGTGCTGTAAATAGGGTTTGCAATCCATACAACATCCTGTATATATATATTACATTTCTTTGTACCATTGACTTATAAATGTGAGTTCAATAGAAACCATATAAAAACAAGATTCCAAATGAATTCATATTCCTCTATCTCCCCATTCTCTCTCTTTCCTCCTTCTCTCTGTACCCCCCACTTTATACCTAATCTTTCCTCTCCCCTCTTGTTCTCATCACTCCTTTACCCACTTTTGTCTCTATTTCAACCTCTTATCCCCATCCTCTCCATCGTCCTTTCTCATTTCTCTGTTCCCTTTTCTGTATTTCTTTCACCTTCATTTTCTCCCACCATTCGCTTTCCCTTCTCTTTCTGTCCCCTTACAACTATTTCTTTTTCCCACTTTTTCTGCCTTTTCTCTCACTCCCTTATCTTTCCCCTTCCCTCTCCTCTTCCCCTCATTTTTCTCATCTCTTCTATCTCTCACCCCTACTCTGTCCCTCTCATCTCTCCTCTCCATTTCCCCTTTTTTCTCACCCTCTCCCCATTACTTCTCCCATTCCCGCTTTTTCTTCCCTCTCTCTGTCTCACCCTTCATCAACCCCCTTTTCCCTATCACCCTTCTCTCTTTCCCATCTCATCCCACTCTCATTTCTTTTTCCACCTTTTCCCCTTTCCCCTTCCCTCTCTCCTCCCACCCTCTCTCTATCACCGTTACTATCACTAAACACTAAATACCCTCTTCCACTTTCTTCTATTTTGTTCATGTCTCTCTCCCTACCTCTCTCTCCCTTTTCTCTCCCTCTCCTTGTCTTCTCCTCCTCTCGGTCTCCCACCCGTTCTCTCTCTTCCTTCACTCTCTCACTCACGCTTCAATTTCTCTCTTTCAATTTCTCTCCCTTTTCTCTCTGCCCATCTCTATTCCCTTTTTCTCTCTATCTCTCTTCTCTGCCTCTATCTCTCCCCTCGCATGCCGAGGGGATACCCAAATCTTTCTTTTTTCACTGAGGCACTGCATTCACCAGCTCCACCTCTGATTGTATGTCTTCAAGAACTAGTTGTACATGTACTTCAGGTATGTTAGTGCAGAGCCTTTCTAAAACAGGCATGTTAGAAAAAGGTTAGATTTTTAAGAGAAGAAATAGGGTGAAAAGTATATAAGAGATATGTTATTCTTTGACCTTCTATGCTTATTTTTCTAAAACAAGATAGGCAAATGTGTGTACTGTATGTCAATTCTTTTCGGCAGTACTTAGAAAATGTTTGTCAAAGGAAGTAATAAGAGATAATTCCATGATCTGTCCAGTAGACATGTACTGTGCTGTGGAATGGATCTGGTGCTATTTCAGATATATAGTTTTCATCCCATTTTCAACTCATTTGTACTCAAGTACTCTATGATTTAACTCAAGAGTAAATCCGTGGATTAATGGATGGACGGGTTTACTTATTTTTATACCAATAAAATAAATATTTTCTCAAATTATACATAAAACAGAACATGTCTCACAGCTCTGATAAACCATGTCTTAGATTCCTGAACACTCAATACTAGGTCCTATACATGGCAACACTGAGCTCAGAGATAGAGAGAGAAAGAGGTCTATTATTTTTTGGAAAAATGTACACATGAGCTTGATGGAATAGTAGAGATAGACATGTGATAGGAAGCAAACAGAGATATGTTAGTAAAGACACAGAATGACGTGACTAGATGTAAAGGCAATATGGCAGAGGCCAAATTATGTAAAAATAGAATGAATTGTTTTACTACAAATTGATGCAAAGTCCCCGTGGGTTTTGGTAAAGTAATTGTGTACTAATAAAAATGTTGCTTTCCTCATTTACTAGGTGATCTTGATGTTTGAAATCATCTTTTAGACCCATTGTATCAGTGGTTAGTGTCCTTGTGGATACCATTGTATTTGAACATTTAAGCTCTGGCCATGCTTCTGCCCCACTAAGAAAAAATTAAAAAAGGAAAAGCAACTCCTATACACCAAAAAAAAATGAATTGTGGTTTGTCTCTAAGTTTGATACGCTTTCCGTGAGCTTTAAAAAATAAAAAGGTAACCATCAAAATTCACTTAAGTAACTAAAAACCTGTTTATTAGCATACAAGCCCAGGAGACATTGCAGCAACTGAGTCTCCTGGCCACTGCAATGGTCTTTTTTATCTTGAGAATAATGTTATGAATTTTGGAATTAGTCATGGGTATCCTATTGTTTTTGTGACCTGAGTACTTTGCTCTTTCCGTTTTTAATGTTTGTTATTTAAATATATTAATGTAGAACAGTGGAGGGATATGACCCCTATAAAACACATGGTTAATGGTTATACATTTAGATTTATGATCATTTTCCTCTATTACCACAGTTGTCAAGCCACTGGGGAAGCATCATATAAAGGAAGCATTTACCGGCATAGATATAAAATGAGCAACACAGAGACATATCTTTCTTTTAAGCAAAGGCAGATTAAATATTCCTCTATAGCAGTGCCAGGCCATAAGACCTAATCTGCTGGCCCTCAGCAAAAAAGAAGGATGATGCGAGTCTATCACTTTAAACATTCCACTTCCATTAATTACATTTATATATAGATTATTTAGCGTATCACATGTAGTATCACCCTATTAAACATGTTCTGGATCTCAGCTGGTCCCCATCAGTATCAGAAGTTTTACTGCCGGTCCCCAGAATAAAAAAGGTTAAGACCACTGCTCTAACAATATCACTGAAAGAGGAGGCTCGACAGGCCATAATGTTTAAATATATTAGGCTAGGGAAAACATACTTTTTGAATTCAAATTATTCTGACAAACACATTTATCTCAGAGAGTCAAAGGATGAATAATTTTCACCACTTCAAGTTCTACTGTCTGGTTCAAAAATAAGCATAAATTTAGTTTCATAATTTTTATTTTTGTATCTTATAGCCTGCTATATTATTATTAACTTGCAAATTGCCCGTCAAAAAATGACGGGCATGAAATCGTAAGGCAGGTAATGTTGTTTTATCAATTTTTAAGCGTGAGGACTTTCGGCGCTCATTGTGAGACTTGCGCTGAGCGCCTTCGGTGCTCATCGCGTGCCTGGCAATGTGCGCCTTCGGCGCTCTTTGCGTGGCTGCTGTTGTTTTTTTGGTTTGTTATTAGACGGTCTTTTTTTGTGTATATGTATTGTTGTATGCCAATGAAATAATGAATAAATTAATATACTTTACCTATTCCTAAGTAATATATGCAGGAAGCATTGTGCTGAAGAGCTGACAATCTGTTTCTATGTTCCTGCAGCATCCACTGTAGTTGTGCATGCTTCTGGAGCTGAGGCGTAAGTGTCAGCAATGAGTGCAGTGTGTAGTGTAAATGGGGTGCATGCGCGAGGTAAAGCCGTTAGTGTAGCTGTGTACTTCCGCATTGAGAAATGGCGCGAATGTGTATGTGTTACGCTGGTGTGTATGATTTTCCGTCCTTAGTAAAAGTGTATCGTTTTCATTTTTTCGGCGGCCATTTTTTCTCTCGCCTCGGGGATTTTCGTGTGTCTAAACTCGTGAATTTGGACTTAAATTGAGCTGTAACTTCCCTTGCAGAGGTCCTTTGTGCCCCCCCTTGCTGTGGGGAAGTTTTTTATGTATTTTTTGTGTGTATTTATTGTGTTTTGACTGTTTTCCGGTGCGCGCGGTTCGGCCGTTAAGGTCGTAATTTTGCGAGGTCGTAATGTTTTTTTTTCTAAGTCCTACATCTCTTTTTTTTGTATGCTAAGTCCGTAAATTGCCCGCGGTTTGTATTGTTGGTAAAGGGCCTCTTGTGTGGGTGTTTTGTGTGAGGCGCTGTAGAGCCTCCACCTTCGCGAGGGTCCGCATTTGCGGCCTGCAATGAGCCTTCGGCTCATTGCAGCATATGTAAGAGACTCCACCTTCCGCTAAATGTGGCCCCTCGCTTTGCGAGGGTCCGCATTTGCGGACCAACTGCTTTGCTCGCTAGGCGAGCTCACAAAGCGTGACGACGATTCGTAGTTTGACAACTATTATATGTGATATTTTATTTATAGAGCACACACATTTTGTAGTGCTATCCCCATTAGACTAAGCAGCACTTTAAAAAAAAAAAATGCCATTGTCCTTTAAATGTGGTTATCTTTAACTGGATTCATACATTACTTTTTTTAAAGATGTAAATAATTAAAATGTATTTTTTGTAAATCAAAATGTGTCCAATGTTTGTCACAGAAGAGTCTGTCTGGCTCATCATGTCATGGAAATTGTATTCTACAACATCCAGGTTTATATACTTTGTGCTGAAAATATGGTTGACCAATGGTTTATGGGAAATTTACAGCATATTCTAACAGAATGATGCTTTTGTTTGTGATTAGATACCGATGACAAAATAGATGGAGAGGGCTAATAATTGAAATGGAATAATCTTGGTTGGGAACAGGTCATACTGTGCAGTCTCTTAATTTGAAACGTTTATTAAAATTTGGAAGAATTATCTATTGGTTACTTAATCTAAAACAAACTAAAATATAAATTACAATCTGATACTCAAACAATATAAAATGTGTTTTCCTTCTCCAATCCTCTCCAAGTCCACCAAACTGCTACTCTTGGCATATTTTAAATAATGGTCAAATGGTGATTTTCTATGGACATGCCAATTTGACTGACTTGTAATAATATACATTTCTATACTGTAAGGTAAATGACATGTGGACTGTTTCTTTTTTGTTATTTATTTTCCTAAAATCATATATATTGAATAATGCATTTCTAGTTCTTTTTGCTTTTTTTATTCAGTTTGCTCTTATTTATGTTTCATTTCTAGCTGTTCCCTGACACATCGACAGTCACTTCCCCTTGACTGGCAGACCATGGCAGACCAGGAGGTGGCCTGAAAAAGAATTAGCTTACCTGAGCACTGCATATACTTTCTTGATATACAGATCAAATTAAATTGGAACATATAAATAATATTGTGATATGTTTTTTCTGCATAATTTGAAATTATCTCTGCTTGGAGAAAGTTGCAGCTGCATCTATTTAAAAAGATCTGAATTCTATTCCAGTAGATAAAAACAAACACTGCATATTAAACTGTTTGTTTAACTCTACAATATCTTCTAACACAAAAGACTCAATGTATTTAATATTTTGTTTAATACATTTTTAATACAGCTTTTTTATAAGTTTTGCTTTTTCCTTAGGTTGCAGTCCTTTAAAAATTCAGGTGTGATTTGTAGTCCAGTACATTGTAAATGCTGGAAGATATTTTACTAATGTAATGTGCTGTTTTTGCGAGCTGATATATTATACAGGTAGGACACTGATTATCTGGCAATGGATAATGCTGTCAGCGCCCTGCATACATGGCCTCCCCTGGCCCCATCCTGCCCTGGGTGGCTGCAGGTGCTCACAGGTTTCCTGTAGGCAGGTAAAGTATTGGGTGGCTTTGCCTGATTAACCAAGCAGTGGTGCGGCAACTCTGTTAATCTGGCAAAGTGTTGGAATGGAGGATTATCTATGTCCTATCTGTATTATCATTTACAAAATATATGATTTAGGCATCTTGCTCATGTCTGTGAAAGGTAAGAAATACACACTTGGCAGATTAAGTTGCTATCCACATTGGTACATCTGCTTCAGTCTATAAGAAACTTAAATCCAAATAGGTTTAAATTTCACAGCCATCCTAAACTACTGCAAACAACTTATAAATGATCAAAATTATTTTTGTAACAATGACTCGGTATGTATGGTTGTACAATATAAATACCTTCTCTTGCATGTTTAGAGTGCTAAATAGTCTCAAATAATGAGGATTGTTCGATTATAGTGAAAAGATAAGCAAGGTTCTCTCTGACCATTGTTTTTGTGTTTTTTGGCATCCAACGGAATAAAACTCAGTGACTTGTACAGGTATTATATTTTGCATACTAATTTATTATTCAAGGAATAGACTATGGTCGGTATGAAAAGTCTATTAATTAATTAAGCCTTCTCTGATACCCTGTTTACCAAATTATGAGATGATACCCACTTTTTACATGTTTAATAAATATTATATTACTTTGGGCTGATTTCTTTTGTTTGTGTTTTTTCTTGTTTGTCATGTCAGCTCAGGAGTAAGACCCCAATACGCTAGAGCAGAAGGGGTTAAGAGAATGGAGTTCAAGGTTGAAGATAGAGTTGTACACTTTCTTTGTTGTGTGACAAGGACCTTGAAAACTCTTCAATGTCCTGTCCTGCCAAACATGGCTTATCCCGTGTGCCATGCAACACTTTTGATAATCGAGGCATAGAGGAACATACAGTGCTACAAGTTTTCATTCAGTTTAGCACTGATTTGAATACAGGTGACACTCCTACATAGCACTAAAGTGACTTATTTAAGTTTTCAATCCCTTATTATTAATTTTCTTTCTTTTTCCTTTTTCTCATTGCTACAAGACCAAGCTTTTAAGAAACAATGGTTTAGACTTCATGGTTCATCATACACTGCAATCTAAGCGAACACATTTCACAAGATGTCTTTTTATAGCCAGATGACCTTGTAGGCGCCCATGCTGATCCTGTGCTTATAAAAAGGAAATACACTTTATCTTTCAGAATATATTTCCTGGCAAAACAAAATACGTAGCAGCCTAAATTAATAAATTAATAGTATTCCCAGCAGAATGATATGTACAATTGTTTAGTCTTACACAGCGATAAATTATTATACTGTATTGCACAATATATAGAAGTAATTTTACACAGAACTGGCAGTATGTCTTAAAGTTGAATTTGCTGACAAGATGGTTCTACCTACATTCCAAGGGCTATAATTCCACAGCAGTGCTGAGCCATAAAGGATATTATGTCACTGTAAAGTACCTTACGACCAAATCACCTAAACTTACTTCGTGCCACTTTATTACACTAGCTACTTTCAGATTGGACTGAAAACCTGTATATATCATGATATATATCAAGATATTGATCTATGATTTTTACTGTTTAGTTAATTGTGTGTAAAAAAGGCATATAAATGGCATTTATTTAAACAAAGATTTATATATATGGTACAGTATTGTTATGGTACATAAAAAACACTGTAGAGTTTGGTAGGGTAATATAATATAACTTCCATTTTCAGATAGTAAAGTAGAAGATACAAATTTTGAGTAGGTGTTTTTCTGATGTGTTAAATAGTAATCAAGAATTGTATACATTTAAAAAAGGTTTTCTTCAAATGGAGACATGGAAAGCACATGTTTGAAAAATACTTTAAGTGTTTATTGTTTTAATCATTTTATGAATGACCCAGTTTGCTGTATAAACTGCTTTGTATGTTAAATTGCCCTGTGAGTCAATGAGCAGTAACATAGTAGAACTGCCATAGTTTTACGCAAGGAATAATAGACTTCTGTGTAGTCTGTGCAAAAGAGCCATGCGTCAACATGTTTACACGTTTTAATTCATTTATACTTTAAAAGAACACTGAAGAACTGCTGTGCTCATAAAGCAGAGTTTTCATTGGTTACTTAATACGTGTTATTCATTAAAATGAGTATTTTAGTGTTAATAATTTGCAGCAGAAAAACGTATCACAATATCATGGGCATATCCCCTTCCACTAGTTCCTACACCATAGACTAAGGCATCTGAGGCCCAGGGCAACTTAATTTTTATGGCTCCAAATTGCATTTCACTAGGACTAGGCCTTAGAGGCCCAGGCCTAAATCACAGTTTTAACTGTTCTGCCTTATGGGAAAGACAATGTATGGTAAGAATAGTAATTAAATGCAAATTATTCAAGTAGATGATGTTTTCCATTTCCTGCATTAGTCATGTTTTCTACTGAATTATTGCCATGTGTTTCCTTGAAGAAGCACAGAAGCAAAACTGAATCTGGGAGAATCTGGCTTCATCAACATTGCAAATCTGACTCATGTTTTTTTAAAGTGTTTAATACCGGAAAATATATATGTGTGTGTATGTATGCACATAAAATATATATTGCACTCACCATTACAATTTAATTTTGCAGCTCTGCCTCCCCCTTCTTCATGTGTCTTCGATCTTTCACAGCCTCAGAGTCTCCTCTAGGAAATCCTATCTTATCATGATATGATTTAGGCAGCTTGTCAATCCTGAAAAGTGAGAAATACACACCTGGCAGATGACGTTGTTATCAGAAACATCCTATACCACACTGTTGCATCTGCTTCAGACTTTAAGACAGTTTTAACTCTAAGTTTCAACTGACAGAAATTAAAAAATATTTTACTAACTTCAAGGTAAGTGTTTAAAAGCTTATTTTAGTAGTTTATCATGAAAAAAAATGTTTCCATACATGACTAATTCTCCTCTATTAGGTGCACTCATTATCCAGCTCACATACATATCCGTTTAAGTTTCACAGCCATGCTGAACTGCTGCAAATAACACGTAATTTATCTAAATTATTTTTGTATTAATGTATATTTTTGCATATATGGTTGGTTTAGCCTCATGATCATACCTTCCAGTGAACAGTTTGTCTTGATTCCCTGAAGTACAGATTTTTTGATCTTCTGGCACTCCAAGGGACTCTAAGCAGTTTTTTGCCAATGCCACAATTCAAAGGCGTCAATTCTATGGTGCTCAGCCTTCTTTATGGTCAAGCTCTCTCATTTGTATGTTACTACTGGGAATACCATAGTTCTAGCTATGTGGACCTTTGTTGATAGTGTAATATCTTTATTTTTTACTAGCTTGTCCAAGCTTACCATAGCTTTCCTCCCCAGAAGCAAACTTTTAATTTTTTTTTTTATTTCATGGCTGCAGTCACCATAAGCAGAGTTCTTTGATCCCAGGAAAATAAAATCTGTCACTGCCTCCTTTTCTTCCCTGTCTATTTGCCAGGAACTGAGATTGCCATTTTCCATGATCTTTGTCTTTTTAACATTGAACAACAGACCAGCTGTTGCTCTCTCTTCTTTCACCCATCAATAGGTCATTTAGTTATCTCTACTTATACAGTATCTATATTCCTCCTCACCCAGTTCCACCATTAGTAGGTAGCTAGACTGTAGAGAGCTACTTAACTGCATTATACCGTACAGTACATGTTCTTGTAGCAAGCAATAACATTAGATCTGTATATAAACATTACATTAATATCAATGCAATGTGTATTTTCAACATTGATATTCTACAAGTCTTCTGAGTAGTATGATAATAGAAGACATAGGTTCATTTACAACATTTATACTGAATTACATATTGATCATACCAAGTTTAAATCTATTATAATACAGTTCACTAATGTGTATTTAAAAATATGCATGTTAATGTAACATTTTGTACAAATCTAATATTATGTATCATTATGGGGGAAGACAGTCTATAGCAAAGTGCTGCCAAGGTCCTGCCTGAGTGCACTACAGCAATGATCAGCAAGTCTTGCACTCCCTATAGTGAGTCTATCCCTATATCCATAAGCAAAACTATGGCAACACATCCAGTTAAATGTGTTGTATGTTTATCTTGTGAGGAAATTTTGGGGAATACTTTCCTTCTTGAAGAAGTTGCTTAGATATATGTATACTATATCATAAATATACTACAATTAATTTGATAATCTCTAAGTGTTCACTTCTGATGACATCATCAAACAGAACCAGGAAGTAAAACACAACCAGCGTCTTTTTTCGGTATCTAGACAACAACATTAAAGATAAGGACTCCATATAGCAAAACCTGCTAGTTATGTGACTTCACTTCGACTCATTATTCAGTATTGCAAAACATATATTTTCCACAAAAATGTATTATTTATATTGTATAATGGTATATAACCATTAGGACTGTACTCATCATATATACAAAGGTGCCCACCTGCATGTTAATCTGGATCAGAATTTGTAGTTAAATAGTGTAGTGTAGGTAGAAAAAAACTCCATAGTTTAGAACATGGGGTACCTTAGATTGTAAGTCTGCGAGTTTCCATTCTAAGTACCGTATATACTCGAGTATAAGCCGACATGAGTATAAGCCAAGGAACCTATTTTACCACAAAATACTGGGAAAACTTAGTGACTTGAGTATAAGCCGAGGGTGGGAAATGTGCTGCCCCCTGTGTCCCTCTTGTGCCCCCGGTGTCCCCCTCTTGTGTGCCCTCTGTGCCACTTTCTTGTGTCATCCTTCTCTCTCCCCTGTGTCTCTTCCCCCCCTCTCCCTCCCCTGTGTCTCCCCCCCTCTCCCTCCCCTGTGTCTCTTCCCCTCCACTCCCTCGCCTGTGTCTCTTCCCCTCCTCTCCCTTCCCTGTGTCTCTTCCCCCCCTCTCCCTTCCCTGTGTCTCTTTCCCCCTCTCCCTTGTGTCTCTTTACCTCCCTTATCACCCTCCTCAAATCCCCTCCTCAACCCCCTCCTCATCCTCAACCCTCCTCATCAACCCTCCCCATCCTCCCTCCTCAACCCTCCTCCTTAACCCCCCCTCCTCATCCTCCCTCCTCAACCCTCTCCTCATCCTCCCTCCTCAACCACCCTTCTCATCCTCAACCCACCTACTCATCCCCCCACCTCCTCATCCCCCCACCTCAACCCCTCTCCTCAACCTCAACCCCCCTACTCACTTTACCCCTCTCTAAATACTTCCCCCTCTCCCTTTCCCCTCACTTACCTTCCATCAGCAGCTGCTCCTCCGCTCCTCCGTGCGTCTTCCGGCTGCTTCGGGACCCGGCCAATGCTAATGAAGTGACACGCATGTGACGTCACATCATTAGCATATGCCGGGTCCTGAGGAGCGGAGGAGCAGCTGCTGATGGAAGGTAAGTGAGGGGAAAGGGAGAGGGGACATTGGATTCCTAGCTCAAAGACAGGGCTCTCCTTCCTTTGCTTAATGTTAATCTGTATTTATCTTTGTCTGAACTTAATTTATGTACAGCTCTACGGAATATGTCTCCTTCTCTCTCATTCTTCCCCACCCCTCTCTCTAATTCTCCCCCTCCCTCTCCTTCTCTCTCCCCCCACTTTCCTTCTCTCCCCCTCTTTCCTTCTCTCCCCCTCCCCTTCTCTGTCATTCTCCCCCTCCCCTTTCCTTCACTCTCCCCTCTCCTTCTCTCTTCTTCTCCCCCTCCCCTCTCCTTCTCTTTCCCCCTCTTTCCTTCTCTCTCCCTCTTTCCTGCTCTCCCCTCTCCTTCTCTCTCCCCCTCTACTTCTCTCTCATTCTTCCCCTCCCCTCTCCTTCTCTCTCATTCTCCCTATCCCCTCTCCTTCTCTCTCCCCCTCTTTCCTTCTTTCCCCCCTTTCCTTCTCTTCCTCTTCTTCTCATTCCCCCTCTTCTTCTCTCTCCTTCTCCCCTTTCCCTCTCCTTCTCTCTCCCCCTCTCCTTTTCTCTCATTCTCCCCCTCCCCTCTCCTTCTCTCTCCCCCTTCTTTCCTTATCTCTCCACCTCTGTCCTTCTCTCCCCCCTCTCCTTCTCTCTCCCCCTTTCTCATTTTCCCCATCACCTCTCCTTCACTCTCCCCCTCT
Organism: Discoglossus pictus; assembly: GCA_027410445.1. Taxonomy (NCBI): domain Eukaryota; kingdom Metazoa; phylum Chordata; class Amphibia; order Anura; family Alytidae; genus Discoglossus; species Discoglossus pictus. Next base: position 319,880,200 of record CM050166.1, on the reverse strand, counting down.
CCTTCTCTCTCATTCTCACCCTCCCCTCTCCTTCTCTCTCCCCCTCTTTCCTTCTCTCACATTTCCTTCTCTCTCCCCTCTCCTTCTCCCCTTCCCCTCTCCTTTCGCTCATGCTCCCCCTCCCAAGTCCTTCTCTTTTCCCCTCTTTCCTTCTCTCTCCCCTCTTTCATTCTCTCTTCCACTTTTTCCTGTCTGCCCCCTCTTTACTTCTCTCTTATTCTCCCACTCCCTCTCCTTCACTCTCCCCTCTCATTCTCTCTCATTTTCCCCTCCCCTTTACTTATCTATCATTCTCCCCTCTCCTCTCACCCACTCTTTCCTTATCTCCCCATCTTTCCTTCTCTCTCCCTTTTTCCTTATCTCCCCCTCTCCTTCTCTCTCATTCTCCCCCTCCTCTCTCCTTCACTCTCCCTCTCTCCTTCTCTATCATTCTTTCCCTCTCCTTCTCTCTCATTCTCCCCTCTCCTTCTCTCTCTCTTTCCTTCTCTCCCCCTCTGATTCTCTCTCATTCTCCCCTTCCCCTCTCCTTCACTCTCCCCCTCTCCTTCTCTCTCATTCTTCCCCTCCCTTCTCCTTCTCTCTCATTCTCCCCCCTCCCCTCTGCTTCTCTCTCCCCTCCTTCCTTCTCTTCCCCTCTTTCCTTCTCCCCCATCCTTCTCTCTCCCCCTTTTCTTCTCCCCCTCCACTCTCCTCAATTTTGTGTAACTGAAAAATAAACATGTGCAGTAGAAATAAATATGTGATTTCCACAGGAAAACTGCTTCCAATGCAGTACAAACTTTGTTTTTAGATTTTATGTTAAATATTAGTTGTATAAAATATGGACCTCTCATCCTCTCCATTCATTTGTTTAAACATTTATATGTTGTACTTAGTGACTCACTTCTGTACCCCCAAGGTAAGGGATTAAAACTACATAAGAACAACAATGGAGATAGTGATACAGCCCTTTGAGGTTCCTATGGACCCACATAGAGGGTAGGTACTTTGTGGGAACACCATGGGATACTCCTTATTTATTTAGGGTAGGTAAGGGAAATGTTAAGAGGTTAATGGGCTCCCACCTCAAAACACAAATGGGTGGCACCTAACCCGAGTGCCACTTAATAATGCCTCTTTTAGTATGAGTCCTAACTGCTGACTTCTGCATTATTAAGTTATTGAATCATATCAATTTGTCAGGCTCTATTTACTGGATTTCAAATTAAAATAGGCCACACTTTGCTTTACACCTGAGGAATAGGAGTATATTGGTTTTCCAAACACAACTATGCCAGTGATACAATTAAATAGCATTAATGCTATGTTTTATTCCAGTGTTCCTATCAGCTCATTAACATATAACATATTTTAGTGCACAATTGTATATTTTGCTGTGCTTTCACATGCCTTCTGTCGCTTTTTTCTGGAATAGTCCTGTTTTTCGATGTTTTTCAGACCTATGTGAGTATTATCACAAAAGAAGTAGGTAAATGGCAGTGAACAAATTAACTTAAAACTAGCCTCATTCTCTTCCCTCACTCTGATAGCATAAGCACAACATTTATAAAAAATTTGATAAAATAATTTAAAAAAATTATGTGATGTTCAGTCCTAGATTATGGTGGTCAGACAACATAATACCATGTAACTGCTAAGCATTTCTACAGGAAATAATTTAGAAAGATTAGCAGCTATGCACATATTCAATTTAAGTACATAATATTCTATCCTTTCACACAAATCTGATTACAAATTGCTTTGCTACAGGCACCAAAAATGTGTTGACAGACTTTTCCTTTTTAAAAAAGCATCATAGAAAAGGGACCATATATAAATTTGGAAAGGAGTCGTTTGAAAAGCTAATGAAAACATTGAGGAGGGAGTGTACATTTAAAAGCAATAAAGAGAACATACTTTGAATTTGAGGCCCTCTGTGGCATTTACAATGCTCATTTCTTATTTTATGGTATGTTTAATACTTATGCAAATTTTGGCCCAGAAATTGAGCTGTTGAGAGCCCAGTTCTGTCTCAGCAGGGATTTCAATTTGCTTTATATGTTAGAGATAATCCAAAACGTACACATATCTGAATCACATAGTCATGTTGAAATGGCAAGTTTATTAATGCACGCATTGAAAAGCTTGTTTAACAATCTGAAGAAATAAGCTGCAATAAATATTCACATTTTTATCAAAGAAGTATTATAAATCAACTCATACATACATATGGATAACTTCTGACAATTTTCCTTTGACAATCTTTTTTTTTGCATTTAAACTCTTTTTTACACTTTATACATTCACATTCATTCATTGAGCATTAACACAAAACTTTCTTTTGGAATTGTAAGTACAAAAAGTTCTTTAAATACTTTCCATAGATGGCATAGAGATATTTGAAGTGCAAGTAACAGTTGTTTCTCTGTCATGATAGACAAGCAGTTAGCAATGTTTAGATCACACACTCAGAATAGATTTAAATACATTTAAATAGAGAACTAAGTCAATTTTGCCTACAGGAACTCTCTGTTTATTCTTGTAGTAGTATGCTATGAATCTTTAATCATAATACAATATATATATACATTTCAGAAGATCATATAATATACTGCAATATTTGGTTATCTGAGAAAGTGCTAATTTCCAACTATAAAATGTATTTTTGTCTTCTAATAAATCACATTTAATGTATAGATGCCACAATATACTTAAAAAAAATAAAACTCCAACAAATTGATGAAATTAAAATCGGGGGAAAAAGAACTAAAAAAAGAATGGTCCACTGAAATGTGGCATTCAGCCTTTTCCATCACTGATAAATGTATCAAAAATGCCTTTTATAGAGAAAAATATTTTAAAATCATCAATAGGTGGTACCTAGTTCCAATTAGTCTTTACCAAATCAGCAAAGTAGACAGACAAAAACTCTGTTGGAGGGAGTGCAGCTTAATAGGCACACATCTTCACATTTGGTGGGATTGTCCAAATATTCAAAGATTCTGGATTGATTGCTTTGCCCATATTCAACTTCTATTTTGAATAACATTGAACCCCTCTCCAGAAATGATTTTATTTCATATATTTACGGACTCATTCTCTCTGGATTAAAAAGCCCTACTAATTCAAGTTTTTAAGACAGCTAAAAGTAGTATTGCCCAGAAATGGAAACAAAAAGAAACTCCTTCTTGGTAAGAAATATTTGATAAAATTGCTAAAAAACGCCTTTTAGAAATGGACTTTAAAGATATTGGAATTGTCTCAAATTCTTGTCAAAAATGGAAATGATGGGACAGTAAAATCGAAAACTAATTTAGACCCCACCATACAGGCAGGGTGGTTTCACTCCATCTCCCTCTCTCTCCTTCGACCCTGCAGAGTAACCTATTATTTACCCCCTCCCCACCTCTTTATTTTTCTGTTCTCCCATGTGTGTGAGATAGGAGGTTACTTCTAGCTTTTTTCAAAATATTTTATTGATTATTTTGGACCCTACTGAGCATACTATAGGGTTGTTTCCTTGGCTCAGTATATCTAGATATCTTGAATTTATTCTTAGATGTAAAGAAAGAAACAAACATCAGTTCTTGTATTTAAGGTCAATTTACGTGTTTCATAAAAATGAAAGAAGATTTTATATACATGAAAGGACCTCTGTTTTGTATGTAAATGTATAATTTATTTTTGTTTTTGTGTTGTTTTGTACTGTATTGATAAATTCAATAAAAACTATTTAAAGATAAAGAAAAAAAAAAAGAAGATCATATAATATACAGCAATATTTGGGTATCTGAGCACTATATATATATATATATATATATATATATATATATATATATATATATATATATATATATTCAACTATAAAAAGGGTTAGGTATTCATATTTTGCATCTATGGATATTCTGTGTTTACTTTGTTAAAACAATTTTTTTTTAACTCAAAGACAAACTGATTAAAGGACTGCAGTAGGATAGGAAACAATATATAACATACTAATGATAGAAGCTATTCTCTAAACACATTTTTAGAGAAATGCTTCAGTTTTATTTTTTTGTATGACTAATGGGACTGATAATCCTTTCTGATCATTGAAAGATGAAATTTTTTTAGTGTTATTGTCCCTAAGAGGGGAATTACCTATTTTCATAAAACATTAACATATCTCTCCCCTTCTGCTTTTTCCCATTTTCTCCACTGCTAAATTGTATAGGGCAGAGCACACCCTCTCAGGCTCCAGGCAAACAAGCTGTATTCTGACACAAATTAAGATTATCTTAAAAAATATTTTAAGGTCATTAATTACATAGCACTTCATTTTGTTTGTTTGTTACATGTTTGACAGGATCACCTTTAATAATATGAGATTTTGACATTCCTGGTCCAGTTGTAAAAAGATTCTAACAGAGGCTCGTCAAGCAACACTAACAATTTATTTAAACATAAAATATCACTTATACTTTTGTTACCAAAAGTAAACAAATTATGACGAGACGTGCCCATAAAGGTCCTATCTTATTTCAGACAAAAAAGGAATGTTTAGAGATTGTAAAGAGATTATTTTTAAATTGTGCCTAGGAAATGTACGCATAGCATTATCAAAAACTCAAAATATATTAAAAGTATTTTAATCTAGTCAAAAAAGAGTGAACTAGACAGACTGAGTGGTTCTTATGTCTATGTCTCTATATTAGAAGTGCTCTACATTAATAATATTCCCTTTAAGTGCCTATTGGCCTTTGACTGTATGACAATATTCAAGACTTGCCAGCTTACCTCAGGACTCTATCTCCTTAAAATGGTATAATAACTGTCAAAGCAACACGATTAATACAGTAAGTGTAACAGTCCTTGAGATTTAAAGCAGATTTTAGAAAATGGACATTGATATATTTTTTTTTACAGTAGCCTTATGATTTATCTACAAGGTGATAAATGGAATCACAGAGAAAATAAAGAAGAAATATATGATAAAGAAGTTATAAATTACAGATAAAAGCCAACTTTACAGAAGGACAGTAAGCTGTACTTTGTATTATATTGACTTATGGGCAAATTATGCAGAGAAATACAATATTCTCTGTAAATAATGATTTGTAGTAAGTAGAAAGGCAAAGATAAAGTATCTAGTACAACATGCCATATAAACAATGTGTTTAGACTAAATGGTAACTTTCTAATATATTGAGAATAAAACATAGATCTCGTCAGTATCCTACATTTGAACATAACAAGAGGTATGACAAGTTTTTTTTTATTGCATTTTCCCACAATTTGCATATTTGTTATTGTCTGTTGATGCTTTACTGAATATACATGAGGGAAATGTGCTTATTCAAAATGAAATGTAATTTACAGAATTTGGAAATTCCACATACAATGAAATTGAATTGTCTCAAATAATCATAATACTAAAATGAACTGTAATTGAAATGGATGTAAGATTTTGTATCTGTACCAGAAAATAAAACATATGACTCCACATTTTGAGAATTTGTGAAACTTCTCACCCAAGCTGAGCTAGATTCACCAAAGAAAGATGGTGTTCTAAAGGTTTTAAAGAGAGAAAGTCTTTTAAGGATTTTTGGATGTCTTCTACAGTCTCTTGCATGTAAGTGTACCTGGCACTTTCTCAATTGCTGTATACTTATATAGACACATATACAGGATATAGCAATAGGAAAGGAGGAGTAGTAACTGAGCTGTTGTGGTTGCAGACATCTAAATAGGTCTAGAGCAGCATACAACCTAAATACTGTCTTGTGCCAGGCTGTCTTGGCACCAGGCAGTATATTTTCTATCTGGAGAGTTCTTGGTCGCATATCTTCAATTATAAACATTGGCACAAAAGAATAGCAGTAAATCTAGGCCATGAAGCAAATATGCTAATACTAGTGTTGTTATCCATGTCATGAATTAAATGTGCATCTGATAACAATATTTACAAAAATATCAATGTCTTTAATGAGTTTATATCGATTTAAATTACCCTAATAAATAAATGTGAGTTTATTTTGATTTAAAGTAGCCTAATAAATAAATGTGAGTACTTGCATATCACTACCAATGAACTTCAGAATTGAACACAATTGTTGGGTTATTATATCAGTAATTAATAAAGGCAATTGTCCTAAAAACATCTTAGCCACTGTCTATTGAGAATATTGTCTAAAAAACTGGCTTGGATATTCCTGTTGCATCTTTGTTTATTTTCCCCTCAGGCAACTCTGTAGTATCACAGAATGTAGCTGACAGCTCTCCTCTCATGAAGCTGGAGCTCACTGATTCCTATTGGCAAGAGGTGGTGTTCAAACCAGCAATCCTTTCCAAACTATCCCTTTTTTCATTTAACCAAATGACAAAATCAACAGAGGAATGTTGTTTCAATTAGACATGTTGGTTGGTTGTCACACGAACGATGAGAGGGTCACAGTTGGCAGAGGCTTACATATCAAAGGCATCTAAGCAAGACTGCTACTGTAGCTGTCAGGGCATCAGGTCATCTTGTACCATAGATAGGATGTTTGTTCTATCATGACTTTAGTTTTGTGACAAACCAGAAACTATTTTTTAGAAAAAAAATGCCTAGAACACCAGGAAAAAAGCAGAGCAAGCAGGCATGTCACACCGACTGAAACGCCCTTGAATAATTGACTCAAATTGTTTATAAATGCAGTCATTTTTAAGCTATTGTTTTCAACAAAATACTAGACATCTTAACAAATAAATCATAAAAAGGTAATAAATGATTAAGCATTCAATATATTCATAAAACTATACTAAATAAATTGATACATAAATCAAATATGCCATTCAATTACTGTAAGAACTGAAGGTCTTTGGGTATATTTATCAAAGTTGGTATAAGTGGGATTAAATAAGTGGAGTTAAATTTCATCAGTTCCTATAGGGTTAAGTATCAAATGCTCGATAGGTCCCATAGAAAACAAAGAAAATGAAGACATTTAATAATTTAACGCAGCTTAACTCCACTTAACGCCGATTATCACCATTTATCACTGCTTATTCCCAATTCTGACTTGTTTGATAACTAGACCCTCTCCAGAATACATTTGAAGAAGAAACTTGGAAAACTTTGCAATTGATATAAACACTACTTTTCACTGCTTAACTAAAAAGTATAATTTGTTCCCACTCACAATAATTTTATCACCATATTGTTAAAAAAAATAATTATACTTTAACATTATATTGTCCTTGATGGAAGATATATAATGGGTCAAAGTGTGCCATGTTTAATAAGCCATTCTTGTATCCTGTTGTACATCACTAATCTTTACACCATATCTAAATTGTATGATAAACGTATTATTAAGGCGAAAGCTACTCAACTTGTTTAAGCTGAACCAATGCTTTCCACTATGTGCCATCTCACCTGAAAAGTCAGTGATAAATGAAGCTACTTGTATCTCTTTCAAACTGTAGTCCACATCACATAAACCTAAAATCAACTGTACCCACAATATTATCAGTATTTATAAATGTCACATGAAATATACATAGCATATTCCTTTGTTATTTATAATATATTAAATTAATTACACTAAAAAAAACTATTTGGGAGATGTGTGAGTTTGCAGAATAGTAGGTCTTATTTTAAGGGTTTTTGTAATGAATATAGGGGCATATGATAGATTTATGGGTAAAATAAATAAAAAACCTAAAGTGGTGAGTGCCTACTATGAACTGTTAAAAACATTCTTTATCACACAGTTGGTTCCTGTAATTTGTAATATACATATTGAGAAAGCCACAAGAGTACTGAAACGATCTTTAGGCTTTATTTCAATAAGGGTTTGTACTTATTTAGTTTGTTAATCTATATCTATATACAGGGCATCAGGAATAAGGAATCATATCTATGATGTTAAGGCCTGCAAACGGGCTAATGTGATAGCTATAAATATTTGTATAGTGTTTCTTTCAGTTTAGTGCCTATATTCACGGGACCTTTCAGTGATAGTAGTAGTTGTGTATATTGGTCTTTATGGTGCACACTATTTATTCTTAAAATTATGAAAAACTGTCTATATGTTGTATTTTATTCATTAAAATGATTATTATTTTATTCTTAAAAATCGTGAAAAAATGGCTGTATATTGTGTTATTCTTAAAACAGATTTTTAGTTTATTCTTCAAAGTCATGTAAAACTGCCTATATGTTGTGTTATTCTTAAAATGATTTTTAGTTTATCCTTAAAAATCATGAAAAACTGTCTATATGTTGTGTTACGTTTGCATTATTTTAGTGCACTACTTAAAGGATATTGTAAAATATTTAATTAAATCATTTCTCCATTGTATGTAAGGTAATGAATATAGATTAACCATTTACAGTTAATGTGTTACTTTAAGGCTATGGTGCCACATGTATTTATAATATCTGATTTATTACATTTAAACAATTAAATGTATAATACACCTCCACCCCCCTTCTTAAAGCAATAGGGTGTTTAAAGGCTCAATAGGGTGTTTGATGACATCATTCTGCTGAGTATCACTCAGGTGTAGTTTGATGCAATAGCAGTCTCTACTATTGGCAGTGCCCTACACTTTTACTTTTCAACTTCTCTTATAACCTTTTTAACCAGTGCTGTTTAGATTAATAAAACTCATACACTTAAGGATAGTATAAACAAGTCTTATGTTTCCTTATAAATGTAACCACATTTTAATTTGAATGACCTGTTCTTAGCCACAATCTATGAGGAACCCAGAACTTATCTCCTATACCTAGCTCGTAATATTTTCCCATTGTCTGATTCCTGGAACCTCATGTCCAAGAAATAAATGTACCTAGCAGTTGGTTCTGCTCCATACTTTATATGATTTCCGGCAAACCACCAAACAAGAGGTCAAGTACCCTAGACCAGAAAAAATTAAAAAGGTATACACCTGCAAATTTGGTAAGATCCAGTATATGGAACCTAATAGAAGAGTAAGAGACTGAGTACAATTTAAAGAGTTGAAGCCAAGAAGAGCGAGAAAGTAATACAAGTAGGTAGGAAAGTACACATAGGAAGAAGGAGAGAAAGAAGAGAATGAGGAGGATAAGTTATTAAATAGGAAAATATCTGAGTGGAATTGGTGCATAGTGTTACATTTAGGGGGTTCCTCCCTCTAGTATTCTTTGTATCATTCACTTTCCCAAACTATTTTCTAACAATAATTGCTATTTCAGCAATTCAATGTTTTCTAAATGAGATATTTAACAAGCAAAAAACACTTTACTGACAGCTCCAATTGCTGTCAATTCAGTATATACAAAAGAAGTACACCTAATCAATAATGTAGTACCATTATTGAAGTATATTTACGTTTTAGTTGTTTGAATGTTTGTTTTTTGTTTTAATTCATTACAATAGGACCTTATTTCAGTCTTTTGATACCACTCACTTGATATACAATCTAGTGTCCGTTCCTGCATTGTGTGTTATTTAAACAGGGATCCTTGGTCAGATTGTGGGGCACAACATAGTCCGCAGATAGGAGGTCTCAAATGAGACAAAGGTTCCTAGATTATCACCTGTGAGGTACCCTGTGGTTTGATTGTTTTATTAGTTGCAAATGACCTTTAGCCAGATTGTGGGGCACACCATAGACCTTCAGACAGGAGGTTTCTGTATGAGACATAGGATTTGTTCTCCTGCATATAGTTGTGAGTGATAGTCATAGCCGGACTTACCGCCGGTGAAGACGGTGCAAGGCACTGAGACCCCTGACCTTTAAGGGGCACCCGCGGGTCACTTGTGGCACCTGCAGCTCTCCAGTGGCACCCACTGATCCCCTGTGCCCCCCTGGGGCCCTGTGGCCCCCTGCAGATCTCCTAAGGGGCCCCTGCAGCCTCTTATGGCCCACTGTGGACCCCACAGGCCCCAGGTGCCCCTTGTGCCCTTCAGGCACTATGGCCCCACTGTCCCCCATGGCCCCCACAGACCTCCCGTGGGTCCCCTGCAGTTCCTTACAGCTCACTGTGACCCAGCACAAGCCCCAGGGCCCCCTGCAAGCTTTGTGGCCCCCTTTATGGCCCCCGCAGACCTCCCATGTGACCTCTGCAGCCCATTATGGCCCACTGTGGAGCTTCCAGTGGCCTCCCTCGGCCCATACTCTACTTCTATTATCAGACCCTTTTAATGCGCCATGCTGCTTCATAGTTTTGATATTAATAAAGGTTTGTTTTATTTTTATATAGCTCTATATCACTGATAAATAATAAATTCACAATGACATTCATATAATGGGAAAATATATTTCTATGTACAAATACAGACTATGGATACTAGTATTTATGTCTTAGTATTTATATTTATTATAAGATGTTCCTTCCGAGAGTTACCAGTTTACAATACTAATGAAGATTATTTTGTAAATGTTCATTTTTACTTCTACAGTTATTATACCAAATGATGCTGTTATTCCATATAATGAGCTTTATACAATATTTTATGCATATTATACAGAAACCTAAAGGACAAACAAGTAAATAATTCACATGACCAATGTACATTGTGCTAATGAAGAGCACTTGAGACTTCTTGCAGTGAGTACTGAAACATTGTTTTACAACGTGCTTCACTTCTTTTCATTATTTCTCTATTTATTATTTCTTTGGCTGGACACTCTGGGTATAAAGTCTCCGTCTTAATGAGCAAATAAATGTAATTTCTTGCGCACAAATGAGCCTGCAGAACTGGCAGCCATTTGCCATTTCTTATTGGCTTTGTAGCGATAATTTCTAAAGAAGTTCTTTCCTTTATAGAGATGGAATGATCTTCATTTTCAGTCACATACGTGATGGTTAATTACGAATTTTCGTAATAAATTTTAAGGTTCTAACTACTTATAATTACTTTAACTCATGTAAGAACAACTGACTGTATTTCACATTAAAATAACATATATAAGTCAGATTTTGATTGTTTACATGTCATATAACATAGTTATTTTTAGACATAAATGATGCTGATAGAAACACTAATATGAGATTGTTGTTGTTGTTCAGTCCTTCAGTCGTGTTCGACTTTCTGTGACCATATGGACGCACCACATCAGGCACATTTGTGACTGGTTGTCCTTTTTGGCCAGTTCATTCTGCAGTTGACCGCAATTTTTCTGACCTCTCTGCTATGACATGCCCATCTTAGATGACCCTACATGTTATAGCTCACAGCTTCAGTGAGGTACACAAGCCCCTTTACCACGACAAGGTATCAATCCAGGACGGCCATGGTAAAAAATACGTTGGGGTCCTCCTTGCAACTTTTCCCCCTCGCCTGTGTCTCTTTCCCCCCTCCCCTGTGTCACTTCCCCCCTGCCCTGTATCTCTTTCCCCCCTCACCTGTGTCTCTTCCCCTCCAATGAGTCTCTTTCCCCCTGTGTTTGTTTCCCTCCCCCTTTTCATCCTCCTCCCTCCCCTCATCCTCCCTCCCCTCAACCTCCTCTTCCCTCCACTCATCCTCTCTTTCCCCCTCTGCAATTAACACCCCCTCCTCTCCCCTCACTTACCTGCATTGCGCTGCTCCTGCTGCTATCCAGCCCGTCTTCTGTGTCGGGACCCGGCATATGGTAATGACGTAATGCGTGTCACGTCATTAGCATATGCCAAATCCCGACACAGAAGAAGCGCGCGACATAAGCAGGAGCAGCACAATGCAGGTAAATGAGGGAAGAGGAGGGGGGTTTAATAGGAGGGGGAAAGGGGGGAGGATGAGGGGAGGGAGGAGGAGGGTAGGGAGGGAGGAGGGGAGGGAGAGGATGAGTAGAGAGGATGAGGGGTGGGAGAGAAGAGGATGAGGTGAAGGAGAGGGGAGGGAGAGGATGAGGGTAGGGAGAGGATGAGGGGAGGGAGAGGGGAGGGAGAGGATGAGGTCAGGAGGAGGGAGAGAGGAGGGGGTGATGCGAGTCCTGGGACTCCTGCTGCTTTCCATCAGGTCTTTGGTACCCGGCATATGCTAATGACATGACGCGCATGTGACATCACGTCATTAGCATATACCGGATCCCGATACATAAGACACGATGGACAGGAGCAGCGCAATGAAGGTAAGTGAGGGGAGAAGGTGAGTGGAGGGAGAGGATGAGGGAGGAGAGGATGAGGGGAAGGAGAGGAGAGGGAGAGAATGAGGGAGACGGGAGGGAGAGGATGAGGGGAGGGAGAGGATGAGGGGAGGGAGAGGATGAGAGAGAGGGGAGGGCGAGGATGAGGGGAGAGGATGAGGAGAGGGAGAGGATGAGCAGAGGGAAAGGATGAGGGAAGGGAGAGGAGGGAGGAGGGGGTGATGCAAGTCCTGGGACTCCTGCTGCTGTCCATCGGGTCTTTGGTACCCAGCATATGCTAATAATATGATGCGCATGTGACATCACGTCATTAGCATATACGGGATCCCGACACAGAAGATGCGATGGACAGCAGCAGGAGGAGCGCAATGAAGTTAAGTGAGGGGAGAGGGGGTTAATTGGAGAGGGGGAAAGGGGTGAGGGAGGATGACGGAGGGAGGAGGAGGATGAGGGGAGGGAAAGGATGAGGGGAGGGAGAGGATGAGGGGAGGGTGAGGGGAGGGAGGAGGGGTGATGCGAGCCCTGGGACTCCTGCAGCTGTTCATCGGGTCTTTGGGATCTGGCATATGGTAATGACGTGACACGCATGTGACGTCACGTCATTAGTATACGCCGGTTCCTGACACAGAAGAAGCGATGGACTGCAGCAGGAGCAGCACAATGAAGGTAAGTGGGGGGAAAGGAGTGTTGAGGGGATGGAGGGGGGAGGCACTGGGGGTGCTGCAAGGCTGGGGGAGCTCACGAGACGCGCCTCTGACTGCGCGAGCCTGCAACGTTTGCAACGACCCGTATTGCTGACAACTAAATATGTGATTAGAAGCCCAGAGTTACCAAAGAGTGATTCAGAATACCTTTTTTAAGTGTCTGAATGTTTTTACTACTACAGTTCAATAGGTGAATAGTGTATACAGCATTTTGCATTTTAATCTACTATATTTAGCACTGTGGGAAATGCTAAGTACTTGCTGTTACCTTGTTACAGGAGGGACCAGCTGGATCCGCCAATCAATGGATCCTACTGGTTAGGTCCTTTCCTCTACGGGTTTCTGTGTATAGGTGCTAGGGATTTCCCGGAGAGAGGTTTTCTTCAGGATCTGTGAAGAGTAGTTGCAGTTCTGGAACGAAGAAACAGTATTTCTTGGTAACTAGTAAATAAAAAGCTCTTTCCCATGCCTCAGAAATACAGCTGACACAATTTTATACTTTCACAAGTGGTAACTCACTTTATTGGACATAACAAGGACTTATATACATGGGAGAACAAAAAGGGACCAGTAATTCATACCCACATTAAGTTGGGAGTACATTTTAAAATATAGCCCGTAACTCCAATTTTACGGTTTACAGCTACTAAACTAGCCCCATAACGCAGCCCGCAGGAGGGCCGAAAAAAGCCTACGATTTGAGCTACGTTGAACTTCCCTGCTGTAAATCCTTTGATCTGTCAGGCCCGTAACCACTACATTTTCAATCATGCTATTAAATTGCAACAAAATCATAAGCCCATAACACGCAAATGGAGCCCAAAGCCTAACTTGCGCTCGAGGGGAGCTGCAAGGCGGGTAATGTCTAATACGTAGAACTAGTAAATCAAATAAAAACACACTACTGTACATTTATTAAAAGTGAAAGTGTTGTTAGGTCTTAGAATTAATAGCACAACATTCTCAAAGCCGCAAATCGGCTCAGAAAAATACTTTATTTCATGTTTATATTCTGTGCTATATTGATCCCAGCAATCAATGTGTTAAGACATATACTGTAACTCGCATGTAACAGAATATCATATTTACTGCTTTACTACTGCTTTTTAATATTGCATTATTGTGGAATGTGGGTCCGATCGCAACTTGTAATTGAAGCCTGTAGGACTTTGAAATCTACCCTCCCCTTGTTCAGTGACGTAACGCTAACGATCTCTTTTTCCATTGGCTCCGTCTAAACCCGTAACTATGGTTTACACTAATTGATCGGCTGCAAGGCCGCAAATCCACTGTTCTACGAACGAGCTACAATTTGCATCTCAAACCCGTAGCTCGCAGCCCCTTCTAATTTATTAGCGACGTAACTCTGCCAAGTTTCAAGCCCGCAGTCGTTACGTGCTTCACGTTGGACTTATGGGGCTGGAATCTAATATGGCCCTCAATTAGTAACAGTTCAGAGTAACAAATAGTAACTTAATTAAGATTGGAAGGCCAACTAACCTAACCGATCAGCAGGGGGTTTTCAGTGCTGAACGCCCTTCCTTTCAAACAATAATTTGATCACAGTATGTGAATTACAAAACTACATTTAAAGATATATACCAATATCAGGCATTTTTAACATGGATATAATCAATATAACAAACGGTTAGCCACAGAATGTTCAAAACACTCAGACACAAGGGGGATTCAGTGGGATGAGGGTATCCAGAACCTAGACAGTCCAAACAGAGGAAAACATGGGTTAACACAGGGGAAACCACAAATCCCAAGGGTATCTTGTGATGGCCCAAAGTACGGATTCCCTTGTGATAAACTAAGCTCCTTATTTGCTGCAAAGTTGTTGTTTTTTCTGACTGAAGATGATGATATTTTTGTTGTCATTAACAGATCAGGAAATCTAACAGCTAGAGGGTGGATTTGACCCATGTTACCCATGTTTCCTGCAGGGAATGTTTAAACAAATATCCATTTTTTTTTTTTTAAATACTCAATTTAAAATTGAATGAAAATGATAGCTTAAATATGTTCTGCTTTTCTTAATTAGTTATTTTCTGTCCATTTCAGTAAGTGGAGTTATACTTTAATGCAATGTAGAAAACTAGATTTCTAGGTTTCAAAACATTATTAATTTGAATATGTCCGTCAAACTAGGGTCACTATAAAAAGAGTATATATTTTCCTTTAAATAATCATCAAATCAAGTCATATTAATAAGACTGACCCCTGACCCCAGTTGTACATTAAAATGTAAGTGCTGTAGTTTAGTGGCACTTTCAGACCCTCGTTTATGTAACTATCCAGTTCAAACTTGATTACACATGTAAAAATCATGGTGCCATTAGCAAATATGGCCGCTGCACCCACGATACAAACACTGCCAGAAGCAGACGTGGACACCACAACCATGCTACACACAAACAATAAAGCAGGACCTACCTACTTCATAGACAATGTCATGTGAAAAAGGCTGAGGTTTTCAGATCAAATATAAGTTTTACTCTCCTTAAAAATACGAATGAAAAAGAATTTGCCTGAATCACTGAATAAATCACTTAGATCATGCATTACCTTTTAATTTCAAGTGATGTGACAACGTCCATTCACATCTGCTGATTACACGACTCTATGGAGGTATTTATGTAAAGCTGTTTGTCAGAGGCTACAACAAAGAGCTCATGCTGCCGGCAGTAGACTCATTGGCGTCAGTTGGTTCAGTCTCTTTCTGTTTATTTATTCCTGTCTTTCCATTAATCTTTTGTGGAGAAACTTCTACAACCTCCCTTGGTGAGGTCACTACACATTTACTGCTTATTAATGTGCTTGGCATTGCTTATCAAGATAAGGTTACAAGGATTATTTCTCTATTGAGGATTGTGCAATTTAATGAGACATTGACTAACCGGCCAAGAGCTGAACAGATATAGAAATCAATTTATAATGTTCTTGTTGTGAGGAATCAAGATCAGAATATGGAGAATATGCTTATTTTGTTTTCATTTAATTTACCAATTAGTATTAAATATCCTATTACTATTTTTAACCTTGATGTTTTTTTTTTTTTGCAGAATAATCTTGATAATAGGATAAATGTTTTAGAGGCTAAAAAAAAAATAGTTACAACATTCAATTTATTAATTTCTTTATACAAATAATCTTTTTGAGGGGTGTCCATTATTTTGTTAAATCAGCAGAGATGTAAATCCACTCCTTTGTGAATCCATTTGATCCTAATGTAAATTGCAAGGCCTAACTGGATATCTTATATGCATCCAAGTCTCCTCAGAGGTGACATGGTCTTGGGAGCAAGAAAATAAAGTGATTTCCTACAGTAAAGCATAATTGCATATGATAGTTAATAAATATAACATAAAAATATAAATTCAGTGTTAAAAACACATCCTCTCTATTATCGTCACGTATTCACAAGAGCATATTGGAAACATTTGACTCACTGTTCCCTGCATTTGGTTGATTATAATATAAAATTATTAATTCATTAATTAAATTAATTATTCAGTATTATTGATATAACAAATATAATTAGACGAATGTACTCTGCCAAAATGGATCGGAGGGATTTAACAGGAACAGGTCAGATAAAAAAGAGGTGGCATTAATACACAGAAGATCTGTACAGGAAGGATCTTAACAGCATTGATAACATCAATAGTTTGTCCAGTGAGCTCGAGCCAGATATCTTGGAGTGTGAAATGAGATGGGCCCTAGGAAGACTTAAGACTTAACAAGATGGAATGCCAGCTGAACTGTTCAAAATCCTACAAGAAGATGCTGTGAAAGTGTTGCCTGCTTTATGCCAACAGATTTGGAAATATCAACAGTTGCCTATTAGACTGGAAAAGGTCAGTCTACATCCAATCCCCAAAAAAGACAGTGCCAAAGAGTGCTCCAATTATCAAACAATTGCACTACTTTGTAATTCCAGCAAGGTTATGCTTATGATGTTGCAACTGCGGCTCCAACAATATATGGCCCGAGAAATACCAGAAAGTCGAGTTTTGCAGAGACAGAGCCGCAAGAGATTAAATTACTACTGTATAACAGAGAAAACAAGAGAGTTCCAGGAAAAAGATTTACTTCTGCTTCATAGACTATTCTAAAATCTTTTACTATGTGGATAATAACAAAAAGTGACAAGTATTTAAAGAGACAGATGTGCCAAACCATCTCATCCTTCTCCTATGTAATCTGCGTGATTTAAGAAGTCACGATCACAACAGAACATGGATCAACCATATGGTTCAAGATATGTAAAGGAGTGTGACAATGTTGTATATTGTCACCTTAAGGAATTCCACATATATGAGGAATACATCATGCGTAAGGCCAGACTGGACGAATCCAAAGCCAGAATCAATATTGCTGGAAGGAATATCAACAACATCAGATTTGCGGATGATACTACTCTAATGGCTGATATTGAGGAGGAACTAAAGAGCCTGTTGATGAGACAAAGATCATGGCAAACAGAAATCTTAGTTCCTAGCAAATAGATAGGGATGAAGTGGAGGCAGTGACAGATTTTAATTTCCTGGGCTCCAAGATTTCTGCAAATAATGACTGCAGCTATGATATTAAAAGATATTTGCTTTTGGAGAGGAAAGCAATGTCTTGTCTGCTGGACAACCTATGAAAAAGTAATAGATATTACACTTTCAACAAAGGTCTGCATAGTTAGAACAGGAGGAAGGAGGAGGGAGAGGGAAAGGGGATTTGTTATATAATTGGAACTTTTAGAATCTAATACAGATATGAATTAAGTTAATTCTATATGTAATTCTTTGAAGTGTGTAAGAATGTCTCAACCTGAAAAATAGATTTCATGGAATAATAAAGAGTGCTTTGTGTCCTTATTTCCTAGTGATTATGTCTTGAAATGTAATCCAGCCTCCTCAGAAAAGTGGCAGTTGCATTCCTTGTATGAAGGTTCATAATATGTATGTCAAATTTAGTTTATTATAATATAATATTGTGATATAAGGTGATATAGTAATAAGAAGAGGGTATGGGGTAGAGAAGCGCAAGTTACCCTGATAGTGTAGTATATTAATATAAGATTGTAAGATTATAAATCTGTGAGTTTCTATCCTAAGTACTTTGGGAATGCACCATGGACATTGGATTCCTAGCTCAAAGACAGGGCCCTCCTTGCTTTGCTATATGTTAATTTGTATTTATCTTTGTCTGAACTTAACTTATGTACAGCGCTACGGAATATGTTGGCGTGTTATAAATTAACTACAGTGGATATAAAAAGTCTACACACTCCTGTTAAAATGTCAGGTTTCTGTGCTGTAAAAAAATGAGACAAAGATAAATCATTTCAGAACTTTTTCCACCTTTAATGTGACCTATAAACTGTACAACTCAATTGAAAAACAAACTGAAATCAGGTAGAGGGAAGAAAAAATATAAAAATAAAATAATATGGTTGCATAAGTATGCACACCCTTAAACTAATACTTTGTTGAAGCACCTTTTGATTTTATTACAGCACTCAGTCTTTTTGGGTATGAGTCTATCAGCATGGCACATTTTGACTTGGCAAGATTTGCCCACTGTTCTTTGCAAAAACACTCCAAATCTGTCAGATTGCGAGGGCATCTCCTGTGCAAAGCCCTCTTCAGATCACCCCACAGATTTTTAATCGGATTCAGGTCTGGGCTCTGGCTGGGCCATTCCAAAACTTTAATCTTCTTCTGGTGAAGCCATTCCTTTGTTGATTTGGATGTATGCTTTGGGTCGTTGTCATGCTGAAAGATGAAGTTCCTCTTCATGTTCGGCTTTCTAGCAGAAGCCTGAAGGTTTTGTGCCAATATTGACTGGTATCTGGAACTGTTCATAATTCCCTCTATCTTAACTTAGGCCCCAGTTCCGGCTGAAGAAAAACAGCTCCAAAGCATGATGCTGCCACCACCATGCTTCACTGTGGGTATGGTGTTCTTTTGGTGATGTGCAGTGTTGTTTTTGCGCCAAACATATCTTTTGGAATTATGGCCAAAAAGTTCAACCTTGATTTCATCAGACCATAACACCTTTTCCCACGTGCTTTTGAGACTTCAGATGTGTTTTTGCAAAATGTAGCCTGGCTTGGATGTTTTTCTTCATAAGAAAAGGCTTTTGTCTTGCCACTCTACCCCATAGTCCAGACATATGAAGAATACGGGAGATTGTTGTCATATGTACCACACAGCCAGTACTTGCCAGATATTCCTGCAGCTCCTTTAATGTTGCTGTATGCCTCTTGGTATCCTCCCAGACCAGTTTTCTTCTCGTCTTTTCATCAATTATATAATATTTTGGAGGGAGCTCCAGTTCTTGGTAATGTCACTGTTGTGCCATATTTTCTCCACTTGATGATGACTGTCTTCACTGTGTTCCATGGTATATCTAATGCCTTGGAAATTCTTTTGTACCCTTCTCCTGACTGATACCTTTTAACAATGAGATCCCCCTGATGCTTTGGAAGCTCTCTGTGGACCATGGCTTTTGCTGTGGGATGCAACAAAGAAAATGTCAGGAAAGACCAACTACAGCAGCTGAACTTTATTTGGGGTTATCAGAGGCACTTTAAATGATGGCAGGTGTATGCTGACTCCTATTTAACATGATTTGGAATGTGATTGCTTAATTCTGAACACACACGCTACATTCCCAGTTATAAGCGGGTGTGCAGACTTATGCAACAACATTATTTTTCTTTTTTTTTTTCTTCCCTCCACCTAAAAGATTTAAGTTTGTTTTTCAATTGAGTTGTACAGTTTATAGGTCACATTAAAGGTGGAAAAAGTTCTGAAATGATTTATCTTTGTCTCATTTTTTTACAGCACAGAAACCTGACATTTTAACAGGGGTGTGTAGACTTTTTTATATCCACTGTATATTAATCACATATAATAGTTATCAAACTATGAATCTTTGCGAGCTCGCAAGAACTGCGTCCCTCGCAGTGGGAAGGTGGAGGCTCCAATGTCGGCCTTTGGCTCATTGCAGGCCGCAAACGTGGACCCTCGCAAAGCGAGGGGACGCATTTGGGGAGGCTCTATGTCGCCTCACAAGCGGTTACAAACACCAACAGAAGTGGGACTTTGAAAAAATACATCTAACATGCAATGACTAAATACGGACTTACCCCAAAAAATACGAGGCGTGGGACTTCGAAAAAAGCCCATTATGAACTTGCAAAAATACGACCTTAACGGCCGAACCGTGCGCAACTGAAAACATTAAAAAAACAATAAATACACACAAAAATGACATAAAAATCTTACTCACAGCAAGGGGGTCACCCAGGACATCTGCAAGTGAACTTACACCTCAATTGAAGTGCAAATTACCGAGTTTAGACACCCGAAAATCACCTAAGCAAAAGAAAAAATGGCCGCCGAAAAAAACAAGGCTACAGGACCCTAAAGCCGCAAAACATCACCAGGCACATTTGGCTTTTCAAAAAAGCTGTACAAGGTACAAGATACACTTTTAGCAAGGACACTAAATATTCCACACCCGCGTACCACATAGACATTCGCCGCCATTTTACAACACTAACTTCCAGAATGCGGAAATACACAGCTACCCTAACGGCTTTCCCTCTCGCACGCAGCCTATTTACACTATACACTGCACACATTGCTGACACTTACACCTCAGCTCCACAACAGTGCAAACCTACATTGTATGCTGCAGGAACATCAAAACAGATTGTCAGCTCTTCAGCACAATGTTTCATGCATATATTACTTACAAATAGGTAAAGTACAGTATATTAATTTATTAATTATTTAATTAGCATACAAAAGTACATATACACAAAAAACAAAACAAACAAAAGCCATTCACAGCGTGTCTCATAATGAGCGCCAACGCTGCTCATAGCACACAAACTACACCAGGGGACAGCCTTGCAATAAGTGCAAAAGCAGATCAGCACCAACCTTACAATGACAGAAAAAAAGCGCCTCTGATAAAAAAAAGTACAACATCCAAGAGCCTCCCAATGTGCGCCGAAGGATTTCAGACCACCAAAAATGTTTATGTTTGTGGCAAACAGCATTACCTGCCTTATAATTTTATTGTCCCATTATTTTTGACGGGCAAGTCGCTAGTAATAATAATAATAATAAAATGAATAATTTGATGATCACAGGAATAAATTAGGAATGCCAGTAGCATAAAAGCGTACATATCAGTGCACTGGTGCCAGAATATCTTCATAGCATGTACGTATTTCTTTAGATAGACATTGCTCCTTTGTAATCAAAGCGGAGGTGGAGTATATACACGCTAAACAGAAGTAATGGGGGACTATATCTTACAGATCTGATAATTGGATAGCCCAACTCAGCACTTCCCTCTAGATATTGGTAAAGGCCCACACTCTAAGGGCTGTACACCTCTTTAGGTGGTCATACATTATTATGGCCATACTGTGTGAGCCTTTACCTACAGTATATCACTTGTGTTTATGTATATTCTACCTGTTGCATGATGTTCAAAGTAAACAATGAGGAAAACGTGGCCACTCAGCATTGTGTGATATTACAGCAGGTATAAATATGCCGCACAGTGGAAGTCCAAATATGCAGCTTTGTGTAAGACATTGACATAATGAAGAGCATAAGAGTAAGCAATTACATTGTGTTAAGTAATGTTTTGTGTATGAGCACCGGAAAAAGACATGGCATGAAGCAATAGTGTATAAAATTACTAATACCTGTTTCAAAATACTCTCCCAACCGCCCCCTTCGTTCTGCTAACGACCTTCTTCTTTCCTCCTCTCTCATCACCTCCTCTCACTCCCGTCTTCAGGACTTTTCTCGTGCAGCCCCTACTATTTGGAACTCCTTGCCTCGCTCCATTAGATTAACTTCCTGCCTCAAAACCTTTAAAAAATTACTAAAAACACACCTATTTAAAAAATCTTATCACCTTCAGCCTTTATAATTACAACTGTACACTCCACAGCTTAATAACACTCCCACCCACAATCTACAGTACAACACACAGACCCCTCCAATTGACTAAACAAATTGCATTCACGTTACCATTTTGTATTTGTCACCCTCTTGTATCACACTTAAACCCTTAGATTGTAAGTTTGCGAGTTTTCAATTGTGTGTCCGTGTCTTGGAAACAAGCGCTATGTACATTTGATTATATGCTCAAAAATAGGGCCCTCCATTCTTTAAGGTGTTAAGTTTGTTTTTTGCCATGTACTAACCCCCTGTACAACGCTACGGAATATGTTGGCGTGATATAAATAAAGATAATAATAATAATAATAATACCTGAAAGGAAACTTCATATGTTTGCATGTCTTTTGTTACACAGCTATATCGGTCAGTGTACAGTATTTATATTTACTGGCTATATTTTATTTTTATTTTATATGAAACCAGTATGATAAAAAAAAAAAGCTTTTCATGACTGCACATGTGTTTGTATACATATTTGTCATGTTTTTCCAACAAAAAAAAAACAGACTAATCAATAATCTGGTAGAATGAGAGTGTTCAGTGCAGTTTGACAGTTTTTTCCGTGAGGAAGGATGTATTGTAGCAGGTTTCCTCAATTCCAAGAACGGATTATTCATGCATTTTTAATGTGTTGCTCTTGCTACATGCATTGTGAGTATAGTATTGGCAGTTAAAGGTGCTCAGAGTACTTTTATTTATCATATCACAGTAGCTAATTAATCTCTTTGTGGATCCAGATTCTACACAGACTTAAACTTAATTATTTCTTGTGTCGCTCAGTTGTGTCTGACTCTCCGTGACCTCATCTACTGCAACACACCATACTGATCCCCTTGGTATCCATGGCAGAGATACTGGAGTGGGTTGCCAGTTCCTTCTCCAGTGGGTCACCGCACACAGCTCCTGGTATTCCTAGGTGGTCTCCCATGCAAGTAATGACTAGGAACAACCCTGCATGGCTTCTGGGTGGTGTGACATCTTAGTCCCCTGACTGGAATCGAACCCAGGTCGCAGTGGTGAAACACTGGACCACCAGGGAACCCAACCTTTGTTTAAAAGGCAACACTTGTTGTCAAATATGTACCAACTTGACAATATTTGTAGCTGTGTAAGCCAATGACTTTTTAGAAGAATCTGTTTATGAGAACAGGAATTAATTTTGCTTTTGTTACATCACAACCTGAAAGCTGGATGATGAGTTTGTGTTTGTAGTTATCAGTTGAGTGAATGGTGGAGGATGTGCGAACAAGTAGAAGTTTTGTTTGATAAATGGATAAGATTGAAATTGACACCACATCCATTCATTACAGAAGTATAACCGTAACACTCTATATATGTAAATGCAGCACTCTTCCATATATCACACATCTTCTTCCAATATATCATGGATTCATAGTGGACTGCTAAGGCATCAAAGTTTATTTTTTTCTCATTAAAAACTAGCTATTTTACTTTTTTATTGATTAACTATGGTCTTTGTCAGACTAAAAGTTTTCAAACACATATTTGTTTTTCATTTTGCAGAGGGTGATTAAGAATTGTTTGTTGAGGACTCCAGAGTGGCCACTTCTGTAATTTGCAAGATTTGTGTAGAAAGAACTGTTTGAACTAAAAATACAGTTTCTTAGGGCAGAAAAAATGGGTTATTTAATCTTTCAGCGCGATGCTGTATGTAACTAGATATAATGCAACCTCAATACATTGGCCAAAGAGTAGGTAGTGTTACCTATATTATGTATGATGTGTAAACTAAGTTTAAGAGGTCCTCAATCCTAAAATGTGCATACAGATCTTTATATTTGTCAATATAACAACCGGGGTTCTGTCTTTGTCCTGGACTTTGCGGGAGTTTTGCAGGAAGAACTAGAGAAAATGGGACATGGTAATGACTAGCAAACAATGTTTTGCCCCTTCATAAGAGGACTTTACTCCATAAAGGGATATTTTGGAGGTGAAGAAGGACAAGGAGATTAACCCTAAATAGAAGAAATGCCCCTCGAAACAGGGTTATGCATTAGGAGTATATTTGTTAAAAGGGGAAAGTGGATTAAGCAGGCCTAAAGAACCAGTGTAGCTTAGGAAAACTTCATATGATTGTGTAGTATGTAAATAAGAGCATAACAAAAAAGAAGACAAAAGTGTAGACATCTTTTAAAAGAAAAAATCCATTTTGGCAGACTCAGCTGATGCGTAGTTGATGCTTTCTGTTCAGTATATGAGTGTACCAAGGGCAGTACATCAAACAAAGAAATTGCTTGTGTGCTAGGTTACAGAAGGGTACCAAAAATTAAAACCCGAAATCAGTTTATTCTCCTTGTTCAATCACCTATTGACTAGAAAACAAATGATAGAGCACACCCCCGCCACGCTCCAAACCAGCAGGTAGTGTTGAAAAATACAACATGGAAGATACAGAACATAAATATAACCTGCTAAAAATGTAATCGTCTCTAAAATAAGTTTATGCTCATGGCTTATTTAGCTGCTGTAAGTATCTTACATACTTCACATGCGCAAAACTGTAGAGGTTCTTTAAGCTGGGTTAAAAAGTAAAATTATACTCAGCTTTAAATCTGTTGCACCTATTTATCAAGTAGAGTTAAACTTTAAGTGCACTAAATAAGCTCCATAGAAGTCCAATGAGTTAGTTTGATTGAACCTGCATCCTACTTCTTATGCTCCTTAGAACAAGGGGACTAAAGTGAATTTTCATCACAATCCAAATATGTGATCATGACGAATGTTGGAAAATGAAATTGCATGTCCTTCTGGAAAAAATGTGAATTAAATACTGATTAATTTAATGTGAGTCATGGACCTCAGACCTACTTCGCTAACTATATTACCGTAAGAAAAATCCAATGGTGTAGATGCAGTCATTGTATATATTCTGTTACCTCATTATGTTGGTTGTGCTCAGATTTTCTTATTATTTCTTTGTTTTAACATTCACCTGACGAAAAAAATAAAATATTGGAACTCAGCTGGCCTTCACACTTCTTTAGAGAGACTTATTAGTAATAAAAAGCAGGGTCATTTCAGTATAACCTAATGTTTGATCAGAAATGAGGCTGCCTTGATCTATTGAATGGCTTCAGAGATGTTTATCCTACTATTTCTTTCTATATTGGCATGTAAATAAAATTAATATTTCATGGGCTTCTAGTTTGATATATGAGCACATGATTTAATGTTACCATTAAAATGAATTGCTACTATTTTCTTAATAATTGTGGTAAATCAAATAACTGCAGAGAAATACAACATAAAATCAGCTATCTTGTGATTAAATTCACCCTTTCATGTGTTTGTTGAGCAGACAAGAAATATTTATAACCATTGATTTTTAAGGCAATGAAGTAAAAGTCACAGCGTCATATAAGATTATTGTTCAGCTATTATACCTCTGTACTTTACTGATGATATGTATTTGTACAGTAAAGGTTAGCAGATACTCAAACCATTCACTTTTCTTTTAACAAAAATGGTGATTGGCAACCAAGATAATTTCAAGGAATATATACCTTTACATGTTTTATATAGACTATAATAATAGAGATGATTACTGTATACTGTTCTTGCTGAATCTACAACCCAATCCTCTCTTTAAATGACCATGTAATGTTTGAGATTGCTTCTTTTTTTTAAACAATATAATTCTTTAGCTGTATACTTTTTTCTTTCTTTGGATCATTATGCTAATTAGTGATATAGTATGTTAATTAGGAGTAGTTCTAAATGTAGAAACTCAAAGATAACAGAGGGTGGCTTTTGGCAATAATAGACTATAATTAGTAAACTGTGCCACTAATTATCATAATTACAAACATTTGCATACTATGGGCCCTATTCAATTAGAAGCTCGTAAATGCATCTAACCTGTAATTTTGGTTGCAGATATTTTTTTTTATCTAAATGTTTAGATGTTTTCTATTGACTCCAGCTCACAATTTACCTCCTTAAGCCTAAACTCGTAAACCCTGCCTTCTTAAGTTTGATATCAGACGGTGTGATCATATGAACTGACATTATTTAAGCAAGCCCATAACTTACTTCTTTGACACAGCCAATAGTAAATGAGACCGTCATCATGACATCAGCAAAACATGGAAGTTAGACGTAATCTGCAATCAGAGGCTAAGAATTAATTAATGCTAATAAGTAATATTTGTCTATTGCACTCACAATCAAGCAATCTAGTTATCTATAAAATGTATTAGATCATCTGTTTTAGTCCATGTGGGTTTCATGAGATGTATTAACTGCTTGAGTGCAGGGATTGATATTACTAAGAAATAACATTTAAAAATAATATTTTTTTATTGCATATTGGTTCCTTGTGCAATTAATTCTGATGTATTTCTATGCTTTCCAAAGTGTTTATAGTACAGTATTGTGTGTTTAGTTGCTGTTATAGCTTTTATAGGTGTTTGACACCTTACAACGCTGTTGTAAGTCATATTTAGTACTCATAATATTTTTAACAGAAAAATTATACTTTAATTATTTAGAGCTCATAATATTTGAGCTGTGCTAAAACCAATAGCGTTCTAAGACCAGATTTGCATCTTTAATGTCAACCCATTTCCCACTGGGTCACCATGGATAACTGAGAGTAACATTATCAACTACCTCTATGCACTGTATGTAAGTTTGACTATTCTTTGGATTTTAATAACTAGTTTGCAAAGGGTTCTTAAAGATGCAGTTTTAACAGAATTCATTGCATTAAACTTTAATACCCCGTAACATAATATTAAATTATAATAATATTTAAACCAAGAGCTCAAATGGGTAGTTCACTTGTTACACATTATAGCATTAATAATACAATATATATAGGCCCTCATTCAATTGCAATTTGTCCAATTGAATAGAGGTCTAAATAAGCACATCACATATTTTTTTAAATAAGTTTTTAGTTAGTAAACATCTATCCACAAACAAGGTTTTCACTAACTAAAAACTTATTTAAAAAAAATATGTTATATGCTTATTTAGAGCACTATTGAATTGGCCAAATCGCAATTGAATGAGGGCCATAGTGGATATAAAAAGTCTACACATCCCTGTTAAAATGTCAGGTTTCTGTGCTGTAAAAAAAAATAGACAAAGATAAATCATTTCAGAACTTTTTCCACCTTTAATGTGACCTATAAACTGTACAACATCAATTGAAAAACAAACTAAAATCTTTTAGGTAGAGGGAGGAAAAATTATAAAAATAAAATAATATGGTTGCATAAGTATGCACACCCTTAAACTAATACTTTGTTGAAGCACCTTTTGATTTTATTACAGCACTCAGTCTATCAGCATGGCACATTTGGCTTGTCAAGATTTGCCCACTCTTCTTTGCAAAATCACTCCAAATCTGTCAGATTGCGAGGGCATCTCCTGTGCACAGCCCTCTTCAGATCACCCCACAGATTTTCAATTGGATTCAGGTCTGGGCTCAGGCTGGGCCATTCCAAAACTTTAATCTTCTTCTGGTGAAGCCATGCCTTTGTTGATTTGGATGTATGCTTTGGGTCATTGTCATGCTGAAAGATGAAGTTCCTCTTCATGTTCAGCTTTCTAGCAGAAGCCTGAAGGTTTTGTGCCAATATTGACTGGTATTTGGAACTGTTCATAATTCCCTCTATCTTCACTAAGGCCCCAGTTCCGGCTGAAGAAAAACAGCCCCAAAGCATGATGCTGCCACCACCATGCTTCACTGTGGGTATGGTGTTCTTTTGGTGATGTGCAGTGTTGTTTTTGCTCCAAACATATCTTTTGGAATTATGGCCAAAAAGTTCAACCTTGGTTTCATCAGACCATAACAACTTTTCCCACATGCTTTTGGGAGATGTGTTTTTGCAAAATGTAGTCTGGCTTGGATGTTTTTCTTCATAAGAAAATGCTTTCATCTTGCCACTCTACCCCATAGCCCAGATAAATGAAGAATGCAGGAGATTGTTGTCACATGTACCACACAGCTAGTACTTGCCAGATATTCCTGCAGCTTCTTTAATGTTGCTGTAGGCCTCTTTGTAGCCTCCCAGACCAGTTTTCTTCTCGTCTTTTCATCAATTTTGGAGGGAGCTCCAGTTCCTGGTATTGTCACTGTTGTGCCATATTTTCTCCACTTGATGATGACTGTCTTCACTGTGTTCCATGGTATCTCTAATGCCTTGGAAATTCTTTTGTACCCTTCTCCTGACTGATACCTTTTAACAATGAGATCCCTCTGATGCTTTGGAAGCTCTCTGTGGACCATGGCTTTTGCTGTCGGATGCGACTAAGAAAATTTCAGGAAAGACCAACTAGAGCAGCTGAACTTTATTTGGGGTTAATCAGAGGCACTTTAAATGATGGCAGGTGTATGCTGACTAATATTTAACACAATTTGGAATGTGATTGCTTAATTCTGAACATCTACATTCCCAGTTATAAGAGGGTGTGCAGACTTATGCAACCACATTATTTTTATTTTTTATTTTTCTTCCCTCCACCTAAAAGATTTCAGTTTGTTTTTCAATTGAGTTGTACAGTTTATAGGTCACATTAAAGGTGGAAAAAGTTCTGAAATGATTTATCTTTGTCTCATTTTTTTACAGCACAGAAACCTGACATTTTAACAGGGGTGTGTATACTTTTTATATCCACTGTATACATGTAACTTAAATCTATTATTTCTTTTATCACCAATCAGGTGATAGTGACCTTTTTTTTAGTAAATTACAAGATTACATATTTGAAAAGTTACACTATAATTGCATCATAACAGCATCAGTTTTAAAGTGAGAAACACAAAAGCATGCATACTGTAGTTTCTAATAGTCCCTTCAGTACTAGCTGTCTTAGCCACTTAATGAAAGCCAAGGGATCCTCACTGAAAATGGGAAATTTAATGAGCCTGGGTAAAAACACTATTTACTCCTGCCAGGCTAACTTCAGGCTTCACTAGTCCAATAACAAGTAATGCTCTGATAGCCATAAACATGCACACATAAAAAGTAATTCTAGTCATTGTCCAGAAATCAATAAACTCTGAGAAAATCTATTCAACTAATGCAAACTAAATTGCCTTTTTTTAAATAAATATGCTTTACATAAAAATATCCTAGGAAAACCCTCAAGAAAGGGTACCAGGAGTCAGCTAGAAGATACCAAGAGCAACAGAACAGATGAACTTTTGGGTGTTAGTGTTCTTAGGAGACAAGTTGAATAGATCCCTGAAGAGGCTTGAGGAACTTCTGCATGAGTGCTGCCGGCACTGGGGAGCTACAGTTCATTGAGGGAACCATGAATGCCAACATGTACTGTGACATACTGAAGCAGAGCATGATCCCCTCCCTTCGGAGACTGGGATGCAGGGCAGTATTCCAACATGATAATGACCCCAAACACACCTCCAAGTTGACCACTGCCTTACTAAAGAAGCTGAAGGTAAAGGTGATAGACTGGCCAAGCATGTCTCCAGACCTAAACCCTATTGATCATGTGTGGGGCATCCTCAAATGGAAGGTGGGGGAGTGCAAGGTCTCTAACATCCACCAGCTCCATGATATCATTATGGAGGAGTTCCAGTCAGTGCTGGAAAATAATTGTGGCCACACAAAATATTGATACTTTGGGCCCAATTTGGGCTGTGTTTTGAGTTATTTTGAGGGGACAGCACATTTACACTGTTATACAGGCTGTGCACTTACAACTTTACATTGTAGCAGAGTGTTATTTCTTCAGTGTGGTCACATGAAAACATATAATAAAATATTTACAAAAATGTGAGCGGTGTACTCACTTTTGTAAGATATTATATATATATATATATATATATATATATATATATATATGTGTGTGTGTGTATTTATATAGAGAGAGGGAGAGAGAGAGATTGTTTGGCTGTTGACCATTCTGACATCCTCAGCTATATATCTTGCCTTTGTCATAGCAAATCTAATAAAGTGCTATTCTTTTGCCTCCCTTTACACAACCCTATCTCAGTACAGGCACACTCACACCCTTTGTCTGTTTGAATGTTTACCGTAGAACAATAGTGCTATTGCTCCTCATGTAATACTATTGCTCTTGTTCATTTGTATGGTCTTTGCTTGGGGCTTTTCTTTTTAAACCTCTACCACCTGAGATTTTTTTCAATTATTATGCCCTTGGTTTAGGGAACTTCTCCAAACCTCTCACATCTGGTTGATTATGTGCAATAGAATTTACACTGACCTCTAGTTAGCTGTGTTGAAGAAATTGTAATTAAACTTATATAGAAATTTATATATGACTTTCAGTAGAATGTCCTACCATAGTAAAAACGTAATAATCAAATGTAAAAATATGGATATAATCAATCTTAAGTCCACCCATCCAAAACAGAATGCTTAAAGGACCACTGTAATATATTTAAAAGTAAAGCTCATATGTATATTGTTATAACAATATGCAGTTTAAAAAAATAAAAGTTGGTGGGTTGGTGGCTGCAGACTGTGTTTAGATGTATGTACAATATAACATTCATATCCGCACTTGTGTTTTTGTGTGGCTAATAGTTTTGAGGCTGCATTGTTTATGTGCTGAAGGTGAGCTTCAGGTGGTTACGTTCCCTCTGATGTCCATGACTAGATGGCTCCTCATTAGCCAAACCTACTAAAAAAAATTAAATTAAATTTCCCAGAATAGGTTCCATATTTAAAAATATCCTCTTTGTGACTAAAACTGATCTGTTTTAATAATTTAAAATGTTATTAATTGTAATTCATTCTATTCAACACGTTATTATCACTCATGCACTATTCCTATGTCCTGTTAATCCCGTAGGCACAGTATCAATCACCACTGTATGATTGAAAATAGCTACTTAATTTAATTTAAGGCCTCCTAAAGACCCCACCTTTGTTATAAATCATAGCTAAAACTAATCAAAACTATTTCATATAATATTGCTGAAATAAAGAAGAAGCTGTAGGGAATATATGATGGAGCAGATGAGACTCTATCATTAGTATACAAATTGCATCTCATTATTACTCATGTCCACAATCGGTAAATTTACCAATAATCACAGTGGCTGTAATGTGCATCCCTGGATTTACTCTGCACTGTTTTCATTGGGAAAAAATGCAGTCACAGCCCTTCACACTTCATTACAGCCACAGTGATAGTTTAGTTAGTGTTTGTTAGTGTAAGTTAGCATTACTTTAGAAAACTTGTATTTCCCAGACTGATATTAACATGACACTAATTTCCACTAATGAAGTATAATGAATGTGTATTAACCAGAGCTAAAGCTTAGTGCTATATAATTAATCTGGGTTATGTGCTTACACTTAATCATTAAAAAAACATTAATTGTGGTCTGTTTACCAGGGTTCTGTTACTTAATAATAGCAGTTCAATCACTCCACTGGCTTCCCGTAGCCTCCAGAATAAAATGTAAAATCAAGACCCTAACTTACAGCCCTCAACAACAGCGCACCCCCGTTAATCTCTGCTCTTGTCTCCAAATACTCCCCCACACGCCCTCTTCGTTCTCCTAACAACCTTCTTCTCCCTACCACGCTTGTCAACTCCTCTCACTCCCACCTCCAGGACTTTTCTCGTGCTGACCCTATTCTCTAGAATTCCTTGCTTCGCTCCACCAGACTATCCTCCTACCTTAAATCCTTCAAAACCTCACTAAAAACACATCTCTTTAAAGAAGCCTATCACAGTCCATCCTAACATGCTCAGCACTACTCTCTCCCTACTGTACCACACACAAACCTTAATCTTTAGATTGTAAGTCTGTGAGTTTCAATCTTGCAAGGTGCTTTAGGGAAAGCGCTATGGACACCGGATTCCAAGCTCAAGGACAGGGCCTTCTATGGTTTGCTATGTGTTAATTTAGAATTTTTCTTTGCCTTCTTCGTTTATGTATGGAATATGTTGGTGCGTTACAAATAAACGATAATAATAATAATAATAGTCCTAAAAGGATACTCATAATAAGTTGGTGGCTGGCTACTAGTGGTATATATAGCCCTATATTTCCAGAGGGAAAAAAAAGAGTAAATAATTATATTATTTATACTGAAACCATGGGTTAACGAGAACATTTGTTCTAAATTGTAACATAAATGTAGAAATGTAATCATAAAATTGAATCAAAAAATTGGATAACACTATACAGTACTAGATTATGGATTCCCTAGTGTTCCAGTGGTTAGGATTTGGTGCTTTCACTGCTGCAACCTGGGTTTGATTCCAGTCAGGGAACCAACAGGTCACACCACCCTAAAGCCAAGCAGGGTTGGGTCAGGTCAGTACTTGGACAGGAGACCACCTAGGAATGGAAGGAGCTGTGTGCTGTGGACCACTGGAGAAGGAACTGGCAACCCACTTCAGTATCTCTGCCATGAATACCAAGCAGATCAGCATGGTGTGTTACAGCCTATGAGGTCACATAGAGTTGGACACGACTCTGCGACGCATACACACAAATAACATAGTAGTTGATGTCGAAAAAAGACTTAAGTCCATCAATTCCAATCTTTATAGATTTTCTTTGATCTATATTTATGTTACTTGATATGAAAAAAGTCAGTTATTTTGTGAGTTTAGCTGTGGTAGGAAATATGCATTAGCCCTATGCTTTTGTATTACAGAATTCTAGCCATGTGATGGTGATCACCACTGAATCATTGTGGACTTAATTGCTTTAAACAGCGATCTGAACAGGCTGCTATGACAAGTGAGCCATAATGGGCAATACAATCCTTATGGTATTTTTTACTAACCTCTAGATATGAACTTAAAACTTGAACTAGGTGAATTATTGTATCTGTTTATTTTAATGATCCACTTATTAGAATCTATTGAACATTCAATTAACAACAAAGACGGCAGTAAAAATGTATTAACATACATGGACATTGAAGGTCAACAACAATGAGCCATGCAAAAAACAGTAATATAACACATCACTGCATTATCAATCCAGACAAATCTTCAGTGGATATGGCCATGAGGTTTATGATCCATATTAGCTGATACTGACTATTAAACCTCTTACAAACAAAATAAATAGTAGACTAGTTGGCAGTTTTACACTTTGCTTTAACTCCTGTTATTTATTAATGACATTTTTTATGTCTTTCAGTGTTGAAAAATGTTTACAAAAAATATTTAATGTGCTCTACACTAGGCTTCAAAAAAGATTATTGGTTTTTTAAATGCCCATCTTAGGAAGTAGAGCACTGAAAGTTAAAATAGTAGAATTATCTGCAGCCAATTTGCATCAAAAATTTAACAAATTAGAGGCAGCATTAACATTTTTTTTTCAAATTTTAAAACATGTCTGTTTACAAGTGAATTTTTCAAAGAAGGATATTTTATGACCGCAATGGTCAATTAAATGTATTGTATGTTAGTGCTATTATAGGGAAAGCACTTCTTTTGTTGTTCTCCCTTTGTAATGTGTTCCCTGCAGAGGACATAATGAACCATAAGGGATACAGATTAGTTCTTCCATGAAAAGTGAAGTTTTGCACAAAATACTTATTTCTCATACAGAGAATTTAAGACCGAATCATGGAACCTAATCAAAGAAGCAATCTTTGTAATTAATTAAATACCCATTACATTCGCATGGACTATAAAATTTAGAATTAGCATGTAGTGGTGGAGGATTTTGATCAAATATTTATTCTAACAGGAAATAACCAAAGCACATTATAGCAAAAGTCTTATTTGTATATGTTGGACACTACAATTTAAAGCAAATGCTATATGTGTATTTGCTTAGATGTTGAGTCAATAATTTGTTTGATTTATAAAATGAGCAAAGAAAAAATTAGTTTTTGAAAGTGTGTTTCCATTTATATGTTTCAATTTACAAAATTAACACTCACATAGTACTGTCTAGATATATTTTTAATAGGTATATTGAAGCTAGGTATATTCTAAAGTAATGTGATGTAAGCCTTGATGAACCAAACGCCATTGCAGCAGAAATAGCTATATTATTGCTAATATGCCTGTTTTATGCATATACCTCGATGTATTTATTAATAAAGCCCCAACATAATCTGTAGCTCTAAATATAGTGAGTAAATAAGACAAACTTGACATACGGTAAGTATGCATACTGGTACAGAAAGTATTGAGGGCCTTGTTCTCATATTAATTCACAATCTAAGAGGGTGTTAGGGTAAATACAAAGTACTCAGATGATTTACCTGCACACTATACTAATTTATAATAAAAATACAGTATATAATGTGAATAATATGATATGTTAATTATGTTAATGATCTACAATAACTCAATCAATAACAGTAACAGTAACATCTATTGCAAATCACCATAAGCATCCTGTAGTAAACATCTATAAGTTATCTTTTTATGAGTTCACTTACAGAATATGTAATTATTTATGTTGGAGTTATCTGTTTTGCCTTTTAGTGATCCATGTTTTAGTACAAAAGTGCTATTTGATAATTGATTATTAATGCAAATGAGCTAGGATACAAAATGAGCTAGGATATACAGTCAGAATCAAAGCCAGCTGGAAATGAGGAATATGCAGTGCTTTGCAAAAGTATTCCCATTCGCATTTTTCGTATTTTGTTGCCTCACAATCTGGAATTAACATGGATGGTTTGAAGATTTGCATAATTTACAGAACATGACCACAACTTTCAAGATTTTTTTTTTATTTGATGCAAATAACAAATAGGACAAAATAACAGAAAAAGTCAATGTGCATAACTATTCACCCCCCTAAAGTCAATACTTTGTAAAACCATCTTTTGCGGCAGTCACAACTCCAAGTCGCTCTGGATAAGTCTCTATGAGCTTGCCACATCTTACCACTGGGATTTTTGCCCATTCCTCCTTGCAAAACTGCTCCAGCTCCTTCAAGTTGGATGGTTTGCGCTTGTGAACAGCAATCTTTAAATCTGATCACAGATTTTCTATTGGATTGTGGTCTGGGCTTTGACTAGGCCATTCCAACACATTTACATGTTTCCCCTTAAACCAAAGTGTTGCTTTAGCAGTGTGTTTGGAGTCATTGTCCTGCTGGAAGGTGAACCTCCGTCCTAGCCTCAAATCACGCACAGAGTGGTACAAGCTTTGCTTAAGAATATCCCTGTATTTAGCACCATCCATCTTTCCCTCAACTCTGACCAGTTTCCCAGTCCCAGCTGCTGAAAAACATCCCCACAGCATGTTGCTGCCACCACCATGTTTCACTGTGGGGATGGTGGTCTTTGGGTGATGTGATGTGTTGGGTTCGTACCAGACATAGTGTTTTCTTTAATGGCCAACAAGTTCAATTTTAGTCTCATCAGACCAGAGCACCTTCCTCCATAAATTTTGGGAGTCTCCCACATGTCTTTTTGCAAACTCAAAACGTGCCATTTTGTTTTTTGCTGAAAGTAATGGCTTTCTTCTGGCCACTCTGCCATAAAGCCCAACTCTATGGAGCTTACGACTTATTGCCGTCCTATGTACAGATACTCCAGTCTCTACTGTGGAACTCTGCAGCTCCTCCAGGGCTACCTTCGGTTTCTTTGCTTCCTCTCAGATTAATGCCCTCCTTGCCCGGTACGTGAGTTTATGTGGGCGGCCGTCTCTTGGCAGGTTTGCTGTTGTGCCATGCTCTTTCCGTTTGGTTATGATAAATTTGATGGTGCTCCTGAGGATCATCAATTATTTGGATATTTTTTTATAACCTAACCCTGACTTGTACTTCTCAACAACATTGTCCCTTACTTGTTTGGAGAGTTCCTTGGTCTTCATGGCAGTGTTTGGTTAGTGGTGCCTCTTGCTTAGGTGTTGCAGCCTCTTGGGCCTTTCGAAAAAGGTGTGTATATGTTATGACAGATCATGTGACACTTAGATTGCACACAGGTGGACATCATTTCACTAATTATGTGACTTCTGAAGATAATTGGTTGCACCAGAGATTTTTATGGGCTTCATAACAAAGGGGGTGAATACATACGCACTTGCCAGTTTTCTGTTTTCTATTTCTAAAAAATAGTTTTATGTATATATTTTTCTCATTTCACTTCACCAACATAGACTATTGTGTTCTGATCCATCACATAAAATTCAGATTAACAAAACTTTTGAATTTAAGGCTGTAATGTAACAAAATAGGTAAAAAGTCAAGAGGGTGAATACTTTTGCAAGGCACTGTACAAACACAGAATCCTTCACATACCAGCAGTTTTTGCTAAATTATATATTTTGCTTGAAATGTTTTATGCTTATGGCTGACATAGCTAAAGTTGTGCATTTTTTACATATTTCACAAACATATTACATGTTTCAAAACTACAGTGTTCCTTTAGGTAATCTTGTTCAGGTTTTCAACAGACCTGTAGTTCTTTTTGGGGCATACACAATTATATGGTTAGAATGTTGAGTTATATTCAGTGTATCACTGCCTAACATATCAGTATAGCCAAGTTTTATAGATAATCCTATTTAATATGTAAACAATGTCCCATTCAGACATATGATGTAGAACGGATGTTCCAGGTTTCTATCTTATCCCCAGGAAGATGAGCGACAGGAACAAATTGAGAAATTAGGACATGGTCAGGGCTGGTTAAAGCAAATCGTGGGTGGTCAAAAATGTATAGGAGAAGTTCCACCTAAACAAAAGTTGATTTTGTGGGAAAGAATGCATTTATAGAAGATTAAATATATGTATAAAAATGGTAACCTTTAACTTTTGCAAGATATCTTAAAGTTGAGTGAAGTGACCTGCTAAAACAACACAATTAATAAATAGCTGCTTTCAGATACATTTGGGACTTGGTCATTTTGATTAAATCACTGTACTCAAGCAGGGTTTATTTAAAGCCAGGCCTCTTATAGATCTTGAGGAGTGAGACCAACATCACTATAAAGTGGATATATTGATCAAATCAGCCCTAGTGTAGGACAAGCGAGCAATGAACAGGAAATCAGAAGTCTTTTTTAAAGTATATATTGAGCAATAAAATACCAATTCAGAAATCATTATATACTGAAAATACTTTATTCAGTCTCTAGTGCTTAGGTGGGTGACAGTAGTGTCATTTTCACCTTTTTTACAGCATAGGCAATTTCTAAAATTCACTTCACCAGCTAACACAATATGCACAGATTTGATTTGCAAAATCTGTTTTTGATATGGTGTAATTCTAATCTCACTTCCTGGCAAATAGAAGAAGAAGTGGAGGCAGTGACAGATTTTATTTTCCTTGGATCCAAGATCTCTACAGATGGTGACTGTAGTCATGAAACTAAAATAAAAAAATGCTTCTGAGGAGATAAGCTATGGCATCTTATCTAAGCTAGAAGGGAAAGGCAGTTTAAGCTTTTAAATAATTACTGATATTTTAAATGAGGTCAGGTACTATCCCTGGGTTTCATTCTTTTAGAAGAATAGGTCTATCAAAAATGAATTCAGTATCTTCATCTAAAAATTGGGTACCGATATACTAGATTATATGTATTTGCAGTCTCAATTGAGATGAGTTTCTGATCCCATCTAGTTTCCCCAGGTCATAAAAGAATATGTTGATTTGAGTCCTGTGTTAATTCAATTGTTCAAATAAGAGTGAATAATTGCCTCTTTGTCCACTGCAAACTGCTCTTACTGTCCAAATAAATGAGTCATTATCCAAAGCATATTCATCAATGAAGTGAAATGTTGTAGGTTTGTCAATGAAATGATTGTAAAACTGTAAGACAATAAATCATGATCTACATTTAGCTACCATGACCCACATTCCATTAAAAAGAAATGGATATAATGATTACATTCTGCTGTTTAAAGGCAATGCAAACTGCTAAATATTTATTATGTAGATCAAAGAGACTTTCCCAATATTACAAAAACATGTTCCATGTGAGCCATGTGTACCTCAAGTCTTAATCCTGATCCTTCAGCACAGCTTTTACCCTCCTGAATTTGAGAAACAAATGTCCAGCCAATCATAAATCTGCATAACTTTATGTACAGCCAATCAAATTAGAAGGTGCTCACATACAAAGTGGATTGCTGGCAATGAGGAACATTTCCTACAGTTTGCAAAGTCATATATTTGAAGATCGCATCACAATTGTAGATCACATGACCTGGTTCCGGTAACATTTAGACATTTTGTAGAGGTAAAAGACAAGTCTTGTTACATACATAACTAGACTATTTTAACTGTACTCTTTTACTTAAATGCAATCTATGTAAAGACAGAGGATATTTTTTTAATCGTGCGTTAGCAATATACTGGGGAATTGCGATTTGTGCAACAATTAACCACAAACTCATACAAACTTCACCAATGAAACATGTTGAGCTTTTTTTTAAATACATTTTTAAGTAATTGAGAATGAGCTATTTGAGAGTTTCCAGTAAAGTTAACAAATAAATCCAATTTCATGGAACCAGGGAACAAGTGGAAATATTGCCTTAATTAGGCTACAGCTACTAAGAAATAGAGAAATCTTTCATTAAAGACTCATTGGATAAAGTTTACATTTATTGTTATCTTTGGTTCTCAATTTTTTCTGCTTTGCCATATACTTGTCTTTTATTATCATAAATAACTATGACACCTTAAGGACTCCACTTACTTAAAACAAGATATTATAAGGTAAGAAATACAGTCATCTGTCAAATGTTTTTCAAGTGAATCTTACCTACTTGATGGACTGGGCCTGTTTCAATCTCTCTTTCTTAACATGGCTCACACTGTTTGCCTGGAAGCAATTAGTTGAAGTTGTAACTTACCTTCCCTTACCATGGGCCTCATTCAATTGTGATTTTGCAAATTGAATAGGGCTCTATATAAGCACAGAGCATATTTTTTACAGAAGTTTTTAGTTAGTGAAGACCTTGCTTTTGGATAGAAGTTCACTAACTAAAAACTTCTGTAAAAAATATGCTCTGGGCTTATAAAGAGCCCTATTCAATTGGCAAAATGGCATATTAATGAGGCCCAGAGTCAGTACCTCATTTTAAAATTATTTGATTTATAGGTAGCTTAATTGTTAATTTTATAACCGCACCTCTTAAACTATGGTATAGTGGATTATATGCTCACAGCCCTTCACCTAGTACTTAGACTGGACCTTTAATATAATCTGATATTTTCTGATATATATAATATGTTTACAATATAATTTATTAAAACCATTAACTATGTTTAGTATCTACATGGCAACATTTCATAATTAATTCCATGTGCCTATAGATAATCATGTATCTTCAATTTTTCATCACTTGTCATTGCAAACCCTTATACCCTCCTCTCTAGTGGGAGTTGTAACACACTAGTAAGATATGACATTTTACAATAATTCATCAAATATTCACCTTTGATTAAATCTATATAGTCTACTCTTAGTTTCACTTAGATACACTAGTTCTCAGTTTCTAATATATAATTACTGTCATACAGTAAAGAAAGTGCTATAATATTGTTTAATATTATTTTTTTTCCAATTAGTTTAAATATTAAACAGTCTTTTCTGCATTCGCATTAAACTAATCCATAAGCCAAACCAGTACTGTTTTAAATACCTTTACAGATCACATTAGTGACTTATTTTTTATTCTTTAGAAATATTTTGTTGAATTCTCGTTTAATTTCTACGTTTGATGAGTTTCTCTAATTGCTGCTCCCATCTGTGTATTTACAGATTTTTATAGGATAAAATGAAGAATGAATCAAAATAATTGGTTGCTTTTCTATGAAAAATGAATAATCAAGCAATTAGACTTTATTTGTGAAGACAGTACAACACAATACATCTTTTTCATGTTTTAAGCTCCTCAGGGTTTTGTTATTGATGCAAACCATGACTTGACTCTAAATATTTGAAATTGTCAAAATTAAAGGGTAAATGTAAATCTCTAATTAGATGGGTTATTGAGGAATCTAAGTGGGATGCAAGAAAGTATTATAACTCCCAACATTTAAAGTAGCCAAAGAAGGACACCCTTATTGCTGAAAAACAATTTACTTTTAACCAGTGTTACTGGCATTTTTTTAAATAATATACTGTCAAGAAGAGGGACCAGTTGGACAAGCAATGAATGGATCCCACCAGTTAGATCCTCTCTCGCTTCTGGATCTTGGAAAGTTGGCAGTCAGTAAGTTACTCTGTCCCAAACACTGAATAGAAAATGCACCATATTTCCTCACTATGGCCCTCATTCAATTGCGATTTGTCCAATTGAATAGGGCTCTAAATAAGCATACAGCATGTTTTTTTAAAGAAGTTTTTAGTTAGTGAAAACCTTGCTTTTGGATAGATGCTTACTAACTAAAAACTTCTTTAAAAAAATATGTTATGTGCTTATTTGGACCCCTATTCAATTGGCCAAATTGCAGTTGAATGAGGGCCTATGTCTCAAGCACACAGCAATAAGTAGAGACGAAGTCTTAGGAATCTCTTATATTAAGATAATTTTATTCTCCCATTCCTCTGAGCTCATGGGCCAAACAGCACCTAAACCCATGAAGAAAGTTAACGTTTACTTTTCAACTATCACTGTTTCCATGGCAATTCACAAAACCACTGTACTTCCCTTCAAGATTCTCCTCCCAGAAAACGGTTGTCATATATACCTAAAGTTTTCTTGCTTTTATACAAAGGAACACTCTTGGAAAAGAATAACTAATTTATTAACAATTAAGGAACTTTCCTAGTTTGCCAATCCATGTTTGTGGAGATTGGAAGCCACCATTAGGAGTTCCATTTCTGTCACTGACAATTAAAATGCTTAGCTGATTAATTCAAAAGTTCAAGTGCCAATTCCAGAGCTTATACCTGCAACTGTGACAGTTACATTCATTTTCAGTAGCTCACATCACCTAATAAACAGAGACCTTGTAGCAATAATCGGCTTTTACACAAATAATTAAACTTGTCTAAGTGTACTTGTGTTTCAGTGAAACTTCTGATTTATTACAGTATTTGCACTCTACATATACTCTGCAGAACAAAAGCATTCCTAGGCTCTCAGTGTATTTCTTACTGAGAAAACAGCGGAACTTGAAATAAAAAGTTGCATGTGGTTTAAGCTTTAAAAGAGATTTTGCCCCTAAATAAAATTGGTAGAACAAAACTAAAGATATCACTACTTCTGAGGGAATCAAGACAACATATATGATAGGTGGGTGTAAATCTTTTCCCCCATTAAATATATTTACATAATTATTTCTTTGTATGACCAAGTTAATTTTTATGTAATAAGTCACCAGCCTTAAACCTGCAGAGACGCCTTTATTCTCCTTTAACCGGCCTGTCCAGGCTAATGAGTATTACTGTAAAAAGGGTATCAATTCTGGGTGTAGTACTTTAGAAACCAACTGTCTCATACCTACCTCATAAGGTAGAACCAAGAAGTTTAGACAGGTTTCTCTGAAAAAAATAATTGGAAGACTGTGTCTAGGACTCTAAATAAAGTTGTGGCTTCATGAATTCTGAGCAGATTACTGATGGTGGGCAGTGTGGATCGGTGTTGGAAAATTATATGGAGACTCTAAAAAGCTATCTTCAAGCTTAAGTGGGGTTATGCAGCAATTAACGTGAGTGTTGGTAAAACTTAGAAGATGTTCATCTGCTTAGAGAACAGTCCTGATTGAAATGTTTCTGAAAAATTAGATGGTTCGTAAAGAAATAAGTTTGTGAGTAGCATGTTGCGATAGGTGAGCACGTTTCATAATGATAATAATAATGATTGAATGGCCATTGCACATCGAAACAAACAATTTTTATATGAAAAGTCTGACTAATGAATAATTAAGCAGGAGATTCTGCTATCTACATGTATAAACTGGACATAACGGTTGTCCTCTAAAATAAATATAATGCTCTTGGCTGTATAATAATGATAAAACCTAAAAGCCAATAGTTTCC
The DNA here is from genome assembly GCA_027410445.1 of Discoglossus pictus. Lineage (NCBI taxonomy): Eukaryota > Metazoa > Chordata > Amphibia > Anura > Alytidae > Discoglossus > Discoglossus pictus. The sequence continues at coordinate 319,838,541 of CM050166.1, read as the reverse complement.
ACAATCATTTTAGGCATGTTTTAGTATTAAAAATTGCTACAGATTGTACTATTTGTTATATTAAAAAAGACTCTCTCCCCGCAGCATGTCTTCCGGCAGTGAACTGACCGGAATATGCTAATGACGTGACGTGCTTGTGACGTAACATCATTAGCATATGCTGGTCACTTCACTGCCGGAAGACATGCTGCGGGGGGAGAGATGAGCACGCAGCTCATCTGATTACAATAACAAGTAACGAGAGAGGAGGATAGGGACTGGAGAGGGGGAAGTGAGGAGGAGATAAGGGGGAAGGAGGAGGATGATCAGGGGGCAAGGGAGAGTGATAAGGGGGGAAGGAGGGGGCAAGGGAGGATGATAAGCATGGAAAGGGAGGATGATGAGGGGGGAAAGGGAGGATGATAAAGGGGGAAGGAGGTAGGAGGAGGATGATAAGGAGGGAGGAGGATAAGGGGGAAAAGGAGGAGGGGAATTGGAAAGGGAGGTGATTGGAAAGATGGGAAGTGAGGAGGAGTATAGGGGGTGGAGGAGGAGGGAAGGGGGGAAGGGAGGAGGATAAGAGGGAAGGGGGAAATGGAGGAGGATAAGGGGGAAAGGGCGGTATGATTACGTCAGTATTTTTTAATTTACCGCTTTAACATTCTAAATACTGACATAATCATACTGCCAGGCACCTTGAGACAAATTAGTCAAATGAGCCACAGAAAAAATTACTCAAGAAATAAAAAGAAAATGTATATTATAATCTATATATATTATTGAAACATGTTGTTTATATTCTCATGTCTCATCTTTTTTACCTCCTTACATAACGCCGTCCCTGTGCTTCTTATTTTGCATGTTATCATTTTCCATAGAGCATGTTGCAGAACTTGAAGATCTCTCACTATGATGATTGGGCAGTGTCCTCCAGCTCAAGAGAATGTAATGGAGATGTCTTTTAGTAAATATAGGCACACAGTATAATGATCTAATTAATTGAAAATTACCTCAATTTGCTTTCAATTTTGGTTCAGAGAGATAACTGGGTCAGCTTATTTTTGGAAGAGCCACCAATATTTGCTAAGCTATTACTGAAAATACTATCAACTTTGGAGCCTTGTACATTTCTGAGGTTATTATTTATAAGGTAGCAGGAGCATTCACAAACTGAATGAATGCATGTTCTCTTTCCTTCTCCCTATTAAAATCAGTGTATTATTATAATATGTTGAAATAAAAGCATATACTATGCCAGATTTCTCACTTGTCAGATAATATTGTACTTTAATGAAGATTGATAAAGCAAACTGTTAATTAAAAACAATGTGGAGCACACCACTGTAAAGATATCCTAAAAGCATGTTGAAATACTTTTTAGAATTTTTTAAATATGTCTGTTTACATGTGACACAGGCATGCCCCCAGATAAAGCCACAGCAACAGCTCTGTGTAGCAATAGGACAGTTGTGGGTTAACTGCTTGGGGCATTCCTAAGTTTAGGGAAAAACTGTGATCAATCTTTGTCTTCACCATGCCTTCCCCGCACAGTTTGGCATATGTTTTTAATCATGGAACAGTTAGTAGGCAGGATACAATGTGTTTGTAAACAAAGCAAAAACTTTAGATTTTTTAGGTGTTATTAGTGTAATTAAAATATATATATATATATATATATATATATACATATATATATATATATAATGTTATTATACAATCATGCTCTTTCACACCATGAAGAGCACTCGCAGTGAGATAAACAGCCTTTAAGGTTTGCTTCTATGTTTTGTTTTTATTTTTTTCTGGGGAAGATGATTTTAGTATGAAGTTAGTCGTGCATAATCTCAATGTAATAAAACATTCAACTTGGGTTACAGAGACTACAGTAGATACAGTTTTAAGTAGTGCTACACATAATAAAAAAAAAAAAAAAAGTTAGAGGTTAGGTTAGTTCTATGGACATGATAACACACTCTGAGAGCAGCCTCTTTTAGCTCACTTGTGCCCTTCACAGGGAGAAATATCCTGTAGTATATCAGTCTGGTCTCACTCACTAGAGCGACCCAGACCCGAAATACCAGGCAATTCTACCCTGAACATGAGAAACAGCAAACCCCAGATGTACGTTTCGGCCTTCATTGGGCCTCGTCAGTGAGGTGATATACATTGTTTGATACCTCATTATACTGTGGCAAAAGAAGGTGAGAGCACTATACATCAAGGTTAGAGCACTATAGGTGTATTTATGTGCTAATAGGCAGGACTTTCAGCGTGTGTCTGTGTGTGTGTGTGTGTAAATAAAGGTCAGGAATGAATGTCTGTTCTGAGGTATATGTGTACGGAGAGAGACAAAGGAGTTTTATCTTTTTTGCAGTATATGTGTATATATAGTAAGGCTTAGAGTTTATCTGTGCATCAGTATATGAAGGAGTACAGATTGCCACCACTATTTAGTTTACAAGTAGATAATAAACAGACATTTAAAGTGGATCTCTCATCTTCCAGCCTGCTAGAGATATGATAAGAAAAAAATGATTTACTTAATTGATAGTCATTTTATTACATTGTTTTCCATTTCATGTAAAATAGTTGCTAGCTTTAAAACCATGTAATGCTATTATTCACTACAAAATTGTCATAGCTCAAGCAATAAGAATTTGAAACAGTGGTTTATCTTGAATGCATTTTACGGTGTCTTGTGAATTAATTCCCACTCAAAGTAAGAATTTGATCCCTTGCAGTAAATTGTATCTGAAAATATTACTAATTCTTAAAGTTTCATTACACAGTTGTCATCTTCATTTATATTATTATTAGTCAAGAAGCTAATTTATATTTACACAAATAACAAAAGACTTTTCTATTAAATCATCCTGATCAGGTTATGTTCTTGATTATTGAACAATAATAATGATATATATATATATGCTCTTTGCCAGATGGATTGTATTCTTCTTTATAGAGCTTATAAGTTAATAAGTTATCATCCAGCTATAATAGTAAGAGATTTAATTGACTGGTGATGTTCCAAATAAATGTCACTTTATAAATTAAATTCTAATCTACACAGGTGGAAGTAGGGTTGGGACAAGTCACTACAGCTCAGTTAGTCTGAAACTAGTTAATATGCATTTAAAAAAACAAACATGTATTACCTGATAATGGACAACTTATGGTAATATATCTAATAGATAACACTGGTCAACAAAGATTTTGTCTCAGAGCAAATAAGGGTTGTGCTATATGTAATTTATCCCACTGATTTCGAAAATGGTCTCAGAATTGTTCTATCAACCATAGTATTAAAGTTACATCCTCTTTAATATAATACATTGTGCTATATAACACATTCATACAGCATTAAGATATGTTCATTTTTCATCAGTAAATCAGTTCATCCTAGTATGCTTTTTAATTGTTGTAAATTCTGATTAGTCAGCGTAAAAAGGGCCCAGAGTCATAAACAGTTGAATCATAGTCAGCACTCCTGGCCAGTTGGTGGAAAGAGTTTGTTCTTGATACATCTAATGCTGTGTGTATCTGTTATTTGTGTAGTTGTATGTACATATTATGTTAATAATATAAAGTTAAACAATGCCAAGAAATTGTATTAATAATCTGGACTCATTTTGCTACATTTGCAGTGAGGTGATTTTTAAAAATCATAAACGTGGTTTTAAAGTGTTATGAGCTTTACTTTGGATGCAAAGTCAGTGACCAAGATAAAAGTTGGGCCCCTCATTTTTGTTGTCGTACCTGTGTCACACTTCACACAAGTTGGTCAACAGGTTCTCGGCACATGAATTTTGCTGTACCAATGATTTGGCAAAAACAAAAAGATCACTCCACAGATTGTTACTTGTGTCTTACAATCATTTCAGGCATCAATTCTAATCAAAGTACACTGCGGCACATCTGTGCTGCATAGTGAAGAATTGCCTGTGCCAACGCCTCCAGAAGAAATAATACTTAGTGATGATGAACAAGAAAAAGATCCTGTAGAGCATGGGGATGATGATATAAGGCTTGATCAAACTTTTGAGGCTTTATCCTCATTGGTACAACCACATTTCCTTACCCAAGGAGATCTCAATGACATTGTCTGAGACTTGAACTTTTCGCTCCAGGTTGAAATGGAATATTCTACATAAGGAAACTAAAGTGTTTTTTTTTAGAGATTGGCATATTGACTTTAAGGATTTCTTTTCACTTGAAGATGAACTTGTTTTTTGCAATAATGTTTATTCTGTCATGGAAGCACTTGGTCACAAGTACAAAACAGAGGCTTGGCGTTTAGTTATCGATTCTTTTAAAGTTACCTTGAAAACTGTGCTTCTCCACAAAATACATTCCCACCAGTGCCACTAGCTCATGCTGCCAATATCAAAGAAACTTATGAGAGCGTGAAACTTGTGCTTGAAAAAATCAAATATGAAGAAAACAAGTGGAATATCTGTGATGACTTGAAAGTAGTCCCTCACTTTCTTGGACTACAACTTGGTCACACAAAGTACAGCTGTTTTCTTTGTGAGTGGGACAGCAGAGACCAAAGAAATCATTACTCATTCCCGAAACAATGGCCAAAATGAACATCAATAACTCCAGGACAGAAGAATGTTGTCAATAAACCACTCGTTGATCCAGAAAAAGTGTATCTACCTCCACTCCATATACAGCTCGGTCTTATGAAGAACTTTGTCAAAGCGTTGAATCGGAGTGGACCTGGATTTACATATTTAAGAAAAAAAATCCCAATGATCAGTGATGCAAAGATCAAAGAGGGGGTCTTTATAGGACTTCAAATAAGACAATAGTCAGTTGATAGTCAGTTGACCCAGGCTGAAAAGGCTGTATGGAAATCTTTCAAGAGTGTTGGCCAGAACCTTGTAGGGAAACATAAGGCAGACAACTACAAAGAAATAGTGGATGATCTTTAGCATGGGATGTAACATGTCTTTGGAAATCCATTTCTTGGATTCGCACCTAGAATCCTTCCCAGCAAATCTTGGGGATGTCAGCGATGAACATGGTGAACAATTTCACTAGGACATTTCCAAAATGGAAAAGCATTACCAGTGCAAGTGGAGTCCAGCAATGCTTGCTGATTACTGTTGGACTCTTACGAGGGATGTTCCTGACAAAAAATACAGGAGAAAATCATATACTTCTACCCTTTAGGGGAGTTAGTCCTTTACTATGTATGTATTTTAAATATATGTAAAACTGTATACTGTAAACTTAAAATCATTGTCTCTCAAACTCCTTACGTGATAGAGAAATTCTAAAAAATATATTTGTATTCAGCACAAAATATACTATTGTGACTTCTGAGAAAAAAAAAATTCGTTGAACAATTATAATTAGCTTTTTTTACTTGATTATTGAAAAGTAATTACTTAAACTGTATTCTTAGAAGAATGGACACAGTTTTCTAATGTTTCTTCCAGAGGCAGAGTACCATCTTACTGCATGGAGATGTTCTATGGAATTGAGATATATTCATCTACAGTATAATCTAAGAAACAAACATCACCAGATAATGTCATTTTAGGCAATGATCCAAAATGTTTTTATTTTCTTACATATGAGACCGTAGTACTATATCCACTCTCATATTAACCTTATAAAATATAATGTAGGAAACATGTTGTGATGCCCAGTAGCCACTGGAGTCTCTGTGGATTGATTCAGCAATGCCATGTGGTGCATGGCACAAGGAACCCCTTTCAGGGCAAACATGGCACTGTAAATATACATATGGACTGTTACAAATGGATATATGGACTGTATCTTGGCTATTATTTCCCTGTGAGCAGGGTGGTCATAATTGTGGTACCCCATGGATGTATAGCTTGGGTTGCCATGCTGGCATGTATGATTTTTTATTGCTTTCATGCCCATGGGAACCCCTATGGACTTTTGGGACTTAGTAAACTAAAAAGCCTTGAGTAGACATGGATTGAAGTGGCACAACTGTTCCCTTTTCTTCAAAGAAATTACCCCACCATCTGAATACCTGAACAGTGGTTGCCATGTTGCCCCAGGACTGATAATGTCAGATGTTTGTGTGAGACCTCCATATTGTGTATTGTTGGCCATGTTCTACTATCAGCCATCCAGTCAATGTTCCTTTATTGAGCCAGTCCACCATTTTGTTCTGTGACTCCATGTTTACACATGGTTGCTGAATACATAAAGGTCCCTCCTCTACCCCTTCCTCGCAGACAGTCTGTCTCCAGGAAGGTATGCTATTCAACATTAACACCGCCCCCCCTTCATGACAAGAGGCAGCCAAATAGTGACAATACTGTATTAATTATCTTTTCTCAGGTAATGGGATACCCTGCTGATCAGTAGAGGCATACACAAGGGGGTGCTAAAGAGAGTGGGGGAGAGGTGATAGTTCAGTCTTAGTAATCATATTTTTATAACACTAGATTTGTGGCATACCGTAGATCCCCTCTTTAATGTTCATACAGAAATATGAGTATGGATCATGGAAGCCTATTCACTAGGCTATCTTTGCCTTGAAAGGGGGATTGCATAATCTGTATGCCAAGCCATAGGTTGAAATGGGTTTGTTTATATGTAACTTTTAATATCATGTGTTTGGTCACCAGGACTGCTGCCACCATGATGGCAGAGATAGGGTTAGCACGTGTGCAATGTCATTCTATCGTGCTATGCAATATAAGTCCAAACAGCTAGCTCTCTTGGACTATTTTCTACCAAGAATTATGTTATTGTATCCATTTGAACCTTTAGATGTCATGTTTAGTCTTGAAATGCAGGATATTCCCTGGAGGGTTTAATAAAACAGGTTATGTGGCGCTCCTATTATGATTGGGATTAATATTATTATTAACTAGGAAATTGCACGTCAAAAATGACGGGATTAAAATTGACTGGCAATGCTGTTTGGCAATGCTGTTTGCCACACAATTTGAGGCTTCTGCTCCTCTGAGCACCTTTTGCGCTCTTTGCGAGCCTCTCCCCCCGTGTACTTCAACTTTCCTGTTTTGCACTGATCACCTTCAGTGCTCATCTCGAGCCCCATGCTGAGCTCCTTTGGTGCTTATTGCGACCCTTTCCTCCCGCCTACTGTAGGGTCGACTCATTGCAGGTTTAGTTAGCCTGCAAGTTTTGTGCTTGCAGGTGTCTTTCCACCATCACCCCCCGCCTCCCCCCTTCCCTGTGTCTTTCTCCTCTGTGTGTCTGCTGAATGATTGTGTGAAACGTGCTTACTGCTGTTGTTTTTTTTTCCACGTCTCGCGTGCCTGGTTTTTCTCAGGCTCATTTTCATCCAGTTTCAGAATGTTTATGTTTTTCGTCCACCATTTTTTTCCCTCGCTTAGCTGATTTTGTATTGACGAAAAACCCAAATTTGCTTGCAACCTCACTCCCAGGCTTCCTGGCTCTCCCCTGTGCTGTGTGTGTTATAATTTAGTTTGTTTTCGTGTTTTTAGAGTTACTCGATTCGGTCACATTTACGACCCTCGCAGTTGCATGCCTCAACTTCTAGCCTCACTTTGGGAGGCTCTTAGTCGCGTGAAGCTGCTTGCCGCCTAAGTCACGAGGCGAGCAGTGCAATGAGTGCCTTCTGCGCTCATTGCAGGCTAAGTCCTGCGTGGTTGATGGCTCACCTCATTTTGAGAGGCCAGCAGTTGTGGACCTATGGGCCGCAAACGGCTCGCCTCGCTTCGCAAGGCTCGCAAAGTGTGACCAACATCTTAAGCGTTTCGGAAATTGACAACTATATATGTGGTATTAACCCTTACTGGTAAACCCTTATGGGTAAGAGGCATCCCCCTCTTCTCTAAGCGGTGGCAGCAAAGGGTTAACCTTAAGTCCCTATAACTGTAGATGGTCATTTGGCTATCCAGGTTTGCTCTCTCTCTGACCATGTGTTGCTAATTGACCTCTACTGAGTCCATAGAGAAGGGACTTTCTGACATACAGAACAAAGGGAGTATTTGTTAATTACTGTCCCGGGCTCCAAAGCAGCTGGGGAGTCACTAGAAAGGCTGACATTACGTGATTGACAGGAGGACTACATGTTTAGATGCAGGAGGCTTGCGGATTGGCTAAGGGAACTGTTGCTAAAGGGTGTGCCTTGGTGGTGAAGGGTGACTGCTGTGAATAAAAATGTTGGATTTGTGACTAATAAACAATTTTCATATATAATTATGTGTCTGCTCAATATTGAGGGATTAATCATGATCATAGAGGTTAATAATTCTACATCTGCCTAAAAGAAGAGTTACAGCCATTAACTCTGCTGCTCTTACTGGGGATTCTCGAGTTCCCGTGATCGCCCTGAGGATTTAATAATGGTCTGGTTCTATCTCTGCTAGCAGGGATAACTACAAGAACCATCACGTACCGCTGGGTGGGTCAGAACCAGGTTCTGGGTGAGCCCAATTGAAGTAGCAGTTGTGACACATGTTCATTGTATCTGCAGAAGCATTTTTGTATGTTTCAATCATTTTATTGTGTTTTTCATAAAACACAACATTTCTACTTTGTTATCACAAGATATTTTTTGTGCAGTGTTGCTTATATTTCTCTGCCTAGAAGTCATAGGACAGGGATGGGTGGAATTACCTTGTGTGATTGTCTGATATACAGAGTGAAAATAAAGGCAAGAGATGGATCACAATAGGAAAACCACATTGTGCAGTTATAGGCAAGTGTGATATGTATACGCTAAGCAGAGCCAGATAAGTGCTTTATCTTTATGTAAAACGCTCCTCTGTATGAGATGTATTGAAATAGCTCTCATCTTTCTTATATGATGGTTATCTTTTTTTATTTCCCTTTTAGCTCCATTGCATGCTTTTTCCAATCATTTTCTTAAAGAAAATATATTCAATGTAACTTTTAAAACTTACCTTTGAAAGTTAGTGTTTCAAGAACCAGTAGAGCTTCTTCTGTCCACCTCCTATTAGGTGTCATGGGGATGATGAGGATTCTGAATGGTGTCAGAATCCTCTCCCACCTCTAGAGACATGATAGGAGATGGAGATTAGCATATTTGCTGAATTTTGAAAAGCTTCAAATTTTTTAATTTGTTTCTACACATACTTATTTTATAGCTTTAAAAGTTATTCAATAAATAAATAAAACCATACTGTATGACCACTATGACATTTCTATGTTTACTACTCAAAATGTTTAATTTTCTCTTACAAAATGTAGTAGGCTTTCCATTTTCTGAGTGTCATATAATCCAATTATTTAGGCTTTATCACATTTCAGTTAAATTGCACAACATTTAAAGTGTTTGGGTTTTGCATTTCAAAGAATTAAGTCTTGCGTGTGTTTTGTGATCCAGTCAACCATCAAGAGTATGGATGAAACGCGAGCTTAAATAGGCAAGTCAAGATGTTTGGATGCACTAAAGATTTATTTATGTGGAAATAAGCAAAAAAGCATATTTACTTTTTATACATACACATATAAAGCCCTATGCTAATCGGTCGGTGTAAACTCCGGTATAGCTGTAAATTGTCTGCTGGAGTCTTTTCTTCTCAAGTTACAACAGTATTTTAATCATTCACTCCCCCACATTAGAGCACTCAGCACACAGCCGTAAACCCTGCCTTAGATGCAACAGATTTGTGTGCAGGCAGTAGCCAAAACAAGCTTTATAGGAGATAGGAACGTCATAAATCTTATAACGATTGGGAAGTGCAGTAACAACTGCCCGTAACTGGCTACGACAAGGAAACAGAGATATATATACAAACTATTTGTTTTTTATTTATTAATTAATTTTGATATTAAAATTATGGGACAATTGTATTTATAACTTCAATAAATAAAGATGTGTTTATTTTGTGTCAAAATATTATATAGTTATAGACAATGTATCAGAGCATTTGTTCCTAGGCAACTTGGTTTTGTGACATGTATTAACCCCTTGAGTACTGGGTTGTGTGTTACCCTGGATTTTGTATCATAAAATGGGCTTAATACTAACATATCATGTTTTTTAATTACACATACATTTATATCAGATTGTTAAGTGTTAAATAATGTGGAAATGTTATCATTTTGTAGTGCTTTGTGTGCTGTACTGTCACTTTAAATGCTTCTGTGTTGGTTCAGCAAGGGTTTGAAAACCACTTCTGAGTGGTGTTTGGTACACGTAAATCTTTCTTCTGCTTTTTGTATTGATGGCAGTGCCCTTTTTTGTGAGTGATCTGTAAAATCTTATCAGCTTAGGGTTTAAGTGTCAAAATAACGAGTAACTTGTAAATTATTTTCACTGCAAAACTCAATGGAGTTTTTTGCCTTACCTTTCGTTTGTGTCATGAATTTCGCTCAGAGCAGTGACCTGTAGGAGTTTTCTTGCAATGTTTTAGAGATTGGGGAATAGCATAGCTAAGTAGGATTTGCTCTGCAGTTAAGGCACTCATAAGTGATTTTTCAGCGATTAGCATAGGGCCCATATTCAGCATCCATTATTGGTATCATAGACAAATGTGTCTCATTTTCTAAAATATTTAATACAAAGAAATGAAGGTTGATCTTTGACCTCTAGTACTACTATTTAAAAATACACATACACACACACACAAGCATGTGTCTAAAAAAATAAGAATTTATTAATGCTACAACCAAAATACATAGAGCTGGAAATACAGTGACATAATTTCATAGCATCATTTATTACGCAACTTTATTTGAGATTCTACCATAATGCACATAGAAGGACAGAATTCAATACAGTATGTCAATAACAATTAAGACACTGTGATTCATTAACGAATCTGAACAGTTTGAGTTTAATGAAATTTATTAGGTATATTTATAAAAATGGGCTTATTTAACTCATGCAATACATTTATCACTGTTCAATGATACTGTGCAAAAAATATAATATTTTAAGGTAATATTTATCTATCACAAACCATACCTTTTTATTAATATACCTGAGCAGAGGATATTTAAACGGCCAATAAATGCTCCAATAACCGGATCTAGATATTTTAGTTAGACATTGATTATTCATTAAATTAATACTGAATGGATTAAAAATGAATATTCAATAGTAAAGATAGTTTCAAACAATAGCTCACACATTGCTGCTTTGCAATCCCTAGCTTACTGCCATTGGAGTGGCTATTGCTCTGGTAGGGAGGCTGGTCTAAAGTGTTTATAGATTGATAGATAGATAGATAGATAGATAGATAGATAGATAGATAGATAGACGCCAGTTTGTGTCTAGAATATGTTGTACGTGCTCGGAAGGCTTACTGTTTTTCACATGTCAATTACCACCTTATCACCCCTGGCTAGGTGGCAGTCAGAAAGGCTGGCCTCTATTCAGATTGCTCTGAAAAGTTTGTAATATCTCAAGGTCAGTGCTGCTCCTATGCCATTGCTGACCTTACAGTGGTGGAGACAAGCATATTGACTGGAGACTAAGAATCTGATGTTAGAATGCAATTTTGATATTTAATATTTTTTTAATCTCAATGTTTTTATTATATATATATATATATATATATATATATATATATATATATATATATATATATATATATATATAATGTTCTTAATTCCTATTCCAGTTCTAACATTTTGTTCAACATGGGTTTGTACTTGAAACATAAAGCGACTCTGTATTATATTAGTATACCAGTATACCAGATGGATAGGAATCAGTAGTTAAAACTGCTTTGCATGGAGGAGAAAGCTTCCACATTGAAGCAGATGATATAGTGACTGACACCCTGGCTGCTATCCACCTTCTGTTAACTTTCCATTAAAAGCATGTGAGCTTTTAAAGAGCCCTGGCATTACTTGCACTGTTCATTATTTTACACCATGATACTATTACATCCTAGGCAGGAATGTTAATGAAAATGTATTTAGAATAATGTAAAAATCAGCAAAAAATGATACTTCATACCTTTAAGCTCAAAATACTCTTAGGATAAAAATGAAAGTTTTCCTGGCAAGTATAAATAGATTCATATTTATTGTTAATGATCCTATACTATAAGCTTCTGTAGAATTGCTTGATATATTGCACAGTAAAATAACGTCAACTATTTTTAGTACACTAGCGACTTGCCCGTCAAAAAATTACGGGACAAAAAAATTTGAAGCCAAAGCAATGCTGTTTGCCACACAATGTAAAGCTTTTGCTCCTCTGAGGACCTTCAGCGCTCATTGCGAGCCTCATGCATCGTGCGTTTGGCGCTCATCTCGTGCCTCACAATGAACGCCTTCATCGCTCATTGCAAGCCTCTCCCATTGTGTCCTTCAAGTTTCATGCTTTGCAACAATCATCTTCGCCGCTCATTGCATAGACAGATATATAAGTACAGTGTTAAATATACAATTTTTTAGTGCATTGTAAAATAGAAAATGTTGTCAGGTCTCAGAGCATAATAAAGTAATCTAAATCTGTAACTGCTTTGAGAGTGCTATCGCTGGTAGCCAATGAGCAGTAATCCAGATATATAAGTGCAGTGCAAAAAGTCAAATTTTTTTTAGTATACATTTCTATTTTCCATTACTAATTAATACTTATTAAATTAATGTAGGCTAATAATTTATTAGGAATGTATTAGGAAGTGTAGAGCATTAATGTATTCATAAAGTAATGGCAGCTTAAAATATGCTATTTAGAGTTTTTTTTATATATATTTTTTAATAATAATTAATTAATTACCGTATTTTTCGCCGTATAAGACGCACTTTTTCTTCCCCAAAACTGGGGGAGGAAAGTTGGTGCGTCTTATACGGCGAATATACATTTTCACACTGCCTCTGTCCTCTTGATTTCACCCCAGCGCTTCCTACCAGCATCGCTTCGGCCGGTGCGTCCTAGTGACGTCACACACGCAACGCTGCAGTACACGAGGAGTGCTGGTAGGAAGCGCTGGGGTGAGATCAAGATGGCAGAGATCAGAAGAAAGGTGAGGATCAGGAGGATCAGGAGGGTCAGGGAGGGTCAGGGAGGGTCAAGGGCTCCCAAATGCTGCAGTATATGGATATGGATATGTATGTGTATGTATGTGTGTGTGTATGTATGTGTGTGTGTATGTATGTGTGTGTATATATGTATGTATGTATGTGTATGTATATTTATGTGTGTATGTATATGTATGTATGTGTATCTATAAAGGTGAGGATCAGGGGGGTCAGGGAGGATCAGGACGGTCAGGGAGGATCAGGAGGGTCAGGGAGGATCAGGAGGGTCAGGGAGGATCAGGAGGGTCAGGGAGGGTCAATGGCTCCCAAATGCTGCAGTATATGGATATGTATGTGTATGTGTGTGTGTGTATGTATGTGTGTGTGTATGTATGTGTGTGTATGTGTGTGTATATATGTATGTATGTGTATGTATATTTATGTGTGTATGTATATGTATATATGTATGTATGTGTATCTATATATATATATATATATATATATATTTATTTGTGTGTAATGTAGGTGTGTATGTGTGTGTAAAGTGTATTTGTGTTTGATTCAGATTTTTTTTTTTCTTGTTTTCCTCCTCTAAAAACTAGGTGCGTCTTATCTGCCGGTGCGTCTTATAGGGCGAAAAATACGGTACTTAATAAATTAATATACTTGACCTATTTCTAATTAATATATTCAGAAATCAATAGAGCCTGATGAGCCAACAATCTCTTTTGATTTCCCTGCAGCATACAATGTACAGTTGGACTGTTACTGCCCTGAGGAGAAAGTGTCAGCAATGTGCCAAGTGTGCAGTATAAATAGGCTGCTTGCGCGAGGCCAGACCGTTTGTTTAGTCGGGTAAAGCGACATTTTAGATTCGTAATGTTATTAGTTGCAAGTTAGTGTTGTAAAATGGCGGCAATTGTCTATGTGTTACGTGGCTCGCAAGCATTTTCCGTCCTTTCTAATAGTGTATTTTGTACCTCGTACGTTCATGGGTAAAAGTGGTACGCAGCTGGCGGTGTTTTGTGTGGTTCGGGGTCGTGTAGCCTTGTTTTCATTTTTCTGGCCACCATTTTTTTTCTCGCTTAGCCGATTTTCGAGTGCCGAAACTCAGCAAAATTGGCTTAAATTTGCGTGCAATTTCACTCCCAGACATTCTGTCTGTCCCCCCGTGCTGTGTGTGAGTTTGTTTTTGTTTTTTGATTTGCGTGGTTCGGCCGTTAACTTCGTATTTTTCCAACCTCGTAATTTTTAAGTTCCGTGTTCCTAAACTGCTTGCAGCCCAAGGCAATCACGTGTTTCCTAACTGCTTGGAGGCTAAGTCCCGCGTCTTTCAATGCCTCAACGGCTCACCTCGCTTTGCGAGGTTTACAGGAGCGCCTTCGGCACTCATTTCTGCCTAAGACCCGCGTGTTTCAATGCCTCAACTGCTCGCCTTTGGTGCTCATCGGCTAAGTGCTCCAAGTTCGGAAGACTTCTGTGCTTCAATGGCTCTCCTCGCTATGAGAGGCAAGCAAGCGTGACGACGAATCGCAGTTTGACAACTATTATACGTGATTGATACCATATTTTATCTTACAATATTTTTCAGTACAATTATTTTTCATAAGATTATGCTTGAGGATTAGGATGTCACAGGGCACAATTCTTTTTTATTCATTTTTTTTTGGTTAGTCTTTTTTTCTGAATTTATTTTATATTTTAGTACCGTATATACTGGAGTATAAGCCGAGTTTTTCAGCTGAAGGCTGAAAAAGGCCCACTCTGCTTATACTCGAGTCACCCTGTCCCCCCCCCCCGTGTCTCTCCACCCCTGTGTCTCTTCCCCCCTCTCCCTCTCCTGTGTCTCTTTCCCTCCGCCTCCCTTATCATCCTCCCTCCTCAACCCCCCTTCTCAACCCCCCTCCTTATCCTCAACCCCCCTTCTCAACCCCCACCTCATCCTCAACCCCCCTCCTCATCCCCAACCCCCCTCCTCAACCTCAACCCCCTACTCAACCTCAACCCCCTCCACATCCTCCCTCCTCATCACGTTACCCCTCTCTAAATACCTCCCCCTCTCCCTTTCCCCTCACTTACCTTCCATCAGCTGCTCCTCCGCGCGTCTTCCGGCTGTGTCGGGACCCAGCATATGCTAATGACGTGATGTCACATGCACGGCACATCATTAGCATTGGCCGGGTCCCGACACAGCGGGAAGACGCGAGGAGGAGCGGAGGGAAAAAAATAAACATTTAAACACTTACCTTGAAGTTGGCAAAATCTATTGTAATTTCTGACATTTTAAAATTAAGCTTAACACCCCCTCCATAATTAGTTTTGGCCAATCCGGTTAGATGAAATATTTAAGCCATATCACTGTTAGTTGCTATGACAACAGCATACAGCATAGACAGGAGGCAGGGATGAGTCATATCCCAGCAGTGACTGGGGGCTGCTCTACTATTGGCTGAGCAAGCAAGAGCAGGTAAATAGTGGGTTGATATTGCTCCCTGCATGCTGCATGCTAATTGGGTGGGGATCAGGAAGTTGTGTAGACACAATTATTAGAGGGTTTTTTAGTTATTAATAAAATAAAATGTTTTATGAGATGTGCTGTATACATATAGGCTGCTTTTTGCCTATAGAGTGCAGAAATGTATTAATCACTTATGCCTTTAAGTCTGCAGTGAAGAACAAAGGAAATTTTCCCATAGAAAATAACAGTCACAGCCTTCAGTGAAGCACGTTGAAGTCATAGTGAATATAGTGAAAAGTCATACCCAATATACACAATATGACAAAATAGATGACATTGTAGTTGCAGATCTAGTAAAATAATATCTAAAGGAAAACATTTATAATCCTTATCACAATATAACACTGGAGTTTTACTGGAGCCGACATTATATTATACAGTTATCAGTAAACTGCAGACCTTTCAGGCACATAAGGAACCATTCCCTAAAGCTTTAAAATGTACACAGACCTTTAAAAAGTGAGATGAAGTAACTAATACAATTTTAAAATATGTCTTTAATAATGTTTTTATTTTCTTCAAAATTAACAAACCTTTTAAAAATTATTTGCAAAAGGTCCCTTTATCGAGGCATATTTAGAAAAATAGAATAACATCTACATAAAATACACCTCTTTTTCTGCGATTGGTGCTTTTTAAGTAAGATAAAATACATTTAAGTCATGCAATATCAGATATAAATTATGAGATGTAAAAAATAATCATACAGTTTTATCTTTTTTACAGATACAAACAGAAAAAAACAGTTAAAAGGTGTCAAAATGAACTTTATCATTTTGAAATTTGCTCTCAATTCACCATTGTTTTTGTAAGAGTGAGTCTGTCGAGAGCACCTGTCATACTCGGGCTGTTTCAAAACATCTGAATGATATTAATTTTTGAAGAAAGAAGAGAAATAACATTCTCATATAAAAGAAGTCCAAACAAGTTTCATCCACCTGTGTTTTTTTCTTTTTCGGATAAGAAAGTTCCCAGCTGAATCATACATTCTGTACTGACATGTATTATAAAAATGTTTTTTGAACATGAAATTAGCTTAAAGGGGTAGGAAACCAGCTTATTTTATTAGATGATATGTCTATTTCTGCCTTTTGAACATTGAACATATAATTGAAGTTGTGCTGTTATATTCCTTTATTCCTTCCTATTAAATAGAGAAGGAGTCACTTAAGCAGGTCGCACCGATGAGACTTCATGGTGTGAAAGAGCACATGATTGTATATTAAAATTATCTTTTTTTAAATACACTAATAACACCTAAAAACTCAGAAGTATTAGGTCTATTTACAAACACACTGTGTCCTGCCTTCTGTTCAATGATTAATAACATATGCCGAACTGTGCGGATGAAGGCATAGTGAAGCCAATGATTTATAGCATTTTTTTCCATGAACTTAGGAATGCAGCAAGCAGTTAACCCACAACTGTCCTATTTAGGTAAATCCAGCCTGGGAGCAGACCAGTGAAATATGTAAACAGAGATTACATGTATTCATTTATTAGTGAAAAATACAGGCATTTAAAAAAATTAAAATGTATTTCAACAGGGTTTCAGGAGATCCAAATTGTGCTAAATTAAGTGGCCCTTTAAGCTGAAAAAGCTGAGCATAGAGATTTTATGTTCATATGATATGAATTCTCTAGCTGTATTCATTAACAATTTCATAATTGGGTACTTTGTTAGAAAATATTAATATATACACATAATATAAGAGGTAGTTTATGAATCATGGCTCTATAGATTATAAAATATATAATAGAATAGACCAGGGCTTTAAAACACTTCCTGTCCTGCACAAACATGATAACAAATAAGAAATTACTCTACCACTAATGTACATCTTGGCTTTCTCAGGTGTCATGAAAAAACAAGACAGTCAGTTTAGTAGCTTACAGAATGTTAGAAACAGTTCAAAGGAGGGTAACTAAATGGTGCATGGTCTAGGACAAGGGACAATCTCACTGACATTAATATGTATTGCTTAGAGAGGGGTGATATGACAATCATCTTCAAGTACATCAAAATATCTTCCAGTGGAATGAAAGAACAAAAGGTCATGATTTGAAGATAAAGGCTAGAAGTTGTATGGATAATGTGTGGATGAACTACAGTTAAAGGGACATGAAAGGCTTCTGGATTTTACTTGGATACAATATACAGTACCTATGTATCTATTTACTTTTATGTACTTTACTTTATTAAGAAGTGCTTAAAACTCTGTTTTCTCTGGCTAAAAGCATAGACATTATAATTGCTTGGGTCTCCCCTCTGCAGCTCATGTAGCTCATGAGGAAACAGAGTGAACTGCAGTGTTTCAAATTAGCCAATGAAATTACAGAGAAATTGTCACTGATTGGCTAATGGTCACTGATTGGATTCTATGACTCAGTATGACCATACTGTGTCTTCATGAGCTACAGAGGGAAGGCACAATTTTGCATGAAATTGGGCAGAAAAGCTTTTACGGAATTCTTAATAAAATAAAGTACACAAAGGTAAATAGATAAATAGGTGTATTATATCCCTAGTAAAATCCAGAAAATGTGCATGTCCCTTTAATTGGAACAGTTTTTCAGTGAAATTAGTACAGACAAACAAAGAAAATAAATCTATATAAAGCTGAGGATAACTTAAACTTTCCATTGGACAGTATGCAGTTAATATTCATTGTCTGCACCATTACATTTTATCTTAAATATAGACAGTCCTACCTTATAAACTGCTTATGACATTTTATATTTGCCTATCTGTATTATAGTAATGTTCCATTTTGTAATTTAGGAGGAAGGGAACATGATAATTTTCTAATGTGTCAAAGTTATTTTTGATCATCGCCATCAATGAACTAGAGCTGTTCCCAATCTTAAGTAACAACTGTATTGTCTTTTCTGTTAGATTATGAACATGGTAACGAAAAATAAAAAGTGAAGAACCTTTGTAGTTTACATTTAGTGACCTATTCTGAGGTTAAATGCGATTCAAGGATCACTGTTCGATTAAAAAGTATGTTTGAATAGTTGAGTCTCACTAAGAGCATAATCAGTAAGTAAAATTTCAAAAAGCTAGTTTAGTTACAAAAAAATAAAAATACAAATTATGCTACTACTGGGCCTTGGAGACATCCATGATAATTTAGTGAATGTTGTGTCAGAGGGGTGTTTACATTTCAGCAGGACAGGGATTATACTTATTATTGTGAGATAAACTTTAATTAGTAGCGATATTGGCTTGAATTCTCTTTCAATTTATTTTGACCATACTGAGAAAAAACCTTTCAGTGTTAACGTAAGAAATTACAGGCAGCAATCAGAAATCCTTTTACCGGGAACATTTTTCATTTCCATTAGAAAATGTGGCACTTGCAATTAGGAAGGAAAAGCCAACCCAATAGAAGAGAAAAACAGTATTACTGGAGGTATGGACTATAATAATGATGTGCTAATGGGAAAAGAGAAACTTATAATAGGGAACAAATACATATTTTAAATGTTTGTACCTATTAGCTCTTAAACTCATATTTTCTTATAAAAAAAAAAACTTTATCTTATAAAAGCAAACACATGTCATTAGAAAACTAACATTATTCTACAGAAGTTTCAAATTTGTATTATTTAAAATAATTACAAGTACTTTATCAATTGAATTTTATTAAATATAGACATACCGTATATCAAAAATATGTTTCTAAAGACATTATTTTATAAATATCAATATTAAAAATTCCATAGATATGTGTTATATATGTGACTTTTAGATATCAGATACCAGAAATAATACAACAGGAGTAATGAAATATTTAGTGAAATCTAAAAATATGTGGATCTGAAGATCGATGTTAATATCTGGCTGTCTGAATAGAAAACAACTCATAATTATAAATTATGAACCCAAGAGAACTAATGTTTCATATTTATGATTTCCAAAAATAGAATAATGCATGGATTTAAAGATTGAGGATCCTCATCAGATCTCAGTCTACTGAGATTCACCCATCCAGATGTTGACATTGCATTTTTTTATGATATGGAATAATGCATGTACATGACTGAATATTATTATAATTGCTTTCTAAAACATCCCTGCTTGTGTAGAGCATTTGTGTAACCAACCTCCAGTGATCACTATAAAATATTTATTTTACACTATTTGGTTTTACAAATAACTAATGATAGTTGGTATTTCAAATAATCACTAGATGGAAAGTTTAGGCAGAATTTAAAATAAAATATAACTTGAAAATTGCCTTTAGGAAACATAGGGTGATGGTTTACATTTTAAACCTACTCAACACAAAAATTATATCTTTTTAAGGTGTTAATTTTGTCTTTGCCATGTACATAACCCGTGTATAGCGCTATGGAATATGTTGGTGTGTTACAAATGAAGGATAATAATAATGTACTAGCCACTTATGGACTGTTTCTCAACAGCATTTAAAAAAATACTGTCAGCAGAGAAGTTCCTAACTCCATGCCATTTGAAAATATATATATCACAATTGATATATCTGTCCAAAAATGTTACAAGTTTAAGAAATTTTAATCACCAGTGAACTCTTCAGATGAGCGGTGTGTAGTATCCAGGAATGTCAGCTGCCATTGATTTTCTGGGAGTCTCACTGATTTGAAGTCAGCACTAGTGATTTTACATCAAGAGTATCACAGACTTAATGTGACTCTGTGTAACTTTGACCAGAAGTAATTTTTTACATTTTTGAAGCTTTTCATATCAGAGCTGCCTGAATGCAGAAAGTGTTAAATATGTTAGTTAGTAATGTAATTATACAACAGTCATCAAGTCATTGGAGTTATTTTAATTACCTAAAACA
Organism: Discoglossus pictus; assembly: GCA_027410445.1. Taxonomy (NCBI): domain Eukaryota; kingdom Metazoa; phylum Chordata; class Amphibia; order Anura; family Alytidae; genus Discoglossus; species Discoglossus pictus. Next base: position 319,818,285 of record CM050166.1, on the reverse strand, counting down.
ATTATTTGCCACAAAAGTCGCCATATGTACTATGCACCATTAGTTAGAGTGAAAAAATATGTAGAAAATGTGTTTACATTTTTAAAAATGATGAATGAAGAATTGACTTAGATATTGTTATTTTAGTTTTGCCCTTGAAGCCGTCCCATAAGACTCTGCATAAATAATGAGGCTGGAGTCTGTAACTGTTATACATTGTATTATGGATATACACTACCTTTAAAAGGAGAGTGTGGTGGTGTAGTGATGGGCAACCCTCTTTAAAGATTTTTATCATTGTTTAGTCTTAGGTTTGATTCCCTTGTGTTCCACTTGTTTTTTTTATAAAAAAAAGTCCCTTTTTATTTTATTATATATACCACTAATGTCATTATATACATCACTAGAGAAAGAAGGAGGGAGGATTAAGCATGAAGGGAGAGACAGAAGGAGGGAGGGAGAGAGAGAGAGAGAGAGAGAAAGAGGGAGAAAGAGAGGAGGGAGATATAGCGCAGAGAGAGAGAGATCATAAAGACAGAGAGACGGCACATAAGGAGAGGGATATCATATATATATATATATATATATATATATATATATATATATATATCATATTTTAATAAGTACATTAGTTAGTTTAAACCAAAAAAATCAAGTGGTGGGTGATTTAGAATCAATGACATACAAAAAAAATTATTTCATGAAATATACTTTTCACTAGACCAACACACTTTGCTGTATAAAGTATGTGTAAAAGTTAAACTAATTTTATATTCATAAATGTTTTTAAAATAAGTAGTTTATGTTAATTATTAATTTGCCTCATTCAAAGTTTCTACACCTGATTCTAATAAATATTAATTATATTCCACATGTTACAGAGCTCATTACACATTCAGGCATTGGCAACACAGTGAAATAGCCTGACTTCAATTGATCATAACTAGTGATGTCCCGAACAGTTCGCCGGAGAACTATTTGCGGTGATTTTCGCATGTTCGCGTTCGCCGCGAACGGCGAACACATGCTCTTTTTGGTTCACCCCCTATACTTTATCATTGAGGAAACTTTGAACATCATTTATTTTATTTTATAATTTTTTTGTGTGTAATCTATGCCTGCCTGCCAGCATGTGTGTGTGACAGGCTAACACCTAACAACTTATATTGTGCTTATTTTCACTACTCAAACCTGGTGGTGTAACATACATTGAAAACAACCATTTTTTTTCCTGTAATCTAATTTCAGTTGCCTGCCTGTGTCAGGCTCACAGCTTATATTGTGCTCAGTGACATAAAACAACACTTTTTTGACTGTAATAGATTGAATAGCAATTGCCTGCCTACAGGAGTGTGTGTGAAGCCTATTGCATCTACTCACGCGCAGTGCTCCAAATTTGAAGTAGGAGGTCCGACCAAGCATCTTTTTCCATCTCCCTGCTCCAAAAATCAATGCCATATACACGTCCCCTAATAGTGGACATAACAAGGATTAAACCGATTGGAATAGTACTACTTAACAGTACACACCTTATAATAACACAGACAGAGGCAACGCATATAATCTTCCATGCTGTGCAGTGGAAGCCCCCAGACTCTGACCTGTGTATAATCTTCCATGCTGGGCAGTGGAAGCTCCCAGACTCTGACCTGTGTATAATCTTCCATGCTGTGCAGTGGAAGCCCCCAGACTCTGACCTGTGTATAATCTTCCATGCTGGGCAGTGGAAGCCCCCAGACTCTGACCTGTGTATAATCTTCCATGCTGGGCAGTGGAAGCCCCCAGACTCTGACCTGTGTATAATCTTCCATGCTGGGCAGTGGAAGCCCCCAGACTCTGAACTGTGTATAATCTTCCATGCTGGGCAGTGGAAGCCCCCAGACTCTGACCTGTGTATAATCTTCCATGCTGGGCAGTGGAAGCCCCCAGACTCTGGGAGTCTGAAGAAGAGGAGTCAGAGAAGGAAGGTGGCTTTGAGGAGGTGGAAGACCAAACACAGCAGGCGTCCCAGGGGGCTTGTTGTCACCTTTCGGGGACCCTTGGTGGCTGGGTGGAGGAAGAGACCTTCAATGACATCAGTGAGGACAAGGAACGGGACATGGCTAGCTTGGTATCCAACCTTGTGCAAATTTGGGGGTTTGCGGTTGTGCAAAGGGACTGTTTGCGGTGGTTTGCGGTGCATTAAACGGGGAGATTGGTCTGTTACTGTGAAGCGGGTGTAACCCTTACACTACCTGATCGATACAACATCATACCTGATGTTTTAAAGCATGTTATTCCAAACAATTTAGGAATGTTAGGTTATTTATGCCCTTTATGGCATAAAACCAGACTCTGCATCAACTATGTAATTTTCCATGGGAGTTTTGTCATGGATCCCCCTACGGCATGCCACAGTCCAGTTGTTAGACCCCTTGAAACAACTTTCCCATCACTATTGTGGACAGAAAGAGTCCCTGTGGGTTTTGAAATTCGCCTGCCCATTGAAGTCTTTGGGGTTCGCCGATGTTCGCCCGTTCGCGAACATTTGCTGGAAGTTCGCGTTCGCTGTTCGCGAACCCAAAATTTGATGTTCGCGACATCACTAATCAAAATCATGAATTCTGGATCAATTAAAAAAATTAAGAAACACTTTCCATATGTTTTTACCCTCTATCTATCTAATGGTGCAGATCACATATTGTGGTCCCTAACTATATAATAAAACAGGAAAATTATGATATGGTATGACTTTGCTGGTCTCAATAAAAATATGAGTTGAAATACAATTGTTACTTTTTATAACTCTTGTGAATAAAAGTGAGGGTAAGTAAGGTAAAGTGAGTTTGAAAAAATATCCTTGTATGCTATGCTTTCTTTAAAGTCTATTTATGGAACCAAAATACATTCCAATACTTTTTTTTTTGTCAAAACATAGGTAGCGTAATATTTAACTCTACTTTTTAACCGTAGTCAAAAGTTATTGCCAGCCAAGTATCTGAGATGTGAGGTTTAAATGGACCAAAAATGTATGTTTACATATCATGTGGCAGATACAACCAAGGATGGCACTACTCTAATAGGACATTCTTGCTATTAACTCCCATGAATGCATATGACAAATGCAACTACGCTATCTTTCAGGTAGCTGATTCTTATTGTACTAGCGACTTGTCCGTCAAAAATGACGGCAATAAAAACTGAAGCCTGGCAATGCTGTTTGCCACACAATGTAAGCCTCTCCCCCTCTACTTTACTGGCCTTGTGATGAGTGCCTTTGGCGCTCATCACAGGCCTTGCAATGAGCCCCTTTGGACCTCATTGCGAGTCTCTCCCTCTGTCTACTTCCTCCCTCGTGTCTTATTTCGCCCCTCCTCTCCCTCCCTTGCTTCTCCTTCCGCCTCGTCTACCTCCCTTGTATCTCCTGCCCCCCTGTGTTTTTACCTCCCTCTCCCTCCCGTGTCTCTAAACCCCTCCCCTGTGTCTCTTTCCCCCTTCTCCCTCCCATGCATCTCTTCCCCCCCCTGTGTCTCCCCCAACCCTCCCCTGTGTCTGTTCCCCCCTGGCCTGTGTCTCTTTCTCCCTCCCCCTGTGTCTGTTCCGGCCTTCCTCGTGTCTCCATTTCCCTCCCTTGTGTATCTTCCCCCCTGCACTCTCTCCCCTGTGACTCTTCCCCCTCCTCTCACTCCCCTGTGTCTCTTCCCCCTCCTCTTTCTGTGCCTCTTCCTCCCTGTCTCTTCCCCCTCACCCTCTGTGTCTCTCCCCACTCTGTGTCTTCCACCCCTCTCCCTCTGTGCCTCTTCCCCCACCTCTCTCTGTGTGTCTCGCCACTGTGTCTCTTCACCCCTTCCTCTGTTTCCCCCCCCTCTGTGCCTCTTTCCCCCCTCTCTCTGTACCTCTCCCCCCCTTTCCCTCTGTGTCTCTTCCTCCCTCACCCTCTGTATCTCTCCCCCCTGTGTCTCTTCCCCCTCTCCCTCTGTGCCTCTTCCCCCCTCTCCCTCTGTGCCTGTTCCCCCCTGGCCTGTGTCTCTTTCCCCCTTCCCCCTGTGTCTGTTCCCCTCTCCCCCCCCCATTTCCCTCCCATGTGTATCTTCCCCCTGTTCTCCCTCCCGTGTGTCTTTTCCCCCTCCTCTACCTCCCCTGTGTCTCTTTCCCACCTATCCCTCTGTGTCTCTCCCCCCTCCCTCTGTGTCTCTTCCCCACTCTCCCTCTGTGCCTCTTCCCCACTCTCCCTCTGTGTCTCTCCCCCCTCCCTCTGTGTCTCTTCCCCACTCTCCCTCTGTGCCTCTTCCCCACTCTCCCTCTGTGCCTCTCCCCCCCTCTTCCCCACTCTCCCTCTTCCCCACTCTCCCTCTGTGCCTGTCCCATCTGCTCGCGGCTCGGGTCGCGCTGCGCGCATGCTCGGCGTGCGCAGCGCTCTGCGCATGCGCGTCTTGCGCCGCGCTCTGCGCATGCGCGACTGCGCGCATGCGCGGCTCGCGCTCTGTGCAAGCGACGCTACTGCTGTGCAATGTGCAGTTTATCATTGTCAAACTGCGATTCGTCTCAAGCGTGACGACGAATCGCAGTTAGACAATTATAATATGTGATTGTCCGAGGATAGATTGTTATTCAGTCTTGGCATCAGGCCTGGCCACTTTGTAACCCAAATCATCTCCCTTTTCCATCATTAGGCATGCCATGTTTATGACGAATCTGCTGCTCAGCAGTAGGTGACTTGTGCTGATAGAAATGTAATTCCATAGTGCTCAATCTATGTAGGAATAGTCACACACAACTCAGCAGCCATGTGCTTCCCCCAGTGCCTTGGTTTCATTATTAATGGATGTGATACAATATTTATCATATGTGTTATAATACTTTTACACCTTCTGGACACATAGTTGAAATAGACTGTTACAGGTAATAACATCAGATAGACATGCAAGTCATGCCTAATGCGGAGATCAGATGAATGATAAATAACACTATCTAATTGATAACCGCCCAGAAGAGCTCTCTTGGCAGCCACAGCACAGTACACATTATCTAGTAAAATATAAACTGATAGTTTTCACAATGGGAAGCACAAAGAGGATATGCGTTAATCTCCGATCTACTTATTTACTAAATCCCATGTATTATAATTAGGTCCGCTATGTGGTGTTGTAAAGAGCAGTAATGCAAGATGTAGCATTATGTATCCTCCCCTTTTCATGTCACAAACAGAGTAGCGCCTGCGTGTTTTAGAAGTCAGGCATGTCCAGTTTAACAGCTGTTTACATCAGAGCAAGCACAATTTAAAAAAACCTTATGCTATATGCGTATGTGTTTAGGCTCAACTTGTTTGCATCAAAATAGCAATATTGGTTGGCAAAGACCCAGCAATTGGCATTAAGTAACAATAAACCTGTATATATATATATATATATACTAATTACTTGCCCATCATAGATGATGGTATAATATTTTATCTTCAGTTATCTGTGCTGTCTCTCTCTCTGCTGTCTCCCTTTGTGCTGTCTCTCTCTGTGCCCAGTGTCTCTGTCTCTCTCTCTCACTCTTTTGTGCCCCCTCTCTGTGCGCTCTGTCTCTTTTTGTGCCATCTGTCTCTCTTTGTAGCCTCTCTGTGTACATGCTCCCTCTCTCTTGCATTGTGGCTCTCCATCACATGCAGGAATATATACCAACAGCCTTATTGAATTGAGATTGCATTTAAAAGGGCTCTATATAAGCACACAGCATATTTTATTTATATAAGCACACAGCATATTTTATTTACAGAAGTTTTTAGTTAGTGAAGACCTTGCTTTTAGATAGAAGTTCACTAACTAAAAACTTCTGTAGAAAAAAATATGCTATGTGCTTGTATAGAGCCCTTTTAAATTTACCGAATCGCAATTTAATAATGCTGCAAGTGTACATACGTGAATTAGATAGATACTGTATATGTAATAATTCGGACAGCACATGTTCTGGAGCTTATTAAGAAGTAATGTATGCTGTATATACTTTAATGCAATGATTCAGGGATCCTGCTGTTTTATTACTACATGTGAAACAACATACACTATATGATAATGGCAAGACAGAAACAATTACCAATAAGGGAAATCACTTTTTAATTAATTTTGTCTTGCTATGCTCTGAAGTCAGTATATTTGTGAAACTGGATAATTATTCTGTTCTTGTTAAGCTGAAAATAAATTACTAGATATACAATATACTGTCATGATAGCCAAGTTGCACTGTGATGATATTTATTTCACATTTTTGTGATTAATCATTAATGGATATTCTTTGCTATTAAAGACTAAATATATAGATTAAATGAGAGCAGTTTGTAAAATGTAACTGAGATACAAACTGGACAATATTCACTAAATGACAAAGTTTTAGTTCTGTAAAGGGCCTGAGAATCACTCATCTCACCCTAGTTGAACCTAATTAGATACACTAGGATTTCTCATTGAAATTACGTGGGCAGCATTGCTCACCTGGGCAATCCTGAAAGTGAAAAGTCTTTATCTGGCGATCCTGAGTCTAAAAAGTAAAGTGTCTCCCAACTACATAACTAAAGAAAATGATGAGAAGGAAGTGAGATAGAGGGGAACAGGGATAGTAAGAGAAGAGTTAAATGGGAGGAGAGGGAAGGAGAGGGATCAGCATAAATGTCTATGGCCCCTATTCAATTGCTATTGTTGTTTACGGGACCCCGTAATGGAGCCCGTAAACTAATTTGCCATTCAATTGACGTCTTTTTGTGAGCCGCAAATGATCTACGGGTTACAGACTGAAAATCCCTCCGGTTGTTACATCTAAGCCTTTGATCTTCCATGCCCGCAAGAGTTACAAACGCAAATTACTATTCAATTTCTACAATTCCTCAAGCCCGCAAATATTTTCACACCCGTGAATGGCAAATGTAGAAGAAAATCCTATGAGTACCAGATAAGACTCGCAAGGGAGTTAAACACCTGATTGTAGCACTGTAAATGGTAATAAAAATCAATACTGCACCTTAAAAAACAGGGAAAGCAATGAAAGACATTAGAATTAATTGCACAACAGCCTCAAGCTCGTAAATCTGCAATCAAAAATATTTTTTTTATGTGTAATTTCGGTGTCATATCAATCTCGGGAATCAATGAGTTAATATATATCAGGCCAACCACATAGACTAGAACATTTCATTCACTCATTTTTATTATTTTGTACATTGCAGGATTGCGAGTCTGATTGCATATTGGACTTCTATGCCACACATGCAATTATTATGTATTCCCGCATGCGAGAGAGAACCACGCCATGAGAGAGAGATGGAGCGTGAGAAAGACACTGAGGGTACAAAGAGTACACAGAGAGAGATGGAGGGCAAAGAAAGAGACAGAGGACACAGAGAGATGTATATCTATCTATCTATCTATCCTCCCTTTGCAACCTAATAATATATTTTGGATTTCAGTATAATTTATCTATCTATCTATCTCTCAGCACTATTGCTATCACCCTCTCTTCTTGCACATGTTGACATCGGCCGCTCAACCATATCCCTTTGGATGTCTGAGCATCATCTCAAACTCAACATTTTAAAGACTGACCTCCTAATATTCCCACTCTATACTACAGCTCCTACTTCTCAAATATCTCTCACTGTTGACAATGTCATGCCTGCTGTATTACACAGCTTTGAGATTATATATAGATGAATAATATATATATACTAGCGACTTGCCCATCAAAAAATGACGGCAATGTGATGGGTATGTTTGTAAAGTTGTTTAGTTATTAATATACATATTTGACACTTGTAAGTATTGTGATATTAAACATGTGTATTTTAGTAAAATGTTCTCTTGGTGAACAATAACTCTTAAAGCATGTTGTATTAACATTTGAATGTAAGAACAGTTGAACTTTAAATTAATCAGTATTGTAAAGTTGAGTTAATGTTTTTTTAATATGCAATTTCTCTCTGAAGAATTGTTAACTTCAATATACATTGAATTCAAAGGAAAGCAAAGAGTAAAAACCCTTGTTCAAACGTACACAATTTTAACATGAAGTTTGTAATATATGTAAGTAAAAGACTTGAAAGTATATTTTTTGAAACTTGAACTTTATTATGTGTGTAACTTTTGAACTTGACAAAACATTTTTAAAACTTGGAACATTATAAACAGTAACATAGTGAATACATTTTTTAACATAATTTTGTATTAAAAGTATTAACAGTTGAATGTAAAAACAGTTGAACTTTAAAGTAATCAGTATTGTAAACTTGAGGTAATGGTTTTTTAAATGCAATTTCTATCTGAAGAATTGTTAACTTCAATATACATATAATCCAGAGTAAGACAAACATTAAAAACCCTCCTTTAAACGTACCCAATTTAAACATGAACTTTGTAATATGTTTAAGTCAGAAACTTGAGATAATATTTTTTTAAAGTTGAAGTTTCTTGTCTGTGGAACTAAGAAACTTGAAAAAACATTTCTACAACTTGGAACATTATAAACAGTAACATAGTGAATTAATATTTCAACATAATTTTGTATTAAAAGTATTAACATTTGAATATAAAAACAATTGAAATAATCAGTATTAACATGCAATTTCTATCAGAATAATAGTTAACTTCAATATACATTGAATGCAGAGGTAGGCAAGCAGTAAAAACTCTCCTTAAAACGTACCCAAATAAATTAATTCCTTACTGACCCCATGAACTGGCGATAAACATTAATCCAGGGAGTAATCTTAACATAACAGACAATATTTACATTGTGACTTAAAACGTGGTTGAGCTGTTAACATGAACTTTGTAATATGTTGAAGTAAAGAACTTGAAAATATTGTTTTCAAACTTGTAACATTATAAACAGTAACATAGTTAATTAACACTTAAACATAATTTGTGAAAAAAATGCAAGGCAAGTATTTTGTGAGGCGAGTCATCCACTAACAGTACTTCCATGAATTATGACTGAATTGTTTATTGTTTTGTATTTTTGAATGCTTTTAAATTTGTTTTGCATGGGTTTTATTTCTTTAATGAAAAGTTATAGTACTTCATAGTAGACAATGTTTTTAGTAAAAATACGTCCATCTTCTAATAAATCACCTTGACTTTCATTCTTTTCAATGTAAACTTTTATAGCCCATGGATTTTTGCACCGTGACAACGCAACATACAATTGACCATGTGTAAATACTGGTTCTTCCAAGAAAATACCCACAGATTTGAACGTTTGACCTTGTGATTTATTAATGGTCATGGCAAATGCCATAATAATGGGAAATTGTCTTCTTTGAAGTATAAAAGGGAGACTACTTTCACTTGGTGCTAAATCTATTCTTGGTATGAAAACTCTCTCTCCTTTATGGGTACCAGTTAAAATTTCAGCATCTATAAAATGGTCCTTTAATTGTTGAACAATTAATCTTGTCCCATTGCATAGGCCTTTTTTGGGGCTCATATTTCGCAGTAACATGATAATTGCACCTTTCTTTAGCTGCAAAATATGTGGTGGCATTCCAGAAGGAGTTAGTGAGTTTATGAATTCAGTAGAAAAGTTAGCCTGACTTTCATTGTCATCAGCAAGTACAGAATCAGCACTGTGATAATTTCTTTGTGGTGCATTAATTTTTTTAAAGATTTCATTATTGAGGATTAATGACTCCTTATTTTTACACGTTAGTATGACTTGGTTGGCAAGCTCTGAATATTCCTGGTTATTTATGCTACCTTCAAATATAGCCGATATAATATCTTGGTGACAAATCATATGAGGTGGGATCTCTACAGTGTCGTCAGGTAAATGTAGTATTTTTTCTGTTCTACCTTCTCCAATCATTGAAATCAGTTTGGCCTTCTGATCTCATATTTTGTTGCAGTTGAAGATGGGTAAAATGTTTCCACAGTGTGCTTGACTTTATACAGGTTTCGATAATGTCAGTTCGATTTCCATGTACAACAACAGGTAATGTTTGTCTAAAATCGCCACCTAACAACATTACCTTTCCACCAAATGGAAAAGTATTATCCATGACTTCACAAAGCAAAAGGTCAATACATTGGAGGGCATAGCATGACATCATTGTGGCCTCATCTATTATAATTAATTTACATTTGTTCAATTTCTTTGCTTGTAATGATATCATGCAAATATCTGACACAGAAGTTTCTAATCCACTATGAACAGTTCTTCCACCTTCTAACAAAAGTGCAGCAATTCCAGTAGTGGCAAAGGCCATTGCTATTTGACCTTGTGCTCGTACCGAACTCATTAATAAATTATATCGATAGGTTTTTCCTGATCCGCCAGGTCCATCAAGATAGAAATAACGCTCTGTCACCATGTCATCATCTATTGCATTTTTGAATAAATATTCTTTTATTAGAAGGTATGCAAAATCCACACATAAATAAAACATTCTTAACAGTCATAAATGTCAGTTTTATCAAGTCATCTAAACATAAAATTATCATATTGCAGCATTTAACTGACTAAACCTTCTTGTTTTTTAATTTTTAGTGATAAAATTTTCTAGTGTCTAAACTGGTTTTTCCAACCATATAGAGAATACAAGGCAAAATGAACCAATTAAATTCTAAAGTATACAGTTGATAGGAGTATACAATATAACATTTATTACCTATCTATTTTTACTAAGCTATCATATACCCTATCACATAAAAAGAAAAAAAAAAAAAAAGAACAAAAGTAAAAATAATAATCATTTACCCCTTTAGGTGGCCACAGAGCAATCCCGGCTGGTTTCTCCCTCTTACCTCAGATCCTCCTTGCCATCTAGTACCACTGAAAGGTCTCCAGAGCTCCCCCACTCCAGTCCACTCATCCAAATCGCTTCAGACAATTACAGATATTATACTAGGGGAACGCTAAAGGAGGATGTTATCCAAGGGTCCCAAACTATCTGGAATTGGGGCATCCTATCTAAAACAATATGGGTTAGCCTCTCATTAATAAGTAAATAATTGATCTTCCTAGTTACCTCTTGGAAGTTTAGATTCATGTCCTTCCATCTACTGGCTATGTGAATCTTTGAAGCTAATGCCATTATTTGAAACAGCTTGTTCTGGGGATGCGACATCTATTGCATTTTTAATGCTTGCAATTGTAAGGTATTTAAAGTTGCAAGTCTTTCTTCTGTTCTTTCTGCTTGTAGTTGCATGTCATAGTCTTTAAAGTTTATGTCATCTATAAGACCTGGATCAGGCAAATTAAAATTTGCACAACTTAATGCATGAGTTAAAAAAGATTTCCATTGACGCTTTTAAGTGTGCAATGGGCATGCCACTATCCATGAATCACATTTTCATAGTTAAATTTATTTATTTTTTGTTCGTGTCACATATCACTATACATGAATCATATTTTAATAGTGAAATGAACATAATTTGTTTTTTAGGTCTACACACATAAATGTGTGTGTGACATGTGAGTATAGATGATACACATATATGTGCGTGTCACATATGACTATACATGAATCATATTTTAAGAGGCAATTTTTTTTTTTTATAATGTCATTTCAATATACTTGTTTAATTAGTTTGGATTAAGATTATTTTGTTGCAGTGGCTATACACAGAAATGTGCGTGCCACATGTCACTATACATAAATCACATTTTCCTACTTAATTTTTTTTTTTTGTCCTGTCTTAATAATAAAATATAATATATTATAGCTTACCTCTCAGTTGTAATTTGCACAATTTGTAATTTGTAGGAAATTAGGAAACAATTCTCTTCTCAAGTAACAGCAGCAGTTAACTACCCAGTCACTCCGTTCATCACCTGAGTAAAAATGTAGAAATTTCTGGAAAGTAGGCAGTATTTTTAAACTTTCAAGTGCCTCAGACCGTTAGAACGCAATACGCATGCGCTATTTGCGTTCCAGCTTACAATTTGCATTCCATCCGCCATTTTGTGCGTAGTAGTGTTCAAAATGGTGTTTAATATCAGTGTGGTACGTTCCGCATTGTATGTATTTCATTCTTGCGAGTCACTGTAGTATAGTTACGTCTGAAGCCTCGTTTTCGTTTTGTTCGGCGGCCATTTTTTCTCTCGCTTAGGCGATTTTCGGCAGTTTAAACTCTTTTTTTTTTACTTAAATGGGCGTGTAAATGAAGTTTTAGAGGTGTTGGATGCCCCCCCCCCCTTGCTGTAAGTAAGCTTTTTATGTGTTCGTTGTGTTTATTTCTTGTGTTTGTGATGTTTTGACGTGCTGCGTTTGGAATGGGTCGTTTTGCGGCCGTATTTTTTTGCGATGCGGCCGTATTTTTTTGCGATGTGGCCGTATTTGTTTGCGATGCGGCCATAATTTTTTGCGAGACACGCAGTTGGCTTTTCTGTGTACGACGCAGTGTATTGTTTTCTAAGTCGTGCGTATGTGTGTTAAGCGCGTGTGAGGCGCCTTTGAGGGTTTTTTTTGTTAAAAAGTCGTGTGTGTGGTGTGTGTGTGTTAACACAGCCGACGTTGGAGCCTCCACCTCCGCAAATGCGGACCCTTGCTTCGCGAGGATCCGCATTTGTGGGGACGTTGGGATGCTCCAGGGACGCAGTTCTTGCGAGGGACGCAGTTCTTGCGAGCTCGCTGCGCAAGCCTGCAAGCGTTAGCAACAACTCGCATGCCCACAACTATATATGTGATACCTATATTTACATTTTACATTCAATTATTATTTGATGTGCTACCATCTGTCTCAGGAAGATGGGTCATTGTGAAACCACTGTCAGTTTTAGCTGTCACTTTCAAGTAGCATAGATAGAAGCTATATCTGTGTTGAAGAGCATGTGACACCAACATGTTTATGTTAAAGATTTAATATCAATATCTATGTAAAATATTTCTAGTTTGGCATTTTGTGGAGAAAGGAAGCTGACATTGTAGATTGGGTCAAAAGTCCAGGAGCCAGCTCAATTGCCAATCAAACTGCAGCTGAGTTATAAAATTACTTACTTCATGTTCTTCAAAAGAGTAGATTTTAAATATTGGACTACAGTGGTTCTTTGGTTCTCAAGGAATATCACAGAGATGACAGTCCCCATTCTCCAGTGATGACACTGGAATCCTCTCTATATAATGTGCAGAGCTGACCACTGAAGTGTCATATTTGATCTTCTGAAGAACATGATGTTAATGCTCAATCTGTTTATTTTTTCAGAGAAAAGAATACAGCATTTAACTTTTAACCATTTATTTAGTTTTGCATGAATGAGATACTTTGACAACATTAAATCACAGAGCAACTTCCAATAGTCACAAAAAAATCACTGGGCCTTACTCAATTGCAAGCCCGCAGATTGCGTGATACCGGGATTTAATTGAACAAGCCTGAAATGTACGGGCTGAAAGCCGAAACAGTAAACCATCCAATCGTATCTAGTATTTAAGAGTGTGATCATGATCAATCAAGCAAAGCCGTAACTACTGATTTTGAAACTGCCAAAAGTAAATGAGACTGTCATCATGATGTCAGTAAAACATGGAGGTTACATGTCAATCAATTAGCATTTAGAGGTCCGATATGTGATCAGACTCGCAATTCGGCAATGTACAAAATATTAAAAATTATACTGTTTTAGTCCATATGGGTGGCCTGATATGTATTAACTCATTGATTCCTGAGATTGATATGACACGGAAATGAAACATAAAAAATACTAATTCTTTATGGCAGATTTTGAGCTTGCGACATTGAGACTGTTGTGCAATTAATTCTAATGTCTGTCATCTCTTTCCCCATGCAGTATTTTATTTTTTATTTGCATGTACAGTGCTACGAACAGGAGTTTAACCCCCTTACGAGTCCTATCTGGTACCCGTAGGATTTTCTTCTACATTTGCCATTTACGGGTGAGAAAACATTTGCGGGCTTGAGTAATTGTAGCAATTGAATCGCAATTTGCGTTTTTAGCGATTTTTTAGCGATTGTAACTCTTGCAGGCTTGAAAGATCAAAGGCTTAGATGGGTTGTAAGTTACGATTTTGACAACCGCAGGGATTTTCAGCTCGTAACCCGTAGATCATTTGCGGCTCGCTAAAAGACGCCAATTGAATAACAAATTACTTAATTGAATAGGGGCCACAGGAAGTTTTTGTCCCATTATGATGCTTTGAATTTTGGCAATCAAAGTCTTAGACAGACAGCTGTACACAGCCACATCCATATTCTGTAGTTCAAGGACTAATTCACTTCCAATAGTCAGATCAGCCCCAATACCGTGAGGACAGCTCTATCAGGTACAACAGTGTGTGTTTTTAGGCTGGCTCTTTTAAGAAATCAATGAGTTAATTGTAACTAAAGTCACTTAAAATTGGTTTATTTATAAGATTGCAATGTTCTGGAAATCTCACAATTAAACTAATTACTCTTCTGAGAAAAAGGTGAAGAAAAGGTGATGGGACAACTAGGTCCTGTCAGGATGAAATAGCAGGAACCTATTTGACCAGTGTCTTGGGCTCAGGGGGACATCACATTTAGCTAAAAAATATATATTTTTAGCAGATTAAAATAAACGTTCTTGTTTTTTTTTTAAATCATAATACTTTGCAGTTCAGACTATAAAGGGTGGTCATTAAATGGATTGGATATCTCCACTCCATTATTCACTAAGCATCAGAGAGGTTGCAATGCAGATTGCTCAAGCATGCAATGGCTATTTCTTAACAGGAAAAGTCAAAATTTCTGTTTTTGTTATTTTCTAAAAAAAAGCAGCATGTGCTTAGAAGCTAAGAAAATAAGAGTATTAACAAATTAATACATCCTTAGAATGCACATTTAAATTCATTATATTCATATATGGAAATGTTGGTTAACATACGTTTTTTGTGTTATTGCTAATTTATATTTTATTATATAAAAGTTAATGGACTTTTAAAATTAATTTCATAATGTTTGATATATATATACAGTATATATACATAGAGAGAGAGAGAGAGAGAGAGAGAGAAAGAGAGAGAGAGATAACCTGTAATGTCACATTTCAAATGGAAGTGAGAGCCATGAGTTATTGTAAGAAGATGTGTACTAAGATTCCCTTAAAAGTAAAATTTCAGGGGGAGTTTTAAGCTATGGAAAGCTAGGAAATTTAATCTGACATTTTCAATTCTTACTGACCTTTGAAAAATGTTATTTTATGAATGTGTATTTTATTTCTGCTGCATCTGATAATCACATAATATTTTCAGTCTGGGACATTTGAGACAGATCAATAGGTGTCCCTCAGGCAATTCGCCAGGGACACATAATAAGGGCATCTCTTTATCAGTCTCAAATGTCCCAGACTGAAAATATTACATGATTATAATTTTTTTAAAGTATTTGATACACATCTATTTATGAAATATTTTTCACAATTTGTATTATTATGTTACTTATATATAAAGTAAAGCTGAATATATTGATAATGCCTTTCTACATATATTTCTGCTGTTAAAGAAAATATCTATATTTTTTAAATTTAACACATTTAAAAATAAATGTAGATTATAACATTATGTGCCCAATAAAAAAATGATCACTAGCACTGAGAATCCACCTTACAAAACACTCCTTACCTCTAAAATATCTAAAATAAAGGGACCGCATTAAATAATAAATATCTGCTACAAAATATACGTTTGATCAAACTCTAAAGTATCAGTTTTGTGCTAAACCAGTGCCTTGGAGCTTGGGAATCTGTAAACTTGTTCCGGTATTTTATTTCTGAGAGCTTGAGATAAAAAAAAACGTAAAAAAGAAAGTAATATGTCTGCAATGTAGGAAAGATTGGTCTGAAAGGTAGATCATCCAACTCAGTTGATGGAGTTTCTAAAAGCTCTAATGTACAGTAAAGCTCACATATCTCTCCAGCTGGCCACTTGAATTCAATTACTCTTCTCTTCTTTAAAAAGATCTCTGGATGGGATTTAGACTTGGCACTAGACAATTTGAAATGATAAATCAGATCATTTTATTCCTGAAAAGAAATAATATTGGTTAAAGGTTATCTTTTGCACATTTGTTTCTATATAATAAAGCTCATTTTATAATAAGCTAATTTTTTGGAATACATTTCTGAAAGGAATGAAAGTTAATTTTAATTGGTCCAATTTAAATATTTCTTAAGCACTTTAGTAAATTCCCCCAAAAGAATCCTCTTTGGATTTAGCTCATTAAAATAAACATTTTCATCTAAAAATCACAAACGTCTCATATGTGCTCTGCATCATTATGCTGAATTCATGGGGTTCTAATCAATGGAAATCAGGCTATTTCAGCATGTTGCCTCTGCCTGAATGAGTAACGAGCTCTGTAACAGCTGGTACATAATGAATATTATTTAGAATCATGTGTAGAAGCTTTGAGTGATGCAGTGGCTAAGTAATTTGTAACTACTTCATTATTTTCTAGCAGATGACATCAACTAATCGAATAGCACAAAAGGTAGTAATGCAGTCTGTGGTGCTGAAAGTCCTGGCTTCAAATCCTTGCAGAGACTGGTATTTTTCTTTACTGTTCAAACAATCAGAAATATGTTCTTTAGGTTATATAATAAAGGACATGTCAATATGAGGTACCTGTCTTGTTTTTTTTGTTTATTGAGAAGAAAAAAAATGGAATAACTATGTTAACTACTCATTTATAATATATACATATATATATATATATATATATATATATATATATATATATATTTCTTATAATTATTCAAAATATATCTATACATAGTTAAAATAATTAAATTATGTTAATTAGTTTATTAGTTTAATTGGTTTAATTAATTTTGTGTGTTGGTGTAGTGATTTCATAAAATATTTTATTAGTAAGTCATTGATTCTAAATCAATATATTCCACTTGTTTTTTTTTATTTGACTAATGTATTTATTAACACACTTATGTGTGATATATATGAATAAAAAATGCATTAGTTAAAAAAAAAAGAAAAACAAGTGGGAGGCAGGGGAATGACTTACCAATTAAAAATATATTCAAAAAAGAATGCTTACCACTACACCACCACACTCTTTTCTGGAAGGCAGTGCAAATCTATAATAGAGTGTGTAACAGTTACAGCCTTCAACCTTAATATTTAATCAGATTCGTGTGGGACGGCTTCAAAGGCCTAAACTAAAATGACAATAAGTCAATTCTTGGTCAATTTTAAGTATGTAAAAAAAATTCCATATGGTTTTCCACCAACTGATGGCGGAGAGCACATATGGTGACTTTTGCAGTTCTTTAAACTGTGTTTTCACAAAGTTCTACATCTTATGATTTATGGGGCAAAAGTTCAGAGAAAAAATAATTTGACCATAAGAGTTTCATCCAAGCTGGTAAAGCTTTGTGGTTTTATCTAAGCACAGTGAGATCAACCTGGAAAGGTTGTGATTGTGCATTTATTGGGCTCACTTCCCAGGCTCTCATGTGATTTTTAGCTGCTGCCGGCTCTAAGACTTTCTATGATTTTCACTGGTAATTACCAAGAGAAAACCTATTAGAAACTGCACAAAGATGTGAGATCTGCAAACTTGCAACAAAAACATCAACAAAAGGTTATGTGATCATTATAAATATCACTGGGACTATAAGGCAAACTGAGGTGAAAGCGGTTGGTGAGAAGCCTTTGATGTTGCAGTTAAAGAGAATCAATTAATTAATGTTCTTATTATAGTTGCCTGGAAGATTTACTAGTAGATACAGGAAAATAGAAGTTTAAAAATGAGAACAAATACAATTATCTAGACAGCTAACATTAAAATAGTTGCTATAACTCATCAGTATTTGTTATTTTTTTACCTAGCAATATAAATTAGAAAACTGTTCTCCTTGCAACATGATGCTACAGTCTTATTGTAACATTGTACAATGTTTTTAAAGTTGCCCCCTCTTATATATTAAGGGTGGTTATACCCCTTTGGAAGTCCACTTGGCACATCTTCACAAAATGAACACATTATGGGCTATTATTCCTTTATTATTCCTTCCTTTCACAGCTCCCACTCTAAACAGCCACAACTTCTTAAAAGGCCACTGTCATGCTCATACCTTAACCGACTAGTAATCAAATCAAAAAAATAAATTCAATGTACAGTAGCTATTAAAACTTACATTTGATATTTAGTGTTCAGGGAATAGTAGAGCTGCTTATCTCCAACCCTATAAGTATGTAGGGGGTGGAAAGGATCTACCCAAGAGGCTGTTTGCGAACCTACATTTCCGGCTGTCTACGTTTTCCTGTAGCGGTCAATGTAGGGAAGGAGGCAGGTAAAGTCTCCTATCAGGACAACCACCTGGGCAGTAATAATACTCCACACAACTAATAGATTATAAGGGCTGAGAGAAGCATATCTGCTGAAGTCTGATCCAAATGTAAATTTTTAAATCTTTAAATGATGAGGTTTAATTAATCATTATTCAAATGAAACCATATTGTTGGACCACTACAGTAATCCCTTGTTCAGATTTTCCCTGGATATATAGAAAGATGGTACACACTCTTTGCAAGTACATTTTTCTTAGGTGAATAATTAACAGTGAAGTGTGATCAGGAAGGGCAAAACCATTTGGTTAAATTAGCATAGCCACAGAGAATTGTAAGTGTTAAAGCTTCTTTCCTTATTCATCTGTATACCAGTTTGTTATGACCTTCCTCCTTATCTCCCCAACAAGTTAGAGTTATTTAATTTACATGTAGCAGGAAAACAAAGATATGTTTGTAGCTGGTGAGAATCCCATTCTAAGGTGCTATTTCTATATAAGGTGACATTTGCCCGATTCCGTGAAACCTTATATCTTCTTTTATACCTGTTCCTATTATATCAAGTAACAAACATGAGCAAACAACACACAAACACCAACAGAGAAGGTGAGATAGGAAGCCATTAATCTGCGTGTGCTATGGCAGTGCTGTCATGATCAGTTATCCGTACAGATCTATTTCCCCTTTCAGGTATCAGCAGGATAACATTTACTGAAGATTTAGTCTATTAGAGAACAATTGTTGGTCATGTAACACCTCTATTCTTTTATTTAGTAGGTCAGGTGCCAAGGGTGGATTTTGCTTTGTACAAAATGGCAACATTTTAGTTGTTTATATATAAGAATTCAGGTGAGTCCCTGATTTTTAAAGTGACCTGGAAAACCCTTTCATCTATTTAAAAGGGCACATTATCAACATTACAAATGTTTTTTGTATATAAAAATATTAAGTTAAACAGGAACAGCATATGTTCTGATTCTGTAGATCTTATTGGTAGATAGGTATAAGTCATACAGCTATATTGCTGCTTATTGGCTGACAGGGGCAAGCCTACAGATCAGTAATACTTTAAAAGCTGTTTAATTTGCCATTTTTTGTTTAAATGTGCATATATGCAAAATTTGGTTAACTTTAAGAAAATTGGTGTTTTTAAGTCCTTATTAAAATCACAAAAGTGGTCAATTATTTTTCATTATTTTTCATATTTTTTATATGGTCTTTAGAATAACTAAACTTGAAAACAGCAAAATATTTTTAGACAGCAAAAAAAAAAAAGTTTAAAATAAACATAAAAAAAATAAATTAAAAATAAGTAAACACCAAATTTAGGGCCCCTATGCTAATCCCCTCAAAAGCAATTATGTGTGCCGTAGTGGTACACAAAGCCCTACATAGCTATGTTAATCAGCCATCCCTAAAACATGGCGAGCAAACTCCTGCGGGTCACTGCTGGGAGTGAACTTCATGACAAAGCCAAAAAGCAATGCAAACATCTCCATTGATGTTTGCATTGACAATAAACTACAAGTAACTCCCTTACACTCTGACACCCAAACCCTATGCTATAAAAAATGTTGGCATCGCTTGCTAACTAGGGCAGTGCTCTAACTACAAAAAAGGAAGAAAATAATACAGGTACTAAAGACAACTCGCAAAGCCTTTTAAAGCCTCTACTGGGTGCCCCAGCAGTATTGTCTCTAAACAACAACCCCAGCCCCTAAAACCCAAAAGGACACCACTTGCACCTAAAATTAACACCCATGCCACCTAACATTAACCCCTAGTGTTCCGGAAGTCATGATCAGGACTCCCTCGGACAATAGGGGTTCATTTTAGGTGCCAGGGGGTCCCAATCGGGACCCCTTGCAGCATGGGGGTAAATTTGTAAGATGGTGAAATTTCCATTCGTCTTAATGAAAGCATTGGCTGTTATAGCTGCTTCGTTCCCACTGTGCAGATAGATGCTTACTTCCACAACAGGAAGTAGATCTTTAACACACATCCAGCAGTTTCTGCTGCAGCATAATCAAAACATTACAATATTAATTAAAGCATATAAAAGGTGATAAATTGAATGCTAAAAACATGTTACCTATATTTATGGTTACTTCTTAAAAAAATATTTATTTTAAAATGTATGGCTACGGTGGTTCTTTAAAGGAGCACTGTGATTATATTTTGTTCTATCTGATATTTCGAATAACTATATTTGATAATGGACATTTGTTTATAAAATAAAAAAAATAAAAAAAGCATTTTTGTCTTTTATACCAATTTAGTTTATTACTGCAGGCATCCATTTCTTTTGTCAGCTGGTTCAATTAGTTAGTTTCTCTGGTGTACAGTATGTCCTTGTAAACTAATAAGCTTCCCAATACTGCTGCTGTGCAGAGGGGTCCACAGAAACCAAAATTGTTTAAACAAAGTAATACAGTAAAGGCTATATGATTATGTTTTCAGTTTTAAAACATTTATCTTGTTTTCAATTGTAGTTTAAAAAAAAATAATCTGAAATAATCTGAAAAGTATCTGAAAGGTTTGTGCTATGTTTTTTATGTGTCCAAAAGGGTTTGCTGAAAGATAAGGGCTAGGAAATGTTTGTGATCTGTGTTCTTTATAATTGTGCTATCAATTTATCCTAATGCGCTGAATGAGCTGAGCTTGGTCCAGTGGAAGGAGGTGAATTGCTTAATGGAGCTGTGACTGTAATAATCTACTAAATCCCTTGTATATGTACTAACCCTGCAAAATGTATTGCACAAATCCGACAGATAAACACCATATAACAAACTGAAGGGTGAAATCTATTTAGTCATGTGTAAAAAGAGAGAACATGGACTTTTTAATCATTTGCAGTATAATGAACATATTTATTCAAATAACATATTCAGAAGAAACTATATTGCATTTATATTTTAAAGCAACACTAAACTAAACATATATTCTGCAACATATTTCCCCTATATTTTCTGTTAAGCAATCTTTGTATTAAAAACATAGTCTTCATCTTTTACATTGGATTTTAATCTATGGTAGGTTAAATATATACATCACATAATAGTTGTCAAACTACGAATCGTCGTCACGCTTTGCGAGTTCGCAAGAACTTCGTGCCTTGCAAAGCGAAGGACGCAGTTTGGTTCCCGAGGGGCCGAATTTGCAGAAGGTGGAGGCTCCAACGTCGGCTGCAATGAGCCGAAGGCTCATTGCAGGCCGTAAACGCTAACCCTTTGCGAAGCGAGAGGACGCATTTGCGGAGGTGGAGGCTCTGCGGCGCCTCACACACGATTACAAACACCCACAAAAGCGGCACCTGAAAACATTAAAAACACAATAAATACACACAAAAAAGACATAAAAAGCTTACACAAAGCAAGGGGGGGGGGGCACCCAGGACCTCTGCAAGTGAAGTTACACCTCAATTTAAGTCCAAATCCCTGAGTTTAGACACACGAAAATCCCCTAAGCGAGAGAAAAAATGGGCGCCGAAACAAAAACGAAAACGAGGCTACAGGACCCTAAAGCTGCAAAACACCCATACGAGGTACAAGATACACTTTTAGCAAGGACGCTAAATCATCCACAGCCGCTTATCACATACACATTTGCCGCCATTTTAAAACACTAACTTACACATTGCGGAAGTACACAGCTAGCGGCTTTCCCTCGCGCACGCAGCCTATTTACACTGCACACATTGCTAACACTTAAACCTCAGCTCCACAACAGTGCAAACCAACATTGCAGGAACATCAAAACAGATTGTCAGCTCTTCAGCACAATGCTTCCTGCATATATTACTTCTAAATAGGTAAGTATATTCATTTATTTATCTATTAACTATTTAATTAGCATACAAAAATACAAATACCCAAAAAAGAAAAAACACTATCGCAATAAACACAAAAGCCATTCAAAGCGTGCCTCACAACGAGCAGCTCATAGCACAATTGCTATAGCACATTGCAATAAGCGCAAAAAGCAGATCAGCGCCGACAAAAACAGCAAAAGCGCCTATCACGAAAAAAATACAACAACCAACAGCCTCGCAATGAGCGCCAAAGGCGCTCAGCACGAGACTTGCAATGAGCGCCAAAGGATCTCATACCCCAAAAAAAGAATGTCAGTGGCAAACAGCATTACCTGCCTTACAATTGTATTGCCCCATCATTTTTGACGGGCAAGTCGCTGGTATATCATATTAAATATATATACGCCTAAATTGGTTCATAAGGGATTATCGTAAATACTATGATAAGCCATTGTGATTAAGTTCCAGGTCACATGGGTTGAAAAATATGTTGCTGGGAGCTGTAATTCAAGAAGTAGGCAAGGCTCATGGGAGTTGTAGTCCATGTAAATGACAAGCAATGGAATCCTTTTTTGCTCTGCGTTTTTTCATATGGGATAGCACAGGATATGACAACGCTTTACATCCATTTTCATGCACCATTGTTTGTATGGATATGATTGCTAGGTAGTGTAAATTGAAACCTACAGGGATTCATAAACTTTTATAAAAAAAAAACACATAATACTATTGGGACTTTGGATGTTATTCATATTTAGAGAAGAGAATAGAGCCAACAATTTTGCAGTAAATATTTGAGTGGAGCTCAGCTTTACTATTAAGGACTGCTCAAACAAGGATTTTGCAAGAAAACTTGTGATTTTTTTTTTTATATTATACTAAGTCTTATGACTCTGAATAGAGATCTTATCTGATGCTAATTGTGAACAAAGACAAAATTACTGCTGTCAGCAAAATTGAATGCTATCAATAAAAAAATAACTTGTATTTCTTCATTTTAGTTTAAATCATTTTTATTCAAAGAAAAGAAGTGTCATGTTTTCGGCAATTAATTTAATTATATTATTAATATCAATAAAATGTATTAATTTTAATTAAACATTTCATATTTTATATATTTGACAATTTCAACTATCTGAATTCTTATTACAAGATAAATATAAGCTTTAGCCTCATGAAATAAACAGAACTGTATTATATGAAAATATATTTATTATAATGATATCAAAACATTATCTTTCAATATAACAATTAATATGGTATAATAATTATGACAGTTATAATATCAAGGTATATTTAAATGATAAATAAGCAGTTATTAACACATCGTCTACAAAAACATATGCAAGACATGCCCAATATGCCTAATACATAAGATATGGCAATTATGATATCAAAGTTGGTTTGGTCATTTTTGTTACATTCATAAATATCTTTTTACTAAGATACCATACCATTTTAAAGCTTTACAAATTCTGCAGTCTAATTATAACATTATCTAATACAAAAAAAAAAGAAACATTTTCTCATTATAATTATGTACTATATAAAAATATATTGGATTGCTAAACCAGCTGATATTTGTTATATTTATAAAATGAATCTGTAAATTGTACGTTGACTTAAAAGTTACAAGATTATGGTGATATTGTAATATAACATAAATATTGACATAGCAATCTATTTTATAGTAAATTAACAAAATATTTCCATAATTGTAATAAAACTAAATATAGAATAAATATGCTACGATACCCAAATTCAATCCTGAGGCCTCATGGTTATTCTTCGCCATCTAAGATCAATGCAGAATGTTCCCACAGCTCTTACTGCCAGCCAATGTATTTATTCATTTTAATCAATGTAAAAACATGTTCTTCATTCTCAAGTCAGGTTCTTCATAAGAACTTACTGCAAATATCACCCTACTTTCTTTTTAAATAGGACAGCTGAGAGGCATGAATACATGCCAATTATTAACTGCCCCTCCTTCCCCCTGAATAGCAACTACACCATGGTCAGTTGTCTTTTTACTGCATATGAGTCATTCATAAAGTAGCATATTAAAAATCCAGGAACATTGAGCTTGTAAAGTAAATAACAAAAGAATGACAGAATGTCATGCCTGATTAAATAGAATACATTCATTTACATTTGTAACCAGGCAAATTGGTGAGATTTAGGACAAAAAAACATATTTTGCTGTGTTTAACTATGATTATTATTTCCATAGTAAGATTGCAACATGTAGAAAAAAAAGATTTTAGATATATATTATTGAAAAGAGAGATGGCAAACCTGGAGTCACTTATGTGTACTTCAAATGTAATTTGGATACATTTAAAGTACATGTTTCTTTAGTAAATACAGAACTGACATAAGGATTATTGTTTCTTGAGATTAATGTAGAGATAATTATGGTTTATATTTTTGCTAGTTTTGTACATAGAGTACCAAAGACCTTTTACAGAAACTCTTAACACTATCAAGCGTTTCATGGCATTTTATTGTTGGAGAGATATACAGAAGCACCCGATAATCTGTGGTTATTCAGTCGTTCAGTTGTGTCTGACTCTCCATGACCTATGTACCACAGCAGCCAGGCACATATTGTGTTTGGTTGTGCTTATGCATAGGGTTATATTGGCAAAGATACTAGAATGGGTTGCCAGTTCCTTCTGTGGACCTCAGTTTGTCTGACCTCTCTGCTATGATCTGCCCATCTTGGGTAACCGTACATGGTGCAGCTCACATCTTCATTGAGTTATACAAGCCCACCAATATCCTAGGTTCATAGAAATGTTTGCTCTTTTTGATACAGGATTTTAAATAATAACATTCAACAGATAGTCTAGAACAGTGTTTTCCTGTTATTGGAGCATTGTGTTTTCAGTTTATGTAACCAAAGCTTACTCAGAAAATTGCCTGAAAACTCAGAAAACTGTATTAACCTAATTGTGTTCTTATGGAGAAGAGAGAAAATGAGAAAAGTTTATTTTCTTATATTTTGCTCACTTGTTACATTTATACTTATAATTGGTTGCTTTTTCATCAATGGAGGATACTGTAGAGGGATTGTGTAATTTGGAGATTATATTATAAAATAGAGAACTTTATTGAAATACTCAGTGATTACAAGGTTCAGTGGTATGTATTTTTGGATCCTATGTGCACCTACTGTATGCTGACATTCACCAACACACAGAAAAAAAATTGCATAATGAGACAGAATGAAGGTTCAAATATGGCATAATTTAAAACTATATGTCATAACAAGGACTTTACCAACTGAATTTCATAAAAAATCTGATTTTCTTAAAGTTAACGTATAGTGAAGTTTGTTAATGCCTCCTATTACCTGTACTGTTTTCAGGATAAATCCATCTGTCATTGAAAAGAATGAATACAAGCACATTCCACATAGTAATTAGGTTAATAATCCCCTGCAGTATGCACATGCTCAAAGCATGCATTTGATCCTTGATGAAAATCTCTTAAATAAAATATTAAAATCAGAGAATGACTCTGACCTACCGTGTGTGACTGAAGCAGAGAAAAGTTTTTTTCTTGTTTGATGCTCACTTATTAATATTATCCTTATTGGTTGCATTATGTGGGGATTTTTAACATAAGAAAGCCCAGAAAAAAAGTCAGTTTAATAACAGTTTTTTTAATGGGAAGTTTTAATGTGAAGCTTCAGGAAACCCAGCTGTTAAACTAGCTGGTAGATATTCTTAAAATGGCTATTTTAATAGTATAATGGTATCTATCTATATGCTCATCATTATAGCAAGAGAAATAGATAGGTGAGGGTTGTGATTCCTCAAAATGCTATATTTATTTTTTTGATTATTCAGTCATGTCTGACTCTCCATGACCTCATGGACAGTAACACACCAGTACATCTTTATGTCCTTGGTCACTATGATTGACTTGGTATTCATGGCAGAGATACTGGAGTGGGTTGCCAGTTCCTTCTCCAGTGGACCACATCATACAGCTCCTGGTATTCCTAGTTGGTCTCCCATTCAAGTACTGACCAGGCCCAACCCTGCTTAGCTTCAGCGTGGTGTGACCTCTTGGATCCCTGACTGGAATTGAACCCAGGTCACAGTGGGAAAAGCACCAAATCCTAACCACTGGACTATCAGGGACCCCCAAAAAACGCTGTCCTATATAAATATAAAAACACAGCACTATTTGGTACATCCAGTATGCCCGCTCCCCTACTTGTCTTGAAAAAAACAAGTTTAGGATTAGCTTATCCTCTGCATATCAACATAACAAAACTGCTGTAAACCACATTTACAGAAATATGTGACCTACTAGCCATCACCATAATAATTTATTTTAAAATTAAATAAAAAGTCAAAAAATATTCTAACCTAGTTTCATATCACTCAGTGCAATAGTATGCAGGAGGATTGTATCGGGAATTATTAGCAGATAAGGATTAGCAGAGTCCAACAGAGTCCGCACTGCCTGCAGCTTTAGTAAATCCAGGTCTAGATACTGTACATCCACTCGGTGCATTTCCATAAGTGTGATAAGCTTGTCCCCACCATAAGGTGTCATGATGTAAATTACAACTTCTTGTATGTATCAGCTTCTTCTACTTTTTATCTAAAATATATAGACTTTTCATGGCTTACCATCATCAGTGAAGCTTAAATAAAAAGTTAAATAAACAAACTGACATCAGTTTAAAAGAACTTGTTTTGAATATAAGAAAATGTTTTATATATAAACTAGAATATTGCCCGTCAAAAAATGACGGCAATGAAATTGTAAGTGAGCTAATGCTGTTTGGTGTATGGTAATCAAATAAATAATACATTAATAAAGGAATATATCTGGTATTGAAGAGCTGGCAATCTGTTTTCATGTTGCTGTAGCATACAATGTGTGTTTTCACTGCTGTGGCGCTGCTGTGTAAGCGTCAGCAATGTGTGCAGTGTGTAGTGTAAATAGTGTGTGTGCGCGCAGGAAATCCGTTAGGATACCTGTGTACTTCCGCATTCAGGAAGTTAGTGTTGTAAAATGGTGGCTAATGTGTGGTACGCGGCTGTGGCTGCTTTTGCGTCGGTGCTCGTGAACCTCATCCGGCTTTTTGGGAAAGTCTGTATGTGTTTTGTGGTGTTTTGCGTGTTTAGGGTCCTGTAGTCTCGTTTTTGTTTTTTTCGGCGGCCATTTTTTCTCTCGCTTAGGGGATTTTCGTGGGTATGTTTTTTATGTATTTTTTTGTGTGTATGTATTGTGTTTCTAATGTTTTCAGGTTCGCGCGGGTCGTCCGTTAAAGTCGTATTTTAGCGAGGTTGTAATGTTTTTTTTTCTAAGTCCTGTGTCTCGTATTTGTTTGTCGTAAGTCTGTAAATGTTGCGAGGTCTGCAGTTGCTGGCAAGAAGCGCCTTCGGCACTCCATGCCAGCAACTGCAGCCCTCGCAAAGCGAGGGCCGTAGGCTCGCTACGGGAGCCTGCATCGTTAGCAACAACCCGCTTGCTCACAACTATATATGTGATGGGAAGGACATTGAATTCACAAAAACTGCTATACATCATCACATATATAGTTGTAAGCATGCGAGTTGCTGCTAACGCTTGCGGGCTCGCATAGCGAGCCTGCGGCCCTCGCGAAGCTCCTTGCCAGCAACTGCGGACCTCACAAAATGTACGTAGTTCCGAAAGGTTAATACGAGACACGTTACGACCCATTACGACCTCACAAAAATCGTCCGCAACCCGCGCACATCAAAACATGAAAAATACAATAAATACACACAACAATTTCATAAAAAGCTTACCTACAGGAAGAGGGAGCATCCAGGACCTCAAAAACTGAAGTTACACCTCAATTTAACTCAAAATAAAAGAGTTTAGAGACTGAAAAATTCTCTAAGCAAGAGAAAAAATGGCCGCCCAAAAAAACGAAAACGAGGCTACAGACGCAAAACACCACCAAACACCTACGGAATTCCCGAAAAAGACATACGAGATTCGAAAACCAGGAAGCAACCCCAAAAACATTAGAAACACAATAAATACAAACAACAAACACATAAAAAGCTTACCCACAGCAAGGGGGTGCACCCAGGACCTCTGCAAGTAAAGTTACACCTCGATTTAAGTACAAATTTCGGGGTTTAAACTCCTGAAAAAAACCTAAGCGAGAGAAAAAATGTCCGCCGAACAAAACGAAAACGAGGCTAAAGGACCTTAAACACGCAAAACACCACCAAACAGCTACGGATATTCCGAAAAAGTCGGGCCGACATCCAAAACGAAGGACGCTAAATCAGCCACAGCCGCATACCACACATTAGCCGCCATTTTAGAACAATAACTTATACAATGCGGAAGTACACAGCTACGCTAACAGATTTGTCTCTCGCACGCACACTATTACATTCCACACATTCATCACGCTTACACAGCAGCTCCACACCACTAATGCTGCAGCAACATGAAAACAGATTGTCAGCTCTTCAACAGAATGCTTCCTGCATATATTACTTCAAAATAGGTAAAGTATATTACTTTATTAATCTATTATTTATTTTATTACACACCAAACAGCATTAGCTCACTTACAATTTCATTGCCGTCATTTTTTGACGGACAATTCGCTAGTAAGGTAGAGTTGCCTAAAATTTAATTTTTTTATTAATTTTAATTTAGGGCACTTAACTATGTCACTATGTCAGAGAGGTGCAGTGCAGTTATATATGTCACTTTGTCACTTCACTATGTCAGAGGAGGGAAATTGAGAAGTTTCTTTTCTTATATTTTGCTCACTTGTTACATTTATACTTATAATTGGTTGCTCTTTCCTCTATCGAGGATACTGTAGAGGGATTGTGTAATTTGGAGATTATATTATAAAATAGAGTTTAAAGTCTTTT
Organism: Discoglossus pictus; assembly: GCA_027410445.1. NCBI lineage: Eukaryota > Metazoa > Chordata > Amphibia > Anura > Alytidae > Discoglossus > Discoglossus pictus. Next base: position 319,789,361 of record CM050166.1, on the reverse strand, counting down.
TACAAACACAGATTGTCCTGCTTATTGGTAGTTTTAAGATTAATGAGAGTCGAGGATGAAGGTAGTGATTGATAGCAGCTTTTCACTGCTCTCAGGAATGCACTCAAAATGTAACCCATAATTGACCAATGTAGGTCATTCCAGCACTCCATGATCTGCACAGAGTGATTTATTAAGGGTTAAGTTTTTTTTTTTTTTGCCCACTACACAGAGGAAAAGTTTCATGTCTGGGAGTGGGCAGTCAGTGATACATGTAAACAACGACTCTATTGAATGTTCAGTGAAAAAAATGCATGTATTTAAAACATTTAAAAAAGTATCTTAACATGCTTTTGGGAGATCTTTACAGTCATGTGGTCCAAACTATGCTGAATTAAGTGAACCCTCAAGCACTCCAAAAAAATAAATAAATAATAAACACAAATGTGCAAAGACTGAAGAAAGTCTCTCTTGAATTGGTTGTCAAATGCACATTTTTGCAAATATTGTTAACGGCCATGTTCAATTTATAGATTTGAGGATGTAAATTATTTTTTTAGGGATTTTAAGACTCAAGCGGTTCAGTACCCTGACAGACACAAATCTGAGTTTTTCAGAGGCTGTCTCAATATTATAAATATCTATGTTTGCACAAAGAGATTAAAAGTAAATGTGCGTGGAACTTTTGCAGGACACGCTTACCTGAAAGAAACAGTAATGTTTACAATGTGTTCTTATAAATAAAAATTTGTGACACCTTAAATTAATCATCCATGTTTTCTATGTAACCTGTTTATTAGACTGTGTAATATTCCATGTGCTTAATAATTTCCATAGAAAACCTAGGAACCAAGGGGAATAAAAAGGGAATTTATTTTCTTTCTTTCTGTCAATATCAAGATTAAGGAGAAAATAATGCAAACTAACAAAACACATTTGTATCTCGCACCTGTAGTTGAGTTGGATTTTGAATCCATATTTATATAATTTTGTTAAATACTGTTATATCTGCCATTACTTCCTAATGCTTTTACAGAAGACAGAGGTAAACTGAATACTTAAAAATCATTCAGACTGCTTCTTTTCCCCATTAGTCTTCTAAAGAGCTGAAATGGTACTGAATATGTATTACTTAATAACATAATAGTTGCAAGGTAAATCACTTGCCGGAATAGAATGCAGACAAATAAATTGTGTGTGCACCAATCAGGTAATATTGTACTGGTGCTGTTCAGACACTATTGATACATGCAGTACATTTTATTTTTTTGTCATGCCATTAAATAAGGGATCTGTGATAACAGTTAATTCTAAAACACTGACACTCGGACCAAGATTTAGTTTGGGCATTTGGTTTTAAAACTCCAGAAATTCAAGAAATCTGAAGCCTGAACAAGGAACCAAAAATAGCAAACTTGTTATTGTTGTGATCAAAGGAGAGTTATTCATTTATAGTAGCGCGAGTCTGCTTTATTTCTTCTCTGATCACATAATTTGCCTCTTTAATTGGAAAATATATTGGAACAGTGCAAGGAAAAATAGTGATCTATAACCGTTACATACATATATGAACTTGCCTCAGTGAGTAAATTATTCATTATTCATAGGGGTTAAAATCCGGTTAAGATAGTCTGAGATGACACATTATATTATTAGTAGTGACTTGCCCGCCAAAAATGACAGCATGATAGATTTTTTATAAATTGTGTCTCTTACCCCCCTCTCCTTCCCCTGTGTCTCTTCTCCCCCCTCTCTCCCTCCCATGTGTCTATTCTGCCCTTCCCCTTTCCCTATGCCCCCCGTGTCTTTCCCCCTCTCCCTCCCCTGTGTTTCTTCCCTACTCCCTCCCATCTCTTTCCCCCCTCTCCCTGCCCTGTGACTTTTCTCCCCCTCTCCCTCCCCTGTGTGTTTTCCCACTTCCCCCTCCCCTGTGTATCGTCCCCCTCTCCCCTGTATCTCCTCCCCCTTTCCCTCCTCTGTGTCTCTTTCCCTCCCTCTCACTCCCCTGTATCTCCTTCCCCCCTCTACCTCCTTCCACCCTCTCTCCGTCCCTTGTGTTTCCTTTCCCCCTCTACCTCCCTGTGTCTCCTTTTCCCCTCTTTTGTTCCTCCTTTCCCTCTCTCTATCCCCCCCATACAGATTCATAAGTTGTTTAAATTGTATTTCTTATTTGATCTGTTAATTAAGAAGAAAATGTTGTCTTTTTACCACTTAAATATTAAAGTTCATTTCTTATATCATTATCTTGGTATATTTTACCCTTACTCAAAAAAAATAAGAAGAATCAGACAATTCAGGTAAAATAAAAAAAAATAAAAAAAACGGAGAGAAAAAAAATAAAACACAATACAAATGTATACTTTCTTTCTCTGTTTTTTTTTTGTGTTACATTTTCCAAACCTAGGGCCTCATTCTATTACGGCCGCAGCCGCTGCGGGGCCGCAAGGACCGGCCGCAAGCTTTACGGCTATTCTATTCCCCTCCGGCCGGGGACTCCGGCAGGCTTGCGGCCGGCGCCTTGCTATCTCTTGCGACCGAGGAAAGCCTTTGATCTAAAACGGCCGCAAGGAAATCGGCCGTAAGAAAAGCCCGGTTGCAATTCTATTGCTCCGGGAACCCTGTCTGCAAGGCTAAAAACGAGCCGCAGCTTACTTGCAGCAAAAAGGTCTCGCTAGCACCAATTAAGCACATAAAATAGCTCAAATAAAGCCATCCTGCACTTTGAGAAGACTATAAAGTGATATTCAGTGTTAGAAAAAATAGCACATAATTATCCTATACTCAAATCCGTAAAATATTTTATTTTTAATATCCGTAAAATATCCATGTAAAAAGTCCAGATTCCTCGGAGCACCTCAGACACACCCACGCTGCAGCCGGAAAATAAACAGTTAATTTGAACTCGGGTTTGGGCTGATGTGCAAGCTTGAGAGTGGGTTCCTTTTAATCCTCATGTCCCCCAATATGATCCCTAGCATTTACAAAGCTGTAAAGTGCGGGCTTGAATTTATTTTTCACTTTTAATATTTCTGAGCTTACGGCCGGTTCCAAGATATGCGGCCGGCCGTAAGGGGAGATCCTTGCGGGGCCGTATAATAGAATCGCGAGTTAACTGAACCCCCGCAAGGAATCGCAGCCTTACGGACGATTTACGGCCGATAATAGAATGAGGCCCCTAGACTTTTATTTAAAATGCATGGCAATCCAATTGGAATAAGTCAGGTTATATCAAATTAGTTAAATGAAAGCAAATGTATCAAATATATCAAGAGGTTCAACTGAATTCAATCGAATCTGCTCAAAGCAAGTTAAACCCATTTTCATTAGTGTTTAGCGGAAGGAGAAAGGAACACAAGGAACACGTACTTTCAATTTAAATAATTGTGTTTAAATTATATGTCTTCCAAAGAGACCATTTTAGGATGTTTTTTTTAGAGGATCATTGTGAAAGTGCTATATAATCTAGCTCTATTTGTTTATTCCTATCTACTATGGTCATGAGTTCAGTCCATGTTGGTAAAGATTGTTTATCCAGCCTCTTTGCATTACTTAGTAATATTTTGAACTCATTTTGTTACAAACCCTTGTCAGTCAACCAATGGATACATCAGCTGGGGTTGACATCATTCTTTTGTATTACAGCAGCTGCATTGGATTTAGTGGCTAATCTTGGTATAAAGAATTGCACGAATGGGACACACTTATACCAGATTACAGTTTATGCAGAACACGTAAAAAGCAGGAAAAAAGGAAGTGGTGTCGCTCCGTAGTAGATGAATATACGAAAGTCACTTATATATTCAGCATTGAAGAGTGACAAGTGTTTAAAATGGTGTAATATATAGGTCTTCAGCGCAAGATGAGACATTAGTATTAGTGGAAGAAATAAGTAAAATTTCAATGAAGTAAGAGATTAAAGTTATGAGATATTATGCACTTGGAATATGGACCTGCCTGTATGCATATATTTGTACATTTTATATTTTTTTTCAATAATTTTCAGACCAAGGTTGAATAGTGAGATGCTTGGCAAATTACACTTATTTGATGCTTAAGGTCAGCAATCAATAAAAAAATAATGTTGGGCTGATTAAACCACCATGACCAGATCTATAAGCCCCAACTTCAATGAAACAGCAATAGCAGTCATCAGATATGTTAATAATTATTTGCCCACAGTATTTTTATGACTTTCAATTTGATTGTAAAAGGGGTGTAGGAGCAAGAATAATTTTGGTGGGGGATACTGTTCATCGTATACACAGGTCATAAAATAGCTTATATATACATTTATACAAACATAGACTAATCTGGGGGCAATTTGTCCCCCCCCCCCCCTTTCCCCCAGTTCCTGCACCAATGATTGTAAAAATGTATTTCCTTCTTCATGTGTCTTAAAGTCATGAGAACTACAGAAAATGATTTAATAGATTGGAAACATGTTCTGTCGGGGATCAGTGATGTGCTTTTCTATGGTGTTACAAGTTAACTTAACAAGTCTCAACAGAACTTAAGACAAGATAAAAAATAGTTTAAAATGATAAAAATGTCTATTATTTGGTGCAATATTAGCGACATTTTTCAATGATGAAAATGAATTATGTTGATAAGATATTACATTTTCATCAAAGGTCTGCATAGTTAGAACTATGGTATTCCCAGTAGGAACATACGGATGTGAGAGCTGACCCATAAAGAAGGCGGGGTGCCATAGAATTGATGCCCTTTGAATTGTGGTGTTGGAGAAAACTGCTTAGAGTCCCTTGGACTGCAAGAAGATCCAATAAATCAGTACTACAGGAAATCAAGACAAACTGTTTACTAGAAGGTTTAAATGAGGGGCTGAAGCTCAAATATTTTGGTCACATCTTGAGACAGCAGGACTCCATAGAAAATACTCTGATGCTGGCAAAGATTGAAGGTACAAGAAGAGGGGGAAGACAGAGGCGGAGATGGATAGGCAATCAAAGCAACGATCATGAGCTTGATGGAGCTCAGAATAGCAATAGTGGATGGATTTGCCTGGAATGAAGTGTCCCATAAGGCCACAGAGCGTCGGACACGACTGAACAACTAAACAACAACACAATCTAATCAATACTTAATTATAAAGTGTTTTCAGGTGACTAGGTGGTACTACACATTTAATGCACTTATGTTGTAATCAATAGAAATCAACAGTTGTAATGTCACTGATGTGTTAATCAGAATTAATATTTTATTTATTATGCATAGAAACTATTATTCATCTAAATGCTAAATAACGCAAGATAAATAAAAGACTGAGAATTGATTTATATACAAATTGCTATGTAAGGTAATTTAATGGTGTTATAATATTTGTCTATATAATCTTTAATTATATTCTCTTACCTATATGATGGCACCTCTTTAATATCCCAGTGGATGATGAAGTCATAGAAAACTGTCCTGGAATAAACCACTTGGGTAAATACATCACAGAATGGAAAATAATGAAAAATATGGTATCACTAATTCCCCTTTCATTATATCAAAATGATTTATTAAATAGGATAAATTCTGACCTCAGATAATGAAAGAGATGCATACAATAAAATAAAATAACATTACTAATGCTACTATTCTTGCTTAGATGTTATGAACCTAATGAATATACCATGCATGAAAAGGCATGCATTTAACTGACTACTGAGATCTCATTGTTTTCTGGATGAACATTTTAATAACTGGGCACAATATTTTAGACAATAAAACCCATAACCATTACATTTGTAAGTTTTATGTGCAGCTACTCTTTATGGTGTAATTCTGTTTTCTTTTCTGAGAATTTCTGATACTTTTTCTGAAAATGGCTTATATTAGCCCTTTTTAAACCACTGGCAGTTTTAGCTGCCTGATTTCTATTGTAGACGCTTCATCTACACTCAAATCTCCCTGCCTCAGAAAACTGACAAATTTGCTATAGCATGAATGCAAATAAAACGTAATAAATATAATTTTTTACATTCTAAAAATGTTTGGCCTATTTTCAGTTCTTTAATGTAGTTCTTAAAAATAATTTTAAACATACAGTAGTACTACAAGGGCCATTTAATCCATAAAATAGTTGTATTCTGTTATATTTAGTCAGAGGCAACTGGGTTCTTGACATGGTGGGAAGACTCAAAAATATAAAAGAATTAAGGCTTTTTAATCAGACAGAATAAGCAAGATTTTTAAAAGAACTGTATAAGTCACGAATGTCATTCAATAAGACTCTGTGAGCTGTGCATAGACAGAACATTTTTTAAGTTTATAAATATTTTGCTTAATATATTTTGTGCAAATTTTCTTTGGATGGTTTAAAACATTATCTTGTAATTTGCAAAATAGATCATATAATAAAGTATTTAATCTTTTATCTATAAACATTAAAAACTGTTGAAATGTTTACAACATGCTATTTAAAAATACAATATAAAAATTGGGATACTTTGCCATGTAAAAACTACATTTATTTACTATTTATTTATTTACCCCAGACCGCTTTTTCAAGTTTTTTCATCAGCAGTCCTAAATCTCTCTCATCCAGTTCATTAATCTAGAAAGCACATGCAGAAGATTTATTTTAGACGTTTGCTTATCTTTTCAGTAATTTACTGATTAAATGTAAAATACATGAAACGATACAGTTCATTTATTTGATATGCAATTACATTTTGTGTCAGGTCCAGGTCAATTCAATATATAATGGAAAAAAATACACTTTTTATCATAATCTTCGGAAGCCAATTTGCATCTCACCTTGACACTGGAACAATCAATAGAGGGATAAATGAAATGAAAAGGGTACATTAGGGCTTAATATTCAAGCTTCAACATAACAAAGACTGCCATTTAAATTATTTACACATAATTGTATAGGAAATTCTTGTAAACTGGTGTAAGGGAAATAGATTGCTACAAAAATTGGGAATACGTGAAATTATTTATGTGAGAACATTTCTAGAGGATACAAAATGCTGATTATACATCCACTTTCCTTGAATAACCTTTTGCATAATGTTTAGTTGACAAGTAATAAAAATGTTTCTCACTACATTATTACTGTAGAAAACTAATCCCACATCACACTTAGTAAAACATTAGATACATTATTTTGTCATTGCATTGAAATAATTAATAGCCTTAATAAATTGTGATTCGGCCAATTGAATAGGGCTCTATATAAGCACAGAGCATATTTTTTTTACCAAAGTTTTTAGTTAGTGAACTTTTATCCAAAAGCAATGTCTTCACTAACTAAAAACTTCTGTAAAAAAAAAATGCTGTGTGCTTATAGTGAGCCCTATTCAATTGGCCGAATCGCAATTTACTAAGGCCCTCATTCAATTGCAATTTGGCCAATTGAATAGGGCTCTAAATAAGCACATAACATATTTTTTTACAGAAGTTTTTAGTTAGTAAAAACCTTGCTTTTGTATAGAAGTTTTCTAACTAAAAATATCTTTAAAAAATATATGCCTTGTGCTTATTTAGAGCCCTATTCAATTGGCCAAATTGCAATTGAATGAGGCCCTAAGTAAGTAAGCATCTATCCAAATGGAAGGTTTTCACTAACTAAAAACTTATTTAAAAAATATATGCTGTGTGCTTATTTAGAGCCCTATTCAATTGGCCAAATTGCAATTGAATGAGGGCCTAAGGCTGTATGTATGCAATGAATTAAAATCACCAACTTCACGGGAATTTGTAATCACTTAAAATGTAAACTTTCTTGACAATATAAAACTAAAAATATAAATGCCCCCCAAAAAATGTGTCAATAAAAACAAAACAAAAAGAAGTGCTTTTTTTTTTTTTTAAGCACACCAAAATATTGTGTTTTTATCAATCTTTCTGAATTTCTGCCCGTTTACTCAGGGCCTCATTCTATTATCGGCCGTAAAACGGCCGCAAGGCTGCGATTCCTTGCGGGGGTTCAGTTAACTCGCGATTCTATTATACGGCCCCGCAAGGATCTCCTCTTACGGCCGGCCGCATATCTTTGAACCGGCCGTAAGCTGTGAAATATAAAAACTGAAAAATAAATTCAAGCCTGCACTGTACAGCTCTGTAAATGCTAGGGATCATATTGGGGACATGAGGATTAATAGCAACCCCCTCTCAAGCTTGCACATCTGCCCAAACCCGAGTTCAAATTAACTGTTTATTTTCCGGCTGCGGCGTGGGTGTGTCTGAGGTGCTCCAAGCACTCTGGACTTTTTACATGGATTTTTTACATAAATTAAAAAATTATTTTTTTACGGATTTGAGTGTAGGGGAATGTTGTGTTATTTTTGCTAACACCTACAATCACTTTATAGTCTCATAAGAGTGCAGGATGGCTTTATTTCGGCTTTATAATGTGCTTAATTGGTGCTAGCGGGACCTTTTTCCTGCAAGTAAGCTGCGGCTCGCTTTTAGCCTTGCAGAGAGGGTTCCCGGAGCAATAGAATAGCAACCGGGGCTTTCTTGCGGCCGAAACTCTTGCGGACGTTTTAGATCAAAGGCTTTCCTCCGGCGCGAGCGGCCGCAAGGGATAGCAAGGCGCCGGCCGCAAGCCTGCCGGAATCCCCGGCCGGAGGGGAATAGAATAGCAGAATAGCTTGCGGCCGGTCCTTGCGGCCCCGCATCTCCTACGGCCGTTAATAGAATGAGGCCCTCGGTATATAAATTATTATTGTATTCCTAATGGGAATTTATGTATAAGACTTTAAAATGCTAATTAGTTAACTAACTCCTTGAATAATCCTCTGTAGATTATTCATAATACTGAATGTGTGTCTAAGATGAAACACTAAACTCTGTGAGACAAACCCTCACTCCTGAAACAAGTACAATCTGACCCTTAATAGGGCCCCCTCCACACTGTCCCTATTTCCCAGACATTAAATAAAGATCACCACCCGAGGACCCGACATGCGTTTCAATGGGGAGACTTTACTAAGCACCTGAAATCAGAAATCAAGTGGTTCCCTAGCTTTACTAGATCCAATTTCCATGGAGCTATTGCAATCCCAGCCCTTCACACATCACCTCATTCAATGGAAATGCTTAGTAAATCAGAAGAAGAAGGATTGGGATCTCAATTCCTCCCTATAGGAAGTAGTGTATAGTAAATACAGAGATACACATAACAACCACTTTAGATGTCTAGTAAATCCCTCCCTGTGGTGCTCATTCCATTGCAATTTGGCAAATTGAATAGGGCTCTAAATAAGCACATAACATATTTTTTTTAAAGAAGTTTTTAGTTAGTAAACTTCTATTCAAAAGCAAGGTCTTCACTAACTAAAAACTTCTTTAAAAAATATACTATGTGCTTATATAGGGCCCTATTCAATTGGCCAAATCACAATTGAATGAGGCCCTGTGTTTTGTTAGTAACATCATTTTCTACCAGTTATTTACTTTGTCATCTCACTCAATATTAAGCATGTATTGGTGTAGTATTTTAGTCATTTTTGCATGTAAACAATAAGATACTCTCATGATATAGCCTCACTATCTTTTTCTAGCAAGGTAAATATTGCTATAAGGTTAACATTTGATCTGTGTATATTCATTATAATCAGGTGCAGAGCTACCAGTGGTGCAGGTGGTGCAATGCACCCAGGCCCTCCTCTGGTGGGTAGGTGTGTGTGTGTGGGTGCGGGGGGTAGTGCTGTGCTATGTGCTAAGATTTATTTGTGCCGGAAGATGCAGTACCTGTGCCCCAGTATCATACTACAGGCTTAGTTGTGTGCCCAGCAAGCTCACGGATTTGCTGTCCACAATGATGTAATGGAGACTGTCACTGAGTATTACTCATATCCACTGCAGGACCTGAGTCTGTCTAACCTCTGTCACCATCATACTGCTTCATATTGGGAAACTGTCAATGGTGTCAGTTTCTGAGAAGCACAGAAGGTGAGAGGAAGTATGTGCAGGTTTTGTCTGAGAATCCAGTGGCTCTAGAAGTCACACTGTGTTATTCTCAGTTCCTCTTTTTCCTCTGAATATTCCTGTACTATACAGCCATATATTCTTTTTAAATGGCCTCTATAGTACAAAAAATCTGGCATGTATTTACAACATTACAAAAACTTTTTACTGTGCAATAAAAATTGATTTATACTATAGAAATATTACATTAAATGTGCAATTGTTTTCTCCTCTATCCTTATATGTTACAGAGGGACAGTGAGCCTTATGGATATCTGAACTGTAACATATTGTGTTTTTATTCCCATTTGCCCTAATGCAAATCAGGCAGTTCATCTTAACTCACTGATAACATAAACAGTATATTTCTAAAGTACCCTTAAAGTTCTTAAATCATTTGGAGAGTTTGATAGAAAAGGAAGAAATCCAAAGGGTAGAACCAGCACTGAAGACAATATTTTAATTAATTGAAAACTTTTTTTTATAAAAATCTAAAATAACATAGAAGGCTAGATTTATTAAAAATGTATTGAAGTTTCCCTGTTTTTAACTTTTTCTAAACTAACATATGCTGCTTATATCAGAATCAAGCATTGTATTGATTCATTATATTTATATCCGGATTTATTTTATTTACAAAAAATGATTCCCACACCCCCATAGGTGCTTACATAGGCACCTGGTACCTACCAATAGAAGCATTGCATTTGAGCACATTTTTTAGCCCTATACTAAACTTCAAGCCAGCAGCAGAACAGTGCAGAGATACAGAGCAGCATTACTTGAAGCTGCTTCCTTCCTCCATTGTGGTGGCAAGTACAAACTACACATCACAAAATGCTTTTTTGCAGAGACTGGTCCATAGACACTGCAACAAAGTTGTGGCTGTCTGTGATTGGCCATGCCTTCTCAAAATTAACTGCCTGAAAACTGAAGAAATGTGCAAACTCTTGGGTAAGTTTTTTAATGTTTATTTTGGGAATTTTTATGCAAAAAAATGTTTGCATATTATACTGATTCTCTTCCATCAGATGCATTCACAATCTATTAAACTTCTTTATACGTTTAAGCTTTACAAGGACAAAGAAGGACATGTGAAGCATCCTCAGTATTCACTAGCCTGTTTATTACCTTCCCTATCAATCACTAGTCTTTGTAATGTTTGTGTCCTGGGGGTGCAATATGATGCCACATTGACCTCTAGGAACTCATTGCAGACCTGCCATTCATTTTCTCTAACATATAATATTCCTATAGTTATAATCAACAGCAGATCTGGATATTTGCATGTACATTTATGATTGGTGGACAATTTGAAAATGTTTAGTTTAGATAAAGTGTAACCAATTATAATAAGGTGGTTATTAATGAATATGTGGGTTGGTGCTGCCATGGGAACCCAAAGAAATCTGGGGGGGGGAGGGGAGTAATTCAACTCTACTCCCAGGACAATTACCAAATCTGGTAATTCAAGGATTCATTTTACTATTTTTGTGTCTCCTATTCATTTAATTTGGGTGGGGGGTTGTGCCTTTATTCCCCCCTCCCAGTTTATATTGCCCTGGCTGCCGACACAATCATCCATGTTCTTTAAAAAAATGGAGACTTAGTTTTTTTAATAGATATTTCTGATTGTTAATAGATGATTATGATCATAGCTATTTATTGATAACATTATTTTACATGATTCCTTTCACTTGTTGAAGCTGCCATCCACCTGCAGATGCTATTAATACATCAAAAATTCAGTATCATATTATTATTTTATTGCCTTGTGTTAATACAAATAATACATGCTGTAGTCATTTTATAAAATTGTAATATATTGTATATATATATTTATAGAAAGTTGTTAAACATTAGTTTTCCATTAAAATGATGGATTTGCCTAAGCCGTAAAACAATGTGATATCATAAAATAATCATGTTTTGTAAAAGAATAAATCTAAAATGATTAAAAACTGACAGATACAAACTGGTCTACGCAATAACAAATAACCACATTAAAATAATAAAAATGATAAAAACTCAGCTTCCTTCTAAAAGACAGTACATGCCAAAACATAGTTTTACATTAATAGAAATTCCACTTTCCATAAACTCACTATTTTAGAGCAGTACAATCTACACCCCTTAATTACCTGCTGACTAATTGAAACAATTGACATTGAAACAAATGAAGGTTAGATTAAGTAGATTAAGACAGTGCAGTTAGAATCTACAATGTCTTTGTGTGGTCAGCTTTATTGGTCAGCCATCTTGCAGGGTTGTGTAATATTTTATCAGTCACAATATTGTTGGGTCAGCCACAATGATCACCCAGATGCAATTTTTTAACAAAAGGTTTTTCCTACTGAAACTCTTCAAACCTAGGCCAGACAATCACATTAAAGCAGAATGTACTGTAGACATTTTTGAATATGAATGGAAGAAAATGTTAAAAGTAATAAAGTCTTGGGAGCTGCTATAAAGACTATTGAAAATGTATTCTAGAAATCCATAACTTAGACCTATTTTAATTTATTTTACAACAAAAAATGCCAATCAACAAAAGTAATTAATATATAACTACCGTATTTTTCGCCATATAAGACGCACCTGCACATAAGACGCACCTAGTTTTTAGAGGAGGAAAACAAGAAAAAAAAATTCACACACACACATATATATATATATATATATATATATATATATATATATATATACACATACATATACATACATATACATACATGCACATATACATACACACATACACATGTTATAATGATTATAATGATTACCTCTCATTCTATTTTATGCTTTATATAAAAATCTTAAATATAATGTCAGCCAAAGTTTTCTAGATGTTAGTGTAGCATGGTACAGCTCTTGGGATTCTCAGATTCAGTTAAAACAAATAAATAATGCATGGATAGCCTTAAACCATTTAAATATCTTAAGTCTGATCTCCCCTATATGTTTATATGTTTTATATTTTAGTGAAAGTGTACATTTAGAACATTGACTGCCCGAGGCAGTGTTATATTTCTGACCAGTACATTACTTCATAATAATGTGTTCTATAAATATATTCCCTATTCAGGTGAAAAAAATAGTTTTGATGAAGCTAAGAAGATAAGACAATAGTAAAACTGCAGATCTGAATTTCTATAAAGATTTTGCCCATTCACAAGTTCTAGCTTTTATTTAATTTATATACATTTACATAGTGTCTCTGTGTAAAGTGCTTTACAAAGTTACAAAAAGCTGTACAGCCATATGTTGGTCAAGCAGAACAGTTTGCAAAAAAGGGTCATGAATTAATAACAATATAATAAAAGATAAAGAGGGTTTTGTGAAATATGTGAGCAACTAGATGTTTTTACATTTTTATTCTCACTTAGAAGTGTTTTAATTTATTTTTCCATCATTTAGTTGTTTCATTTTTAATATTTTTTATTCTATATTAAAGGTTCTGTATATTTAGATCTACAGTTACTCACCCTACTTTATGTTTTAGAGTGTAAGAGTTTTCTATTCTTTTTCTATACATTATAGTTATTGTTTGCCTCTTAGCACAACCCCAATGTGAACTATTATTAATGTCTTCAATAGCGGTTACTACTCTAATTTGCATTAGCTTTTAGTCCATTCCATTTTTAAGAGCATAATTAAGCAAGAAAAATGTTTTACAGCTCATTTTTAATTAGAAAAATTTGCATTTTGATGCTTCTGCAGGACCCTTGAGTGATCAATAATAAACTATTAGAAATGGTTTACATTGCTGGAGAGCCATGGGTTAGACTTTTGATCCAATGCCTGGCTTCTGGGCCAGTTAGAGGAAAGTGATCCGGTGTCAATTTTAAAATTATCCAATTGGACATCTGCCTGTGCCCTCCTACTCCACTCCTAATTAAAACACTTCCATCCAGCTCTCAGTATGTGATATAACAAACACAAAATGGATTTCTGTACTCATAATCATAGTCTTTAAAAAATTAGATGTTGCCAAAGTGTGTTTTATGCCCATGGCGTACATAGGTGCTAATATTGTTAGTGTGGTACATACCTGACAAAAAGTTTCTTTCTTTTTTTTCTTGAACCGCAAATCTTTTAACCCTGGCACTGAGAAGCAATGATGATAAATCTCTCAAGCTCCAAGGGCACTCTCTGTCCAGTTTTTAGTTTTTATATGTGATAGTATCCGTCACTGTGGCCTTTGCTATGTTAATTGTTTTTCTGACTTACTCTTGATTTCTCATTGAAGTCCATATTTCTTTATCAAACCCGCCTGCTCTCATCTGTGGGATAATGAAATGTATTTATTATTCAGCCTTTTCAGAAGCTGTATATTGACATGTCATTGGTCTGCAAATAGAGGCTGCATTTATATCTGAGAGGCAAAGGTCACGCTGAGCATCCATGTTTAATTTTCTCTCAGATAAGACAAGACCTTTAACTAACATATCTCTCAAAGGTATTGATGTATTACACAGTAGTTTAACACCATAGCTGCCAAAAGGATACATAAGTAAAACCTATTAAGTAATACCATATTAGCTGTGGATAAAACAGGGAACAAAGTGGGGTAGAAAATTATTCCTTTAATGGCTAAGTGGGATTACAGTACAAGCTTTCAGGATATCATAATAACTTTGTCTGGCAATGTATGAAATAAAGACAGAAATATCTCCTATAATATTTAAGAATCTAGCATTACATTACACAGACAAATAGGATTAACAACACAGTGTTGGTGTGAAGAGATGAAAGTCACACAGTAATTATTATAATATCATTTCTACGATTAATAATACAATTAACAATAATGTTAATAATAAAAATCACTCTATTTGGTAGATCCCATAAGTAATTTTAGGGCCTGACATGCATCACAACCCTTAAAGGTGTTCATTAATCAACAATATTAATCCTAATAACATGTCATTTTCAATGTGAGCCTTTGTTATAAGGGCATGGGCTGTGATGTACACAAAAATCTAGTCATGAACTAACATTTTCAACCATAAAGTTTAGACAAGAAGTGCCTATTCCCATAATTATAATTAATTAGATTCATTTTATCACTATATGATCTAATTAAAATTCTATTAATATGTTTATTGAAGGATTGTATTCACCATCCACCACCTTATTCTCATTTTAAATAGAAATGAACTAATCAATGCGATTGGACCCACAAACCTACAAAGTGCATCATAATAAAAATGAAGTCAATGTTCTAGTCCATGTGGATGGTCTGATATGTATTAACTCATTGATACCCAAGATTGATATAACCCAGAAATTACACATAATTAATTACATTTCTTATTGCAGATTTATGAGTTTGCGACTGTTGTGCTATTAATACTAATGTCTTCCATCGTTTTCCTTCGTCATTTACAGTGCAGCATAGATTTTATATTTGCATTTACAGTGCTCCGGACATGTCTGTAACCCCTTTGCGGATCCTATCTGGTACTCGTAGTATTTCTGCCGTTTAGGGGTGTGGAAACATTTGCAGGCTTGGGGAATCGCAGCAGATGAATATCGTTTTGCGATTTTAGCGATCGTAACTTTTGCGGCCGTGAAAGATCTAAGGCTTGAACGGGCTGTAACTTGCGATGTTAACCATCGAAAGGAATCGGAGGCTGGACCCATTAACCCGGTCGAAGCCTGCAAAAAGACGCCAGTTGAATAGGAAAATAACTTATGGGCTCCATTACGGACACCCACGTCTCCCCAGGGCTCAATTGAATGAGGCCCTAATCTTTACTGGCTTCTATCACTCTTTTGACCATAATAAGCTAAATTATGCCATGGTAAACTATAGCTGAAATGTATATTAAGTTCCATCTACACATTAGCAATTACTCTTTATGCTTATCAAGAGGCCTGCACAATTAAAAGCAATACAGAGGCAAAATAATAAAGTGTGTGTAAATTTAAAGTTTATTACATTTATTAATGTTCTCCATAATTAAACAGAGCACAGAAAATCAATTTGTGTCTGCATGTTTTGAAAGGACAAAAAAATCAGACGATCCCTTCGAATGCTCACTGCAACATAAATGTGCCATTTTCCTTTAGGTTCCTCCAGAGATACTAACCTCAAAGATAAAAAAAACTTTTATTTAAGCATGTAATGGGAATTTGTAATTTATGGTCCATTAGGACCTGAGAACTTTTCAGCTCATTGTTACCATAAATGTAATATATCAGCTGGTGCAGCTGAAATACAGATAAAACCCCAAAGAGTTCAATACTCGGAGGTATTTAAATGCTAACACTATAGCATTTAAAACAATTATAAAATAGTGAAAACTGTATAAAGTAAAACATTTTTTTTACAGTTTCCCCACATGATTTTGATGGCTCCACATTTCCATGAGTTCAGAATCCAATGCAAGTATTGGTAACATCATTTGAATAAATGAACCTAATTATAAAGAGTAAAGGGGGATTTTGGGGAAGGTTGTTACAGGCAGCTTCTCATCCTCCTTTATGGATATGCTAATGTTATAAGGTGCAAACAGCCAGCTATGTAGCCCCAGGATGCTACAAATCTGTTATGAAAATGTCCAGGCCCTCAACTTATATTCAGATAGTATCAGAGGAAAACAATTGCTTTTCATTTGTGTTACCAGTTTGGTAATAGTTGAACTTGACCCCGGATCACTTGCCCATCACTTCACATTAAAATGCAGATGGCTCCTTCAATAGAATGTGTGATTCACAAGTTTAATTGAATCAGCAGGAATCAGCTTACCTGACACCTTCATATTAACAGAATGTCACCAGAATAATTGTGTGAGGATAAGAAAAACATTGGCAGGAAACTAGAAAATAAGATGCTTTGTACTGATTCCTTCTCTGCCGGAACATGTGCCTCTTCCCCTGTAGAGACCATTTCTTTCAACAAAACTACCATGTAAGTCTCCCACTTCTGCTATCAACCTATTTATAATTATTAGTAGTTCCGACATGCTTTGTATATAGACCCCTTCTGGATCACTACCTTGCCGGGGGGAAGGGGTTTGTTTACATCAGTGAAGCTGTGAGCTATACCATGCAGGGTCACCCAAGATGGGCAGCTCATAGCAGATAGGTCAGACAAATCATGTTCCACTGGAGAAAGAACTAGCAACCAACTCCAGTATCTAAAGATACGCACAACCAGAAACACAGACAGATGTGCCTTGGTAATGCTGTCCATATGGTCACCCATAGTTGGACACAACTAAAGGACTGAACAACAACCACATATACATGGAACAGGCACATGAGGCGACAACAAAAAATATTGTACAAAAAGAGTCATTGGCACTGTTTAAGGGCATATAACCTCAGAATAGGACAGGACAAAATGATCAAAAAAGGTCACTTATGATAACAAGCACTGTAGTTGGCTGAGTATATTAATGGGATGTACAGTTTGCAGGTAAAAGGCATTGTAGTGTAACAAGATGGTAGAGGCGCATTTATAGGCATTTATAGGAAGCTTTTGACGTCTTGATAACTGGAAGAGTCTAACTGAAATAGGTAGAGAACCAATGCATTTCATCAGCCGTAAGCTGCCTGCAAGATAATGAAATGTGTAGGTGCCCTAATGTAACATTTATTTTATGCACAGATGAATTTGTGAAGGGTTCATTTTTTTTGTTTTGTGCACCGCACAGAGCTGTTGCTGTGTGTCTGTCTGAGGGCTTGCCATTGACTTATGTGAACACAAACCTAATTTATGAATTTCTTAGTTAAAAAATGCACATATTTAAAAGAATCAAAATGTTTTTCAAGATTGTTTTACAAGAGCTTTATAATGGTGTGCTCCAAATTGTGCTGAATTAAATAGCCTTTTAATTATTATACTAGTGCATGGGAATGATTGCCTCTTAATAAATAGGCCAAACAAGTACTATATGACCAAGCTGAGAAACAGTAAGGTGCACAGAATTATTATTATTATTTTTGCTATATGTGGAGAATTTAATATAGTAATATTTAAAGGACCATTTACCTCACTATAAGTACTCTTCATGGTGTGAAAGAGCACAAAATTGTATGTTAAAATAATCTATTTTCCTTTTTTATCTTTTTATTCCACTAAGAACAGCTAAGAAATCTGGATCTTAAAGTCTGTTTACAAACACACTCTGTGCTGCCTACTGGCAGTTTCATGGTTAATAACAGATGCCGAGCTGCACGTTGAAGAAAGAGATTGATTGCATTCCTAAAACTGCTCTTTAAAGTTAAACCATACCTGGCCTATTTAGGTGTTTCCTACATTCCATGATCTGCACAGATTGATTTGTTGAGGTTTAACACTGTTTTCCCGTTTGCTCACTACACAGAGCAAAAGCTGCATGTCTGGTAGTGGGCTGTCAGTGACACATGAAAACATGGATTTTTATTTATTGATTTCTCAGGGAAAAATGCACGTACCGTATTTAAAAAAATAAAAGAGTATTTCAACATGCTTTTAGGAGATTTTTACCCTGATGTGGTGCAAATTGTGCTCAATTAAGTGGTCCTTTAAATATAAGCACTGTACAAGAGAAAACAATTATATAGTGGAAACCCACAGAAGGAAAATGGAGAAAAGAAGAGTTACGGGAAAACACCAATTTCATTGCCAGAGAGGTAAACATGTCAGTGTTAGTAGCAAAAGGGACATAACATTTTTTAATTATCTACTATGCATTTAAAAAAGTGTACTGCAGTGACAGTTTCATATCTATGTAGAAAATAATTTACTCACTCTAGAGTTGGGGTCTTCAATCAGGTCTTTAAAAGAAAATCAACAAATATAGAACAAAATTAATGTTTTCTATTGGAAGTTAAGAACCCTTCTTTGTTAAGTGTGTCTAAAAGGCCAAACAATATCTTCTCCTTTTACCTAAGGATAAAAATAAGATATAGAGATTGATCCATGACTTTATAAATTAATAAAAAATTGTCATGCAATGCAAAGCAACATGTAAGTGTTTTGTACTGTTATTTTCTTTGTTTATGTATGTATTTATTTACATATTTACATTTGATATGTATGCATATAAATATGCTAAGTCTAAAGGTCACTTTTCTATTTTGCTTCTTCTGGATCTCTCTGCCGCCTTTGACACAGTTGACCATTCAATTCTACTCCACATTCTCTCCTCCCTCGGCATTCGAGACATTCTGCTAACCACCTTCTTCTTTCTACCACTCTTGTCACCTCCTCTCACTCCCGCCTCCAGGACTTTTCTCGCGTTGCCCCAATTCTCTGGAACTCCATGCCTCGCTGCACCAGACTATCCTCCTGCCTTAAATCCTTCAAAACATCAATAAAAACGCACCTCTTTAAAGAAGCCTATAACCTTCCTCCCTAACATGGTCAGCACTACTATCTCCCTACTGTACCACATACAAACTTTAACCTTTAGATTGTAAGTCTGCGAGTTTTAATCCTGCGCGGTGCTTTAGGGAAAGCGCTAGGGACACCAGATTCCAAGCTCAAAGACAGGGCCCTCCATTCATTGCAATGTGTGAATCTTTAACTTGTCATTGCCTGTAACTTAACTTATGTATAGCGCTACAGAATACGTTGGCGCGTTACAAATAAATGATAATAATAATAATAATAATATATACAGAAAACTAACCATTCAAACTGTTTAAGAAATAGACTGAAACATTTAAAATATGTTTTGAATATTTTAACTGCTTGTATATGATTAATGATTGAATGACTGAATATGGAAATGTAAAAAAAATTCAATTTTTGAAGGGTTAATACTAACTGCTTTCCTGTGTTTGTGTGAAACTGATTCCAAGTAGAAAGGGGCCAGCGAGGAGTGTAACATCATAACCTATTGTAAAACACACTTATTAGCACTTCTATATTTTTATAATAGGAAGCTGTCACTCTGAATCTGCTTTTATACTTTTTATACTGAGGTTTACATGGCTGAAGAATAAATTCAATATTGGTAAAGTCAAATGTTTTCTTAGTGGAATCATAGCCTGCATTATCAAATAAAGGTCAGACAATTAAAATAATTTCGGCTAGTAATTTATAATGGGCAAAAGTCATTCACAGGCAAATATTTGTTCACTGTATATTAGATGTTTCTTGAGTACAGCAGGTCAAGTAAAGTCAATTGAATGAAAAGGAGATTTGGGTTATAATCAGTTTTCATATAATACAAAGACACGGTCTGTTAGGGCCCTAATGGGGCTTGATCACTCAGGTGTGGGAAATAAGTCTAGCCAGCAAGAGGACTCTGGAGGAAACTGGCAATCCAACTCCATTAGTTTCCACATTTTCTGTCGGAGCCTTGCCGACTGGTTGGTTCCTAAATCCCCAGGCTACTGGCTGAACTATTTTGGAAGAGCCAACCTATTTAGGAAAAGCTCTTTTAAGAGACTTTGTACTCCTTCACCTCTAGGATGTCTCATTAATCCCCTCCCCATTGTCTCCTAAAGTCCCCAGATGCACAGATGTAGGCCCTCTTGTGATTGTTAGCCCCAGTTAGGTTGGGAATTCAAAGATGATTTGATGAAAATTGCCAAACGTTTCTTTTGTTTTACCCACTATAAATGTACCCTGATTCCCCCAATAAAAGTGGTATAGCTGTTTTGGACTATGTACTGGCTCTAGAGTGTTCCTTGAAGGCCCAAGACCTACTATAATTCACAATTAAATCTTTCTCCAGTGGGTCTCTGGTGGATCCTGGTGAGCTCTTGAGTTCTGAGAAGGTCTTCTTCAGCTGACTATCGGAGAGGCACCCCACTGCATCCGGAGCAGGGTCACCTGTGTCTTCACATTAATACTCTAAAAGTTTTCTTTCCAACTTTTTGGAGCTAGAGATAACATTAAAAAAATAGTATAACACAGAAAGCCTCCAGGATTCTTGCATGAATGCGGAAATTATGCACATCTCTTAATAAATATGTACAGCAGGTCAAGTAAAGTCAATTGAATGAAAAAGGAGATTTGGGTTATAATCAGTTGTCATATAATACAAAGACACGGTCAGTTAGGGCCCTAATGGGGCTTGAGCACTCGGGTGTGGGAAATAAGTCTAGCCAGCAAGAGGATTCTGGAGGAAACTGGCAATCCAACTCCATTAGTTTCCACATTTTCTGTCGGAGCCTTGCCGACTGGTTGGTTCCTAAATCCCCAGGCTACTGGCTGAACTATTTTGGAAGAGCCAACCTATTCAGGAAAAGCTCTTTTAAGAAACTTTGTACTCTTTCACTTCTAGGATGTCTCATTAATCCCCTCCCCATTGTCTCCTAAAGTCCCCAGATGCACAAATGTAGGCCCTCTTGTGATTGTTAGGCCCAGTTAGGTTGGGAATTCAAAGATGCTTTGATGAAAATTGCCAAACGTTTCTTTTGTTTTACCCACTATGAATGTACCCTGATTCCCCCAATAAAAGTGGTATAGCTGTTTTGGACTATGTACTGGCTCTAGAGTGTTCGTTGAAGGCCCAAGACCTACTATAATTCACAATTAAATCTTTCTCCAGTGGGTCTCTGGTAGATCCTGGTGAGCTCTTAAGTTCTGAGAAGGCCTTCTTCAGCTGACTATCGGAGAGGCACCCCACTGCATCCGGAGCAGGGCGACCTGTGTCTTCACATTAATACTCTGAAAGTTTTCTTTCCAACTTTTTGGAGATAGAGATATCATTAAAAAAAATTGTATAACACAGAAAGCCTCTGGGATTCTTCATGAATCGGAAATTATGCACATCTCTTTATAACTATGTACAGTATTTATGATATTAATACTGCATTTGTAGTAAATGTAACATACATTTTTGATGTTACAAACATATTTTTTTTTTGTTTCTCTATATAAAACTACACCTCACAATCCAGAAATAGTTTCATAAATCCCAGGACATCTGCTAACATGTAGAGAGGATTTGATTTATTCTGTACTTCAGGACATGGACAAATCCCTAAAATGCTTGATCCTCACTGAGGCCGATGAGAGTCTAAATAACATTTACTATCCTGTAGATTTCACACTTACTGCTTGATGAGAGGCCAGTGATGCCTGAGGCTGCTAAAAAAGATCATCCTGTGAGGGCAGAATACAGCTGTTTACTGGCTTCTACATTCATTTGTACCTTGTGTTTTACTCACTGCAATATAAAGATAAATGTATGCTCTTTACACCTTTTGCATCTGCCCTTTAATCCATCTTCAACTTAATTATGTCTATCATTGAAATTTGTAATATGTATGTTAGAGCTTTGCTTTACTAGGAAGGAGAGAGGGAGAAATAGAGAGAGAGAGAGAGGGGGATAGAGAAAAAGATAGTTAAAGGGAGGGAGAGAGAGGGGAGGAAGGCAGGGAGAGAGCCAGAGAGGGAGAGAGACAGAGAGCACAGAGAAAGTGAGCGCACACACAAAGAGAGGGCGCACAGATAGATAGGGCAGAAAGCGAGACGTGCACACACAAGGAGAGGATGCAAAGAGAAAGGGAGGGAGACATCGCAGAGAGAGAGACAGAGGGCTCAGAGAAAGAGAGGGATAGAACACACACAAAGAGACAGACGACACACAAAGAGAGACAGCAGAGGGCTCAGAAAGAGAAAGGGCACACAGAAAGAGGGATAGAACGCACAGAGAGAGAAAGAGGGCACACAATGAGACAGCACAGAGAGAGACAGCACAGAGAAAGACAGAACAGACAATTGAACATAACATATGATACCATAATGTATGACAGGCAAGTTACTAGTATATTATATATAAATTGTGTGCATGTAAACGAATAAGCCTTCCATAAGTCGTAATGAAAGCACTAGTGGTTTTACCTATCACATTTCAATTTTGTAGTTAGAAGTTTATTCTGTATGAAACGTTTCCTCCCATCTCAGGAGCTGATCATTGAAAAATCTAAATGACTCCACTGCACCACAACTGCATATTAAAGATAATACATTTTTTTACTTTTCATTGTGCGGTTCTTCAGAAGAATATATTTTCATCATTGGACTACAGTGACCCTTTAACTCTCTAATACTGTAAGACATCACAGCCTTAGTGATCACTTTGTAGCTGATGTGAATATGAGAGAATTATGTCTTCTACATGTTTTAACAACAAATTTAAATACGGTACAATATTTAAGGCTATATTTTGACATGTTCTCCCAAATAGCTACTCATCCATTGTTGGATTAGGGACTAGAATGACTATGGAGATCAGTTCTTCTAAAAAATGTCTAGGGATTTTCCCTTCACTTAGTTACTGTAACTTTATTTCCAAAAACAAAAATGTAATTGTTTATCTATATTAATATACTACATTTATACTGAATTCCTATAGAAAATACAACAGCTATCATTTGTGTTTGTACTTACTGCATAATTCCAAAAATACCAATAAAGTTTATATTATTTCCTTATAAATTAAGTATGGAACTAAGAGAAATAATTGATAGGCATATACAGTATGAGAAAATATCCCTCCACTTGCAAGATAAGAAACAGTGTTTTATCCAGTGGGACACGTTGATTTATTTAGGCAGCTATTGTCTGCAATGGTTTTCAAGGCAAATCAATAAATATTTGCTTCAAATACCCTGTAATAAAAATTGTTACTTGGGGTATATACAGTAAATACAGTTCTCCAGGTTCAGGCAGACATGACATGAATTATGGAACAACAAGCACATTTTCATATAAATATTTGGCAAGTGTTTCAAAGTGAATTAATTTTAGATATAAAGACCTATAATTACTTATTATGACCAATGTTTGTGAAGTATGTAACAAAACAACAAAATCAGAGGTGCTCATCAGAGAACGAACTAACCTTAGTAGGTTAGTTCAATGGACATGATAACCCACTCTGAGAGCAACCTCTTTAACTGCTTAAGCGGTATTCCCGAGCGTGGCTCGGGGTTAATTTACTTTTCCTAAATCGTAACCCAGAGCCACACTCTGGGTTACTGCAGGGGGCTCAGTGCTGCCAAAATTGCCTGGGCCCCCTCAGCACACCCTTCCTCCTCCTCCATCCTGCTCCTCCTTTCCCATTATCATCCTCCTCCCCCCTGATCATCTTCCTCCCCCCGATCATCCTCCTCCCCCCTAACCTCCTCCTCATTGCCCCCTCTCCAGTCCCTATCCCCCCCCCTCTCTCCTTACTTGTTATTGTGATCTGATGAGCTCCTGGCTCATCTCTCCCCCCGCAGCATGTCTTCGGCAGCAAAGTGATGGGAATATGCTAATGATGTGACGGGCTTGTGATGTCACGTCATTAGCATATTGTTGGAGTTCCATTTCCATTGTGTCTCTGGTATCTCATATAATTTCCATACCACTTACAATTCAGAGATGTAATCAAAAGTCCTAGTCAAACACATCTGTAATGATTTGAATAATTTATTCTGTGTTCTGCTTTCTCTAAAATTTCTTGTGACAATAACAAACACTTTCTATATCATCTACCTACATATGTGAGGAGGACTCTTTCTTCTAAGGTGAAGTTCTGCTCAGGCTGTAAGGTTTTCCATTTAGAATGAGTCAAACATAATGTTACTTTGGTTTCTACCAATACTTCCCTGTTCAAAGTACATAGATAACTTCATCTAGACAGGAAACAGTATAGCAAGTATAAGCTCAGAGCATTTAAAACCAGGGGCGAAGACAAAACGGACATGGTATCTATGATGTGATTTCATTTAATGATATTCTACAAACATTTCTTAGATCTTGTTGACTTTTGATGGCAGTTTCCATATGGGTTTGATTCAGTTTTGTATCCCTTGAAAGTCGTACTTGCTCTTTGTGATTATCGGCCTCATATCCTTGTCTTGACGAATTAGCATAACATTCCAAATAAAAGGCAAAAATCTTATTAAGATTCAAGAGATCTAAGGAGGTTTTAATGTTTCTCAGACTTTGAGTGTAACAATGCACAATTCATATGCACATCAATAAAGTAACCTATGCAACTTGAATAACAGATTGTTTCTTGAAAATAATCCAAATAATTTGAGGAGATTAAAAAAGAAAAATGCATATAAAAAGATAGGTTTGCAATTGTTTGGAACATTGTTGCTAAATGAAGACCCACATTTCAAGGAAATTTAAAGGGATATGTAAATTTCCTGGATTATGAATGCACCTGAGGAGAAGTAATAGTATATGAAAAAATGTTTGCATGAAAAAATACCAAAATAAACATGTAAACACTTACCTTGAAGTTAGCAAAATCTATTGTCATTTCTGACAGTTTAAAATTAAGGTTAGCACCCCCTCCATAATTTGTTTTGGCCAATCCGGTTAGATGAAAGACTTGAGACATAGCACTATGTTAGTTGCTATGGCAACAGCACACAGCATAGACAGGAAGCAGGGATGAGTCATATCCCAGCAGTAACTGGGAGGTTGAAAACACTGCTCTACTATTGGCTGAGCAAGCAAGAGCAGGTAAATAGTAGGTTAATATTGCTCCCCGGAGGCTGCATGCTGATTGGGTGGGGATCAGGAACTTGTGTAGACACCCCCTGGGGGTGTCAACATAATCATTATAGGGATTTTTAGATATTAATAAAAATAAAGTGTTTTATGAGACGTGCTGTATACATATAGGCTGCTTTTTGCCTATAGAGTGCAGAAATGTATTAATCCAGCAAACTCAGATATCCCTTTAATAATCTAAATTTAATTTAACACAAATGTTAGACATGATAATTTGAAAATATATTCTCATTTATTGAAATAATAAATATTTGTTGTCATATGTGCTGTAAGATATAAAACGGTTGGGGAAGAGAGAAGGCGTAAAGTCCCTAGTGCAGATTAAGTTTTCTCAAACATAAGTTGTGTAGTGAGTCAGGTCAGCTCTCACCTTGCTTAACCCCACGGTATGAGGTATATAAATTGCACATTTCACAATATTTAATCAATGCTCTCTTAGGATGAGTCCTCTGTGGGTCCAGTCATTTATAAGTATACAATCCCTGTACTGCCGTTATACGGCTGGGTATCCGTGGGTCTATGTACAACTCTATGTACTACTATGCCATGCCATTAAATACCACTGCATTTATGAGAGCTTGTGCACTATTTCCTTCCTGATGCACAACCTCTATATTGCTATGATATGTATAATGGACACCAGTAATTGTTGTTGAATTGATTAGAGAAGGCCGGTTTGTTCTCTTGGTTTGTTTGTATATTGTACATAATGTCTGTTATAGCAGATCTACTTAATTAATTTGATATAGTGGATGATGCTGACAGTATGAAATTATTAGTTAAAACCCAATATATTAAATAAATTAAATAAATAAATTACATAAATAAAGTAAAATAAAAATTTAATCAATTGGACTTATGCATACACAACATACATTTTTATATATACACCCATATTAAAGTCTAATCCATCGGTATAAATCAAGGGGAATCAGATAACAGTGGACATATAAACAAGCCTTTTCATAGGTAAAGGTACTGGGTATATGAACCCTTCCAAGTGTTAAACAGTTGTAAATACACACACATATATATATATATATATATATATATATATATATGAGCATAATTGCATATAAAAGCCCTACACATTTTGGAGTGAGTCATACAATATCAGCCATAAAAAGCAAGATGCCCCAATGGACGCCATAAAGTGACTTAAATGATAGCATTAGTGTTAAAATCGTAATTGGTGTTAATAACCCCAAAAAATGGTAATAACTAGCTCAATAAACTGGACTAGGGAAATTGCTTATAACTACACACATCTTGTATATTGTTTCACATCCTTGTTTTTGTATGTGTTGAGCTGAGAAGATGGTCTAAAACATGAACTGTAGGGTATTGGTAATTGACTGGTCTTACCTTGAGGTAGCTTGTTTGTAGGCAAAAGGTGCTGAAAAATAGATTTAAAAAAAAACTTCTATAATTTCGTTTTTTTAATTTACGTTGCAAGTGTTTTTATCAGATCAGCCCCAGCCAACAAGACGTGTGTGAAATATTTTTTAATGTCTCTTAACTATATATTGGTGCCATCTCGCATGTCATGGTTATTGTTGCATTAGATATTGACTGATAGTATGTGATTTTTAAGATATATTCTTTTTAACAACAGCACCTACGGATCTCAGAAGATATTATCTGGAAATTAACCCTGAAGGGGAAGAAGAAAATAAAAAGGATGGATATGTACAGTTTAGTAAGGTTTATATTTCAGTGTTCCAATAAGTAATCCTACCTGCTGTTGATCTGCAAGCAGTGCTACCAATACAGCATCTGTCAAATCATAAAGTAATATAATACAGTACATTTCTCATTCCATCCACAAAAGCAGAAGCACTCACCAACTCACAACTTTCCAATTCTTTTCACTGTACTTTCCTCTAGACACGGAGCCTCACAAACCACCACCTTCTCTTCTATCCTGCCCATACCCACCTACCTATGACTTTTGTTATTTTTTATGCACTCCTCCATATTTAACAGCTGCTACAACCACAGACTTAATCACTAATTAACTCTCTACTCTCCTTTCAATCACCATCCAAGCCCTTGGGTCTCCCTTTTAATTATTCCACTTTTTGTTTCATTACTCCTTTAGTCTGTAAGTTTGAAAGCTCTTAATCTTGCAAATCACTTTATATAAAAGTGTCATGTGTATAATTGTTATCTCAAGGGTAGGGTCATCAACTCTGTTTCGATCAGTCCGTCAAATTTGTAGTGTCTATCTCATCACTACAAAATATGTTGGAGCTACATAATTAAGCCCCTCTGGATCACTCTCTTGTCGTGGTGAAGGATCTTGTGTACATCAATGAAACTGTTAACTATAACATGTAGGGTCACCCAAGATGGGCAGGTCATAACAGAGAGCTCATACAAATCGTGGTCCATTGGAGAAGGAACTGGCAACCCACTCCAGAATCTTTGCCAAGAAAACCTTACGGATAGGTACGACCCGCGTCATAGATGTTCTTTGTTTGCTGAGGTCCATATAGCCATGGAGAGTCTGACATGATTGAACAGTAACAGCATGTCATTATACATAAAAACAACACCAACTGGAGAAGGAACTGGCAACCCACTCCAGTATCTTTGCCAAGAAAACCATATGGATCAGCACAACCAGACACAAATGTGCCTGGCGTGCTGCGTCCATATAGTCCTTCAGACACGACTGAAGGACTGAACAACAACAACAATATAAATAAGCGATAATAATACTAATATTGTTTCGTGCTGATTTTGGAATGTCACAATAATGCACTGGAAGGCACTCTAAAGAACACTAGCTCTAAAGAAATCTCTATTAACAATAGAAATCTTACAATCTTTCAATTTGTCAATGATTAATTAACATTGGCACTATTAATATGCATTATTTTCAAGACGTTCTGTCATGTGGCAAAGATCATATGATAATTGCTAAGAAGCATGATGTTTTCACAGCTCACATGTGTTTATGTGCATGGATGTTGTTGGTGTGCACTGTATATGGTTCAATTACAGTATCAGATAGCAGTGCTTGGAAAGAAATCAACACTGTCTAAAGTTCTATTTCAGAGCTACCTGAAAAAGTAACATAAACATAACTAAAAAAGGGACTTGATGAAGCCCTATCTCCTCCCCCTCTTTGACTCAGGTACTCCAGTGTCAGCACACTTTCGCAGGTCATCTGACAGGAGCCGCTGGTGGAGGCACTCCAGCAACAGACAAGTGTTGGGGACGGTAACTTCTCTGGAGTGGTGAATTAGGAGACAAACTGCCAAGAGGACAAACTTCTGTCCAGTCCACAGTCCTGGTCAAGTTCTTGTGCTGGAGACAATAATGTTGGAGTTCCATTTCCTGTGGAGGATTTTGTTTTTGCAGCTAGACAGAAAACGGCCTGTGCTGGTGGTGTTGGTGGTGCTGCAGGAGCCAGTGGTTGTAGTTGTGGTGGTGGGGGCTGATCCATTGCTGGGTTGCATGATTCCTCCCAATAGGAACATCTTGGAAGATTCTTGATAGGTAAAAGGAGGGAAGCTGTAGGGTTAAACTGGACCCTGGTGGCCAAGGGCCCTGCAATCTACCCCATGGTCCACAAGAATGAACCCCCTCCTCCAGGTCAATATCCTCCTCCTCCTGTGCTGGCTGCTCCTCCAGCGCTGGCTGTGCTATAGGATAAAATTATAATATTTATTTTCTATACCTCATTACAGTTTTCAATTATGTATTGCATAAGCAAGGATTAGTAAACATCTTGGTAATATCAATGGGCCCTATTCTATTAGAAGCCTGTAAGTGACTCTAACCCGTAATTGTGGCTGCAGGTGTTTTTTTCTCTAGATGTTTAGATGTACTCTTCTGACTCAAATCCACAATTTACGTCTTACATTCTCGACATGTAACCCATATCTTTGTAAGTAGGATTTTAGGGGGCATAATCGCATGACCTGGCAATGTTTAAGCAAGCCCGTAATTTACTTCTTAGACAAGGCCAATAGTAAATCATCATGATGTCAGTAAAACATGAAAGTTAGATGTAACCTGCAATTGGAGGCTACAAATTAGTGAGAGCCCATAAGTAATATTTGCTGATTGGGCTTGCAATCAACCCCTTTAGCACTCTATACCATACATTACAGCATCCTTTCTAGTCCATGTGGGTTTCATGATATGTATTAACCCCTTGAGATATTACACATAAATAACTGTTAAAAATAATATTTTTAATTGCATATTTGTGGGTTGGAGACTGTTTTGCAATTAATTATAATGTGTTTCCATACCTCCTCATTCTTTTAAAGTACAATATTGAGTTTTTAATTGCTGTTACAGCTTTAAGTGTTTGAAGAAGCCCCTGCGAGTCCTATTTAATACTCATAATGTTTTTGACAGAAACTTGATTCTTTTTCTACTTGCAGGTCAAACTTAATTTGCAAGCTAGACCTACAGGTCTTAAAGAATATTGATTTTGTGTAACTTTAATTATTTAGCACTCATAATGTTCTAAACCCGAAACGCAATCTTTGTGTGGCCCGTAGTGATTGTGGCCAGGTAACTCGTAATTGGAATTCAAGTAGCTAATCGAATATATGGCAATTGTGAGAGTGGTTTTAAGTGTGTATAAATTTACAATCTGGGCAATAGAATAGGGCCCAATATTGGCCAATTATGATTAATCGTTTATGAGAATGGACATAACTAACACAATCAAGTTGTTGATGTATCCGTTGTTTGGCCTTAGTGTTATGTGAAACTATGGATATGTCTCACTATACACATATGGCCTGTTTATTCTATATTATTAGTACTGATATCACACAGATTTTGTGTGAGTTTCAGGGTAACATGATTAATCATTAGTTGTCATCAGCTACATTGTATTTCTGATATTTATATTGCAGCTGAGTTAAAGAGCCATTACAGGCTCTTTACAGCAGGAGTGTATTTTTAATGAACTTGACTGATGATTGTGCACGTACTCACCTTGCAGTGTGACAGGTTGGTACATGTCTGGGAAGTCAGGTATTCCAACCATGATGGCTGTGGGCATTCTGTCCCTCAGGATTCCTCCAACACATATTCCACCACTGTTGGAGTTCTTGTAATGGCAGCTTCCTCAGCCTTCTTCCCCTTGACTATGGTCTGGCAATCAACATATCAGTACTTCACACTCTTCATATCCCTGTTTTGAACTCCCACAATGCTGAACTCTTTTGTCACTTTTTCCTCTGACCAACTCCCACCTCTCTGACTTCATGATGGATATGCAAATGGTCGTGGATGGTTTTTAGGACGATAATAAATTGGGGTCTCTGTTTATTTTTAAGTCTCATGATCTGCTAACAGTGTTTGAGTATCAGGACCTCCATGAACATACTGTGAGGCCTGGGGCCCATGCATATCTTCCTCCCTCTATACCCAGAGGCCTCTCCCACAAGCCCAATCTCAGGTCTACCTAGTCTCTAATTCCCTCTCCTCCGCTCACTTCATCTCTTCTCCTCTCTCTTCACTTCTAGCCCTCGTCATACCCCCACCCCCCCTCTTCCTCACCCTCCTCCTCTCCCTTGGGCTCCCTTTATCTCAGCTACTATTCTCTCGCCACCTCACTCCTCCCTCTATCTCAGACAATCATATAACCACTCACATCATTCATCCACTGATATACACACAGACACACTCTCAGAAACATGCATTATCTTTACCCTCTCATGTGAATAAATGAACAAAAAGTTGTATATATTTTCATGTTGAAAAAATGTTTACGCTCTATGTGTTTCATTATATGTATATTAAAACTATAGGCTGCCAGATAAAACGTTAATGGAATGGGGTATGTAACAACGGATGGTGCATATGTAATATGTGATAAGTAATAGGGCTGTGTTTTATGTAGTATGGGGTATGCATTGTAAGGGGCTATGTATTGGTCCATTTTGAGTAGGTATGTGTTGGTGGTTATGTTAGAGTAGGATGGATATGGGGAGTAGGGTAGATTGCATGCGATCAGGTAAGGTTTATGAAATATGTTATAAATATGAATAATATTGGGGTATATATACTATGTGAATAATTTACAGATGAATTACATGTAAAATATGTAGACACAAAAAACAAACCTCCTGCTCTCTCTTATAAGCCCCTACATTCTCCCTTTCAAACAACGTAATCTCTGCTCCTGCTGCTCCTAGGATCTATGGGTTTAGCTTACACAGCACAGTCAATGTTTCAGCAGGAAACGCGTAGCTTTATAGATTCCATGTTACAATATTTACTGACATGTAATTTGACCGGTGCTCTAGGAACTTATTTGCTTATTGGCTCTTACTCGCCCATCTCTTAGTTGCTTGTGTAAATGTAAGGACCATTGCAACTGCTCTTAAGCTAGTCTCCCTTGCGTGACGAATGCCATGACAGCGTACACCTATGTTCCTATATGGGTTAGCCTGCAGGACAACGTAAGCTCTTGTGTAAGAACTCCTGTAAGGCCAAGGCAGCCCTACAGGAGTAACTGAGAGTTATGTAATTGTTAGTTTTTTAAATGGTTTAAAGCCAAAATCAAGTGGAAACAAACCTAAACAAAACAAAACAAACCACTAACAGACAGAAAGCTGTCAGATTTACTGTTAAAAAACAACATATGTTCTGCTTATAAAAGATATATGTTTATTTTTTTGAATATAGAGTACATTTTGAGAAAATATCTAATGCTTTTAAAGGTTTTCTATTGCAGATGCCTTACTTGTGTGTAGCTGTTATATTATGCATAATAAAAAGCTGTTATATGTTTATTTGAAAAAAATGTATTTAAAAAGAGATAAAAAGTGCTGCGTAATTAGAAATGAGAAATATATTACTAAAAAGAGTGTTATAACAAGTATCAGAGAAAAGAAAACTATTGCCTTTATTACTCACTCAAATTTAATATAACATATAATCCAAACTCAATAATTATGTTTTATCTTTGCTGTACTTAATTAGCAATGTAAAAATATAAATGTAACTTTATTTGTCAAGGTGATAATTAAACAAAGAGTTTTTTCAAATCAAAAATTCAAAATCAAAATTGACAGCCATAATAGAAAATAGAATAATCTGTACAGTAAATTAATACAATAGGTATTGTGGGAAAATGTGACAAGTAAATGATATATATATATATAGTATAAAGCTGATTATACAATTAAACAATTTAGAGATGCAGTAAAACCTCCGTTATCCGGCACCCACGGAGACTCCCGTTTGCCAGATAAATGTAGTTGCCGGTTAATCGGCAGTCCCTGATTTTAAGAGTCTAAACGACCCTTAAATTCCCCAAATCCCTCAAAATGCCTTGAAACGGCATTAGCACCTACACTGGGCAATTTAGGGCCCTAAAAAACAATTAGAAAAAAAAGTTTGCTTTTTTTTTAATTTGCAGTCTCGAACTGCCGGATATTGCCGGTTATGCTGGTTTAGCAGGAGTTTTTTGAATATGGGGAATTGATGCCGGTTGCTTGACAGTTACGGTTAGTATGGTGCCGATTAACCAGAATTCTACTGTACAGCAAAAAAAAACAAAAAAAACTGAGTTGTGTTTTGGTTCAGGGTACCCCAGCAGTTTTCTGGAATTGTGAAGTTAGAAGTGGGCTCCATGGCTTTGGCCAAATTTAGATATTGCAGGCATAAACTAAAATATGAAACATCTGCAGTGGAGGAAGTAGAGCATTACCAAGCTTGCAATTCCTATTATACTGTACCCAGTAATGCGATGCTGCTCTTTCAGTGCAAGGGTTTCTGAAAAAAACATTAGGGTATCCAGTTTTTTACTGATTATTTATGTAAAACTGTGTATACATCAATAACATTACTAGGTCATTACACAATTGGCTATTGGCTGAGATCAGAGCTGTTAAATCAGTGAGTTTGTGTTCATAGAGCAATCACTTACTATAAGACCCTATATACTGGCTCAATTACCTCTCCAAACTGAAGCTCAATGCCTATCACTACATTTCATCTTATCTATGAGATCAATGACAATCACTATCAAAGATATATTGATTCATTGACGATCAATTGCAAGATTTAAGGTGTCAAATTTGAATTAATATAATTTGTAATTGGATCATATATGTTTTAGTAGTTTCTCTTTTCGACAAAAAGTGCAATCTTGATATATTTCAATTAACAAAACGGGTCTGCGAGTCTCTAATACCTGCTTTGTTTTCACTTTTTTTCTAGTTGGATTATAAATCATGTAAAAAATATGTTGTACTTTGTACCCACAAATTAGCTTAGAAAAATTATTATTGGTAAGTGCATTAAACATAATTGCCTATTGATCAGAATGTATTTGTTTGTTTTGTAATGGAGGTGGCTTCTTGTCTTGCCTGTCCCAGAACGAGGTTACAGCACCTATTATAGAACAAACATAACAAACTAGCAAATCATTTAAGTACATTTAATTCATTTTAGTTAGTGCTTTGATTCAAATTTTTCTCTTCCGTTCCATAAATATTTTCCAGTGTAGGAAGTATAAAGTGTTGTATGAGGATAAAACATGATGTAACACAAGAGCTGCCCTTGAAAATCATGTTAGATTCACTCTGTACTGCTCAATGAGACAGAAATTCAATTTGCATTATTCAGTCACATGCTCCAAAGACTTGGCAATGCTGATGATAAATTAGAAAAGGAATATTTCATTATCATGGAGCAGCCCACACTACACCGCAAATCTGTTTGCAATATCACTTTTCATCTCCATTGACTTTACTTAAAGTAAAGGAATATAGAAATAAATAGGACAAGTAAATTATATGAGGGCTGCATATTGGAAATTAGGCTCTTACAGTGCTTTTATATTATTGTGATGTTGACTAGTAGTGTCGGAATAAGAATAAAAGATGGAAATTCTCCAGCAGATCCATTAAAGAGCCATAAGTATAGATGTGTGTACTGCACAATGCACAGTGAAGCAGACAATAGAATGGTATAGTTCTTGAGAACCTTCACATGACCTTCAAGATTACTTTTTTCACTTTTTAAATTACTTTTGAAATCCAACAAAGAGCAAAACAACTTCACATGACTCTCATATGGAAACATATGATGGATAAATGTTTTTGTTGTAAACTATGGCCATTCCTTTTATGTAAACCTGACTGAATGTTCGTCACTTTTGAACATGGGTCAGCTATGTAGTTCAAGCTATGATTGTTGGTGGATGCAACATATCATTTTATTGTGTGACATGGAAAAATCTATTAGACATATTTTGAACTAAACACATTCTTCCACTACCTCATCTTTATATGTTTGCCCTATTTGTTGATCCCCCTTCTTGACATTTGCTTCTGTATGCAAACTGTCTTGTCTCTCATTTTTTACTTCTATTTCTGTACAAGTCTCAAGTTAATGATTTTTTCTTCTACGTTTTCTTCTATTTTATCTTCAATCTTGATGTAGTTTAACCATCTATGTATTTTTTCTATTCTAATTTCATTTGTTTTTACTTAAAGCTCTTGTACATATTAACTACCCACATAGAGGTAATTTAAGTTCTATAGTGACATTAGCAAGATGCAGATGTTAGCAAGAATGTGAACTGGAATGCAAACAAACCATGCACAATTGCTACTTTTGATTCACAAAACACAATGTCCCGGTATCTACAGATTTAGGTATCAATTGATGTCCAACTCACCAGGAACAGCTTTATGTCCATGCCAATGCTGATCCACTTGGCTTTCATGGCAGATATACTGGACTGAGTTGCCAGTTCTTCCTCCAGTGGGCCACAGCATCCTGGTATTCCAAGGTGATCTCCCATCCAAGTATTGACCAGGCCTAACCCTACTTGAAAGCACTGAATCCTAACCATTGGACCAGAGAACCCTTATTAAAATAGACCAATTAACAAAAAGCTTATGAGAATTTACCCCTTTTTACGATTCAGCCGCCATAAGGAGTGTCTATACGTACCATTATATCTTACAGTTTTCATTTTTCATAGGTTTTTATGGACCAATTTTTCACATTTGTATTGTTTCTTTTCACAAGTGTATTATTTATAATTTAACTAGCGACCCTTTGAAACTCATTGCAAGCCTCTCCCCCCGTCTACTTTACGGGCCTCATGATGAGTGTCTTCGACACTCATCGCAAACCCTGCAATGAGCGGCTAAGTGTTACTGGCTTTGTGCTCATTTTTACTGGTTTGGGTTAAGTGTTACTGGCTTCGGGCTCATTTTTACTGGCTTCCGCTTCGTTTCCATCCTGTTACGTTTTTTTGTCCGCCATTTGTTTCTCGCTTAGCTGATTCTCTATAGCTGAAAAATGCCAAATATGCCTCAAATTAACTTGCAACCTCACTCACAGGCTCCCTGGCTCTCCCCCTGTGCTGTGTGTGAGTGTGTAAAAAATTTTTTTTACAATTTGTCATTTTTTGGTGGTCTTTCGAGTTCCGCGGTTGAAAAAATATTGTCCGTTAAAATTGTAAAGTGCCTCGCAATCAGCGGCAAAGTGCTATGGGTTTCGGCAGTGATCGCGTGCTCATGTCTAGGCTGTTTTAAAGTCCTGCAGGCCTTGCGATGAGCGCTTGTGGCGCTCATCGCAAGCCCTGCAATCAGCGCCATAATATGTGATAATGGTGAGATCCACTTTCACTTATATTATAAGTGATATACTTACCCTTTCTTATACTAGAGTGATTTGGGGTATTTTACACTAGATATAAACATTCCAGGTAGGAGGACCCCATTGGGGGCATAGGGCCTTCAATCTTTTGATATTTTTTTCCTGCTCCTTGTTATGGAGTAGATTTTTCTG
The DNA here is from genome assembly GCA_027410445.1 of Discoglossus pictus. NCBI lineage: Eukaryota > Metazoa > Chordata > Amphibia > Anura > Alytidae > Discoglossus > Discoglossus pictus. Next base: position 319,753,192 of record CM050166.1, on the reverse strand, counting down.
TTATTTATTGGGCCACTATTTTCCTTCATTTGTAGGGCAATTAGTTGGCTTTGGAGTCTTAACACCTGTTGAACCTTCCAGGTAGGAGGTCTCCTTTGAAGGCATAGAGTATTCTACCTCATCTTATGTGATTACATTACTTGATTAATGCAAACAAATAGCAACTTGTCAGATTTCAAGGACCCAATAGACCTTTATCAAAGTACTGCAAGAATAACTGTGGCATTATTCTATCAGCTTCTATAACCAGAACCAGGCAATAACAAATAGATGGCAGCTATTAATGTATGTACTGTAGTAGAGGCATTCTCTCTTGTCTCCCTAGTACTTATCTGTATCTCTAGTTGCAAGGATTTAGAAGACCTAAGACACATGCTATGACACACTGGTTGCAATCATCTGGTATGCAAATCAACAGTCTGTAAACGATTTCTCTGAGAAGGAAAAAGCATCGGCAAATAGCTCCTGCCTATTGTAGCAGTTTTCAGCTCTGAATTGGGATAAAAAAAGTGCAGCAGAATGACACAAACAATAATACTAATAATTCTGCAAATGATGAATGAATCTCACTGGTAGATTTAATAGTTGCCCTAGAAAAGAGCAGTTTGCCATGAGGAACAGAATGTGGTGCAATGAGTCTGTTTAAGTCTGCTGTGCTTATCTGCTATGTTTCATTCCATATTTTTTTTTACTGATGAAGGGGAAATTTATGATGCTTTACAGTTTGGCTTAAATTATTCATTGTATTGTTTTGAATTCCAGACACATCTCTAAGGAAACCTCCAACATGCAGTATAGCTTATCACTGTAAAACTTCCACAGCACATAGTATTAACAAGTATCAGCTTGCAGAAGCAATTATATAGTTCTCTTTATCAGTCTTTTGGGGTGTTGTACTTAAGAATTTTTGAATAACTAAAAGCAAAAAAGCAAAAACAAAAGCACACAGCATTTACATTTTAACTTTTATATGCAACGATTCATACAGTGTGTTTCCTTTATATTTAATAAGGGGATCATGTTTAGCTCCTTGTAAACAAATTAACTTTTCTTTAGTCTTGAAGAAATTAGCTGCTACGTTCCCACCTCAGGAATCTGATCAGTAGAAGCAAAATTGATCACCGCTCACAGTATAATATAGTCTACTCTAGATCAAGGAGCACCAATAGTTATATGGTCTACAGTCATATTACAAAAATTATGAAACATTGTTATTGATAATTGAAATGCAATACAAACTCATAAACAAGATGTATATATGTGTCTAAATAGTGCATTGTATAATTTATAAGTGTACATGCCATCCACACATACAGAACATTTCAGCTGCTAAATATAAGACAGAAAAGTAATTAGGCAACTGGCAAAGTTTGAAGTGGTCCTTGAAGAACTTAGCAAGTTTCATCTGGTCCTTGATGGGCCCTGGCAATTAGTAGGAATGGCTGACATCTGCATATAACAGTTCACAAGAAGCCCTTGTGCGTGTGTATAACTATGTAACAAGAGATATTGTTTATGGAGCTAGCAATATGTCATGCTGCTTATTCCAAATTATAACTATTCCCAGTATTTCAAAGTATAAATCCTAAAAAGTAGAAGTGTAAATTCCCCGGAATGTTATTTTCTCATCTTCTGAGAATTATTGGATATATTCCTCATTTTCAGGAAACAATAATATTACTATATGTATTTTTATGATGATTTTTTATAGTTGTTTAGTTGTGGACCACAGCACATCAGGCACATCTGTTAGCCACTATCCCACTGAGCTCCCTCAAGCTCTAGTTTATTGCTTTAATAACCTCATATATCCCTCCCAGCCTCCGCTCTCCCCTTCCTCATGTGCCTTCAATCTTTCCCATCATCAGAGTCTTCTCTAGAAAATCCTGTCTTCTCATGATATGGACAAAATGTTTGAACTTAAGCCTCATGATCATAGCATCCAGAGAACAGTTTGGCATGTAGTATTGATTGACTGGATCTTCTTGAAGTCCAAGGTGCCCAATTCAAAGGTGCTCAACTGTCTTTATGTACCAGCTCTTACATCTGTGTGTTACTACTGGGAATATCATAGTTCTAATATATTTACTTTATAATAGCTTTTTCAGACTTACCATAGATTTCCTCCCCAAAATCAAACGTCTTTAAATTTCATGGCTGCAGTCACAATCTATGTAGATTTTAGAGCCCACTGCCTCTACTTCTTCCCACCTAATTGCCAGGAACTGATATTGCTGCTGGCCATGGCCTACCCTTTTTGGAGCAGTAGGCCAGCTTTTGCACTCTATCCTTTCTCACTCATCAATTTGCCCTTTTGTACCTCACCTCAATATTTCTCTCAGTAATATTGATTTTGCTTTGGATTTGTACAGACCGGTCTTTTGCATTCCACTTATACGATGAATCAATAAGGAGACAATACACAACCTTGTATCACTTCTTTCCCGATCTTGAACCATTCGGTTGTTTCATGTTCTGACATCCAGATTTCTCAGGAGAAAGATTAGATTGTCTGATAAGAACTTTAAGAACTTGACACATTTTGTTGTGATCCACACAATCAAAGGCTTTAGCATATTCTTTGAAGCGAAAGTAAAAAGTTTTTCTGGAACTCTCTTGCTTTCTCTGTTATCCAGCAGACATTGTCTGGAACTCAATTTGCACATTGAGTAGTTCTTGGCCCATATATTGTTGGAGCAGAGATTGGAAGATCGTAAGCATTTCCTTGTTGGCATGCGAAATGAGTGCAATGTTTCGATAATTGAAGCATTCCTTTTTTAGGTTTGGAATGTCTGATCTTTTTCTAGTCTACTGACCATTGTTGAGTTTTCCAAATTTCTTAGCATAATACATGCAACACTTTCACAGCATCATCTTGTATGATTTCAAAGAGTTACGCTGGGATTCCACCAACTCCTTCAGCCTTGTTATCAGCAACATTTCCTATGGCCCATTGAGATAATAGGTTTACAATTTTAGAGTTGATTCATGTGTTTCTTATGTGTTAAGAATGCTCTGGGTAGAAAGCTGTAATACAGATGCACCTGACCAGTGTCCCTGGCTTGGGAAATGTTCTTAGGAAAAATTACTATACATGTTGTTTACCATAAAGAGAGCTTGCATGATAATATGTTATGCAAGATGTTTTTTTTACATACTATTGAAGTGGGGGACCTTTCCGGTTTGTCTTTGAAGCTCACCAACGAGTGGGCACAGTGCGTAGGAATTTTTCCCAGTTAGAATTGCGTCTCCTGAGACAGCCTGAAAGGGGCTTCCCAGTATGTGCATACAGGATAAGGCTTACATTGTGGATTTTTACTAGTAATGTAATTTGTTTTTTTAAATTTAATAATCATCTCTATATTTGTATTAATTTATTGTTTATTTACTTTAACCTAATAACCATATTCATATTCTTACTGAGAAATTATTAATAAATCAATAACTCATAACATTTTGGTTCTGTGTATTTATTAATTTGTTGCTCAAGATGATTATACGGAATCAGAACAAAGCACTCATCTCACTTCATTCTCCAAAATGCCTGGCTCCAGTTCATTTGACAAACTATTGAGGTTATCAGTGCTGTAAAGATTCTCCTGCTTAGACCTTCTGTGTATTCTTGCCACATCTTCTTCATCTAATCCGCTTCCATCAATGCAAACAGAGATAGACATAAAAAGAAAGTATGATGAGTGAGTGGGTTTTCCTTCACAGTCATTGTTAAGAACAAGATATTAAACATTATAATTGCCTCAGGTCATACAGCTTTGCTCTTCTTTTCTACTGTAATATGTTTGTTACTTCATCTAAAAGTTATATAACAATGCATTATTTCTTGAATAATCTAAACTCTGAAAGATGTTTTCTTTCTGTAGCACGAACAACCCACAGATTCACCTTCTGTCAGTTTAAGAAACTGGTAGCTATCATTCCCAGCCAATGAGGCCCTATTCATTTATCTTAAGGGCACTGGTTTTAAAAAAGGAAGAGCATTAATAAATAGTAGTTGGGCCACTCTAATCCAAAGTCCTTAACTCTGTTTCTTCACAGTTGCAAATTATTTTCTGTTTATTTTATAAAAGCAAAAACTGCATCAAATAATTTTCCACAATAATCCAGTTTTGTGATTTCTATATATGAACCCAACAGTGGGTGATCAGACAAAATGTTTATTTGTTTTAAATTTCGGATCACTTCCAACCCCTCAAAGTGATGAAGATGAGCAGAGCTCATCCTCGCCATAGACAAGTGGCCTTTCTGAGATGTGTAAAGCTCACCCTAGCCATGACCTGATTTCTCACTAGGCAAACATGGCAACAGCCTAGGCATGACTTCCTGAGCGTAACAGTGTATGTAAATGTAGGTTTATTTATTTTTCATATATAGCCCCTGGTTTCATTTAGCCAGGGACTAAGAGCATATTCTTTGTTTGTTTGGGAGTGGGGAAGAAGGTGGATGGGAAGTGACAGTAAAGTGTTGCACTATAGTTAACCAAGCAGGGCATGGAAGCTCATGTATAAGTTCACAGTGTCTGCCCTACCCTGCTCCTTGGTGCACGCTGTCAGGTAGAAGGTATCAATTCATTATACTAGCTCTGCCTCTCAGTACCTGTCTATCGTCAAGCGCTCCTCCTGAAAGCACTTTAATCAGCTCACTAACTGGATTCCCTCAACAACACAGCATGCTTCTGCTCCTCTTATTTATTTATTTAATGGACTACTAGGATTCCACCTTCTCGTATCTAGATAGTAAATAAAACTATTGGGTCTTGTCCTTGACTGTAAAAGAAATTATGAGTCATATTGTGTGCTCAAGCCAAACATTACATGTTTTAATGTTTTTTCCAAGAGTTTCCTTGTCTGAATATTCACATTTTCTTTTATCCATGGGTTATATTTTTTTAACTTATTTTTCCATATGTACCTGTACTAATTTGTATTACATCACTTCCCTTATTCACAGTAAAAATATTTAGAAGATAAAAATAAAATGTTAATTTAAAATTGAAATAAAGGATCATAAAAGCCATCATATCTGCTCTGTACCATCAGTTAGAGAGTGGAAAATCATGTAGAAAACTTTTTACATATTTAAACTTGATCAAATCTTCCTACAATAATGTGCATAGATAATAAGCTTGCAATCTTTAACTTTTACACATTCTATTTTAGATACATTTACATTTAATTTAAAAGCAGAGTGTAGTGGTAAGTGTGCTGTTTTAAAAAATAGTTTTTCATTGGTAAGTTATAGGTTTGATTCCCCTGCCATCCTATTTTTTTTGTTTAACTACTGTAATTATTTATATATATGAAATAGTTTAATATACATAGTTCACTTAATTATTCAAATGATTATTTTAAAAGCAAAAGCAACATAGTTACCTCCTCTTAGCATATGCTTTATTATATAACCTAAATTACATATTTCAGATTTTTAAACAATAAAAAAAATAATAGACGTGAACCCAGGACCTTCAGATCCACAGACTGCAGAGTAATTTGTTCTGTTTGTTCTGTTGCTATGGTAGCTGCTAGAATATAGTGAAGTATTTATAAACCACTTAGCCACTGTCTGATTCAATGACCTCTGATTCTAATTAATATTCATTCCATCATACATGTTACATTGCTCATTACTCATTCAGGCAACACACTGAAATACACAAACTTCAAATGATCATAACACCACAAATTCAGCATCAATTATAAAAATGGAAACAATTTTTCCACATGGTGACTTCAGAGCACATATGGTAATTTCAGTGGCCTTTTAAAGTAATGTATAGAACAGGATTCAAAATATGATTGTACCAATGACATGCTTCCCAATATTCACCACCATCAAGAGATAAATACAATGTTAATTAATACATAAATTATAAATGAAAGTGAAAGAAAAGATGGAGAGAAGAGAAACTAATTAAAAACTGGGGAAGGTTGCTTAGTGTAAAATATATTGAAGTACTGTATGTATAACCAGCACTATTGACATTGTTAAATATTGCATTGACTAAAAGAAAAAAAACATTTCATCATATTATCTTACCAGTAGTAGGTCCTCCACATTGATGCACCATAAAAATAGGAGAGGAAGAGAGACAGAGCATGGGGAGAGAGAAATACTGTGAGAGATAGCAAAATAAAACATGTAGGTCAAGACAAAGAAGAGAGAAAGAAGGAGACAAAGAGAAGGGAGGTGAGGAGAGAGAAGACAATGCGATAGAGAGGAAGGGACACGCAGAAGAAGTGAGAGAAAGAAGAGGAATAAGGGCCAAGAAATGAAAATATAGATACCAGGGGAAGAAAATGTGAGAGGAGCGAAGAGATCATGGGAAATATTACAAAAGAAAAAGATAAAGTAGGGGTTAGAAAGAATCCGATAGAGGTGAAAGAGAAAGGCATAGGGGATAAACTGTTGCATCTCTTCATCTCATTTAAAAACTGGCAAACATGTTTATCACTGACCCAAACTTCTAGAGGTCATTTGTTCCACAATCTTTATAGGATATGTGGAAATTCAACTATTTAAATGAAACATGCCTTACTGAATGTTTGTTTATTTGTGAATATTGGCCATCAATAAACTTCCAATAATAAAAGCAAATTACTGCCTGAAACATAGATCTTTCCCACTGTATCCATTAATGATTCTCTATGCAGGAGATAACTGCACAAGTCCCTCATTTGTATTCACTTTGTGCATTCAATGTGCTCTGTTTAACACAATATGTGTTTATTATTTCCCCAAGCACAAGTCAGAAAATTTCACATTCAAATTTAGAGAACATATGGATTTGTACAACCGTAACCAAACTGCCAACAAAATAACGGTGGTAACGTGAGGAGAGTTTAATGGATACGGCAGCATGTGTTTTCATGTGGAAATGTGCATTTGGACACAGACACATTCCTGCAGATATCTGCATAGCAATATCGTTACTTGGCCTATAAAAGGAAACCTATAAGGGTTAGCCTTTTACTGGCAGTGTCTCACAGGTACTATTCAATATAGGAAACAAAAAAACGCTGCCTCAATATAAGAAAAACTATATCTACTGTGTTGCAAGGCACTTTAATAAGTTGACATCAGTGTCGAAGGTTCCCGTCTGCTTATCAGGAAACATAAGCTCAGACATAGGGGGTGTCATAACGTAAAACTTAGATATTGGTAGGATTACATATAAAAGATTACTTTTGATTATAATTATTACTCTTAGTTTGTAATACTATTTACAAATTAGACTAAATACAATGAGTGCAATACAATACACATATTAGAAAATGGGTCAGCAGACAGCTTGGTGCAACAGGGTTGTTGCCCTTACTCCAAGTTTACAGTCTAGATGGTAAGGATGGGGTAAGAGACAGGAAGGTGATTGATGCAAGATAGCAAATATCAAGGTAGTAGTATGATATAAATGGAGGTGGTTGTGGGTTGTAATATAGGTTGTGTGTGAGCAATAATGTAGAATATGCAGTTTGTGCATGTTAAATTGAAAGATGATAAGCTTCCTTAAACAGGTGTATTAGTGAGTTTTGAAGGTTTTGAGACAGGATGATAGTCTGGTAAAGCAAGGCAAGGAGTTCAGCAGAGTGGGTGCAGCCTGAGAAAATTCCTGAAGGTGGGGTGAGAGGAGTTGATAATAAAGGAGGAAAGAAGAAGGTCATTAGCAGAGAGAAGAGGGCAGCTAGGGCAGTATTTTGAGAGGAGGGTAGAGATATAAGGGGGTGCACTGGTGTGAAGGGCCTTATATGTTAGGATAAGGATTTCAAATTTTATTCTGAAACTAATGGGAAAACAGTGACAAAAATAACATACATATAATTGCATTTTTTGTTATTTAAAGTGAATATGTTTGATTGTTCAGCTTAAAAGCTAGATATTTTATCCTGAAGGTATCTTACATGCCTTTGACTTTCTTCACCTAGGGTCATTAATTAATTTTCAAAGGTGGGGGCAATAAGGACAAAAAGCATTCCCAGTTGGTGTAAAAGAGTAGTATTAAGGCTTTAACACGTAAAGGTCTCAGTGACTATTAGTATTTATCCAAGTGTGCATGCTCTTTTCCTTTATCATAGATGGCACTAGATAAAGGAAGCAACAGATGGGAAGGATATTTTCTTCAACCAAATTATCAAACACTTTCAATTAAAAGTTTAATAGTGCCTAACTGCAATGACACTTTCCAATGTTCATGTCACCATGAACATTGCAAGATAACTAGCCTGTCCCCAGATCAAAAATACTATTAAATATGATAAATGATGTTCGATTTCTAAGCTACTGTGGTGGAATTTGATTATTCTGTCTCCTAATGATTCAATCATTACATAACATACTCATTATATTTTAGAAAAATATGTTACTATATTTAGTTTATTAATATTATACATTAATATAAATTTTGTTACATAACATATTTTGATTTATGCAGTTTTTAAACTTACAGTGAAAAGTATTTCTTTTAGTAATTTTACAGTGAAAAGTATTTCTTTTTTTTCGGGCTTTAGGTGTTACTTAAATGAAATTGTGATATTTGAAGACTCTCTTTAGGCATTTCTTTTGTTTTATGTAAATATTTTAACTGATTGACAATTGATTTTATACAATCAATATTACTGACATATGAAATTTACAAATCATTTATATCTAATAAGTCTCAATGTAATAGATTTTCAGAATCTGGAACCTCTCTTTGCATCCAAAAGGTCACACCACCCAGAAGCCAAGCAGGGTTGGGCCTGGTCAGTACTTGGATGGGAGACCACTTAGGAATACCAGGTGCTATATGCTGGAGAAGGAACTGGCAATCCACTCCAGAATCTCTGCCACGAGTACCAAGTGGATCAGCATGGTGTGTTGCGGTCCATGATGTCACAGAGAGTCGGACATAATTGAATGACACAAACACGACACAAAAAAACATTCCAATGGAGAAAGTTTCTTCTGTTATGTAGGAGCAGGGAGAACACATTTTAATTATTTGGAAACCATGGGAAGAGTAAAATAAATAAGATTTAACAACATTTTGGTAATAATCCGCTTTTATTTAATGTTAAAAATAAGGTATAGAGATTGTGGGGTGACTTTATAAGTTAATACAATTTTATCATGTAATGTAAAGCAACATTTAATTAACCTGTACTGTTATTGTTTATGTATTATAATTCAGCTACATATATATGTATAAAAAAACTATAAAATATACGTTTAACAAAAATCATAAACATTAATCTTGCTATGGCTCTTCAAAGGGAATGGTGTCCGCTGAAATCACTTTATGTAAAACCTGCAAATAAATATATACACACTCTGAGTCCTATAGGCTTTTCACTTATTAAACTGTAACCATTATTTTGTCTCATAACAACCTCAGGTAGCAAGTCTTTTTTTTAACACTGAATTTTTAATATGAAGCTGCATTAAACACAACTGCCCGTTTAGCCATCAGATCATTTGTTCTAATGGTTAGTTCTAAGACCACAGATGAGTATAAGACTGTGACTTACTCTAATTCTAAATGTACAGTTTATATCCACGTACTATAGTTATGATGGATAATTACTGAAATGATTGCATAACATTAAGATTAACAATGCAAATAATCAGAAGAAGCTGTAACAAGCTGATATTAAGTTATTCACCCTCAAGTGATTATTGTAGAGGTTTTAAACATATTCTAATATATTAAAAAGGGAAGCTGATGAGAGAATATTGATATTATGTTAAGTAAATAATATATATATATGTATATAGCCAGTAGTCACATAGGAAAATACTAGTGTTAAGGATTCTTTGGGCCTTAATCAATTGAGCAATTGTAACTTACTGGAGCCTGTAATGGAGCCCGTAAACTCATTTGCTATTCAATTTTCGTCTTTTCGCTACACGCAAACATTTTGCAGGTTAGAAGGTTGTTAAAATCGTAACTCCCACCCAGCTAAGCCTTTGATCTTTCAAGCCCGCAAATGTTACAATCGCAAATCGCTCTTAAATTGTTACAATTCCTCAAGCCCGCAAATGTTACAATCGCAAATCGCTATTAAATTGTTACAATTCCTCAAGGCCGCAAATGTTTTCACACCCGTGAATGGCAAATGTAGAAGAAAATCCTATGCGTACCAGATAGGACTCACAAGGGGGTTAAACACCTGTTTGTAGCACTGCAAATTCAAATAAAAAATCAATACCGCACTTTAAAGTAGGTTGAGGAGGGGGGTTGTGGAGGGGGTTGAGGATGAGGGGGTTGAGGATGAGGATGGGAGGGTTGAGGAGGGGGGTTGAGGAGGGGGTTGAGGATGGGGGGGTTGAGGAGGGAGGTTGAGGATGAGGAGGGAGGATGAGGAGGGAGGTTGAGGATGAGGGTTGAGGAGGGAGGTTGAGGATGAGGAGGGGGGTTGAGGTTGAGGAGGGGGGTTGAGGAGGGGGTTGAGTAGAGGGTTGAGGATGGGGGGTTGAGGATGAGGATGGGGGGTTGAGGAGGGAGGTTGAGGAGGGGGGTTGAGGAGGGGGTTGAGTAGAGGGTTGAGGATGGGGGGTTGAGGATGAGGATGGGGGGTTGAGGAGGGAGGTTGTGGAGGGGGGTTGAGGAGGGGGGTTGAGCAGGGGGTTGAGGATGAGGGAGTTGAGGAGGGAGGTTGAGGATGAGGAGTGGGGTTGAGGAGGGAGGTTGAGAATGAGGAGGGGGGTTGAGGAGGGTGATAAGGGAGGGGGGGAAGAGACACAGGGAAGGAAGAGGGGGGAAGAGACACTGGGAAGAGAGAATGGGAAGAGACACACGGAAGGGAGAGGGGAGAAGAGACACAGGGGAGAGAGAGGGGGGACACAAGAAAAGGGCACACAAGAGGGGGACACAAAAGGCACAAGAGGGACACAGGGGGCAGCACATTTCCCACCCTCGGCTTATACTCGAGTCACTCATTTTCCCAGTATTTTATGGTAAAATAGGTGCCTCGGCTTATACTCGGGTCGGCTTATACTCGAGCATATACGGTATTCTAATTATTAGAAATTAATTCTATGAGGAAAAGCAAGTACCTGAAGTCCTATAATCTTACATTCTTTTTGGCAGCACCGCTCCTCAAGTTAAAACCAATGTTGAGGTATCTTCTTCACAACACCTAAGACAGAAAGTTAAGCTGTATAGGTGACTATTTTTAATATAGTCCATAAAATTAACTAAAGCTAACTTGCCAGCACCAATATGGCAATGGTCTGTATTTCGTGGAAATAAAAACTAATTAGAGCAAATCTAAGCTTACACCTAAAGCCTACTTGACTTTTGGGCTCATCATTTACCCTACTAGAAAAGAGCCCTTGTTTAGTCTAAAATATTATGACATTTCAAATTTGCTGAAGAACCCCTAAAGACTCATATATAGTATGGTCTTTTGAAGAACTAATTTTAGAAAATAGGCAAAATGCTGAAATTATTTACATATTATGGCTTATTGATGTAAATTTCAGCAAAAAATAAACAGATATTTTATTTGCATATTTTATAAAATTGCCTAAGCAAAGAATCACAATATGATCACTGCAGTTTAATAGAAGAAAGGTATTTGCATGTCAAGTATGTACTAAACTAACAATATTAGCAGGTGTGCAAGCATTAGACATAACATTTTGGGGGGAAAATCTGAATTTTTGAAGGCTGTTTATGGCTATAGGCATCCATTTTGTGCTTGTTAAATCACTTCCACAGAGTTAAATCATGAGGGTGGGTGTTTTGGCTATCAGTGGAGGCAGGGTGGGGAAGGAGGGAACAAAGAGCCTTTGTTAAAATAATTTGATACAACTGAACTTGACACCACACCCCTTCCCCCTCGTTGGCCCAGACGCAGACTCTTTACTTCAGGAAATGCAGCCATATCTCTCCAGAAATATACGTCCCCTTTCATACACACACCATCCACCTATGTGTCATGGATTTTTCCAGGGCCCAGCAGAAGCATTAACGATTTTTTCTAATTAAAATATTAGTTGCATGTCTTGCTTGCTGCTTAATTATGCTCATAGTTCCACTCAAAGTTTTTGAATGTTTTTTTTTAAATGTTGCTGTTTTCCTTTAAAAAACATTAAATTCTGTAGCGTGTTTTTCCCGCTGTTCTTTTAATGAGACTCAGAGTTAATCGTTGCATGAACTTTTTATTCTCTTTCTGTTACCTGAACATTTTTTAAGTCGAAAAATAGTAATTAAGTTAAATTGATTACGGTGCTTCTAATAAAGAAACTTTCTTAGTAGAGATTCATGTAACATCTAGAGCTAGGACAAAGGTTATGGTGTAAAACTTTGTATTCTATTGTTAATTCTCAGTATTTCATGTGACAGATGAGTTACTCTTTTAATTGGTATCATTGATAGACGTACAGTGTACTCCCACGCTTTATAAGGACTTGTACTAGCGCATTGCTAAAACAGAATACTGATCTTACAACCTATATACATCAATGAACATGAGTAAAACAGTATAAAGCATTATAGGGCCACTGTACTATAAACATAATGACTGGTAAAATAAAAGTACATGCATGCATATACCAGATTTATAGGTTTAATCTTTGTAATGCTAGTAGTTATACCTTAAAGCTGTTTTATAGGTTTCAGCCCGGTGTGCTGTACCCTTTTTCATAATTAGGGGTAGGATAGTGGTACTAGACTTCCTGCTGTTTGCTGTGGTGTTTGAGGTCTGAGGTCTGATCTACACCAGTCAGACACCAGAGCACAAAGCAAGAAGTCTGTGACAGATGCACCGCCCATTAATTATGCAAAAGGGGTGGAGCTATGTTGCACAGCATGTCGAGCAGAAACGTATAAAAGTAAGAGCTTTATAGCATAACCACTAGTATTATAAAGTTTAAATGTTATGAATCAAGTATACCTATACACACACTTTCTTTTTTGTCAGACATTATTTTTATACAGTGGTTCTTTAAGGACCCATGTAATTTTGGAAAACTTTACATGTTTGTAAAGAATGTAACAAACTAATACCATTAGTGGCTGAGTAAAGCAAGACCGTGAAAGCTTTTAATTCTTCAATTTAGTAGACTGGGGCTGTGTCATATGCGCTTCTATCTTGGAATGCTTATTTGCTTAGTGCCTGATAGGGAGAGTTATCCTACTGGGACTTGCTCTCTATTTAGTCCTATTGTCAACTGAAGAAGGGGGAGATGAAAGTTCAAATTCAAACTGGGTTGACATTCAAATATTTACAATTTGTCATTAGGAAAATGTTTTATTTGGCATCACCGCTCCTCAAGTTAAAAGCAATGTTGAAGGGAAGGTTGATCAACTTTTGTTCATCCAGTCACAATCTGTCCAACTATTTGTATAACCAATCATCTTTGTCAGTCTGCCTTCTTTAGAGGAATTTACTAAGCACTTTATCACCTGCAATGTGGTGACAAAAGCTCAGATAAGAGAATACATTTATCAAGAACTTTCTCACCTGAGATAACGTGAGAAGGGCTGTTTCTCCCAATAGTAAATAATACATAGTAAATCAGGATATATCGTGAGGTGCACTTGAGATGCTTAGTAAATTCATCCCAAAGTGAGAAGGGCTGTTTTTCCCATATGAAATAGCGGATAGTAAATCAAGAGATGACATGGGATGCATTTGAGATTGCTCTTAATACTGTTGGATTGACCACACTCATTTTTTGAAACTGGACGAAGGTTCAAATTCAAACTGGGTTAAAATTCAAATATTCACAATTTGACATTAAGAAAAAACAAATTTAAATAAGGAAATAGCACAGTAGTGACATAACTTTAAGTAAAAATATATTTTAATGGCAAGTTGCATGTACAATTTAGTATCATGTTTCAGCTTACTGGTCCACACAAATGGATTTGCATGTTCTGTACATTTCTTACTGGGTTAATTAAACAACATTTATATCCTTTCCATTGAAGTTAATGGAGTTGGCTATCATATTATGCTATCGTGATGCAGAAAATCGAGACTAAGCACCGATTATCATTTTGTATGATCCCTTCCATGGAAACTTTATTTCCGTTAATTTTAACTAATTTCCCTAGCAGAGGGATGTAGTTGTACAGAAAATATTAAACACAGACATTAATTTTCAATGAAAGGTCACACCTACAACATTCTTCCATCACAATCTGTCTCTAGGTGATGTTAATCATTGAAATTCCCACTAGTAGGAGAAAAACTGTAGATTTAATCAGTTGTTTGTGAAATGCCTGTTGGTTTCAGTATACAAAAGTAATTAGTCATGACATGCTTATCTTTTTGATTAACAGACTGGATGTAAAAGACGACTTCAGTAAATGCCTTGGTTTTGGTCATTCTTCTATTCTTAAATGTCACTATCATTCTAAGATCACTTCCTGAATATTGATCTATCTCGTGGTGCTTCATGAATAAGGGAAATAGTATAGGAAGTAATTAATGTGATGTAGAGAAATGATTGAGCAGGTTTAAATCCACTATCTGCAAAACAATATTTAATCTCTTTTGAGTGTACTGGGATGCAATCTAGATAAGAATCATTTTTCAATTCTGAAATATTTGTAGTTTACTAAATGGGCTTTGAGAATAAAGCTTCAAGTTCGTTGTTTACACAGCCCGAGACACTATTGGTAGCACAACTGGTCCTCTGTCTTATCTATTTTGTGAGTGCACATCATATCTCTATTCAGTAAAATTAAAAGCTGTCACCATAGGAATATAATTACATTGATGAGTGAGTCCTAGAACAATGTTTACTCCCCCTCAGGCTATATGCAGACTAGCAGGCGAAGACGGAAGCTCTCATGACTCGAGCAGAATCATCTAAATGTAAGATTCTCTCTCTGCTTTTATGTCCATGGCTTACACAGCTGCTAAGATTATTAGCTTGTTGCATACATCACAAACATGCAGGTTTTCTTGAACTGCAGTGGTCCTGTAATTGATATACTCATCAGCATTGTTTTGAGTTGAATGTAAAATTATCAGGAACAAATGTACTAAGCCAAATAGGTTTTTTATAAAGTAAATTTGTTGTTGTTTAGTCATTCCGTCCTGTCCTTCTCTTTGTGACCCTATTCATAGCAGTATGCCAGACTCTGCCCCTCAGAGCTCCATCATGCTCATGTTCATTTCTTCAGTGACCTTATCTATCCATCTCCACCTCTGCGATCTCCTTATTCGCTGTGCCTTCAATCTTTCCCAGCATCAGAGTCTTCTCTAGGGTATCCTGCCTTCTCATTATGTGTGACCAAAATTTTTGAAATTTAGCCACTTGATCACAATTTCCAGTGAACAGTTTGTCTTGGTTTCCTGTAGTTTGGATTGACTGGATCTTCTTGCAGTCTAAGGGACTCTAAACAGTTTTCTCCAACACCACAATTTAAAAGTGTCCATTTTATGGTGCTCAGCCTTCTTTATGGTCCAATTGTCACACTACAACCCTATATTTCGTAGTTTAATTTATGGATAAAATGAAATCTAGTTTGCACATGATATTATTTTTTCTTTTGTTTAAGTCATATTTTTTCTTATTGTGTGTATGTGTATCTGGAAAAATTGTTTTGCTTCAATAGTTTGAGAATATTACTGCTCAAATACTATAGCTTAGAGGGCTTTTTCGAAAGTAAGGTTAGATGGATTTTCTTCATTATACAACCTTCATTTTTTTCAAAATTAACATAAAACACATGGGTTTTCTTATTTTTGGTTGTCGTTAATTAAATTCAACTGAAAAATGTTCCATTACTATTATAAATAAATACACAAAAAAACACCAAGTATGATGTTGATGCTACCAATGCCTTTAAATACACTTTTCTGTTGGGCACTCTTTGAATTAATTGGCATATCCCTATACTCAATCTAAAACCTGGTTAAATATTAAGGAATTTTGTATGCCCTGGCCAATGTTGAGGTATCCTGCTATCAGCTGGGGAAATGAGCATAGAGAAATCTTGATTGTATATATAAGTAGCTTGATATCTATTTATACATTTTCCAGGTTATATAAGTTTCATGTGGTATGAACTAGTTGTAATAAATATGTGAGAAATTAAATATCTTTAGGTATTAAACAGTGTTTAATACCTTAAAATAGTTTTAATTTTTTAAGTTTTATAAACAGATTATTTTTATGCAAGTAAGGTTAAGCTTTAAAAATTAGGGGTTGTTGTTTAGTCATTCCGAATCTCAGTGACTCCATGGGCCACAGACCAGGCACATCTTGTGTTTGGTTATGCTTATCCATAATGTTTTCTTGGAAAAGATACTGGAGTGGGTTTGCCAGGTCCTTCTCTAGTGGACCGTGATTTGTGCTATGACCTGCCCATCTTGAGTAACCCTACATGGTACAACGCACAGCTTCATTGAAGTACAAAAGCCCCTTCACCACGACATGGTAGCGATGCAGAAGGGGACAGATTTGGTATATTTTCACAAAAAAGAACACAAATGCAATATACTGGTTCAAGTGAATTTTAATCAAAACATTTTGGCGCCAATATTCAAGTAATTTTTATACATGAGCAATAAATTTAAATCTTGAGATAAACACTTAATAAAACAAAAAATGTGCCATATGATGACCTATTTCTTTCTCTTTTGATTTTTTTAGTTTCAATTTTGATGTTAACTTAAAAATCTATATTATTTGTCAAAACATGTTATTACAATGAATAACCTTTAGAAATGGTTTGTGTAATTTGGGATTCTATATTTGTATTCACATTTTAAATTGCTTCCACATATAGCTCCTTGCTGAACCATAAACAGACGTCATTGCTAATTATTATATGGAAACATAGCCAGATCTATCAGTTGTTCAAACAGTTGAGGACTTAGGCCCTCATTCAATTGCTATTTGGCCAATTGAATAGGCCGCTAAATAAGCACATAGCATTTTATTTTTTAAGAAGTTTTTAGTTAGTGAAAACTTTGCTTTTGGATAGATGTTTACTAACTAAAAACTTCTTTAAAAAATATATGTTATGTGCTTATTTAGACCCCTATTCAATTGGCCAAATTGCAATTGAATGAGGGCCTAAGTCAGCAAATATTTTTACAATTATTACATATTTTTTTATTTTCTGTACAATTACACTTGTACACTTTACTGTGTGGTTATGTTTTCTTTTCTAAGCTGATTTGTTCTGCTTTCTTATAAGAGTGGGCGTTCTTGTAACCTAATTGTGATTTCCATTAGTTCTGTTGAAGAGATTGATAGTTTTAGCTGTCACATTCAGATAGTTGCTTCCTACACAATCACAATATCCTACATCATCAGGAAGTAGATCAGCAGAAACCAAACTGGTATATTCCATTGCAATATAACTGTGTATAAAATGTGTAAAATTATAGGCTGTATATTTACAGACAGATATGATACTGCATTAACCCTGTTCAATAAGTTCTGGATTGCAAATTAAAATATATAAATAATCATATATGATATTTGCAGAGTTATTTTTAAGTTTTATCGTATTTCAGCATATATTACTACTGAAGGTATCTCTTGGATACACGTGACTGTGACCTCTGCAAGGTTAATCTACTGGCCCTTAAAACTGTGCCTCCTAATACTGGGCTCTGTTTCTCTATGCAGAAATAGATCACTAGTCAAGTGGTGAAACAATATATGGAAATTATAGATTTATAAGGGAATAAAGTTGGGACCAACCCTAAAATACTTGGCTTTCTTTCTAGTACACTTGAACTGGGCTTAAACCCTCCTCCCTCCTGTCTGGGCACTCTATACTTCTTTCTACATCCACTGATAAGTATCATTTATTGCAAAAAAAAGCTTGCTTTTTAGACTTATCAAGTTATGGTTTTATTTCCCTCAATACAAATTACTTAATCCTACCAGAATTCATATTTATAACTCTAATATTATTTTATATTATTTTTGACTATTCCAAGTACATTACAATTCTGATTGTTAATGTAATTGCTTTTAAAATGTGAAATTAGTTGGGGCGCGAGCCAGTATCCTTACACCATTCTTAACATGGATAATTATAAATTCAGGGACATTGTAAATGAAAGACAAAAACAGCTTAAAAATAATTGAACCAAGAAAATGCTTAAATTAACCACCCAAATTGCATAATATGAACCTTTGGGGATTAATGAATATTCTATTATTTAATTATATTGTTATTTAAATGTGTTACGGCAATAGGTGAAAACATCTTTGCTGTATTAAATTATTATCTTCATCTATTCAAATTTGTTTTAAATAGTTCATCTTTTTCCCCATGAAATCTGGAAACAAAATAATTAAGATGTACATTATCCTAAATTAGAACAATAAGGATTCCAGGTGCAGGTGCATTCACCTCTACCTGATAATTATCTGTTACAGTTATAATTCAATAATCTACAAATCATTATGATGTATTGATTTGAGATATTAGGTCAAGGTTATTTTTGTGTTAAAGATAATTGATTCCATCTAAAATTTGAACACAGCCATAATTACTTTCTAATCTAACCCTCCAGTAGGGTAAATCGACAACCATTCACAAAGGCCTGGAAGAGTTGTAAATAAGTGGGATGTTCACTGTGTCCCGAGCACCATGTAAATGTGTAGGATGGGACTAGAAGACTTTCATTAAAATCTGGGTAGCCAATAACCGGCATAAACATTCAAGAATATAAACATAGCAACATTCCTAAATCCATTTGTGGCTGCTTTACAGAGTATGCAGAATTAATTAATTTAAATTTAAGAGATATTCGGGGGAATCACAAGGATCACAGGTGTGTATGCGAGCACAATAGCCGTCTGTAACTTGCAATCCACCATCTTAGGTCATCGGGTCATTGTGTGATTTAGTAATGTCTTATACTATGGCAACAGCAAGCCATATGCAGGCCATTAAGAGCTATCATGAAAAGGATGTTTAATGGATGTCTTACGTCATGTCATGGGTGTGATATGTATGGCGTACTTGCTATTAACTATTTCAACCCCAAAATAGCAGTATACTGCTAATTTAAAATAAAATAAATTACAATTATAAATAACATTATATTGCCATTGTTCATCTGTTAACATACAACATAAGTGGGCAAATAATACAGGAAAATTATGTCAACAAACCTGACACTTACAGTACCATAAATGAATCTTGGTTTATATAAATGTCATTATTACATTGTTTAGTGACTGTAATATTACCAGTAATTATGTATATGGCCAAGGGAGCATGGAATTGTTGCATTGTGATTATATATTACTAGCGACTTGCCCGTCAAAAATGACGGCAATAAAAACTAAAGCCTGGCAATGCTGTTTGCCACACAATGTAAGCCTCTCCCCCTCTACTTTACTGGCCTTGTGATGAGCGCCTTTGGCGCTCATCACAGGCCTTGCAATGAGCCCCTTTGGAGCTCATTGCGAGTCTCTCCCTCTGTCTTCTTCCTCCCTCGTGTCTTATTTCCCCCCTCCTCTCCCTCCCTTGTGTCTCCTTCCACCTCGTCTACCTCCTTTGTATCTCCTGCCCCCCTGTGTTTTTACCTCCCTCTCCCTCCTGTGTCTCTAAACCCCTCCCCTGTGTCTCTTTCCCCCTTCTCCCTCCCATGCATCTCTTCCCCCCCCCTGTGTCTCCCCAACCCTCCCCTGTGTCTGTTCCCCCCTGGCCTGTGTCTCTTTCCCCCTCCCCCTGTGTCTGTTACGGCCTTCCTCGTGTCTTCATTTCCCTCCCTTGTGTATCTTCCCCCCTGCACTCTCTCCCCTGTGTCTCTTCCCCCTCCTCTCACTCCCCTGTGTCTCTTCCCCCTCCTCTTTCTGTGCCTCTTCCTCCCTGTCTCTTCCCCCTCACCCTCTGTGTCTCTCCCCACTCTGTGTCTTCCACCCTCTCCCTCTGTGCCTCTTCCCCCGCCTCTCTCTGTGTGTCTCGCCACTGTGTCTCTTCACCCCTTCCTCTGTCCCCCCCCTCTGTGCCTCTTTCCCCCTCTCTCTGTACCTCTTCCCCCCTTTCCCTCTGTGTCTCTTCCTCCCTCACCCTCTGTATCTCCCCCCCCTGTGTCTCTTCCCCCCTCTCCCTCTGTGCCTCTTCCCCCTTCTCCCTCTGTGCCTGTTCCCCCCTGGCCTGTGTCTCTTTCCCCCTTCCCCCTGTGTCTGTTCCCCTCTCCCCCCCCCCATTTCCCTCCCATGTGTATCTTCCCCCTGTTCTCCCTCCCATGTGTCTTTTCCCCCTCCTCTACCTCCCCTGTGTCTCTTTCCCACCTATCCCTCTGTGTCTCTCCCCCCTCCCTCTGTGTCTCTCGCCACTCCCTCTGTGTCTCTTCCCCACTCTCCCTCTGTGCCTCTTCCCCACTCTCCCTCTGTGCCGTGCCTCTCCCCCCCCCTCTTCCCCACTCTCCCTCTGTGCCTCTCCCCCCCTCTTCCCCACTCTCCCTCCCCTCTTCCCCACTCTCCCTCTGTGCCTCTACCCCCCCTCTTCCCCTCTCTTCCCCACTCTTTCATCTGCTCTCGTCTTGGGCCGTGCTGCGCCCAAGCGCGGCTCGCGCCGCGCTCTGCGCATGCGCGGCTCGCGCCGCGCTCTGCGCAATGCGCAGCAGTTTATCATTGTCAAACTGCGATTCGTCTGAAGCGTGACGACGAATCGCAGTTAGAGAATTATAATATGTGATTGGGTGTGTTGTCTATACATTGTTATCATGTATACTAGTTATAATATGTTATAGAGAAAAAATTTATATAGAACAGAAGAATATACAGGGAGTGCAGAATTATTAGGCAAGTGAGTATTTTGACCACATCATCCTCTTTATGCATGTTGTCTTACTCCAAGCTGTATAGGCTCGAAAGCCTACTACCAATTAAGCATATTAGGTGATGTGCATCTCTGTAATGAGAAGGGGTGTGGTCTAATGACATCAACACCCTATATCAGGTGTGCATAATTATTAGGCAACTTCCTTTCCTTTGGCAAAATGGGTCAAAAGAAGGACTTGACAGGCTCAGAAAAGTCAAAAATAGTGAGATATCTTGCAGAGGGATGCAGCACTCTTAAAATTGCAAAGCTTCTGAAGCGTGATCATCGAACAATCAAGCGTTTCATTCAAAATAGTCAACAGGGTCGCAAGAAGCGTGTGGAAAAACCAAGGCGCAAAATAACTGCCCATGAACTGAGAAAAGTCAAGCGTGCAGCTGCCACGATGCCACTTGCCACCAGTTTGGCCATATTTCAGAGCTGCAACATCACTGGAGTGCCCAAAAGCACAAGGTGTGCAATAGTCAGAGACATGGCCAAGGTAAGAAAGGCTGAAAGACGACCACCACTGAACAAGACACACAAGCTGAAACGTCAAGACTGGGCCAAGAATTATCTCAAGACTGATTTTTCTAAGGTTTTATGGACTGATGAAATGAGAGTGAGTCCTGATGGGCCAGATGGATGGGCCCGTGGCTGGATTGGTAAAGGGCAGAGAGCTCCAGTCCGACTCAGACGCCAGCAAGGTGGAGGTGGAGTACTGGTTTGGGCTGGTATCATCAAAGATGAGCTTGTGGGGCCTTTTCGGGTTGAGGATGGAGTCAAGCTCAACTCCCAGTCCTACTGCCAGTTCCTGGAAGACACCTTCTTCAAGCAGTGGTACAGAAAGAAGTCTGCATCCTTCAAGAAAAACATGATTTTCATGCAGGACAATGCTCCATCACACGCGTCCAAGTACTCCACAGCGTGGCTGGCAAGAAAGGGTATAAAAGAAGAAAATCTAATGACATGGCCTCCTTGTTCACCTGATCTGAACCCTATTGAGAACCTGTGGTCCATCATCAAATGTGAGATTTACAAGGAGGGAAAACAGTACACCTCTCTGAACAGTGTCTGGGAGGCTGTGGTTGCTGCTGCACGCAATGTTGATGGTGAACAGATCAAAACACTGACAGAATCAATGGATGGCAGGCTTTTGAGTGTCCTTGCAAAGAAAGGTGGCTATATTGGTCACTGATTTGTTTTTGTTTTGTTTTTGAATGTCAGAAATGTATATTTGTGAATGTTAAGATGTTATATTGGTTTCACTGGTAAAAATAAATAATTGAAATGGGTATATATTTGTTTTTTGTTAAGTTGCCTAATAATTATGCACAGTAATAGTCACCTGCACACACAGATATCCCCCTAAAATAGCTAAAACTAAAAACAAACTAAAAACTACTTCCAAAAATATTCAGCTTTGATATTAATGAGTTTTTTGGGTTCATTGAGAACATGGTTGTTGTTCAATAATAAAATTAATCCTCAAAAATACAACTTGCCTAATAATTCTGCACTCCCTGTATGTGGAAATGGTGAAAATGCTCTGCACAGACGTTTAACTGCATCTGCACACATACAGGCCATTTTAGGAGTCCTGAGCAAACACTTGAGATTAACATCAAGGTTTCTTGCCCTAGTTAGGTATAGACATCTGTCAGGTAGTTAGACATCAGTTTTATCTCAAGTGCTCACCTGCATACACAAAGGTACACAAGGTTGTGGTATGGGAGATGTATAAATAGGTTGGTTCCATGATTCAATAAATGCCAGTCCTAGTTTCACATATTCACAGTGTGAGGCTGTTTTTTGTGTTTGTATCCTGAATTGGTGAGTGGTCTTGCCATAGGCCACTAGTAACCTGTATCCAGTATTCTCTGTGGGTACCTTTGGGCATTGCCCTCTTCAGAAGCCATCTCTTGTGCCACAGAGAACAAGAACTACACAATTCTGCTGGGGTAGGTTTGAACTAGGTTCATATCAAGGACCTTGTAGAAGCAGATTGTGTCAATAAATATAAAATATTAATACATATGAATATATATGTATAGATATAATATGACACAGACTGTGTACATTTTATTTTTATTAAGTTTATTTTTTAGGAATATAATGTTATGGTTGCTAGCCAGACACTATAAAAATATGGATTAATATGTGGTGCTGCTTTTATAATTTTGCCAGGTTTGTTGTCATGGCATCCACTGCATCTTTGTCAACCACTATTGTGACTTTAATCTAAACATATCTTAATTTTGCATTATGTTTTTTGCATGTCATTGCATCTGCACCAACGTAAAGAGTTGTTAAGCTCTGTGTGCATGACCTGGATGACGCAGATGTGCTTCTCTGTTCACAATATTTAAAGGAGTGGATACATAATGCTATATCGGGCATTAGTACACCTGATTGAAGACCTAACTAGTAAATCACACATCGACCTGAGTAACACTATTGCAGAAAAGTGTTAGTATATCACTCCATAATTGGAAATTAACTAATTAGACTAGGTAATGTAGTCCAATCACCTAGCGGCTAAGAACTTCCTTGTCTCTAATTATTTTAAAAGATATTCAGTTTCATGTAGTTTCCTATAAAAAATCACTTTAAAACAATTAGTGGTTCTAAAGTAATATAAAATGTGCATGCAAATAAAATAAATACAATATAATGTTGCTGACAGGTTTATTTCATTGTCTAAATGTTTAGAATACAATAATGTATACAATTACTGGTCAGGACATTTGCAATTCCTTGGAAAACAATTGAAGCGCCATTGAAAGCATTCAGCTTGCTGGCATGAATCCACTACTTGATGAATATAGCAACATGGTAAGAAACACTTCAACTTTAAAAAGTCATATAGACCAATTATCACCACAGCTGCATGTCTTGTTGATTCAACTCTAGGAGTGCAAATAACGTGTTTAAGGCTTATGTTGTTCTATCACACAAATCTACATCAGTCATTAAAATAAACTTACAAAAGGTGTGAGGTTGAGGAGTGTAAAACATTTCAACCACTTCAAATGAACAGTAAACAATGTTTGCACAGCATGGAAGTGTATTTTGGTCATAAAACAAATAATACACAGATAGCAAAAACAGGGCCAGGATTGAAATGCTTAAAATGAGTATATCCACCCTGCCATTCAATCACTAAGTAATATTAATTAATGAAATAAGTCAGAACTGTTACAACTTATTAAAATAATGAGACCCCATGAGATTTATGTTCCATTAACTTCTACTACATACAGGCGAAAGCCTTCTATTATATTCTACCACTTGTACGAAGACAGTTCAAACTTTCAGCCTAGATTTGAGTAAAGGTTTACACATATTTTAGCAAAAAATGGTTGCAAACTTATTTGAGCCATTATAACTATGTTTTCAAGAATAACAAGTTCCAACACGTTTTGACTGTTAAAAAGTATTTTTGCCAGCCATTTTTCCATCTTAAAAATGTTTTAAATGCTTTTTATTAAATCTTTTCCGTACACTCAATAATGCCAAGAAAAAAAACAGATGTAGAAAAATAATAAGATTTACCTGTGATTTATTACTAGCAATTTTGGTATTCAAAATCTTATACATTTTTATTTAGTAAATTACATGCAGTGAAAGGAATTTTTTTGTTTCATTGTACATGTTTTTCTATCTTGAAATACAGTGATTGAATGGAGGCACAAATTGATATATTTTTCTATACTTACATAGTCAAAGGAGTACAACTTGCATTCTGCGTAATTAATATTTCAAAGCTGGCCATCAATGTTCTTTATTCAGTATGCCAAGTAAAAGCATTATATAATGATTTTAAGAACGCACTTTTAGTGACTTCTGTTATTACAAATACTAATAATTTAAAACACCTAGCAAGCTATATTTGTATGAAGAAAATGTACCCAGCGTAAAACACTTTTTAGGATTTTTTCTAATGTGATTTTACCCCATTTTTATTAATATCTGAGAGCCTAATTCATATGAATTATCTAGATATTCATGAAAATAATGTAGTACCTGCAGATCTATGTGTTTTACTTTGTTTAAACTTACATATGAAATGTCTATGTGTATGCTTCAATTTGCATTGAAAGACGAAAAGTAAATTAAAAGCACTAAGAAAAAAGCTAAAAAGTGCGTGTTTTTACCATAAAAAAAAACTTTCCTTCGTGTTATAAATGGCTATTGCATTGAAATTGTATTGTTGTGTATTTAGTAAATAAACTTTTTTACTGTTCTTTTGCCTAATACTGTTTTAATATTTTTAAAGGATGTGCATTTATAATGGCATTTTTGTATTTATCACATAGGACGATAATGGGAAAGACTTATAGATATACCTATGACAATTCATTTGAACATAACTATCCTATGTAACCGTTTTGCATGGAAACTCACTTATGTTTAAATTAATTAGCTAGGTGTTCTGAGAGCCATGATGGCCATAAGTAATGGCCATTGCAGCCTCACACAATGCACACTGCGACCTCTGTGATACCAATTAAATCTCCCCAGATGACCTTAAACCACTTGGAATTGACATTATTGTAGAATAGAACCAAGATGCGCCAACAAAATCAATATTTAAAAAAATAGGGTACCTTTTAAAACTTGCTTTTGAAGTGGAATGTTTCAGACATTATCCAAAATGCTTGTCTCTTCTCCCTATTAAGGACATTTTAGAACAGCAGCCTGGGAAGAACAAAGGATTAAGAAGGGAGAATTAGAACTATGATGCAAACAAGAGCAGAACATCCCATTTGCAAAACTGCTCCCTTGAGGATAAATATTCAGAATACTGTAATGTACTCTGATGAGTGACCTCAGAAGACATGGCTCCTGACCATGTGCAAAGCTTGTCCTACCTTGCCTCCTACACATTATTTTTTTTTAAAATAAATTGGTTGTAACAATATATGCATGCAATTTACATGCAGTATCACCGTTCATATTGTTAAGGTGAATATGACTATACTACCAGTGTGCCTTTAAGACTATATTTGGATAACTGAACACAGTTATGTGAGCATCTTTGCACCTCAACTCAACATACCTCCCATCTGAAGAAAAGTCCAGTTAGAATCATAAAACTGTTTAGCTTCTCAATGAAGTTACATTCTGTACATATCAGAAATCCTTCAAATCCTTTGGAATGGGTAAGGGTTTCAACAAGTACTGACTTTCCTCCCTTAAAGTTGGATGCCCTTAGAGCATTAGGAAAATAAATAAATAATATTATAATGGCCATGTGTTGTTATATTGTTTAATATTCTTATCACTATCATTGCAAAAGAGATGAAAGATGTGATACAATTTATCAGACAGTTTTGCTTATTTCTACAACCTTCAGCCAGGGTAATCTTATTTTCTATAAGACACAATACAATACAAAAAAAAATGTGAATGAAAAGGTAATAGAAATAGGAAACTTTTCAGAAGAAAATTCATGTTCTGGTTTCTTCGCATAGAGCATACAATTGGGTGTCAGAGGGTCAGGGAGTAACCTTGTAATTTATTGTCAATATAGATTTTTGTATTGCTTTTCGGCTTTGTCGTGAAGTTCATTGGTAGCAGTGACCCTTAGCAGTTTGCTCACAATGTTTTAGCAATGGGGGATTAACATAGCTAGGTAGGATTAATTGTGCCACTACGGCACTCGTTATTGATTTTGCAGAGATTTACATAGGCCCTATGCCACTAATGGGCACAGTTTGCCATTAATTAATATACTATACCACCCAGAAGAAAGGTTGAGGAATTATCTGCAATTATGTTGTTTAGCAAATTATATTATATACTAGCGACTTGCCCGTCAAAAATGACGGCAATAAAAACTGAAGCCTGGCAATGCTGTTTGCCACACAATGTAAGCCTCTCCCCCTCTACTTTACTGGCCTTGTGATGAGCGCCTTTGGCGCTCATCACAGGCCTTGCAATGAGCCCCTTTGGAGCTCATTGCGAGTCTCTCCCTCTGTCTACTTCCTCCCTCGTGTCTTATTTCCCCCCTCCTCTCCCTCCCTTGTGTCTCCTTCCACCTCGTCTACCTCCTTTGTATCTCCTGCCCCCCTGTGTTTTTACCTCCCTCTCCCTCCCGTGTCTCTAAACCCCTCCCCTGTGTCTCTGTCCCCCTTCTCCCTCCTATGCATCTCTCCCCCCCCTGTGTCTTCCCCAACCCTCCCCTGTGTCTCCCCCAACCCTCCCCTGTGTCTGTTCCCCCCTGGCCTGTGTCTCTTTCCCCCTCAGCCCTGTGTCTGTTACGGCCTTCCTCGTGTCTCCATTTCCCTCCCTTGTGTATCTTCCCCCCTGCACTCTCTCCCCTGTGTCTCTTCCCCCTCCTCTCACTCCCCTGTGTCTCTTCCCCCTCCTCTTTCTGTGCCTCTTCCTCCCTGTCTCTTCCCCCTCACCCTCTGTGTCTCTCCCCACTCTGTGTCTTTCACCCTCTCCCTCTGTGCCTCTTCCCCCGCCTCTCTCTGTGTGTCTCGCCACTGTGTCTCTTCACCCCTTCCTCTGTTCCCCCCCCTCTGTGCCTCTTTCCCCCTCTCTCTGTACCTCTTCCCCCCCTTCCCTCTGTGTCTCTTCCTCCCTCACCCTCTGTATCTCTCCCCCCTGTGTCTCTTCCCCCCTCTCCCTCTGTGCCTCTTCCCCCCTCTCCCTCTGTGCCTGTTCCCCCCTGGCCTGTGTCTCTTTCCCCCTTCCCCCTGTGTCTGTTCCCCTCTCCCCCCCCCCATTTCCCTCCCATGTGTATCTTCCCCATGTTCTCCCTCCCGTGTGTCTTTTCCCCCTCCTCTACCTCCCCTGTGTCTCTTTCCCACCTATCCCTCTGTGTCTCTCCCCCCTCCCTCTGTGCCTCTTCCCCACTCTCCCTCTGTGCTGTGCCTCTCCCCCCCTCTTCCCCACTCTCCCTCTTCCCCACTCTCCCTCTGTGACTCTCCCCCCCCCTCTTCCCCACTCTCCCCCCCCCTCTTCCCCACTCTCCCTCTGTGACTCTCCCCCCCCCTTCCCCACTCTCCCTCTGTGACTCTCCCCCCCCCCTCTTCCCCACTCTCCCCCCCCTCTTCCCCACTCTCCCTCTGTGACTCTCCCCCCCCCTCTTCCCCACTCTCCCTCTGTGACTCTCCCCCCCCTCTTTCCCACTCTCCCTCTGTGCCTCTACCCCCCCCCCACCTCTTCCCCACTCTTTTACCTGCTCTCGGCCGCGCTGCGCGCATGCGCGGCTCGTGCCGCGCTCTGCGCAAGCGCGGCTCGGGCGCAGAGCGCGGCTTGCGCCGCGCTCTGTGCATGCGCGGCTCGCGCCGCGCTCTGCGCAATGCGCAGCACTTTATAATTGTCTAACTGCGATTCGTCTGAAGCGTGACGACGAATCGCAGTTAGACAATTATAATATGTGATAGTAAAGCTTAATGCTTCTCAAAACAATAATCTAAAAAAATAACAAATCCACTTAACTGACAAGTGATATGGTCAATTGGTGACTGCCAAAAGTCTTGGACACTGTAATTGGTAAAGTACTACTAGTTCTTTTCTGTATTAAAAAAAAACAACAAAAAACTTGAAGATTTTTTTGTGAACACTGCATGTAAACAACTATCAGATTTATTGCTAAGTTGCTAAAATATTTACTGCAATGAATGGTCCCAAAGAGATTTGAAATTACTTACAGCCATAATTTAATTCTCATAATTAACAGGCTACTATCCTTTTATTTGTCTTCAGTTAACATGTTTATCGATTTGCATTCTTTTAACTGGTTTATTTATTTTTATTTTGAAGCTCTGTAGGCAGAGAGGCAATTGCTTTCAATATGGTTTATTACCTGAAAAAAAACATTTAAGGCTCAGGAGACTATTGACTGACGGCAGTAACTGAAATGAGCAGGGAACTGAGTCACTTACAGTCTTGATTAATCCCACTGTTTCTTGGCTTCCATGTTTCCAATGTCATCAGTCCTAAAATCTTACTAAAGCAGATTAGCAATCAGTAAATCAACCAGGAAGCTTCCATTTACTGATTAAGTTTCACAAACCTCTTTGAAATCTGATTCTAGTAAAGACTTCACCGCAAAAAAAGTGCATCAACATAGCATTTCTGTTACTCTTGAGTGTTGTCACTGATAGTGAAAGCTAACAGCCTTATTAAATTGCAATTTGGTAAATTTAAAAGGGCTCTATTTAAGCACAGAGCATATTTTATTTACAGATGTTTTTAGTTAGTGAACTTAAATCCAAAAGCAAGGTCTTCACTAACTAAAAACTTCTGTAAATAAAATATGCTGTGTGCTTAAATAGAGCTTTTTTAAATTGACCGAATCGCAATTTAATAAGGCTGTTAATTTGCAACTGAAAAACATGTTAAAGAGTTGGATGTTTTATCAGTGTTTGATTTTTCAAGCCAGTTACTAAAATATAATTAAAGTGGTAACTGCAAAAAAATCATTAAATTACTACTATATATTGGGCAAACCACATCTTTTTGAAGTATGCAACAAACTAACAAGATTAGCAGATATACAAGTCATGAGCATAAAAGCATTTTTCGAGAAAATGTTATATATAAGAGACCTTGTTTATGTCATGGGCGCTTCCATCTTGGATTTATAATAAAAAGTAGGGAAGTTTATTTGAAATCTTTAAAATATCGAAAAACACTCATTTTAAAATAAAACACTCTTGGAATAATTAAATAAGAAGGTATTATCACAGCAGTGGTCTATATTCATTTTTCACCAGATGATTTTGATTTTAGTAGAAGATGAAAGTTAAAAATACTTGTAACTGCCAGATCCTATCAATATAGAAATCATCAAGAAAACAAATATATAACACTGTACAAAACATTTTCAGACCTTTTTTATTACCACTGTTTCTTTATCAATGAAATGTAATTTATGATTGTGCATAAATCATAACTCTTAATAACATATTGCTGCATATCCAAAATTACAATGACTACATCAGCAAAGTGAGAAAGTGGGTGAAGACTCAGTGGGGATATTGAGGAGCTCAGATAAAATAATATTGATAAATGCTGTGAAGGAGGCTTCCATTATAATATATTACATTACAATATCATTTTTTGTGCATGAAAAACTAGTGATCTGAAGGTGGTAACGAAAGACTTAAGCTTCCCCTGTAGTCTTTAGTCTACAACTTTTAAACTTTTTTTTAATGACCATTACCATTTAAAGCAAAGCTTACATGCTAAGCTCTCCTTTTGGGAGCTGTCCACGGTTCTGATGTCCACCATTTTGTTCTTTTTTCTATTCCTCTATAATGCAAATGTTTATTCACAATGGAAAACTATTACTCAAGCTTTCTAATGACTTTTTAAATTAAACACCAGCAAGAGTCGACGTTAACATTTCACCAGTATTGCTTAGCTCGTTGTCATGGCAACTTATTCAAATACACATGATTAATACGACTCAATGAGCAGACCAGATAACTTTATTTTCACTTCCCTCTATCTTTTCAGCAGTTATTTTTTTACAATGCAACATTACTAGTTTATATTGCCAAGTTGATCTCTAGGAATAAGTGTTTTACCTTCACTTGCCAGATCTACTTGTCCCTGAAAAAAGCCAATGAATGCTCAGTGTACATTTTTTTATGTATGAAAAATATGTCTCCAGTTAAAGAACCACAGTACTTTGAGAAAAACCTCACTTGCTTGAGAAGTAGGTATCAAATTAACAACATTAGCATCTATGATAACCAAGAGCAGAAAAACAGTTTTGGAGAAAAGTTTATATTTAGCTGACTCTGTTTGTGTCATGGCGGTTTCCATCTTGAACTGCAATTCTGCCTGTACGTTGAGGAAGAGGTTTATCCTACTGGTGCTGTAAAATGGCTTACAAACATAGAAATATATTGTAGAGACGTCTGAAATCGCAGTTTCTCTCATTCATCTGATACTATAAGAGGGATTCCCCGAAGAGCTTTCACTTTAACAAATCTCCTATGTATAGGAACCATATGAAAATGTGGTCTAAGTAAATATAATTCTCATCTTTAAACATCTTAAGACAACTTATTTGTCCCCTACATCCTGAGGTTAATGTTGGCATATATTGGGGCACCTTTAGTTCACCTACAGCATTCTATTGCTGTTTAGTTGTAATAACATTTCTTGAATGTAACCAGATTACTGAGGACAATATGTTAGGAAGCTGCATCAATTCAGGAATGTTGTCTTTAGTGCAGATGTTATGGTTTAATTCTTAAAAAACAGTTTTCCATTCAGATCAAGGTTGTGTTGTCTGACTTTGAGGCTTTTCTTAGAATGATGCTTTCATTCAGAAATGTAATGAGACCTAAGTCTAGTGTACTTCAATAACAGGAATTATTTGTATTATTTATTGATGTGCTCACAATTACTACATTCACAGTATGTATGCTTGCATTATGCTACAATGTTTTCAAGCAAGTCCTTTTAACTCATTAATATTTTTTTATTTGCCAACAGGATACAATTGTTCTCACTTTCAACATGTTTCCCCCTGCCAGGCATGCTGTGAGATTTTACAGTTACATTGATATGTACTGTATTGGTCCGAATATAAGCGCACCTTTTTTTCAGTTTTTTGAGTTTGCGCGTTACGGGTGCAGCTTATATTCGCGACCGTAAAAAAAAATGACTGCTGATTTGCGGGCATGCGAGTTACGTGTGCAGCTTCTATTCGCGAACATAAAATTACTGCCGGTTTGCGTGCTTGAGACTGCGGTATTGTAGCAATTGAATATCGATTTACAGTTTTAGTGATTCTTACATCCTGTAAGGCCTGTAACCTGCAAAAAAAGCTACAGTACTAATTAGAAAGCCTGTTTCTTGCAATGGCTGATCACTTGGAGAGAGTCTTTTTCTCTCCAATCTTAAGGGTGCGGTTTATATTTGAGTACTAGCTTTTTTCTATTTTTTCCCCTTGAATTTTACAGGTGCGGCTTATATGCGGGTGCGGCTTATATTCGAACCAATACGGTATTACAATAATGAATACAATTCTAAATTAAACAATTCACTTGCATCAATGTTGTAGGAAAAGCTTGTAGAATAACTAATTGTACTGGAAGGAGAACTAACATTGGATAAACAGGTCTATGCTGAACAATGTCCTTCCTCCAACATCACATTTTATAAATTATGAGATCTCTTCATGGCTATAAATAATAACACAATCATAGTGTTTGCATGGCAAAATGGCAAAGAGATACTGGCTTTGGTGAAGTTTTAAAGAATATTTGCTATTTTCCATTATTAAATGTATGCATGCTTATGAAACCATAGCTCAGAGACAGCAATTTTAATATGGTTGGACTATCTATTTTATTTCTGCATCAAGCAGTATTTATTAAATGTTTAAATTACAGGATGAGTGTTAGTGTATGCAAATAATCTTGGAGCATGTTGCTCTCAGATGCTTTATGCCATAATATAGCTGGGCTTTCCATCCAAAACTAATTTTCTCAGAAAAAAATGCTAAAAATGATCCACTGTTATTTATAGGCTTAAGCAGCCCTGTTATCACTAAAAGGAATACGTTTTCAGAATAAATAATTTTATCAAAGAATTTAACAAAATGTGTTTATTTTCTAGAAAGATTATAGTGCCGAATTGGACCTTTAATAAATGCAAATTGTTTGCAAATTGTTCAAATGTATTAACGCAGCTGCAGTTCATCAATATAAAGATCAGAAAGTGTGGATATTTTGTCTACATGTTTCACATGAATTCACATAAAACAAATCGAATAGAAAATAAAACAGAAATGGCAAGGCACTTGCACAATATTTGTGTCATGTGATTAGTTAGTATAATAAAAAATGGCTAGTGCAATGCATAACACAAACATGGCACTTCCAAAGCAATTTGTTGATTGGAATCTTTCAACTGAGCTTCCGAGTTCAGTTCCAAAGTTTTATAAATATATCAATAACTGCTATAAAATTGATACATTATGGACCGCACTAGCCAAGAAGGGGAGTTGGTATTTTAAATATGCTTTATACCGGATGATAACATTGGTATCAGTGGAGCTGTCATTTCGACAGTTTATATTACACAAAGGACTGTAAACATGTCTATCTCCTGCCTTCAACTGGACAGACTGAAAGGTGTTGAAGAGTCGGTAATATAAGGAAACAAATAAATAATAAACAATATTCTGTTCTCTGAAAAATTCGCAAAAGAAAGAAATAAAACAGCATTCTGCCTGATGAATGATGTTATCTGAAGACACAAACTCATGATGCTTTCTTTACAGTCCAAGCATGAGGGGTTTCAGAGTGTCAGGATATTCTGGTCATGGTTTAGTGCTTTCATTCTCAAGCTTTACATGCAACATGTCTTTTGATGTGTGATTTTGATGGGTTAGACGATCACTGCATATAGAGATTTTATGTTACAAACTATATTGATAGTTCTTGGACCAAGACAAGCATTTTTTACTGAATCCCACTGTCATGAATCACCCAGGGGCCATATTGGATTTGGTGTGAACTATGCTGGGGCCATTTTGAGACTGGCAGCAGTGGCCTATATTGGGACTGGACTGTTATATACCAATAGCCGCCATCTTGGGGCTGGTATATCATCCACAGTTGGTGCCATATGGAGAGTAAGAGTTCTGGGTTTAGGAGACCCACTGTATATTGTGTTATGGGTTATAATATGTTAGTATTATATTGTATATTGTATTATGGAGTGATAGCTATGTTTTAATTAGTCAACCCTCCCCCATTGTATAAACTCTCAGTCAGGAGTTGGCCATATGGTCCTTAGTGTAAACAAAGGAGATAACATAAACAAAGAGATTTGCCAGACTGCCAGGCACCGCAGGACAATAGTATAGTATGGGGTTTCCCAACCACAAGCCCAGGGGCATAGTTCAAGAGCCAATACAGGATGTTTCCAGTCTGAGATCCAGACCAAAATGAACTAGTAGCCACGCCTGGGGAAGGCCCTGGGGGAGGAGACTAATAAGTTCCCACAAATTACTTCTGGGAGAATGGCCAGAGGGGAATGAGGGTTTGACTAAGAGTAGCCACTCCCTCCACTGTGTGTGTGTGAAATGTTTTAAGTATGTGGTTCCAAAATAAAACGTGGTTCATAATTTTCATCAAGACGTGGTGTGTAGATGTATTATTTACCCGGGGACATATGCTTGCAGTAAGATTCGTCAGATGTTCCTGTACTCAAAGCTACTCCAAGATCCAGAGTAACCCAAATCAAGTCAGCAGACCCCAGCCAGAGAGTGGGTCGTGATAATTGGTGGCACAGTGGTGGGGTACTCTGAGAAGGACCAGAAAATGGAGCAGATGGAACAGCAGTATGAGGACATGTCCAAGGAGGCAAGACGCAGGTTCAGTATAGCCAGGGAGTTTTGCCCCGGGGAGATAACGCTGGAAGAGGCAATTAAAGGACTGAACCTAATAAAGCAGCAAATACAGGAAGAACGTACAGGGGTGAGTGTCCAAGCTCAGCAAAGGCTTGGGGTCAACCCTGCAGAGATGCCAGTAAGAGTCAAACTGGCAAATCAGAATTTTAAACAGTCCCAGGATGATAAAGAAAGCATTGACGGATTTATCCAAGAGGACTACAGAGGAAGGGTCCTGCTAAATCAATGGATGGCATTCCTGCAATTATGGCATGGCCATGAGCTGGCAAGCTGGTTGGAGGAACTGGTAGAGAAAGAGATGGACTTGGAGGAACAGTATCTTGCCAGGGTAGAGTCCTTTGGTGGCCGGAGAGAGGATCTCTATTTTCGTTTGGATCTACAATATGGGGTTGAGGAGATTCTGAATGGTGATCCGGAATGTGGCATGGGAACTGCAAGGAGACATAATAACTTGTTTGTTGAACGCTGCCGGGGTCTGGGACTGGAACCATGGTTCCCGGAGGCTCCTTTGCTAGAACCCCTGGTTCGGCAAGAGCAGCAACTGGAGGCTGAATATGTTCAATTGTGGGATGCGATACCCAAGAAGTATTTTGGCCCATCCGGATGGGAGGACGGCTCACCAGACCCTTACAACTCAGACGGTATGTACCAGAGTGAGTATGCTCACTGGAACTGGGGAGAGGCTTTTCTAGACGGTAAACAAAGTGAGGAGTGGGAAGGGGTAAACACTGTTCCTTTGCCAACTCCTGGGGATGGAGAATGTTTGCCCCTAGAACATGCAGCAACTGTGTCAGGGCCTAGTCACCAGCCCAAAGAGCCAGAGACCCAGTGGAATGTTCCCTGGGTGGGGTCAGATAATCCATGTCTGCCCCCTGAGACCCCAAGAGACTTAATCCCGGAGGGAGTGGGAACTGCTCACAAGCTAGGGCCAGATAAGTTAAGTCTGCCCTCAGAAGTTCTAGGCAAAGTGTGTTGGCCAGAACTGTTAATGGAGCCAGAGGCTCGTGATGATTATGTGATGGACGGTGGGAAGGGAGCCTTAGAGGCCTGGCTGGAAGGGAATGATGAGATTCCCCAGCCTGCATCAGATAACCACTGTCTGTACCTTGACACCCCAGGGGAGTTGTTCCCAGAAGTGCTAGTGAAGCACAGAGCCCAGGAGGGTTGTTTAAGAGACTGTGGGGAGGGAAAGGAATTGGTTTCTGGCTACAGGGAACCTGACCTCACACAGCAAGAGTGTGCCAGGGGCACAAAGAGCCAGGCCGGGGCAGCAAGCCTGCCAGCCTTGGCAAAAGCATTATCGGTGCAGAGTGGCACCACGAAAGAGGGTGTACCAAGTGGGGAGATACCCCTGATAACCATTGTCCAGGGGCCCACTGGAACAGACACCACTCCAAAGACCCAGTTCAACAGAAAGGACTGGGATAAAGTTTCTCAACCCCGGGCAATGGAGGAGTCCGGCCCTTCAGCTGGATGGGAGCAGCATAGCCCCCCAGCCAAGTCAGAGGAGTGTAAGCACAGCTTGGGTGGGAGCAGCGTAGCTCCCCAAGCAGCAACGGAAACAGCTGGACCAGAGGAAGAAAGCCAAGAGGAGCTGTCCCTTTGCGATCCCATAGGCCCAGAGACTGTTTTAGAAATGCCAGCCCAGCTGTGGGGACTGGCTCGGGGGAACAGAGTTGCTATGGGAAAGAAACTGTGGCCCACCTGTTGTACTCTGGGATACCAGATTATTGGGGAGGTACCCTGGACTATTTGGGTGGGTGTGAATGGGAAGAGCAATTTGCTCTATACAGTGGGTGCAAGGCCAAGGGCTGGGGGAGGTTTTTACTCTGCATCTTGGGACAGACAAGAACTGGCATAGCATACAGAGGGCCAAACCAGCACATTCATGACTATCAGCGTAGCTGGAAACATCATGGATGTTTCCTGCCACGCTTGGGGAGGTGTTGTCATGAATCACCCAGGGGCCATATTGGATTTGGTGTGAACTATGCTGGGGCCATTTTGAGACTGGCAGCAGTGGCCTATATTGGGACTGGACTGTTATATACCAATAGCCGCCATCTTGGGGCTGGTATATCATCCACAGTTGGTGCCATATGGAGAGTAAGAGTTCTGGGTTTAGGAGACCCACTGTATATTGTGTTATGGGTTCTAATATGTTAGTATTATATTGTATATTGTATTATGGAGTGATAGCTATGTTTTAATTAGTCAACCCTCCCCCATTGTATAAACTCTCAGTCAGGAGTTGGCCATATGGTCCTTAGTGTAAACAAAGGAGATAACTTAAACAAAGAGATTT
Source organism: Discoglossus pictus (assembly GCA_027410445.1). NCBI lineage: Eukaryota > Metazoa > Chordata > Amphibia > Anura > Alytidae > Discoglossus > Discoglossus pictus. Next base: position 319,716,736 of record CM050166.1, on the reverse strand, counting down.
GCCAGACTGCCAGGCACCGCAGGACAATAGTATAGTATGGGGTTTCCCAACCACAAGCCCAGGGGCATAGTTCAAGAGCCAATCCAGGATGTTTCCAGTCTGAGATCCAGACCAAAATGAACTAGTAGCCACGCCTGGGGAAGGCCCTGGGGGAGGAGACTAATAAGTTCCCACAAATTACTTCTGTGAGAATGGCCAGAGGGGAATGAGGGTTTGACTAAGAGTAGCCACTTCCTCCACTGTGTGTGTGTGAAATGTTTTAAGTATGTGGTTCCAAAATAAAACGTGGTTCATAATTTTCATCAAGACGTGGTGTGTAGATGTATTATTTACCCGGGGACATATGCTTGCAGTAAGATTCGTCAGACTTACTGTCAATATTGCTCAGTCTAAACCAAGGGCTGAGACATGATGTTCCTGTACTCAAAGCTACTCCAAGGTCCAGAGTAACCCAAATCAAGTCAGCAAACCCCAGCCAGAGAGTGGGTCGTGATACCCACTATCTGTGATAGTTACGGAATATATTTACATGTCTAAATATGATAGGGAACTCCGCTGACTAAAATGTGAAGCAGCTTGTACGTAAACTTAAGTTTCTGTTATATGAAATGACTATCTTTAAAGTTAACCTAAAGTTAACCTATGAAACAAGTTATGCAACTCATCATACTTTACCAGTTACTCTCCCATGTTTGTGGAAAAGTGGAACAAGAACAAAACTCCTTTGAGGAGGAGCTCCCTCAACAAATATTCGCTGTTGGCTTTCGCCTTATATACTGTTTTCCTAAGCTTCTGAGGCAAATATATTTCAGCTAATCAGAATCAGCCTATTCAACTTCACTAAATTTGATTGGTTACTCAGAAATCAATCAGAGAAGGCTTTGCAGGAATTGAAAGTTCTATATTCTCCTATTCTGATTGTTTGAAATAGCAATCAATCAGAACAGGGTTTAATAATAGTGTGAACATGATCTGATTGGATGTTGTAAAGGCCAATAAGATAAGAGAATGTTACGAGTATATTAGGTGCTATTGAATCCATATGGATGCAAGAAGAAATAGATTAGGATGTCTTGGAGGTCCATAGGGACTACCACAATTGGGCATTCATGTTTGATATCATGAAGGTCTAAAATGACCCACATGGAGATAGGTAAAAGCCCCATGGGAATCCCCCCTTGTAGGTGCTCTCAAGCACACGTTGGGCTTTTGGCTACATTTTGCTCGCGTTTGACTTCTTAGCAATTTAATAGCTGAATTGAACAAGTAGTGGTTACGCGCTTGACAGATCAATGGAATTACCGGTGGGAAGTTCAACGTTGCTCAGCACGTAGCTCTTCTCTGCCGTTCTGCGTCTTAACGCGCAAGTCCGCTGTGAGCTAGGTTACAGGGCTAATTTAATACCCATAACCCGTAAATTTGGAGTTACGGGCTACATTTGAAAACGTAGACCCAATTTAATAAGGCTGTTAGTTCTTAATACTGTGAATTGCCCCTTTTAGCACCAATGACAGTGTGCAGTCTTTTGTAATAATTGTCTATGAAGCTCTTAATTCTTGCAGGTGGTATAGCTGCCCATTCGTCTTGGCAAAATGCCTCCAGGTCATGTCATAAGTCTTTGATCGTCATGCATGAACAGCACTTTTGTGATCTCCCCAGAGTGGCTCAATGATATTAAGGTCAGCAGACTGCGATGGCCACACCACAACCTTCACCTTTTTCTGCTGTAACCACTGAAGGATCAACTTCGCCTTGTGCTTAGGGTCATTATCATTCTGGAAAGACCAAGAGCATCCAATGCGTAGCCTTTGTGCAGAAGAATGCAAATTGTCTGCCTGTATTTTCTGATAACATGCTTCATTCATCTTGCCATCAATTTTCACCAGATTCCCTGTGCCTTTAGAGCTCACCCACCCCCCACCCCCCAAACATCAGTAAGCCACCACCATGCTTCCCAGTGGGGATGGTATTCTTTTCTCTACAGGGCTTGTTGACCCCTCACAAAACATAGGGCTTATGGTTATGACCATAAAGTTCTATTTTGGTCTCGTCACTCCAAATTACAGTGTGCCAGAAGCTGTGAGGTGTGTCAATGTGCGGTTGGGCATATTGTAACTGGGCACTTTTGTGGCATTTTGACAGTAAAGGCATCTCGACCATTCAGCTTATTTTTGTTCAAGTATCGTCGTATTGTGCTCCTTGAAACAACCACACCGTCTTTTTCCAGAGCAGCCTGTATTTCTCCTGAGGTTACCTGTGTTTTTTTTTTGTATTCCGAACAATTCTTCTGGCAGTTGTGACTGAAATCTTTCTTGGTCTACAGGACCTTGGCTTGGTATCAAGAGATCCCTGGATTTTCCACTTTTTAATAAGTTATTGAACAGTATTTACTGGCATTTTCCAGGCTTTGGATATCTTTTCATATCCTTTTCCATCTTTATAAAATTCCATTACCTTGTTATGAAGGTCTTTTGATTTTCTGCTCACCATGGCTCAGTATCTAGCCTGTTCAGTGCATCCACTTGAGAGCTAACAAACTTATTGACTATTTATACACAGACACTAATTGCAATTTTAAAAAAAAACACAGGTGTGGAAAATTTACCTTAAATTACCATTTTAACCTGTGTGTGTCTGCAACAAGGCCAAACATTTAAAAGTGTGTGTGTTAATTAGATGGGTTATAAATGCATCCTGTAGAATGCATCATAACCCACCTAGCAAAAAAGTTTGCATGAAAACATGTAAACCATTTTTGCAATATAATTAAAAAAAATGTGCTGTGGGTGATTTGGACATTCCCAGCAACTGTGATTTGCATAAAAGATATCTAATTTTTTAAGAGATATCCATTATGCAGCACATGTGCATGCTGATTGGCTTTTCAGCCAATCAGCAAGCAGCTGTGGCGCTGGATGGCAAAAGAGAGTTAGGAGAGGGGTTGATAAGCAGTGTAGTTAGGTCTGACCTGAATAAACACACACAAATCTCTAAATAAGCTTATGCTTAGACAAAACAATGATAAAGCAAGAAAAGTTAAAAAACAAAAAAATATATATTTATATTTGATGTGACAGTCAAAGTATATCACAAACCTTTTTTATAAGCTGGGATGGTCACAGACTCTAAAAATATAAATTATACAATAGTCTCACAGACCACTATTGAAATTATAACACAGCACAATACTCACAGACAGAACACAAGAAATAACACAGCATTACACAATACTCACAGACAGAACTAAAGAAATGCTATCATAGAATTAAACAGAGCTCACAGATAGCACACAAGAAAAAACACTGCATTACACAAAACTCACAGGCAGAACACAAGAAACAACACTGCATTAGACAGTGCTCACTACATTATAGCGAGCTCAATACATTATATCGCAGCTTTACATATTCAGTAAAGGAAGGAAATTACACTAAAGGAAAGGAAAGTGTCTGACATCATGTGACTTCTCCCCAGTAGGGCAGACCTCAGGTACTAACTGAGCATGTCTGTAAATCCCCAGGCAAAAATAAACATTGTATAAAATATGCTAATAATCCCTGGGAATTTCTGGGGGTGTCAACATTGAGAGAAAACTCTTTGCAAAAGCAAGAAAATCAGCAAACTTCAGGCTAAAGGTTTAACTGTTTTCATGCAAAAAATTTTTGTCAGACACTATAAATTCTCTTCTATCAGATACATTCATAATCCAGCTCACTTACATATACCTTTAAGGGTATGTGAACTTTTGATCAGGGCCATTATGATTTAAAAAGGAGCCAAACAAGTACCGTATTGGTCCGAATATAAGCGATATTTGCGACTGTAAAAAAAATCACTGACGATTTGCGAGCTTGCGAGTAACGTCTGCGGCTTCTATTTGCGTACGTACAATTACTGCCGATTTGCGCGATTGCGAGTTAAGGGTGCCGATTTACATGCTTGAGACTGTGGTATTGTAGAAATTGAATAGCGATTTACAGTTTTAGTGATTCTAACATCCTGTAAGGCCTGTAAGCTGCAAAAAAATGACGATACTAATTAGAAAGCCTGTTTCTTGCAATGGTTGATCACTTGGAGAGTCTTTTTCTCTCCAATCTTAAGGGTGCGGCTTATATTTGAGTACTATCATTTTTCTATTTTTTTCCCTTGAATTTTACAGGTGCGGCTTATATTCGTACCAATACGGTATGTGATAATTAATGTCTTCATATAATCACTATCCTTCAATAAAAATTTTTTTTTTTGCATGATCAGTTATATTTTCAAAATAGATGCCAACATTTAAAAATTTCTGCCAGAGTAAGCAAACTTTTGGGCACAACTGTATATACCGTATTGGTCCGAATATAAGCCGCACCTTTTTTCCGATTTTTGAGCTTGCGAGTTACGGGTGTGGCTTATATTCGCGGCCGTAAAATAAATCATTGCCGATTTGCGAATTTTGCTTGTTAGGTGTGTGGCTTCTATTCGCGAACGCAAAATGACTGCCGATTGCCGTGCTTGAGACTGCGGTATTGAATAGCAATTTACGGTTTTAGTGAAAGCCTGTAACCTGCAAAAAAAGCTACAGTGCTAATTAGAAAGCCTGTTTCCTGCAATGGCTGATCACTTTGAGAGTCTTCTTCTCTCCAATTTTAAGGGTGCAGCTTATATTTGAGTACTATCTTTTTTCTATTTTTTCACCTTGAACTTTACGGATTCGGACCAATACGGTACTATCTCTCCTGCTCAAATAGTAGGAAATGAAAATATGTTGCATTATAAAGTCATTAGGGAACAGCCCGCACACGTTACATTATTACCCACAATAATACTCATTACTTACACCAATGCACTGTTTCCATCTAACCTGATCCCACTAATAACACAAAACTCTTGGTTTAATGAAATAGGCTACAGCCTTACTAATCATATGTATCACAAAATGATTGTGCTTGTCCTGGGATGGGGATAAATATAACCAATGGTAATTGAGATCTCCCAAGACTGCAACCCCAAAACATGGCATCCTCCCTCATCTGATGCTTTAAGCTACAGGGTATCCACTTACAGGGTAATATTTTAACTGTCCTCTCTCCCTGCTTCTACAAATCTGCAGGTTCTGAAAGGACTATAAAGCACAGGCAACCAGCAAATGGCAATGCGCTCTGACTTCTACAACAAGCAATACAACATTTCCATTTTATTTCTTCAGTCATACTAAACTTAAAATGCCTTTTTATTCCAATTGTTTTCTATGCTACCGACAAACACCTGTCTTGTCATTTTCTTTGTCTTGTACCTGTGTGAGGTTTGTAGTGTGTGGTGATCAGCGTGAGACACTTTATTTCTTGTATTCATTTAGAGGATCACTTGCTGTGCTTTTGTCATGTGCTCCCTTGGCATTCTTATTCTCCAACCTCCTGATAAAGCAGTAAAACTCTTCCAAACTGGTAACTGTCACAGTAAATATGGAATAAGTACAAAATGATGGTGTAAAGGTCATCATCATATGACTCTGTGCTCTAAGGCAAGTGTTCTGTGATTAGCCAAAGAGCTCAATGGGGTGTTTTTTATGTCAACTGAAGGCTGTTTGCTAGTGTCCAAAAACCACCAAACTGTGATATTTCCTGTTAGATTTAGATTAACATAATGTAATATAAACACATATATCTATATGCAATTATATCTAATAGAGAAGCACATGCACAGCTATTTGATATTATTATTAACCTGAAATACAGTTTAATTAAATATTATTTTTGTTTTGGTCCACGCTGATTATGAATTATAGGGCAATCTTGCAAGTACTAATTAACTAAACCTTTTTTATGGCTAATTAATACTATTGGTCAGAACGATTTAACATTGTACTATTATCATTTTGCCAAGTTGCTAAAATTAGTGTTAACATACAGTGCATAAGCATTAAGTTAAATCTGCAATCATTTTTATTAGTTTTAACATGCCTGAGCATATACCATTAATTACAAACCTGGGTAGGAAATATTATTCTGCAGTACTGTTATTGTTTTGAACATGTTTGAGCACATAATAATAATTTCAAATCTGAGTTGGGGATATTTAAAGGTTTTAGAACATATTATGTAGCTTACCCTAAACTACTAATACTGGAGCATGGCACTTCATGCCTGACTGTTAGCTCTCCTGATCTGCTCATGATGTCAAAACAGTCTTCACTAGTTACTCCAATTCAAAGCACTAACCTTGATCAGATGGGAAAAGAATTGTGGGTAATAACAAGGCTACACTACAAGAAATGTATGAAATTGTATTTTTAAAAGTACACCTTTTAATGCAATTCTATACATTATTTCTAAATATCTACTACAAAAGAATCCTTTTCTGATTGGGCCAGAGAATGTGGCATTTATCTTTTAGTGCTAGTTATAGCATTTTCACAATCGATTTTCATACACAGTTAATAAATCTCCAATCAGCCTAGGTCTGTTGTTTTATCACACTGTGCCAATAAAGAAACAAGCTGACATGCCAACAGAAGCTTTGTTGTTGTTTAGTTGTTCAGTCATGTCCAGCCCTCCATGACCCTATGGACCTCAGCAAGCCAGGCACATCTGTCTGCTACTGCCCCTCTGAGATCCATCAAGCTAATGTTCATTGCTTCAATTACCTCATCTATCCATCTCTGCCTCTGCAATCCCCTTTTTTCGCATGCCTCCAATCATTCTCTAGGTAATCCTGTTTTCCCATGATATGGCCAAAATCTTTTAGCTTCAGCCTCATGATCATACATTCCAGTGAACAGTTTGACTTGATTTTCTGCAGCATTGTTTGATTGCATCTTCTTGTAGCCCAAAGGGACACCAAGCAGTATTCTCCAACATTACAATTCACAGGCATCAATTCTACAGCACTCAGTCTTCTTTATGGTGCAGCTCTCACATCTGTATGTTACTACTGGGAATACCATAGTTCTAACTACACAGACCTTTGTTGTAGCCCAGGATAATAAAATCTACCACTGCCTCCACTTCTTTCCCATGTATTTGCCAATAATCGATGTCCATCTTTTTAATGTTAAGCAGCAGGTCAGCCTTTGCACTCTTTTCTTTCACCTTCATCAAAAGGTCCTTTAGTTTCTCCTCACTTTCAGCCATCAAATTAGTATCATCTGCGGATCTGAGATTGTTGATATTTCTCCCAGTAATATTAATTCTGGTTTTGGATTCTTCCATCCTGGCATAATGCATGATGTATTTCGCACATAAGTTGATAAATAAGGGGACAAATTACAACCTTGTCACACTCCTTTCCCAATCTTGAACCATACAGGAGGAACCTTAACAGCATTGATAACCTCAATAGTCCAATGAGCTAAAGCAAGACATCTTAGAGACATCTTAGAGTAGAGTAGAGTAGTGTGCGATGAGCCCTACAAAGCCATGCTGATAACTAGGCTGCAGGAGTTGATAGGATCCCAGCTTAAAAGTAAAAAATCCTACAAGATGATGCTGGGAAAGTGGATAATAGAGACAGCTAGAGAGTTCCAGACAAAAAAAAAACATTTACCTCTGCTTCATAGAATATTTTAAAGCCTTAAAATGTGTGGATGACAACAAATTTGATAACTGCTTAAAGAGATGGGAGTATCAGACCATCTCATCTGCTCCATGTGGAATCTGTATGTGGACCAAGACGCCTCTGTCAGAACCGAACATGGACCAATATGAGCCACTATTCTATATATTTGAAATCCAGTAAAATACATTGTCTTTAACAAAAAAGTGACTATTTCACTAAAAGTTACCCTTACAATATTTATCAATATTGCTAGTTATTCAAGTTCTTCAGAAAAGCATATTGAAAAAATAAGATATTAGTGCCATTTAGGGGCATATGTTTTCAAAAAATATAGGAGAGATGATAACATACACTGTAGAAATAGTTTCTGTGTATGATTTAAAGTTCAAATATGCAAAGATTGTGATGTGGAATTTTATAAAAATCATCATGTTGAATTTTGAAAAGCAAACTGTTATGCAAGGCAGATGCATCTCAGAGTGTGGTCTGTAGACTATAAAGTTTGTAAATTAAATATTTGTCCTGATGTGAGAAATAGGAGATACAGCAGTATATGTGATTAGAACAAAAGTTCAAAGGACATGAGACACTGCCATAAAAAAGATTGTTTACACAAGTTGCATTCTACATTAATAATACATAAACTGTAGATAATGTGTAATTCTAATCTACCCTAACCTGTTAAATTAAGCAAAATTGGGAAAATGCTTATTGAGTGCTAATTACATCAATTATGAGAGATTGCTTAGCCCGGTGTATATTTTAAAGAATCCAGAGTAGTCCTCAAGCTTTACCAGACTTCCTCCAACGTAGGACTAGATTCACTAAGATTCTATGTGAATAGTCATGACAGTTTGCAGTCTATTATGGAGCCCCATGACAAAGGATCACAATGGAATGAAAAATTACCAGGGAAGATAGCTTAGAAATGGCCCAATGTGGCCCATTGTGGTCCTACACTTCCATTCAAAACCACAGAGTATTTTAGTGAATTTTGGCCAAGAGCAAGAGAATAAGCAAATAATTTCTCCCTGTAGCTGTTTTGTAATCATTAGTATATTTTTCTAAACTATTCTTTATTTTATTTGTGGAAATGTGTATGACTTGCATAATACCAGTATTACATAATGTTGGTTGGGTAGCATCTTCTCACACTTAGTCCAGTTACACATAAAATATACTGACATATGTATAGGTAGACAGATAATGTTAACATCCACTCTTTTAACTCTGGTTGTGTGTAGAGGAGTTATTGGTTTTGTATCACTTGCAATTAGAAACATATCTGTCTCTTTTATCTCTTTGTCTTAAAAACAATGGAATAATAATATTTTTTTTTAATTCTCCTCTTGGCATTTGTATTTTAACATATGATTATTACGCACAACAATTAATACTTTTTATATTGTGACGATCTGTAAATGAGATATAGTTTAAACTATTCTCAGCAAATGTGCCATTAATGAGATGACTCCCTGGGTGTGAATTATCTGTGCAGAGTTAGGAATCACTTTATTCTGCAACTAGACATGTGAACAGATCACAGGCTGCACAGAGTGGGAGTTAGTGTCATGTCTACCTCTCTTAACACAGTGATGTGAGATTATATCTCTTTATAGATTTTACACCTGTCACTTATTAGAACAAAATACTTCTTAGTTCTTTTTAATAGTTGTGAGATAAAATATAGACCATTGTTCAATATTTAGAGATTGAGCCTGGTTACTGGACCCTTTCTGAAGGTGTCATTTCATAGTCCTGGGTGTTTGATAAGTGGATATCTTTTAACATGACATTATTTCACTAGAGTTCTGATTATTGTTTTATTTCATAGAGCAAGGATAATATGACCGTTTGAGTCTCTATTTCTTTAGGCTTGTCCATAAAGCCTTTTTTGTATATAATTTAGGTTATTAAAAGGATTCTTTGTCACCGGTAACAAGTCATTCTTGTTATGTGCAGTTTAAGAAGCATTTACATATTTTCTGTATGTATATTGTGACCCCCAGAGGTTGATGTTAAAGACTTTAAGCTATGACAGGCTTTAAGCTATGAGGGCCTGTGGATAGCAGTGACAGTCCCTTGCAGTCAGAGACAAATCGACACAGGCTGTTTGGGCTTGAAGCATTGCAAGACTGAGAAAGCAAAGTATGGTCAAGAAGGAATAAAGACTCACAAAGTTTATGCAGGGCCGGATCATCCATTAGGCAAGTTAGGCTCCTGCCTACAGGTGTATTTCTGAGAGGGGAGCATCATTATTACCCCATCTTATACCAGAGACACACTCCAAAGCCCCTCCTGGCATGTGCTACTCTGTACAGTTCCTGCTTCCTCTAAAAGCAGACAGCGCTGCTAGAGTAAACACTGAGCTCCAGACAGGAAGCTCAGATTACACTACAGGAAGCCTAAGCCCACCCCCTTCACAGGAGAACAGAGAGGAGGGAAAGGAAGCCTTCCCCTGCGCAGACATGGCAGCAAGGCTGGGTACAGACAGTGGTAGGAGATCTTCAACACAAGATGGAGGCAGGATCTGTGATAAGCAGAGAGGCATGTAAATGTGTGTGAGGGAGAGTGGGTGAGGGAGAGAGAAGAGGGAGAGAGGGTGAGGTAGAGAGAGGGAGAGAAAGAGAGAGGGAGGGAGAGAAAGAGATGGAGAGAGGAATAGGGAAAGAAAAAGGGAGAGAGAGAGGGAGGGAAAAAGAAGGGGAGCGAGAGAAATAGGGATAGAGAGAGTGGGTAAGAGAGGGAGTGAGAGGAAGAGTGAGGAGGATAGAGATGGAGGGAGAGAAAGAGGAGGGAAGAAGTGAGAAGGGGGAGAGAGAGAAAGAGGGAGGTGGATAGAGAAAGAGGGAGGAAGAAGAGAGAGAAAGTAGGAGAGAGAGGAGGGAAAAGAGAGAGGGAAATAGAAATAGATAGAAATAGGATGAGAGAGGGAGAGAAAGAACGAGGAAGAGGGAGGGGGAGAAATATGGTGAGTGAGTGGGAGGAGAGTAGGAGAGAGGGAGGGAAAGATAAATAGAGGGGGAATAGAGAAAGACAAAGGGGGAGAGAGAGAGAGGAGTAAGAGGGAGGGAGAGAAGGGACAGAGAGAGGAAGAGGAATGGTGGTAGAGAGGGAGAGAGAGAGAAAGAGAGAAGAATGGGGGAGAGAGGGAGAGAGAAAGAGAGAGGGTAAGAGAGAGGTAGAGAGAGAAAGAGGCAGAGAGGGGGAGGGAGAGATGGGAGAGAAAGATGGAGGGGAGAGAGGGCGAGATAGAAATAGGGAGAGAGAGAAAGAAATGGGAAAAGGGAGGGAGAGAAATATGGTGAGGGAGTGGGAGGAGAGAGGGACTGAAAAAGAAATACAAGAGTAAAGAGAGAAAGACAGAGGGGGAGAGAGAGAGGAGTAAGATGGAGGGAGAGAAGGGACAGACAGAGGAAGAGAGAGAGAAGGGGAAGAGGGATAGAGAGTGGGGGTAAAGGGAGGGAAAGAGAGACGGGGTGGGGAGAAAGATAGGGGAGATAGATAGAAAGAGAGAGACATAGAAAGAGGGAGGGTAGATAGAGGGGGATAAAGAGAAGGGAAGAGGGTGAGAGAGAAATAGGGAGGGAAAAAGAGAGAGAGGGAGGAAGACAGGGAGAGGGAGATAGAAAGAGAGAGGTAAGGGAGAGAGAGTGAGAGAAAGAGAAGGGAGGGAGAGAGAGAGTGGGAAAGGGAGAGAGGGCAACAGAGAAAGGAGAGAAATAAAGGGGGAAGAAAGAGAAAGAGAGAGTGATAGAGAAAGGCAGGGGTAGAGAGAAAGGAGAAAGAGAGTAAGAGAGAGAAAGAAGGAGGGAGAAGGAGAGAGAGTGAGAGAATGTGAACAAGTAATAGCTTGGCGTGTGCATGAGTAGCTATGCTGAAAAAAATGGAGGAAATGTCTGCAATTTGCTCACACAGCAAGATAGCGATATATATGGACAGAAAAAGGGAAATGGGTGCGAGCACACTTTGCGCACGCACTCACAGGGGCTCCTCCACTTTAGTGTCTAGGGGTTCCAAAAAAATAGATCCGGGCTTGAGTGTATGTTGTTAGCAAGAGGCACCCAGAGAAAAACTGTACTGTTTACTGGAGTTGCAAGGGACATCAGAGAGGAAGTGTCCATATTGGTGTCTGAAGAAAGACACAGAGTTACTAGCGCAGAGCTGATCAGCGAACCATGGACTGGGAACTGAGACTTAAAAGGATAAAGCCATTCATTTAAATACAAACTTATTAGCCAGTTTTTTGTTTGTTTGCTCCCTCCTAGGCTTAGCTTGGAATGGGCTTGGTTAAAGGGGATCAATCTAAAAGTAAAGTAAGTGCTTCAAATGAAGCTATTTTTTTTTATTTTGTTTGTTTTGTTATATCTTTTCGAACTGGCAAAATATATTATAGTTAAATAGAAAAATGTATAGAAACCTCCTGTGTATTATGTACTGTTTTAAAAGTGTCAGAAACACGGCCATCAAGGGTTGCAGAGAATGGCAGTTTGTAGAAGAAATGTAGTCCAACGAGTTATTGTTTACAACCCTGTACACTAAGGACTGTCCTATAAAAATACCAGTAAATTGTAATGAAACATATATATACAAAAGAGACAGAAAAGCACAACTTGATAATCGGTATTTACAGGACAGTCTGATATGTAGCTGGAGGATACTTGGACTCAGATACTAGATATTCTGTATAGGTTCATTACAGGGAGTCAGGTTGGGAAAACAAACGTAATAATTTGTCAGGCTTCATCCTCCAATAAACAGTGTAACATCACTCAAGGGTTAAAACTTAGCTTTTATTTACTAATAGTTAAAAATGCTCTTATGTGCGATGACATTTTTTTTTATTGTGGGTTGCTATATACCATCATATTTGAAAAAAATCACACACATATATAATAAAAACTCTATTTACAAAACTTCCTGCTCAGGGCAACTGGCTCGCTTGCATAACAGTCAGAGGGGTGAAGCTATAGGTTTACCCACTACACCCATATGGCACCAGTTAGGGAATCTCTCAGCTGAAAAACCAAAGGGTCTATACCCATACACATGTGAAGTAATACACCAAGCCAAAATTGACTAGCTGTAACATCTGTAATAATCTTCACCACCATTTATATTAACACCCCCCCCCCCACCGGACACCTCTCTAGTAATATATATATATATATATATATATATATATATATATACAGTAAACTCACGGTTATCCAGCACCTAAAAAACAGCACTCTCAAGCAACCGGCACCGTCATCAATTCCCCATTTAAAATAACTCCTGCTAAACCGGCATATCCGGCACTATCCAGCAGTTCGAGACACAAAAAAAAAGCTAACTTTTTTCTAATTGTTTTTTTGGGCCCTAAATGGCACAGTTTAAGCACTAATGCCTTTTTAAAGGCATTTTGAGGGGTTTGGGGGGATTTTAGACCCTTAAATGGGGTAGTTTGGGGGGTAATTTAGACCCTTAAATTAGGGGACTCCCGATTAACCGAGAACTACAGTTATCCTACAATAGGGAGTAACCCGTAGGTGCCGGAGAACAGGGAGTTTCCCATATATATATATATATATATATATATATATATATATATGTATATATATATATATAAAATTCAAGAGTGAAACAGCCGCGAATGTCCAGTAATTTAGTAATTATTATCAAAATATATAATGAAGCAATTCAGACTTGATAAAGAGAGGTTAAAATATGTTAACTGATTGTATACCATAAACCAACTGGCACTGAGATCCCTTTGATAGTGCAAATATTTGGCTCTTTGTGACTTTTTAATTCTCCAGTGGTAGTCCTAGCAAGCCAATATCCATGTCAATATAAGATTAAAAAAATTGCATTGCATTGCACCGGCTGCACCTGCGGTAGCTCTACCCCTATCTGGCAGGTACTCTGAGGGAAATAGCATCACCACCACTTATATTACTAATCAGGGACACTCTGTTTTACATATCTGGCAGGTACTCTCAGGGAAAAGGGGAGAAAAGGGGCTATATCTCCAAATAAGCCCTACAGTCCCAAGTAGTATCTCCCACCATTAACAAAGTAAAGGGAGGAGTGGTACCAGTCAAAGAAACCCACTAGTGCCCATTAGATTTGTCCCAGACCCAGTTAATTGGTAGAAAGACTTATACAGTTCCCTCCTATATGCATACACAAATAAGGCTTATGTCTAAAAGCTATTCAGTGGTTTATGAAGGTCCACCGATTCCCCTCTAAAAATTAGTCCCTATACTCATCTAACTAGTGTATGCCATCTAAATAGTCAGAAAGGAGTAAAATAGTCTCTGATATAGTGCCAAGCCTCAAACCAACTGCAGCTAGTGCGGCCGGCAAGTGCCCCTGTTGCAGGCGTCTGGCATCATAGCCTGACACGCACTTTTTGCATCATAGCTTCTATGGAGGCTGGTCGGCACTAGTAGGTTCACAATGCATTTTCACTCTTTAATCCGATACCGCTATCTATATATATATCTATCTATCTATCTATCTATACACACACATATATATATATATATATATATATATATATATATTATTTCATCCATGACAAGGTACAAATAATATCTTGATGATGTAAATACATTTTGCATAAACGGTTTTGAAAGATAACGTATGTTTCATATATTGTGCATGGGACATTTAGCATAGAAGGAGCTTCAGAACTGTATATAACAAGGAGAAGACAATCCTGAACAGAGCGACGAAGACAAGTTGGGTTATAGTGAGAGATGAGAATAGAGATATAAGGATATCCATAAACCAAAAAGGAAAAATATTTTACAGTCTTTTTAAGAACTCATAAGCACATACGTGCCCCTTTAAGTGAAACAGGAAGGAACAGTTAAGGAACAATGAAGACTTCATGCTTTTAAAAAGGCAAGTGTAAAACATTTAAAAACGTTTATTTCCATGAAAATCAAGTGTTGTAAGGGTTAAAAAAAATACTCTTTAAATTTTTGTACAAACTGCATTTGGAACAGAGTCAGCATCACCTAAATTATTTTTAGCTGCATACATTTCAGCCACTAGAGGGAGTAGTTGATTATTCTATAGAGCTCCCTAAGACTTTTAACGCTTTAAACTATTATTTTTCATGAAGACAAAACTGTTTGCAATGTTTAATCCTGCATGTGTTATTCAAGGATACCTCTGTCTTGTACAGGTGAGTCAGTATACATTTTTGTGTCACTAATCAACTCAAACACAAACAGAGATGCCCATATGTTCTGACCTGTTCGGGTGGTTCACTACTAGAGCTTAGAAAACTCATTTAGGTGCCATTTTTTAATTCTATTCTGGTAGATATTCTTTGGCTAGGAGAAAATTGCGTGGTTTGATGAAGTGGACTGAAATATAATTAAATATCTTTATAATTAAATATATAGCATATTGTAGCTTGATGGAGACAAAGCAGAGTGAAGATTTTAAAAGATGAAATTAGGTTATTAGGTTCAGGAAGGAAAAAGAGGATTATTTGAAATTGGAAGTTTAAATTTTTCGGGTTAATGTGTGAAAGTAATACTTGAAATGGTAGTAGATAAGTGGAACATTTTTCCAGAAAAGGTAGAAAGTTAAATAATATACACAAATTTCAACATGAGTGTGATAAGAACATGTCTGCCTAGATAATTAATTAAACATGGTTTTATGGTAGATTTAAAAAACTTAGATTGGGTCTGTTTATTTTTATATGGAAACATTATTTTCCATTTTCTTTTGAACTATGAATAAAAAAAGCACAACAAAGGTGCAGTTGTGGTAGTAAAATATCAATACAAATATGGCTATTTATGAATATTTGGAATTGTAAGTTATTCAAATATGTATTTAGTAATTGAAAAAAAAGCTTTGAATTTTCCTACATTGTGGATCAAGAGACTCTCTAATCAGAGTTTTCAAAATGATTCACAACAAAATTCTAAGTTAACTTTCCTCTTTTATTATAATACAAACCACTTGTCTGTTGGGGAATGGACTTAGGAAATAAACACATGGCACTGCAATGTGGCAAAGTCCACTGTTATTATTATCATAACTTGTTATAGCATATAGCTAACTGTAATCACACATCTGAATAGATGATTTTTTTTAGAACATGTGAGTTCTAAACTGGCTATACAGGAAGCATGGACAAAATGTGACTCTTTCCACTGGTGTTAGCTAAATAATTGTAATTTCCAATAATTAAAAAAATATATATATATGCATCTTCTTCTCAGATGTGTGATTGCCTTAAAATGCCCTGAAATGTTAAATATACACAAATAAATACAGAATAATTTTAAGGAAAGAATCACCTCCCCAGGAAAACGTGTTTGTGGAGGCTTCTTTTCATGGCCATGGGTTAGCTGATAATGTTTTACATGTGATGATTTCTACGGTTACCTGCTTCAGTGCTTTCACCGCTGCGACCTGGATTTGATTCCAGTCAGGGAACCAAGACGTCACACCACCCTGAAGCTGAGCAGGGTGGGGTCTGTTCAGTACTTGGATGGGAGACGACCTAGGAATACCAAGAGTTGTATGCTGTGGCCCACTGGAGAAGGAACTGGCAACCCACGCCAGTATCTCTGCCATGAAAATCAAGTGTATCAGCATGACCATGAACATAAAGATATGCCTGGTGTTTTACAGTCCATGAGGTCACAGAGAGTTGGAAACGACTAAACAACGCAAAAAAACAACCACTCCTACAAAAGGCCTCTGTGTATACTAAATGTATAGTGCTGAGGTGATTGAGAACATAGATTCTCAGATTCATTGCAAATTTCCAAAAATATGTGTCTTTGTTTTTTTTTTATAGTGTAGGACAAATCCCATAAACCAATACACCAAAAAGTTAAGTAGAAAATGAAGTAGAATATAACGTATTAGAATTCTGTGTATTGCTAAAAAAGGAACAAAACATTATCCAGGGTAACAGCTGATGCTTTAATAAAGTAATACATTTAGCACCCACTTAACACCTGGTCTTGATCCAGGTAACATCTGTTAATGATTTAACAGTTTGGAAAGTACTCAAATGAAGGCCTCCAGCCTGTCATTCAAAAAAATCCTTAGTGTGCTGAACCTGTCAAATGTGCCATGAGTTTCCTGCCAATGTGAAGTCTTATTTTAATCGCACAGTTACAAGAAAACCTTTTTCTTTCTTTGTTTCACTCATATCCAGCTCCTATTCAAAAATGTTCCTTATTGGTTTATTTTATATTTTATACATTATTTACTGGAGTCTTATGGAGTTGTCTTTGCGCTTAAGTAATCAATAATGGAATTTAAGTTATCATCTCTCTGTTTCAAATGAGGTTTTGTTGCGTAGAACCAAGGCAACTATTCAATCTGAACTGAAATTCGCTGGTATATTAATCAGCCCAAATTTCTTCATGGTGAGTGATTTCAGGGTTAATGTTGGAAAAACTGGAGATCCATGGGCCAGCTTCACAATTAAGTAAATAGTTTTGTATCATTGACCTCCTTTTAAAGAACCAAGGACCCTATGCTAATCAAGCAGTGTAATTTTCGGTACAACCATAAATCGTCCGTGGGAGCTTTTTTAGCTACGTTACACATTTATGTTAATCTTTTCACTCACAATGTTACGGCACTCAGCCCACATCCGTAAATCCTGCTTTGTCCACAAGAGATTTCAGTGTAGGGAGTGTTCACTCTGTATAGTATACCAAACCAAGCTCTATGGATGAGAAACGGCTCTAGGAGCCAATAAGAAGAAAAGAACGTGTTAGTTCTAGCTATTGTCTAACATGTTGAAACATTGTGTATACCTTTCAATAAAAATAATTTGAAAAAAAAATAAGAACGTCATGATTAGTATAATGAGTGAGAACAAGTGTCATAACTGCGACAAGGAACCATTATATATATATTATTTATTTATTTATATTTTATGAATGTAAATAGATTTGACAATTGAATTTCTAAATTCAATTTTTTATACTGTGTGTTTATTTTGTGATTGTGTATTATATATATATATATACAGTATATAGACAATGCATTAGAGCATTTGTTCCTAGGCACCATGGTTTCCTGATATGTATTAACCGCTTGAGTACTGGGTTTTGCGTTACCCTTGATGTTGTAATGAAGGGGACATAATAATACAGTATCATATTTTTTAATTACACATATGTTTATATTGAACTGTTAAGTGTCAAATAATGTTGACATTCATTAATTTTTCATTGTTATTTGGTGCTATACTGTCCCTTTAACTGCTGCTGTGACACTCTGCAATGGTTTTAAAACCATTTGCGAGTGGTCTCTGGTACCCATAATATTTCCCTCAGTTTTTGTCATTTTTTCCCCCTTTTGAGACAATTGCCTTTGTTTCACTGTTTTTTTTTTCTGTTTGCCTTCCTCTGGATCAATTAACAATTAACAATTAATCCTCATATTGCAGATCAGAGGAGATCTAAAAAGGTTGAACTTGATGGACTAAATTTATTTTTTCAACCTCAATTACTATTACTATATAACTTACCATTGTGCACAACAGATAACCAGTAGAAGCAATTAAAACCTACACACCACTAGGGAAGGGAAACAATAGTCGCTAAGAGTTAATGTGCTCAAATGAGATGGGGGTCTGTTCCATGATTGAGTCTCAAGGCTCACTGCTCTGCTAATTATTCCCTGCTGAAATCTCACATTTAGACCAGTCTTTTCAACCTTCTGTGCATTTGGGATATAGGAGGTTATGCAGTTCTCCTTTCCTCTCATTGGAATCACAAATACAGGAGTAACTCCTTCACTGTTGGAGGCTTGATGAAGAAAAATAAGACAGAAATTCTCTCTTTTTTAATCATGTATATGTTTTTTTCCATTAGTATTTTATATTTAGTAAACTAGAGCACTTTTATCCATGTTTTGTATATATATTGGATATATTCTAGACATCACTAGGTGGTTCAGCTGCTGTAATCTGTGGAAGATATTTACTTTAAAATGTGTTGAAATTGTGTTATTATTGATGAAAGTTTTAGCCCTTTCACTAAAATTTCAGTATGTGTATGGACCATATGAACCTCAGCACACTAGGCACATCTGTCAGCCACTGCCCCTCTGAGATCCATGAAGCTCATGTTAATTTCTCCAAACTTAATTATCCATCTCCACCTCTGCCGTCCCCTTCTTCGTGTTTCCTACCACCAGAGGCTTTTCTAGGGAATCCTGTCTTCTCATGATATGGCCAAAATATCTAAGCTTAAGCCTCATGATCATACCTTCCAGTGAAAATCTTGGCTTGATTTCCTCCAGTATTGATTGATTGGATCTTTTAGTCCAAGGGACTCTACGCGATTTTCTCCAACACCTCAATTCAAATGTGTTTCTTCTACGCCTGGGTATAGTTATATTTATATGTATACATTTGTGTGGGCAGCTGTACCTGTGTGAATCTGT
This sequence comes from Discoglossus pictus, assembly GCA_027410445.1. Taxonomy (NCBI): domain Eukaryota; kingdom Metazoa; phylum Chordata; class Amphibia; order Anura; family Alytidae; genus Discoglossus; species Discoglossus pictus. The sequence continues at coordinate 319,697,758 of CM050166.1, read as the reverse complement.
ATTTAAAAACATTACTGAGTGCCATTAGCACAAACTTTTTTACTTATTAATTGAATAACAAATATTTCATGAACTAACCATTCTTCAGTCTTAGCTTAACCATTTATTAAATGCATGATTATTATTAACAAGAAAACTCACTAAATAATGTTGTTTTTGTGTCTATTTATTACAAAGTCCAAAAAATTTAATTATTAATGTACATTGTACTATTTTCAGATAATTTGAGCTGAAAGTTCGATTCCTAAATAATATATAAGTTAAACACTCTTAAGACCTGAATCACTACTGTATTTAAAGCTCTACTATTCCATATATAATTATTAAAACACACTTAAATGCATTCTATTACACAAATTGTGCACAGCTTATTTGAAAAGTTCTCAATAAAAAATAAAAAAGTTACTGAAATTCTGTGCTTAGTAGAAGCTAAGTTGTATTTATATAAGCCTCAGTTTTCAGCAGGTCCTGTGAGGGATACGATATCATGAAGTGCATTTTACTTTTTCAAAGCACAATTAATGCATTTAAAATGACATTTGATGCAGTGCCAAATGAAACTGAAACCAGTGTTTAATTTGTTTAAGAATCCCATGAATTAACAGAAAACTAAGCTTCCTATATTCTAGTCCAGGTAATCACCTGGCTAAAGGAACTCAGGTTGATTTATATATGATTTTTAAGCAATACTGTATTAAGCTTTGTGTTTTTCTAAACAGTTGTGACTTAATTGCTACTCCAAGAGCGAGGAGATTGATAGAGCAAGTTACACTACAATGTGAGTTCTCTGACATGTGACAAGTTATCTCAACATCCTTGATTTCAAGTAAGGAAAATGTTAGCTCAGCATCCTCCATTTCAAGTTATGCAATCCACGGTGAGGAAGAATGGGAGAGAATTAACAGAAGTGTACTTTAGTTTTCCAAGCTCTTGGAGGTGGTGAATGCGAGTTAACTGATCATGTAATTTAAATACTGTGCACTGGTACCAAAAACATATAGGTGTACAAAACCACAGAAGGATATATAGTAGCATTTGATTCTCATTGGGTAAGATTAGTGTTTGCCTCTAAGATTTGGATTGTATATATAATATTTTTGTAAAGATTTTAGATCTGTAATTTGGTTTATGGGAAACCATTTTTCATAGACGTCCTTTGCACTGTGCATCTTCGTTGTGTACAGTAATTTAGCAAGTGTATATCATTTTTTTATATTTTAAGATGTTTGGCCTTCTGTCAAGTAATCTTCAAGATGTAATGTAATATGAACAGTAATGACAAGTCTTAATGTTTTTTTGCCTCCAGGAAGTACATAAGTCAGATAAGATGCAAAAACACTTTGGCTTAAAAAATGTGTTTTTTCTCTAAAGTTGTGTTTATTCTCATGATTTTTTATCTCACCTGTGGAAGCAGATCAGCACATGCAATAATGGTGGCTGCCACTGCAGTCCTATTGCATATAATAGATAATAGGTTAGGATCAGTCTAATTCTTTTTTTACTTTCTAAAAGCATTTTGCTCATTATCAAGTTTATTTATTAAAAATAACATTTTAGTCTACACTACAGTGGTCGTTTAACAAAGGCTCCAATTGTAATTTTATGACAAGGTGATTTCTGAAAATGTTAAATATTTATTAACAGTATACAGATCTAAAAATATACATCAAACATAAGCAGTATTAGTACTAATTTACTCAAGAAGGCAATTATAATGAAGCTGCTACATTAAGTGATCATTCAAGAAATCCCTATGAAAATTAGGTTTTCTGGGTTTCTTAACAATGTCCCTGTTGAAAACACATTTACTTTTAGTTCATTATTAAACCAGTAAAAAGCCTCACTATTTCTTTAGTGCATTGGTATAATAAAACTTAAAAACAATAAAACTTAAAAATACTTGTTTGGAAGCAGCTGACGGAATAGACGTCTTTTATATTTTAGAAATATATAAACTAATTACCATGAACATTACACATGACCTTTTTGGAAATAATGCAGCTGTATCACAAGTTAATGTCTTTGCTTGAGAAATATCTTCTCTGTATGTATGTGTGGGGGTGGAATTTGTTATATTACTCACTAAAGAACATCATCAGGTGAATATGGGTGTAGTGCATCGGTACATGTAGGTTAATTGTACATTTCAGAAATGAGCACACTCCTCTCCTAGGCACATACAGTGCTACATTATCATTATGGATGTTTTCACACTACAGAAATATTAACATATTTTTAGGAAGTAAAAAAAAAGGCATTTAATCTTTTACCTTTTATATTCAAATACATGCAGTGTCTCCATTACTGAATATGACACCTGTGCCTCCATTCAATTGCAAGCCCGTAATTACCTTCATATAGGCCACATGTCTGCGGGTTAGAAATTTGTTACAATTCCGGCTGTATTCAATTGACTCAAGCAACTACAGGGCTAAAGCCTAAAACTGTAAACCATGAATCTGTATGTAGCATTTCAAGGCATGATCATGATCAATTAAGCAAGCCCGTAAGTTCCAATTTAGTCAGAGCCAATAGTAAACGAGACCGTCATCATGATGTAAGTAAAGCATGGAGTTTAAACTACAATCAATTAGTGTTTCGAAGTCTGATCCGCAATCGTACTCGCAATCCAGCAATGTAGAAATCAATAAAAATGAATGAAGAAACAGTTCTAGTCCATGTGGATGGCCTGATATGTATTAACTCCTTGATTCCCGTGATTGATATAACACGGAAATAAAACTTAAAGAAAATACATTTTTATTGCAGATTTGCGAGTTTGAGACTGTTATGCAATTATTTCTATGCCTTTCATTTTCCCCAGCATTTTAAAGTACAGTAGTGTGATTATATTTGCTTTTACAGTGTTACAAACAGGTGTATAACCCACTTGCGAGTCCTATCAAGTACTCGTAGACATTTTTGATACATTCTCCATTTACGGGTTTGAAGGAAATTGCTGGCTTGTTGAATTGTTGTAATTGAATATGGATTAGCACTGGTAACATTTGTAGGCTTGAAACATCAAAAGAGTAGATAGAACGGAGTTACGTTTTTTACAAAGCAGTGATTTTGAGCATGTAAATCGCAAATAGATTGCGAGTAGCAAAAATTTAGCCAATTGAATATAAGTTACTTTTACAGGCTACATTATTATTATTATCGTTTATTTATAACGCGCCAACATATTCTGTAGCGCTGTACATAAGATACGTTCAAAACAAGGATACATACAAATTAACAAATTGCAAGGCAAGGAGGGCCCTGTCTTTGAGCCTCTAATCCATAGTGCTTTCACTAAAGCACCTTGAAACTCGCAGACTTGCAAACTAAAGGAATTGTGTGAGGAAAAGGAGGGAGAGAGAGGTGAGAGTGTGTTAGGGTGGAAGGTGCTACGCTTCTTTAAAGAGATGTATTTTTAGAGAGGTTTTAATTGTTTTGATGCTGGAGGATAATCTGGTGGAGCGAGGCAAGGAGGTCCAGAGAATAGGGGCAGCACGAGAAAAGTCCTGAAGGCGAGAGTGAGAGGAGGTGACAAGAGTAATTATGGGCTCCAGTAATTACAATTCGGCCAATTAAAATTAGGGTCCGCTGCTGTCTGTTTGGGTATCTTTTCTCTTAAATAGGAAACTAAAAGATCATATAAAGAACCTAATTTGATAAGACCAAATGTATTCACAACATTTAAAATAAGTACAGTGTTTCATTTTTCGTTAAAGTTTATCTTTAATTTTAATAATGGCAAATATTTGATTTTGCTCCTAACAAATAAGTATTGGAGAAACACAAGACAGTAAAAACAAATGAGATACAAAAGTTTATATCACAGTTTCCCCATAGCGATTTGAGGAAATGGAACTCCTCCGTAAAGAATAGCTGCATGCCAAATTAAATAGGTACATGCATACATATTCTATTTTCTTTTTCTTTTTAAATGTAGTTGCCTAAGTTTAGTTATTTGAAAGGTCATATAAAAACAACAATACACCAGTGATGCTTTGAAAGGGACATGGAATGCTATTTGTTCATACATTTAGGAGATCATGCTTCAACATTTAAAAAGTTGTGTTTTGTAAAAAGAATATATTAAGTAAAACCCATTTAAAAGTCATTAAAACTAACAGGAAATGCACAGAGCATTCATACATTAGCAGACATGTAAGAGTCATGCAGCTATATTATTACTTATTGGTCGACAGGGGCATGCTCCCAGATAGGTTAAACAATTTGATCATTTTTTTTATGCTTTAAGAGCAACATTTCAATAAAGAAAACATGCAGAGGAACAATACCAAATATCCTCTTTCAGATGCTTTCAATGTCCCTTTAACCAAGCAAACCTGACACTCCTCTTACCAAACTGCAGACATTTCTAAAAGAGGTTATTTTTAAAAGGATAATCCCACTTGTGCTTATCTGATGCAAAAACCCGGAGCAAGCAGCACCTGATATGTCCCAGAATCCCTTGTGTTTGCAGTGATCCTGTCTGGACTTGTACAGTCTGGAATACCTAATATGTATGAGATGTCAAATATTTATGTGTAGGTATATTACATAGGATTTTACATAACCAAACATGTTATTATTTAATTTAATACCAGGAAGATTATGATACACGAGCCCATCACTGAACTACGGAGGAATTCTGTGACCTCTCGTCTTAAGCTGAAGACATTTCTACAGATCTGAATAAAATACGAGGGAAATAAATGCGGTACAAGCAAACAACAAAGGCATGGATTTATACGAAAAGAAAATATAGTTTGCGTTATGCCAGAGGTCTCTGACTATAAACAATGTTAAAAGACACTCCATTTTTCTCTATATGATCTTTAAAATAATGAAAATGATAATGGGCAAATCTGATTTAAAATACATAGCCTTTTCATGTTTAAATGTTTCATGTTCTTGTTTAAATAGTTTTTATTTACCGCAGAGTTCCATTTCTTTTCTGAGCTTTTTCTTTCTGCTCCTTTCCCAGAAAGTTGTGCCCTTTTAAATGAATGAGCTTTTTATTACTCCTGTTGAAAGCACTGGCAATTGTCTCTGCACTAAAAATTTCCTCTACTTCAGAAAGTTGGTCAGAACAGAAACCAAAATGGTAGATTCCACATTCACACATCAAAGTTAACGAATTAGAGGCTGTATTATTATTTTTCAAAATTGCTTTTTTTTAACTATAGGTCAATAGTAGTCACTTAAATATGTAATGTTTTTTTATTGCATAAAAAACAAATAGTGCAGATTACAAGCAGATGGAAATAAATAGCTTTTTTTTTTAGATTTATTTGTCTATTTATTTTTCTAGATTTATTTGTCTTGTTTTAAAGTGAATTAATATTTTGCATGATGGAAAGGTTGGAGTTTTCTGGTCATTGTTTTAATATATTCCCTTAGATCAGGCACGTCAAAGTGAATTGTTGCTAGTGGCCATATTCCCACATTTACATGTTTACGCCACAGTTTGAAATTCGACAGTTTTACAATATTGTTTATCCAATACACAGTTTATCCAATATTTAAGACATATGGATATTTAATTTATATACATATAGGGCCTCATTCTATTACCGGCGGGTGTTCTGTTTGCTCGCGATTCTATTATATGGCCCCGCAAGGATCTCCCCTTACGGCCGGCCGCATATCTTGAAACCGGCCGTAAGCTCTGAAATCTAAAAACGCAAAAATAAATTCAAGCCTGCACTGTACAGCTCTGTAAATGCTAGGGATCATATTGGGGGACATGAGGATTAAAAGTAACCCCCTCTCAAGCTTGCACATCAGCCCAAACCCGAGTTCAAATTAACTGTTTATTTTCCGGCTGCGGCGTGGGTGTGTCTGAGGTGCTCCAAGCACTCTGGACTTTTTACATGGATATTTTATGTATATTAAAAATAAAATATTTTACGGATTTGAGTATAGGGTAATTATGTGCTATTTTTGCTAACACCGAATATCACTTTATAGTCTCCTCAAAGTGCAGGATGGCTTTATTTGAGCTATTTTATGTGCTTAATTGGTGCTAGCGGGACCTGTTTGCTGCAAGTAAGCTGCGGCTCGTTTTTAGCCTTGCAGACAGGGTTCCCGGAGCAATAAAATCGCAACCAGGCTTTTCTTACGGCCGATTTCCTTGCAGCCGTTTTAGATCAAAGGCTTTCCTGCGGCGCGATCGGCCGCAAGAGATAGCAAGGAATCCCCGTCCGGAGGGGAATAGAATAGTCGTAAAGCTTGCGGCCGGTCCTTGCGGCCCCGCAGCGGCTGCGGCCGATAATAGAATGAGGCCCATAGTTAGGCTTTAAAAGATACAATTTAAGAACATCTATGCAACAGTTTTCAAAAAGGACTTGGTTTGCCTTTTTTGCTCATAAAAATTAAATATAAAAAAAGAGAATTTAGAAAAGAAAATTAAACTGATTTGAATTTACAACTATAATGAGACTAGTAAGATGGCTGCCTGATAGCTGTGTACTGTTTTGCTAGTTTGGCCACACTAGATTAATCAGGTTCACTCTTCTCTCCTTCCCAAGACTTCTTTGCCATGTTGCTGACATCTGATGCAGAAAGTGTTTTTTTCCCAAAAAGTATATATTCATATAGACATCCAATACTCATCTGGATGAATATCACATATAATAATTGTGGTAATAGCGAGTTGTCATCACGCAATGTTAAAAGTTACAGGCTTGCTCATTGCTGGGCTCGCGATGAGCGACAAAGGCGCTCCTTGCGAGTCCCTTAAGGTAGAGGGGATGCAATGAGCACCAAAAGCGCTTTTTGCGGGACTCTTGATGAGCACCAAATCCGCTCATCGTGAGGCCCGTAAGGTATAGGGGGGAGACGCTCGCCAAAGGCGTTCATTGCGGGGCTAGTAATGAGCACCAAAGGCAGTCATCACGAGGCTTGCAAGAGAGGCTCCCAACCGATTTCAAGTTATGGGCTTGAAAAAGAAAGCTGCCATTTTTCTTTCAAGCCCGTAACTCGAAAGCTGTTGGGAGGCCGGCAAAAGACGCCAATTAATTAGAAAATGTACTTACAAGCTAATTTTCTTGATCAATTGGCATTTTTGGGAGGTCTCAGAATGGCTATGCGAGGAAAAAAATTGCGACCAAAAAGACATAATTTTGTTTCAAGCCCGTAACTTGGAAGAGCATTTTGTGCTTGGGGAAATGGATCAATTTCACCAAGCCTGCATATGGTTTCACACCCTGTAAATGGCAAAAGGAACTTAGGGGAGGGAGAGGGGGAGAAAGACACAGGGGAAGGTGAGGGGGGAGAGGGTAGAAAGAGACACAGGGGAGGGAGTGGGGGGAAAGAGACACAGGGGTGAGGAAGGGGAGGGACACAGGGGTGAGAGCAGGGCAAAGAGACACAGGGGAGAAAGTAGAGGGGGAAGAGACACAGGAGATGGAGGGGGAAGAAACACAGGGGGGAGAGACACAGGGGAGGGAGAGGAAGGGAAAAAAATACAGGGGAGGGAGAGGGGGAAGATACACAGGGGAGGGAGAGAGTGGGGTAGAGACCAAGGGGAGGGAGAGGCGGGAAAGAGACATAGGGGAGGGAGATAAGGGAAAAATAATAACACGGCAGCTACGGGCTTGTGCATGCATGCTCATTGCGAGGCCCGTAAAGTAGAGGGTTTGAGAGGCCCATCCTTGGAGGGGAGGAGAGCCTCGCATTGCGTGGCAAACAGCATTGGCAGGCTTCAAATATTTTTTTTGATGGGCAAGTCGCTAATATATATTTAATCTATATAACGTTCATGAAACTTAAAAGACCACTGTACTGAAAGTACATGCATCAATATACTATAATGCTAGCAGTACTTTCAGGCCAAATATAGCAGGCACCCTGCTGTGCGTTCTGGTGTAGATATAATATATTTTACATTACTAATTTCCTTTCATAGTTTATACACCACATGTATTGTAACATAATCCTGTGTCTGGATGACACAGCAAAGGCGACATATAAATAAATATAATTACATTTGGTTGTTTTTTTTTAAATAGTGGTAACTAATGGTGTTAGATAATTGAGCTTGAAAGTTGGTTTATTTAAGCATGAATTACATGAAAAGGATCATCTCTTCTCTGAATTATTTTATTTTGTAGAATAAGCGTCTCTCACAGTATAGTGTTATAAACCACAAGAGCATACCCAGTTCCTGTAGATTATTTATAATAGGCATGCTCACTAGGAAAGCTAATTAATCACATGATAAAATCATTAGCAAAGAGGGATGACATTTTCATGTAATTTATGTTGTAAATACCCTACTTTTAAACTAGTTATCTTGCACTTTAATTCAATAATGTTTATAATTATGCTCATTTGTATGTGTACTGATTATTACTGCAATATCTGAGACCTTTACTGCGTCACATTAATCTTATGTAAGGGAATAGGCAGCATATTTTACAACAAAAAAATATTTTTTTATTCTATTTTTCTCTCTTTTACTGCATTTGAGAAATTTGCCAAATAATATTAAACATTGTATTTTTCTGAAGAACATTTTGCGATGATCTTTGACATCCTGATAAAAACCATGCACTGCAAGATAGCGTTTTATCCCATGAGATTGGCTTCATTTAAATGATTTACCTTTTTATAGATGCCCTGATAATGCATTTCTCTGTAGGCAACTGTAACCTGCAATTAACGGTGACCTCAGTAAGAAACAAGTGTATAAAATAAAGAGTTAGATATAAAAAGATTAATATAAATCAAGCGCCATTTGATGTTTCATAAATTGTAAAATGGTAGTCCATTTTTAGATATACAGAAGCAGTGTTAGATTCTGCAATTTATGTACGATATTCATGTATTAATGTAGATTTTACTCGGGATTTTCAAACAAGATCCTCCCTCAATGGAAAGTCCAGGTGCTTAAAATATTGTAACATTATATTTATTGAATGTTTGCAACCAAAGAGGGCATTTCTTTGAACATCGGTTCAGACTCCCATTTTCAAGTACCGTTATACTGCCAGCCATGGTTTTCTCTGTTTATTGAGCATTTATAGTAAGACCCCAACTTTAGATTTAGTAGAATAAAAAACTAAATTCTATAAGTACTGTATATACAAGTAATTATTCTTCTTGGCAAGCTCCAACAGTTTAGATTTTCAATATTAAATTTGGGCTACGTGTTAAGTTGAAGCTCGTAACATAGCTCGCAAGACTTTGTGCTATTAAATTGGCCTCTTAATGCTACCCGCAGACGACTTGCGGGTTAAGACGCAGCAAGGCCAAAAAATGCCTACGGGACGTGGAACGCGGAACTTCATGGCCGCAAATCCTTTGTTCTCTCAAGCCTGTAAACACTATGGGCCTCATTCAATTGTGATTTGACCAATTGAATAGGGCTCTAATTAAGCACATAGCATTTTTTTTTAAAGAAGTTTTTAGTTAGTGAAAACATTGCTTTTGGATAGATCCTTACTAACTAAAAACTTCTTTAAAAAGTATATGTTATGTACTTATTTAGCACCCTATTCAATTGGCCAAATTGCAATTGAATGAGGGCCTATGTTTCCAATTTAGCTATTAAATTGCATCAAGATCACAGGGGTTCAAACGTGTAAGTCGCAAATGTAACCAAGAAGCCAGCGAGTGCTAGAGAGGACCCGCAAGGGGGGTAAAGTCTAATCTGTAACACTTGACATGCCAATATCACCCCACTATTGTACTTTTATTAAAAGGGAAAGTGATGTTAGGCCTTAGAATAAATAGCACAATATTCTCAAGCCCGCACATCGGCCGAAAAAATACTTTATTTCATGTTGAATTTTTGTGTTATATCGATCCCGGCAATCAATGTGGTAATACATATACTGTAACTCGCATGTGATAGAATATCAAAGTTGTGCAAGGTAATTAAATCAGATAATGATGTACTTTCCCTCCAAAGGGATTTGCATAAATTAGAGGAATGGGCATCTAAATGGCAGATGAGATTTAATATGAATAAATGTAAAGTTATGCATCTGGGAAGGAAAAATAGCCATGCAATTTATAATCTTAATGGAGCAAATTTAGGGGTATCAGATATTGAAAGGGATTTGGGAGTACTTGTGGACAACCACCTAGGTAACAGTGCTTAATGCCAAGCAGCAGCTGCAAAGGCAAATAAAATATTAGCATGTATTAGGAAGGGTATAGAAGCAAGGGAAGCAAATATAATTCTGCCACTATACAAATCTCTAGTACTCCCTCATTTGGAATATGAAGTAGAATTTTGAGCATCACTTCATAAAAAGGATATTTTAGAGCTGGAAAAAGTACAGAGAAGGGAACCAAAGCTAATAAAGGTAATGGAGGGGCTAAGTTATGAAGAAAGACTAATGAAATTAAACTTATTTACTCTAGAAAAAGGGCGTCTAAGAGGGGATATGATTACCTTATATAAAAATATCCAGGGTCAATACAAGGCTTTGTCAAGGGAACTTTTTGTGCCAATAGGTTTTCAACTGACAAGGGTACATTGTCACGATCTGCTTCTTCTTGGGGGCCTGATATGAACCTAGTTCAAACCTACCCCAGCAGAATTATGTAGTTCCTGTTCTCTGTGGCACAAAAGATGGCCTCTGAAGAGGGCAAGGCCTAACCGCTACAGGCAGAGGATACTGGATCCAGGTTACTTAGTGGCCCATAGCAAGACCACTCCCCAAGTCAGGATACAACACACAGAAATAGTCTCACACCTTGTTTATGTGAAAACTATCTCTCAACCACTTTATTTTGGAAAACACCAACTTTTAAACATGCATACAAAATTACCAGGAGGGGCTACCTTTAGCCAGTCCCTAACTGCCTCTGGCCAATCAGGCAGGGTCCCTACGTGTGAACCATGAGACTCCTCCCAGGTCTGCCCACTAGGTGTGGCTACCTAATTCATTTGGTCTATGACTTTCAAGGGAGAAACATCTCCCTGCCCTCTGGACTTTGCCCTGATTCTCTGAGTGAGAATCCCTGTAGACCCCCTGGGGTTATGGTGCCTCTATGTCTGTGGAGATCCCTTTGTTCCTGACTACTATCATTTCAAGTGTTTACCTTCAGGGCCATATGGGCAACTCCTGACTGAGAGTTTATACAATGGGGGAGGGTTGACTAATCAAAACATAGCTATCACTCCATAATACAATATACAATATAATACTAACATATTATAACCCATAACACATTTCCCCATTAATACATTATACCTAGGATACATAATAACCATGTACAGGCAACATATAACCACACAATAACACATAATCCCAATGTAACAATATCATGCTCCCTTGGACATACTCACAAACCACTGACAATATGAGTCCTTAAACAATTAAATCATGACCACTTCTTCCCCTTCCTTTCTAGTATAGCATAGAGGATCATCCTAACGGATAATTCTCTAGCTATACTGCTTTTACTTGTCCTCCTGTCTGGAAAGTCCATCCATGTGATAGCCTCAGTGGCTCTCTGTGTTCTCTGCCTCCCCCTGTCCAGGGTGAATACTCACTCCTTCCCAGTGGCCTAGACACCTTCACAAGCCCTTGGGGAGACTTATAAGACAACTGCCATAGAGGACCCTTCAAGGTAGTCCAGGGGAAACAGTACATCCCAGCCAGTAAGTCCAGCATAAACTTGGGAGGATCCTTACCAAGCAAAGCCCCCTCCTTCCAGGCTAGGGGGACCTCTTGTCCTGTTGATTCTGGATCAGCACTCAGTCCCATGGGTAAAATTGAAGAGTACAAGGTTCCCTTTGTCAGGCCTGAGCTTTCTCCTGAATAAACTGGGATACTGGAGTTGCAACATGGGCTAGTGACATTGTCTGGTGGCATCCATGCTGGATTAATGGGCAGTTCTGATACAAGCTGTTGTGGCTCAGTAGCCAACCTCTCTCCCACCAAGCCTGGCCAATGGCCCCTTCTTTCCAGGGTTACAGGTACACATCCAGTGTCTTTGGGCAGCTGCAGGTGAGTCATTGTAGGGAGACCAGGAGACAAATCACAATCTGGGGTACCCTCTGGCTCTTTGGTCTCTGGATCCTCAGGTGGAACCTCCTGACTCTCTCCATCTGAGACTGCCTGGTGTGTAGTTACAGGCAGCCCTTGAGAAGCAGCTGCTACTGCCTCTTGTTCAGGCTGAAGAACAGGGCTACTTTCTGTTTCTGCTCCAGGGTCTGTGGCTGGCTCCTGGACAATGGTCATCCAAGGAACCTCTCTACAATTTCCACAGTCAAATGGTAGGGCCCAGTGCTCATTAGGTTCTTCTCTTACACTAGGAGCAGAGTAGCTTTTCCCCAGTTCTTCCCCTGGGCCCGGCACTGCTGTGGTTTGCCCCTGTCCCCATTCCTCTAACTGGGTGAGACTTAGCCCCCTAAAGATAGGGACCAGTTCTTCCTCTTCCCAGTCAACCCCATGGATGCCGGCATCCTTGTTATTTTGAGAATCATGGATATCAAAATTCTCCCCCCAGTCCATACATTCATTTTCTGACCCAGCCTCAGCAATATTTAGCTGGGTCTCTGTAGTACCTGTTAGGTGGTTCTGTTCCATGCCTGACTGGCATGAGCCCTCCCAGCTGGCTGGCCAACAACCATCCAGGGATGCTTCATCCAGTAAGTCTATATAATCCACCTCCAGCTGTAGCTCCTGTTGGATCAAAGGCCAAAGTAAGTTAGCTGTATGAGAGCCTGTCTCCAGTCCCAGCATGTGACAGCGCTTGGCAAACAGACACAGCTTTCTTTTCTCTGTCCCCAAGCCACAGTCCGGATCCCCATGTACTATGTCCCAAAGTGCCTTTTCCAGCCCCAATGAAAAATGATGATGTATCCCAACAGGTCCAACCCAATAAGCATATTGATCTTCCAGGGCGACCTCCTCATATACCAATTCTTCCAGCCATTCCATTAGCCTGTGACCTGGCCATAGTCCCAGGAATGCCATCCATTTATTTAGAAGGCCCATTCCTCTACAGTCCTTTCCAGTCACCAGAACATTCTCTGTCTCTACTGGGGATAAGCATTTCCCCTCCACAGGAGCTGAGACAGGGCCATTGCTTACCCTTCTCCTGTTCCCCTTTACCTCCTGTGTGATTTGTATCCGGAGTTCCCTCTGCTGATCCTTAGTAAAACCTGCAGGCATTACCTCCATCCATCTTTGATACCGTCTGGACACTTCCTCCTCCTCTGCTGCAGACATCTCTTCATAAGCTGCCATCCTTCTGTGTTTTATACAGAGATCCCCACCGCTGCCAGCCAAATGTCACGATCTGCTTCTTCTTGGGGGCCTGATATGAACCTAGTTCAAACCTACCCCAGCAGAATCATGTAGTTCCTTTTCTCTGTGGCACAAAAGATGGCCTCTGAAGAGGGCAAGGCCCAACCGCTACAGGCAGAGGATACTGGATCCAGGTTACTTAGTGGCCCATAGCAAGACCACTCCCCAAGTCAGGATACAACACACAGAAATAGTCTCACACCTTGTTTATGTGAAAACTATCTCTCAACCACTTTATTTTGGAAAACACCAACTTTTAAACATGCATACAAAATTACCAGGAGGGGCTACCTTTAGCCAGCCCCTAACTGCCTCTGGCCAATCAGGCAGGGTCCCTACGTGTGAACCATGAGACTCCTCCCAGGTCTGCCCACTAGGTGTGGCTACCTAATTCATTTGGTCTATGACTTTCAAGGGAGAAACATCTCCCTGCCCTCTGGACTTTGCCCTGATTCTCTGAGTGAAAATCCCTGTAGACCCCCTGGGGTTATGGTGCCTCTATGTCTGTGGAGATCCCTTTGTTCCTGACTACTATCATTTCAAGTGTTTACCTTCAGGGCCATATGGGCAACTCCTGACTCAGAGTTTATACAATGGGGGAGGGTTGACTAATCAAAACATAGCTATCACTCCATAATACAATATACAATATAATACTAACATATTATAACCCATAACATATTTCCCCATTAATACATTATACCTAGGATACATAATAACCATGTACAGGCAACATATAACCACACAATAACACATAATCCCAATGTAACAATATCATGCTCCCTTGGACATACTCACAAACCACTGACAATATGAGTCCTTAAACAATTAAATCATGACATACATCCTTTGAGATTAGAAGTAAAACGATTTCACCTTAAAGAAAGAAAAGGGTTCTTCACAGTAAGGGTGGTTAATCTGTGGAATTCTCTACCAAAGGAGGTGGTGACCGCGGGTTTGATAGATAACTTTAAAAAGGGATTGGATATATTTTAAAATAAAAAGAGCATTAAGGGCTATCCTGGATAAATTGAGAGGGAGTATTGATCCAGGGATGAATCCGATTTCCAATATGTGGGGTCAGGCAGGAATTTTATGTTTTTTCCCTGTAGAGACAATTGGCAAAGTTTCACTGAGGGTTTTTTTCTGTTTGCCTTCCTCTGGATCAATTAACAATAAATCCGCCTATTGCAGATCAGAGGAGATCTAAAAAGGTTGAACTTGATGGACTAAAGTCTTTTTTTCAACCTAAATTACTATGTAACTATGTAACTATGAAGCAGAGGGCCATACTCAGAAAATAACTATTTACTCTTTTTGACTATTTACTCTAAAAGCTCTTTCTCCCAAAGTGAGGATACCTTGAGCCTGATTCAATTGCAAGCCCGCATCTTGTGGGATCCAGGCCGTATTTCTGAGGGCGTGCTGCGGGCTCCCGTTTGTCTCCGATTCTGGTGCTATTTTGAACAATTGAACAAGCCCGCCAAACGCCGAAGCCGTAAACCATGCAATAGTATGTAGCAGTTCAGGGCAGGAACATGAGCAATTAAGCAAGGCCATGACTACCCATTTAGAAACCGCCATCATTACAGCAGTAAAACATGTCAATCGATTAGGGTTGGGGGTTCAATATGCGATTGGACTCGCAAATCCTCAAAATACAAAATAATAAAATTGAATGCCAATACTTTTCTAGTCCATGTGGGTGGCCTGATATGAATTAACTCATTGATTCCCAAGATCAATATAACCCTGAAATGACACATAAACTAAAATTTTCGTTGCCGATTTGAGAGCTCGAGACTGTTGTGCAACTAATTATATTCTTTCTTTGCTTTCCCTGTTATTTACAGTGAAGAATTGATTTTTTATTTGCATTTACAGTGCTGCAGACAGGGGTTAAACCCCTTTGCGGGTCCTCTCTAACACTTGTAGGATTTTCTCCTACATTTGCCATTTATGGGTGTGAAAACACTTGCGGCATTGGGGATTTGGAGCAATTGAATAGCGATTTGTGATTTTAGCGATTGCAACTTTTGTGGAAGTGAAAAATCAAAGGCTTCAAGAGGCTGTAAGTTGCGAGTTTAACCACAGCAAAGTTTTGAACCCTGTTACACATAAACCGCCAATTGAATAGAAAATTAACTTACGGCCTCTCCTATGCGCTCCAGTAACTTACGATTGCTCAATTGAATCGGGCTCCTTGTTTTCATTTGCTTTATAATGTTATTTGGATTTAAGTGAAATCTAAAAATATTTAGTTCCAAATATGTGGTAATTAAAACTGCCCAACAAGAAAAGCATTAAAAGTATGCACATTTAATTGATATGTTTTTATAGTAATTCATTCAATATCCTCTTATTTTTGTAAAAATAAACATGATTGAAATGACTGCTCACTAAATAAGGCCACTTATTTGTAAATAACATTTTAAATCTTTAGTATTGGTCATTAAGATAGACATGATACCTAGTATAATCTATATTTTAAATCATTGCATTTCACTGTTTATGAATATCACAAATAGTTCAGTTGAGAATGTTTCAGTTATATTATAATATATAAAATTAAAAGTGAGAAACGCAGCCATTAGTTACAGTATGTAGCCTCAGTCCTCCCCGATTCCCATTGTATCACTGATGACTAGCTGTATTTCAGCAGTTCCATCTCATATACTTTTTAGTAGCATTTATTTATAAGCACCAACATGTTGCATATTGCTAAGTACAGGGAATACATTAAATATATTAGACAAACATGACAAAAGTATGCATACTGGTATAGAAAATGAATAGGGCACTGCTTGAAGGTGGTCTGTTGTAGCAGCTGGATTTAAGCACAGGAGGTGGTCACAGTTTTGTTTGAATGACTGATATTAGGCTACAAGTTGGTGGATTTCTCTGCATTGATGGGTTTCAGGGAATGTTTGAAGCTGTGGAGCGTAGGGGAGAGTTGGACAGAGAGGAGTACACAGTTCCATAGCATACGGTCAGCATAAGAAAAATCTTGGAGATGAGAATAGACAAGATGATGATGGGTGAAGAGAGACATATGTAACTGAGTGGAGGGGGAGCATCTGGAGATTATCTGATAAGTAGGAGGGTGCTATGTTGTTGAGGACTTTGTAGGTGAGTGTCAAGATATACACTTTGTATCTCAGATACTAAGCTGAATTTCCGTCATTCCTTTCCCTAAAATTGACTAAAAAGATTTAAGAGGCATGTTGTCCACATCTGCAAGTTTTCTGGTGGCTGAGGAGGCCAATGCAGGACAGGCAGATCTGACCGCGGTAGTTGCAAAGGAAAGTTTGCACTTGGTTGACACCATTATTTTCTCAGTCTCTTTTGTCCTCAAAACCAGCCCTGAGTGTGTTCTCAAAAGAGGAGAGTCTAGTGAACGGTAGCTCTCCAGGCCATGTGATCCAAAGCTAAAGCCAACCATCAACAATGGTCAATTTCACAGGCATCATAGGGCTGTTTCAGCGAGTGCTTGTACCTCTTCTTCCCTTCTCTTTTGTCACGATTACCAGTGGTGAGGTCACCATATAGCACAATCTTGGGCAGCTGATCATCCTCCATCTTACCGATGTGTCATGCCCAGAGCAACTCTGTTTTCAGCAGCAGGCCTTAATGCCGGTGACTTCTACCTGTTCAAAGACTTCAGTGTATAAACATTGTATCTCAAATGCTAAGCTGGATTCCAGTCATTCCTTCCCCTATACCCTTAAATCATACAAACAGTCCCTGCATGGGTCTGCCTACTGAAGCATACACAAACACCATCTATGTAGGGCTTGATGTGTGGTGTAGTGTCCTAGCCTATTAGGGATATGTCTCAGGCGTATGTTGCAAAAATGAATCCATTTCTAATATGGTACTTCTACGACCATCTAGCAGTTCTTATGGATTCACTAAAGTCACCAATGACCTGCTTATTGCCAAGTCAAAAGGTCACTTTTCAATTCTTCTTCTTCTAGTTCTCTCTTCTGCCTTTGACACTGTCGACTATCCACTTCTACTCAATATCCTTTTCTGCCTCGGTATTCAAGACACTGCTCTCTCATGGTTCTCATCCTACCTACAAAATCGATCATTCAGTATCTCCTTCTCCAACAACTCTTTTCCTTCTCACCCCCTGTCTGTTGGTGTACCCCAAGGATCAGTCCTAGACCCCCTCCTCTTCTCCATCTACACATCCTCACTTGGTACCCTAATGAACTCTTTTGGGCTTCATTATCATCTCTATGCAGATGACACCCAAATCTACCTCTCCGCACCAGATGTATCCCCCTCTCTTCTAACACACATCTCCAAATGCCTCTCTAGTATACCCTCTTGGATGTCCACCCACCATCTCAAACTCAACATGTCTAAAACTGAACTCCTTATCTTCCCTCCCACAGCGTCAATTCCTCACATCTCTCTCACTGTCAACAACGACATCTTCCCCTCTACTGGACCCTGCTCTATCTTTTCATCCCTCACATACAATAACTAACTAAAAATTGTCTTCTCCATCTAAAAAACATCTCCAGAATTTTTTATTAATACAATTTTACCTATTTTTCTATTATTTTAAATGTAATGCAACAAAATGTTGAATGGATTTATCAAAGTGCTTTCTTCAGAGCATAAATGCATGCATAAATATTCTGATGAAGTGCTATGATGGATGTAGGTGTTTACTTTTTGCATAAAAAGCTTTTAGCTGAAATTCACATCTTATAAGTGATTATATTGTAACCCAAGTGTAAGAATAAAGATCAGATGGGTCATATGCACTAAATAAATAATGTTTGAAATTAGAACAACTGTGCAATATTAACTGCACCTAAAAAATGAAACCAACTGTTTCAGCTAGCAATAAGATATAAGCGGGAATGAAAGAATGTTAGACCAATTGGTAAATAATTTGTCATTTCCACTTAAGTGTTTTACATGTCCCAATTCCTTCCGGGGATAAATTAAATTCTCCAATTTCATCTCAGAAAACATAGAGTGATAAATATCAAGTGACAGTTCATCAAAGTGTGATCTTGAGAAGTATTTCAGCAAGGTAATGGGAGAGTTCAATGTCATCACAACTTGTGTATGTTTGTGTTCATATAGTATATAGGTATGGGTTCCCTGATGGTCCAGTGGTTATGATTCAGTGCTTTTAACATTGCAACCTAAGTTCGATTCTAGTCAGGGAACCAAGAGGTCACCCTGAAGCCAAGCAGGGTTGGGCCTGGTCAGTATTTGCATGTGAGACCACCTAGGAATACCAGGAACTGTATGTTGTGGCCCACTGGTGAAGGGACTGGCAACCTACTCCAGTATCTCTGACATGAAAAACATGGCTAGCATGACCATGGACATAAGGATGTGCGTGGTGTGTTACGCTCCATGAGGTCACAGAGAGTTGGAAACTATTGAACAGCGTAAAAAAATAAATAAAAAAAATAAGAGTATATAGGTAGATAATTTTAAGAAGTTATAAATTCATATTTTGTCTCAGCCTTTTCCTGTCATCAGTGGCCAATGTTCCTGGCACCTTATGTGAAAATCAGTATGGCTTTGGTGACCCAACATTTTCTATTATAACTGAGAAGAATACATGTTTACCTTAATTTGATTTAATTTAGGCTTTCCTTGAGACCCACCAGACAGGCCATGTTTAGGTCAAAGGTCGAGGCAACTAGTATTAAAGAGGCTGTGGAGCCTCAAATTGCCACACATGTGTATTCACACAGTGTTTGACCTAAATCATGGCCTATCATGTGGGTCTTGAGGAGGGGTTTTAGGAACCACTGTTCTAGACTTACTAAGCTTGAAGTTGCCATAATGTCTATTTCCTTAAAAAGATTTTGGAAATTTACCTAAGCTTTTTTTTCTATTTTCTGAAAAAATGCAAGCTACTGTTTTGAAATTATAAAATCACATAACATAGCAAGAAGGATACTACTTATACAGAATGAATTAGTAAGTCTGACAATAATTTGTATTGTCAAAAAATCCAACAGAATGTCGAAAACCCAATAATGAAATGCAGAGACCTTTAGCAACACTCACGTGTGTCCCCAAAACCTTAAGTACTTTTATAGTCACTATGCATCATAGGAGTTAATGCAGTAGTAGGAAACTCCTATGAGGCCAGAACGTCTGGATCTCTGCTTGCTTATTTCGTTTGTCTGTGCTGAGTTTCATTCAATGTCTATTTTAAAATGTTTACCATGTTTTCACCTAGAAATCAAAAAATATATGTCTACATGTATAAACGGCAGCTCACTTGCTTTTGAATTACTGCAGCCAATCACACACACATACACTCAAGTCAATGGTAAGACTGCTTAGATTTCCAGGATGAAGGGAACAGACCTTGTAATGGGTTATTTTTTTATTTTTTTATTTTTTTACTTACTGCAGAAAAATCTGATTTTTGCTATCTTGTCTTTCTGGAATTTGAGCAGTGTAGATTAGCTCAGGACAATTATTGCTCCATTTCAGTTAGCTCCATGTAGTGAGCAAAAGAAAAATAATTAACCCTTAACAAATGTATCTGTGCAGGCATGGAATGTTGGAATCACCGAAACAGGTCAGTTATGGGTTAACTGGTCAGTGCAGTCCTCAGTCCAGGGAAAAACTGCTATCAATCACTGTCTACCATATAGACAATCAACATCACAGCATGCTCCTTGGCTATTATTACTCATGCCAGTAAGCAGGATACAATTGTATGTAAATAGACTTAAAACTTTAGAATTTTTTTGCTATTAGTGTAAAAAAAATAATAATTTTAGCATATAATTGTGTGCTCTTTCACACCATGAAGAGCACTTACTGTGAAGTAAATGGTCCTTTCAGTTTAATTGATCCACTGGTGATCAAATATGGATATATTGAAACCTTAGCCGGTTGCAGGAATTGTTGGATGGAGTTGTCAATCGCTGAATTAATTACTTTGTTCTTGTCTGGTAAGGAAACATTGGGGCACAAGGAGGCTAATACTGGATTTCAATGCATCCTAACATATACATGATAAAAAATCATGTTTGATTATTTGTGTAATCACAATATTTGTGTAATCAAAATATATATGTATTTTAGTTTTGATACATTATAATAGTATTACAATCACAATTATAATTATTATATTAATTCCTCTTGCTGAATTATAAATTGCAATTTAACATTTAAAATTTGCAATTCTGGTTATTAGATTGTTGCTAATTTTTTGTAAGATGGGGAGAATTTCTTCCTTACTTCCTTACTCTGACAAACATACAAACAACAGGCAAAGGAAAACAAAAAAAAGTAATTTGTTCTGAACAAAACAGTCAATCCCTTTAATTCCTTATGTGATCAATACTTAAATCTTGTTTCCATCTATTAGACTTTAAATGCTAATACACAAAAATACATCTATGTCAGCGCTTTTATATCTATCAAACCAGGATTTTTAAACAATCTCGTTGCAATGTGGGACTGGAATTTGTCAGCAGAGGTGTAATTTTTAATCGTGACCTGCCTTCTAACTGAGACTTTTAATAAGAATACATCAACTTGTGTTCAAAGAACAGGTTACAGGAGATAGAGCACCTTCATTTTATATTATGCATGTAAAGGTATATCTAAGTTTCCCTGTTCTTACCTTTATCTAATCTATCACATGCTGCTTATATCAGAAACACACATTACATTGAGTCATTATATATATATATATATATATATATATACTGTATATATATATATATATATATATATATATATATATATACAGACTTATTTTAATTAAAAATAAAACTGGTTTTCCACACCCCCAGAGCTCCTTACATAGGCACCTGATACCTACCAATAGAAAACACTGCATTGGGTATGGATTTTAACCCTTTACTAACCTTAAAGCCAGCAGCAGCTCAATTCACAGGTCTACAGATCAGCGTCTGGCTCCTCCTGCTTCCTTCTGCAGGGGGCCTGCACATTTCATGATTACTTCCTGTACAAACTGCCATCCCTGACTGTTACAATGTATTAAAATGTATTAGCTGCCTGTGATTGGCCAAAACAAATTATGACATGTATGCTAAATTTAGCAGAGATATCCAGGGGTGTTAACAAACAAGAGCAACTGCTTGCAGACTCAAGAGATTTAGAAAACCTCATGGTGACCTTGTTAAAGTTTATTTGGGTATTTTTTCATGCAAAAAAAAATGTTTTCATACAGTACTGATTCACCTCTATCAGATGCATAATCCAGGAAACTTAGATAGGCCGTGGTATGGAAAACTAAAATTAACTTGTACTTTTTTACTTGTCTTCTTTGTTAAATTATCCATAATTTTAAGGAAACCTTGCCAAATGTTGAATAATCAAAACTGACTTGAATTTAGAATCCTTCCTTAGGCATTACGCCTCTTTATGTCATTCAGAAGATTGGTGCAATAGGTGCGGAAATTATTCTTTCTGGAGATTTATTGTATTGGTAATGTTCTGGAATGAAATACTTTCTGAGATATACATCCATCTCTTTGTAACAGAAACATAGGTAACGAAAGAGTACATGGATGAAACTGAGGAAAAGGGCAAGTGGGGAATGAAAGGGAGCAAATGGCAACAAAATGAACAAAAATATGTTTTGGAAATGGCAGAGAAATGAAAGGGATTAACTCTTTTGCTACCTCTTTGGTTTGTTGAACCCAATGCCATGACCTTATTGGCCTTTTGGGAAATACAGCTAGTTTGAGAGTAAAGGAAACTGTGTATGTATCCAGAATTATTCAGTTTGGCAAGGACATTAGGCCCTATTCAACTGAGCAATTGTTAATTACTGGAGCCCGTAATGTAGTCCGTAAACTAATTTTCTATTCAATTGGCCTCTTTAGGTACCCGCAAACGATCTTCGGGTTACAGGCAGAAAAACCCTGTGGTTGACAAAATCGTAACTCCAACCCATCTAAGCCTTTGATCTTTCAAGCCCGTAAAAGTTACAATGGCAAATTGCTAATCAACTTCTACAATTCCTCAAGCCTGCAAATGTTTTCAAACCCGTAAATGGCAAACATAGAAGAAAATCCCACAAGTACCAGATAGGACTCGCAAGGGGTTTAAATACCTGTTCCTAGCACTGCAAATGCAAATGAAACATTAGTACTGCACTTTAAAATACGGGGAAAGTGGTGAAAGACATTAGGATTAATTGCACAACAGTCTCAAACTCGCAAATCTGCAATCAAAATTTTTTTTTTTCACATTTTATTTCCGTGTTATATCAATCTTGGAAATCAAGGAGTTAATACATATCAGGCCACCCACACGGACTAGAACATATTCTTCATTCATTTTTATTATTTTGTACATTGCTGGATTGTGAGTCCGATCACATATCGGATTTCTAAATGTTAATTGATTGACGTTTAACCTCTATGTTTTAATGATGTCATGATGACGGTCTCATTTACTATCGGCTGTGTCTAAATGGGTAGTTATAGGCTTGGTTAACCGATCATGATCAGGTTCTGAAATGCAACATACGATGCATGGTTTACGGTTTAGGCTTTCGGCCAGGTACTTGCAGGCTTGTTCAATTGAATCGCTTCAAGACTTACGGCCGGTATGAAGACAACTGCGGGCTAGCAACTGAATAAGGCCCATTGCATAGTCAGTTTTAACACTCGTTAAGATTTCCATTTTAAATGCATCCTAGAAATGTTGGCATGTTTCCCCCTTATTGCTGGCAGCAACTTGATCTGTTTCTTTTATCCACAACAGAAACAAAATAAGATTATTGATTAGTCTGCAATGGAAATGTAAAAAAGCAGAAAATGAAAGTAAGGCAGCAATGTCAGCATTTTTAGGTAAGTCCAACTCCCCTGTTTGACAGTCTTGTGTGATTAGCTATTTATTTCATTTTTGTTTCAAAACTTAAAACATTTTGTTCTTGTTTTGCATTTTGAATAATTCATTACTTTTTGTAGATTAATGTTGCAAAGATCAGCAGAACACAAGACGGCTTCATGGAGGGAGCTCTGTGTGTGTTTGTACCAAAGAGAGAGTATATTAACTTGTTAGTGTCCAGTACGTGGTGTAACATTATTTATTTTATTTAGAAATAAAACTTGTTTTCCAGACCCCTATAGTGCTGCTTGCATAGGCACCTGATACCGACCAATAGAAACACTGCATTCAAATACAGATTTTAACTCTTTACTAACCTACAAGCCAGCAGCAGCTCAATGCAAAGAATTACAGAATAGTTCCTGAACCTTCCTGTTTCCTTCTACGGGGGGACTACACATCCCACGATTCCTTTCTGCACAAACTGCCATCACATTGTATTAAAATATATTAGCTGCCTGTGATTGGCCAAAACTAATTATGAATTATATGCTAATGTTAGCAGGGATTTTCAGGGGTGTCAACTCACAAAAGCTGCTGCTTGCAAACTCAAGAGATTTAGCAAACAACATGAGTTGGTCAATGTTTACTTTGGTATTTATTAATGCAAAAAAATGTTTTCATACACTACTGATTCTCCTCTATCAGATGCATTCATAATCCAGGATACTTAGATATGCCTTTAAAGAGATCTCTTACTAGGTTACCTACTAGAGTTGCTCTGCTGTGTTGTTGCATTGGAAAATAGCTATTCATAAATGCAATCTTTCAGTAGAACTAAATAGACACGTTATCTGAGTCCACAGTGTCTTAGAATTACTCCCAGGTCTCTAATCTTGTTAGCAAACAAGACAACATTAAAGCAATAATTAATACAATCATTAATAATCAACGTTTTAAAACATTTTGCATATTATCAAGTCAGTTTCTTGAAAAAATGATACTAACTATAAGGCAATTGAGTGTTTATATAAAGTGATACAAAGTTCCACATGGTTCATCATGATTTTAAAAGGACATTACACTTATTTTGCTTTGATTGGAAAAAAAGTGCTGGAAATTGTTTAATTTGAAACCCTGTACAAATTGCTTTTACAACAATGTCAGCTCTTTCTGTGCAATATACAGTATTTCTGTTAAGGACACAACTCGGATGGCGCAATAATCTGGCACACCATAATTTGAGAAGGAAGTTCTGACAATGCAGCAAAACTGTTTTTCCAGAGATTAAAAGGTGCATTTTATTATCATTTAGAGCACACAATGTTCATGAGAAAACTTAAAATGTTTTCAAAATGTTTAAAGGTATAATAGAAAATGTGTAATTTTAGTGTCCCTTTAGTTAAGCATTTTACAAACATAGAATTGGCAGACTAGATGAGCACATATCTGTAAGCAAAGCTCATTGGCTGGCAGATATGCCTCATACAGTTAAGGTGACATAGAGGAGGATACAAATATGATATAATTAAAAGCTTTAGGTAATAACAATTGTCTAGAGTATAAGTCACGTGCAAAGCAAAAGTCTCCTGATGCTCAGATCTCAGGGGTAGTTTATCAAATCCGTCTAGTTGCTCATTGAAGACAATAGCTTCAGTGCAGTCAGTCCTTGCTGGGAGGATCAGAATGGCTGATTGACAGCTAAATATTGTATACGTCAATGTAAGATTAATGTAAGAATTTTTTCAAAATTACATTTAACTGAGAAAGAACTTGTTATAACCTATAGTTTTCATACCATCAGCCCTTTGAAATTCCCTCAACAAGTAGCCTGTAACGTAGCCTGTAAGACTTGTGGCTATTAAATTGGCCCCGTAAAGCAACCCGCCAATGACTTACGGAGTAAGGGTGTAAAAAATTGCACTCCCCGGCCGCAAATCGTTGTTCTGTCAAGTCCGTAACCGTTATGTTCAAAAATCGCTAATAAATTGCAACTAATTTACTGGCGTTCAACCCCGTAACACTCAAATGGAGCCAAAAAGCCAACGGGTGCTAGAGAGGACATATACATATACGCACACACTACTGTACATATAATAACAGGGAAAGTGATGTTAGGTATTAGAATTAATAGCACAACATTCTCAAGCTTGCAAAACAATAAATTCTGTTTCATTTCCGTGTTATATCGATCCCGGCAATCAATGTGTTATTACATATAATGAAACTCGCATGTAATAGAATATCATATTTAGATTTATTAATATTGCATTATTTCTGGAATGTGAGTCTGATCGAAACTTGTGAGGCCTTGAAATCTAACCTCCATGTTTCAGTGACGTAATGATAACAATCTCATTTGCCATTGGCTTTGTCTAAACCCGTATCTACAGTTTGACTAATTGATCATGTTCACCGCCGCACATCGAAACGTGCTCAAGAATGGGTTAAGGTTTGCGCCTCTGGCCCGTAACTCGCAGCATGGTCTAATTGAATAGTTCTGTAACACAGGTGAATTTCCAGCCCGCTGCCTTTGCGGGTTTGCTGATGCTGCTACAGGCTTCAAATTTAATATGGCTGATAGCTTGGAACCTCTACTGGTCAATGCATTAAAGAAATATAAGACTAGGGGCAACTATATATTGAGAGCAGTTTAATCAGCATTGGGAACTTTCTAGAAAAAAAAGTAAAATAATTTAAAATATTCTCTTTTAGATTCAATACTGAAGAGTAATTTCCATTATTTTGCAAAACAACACTTTGGATAATAATGCTTTGTAAATAAGTACAATATTTAAAAGCTTGAGCTAAATTATTGCACTGCATGACACACTATTCTAATATATACTAGCGACTTACCCATCAAAAAATGACAGCAATACAATTGTAAGGCAGGTAATGCTGTTTGCCACACAAAGAAAGTATTTTGATTGTGTGAGTACCTTCGGCGCTAATTGTGAGCCTCGCTCTGAGCGCCTTTGGTGCTCATTGCGAGCCTCTCGGTTGGTGTATTTTTGGTTATCAGAGCTCCTTGGCGCTCATTGCAAGGTTTTCGCTGATCGCCTTTTGGCCCTCATTGCGAGGCTCTCCCCTGGTGTAGTTTTGGTCCTTTTTCGTTTATTGCAATTTTTTTTCTTCTGTCTATGTATTTTTTAATGATAATAAAATCATAAATTAATATACTTTACCTTTTTGTAATATACTTGTACCTTATATGCAGGAAGCAATATGCTGAAGAGCTAACAATCTGTTTTGATGTTCCTGCAGCATACAATGTAGATTTGCACTGTGGTGAGCTCAGGTGTAAGTGTCAGCAATGTGTGCAGGGTGTAGTGTAAATAGGCTGCGTGCGCGAGGGGAAGCCATTTGTTTAGCTGTGTAATTCCACATTTTGTAATGGTAATGTTATAAGTTTGCAGTTTGTGTTGTAAAATGGCGGCGATTGTGTATGTGTTACGCCGGTGTCGAGCATTTTGTGTCCTTCCTAATAGTGTATTTTGTACCTCGTATGGTCCTGTGTAAAAGTTGTATGTGCCTGGCGTTGTTTCGCGTGCTTAGGGGCGTGTAGTCTAGTTGTTTTTTTTTTCGCGCCCATTTTTTCTCTCGCTTAGGGGATTTTTGAGTGGTGAAAGTCTTGAAATTGGACTTACATTTGCGTGTAACTTCACTCCCAGATGTCCTGGCTGTCCCACCTTGGTGTGTGTGATTTTTTTTTCTATTTTGTGTGTTTTTCGCAGTGCGTGGTTCATGTGAATTGTGTATTTGAGTTTTCTGTTGATGTGTAGTTCCGTGGGTTGTAGGTATGATGCGCAAGTCGTGCGGGGTCGTAGGGATGAGCGCCTATGGCGCTCATTTCCACCAGCGCAGTGAGCGCCTTCGGCGCTCCCTGCCTAAGTCATACGGGGTTGTAGGGATGAGCGCCTATGACACTCATCTCCACCAGCGCAAGGACCGCCTTGGGCACTCCTTGCCTAGCCGCAAACCGTGGCCCTCACTTTGCGAGGGCCGCAGTTGCAGCAAGCTCACTTTGCAAGCCCACAGTTTTAACATTGCGTTACCAACGGATTTTGGCAAGCCTGCGCTGCTGAGAACTATATATGTGATATATGATAACGGTCCACTACTGTATTGCACGATTGTGTTCCGATGTTGTTTTCTGTGCTGTAATGTTTTATTGTTGAAGCTTTGGATAATTGTTATGAAAATGCTGGTGTTGATATTGTATATGGACAATCTATTTTTGTTTTTACCATTTTTGCTTTGTATAATGTATTACACCCAAGATGACATTAAAGGGATATCTAAATTTGTTGGATTAATACATTTCTGCACTCTGTAAGCAAAAATCAGCACATCTCATAAAACATTTTATTTTAATTAATATCGAAAAATCCCTCTAATGATTATGTTGACACCTCCAAGGCGTGTCTACACAACTTCCTGGAGCCCCCCCCCCTCCCCAATCAGAATGCAGCACACTATTAACCCACTATTTACCTGCTGTTGCTTGCTCAGCCAATCTCCTTACAGCTTCCTCCTTTCAGCTTCCTGTCACATGTCATTTATACACTACATTTCCCAGGCTCCCTTTACCTACATATCCCATGATGCTTTGCACCACAGCCAATAGGAGAGCAGTGTTGTCACTGCTGGTATATGACTCATCCCTGCTTCCTGGCTATGCGGTGTGGTGTTGCTATAGCAACTAACAGTGCTATGTCTGAAATCGTTCTCAAACCGGATTGGCCAAAATAAATTGCAGGGGGTGCTAACCTTCATTTTAAACTGTCAGAAATTACAATATATTTTGCTAACTCCAAGGTAAGTCTTTAAATGTTTATTTTAGTATTTTTTCATGCAAACATTTTTTTTTCATACACTTCTGATTCTCCATCAGATGCATTCATAATCCAGGAAACCACTACATAAAAAGGACATTTTAGAGCTGGAAAAAGTACAGAGGGTGACAAAACTAATGAGGGAAATGGAGGGGCTAAGTTATGAAGAAAGACTAATCAAATTAAACTTATTTACTCTAGAAAAAAGGTGTCTAAGAGGAGATATGAATACATTATATAAATACATCCAGGGTCAATACAAGGCTTTGCCAAGGGAACCTTTTGTGCCAAGAGGTTTTCAGCTGACAAGAGGACATCCCTTGAGGTTAGAAGTAAAACGATTCCACCTTAAAGAAAGAAAAGGGTTCTTCACAGTTAGGGTGGTTAATCTGTGGAATTCTCTACCAAGAGGAGGTGGTGACAGAGGATTCAATAGATAACTTTAAAAAGTGATTGGATATATTTTTAATTAAAAAGGCCCTTCAGGATTATCCTGGTTAATTAGAGAGTGAGTATTGATACAGCGAGGAATCCGACCGCCAGTATCAGGAAGGATTTTTTTTCTCCCTTTAGAAACAATTGGCAAATGTTCACTTTTTTATTTGTTTTGCCTTCCTCTGAATCAATTAACAACTAATCCGCATATTGCAGATCAGAGGAGATCTTAAGAGGTTGAACTTGATGGACTAAAAGTCTTTTTCAACCTCAATTACTATGTAACTATGTAACTGTATAATAATAATGCAGAGGAAGCTTCTATTTGGACAATGGAAATGTGGTAGTTACAACTGCCAGTGCTTACAACATGATTATTCCAAAGCTCAATAATTTACAAGGGCACACTTCTCAGAAAGTAACTGATAGCATCAGCTGAGAAAGGAAAGTTCAAAATAATTCTATGTAAAAGTAAAAAATGTAAAGGTTTAGTTTATAATTATAATTAATTTTTTAAATGATTAGTGTTAGTTATTTAAGAAAACTTATAGAAAAAAAATAACTTTATTACTGCAGTGCAGGAAAGCAGAATTATACATTATAAATAAATATAGTAGGGCAAATTAGACAAAACTGAGGTTTTCACTGGTATAAATATATAAAGTATATAAACATTATAACAACATAAAAGAATAGACTTTTTTAATATCAATTATCATTAGTTTATGGCAGGTAGAATGACAGCACAGTGCTAGGCCTCAGGCCCGTGATGCTGTAGTGCTGCGTGTTTATAAGCTGCAGGCACATTGAACTTAGAGGTTAACGGGTTTCTCTGAACCACATTATTTTATGTCACAGACTAAACTGCTATTTTACTATAACCCTGCAGATTTATAATTGATCCCCCAGAAGGCTGCACTGAGGAGATAGCTTTGTGCAATAAATATCAAGAAATGCACATGGCTCTTATGTCAGTATGTGGCAAATTAGATTCTACACAAACATTACCTACTACTACAACTAATTTAAAAAGATCACCGATCCCCTTCTGATCCCATTTTATTTCAAAATGCACAGGCTGCTAGAAGAGTTTTTTAGCTTCAAGATTTCACCCAACCATCATGACTTGAAAATGATGTGGGAAAACTGTTAAAATGTTTAAAGGACCGCCATTATGAGCTGAAAGAGGATCTAGTTGTTTTAATTATGCATAGATCATTAATAAAAATTATCTCAATTGCTTTTAAGAACAGTGGTCAAACAGTCATCCATAATACGCCCACACAGCAAAAGTTTGTTGCCAGGGGAAATCACTTGAACACAGCCAGTGGAGTGGATACAAGCATTTAGTAATACCTGCTAGACAAAGCTGCCTCCTCCATTATAGTGAGTGAAGACCAGCAGTACCTGTTTTTTTTTTTAACTACTGACTGTGAAGTGTATTACTTAAGGCGATAATTGAATTATACAGTTTCAGTTGCTAGGACATTACACTGGTGCTTTAAATGGATTACATCACTCTCTCTCTCTCTCTCTTTCTCTTGCTCCCACACTATCTGCTCTATTCTCTTTCTCCCCTTTTCCTTTTCTTCTTTCCCAAGTCTCCTTTCATCTGTCACCCCCTCTTGCCCTTCTCTTCCCTTTCTGACTTCTATCTCTGTTTACCCTACTCGTTTCCTTCTCCTGTCTTCTGTATCTCTCCATTCTCCACTCTCTCTCTCCCTCTCTTCTTCTTTGACTCTTTGTTTCCCTCTGTCTCTCTCTCCTCTCTCCCTGTTATATGATAGTACAGTGAGATGGGATAAAGGTTTGAAAAAATAGGAAAGTAGTGCCCCGAAATACCACTTATTAAATACATTATTTAGCCTCTTTGATATAATAGCTGATTATTTACTTATATCGTATATTATGTATGGGTGTAATTTACTTGGTCACTTACAATCATGTTAAAATGACCTCTAATGATTTATTGTGGTGCTGCCTTCTCCATTGGAAGAACTACACTTGATTTAGCCTGTAAGTCTGTGAGTTTAAATCCTGCAGGGTGCTTTAAGGAAAGTGCTATGGACACCGCATTCCAAGCTCAAAGACAGGGCCATCCATTCATCGCAATGTGTGAATCTTGAACTTGTCATTGCCTGTAACATAAATTATGTATAGCGCTACGGAATATGTTGGTGCGTTACAAATAAACAATAATAATAATAATTAACAAACGTTTGATGCGATCAAAACGAAATAAATACTGTTAATTTATTACCAATACATATATTGATAATTCAATTTGTGTTATTCACTTTAACGTCTTCAAGTCTGGAGGGGTTAGAATAGATCGCGTTGGAACTACAGTTGTTTATAAAATACAGAATTTTACACTGTAGGCAAATCAGCTTTGGCACCAGGCTGCAGAGACAACTAATGGTCTATGAGCCAGATGGAAACATTTGCGGGCTTGGGGAATTGTAGTAATTGAATGGCGATTTGCGATTTTAGCAATCGTAACTCTTGCGGATTTGAAAGATCAAAGGCTTCGATGGGCTGTATGTTCCACGTTTAAAAAACGGAAAGTTTTCAAAGCCGTAACCTGTAAACAATTTAGAGCCCGCAGAAAGATGCCAATTGAATGGCAAATTAACTTATGGCCTCAATTACGGACTCCAGTAACTTAAAATTGCTCAATTGAATTGGGCGCTTTATGTCCTCTCCTCAGCCAAACCAGCTGTTCCACTACAATAGTGGAGATATTTACCTATATTGTATATTATGTATGGGTGTAAATTACTTAATTGGTCCATTACAATCATGGTAAAGTTACCTCTAATGCGGTATTGTGGTACTGCCTTCTCCATTGGAAGAACTACACTTGATACTGGGGAAATGTTTTTATAAATTAAAACAAATGTTACCTTTAATTTATCCATAGGCATTAAATATGTTTTATTTTTACTTTTAATAGATTATGTTCGTGTCTAGAAAATGATGTGTTTCCTATCCTTGGTGTTCAATTAATGAGGATAGGAACAGAAGAGAAGGCAGGATTTGCAATTTGATGTGCAATTACCTGCTTCTGAGCATGTGCAATCATCTGCTCATGATTTTAGAAGCCAGGAACTCCCATTGGATGATTAACAAATAATCTTAGTATACAGTATATTGCAAGCATAGTTTTATACATAAGTTGGAAGGGGGGGGGGGGGGGGGTTGGCTGGGCACTTAGATTATATAATCCTGTTTGTTTATTGTATATCTTAATAAATATTTTAGTGCTATAATTATATATTATGCACATAATTTACTCCTGGGGTATCCAGAATATCAGAAAGATACATTATATTGTTTCTTGATCATTCATTTCTTACAATTTTAGAACTTTCTATCTTTCAGAAACATTTTAAAAACAATAATATTGCACTTATTTTGTTCTTTTGTATTTCAAAGTCTATAACATGAGTAATTATTTCATGGTAAAGGAGATTCTATTACAGTCGTGTTCCTCTGCAATCCTTCTCAAATGTTCTACCTTCCACAATTTAGGTTTGATATTTAATCACTGTAGTAAGTACAGAATCCCAACACATAAACCTTTGTATTCTCACAGCATGACACTTCTTGCCAATAGTGCACATAAATTATGCCTCAAAGATTTACTGTCGAGTAACTGTCCTGGCCGCAGTGGGGAAGCTCTGCGCTGTCCTCACATACATAGAGTTGCCTTGATGAAAGAGTATACATATATATTAAATATGTTATTTCACAGAGCAGGGTAGTGCTGTAATGGATAATAAATCTCCCACTACTACCATGTTTAGCAGGCAGCTATATCAATAGCGTTGGTATATGTCATTAGTAGGTTTCTCCATTTGCGTCTTACTACTATCCTGCCTAGTATCACATGCCAGGCCTCGGGTGGGAACAGATTGGAGAATTTAAATAACATCAATAGTTCGTTGGAATATTATTTCATCTTTTCAGTTGTAATTTCCTGAGATTATTATAATTAGCTCCTGTTTTTACAGAGGGATATCAGATTCCTGCAGTCTTTTTGCCAATAATTGGAGTTTTATGCTTGGACTTTAATATTAGCTAAAGAATAATAACTATTTACAAACATGTATAAATATATTTTTTTTTTTGTTGTGCAGTGATTCTTTTAAAATCACTAGATAACATTAAAAAGAGGTTGGATATATGTTTGAATAAAAATGGCATTCCGGGTTATCCTGGATAACTAGCGAAGAGGGAGTATTGATCCAGGGAGAAGTCTGATTGCCAATATCTGGGGTCAAGAAGGATTTTTTTTTTTTGCTTTCGAGACAATTGGCAATTTTTCAATGTTTTTTTGTTTTTGTTTGCCTTCCTCTGGATCAATTAACAATTCATCTGCATATTACAAAGATCAGAGGAGATCTCAGAAGGTTGAACTTAATGGACTAAAAGTCTTTTTTCAACTTCCAATATCAATAGACAGTGGACAAGACTTTGACAATTGGTCCCATTATTCAATATTAGGTGGTCTATGAAGACCCTTAGCAATATTCAAGTGTTCCACAAAGACTCTAGTCAACTTTTAAATGGTCCATCTTTAAAGGTTTGGAACCTCTGAGACGGATAGATATTTAAAAATACTTTTCATTTAATGTTTAGATTTTAAACAAATATTTGCCCAACCATCATGACTGGAGATGCTGTACTCCTCGTTCCTACTGAATGGTACCATTTACTATTGGCTGTTTTTAAAGCAGTAGTTACGGCCTTGCTTAATTGATCATGAGCCCGCTCTGAAATGCTACTTAACGATTGCATGGTGTACGTTTTCGGCTTTCGGCCCGTAAATTGCGGGCTTGTTCAATTGAATCGCTCTGTCATTGTGCAATTGAATAGGAGCCATTGTTTTTATAATTAGTGATAACATATGGTACAAATACTACAATTAGTTTGAAAAAGGCTGTTGTTATATCATGTTCTTAGATACATCCAGCTCTGAAGCTGTTTGGTGTTAAGTGATCCAGCTGATACAAACACTTTCATGTGCATCTGTGGTGTTATCTTTTTATACATACAATTATTCCCATATAGTTAATGTTAAGTTTTCATGACATTAACAGGAATCAGGAAAGGAATCAAGTGGGTGCATTTGCAAACCTATTTCTTAAAGAGGAGCCCAAAACTAGGAGCCATTATTTTGAAACTGACATAACTTGGGAATGAATCACAATATGATCGCACTCAGGAAGCTCCTGTTTGGGCAAAATTCACCATGCACTGAACCAGCCTTCCCCAATACTAAAATGGTTGGTTATCTTTAGCTTAGCTTCAGTTTATGGAGTGTTTGAATCTTACATCACTTTGTGATATACTTATCAAACATGTAAATCATGCTTGCCCTGCCTCTGTACCCTCCCCGTTATGCCTTACTCAGGAATGGTTGCCGTCATGTCAGCTTCCATGCACTAGCAGAATCTGATAAAATAGGAATTTACTCTAAATACGTGCTTATGCGAATGGCTTACACATAACTGGTTATATGCTTCACAGCCATAATACTTTTCCTAAAGTGTCTGTTCACATACATCTTATATTGCTTATTAGCATGCAGTCTGAGTAGGGAATTACCCTACCGTCATTTGCTTTCCAATTAAGTTCTGCTGGGAAGTGCCAATTCACAGTGGCAATCTTTTAAAAGATCAGAATAGAGATGTAATCTGCATCCACGTTTCATCCTATTCATTGAATGTCACTAATCGTATTAGTAAAAAACCAAATATATCCATCCAGTTAAAATTAAATCAAATACAGTACTTAAAATGTAATTTTTTACTTTCAAAAACATTTTGTCCATTATAAAAATGAAACTCTTTATAAGAGCATATTATAAATATGACACTTTAGTGATCCTTTAAATCAAATCCTTACAGACTGCAGAACATGTTATTGTAGCAGCCAATTTATACTTCTTATTATTAAGTCTCACTGTGTTATTAATAACAATATGTTTCTGTTTTTTTTTTATACATTCCTATTGATTGTTCTGTACATTATGTCTCCTGCTGTACCGAAGAAAAAATCAAGAGTATTGCTTCAGAAAAACTTCTCATCAACTAAACTATTAAAATACAAAGGAATGGAGTCAATAAATAATGAGAATCAAATCCTTGTGATTACATCCTTAAATTGTAAAGTGCTTTGGATCCCAGGTCTGTCAGTCATTGCTTAATCAATATGTGGTACCCGTACATGTACAAAAACTGCTCTATATTATTTATAGCTTGCAATTTTATGCACACGTAAAGTAAAGTATAAAAATATAAAGTTACTGTTTGACAATGTTTATTGAATTAATACTTTGAAAACTAAGTATAGCAGAAGAAACATTGAAACATAAGAAAAAGAAACATAGTTAAGGACCAAAAATCTGATCTAGTTTGCAAATGATTTCTATTTAATAGCAGATTTATGATTTGTATTCAGGCAAATGGAGAAATGAACAATCCCACTGTAACTTTTTCTGCCACGTTAATGTAAGTTTTTGGAGCTATTAATCACTAATTTTACTAGGCAAAAAAAGCTGTCACATATTATAATTGTCTAACTACGAATTGCAAAGCGAGGGACGCAGTTTGGTCTGCAAAAGCCTTGCAATGAGCGTCGAAGGTCCTCACGCTAAAAAATGGATAAAACAACATTATTTGCCTTACGATTTCATGCCCATCATTTTTTTATGGACAAGTTGCTAGTTTTTATAATAAAAGAAAACAAAACCTTACTCGACTTCAGTATCAGTTTAAGTTTACTTAATTGCTGTGTTTAATTTGCAATACATTTATCAATTTGTGCTTTTCTCTATGTTCAGTAAAATTGATATATTATAGCTATTCTCCATGATAAACGTTGATATAATTATAATATATAATATATTTTGCATGCTTTTTAGTAAGTGCACAACACTTATTGAACTCATGAACACAAAGGAATTCTCAGTCTGATGTTGAATTAATAAACAGAATTATTTGATACCATAAAATATCTGGAATTTTGCCACACATTTTGGAACTTTGTCAACCTGACAAGTTCATCTCTAATATTTTATATTTTCAGGTCTTTTGCCTAAAACAATTTTTACAGAATACCTTTTGCAGACTATTTGTGTATAGCTTGGAGCACAAGTGCGCATCTACTGAATAGTGCCGGGTATAGGTAGTAGGGCAGATAGTGGAGGAAGAATGTGTTATATCGTTGGAACTTTTGATATTTGACACCAACCCTCTTCTTTGCACATGCTCAGAAGCAGTCAGCTTGCAAGATTATCTGCAAGCTCTGCTCCTGTACAAATGTAAATGCTACTCTTACACATGTAATTGTCACCAAAGTAGCATGGGTGCTTGCATGAACCATTCAAAATCTAATTAACATCTAGCTTTATTACGCATAACTGCCTAATTATGCTCTTAGTCATATCCCAGATTTTCATACATATGTTTTCATATCATGCAGAGGTCCTTTCAATGCAACCTGAAGGAACCAAAAAAAAATGCCCAAAATCGTATTAAAACACGGATATTTTTTCATAGACCACAATCAGTTTGCTGCAATATTGAGCCTGAATCCTTTCAGGCAATTGTAAATCATGATTGGCCTTTTGTCAATATCTAATGATTTTTCTCACATTTCTGCTGAACCCATCTCTTTGAAATCTGCTGGATAGTAATCAAACAAAAAAGGGTTCTTAAATGGATCTCCACCTCCTGCAGTTTCAGTGCTTCCAGTTTTGAGGGAATTACAAATTATATATTTTCTCAACATTATAGCTATAATGTTAAACAATATTTCCAAACTGCCCATGCCCTCCATCTTCCAGTAAACTGATGCCTTCACTCAGCCAGCCATGAATCCACCACATAGAATCATGGGAAGACTTGTCAGCATTTGAGGTAGCACCTCTGAGGCCATTCTTCATCTGTGACACACTCAGAACTGCATTCAGAACACCTCAGCAGGTATGGAGAAGACTATGGAAACTGTGCCATCCCTGGAGCCAATATGCTTATTAATATCACTACTGTATGCATGTTATTATATCTTGGCAGATAGAAATATTCTGACTTTTTGTTTTCAATTTTTAACTGTTTCCTATACCCTGCTCTGCTGTCCCCACCTTCCCCCCCCCCAACCTTCCCCCATTTATGGCTGGCATAATTACCTCAAATCTCCTCCCCCCTCCTCAAATACCTTTTATTCTATGGTGTCTCTCTCATTCCTTCCTAACTCTCCTATCTTCCTGTACTGTCTGACCCCAATCCATTCTCTCTCTCTCTTTCTTTCAGTGCAAATTTACTCTGGTTTTAAGGCCTACTTCATCTGTGACAAACTCAGAACTGCCCTCCCTCCCTTCCCCTCACCCACCCACCCCAACTCAGATTAAATTTATAGAGCCATAGAAAACACCTGATTTCCTACTTGCAGATATATCATCTCAACACTAGGGGTCAGCCAACATACTACTCTTTCACCTCAGATCCATCCCCTCTCCCTCTAAAATAAAACTCTTTCTATCTTTCACTTACTTCCTTGCCCTTGCTATTCCTTATTTGTTACTCTTCCCCAGTTCTCTGCCCTTTAATTCCCTTTAGATTGTAAGTAGCGAGTTTCTAGTCTTGTAGGGTGCTTTGGGATAAAGCACTTTCTGCTAAGATTCTAAGCTCAAAACAGGGCTCTTCAACTTTTTTAATTTTGTTAAACGTGTATTTCCCTTGTTCTTATCCCCTGTACAGCGCTACGGAATATGTTGGCGCAATACAAATAAAAGATAATAATAATAATAATTCTGAGATAGGAAGTATCCAGTTAAGTACACACTGGTGATCCCAGTCATAGCATTATTTAAAATGATAGGTAATAATAAGTACATTTTCCTACAGAAAATGTACTTTGAAAGTTGCAATTTTACTTGTCAGTCACCCTTTCTGATCCACCTACTAACAACACAGTCATTGCCAATAATTGCCTGCTTCCCCCAGGGCCTCTAAAAAAAACATCAATGAATTGTATATTATTTCATGGAGATGAATTATAAACTTTCACCAGATTGAGGGTGCATGTGGATGTTTAATAACATTATATATGAATAGAAGGTAAAATATCACACTCATTATTCTACCCCATCAGGTGGTTATAATAAGAGTGCAATGTGCAGCTTCAATACATTGTGACCTATAACATATTACAGCTTAATAATAAGCAATGCTTGGCTGACATTTCAGATGTTTATTAGCTCCTTTGGAAATTACTTTATGCTTCATAAATAAAACCAGTTATAGTCCATATCTAAAATAGCTAGGACAATGAGTGATATATCTAATTGCTGTTTCATGGTAAACCTTAATATTTATTCTTTATTTAATACTAACATGCAAAACTATAGAGGAATATGTTTAAGATATTCAAAATGTTTTTTTAATGTTTAAGAAAGCTGTCCAACACGGAATACATGCTACCACTAGACTGTTCTCATTCAAATTATTCTAGAAAATAGGAAAAAAAACATCCTGGGATACATAATGTGAGGAAAAACCAACATGTGAGCTTCAGAACAAATTTACAGTGTGTTTTATATTTTATAAAACACTTTCTCAAATTTATTAAATGCTGATAGATTTGAAATGCTAGCTTTTTTACAGAGTATTTAATTTAGTTGAGAAATCTTTAATTAATATGTGAAATAAACTCATCAGAGGAAAGACTGACTAATATATTGAGGCAAGAAATAATCCAAAAAAGAAAGGGGGTGAGGGCAACCCCCTGTCCAGAATATATGAATTGGGGACACACAAAATAGCAAAATTAAACTTAGTCATGCATTGCTGGAGTTTGCCCGGGCTATGGAGCAGTATTTCTCTCCCACGAAAGCTTTGAGCCAGGAAAGCTTTTACTCCCCAGCCTTTTCAACAGCAACCCTGGCAGGATGCAATGGCAGTCAAGACTCAAAAGGCTACCTGGCAGAAAGCAGCAGAAAGAGTATTTACACAAAGGTACACAGGCCATTCAATAAAAAAATGGCTACTATACTTTTTCCGGCATGTATTTTTGCATCACAACACCTATTCTGTTTTGTTCCAGTCTTAACTTATCTCCTTCTCACTTTCTACTTCCCCTGTCAGTCTTCTGCTTCTTACCATTCCCGAATTTCTTTTCCCTTCCACTTCTTTCCCCTCATCATCCATCTACCACCTTCCCTCACACTCACTATTTTCCTCTGGAAAAGTATCATGTAGTGATTAAAAGTGGAATGGACGTGAGGATAGAGGAAGCCTGTGTTATGCAGTGAAAAGATAGTGAGTTAGGTGGAATACTGTGTTATGCCGTGATCTGATAGTGAGGTGGTAGGAAGTCTGTTTAATGCAGGGATATGATAGCGAGGTGGGAGTTAGACTGTGTTATGCAGTGATATGATAGTAAGGGGGGCCTGTGTTATGCAGTAATATGATAGCGAGGTGGGAAGAAGACTGTGTGATGCAGCAATATGATAGGGAAGAGGGAAGAAGCATGTGTCATGTAGCGATATGATAGTAAGTTGGGAGGGAGCCTGTGTTATGCAGTGAAATGATAGATAGGAGAGAGAAGCCTGTGTTATGCAGTTATATGATAGTGAGGTGGAAGGAAGTCTGTTTTATGCAGGGATATTATAGCGAGTGGGAGTTAGACTGTTTTATGTAGTGATATGATAGTAAGGGGGAGCCTGTGTTATGCAGTGATTTGATAGCGAGGTGGGAAGAAGTCTGTGGGATGCAGCAGTGTGATAGTGAAGAGGGAAGAAGCATGTATCATGCAGCGATATGATAGTGAGTTGGGAGGGAGCCTGTGTTATGCAGTGAAATGATAGCAAGGAGGGGGAAAGCCTATGTTAGGCAGAGATATGATAGTGAGGTGAGAGAAAGCCTGTGTTATGCAGTAATGGGAAAGTGAGGAAGGGGTAGCCTATGTTATGCAGTGATATGATAGTGAGGAGCCAGACACCTGTGTTATATGGTGATATGATAGTGAGGAAGATGGAAGCCTGTGTTATGCAGTGATATGATAGTGAGAAAGGGGTAAGCATGTGTCATGCAGTAAATGATAGGTGGGAGGAAGACTGTATTATGCAGTAATATCATAGTGAGCATGGAAGAACCCTGTGTCATGCAGTAATATGATAGTGAGGACGGAGGAATCTTGTTATGAAGTTTTGTTTTCCTGCCCAGGGCACATTTGCATCCTTTAGCCATTTTGTATATAGAACATGTAATTCCCAGGCTTGACCACAAGATGTCACTGCAGGACCTTAGGCTTTACAGGCCTTTGTCTATGTTGGGTGGGCAAGCTATGATTTAGTCATGCTAATCTGGGTGGGGGATTTTATATATATTATATATTAAAATGTGCTCTTCTTTAGGACACATAGACAATGGTGTGTTTCATTTTGCTAGGCTATTGATCCTGATATGACTGCTAAGCACAGGCGGCCCATTCCTTCAACGAAGATCGCCTATTTAGTGGGGAATTCCTGTGATCAAAGGCAGGGATTGTCTGTTGCTAAATAGACCCACTTTTTGGGATCTTCACACCTGTGTCATGCAGTAATATGATAGTGAAGAGGGAGGAAGCCTGTACCATGAAGTTATATAATAGTGTGTTGGGAAAACATTTGTTCTGTAGTGATATGATAGTGAGGTGGGAGGATGCATGTGCCATATAGTAATATGATAGTGGAATTATACATTAGCAATACATGAACAGTAGATTTCAAGCCATGTCTGACTACAACACAGATACATTCTGTCTGCTTCGCATACATGTTGTTTATTTATATGTATATAATTAAGAACAAGGGGAACACTGTGACATGTCTAGAAGCATAAACTTTTATGTAGCATATCTTGCTCCCTTCTCTCCCTCTTATCCTTTCTGTTTTCCTCCCTCTAGTCTCCCCATCTCTCTCTCTCTCTCCCACAACCCTTCTCATACACACACTGTTTCTTTCAACTTTATCACCCCCAGATGTTTTGTGCTCCTACTCCCATTTAGTTGTTTTAAAAGTCATGAATTCACTCATAAAAATACAGTTTCTTGTCTTTTTTTGTGAGCAGGGTTTCCCATACACTATGGTAATGAGGATGCAACAATGATGTGTGTGTGTAGTACATTCCCTGCTACCCAGCATAGATATGTAATGTTTGGAAGCACAACTTTTCTATCATCCTGATAGACAAACACCTCTAGCAGTTTTATCAAGGATAGACACATTTGTAACATGTGTTTTTAAGAATTCATATTTAAAACAGAGAGTAAAGCAAGGACTCTACAGGTTCTTGTTAAAATCCAACCACAGACAGTGAAGGTGTATAGTAAGGGGGTGTAGTAAGTATCTCATGTACATCCCTTGATTTATTATACACTATTTCCTTTAGAGGAAACCACAGTCCTTTTCAGCTCCTGTAAGTAGAATAGATGCATACTAAATGTGTTCTCCTCAGGTTTGAGCTCCCATCTCTCTGCATCATCATTATTTCCCATTCATCACATAGCATACATTCAAGAGAATGAGCATTTTTGAGGATTAACTGCCCTTTCACATAACCTTTTGTAGTGCAAACTTTTTTT
Source organism: Discoglossus pictus (assembly GCA_027410445.1). NCBI lineage: Eukaryota > Metazoa > Chordata > Amphibia > Anura > Alytidae > Discoglossus > Discoglossus pictus. The sequence continues at coordinate 319,656,765 of CM050166.1, read as the reverse complement.
TTATTTAACAAGTTTTATTTGACGTTTAGAAAAAAAGATACTCAAAAACCTCTGATCATCTGAGCCTTTTCTCAGATTCCCTGAGGGGCTGCCTCAAGTATACCCAGACATTCTGGCCCTATACTGTTTTCACATGTCATTTTAAGGCAGTTTTAATGAATAATTGAACTTGTATTGTTTTGTAGATTACAGAAAAATAAGTAAACATTTCTCTGCTGATTACTTGACATTGCAATGAAAGACAAAATGGTTGATCTTAGGTTTAATTGGTGGGCTTTGGAATATGTTTAAAGGTCTTAAACCCTAAGATATCTGCATATCCATTGTAGGTATCTTCTTACAGTTGTCATGCAGTTCACTATTTTAGCTCTTCCATAAAGTTGCATAAAGCATGCATTGATTCCAGCTTGGTACAGAGGTGCTAATTCAATTCCCTGGTAGTTTTTGAGCCTGTAAAATGGCAGCATTTAGCAACTACCCTGTGAAGTGTCTTATCCTGTATTTATCCTTGTCAATGTGCCTTAAGTTCAGAGCACTGTTCCTCTTTGCCAATACAGACTGCACCAACTCTTTGGTCATTATTAAAATCCGTTAGTTGCCTCGTGTTGCTTTGAAAACTATCACATATCAAAGAGCTAATCGTGAGATCTCTACGGCTAAAAGGTTCACCATTACAGCTGCTTTTGTAATTGAGAGTTAGTTATTTTAAATTTATACTCTGATTTATACAGTGTTTCCATTATTTTAATTTGTTTATTCTCACGCCATAATATAATCATTTCTACTTCTGTGGTCAGATAACACAGTAAATGTGGGTGTAATTGAACATAACTCTCATTTACCTGGGAATATTATGAGCCGTTATAATTTCCACCATTTTATTGACAAGTAGCCTTAGATTGCCAGATATGCTAGTTTGATGATGGCTGTTTTGTATTTTCTTTAATGTCTGTCCTAATTGCAGCTTTTTACACAGTGCTTCTGGCCTTATCAGTGCCTTTGTAGAAACATATAAACCAATCTACACTTGCAGGTGGATGTGATGCACCTTTTGGGAATAAATTGTATATGAAACGTTTTGGAAAACAAAGTAAAATTGTAACCTTCGGCAACATAAATCATTAATTTAAAATTAGCGTAAAGAAAAGAGGTGGAACGTGTCAGTATAGTTAAAAGAGAAGCATTTAACATGGTTGAAACATGACGTAGCTCAGTATAAAAATCTAATGTGTCTGCTCTTTGAGATATCAGATTAAAACGTTTACATGTTCATGAGATGCATTATAGGCTTCTTTTTCACACTATTTGAAGTAGAATTTGATACAAACTAAACTGACACCAGAATCATCTAATTACTTAAAATTATACCTGAAAAAAGCTATTTTTTGTTCAATTAACTAAAAATGAATAGTTTGGATTACTGTCCTGAGGAAAAGGGTATTCACCATGTTTTCAACATAGTACGATCTCAAACTAATAACCATCTTCAGTAACCTGAATGGAAAGTGAATAGGAAGTTATTTACTTTACCAAGTAACATGATAGATAATGAGATTTAGCACATCTGTAATTTAAGCTGTTCAGAGGCAGATGAGGGCAATATTTCAATTGATTGAGGTATTTCCATTGCATCATGTGCCACATAGGTGTAATTTGTTGAAGATATGTAGTAGCAACTCCACCAGCTCAATGAAAGGACTCCCCAAAATCAAGTAACTGCCTATACTTTGTACTAATACATTTTATGAGGTAAATAATTCTTGAAATATCCAGCATAGATTGTGCTGCATTATTATGCACATGAGAGGCACCTGAATACTGATTAGCTACTTATATGTGCAAATTAATAACACAATTGGCAAACTCTATATGTCCCATTTGTATCACACAGTTAGATCCCTTTCCCCATTCTCATGAAACACTCTACAAATTAACATAAGGAGGCAGACATCGACATAAATGTCTCAGAAATGTTTTATTATGGATAAAATGTCCACTAAAATGTAATGACAGCTTTCAGTGTACTTTAAGATGAAACTTCTTGTAGGGGTGCCAGTTTCCTTTTAAAGTAGTATTTATATTGTGTTTCAAGTTTCCTTTAAGCTAGATGGAATGCAGATAGACTGTGACGGGTTTAAATGGCCACAGATATAGTTGTAAAATGGTGTCGATTTACATCATGTTGGTGGTAAAATGTAATTTCTCAATTGGTATTTTGTTGACAGGTGTAGGAAAAACTGAAAAATGTTATAGCATTAGTTGATAAAGTGTTGTTGTTGGGGACAAATAGCTCCTCGCCCGACCACAAAATTGAAAGGGCAATGTAATCCTTTCTGAAAAACAGCAGAGAAGGGTCTATCAAATATCGATAGATTATATACCGTATTTTTCGCCGTATAAGACGCACTTTTTCTTCCCCAAAACTGGGGGATGAAAGTTGGTGCGTCTTATACGGCGAATATACCTTTTCAAACTGCCTCTGTCCTCTTGATTTCACCCCAGCGCTTCCTACCAGCATTGCGTCGGCCGGTGCGTCCTAGTGACGTCACACACGCAACGCTGCAGTACACGTGGAGTGCTGGTAGGAAGCGCTGGGGTGAGATCAAGATGGCACAGATCAGAAGAAAGGTGAGGATCAGGGGGATCAGGGGGGTCAGGGAGGGTCAAGGGCTCCCAAATGCTGCAGTATATGGATGTGTATGTGTGCATGTATGTGTGTGTATATATGTATGTATGTGTATGTATATTTATGTGTGTATGTATATGTATGTATGTGTATCTATAAAGGTGAGGATCAGGGGGGTCAGGGAGGATCAGGACGGTCAGGGAGGATCAGGAGGGTCAGGGAGGGTCAATGGCTCCCAAATGCTGCAGTATATGGATATGTATGTGTATGTGTGTGTGTGTATGCATGTGTGTGTGTATGTATATATGTATGTATGTGTATGTATATTTATGTGTGTATGTATATGTATGTATGTGTATCTATATATATATATATATATATATATATATATATATATAATTTGTGTGTAATGTAGGTGTGTATCTGTGTGTAAAGTGTATTTGTGTTTGATTCAGATTTTTTTTTTTCTTGTTTTCCTCCTCTAAAAACTAGGTGCGTCTTATCTGCCGGTGCGTCTTATAGGGCGAAAAATACGGTACATAAAAATTAAGCCTTTTGTATATGTCGGGCATTACTCAATTAACCACTTCTTTCATATATGTGTAAAGAGACATATTTCCATTATACACATCTTAAATTATGTCTTGGTCCTAACCAATTGTAATAGGATAAGAGAAGTTTAAAAAATAAACCTTATCTGCCAAGAAGCAGTTCAAAGGCCAAATCTTGGTGAAACTTTAAACAAGGTAAAGATAAGATCATAAAAATACTTGGAGACAAATATGTTAACTGTATTAAGATAAGTTTCTGTATTGAGGGACCTTCTTTTCTTTGAGCTTCCCTGACCAAAAGAAAAATGTAACGCAATAAAAAAGGCACACACAAAAAAATCATCCGCATTTTAAGTTTGTTAGGTAGGTTGCATTGCTTCTTCATCATTATTATGTTGACATTCTCTACTATTACTACTCCTCATTCCTTCCTCTCTCAGGGTGAACATACCTGAGTATTCTACTTTGGTGAAATAGAAAAAAGCAGAGGACAAATGGAGGCAAAAACACAACAGAGATATGTGTGGGAGGACATTTCCGACAAATACTGACACAACTTCAATGATATAGGGGCCATTATACTGATGGGATACTTCAGGACACAGAGAGAGAATACAAAATCAATCAGAGTTTTGGAAACTTAACATATGGATTAAATTGTGAACAGGAATTATCTTCCATCATAGAAAGTGGATCCTCTCCTCTGTGAAATGTTGCATTAATATTTTTCACACTCAGTGAGACTTCCTCTTTTCACTGATGCGATAATTTAAACCTTATCCATAATCGGATCAATTTCAGTCTAGTCATCTTGCCTATATGTACGGAAAGATTTCCAGATTTCATCTGAGAACTTGCTTTGAGGAACGGGCTATAATCTTGGAGGCTTGCAATCTAATCGTGTTGTATGTTAATAAAGTTCAGTAGAGAAGTAGAGTAATACAAGAAAAATAGGTCATGATTTGAAATTTGATCTAGTTGGGAGATGTAGGGATAATATTGCAGTAACTGCTATAAAATTATACTGAGTATTCTCTACACCAGATATGAATAGACTGTATAACACAGATTAATGTGCAGATAAGACACCTATATACTCGAATCTGGTAACACATGGAAATGTAGAAACTCGTGACTCATAAACGTATTACAGAACCATAAGCAGAAGAACGGTGTGATTAATTTTTATTGCAGTCATTGAAATAAAAGGATACACTTAACTTTTTATAATGTCTAGTAAGGTAGGATTAGCCATGTAATTAACTTTAAGAGAATTCTGTGTTACTTATATTATCAATGGCTTGAAACCCTGTGTGGAAAAGTATTTATGAAATTCCTTAACGTTAGATTTCTAGCAGTGAAATGTCTAAAAGAAGACTGACAGCGCAAAATTACTGTATCTTGAAACTACACTTGATTCGGATTTAAATGGCCACGGTAGTGTTCATGCAATAGTTGGTAAATTAGCAATAAAAACGTTGTTTGAGAAAAAAAACTCAATACAGCTTTTATAATTTACATTTGAAGTTTACTTTTTCAGGATCTAGCTGATCTTTTTGCCCAAGAGGCTGTTATAAAAGTGTTTAATAGGCCAGCCTATTATCTGAAGTAGCCACAGCAGGGAAGGAGACAGAAAAAGACTAGTTAGTTCTATCTATAATGCAAAATCATAAAAATAAACTATAGAGTGTATACTAATGGGAGACTAAAGTCATACATTTACAGAATGCTCTTTTTGAGAACTGGACATAATAATGTACCAAATCCTTTTAGAAAGTTCAACAAATCAAAATAATGTTCAATCAATTAACTATTATATGCAGCTATATTCAGTATTGGGGGCGAAATTGCTGTGTTAGGTTACTGAAATGGGGAAATTGCAGGGATATTGGTTAGGAAGATTTAAGGCAATCACACTGTTACAATATTTTTCATAATTAAATTACATATCTCAATTAAAAACTGAGCAATATTTTATTTTTACATACCCCCAGTTGACATTTTATTGCCATACATTCAGGGTAAAAGATTAATCAACCTTTGGTTAGAGGGATAGGGTTGGAATAGCATGTGGAAAAAGTACTTTTTTTTAAATTGCTGTTAAATTAACTGAATTTTGAGCTTTTGGAGGTAGTGGTCTTAGGCTGTTTTTTCCCCCAGACCTTACAGAATACATAATAAATGTCACCAGTCAGTGACAATAATTACATGTGCAAAGTTGTGGAATGAATCAATACATTTCCAATAATTGTTCAATATTACATATATAGTTCTTTTTCACCACTTTGAAAACTGTTAAATCTCCATGAGCTGGCAGTCCTGGGTTTGATTTCTCGCATTAACTTTTTCTGTGATATAATATTTTTTCTTTTAAATTATAATTTAAGACACAAAGCACTTCAACAAGCAAATATTTTAGCCTTTAAAAAAAATAATTTTAAATAAAATTCAATTTTAATAATTAATATGTCTGTGATGGAATGGACACATTGATGGTAAGAATCTCAATACTGAGCCCACACATAGGCCCTCATTCAATTGCAACTTGGCCAATTGAATAGGGGTCTAAAAAAGCACATAACATATTTTTTTTAAAGAAGTTTTTAGTTAGTAAATATATATCCAAAAGCAAGATTTTCACTAACTAAAAACTTATTAAAAAAAAATATGCTATGTGCTTATTTAGAGCCCTATTCAATTGGCCAAATCGCAATTGAATGAGGCCCATAGTGTTTTATAAATATACTTATGCTTCTGCCATTGTATATACATACTATTCTATTTATCTATACTAGTAATTAAAAAATGTTTAAAGACAAAACAGAAAATATTTATAAAATGTAATGGGTGGTCTAAGACAGGTTCTGTAATGTTTTTTTTATCGCTCATTTATGGAAATGTGACCCTTAGGAGTTTTGTCAGCCTAAGGGTGATCGGAGCCTCCAGACATGGACTCCTTGCTCAACTACACCTCTCTCCTGTTCAGGGTGGAATGGCCTGGTATTTTGGGGCTGGGTCACGCTAGTAAGTGGGACCAGACTGATGTACTACAGGATATTTCTCCCTGTAAAGGACACAGGTGAGCTAAAATAGGCTGCTCTCTGAGTAGGTAATCAGACCTATAGGACAAACCTACTCAGATGTTGTTCGGTCGCAGATTGAGCGCCTCTGACTTTGTGGTTGTAAAATAATTATTTAAATCATTTCACATAAAGAAAAAAAGAAGAAGATGAATGAGATGTTTCTAAAAACAGGTTTTAACCCACGGCCCTTTTCACTCTGCATAAAATACAATAAGTATGGAATCTAATGAAGTGATAACAAGCGTAGCAGTTACAGCCTTAACCTCGATGCAGATTCTTTTGGGAAGGCTCCATGGTCTATACATGTAATAGCATTACAATGGCTAAGTCAAAAAAATGCATTTACATTCCCACACAATTTTCCACCCTCTGTCATATGGTATATAGAGGGTATATTTACTCAATTGTCCCTTAAATGATATGCTACCTATCTGTAAATCTGTCTCATTTCCAGGTAATGTACTAAACATTGAATCAAACAGCTTAGCTAATGCATTGTGAAGCATCATCATCTGATTAATAAAAGGTGTTACTGCTACAAATACGCTCATGTTCAGTCACTGATCCTCAGGCAACATCTGGCTGGGAACATTAAAATATTCATGATCTGGGTTATAAAATGTGTCTCTAGCTGATCCAGGGTTCCAATGGCTACTTAATATGGCTCAATGCAGAATTGCTTGTTTTGAGTAGTTTAGTAAGTGTAGCGTTCCTAATTATTACAAAGGACCTATTGCTGTAGTGCAACAGCACAGTAGCCTAGTGCTTCTGACTGATTTGACTTGATTACTTGTTCAGCCATTATGGGACTTTACACAGCTACTAAACAAATACTACATCACATATTATAATTGTCTAACTACGATTCGTCGTCACACTGCGTTGCGTAGTGCGTACGACTTAGCGATGAGCGCTGGGTGCAGCGAGGCGAGCCGTTTAACCGCTCTGTTACGTAGTGCGTATGACTTAACGAGGCGAGGCGAGACGTTAAATCGAAGCACTTTGGCAATGAGCGCCGCAGGTGCTCATTGCAGGCAAGCCTCGCTTAGCGAGGCAAGCCGTTAAACCGTAGCACTTAGAAAAAAAATACGAGATGACAAAAATTACGAGATAAGCGGCGGAACCAAAACACTAAAAAAAACACTAAATACACCCTAAAAAATAAAATAAAGGTCACTTACAGCATGGGGAACCAGACAGGACGTCTGGAAGTGAGTTGGAAATCCAATTTACAGCGATTTAGCCGAGTTACAAAGATCGAAAATTAGCTAAGCGAGAAAAAAATGGCCGCCGAAAAAAATGAAAACGAGGCTATACTACTACAAACTGCGCAAAACACAGTCACAGACGTATGTGTTTGAAAAACAACGAGATAAAGGATGCGGATTAACCGCGCAATGAGTAAAGAGACAGTAGCGAGTACATTTTACGAAACCCAATTACAGATTTACGCATTAACACAGATTTAACGACTTTGTCTCGCGCAACATCGTATTTCCCGCTTAAACCAACGCATTTGATGAAATATAAGTTGCAAGTTACAAACAAAAGAATTTGATAAAAAAAAAATTGTATTTATTTTAAGAAAAAGAAAGGGACAAATGTAGCGTCATGTTGTGTGACAAACAAATTTACTGTTAAACCGTAGTACTTTAGCGGGCTTAGCGGTGAGCGCCGCAGAAAAAATGCCGGACGAACAAAACGAAAACGAGGCTACAGCACTATAACCACGGAAAACAAGTACCGATAATCCGCTGAGACGCATACCACACATTATCCGCCATTTTAGGATAATGCGGAAGTACACAGCTACGTTAACGGTTTCGGATCGCGCACGCACACTATTACACTGCACACATTCATCATGCTTACACAGCACCTCCACACCACTAATGCTGCAGCAACATCAAAACAGATTGTCAGCTCTTCAACACAATGCATAAAAATACGTAAATGAATTTATTAATGTGAATTCTATATTTCAGTAGTACACAGAAAACAACATTAGCTACCTTACAATTCCATATGTATATTAATAACTAAACAACTTTTACAACATACACATCTGATTGCCGTCATTTTTTGACGGGCAATACACTAGTTATTTTATAATATAAGAAAATATTAAAAGTGCTGTTTGTTTCCTCTAGTCATAAGCATACAATAAGTACTCTGTAAGTATAAGTATACTCTATAATATCAATATTAAATCAAAACACCCCATCTATATCCAAATTGTTCTATATAATTATTTTATGGAGACAGATGTTTTGACGGGAAGTTATCCTGAGGCCTTGATATACTCCCCTCCACACACAAACCATTACTTATAATTATTAATCATCGCCCCTGCTTAACCAAGATAATATTATATCAGCAAAAAGTAGCAGCTGCATTTTGGACTTTAATATCTTATTTTTCTTTTCCAACGCAAATAATCGATCTATAACTGAATACAATATACCAGTACATGATCTTCTTCTGATTTTTATGGACTATTTGTTAGTAGGAAAGATTCATTTGCATGCAAATCACAAATCTGCTATGCAATGTATCATTAATTTATCTGTGATGCTCTGCACAATGCTAGAAATCATATAGAACTTTTTTAATATTTTGACTATTACATGGTTTTTAGTCTTATTGTACTTTTATATGTTAATATTTGCCAGAATGTTATGATAGCTTGAAGGATGTTACTGGTTGCTGTGGAACAAATTGCATGTATATATACAGTATATATATATAAATGATTGTTGTGGTGAACTACCTATTGATAATTTCCACAACACAGGCTGAGATCCTGCTCCATGCTGATGATAGCCAGTAAGCTTGAAACAGATGTACATGGATTGGATACTCCGCCTGTGTTTATCCCAACCTTGGCTTTGCATTAAAGCTGTGTAATACAGCATGCATAAGCTTAAAGGAAGCCATGTTTGATGATGGCTATGGAATGAAGAGCGAGGCATTTGTGGGCATGTTTGTGTGTCCCAGCTCAACTTCCCAGAATGCAGTGTAATAACTGTTTTTCTCGGAACTCTGAGCTGGAAGCAGGTTTTTTTACTTGCTTTAGACATTCAAATATGAACACAGATGTACTTTTTATTTACTATATATATATATATATATAACTTATATATATATATATATATATATATATACACTATATATATATACACTGGCCATCATTTATCTCTTGTACCCCTCCCACAATATTTTGCATAGTTACTGAGGGCAGAGCTTGGCCACACAGCCATTGAGCGGTTTTATGTAACACTGTAAATCAAGTGAATGGGGCTGAGTTGAGAAGCGCCTTTTGGAGGCAAGCAGCTGCAGAGCTCCCGCTGTTCTTTCATCATATTCATCCTGATCTGTTAAATGAAATGTAATTATGTAAGGTAATGATATCCAGTCTTAGGCACTGTTTTTCTAGAGATAAATACGTTTAATATGGTTAGGCTTTCTTCATAACTTAGCCCCTCCTTTGACCTTATCAGTTTTGTTGCCCCTTTCTGTACCTTTTCTAGCTTGAAAACGTAATTTTTATGAAAATTGTACTCCATATTGTGGTAAAAGTATGTTTGCTTCCCTTACTTCTAGACCTTTCTTATTGCATGCTGATATTTTACTTGCTTCTGAAGGTGCTGCTTGGCATTGAGCACATCACAAGTACTCCTAAATCTCTTTCTATCCCTGATACCCCAAGAGTTGTTCTATTAAGATTATAGATGGCATGCTTATTTCTCTTTCCCAAATACATAACTTTGCATGTATTTATTTTAAATCTCATATTCCATTTAGTTGTCCATTCTTTCTAATTTATTTAAGTCCATTTGGAGGGAAAGTACATCATTTTTTGATTAAACGACCTTGCACAACTTAGTGCCATCAGCAAAAATGGAGATATTACTTTCTAGTCCTACTAGAAAGTAATTCAAAAATATATTAAAAAGGAAAGGACCCAATATGTAGAGAGCAAATGAGACAGGAAGAGATAGCTATATACACATGGAGAAACAGACAATGAGATACAGAGAGACAGAGAGAGACCATAGAGCAAAATAAAATGTGCCAGAAAGAGACAGAAAAGGAGAGACTGTGACACACACAATGAAAAAGAGGAGAAAAAGAGAAAAAAGAAAGAGAATCAGTGAGAACGATATAGAGGAAAGAGAGAGAAAGAAAAGAGACAGAGGGGAGGTTTAGATGCCAGGAGAAGGGAAATGTAAGGAAAATATGAATATATTAGTTATCTAACCCAGCATCGCTCCCATTCTGCCCATTTTGCACCCCTCCAGTTTATTAATCTGAGCTGATGACTAGATAATCAGTGTTTGCATCCTGCTAAGTGCCAGGATTTGTGAATGGTAGAAAAATAACTCTGTGTAAAAAGCAAAAAAACTTGACATCTGCGACTATATAGAAATTTTGCTGGTGTAAATATACAAATTGACTGTCTACACCTTAAACTGCCAGAGAAGATCAAACATTTGTCTATTGTAAGCTTTACTTAAGGACAATGTGAGATTAATGGACACTGAAGGTGTCCCTTTAAATTTTTAAAACTCCTCTCAGCCACATTTTGATAAAGTACTGTAATTTGTATAATTCACTGTAAAGCACAAACAAAACAATTTATCTAACATGCCTCTTTGTTCAGTTATTTATAGCTTCTAGAGAATAGTTCATTTAATTTGATAAGATTGTCTAAGATACAGGTACATTAATCATGATGGATGCTTGTGAAGCACACCTGGGTTTGTGATTCATTAATATATGTAAATGGAATATATGAGGAACTTCTCTTTAAATGAGGCATTACAAAAAACAAACTAAGAAAACATTACGTATGTTCAGCAAAGCATTTAATTAAGCAAATAAATAGAGTATGTTATTTTTTTTCATTTATCCTCCTGTCCTATGTAATGTTCATACCAATCCGTAAAGGGTGTTTCTTTAATTGTGCCATTGATGAGATAACATATTTAAAGTGCTTATGATAACTTGCATTTTATGAGAAGCAACTGTACAATACATTTTTACATTTTAAAACATGGTTAGAGTGCTGTTGTCTGGCAAACGCATTTTAGATGATGGTTCTTTGCTGCATCACATGTGGCTTGAAGGGAGAGAGTCATTATCGGGCTGCATTTTGCTGAAAAGTTGAAGCTATCTAAATCATTTAAAAACTCTTTAGAGAGCAAAAGAAAGTCTGCTTGGTGATTGAAGGGGTTTCTTCGTAAAGAAGCCATAAAATGGCACCCTAGGTAACGAAAAAAGCTCCCACAGTTACGAGGGAGACATCTTTTTGCTGCTACGTGATGACATGGAATGGAGGGCCAGTGTCTGTTCCATTATGTGCAATTTCTGACTGGTCACACACACTTTGGTTTATTGTCTGGGGAAGTGTTCAGAGTACTACTGATCAATTACGTGACCAGTGGTTATTTCTTACAGGTTTTTACTAAATTTCTAAATACAATGTGTGTTACACATTTAAATGTAAGTTTTTCTAATTCAATTCTTTTTCTTTTAAATTATCCACAATTATCCCTAAAAACTAGAAAAACATATTTCCTTTCAGTATTGCACTATGTGATAAGAATAAGAATAAAAAATAAAATGTGCAGTAATAATATAGCAATTACTCCTGTCCCATTTATATGTTCCCGAGGCGTAGTGCATTGAAATATTGATTGTACAGCCTTCAGTTTACTGTATTCAGCCTTTTCAGTGCTACTTATAATGACAGATATTCTTCCTTCTCTGCAAAAGGTACTGATAAATGTGTCCATTTTGTTGTAACAGCGCTATGAGTGAGTACTTCAAATTTAGGCGTCAGTTTCATATAAAGGCAAAGAGAATATATTTTACACCTATGTTTATATTTATTTCATGTAGATAAGATGGGTGCTTATAAAGGTATATGGTTTAACAAGGACTTTATCTAATTTTGGGAACACTGTGGATTACATGAATAATATAACTGTTTTGTATAGTGAGACATACTGTTATAAAAACGGTTAAATTAATTAATTACAATATTGTTATTCATAATCATATTAATTATGATTATAATAATTATTCTAATCTCATCCCATGAAATTTCTGTCTTCTATGGAAAAACAAATAAATATATATATATATACAAGAGGCGTTCCAGATTTATGGTTACAACATGTGCATTTATTAGAACACAATACTTAATACAAATACATTAATAATATATGATAATATTATGGAAACAACATCTCTTAACTTAGCAGAAAGGCATTCTAATCACTACCAATTATGTCCATGTGTGTGTGTGAAGTATAATACTTTACCAGGCCTTCACAGTGTAGTGAAGAGAGCTCAGAGAGTTGTGTATTGCAAAGAGCCAGGAAGCCAAAGAGAGAGGCAGAGCCCCACTTCGAACTCTACTTAAATAATATTAATCCCACCCCCATACTCATGATCTTTACTTCTTATTGGTCAATTAGGTCACATGTCCTTCACAAAGTCCTCTTCACTGGTCAGCTGTCCACACAAAGGATTCTTTCAGCCACATGGTAAACTAGAGAGATCCGGTCACACACCCATGCGTTCAAGAATACCATATATGGTCTTCTGCTAATTCTCTGAATTAGACTGTACTTAGTCCAGGCTATCGCCATCATGTGGTTGTATAACAGAATGCACAAACAGAGTGCACCTACAGTATATGTGACAGCTCAATTCTATATTAGATCTGATAATTCTGTAATCCATAATCCTTGACGCCAGGCCGCTATTACACATACCTATGATGTTGTATCTTTGTTAATGAAATGCAATATAAATAAAGCTTAAAAATGTATTGCATATGTCACATTTAAGCATATAAATATATCAATAGAGATTTCTTGTAGGTATTGTTTGTAACATTTATAAAAATGCTAATGTCAGCCAGGCCAGTGGCGAGCAAGATTTTGGTCCTCCCTACACACATTTAGCTGGGCCCCCTTGTGCCATTTCCCGTTCTAATCCTCCCTAAAGGTGTTGGTGATCTACCCCAGACTGAATCACTATCTGCTGTCACCATATAAATCCTCACTTAATGTCCCCATTCATCTATTTCTTCTTTCTTCTCTTCATTTCCTTTAGCAATGTACATTATCGCACATTTTCTTCCAATTTCAGAATTATTTCATGGCCCCAAGTTAAAGCCCCCAAGCCCAGCTCCCTCACAAGGGTCAGTCTTGATTTGTGCAATAATGCAGTTTTTCAGTATATGTATGTACTTATCCCACCTCAAACAGTGTGTCTTATAATTATAAATCTAGTATAATGTTGATGGTTTGAGGAGACCAGCTATAAAACTAAATTTGTAGATATATGTTTATATAGCTTAGTTAGTTTTGGCCAGTGATTGACTTAACCCAAATGTAGATTTAACACATTTACAGAATAAAATAAATTGTAGGAAAGATTAAGAAGAGGTTATAAGTAAAATTGATGACAATTATAAAAAAATAATTTAACGACACACCCATAGTTGAAAAAAGTATGGAAAGAGTGGAATAAATAATAAAAATAAAATATTGGTTGGCAAAGTTGACAGGGAGTGGGGCTTTATCGTTCAGATACATAGCCTTTTTTTTAAAATAATTAAAAAATAAATATATTCTATTAATATTTGCAATGGGGGAACACAATAATTTTCACCAGAGAGATCTCTGTTAATCTACAATGCCTGAAATCAGAGGCACCTATCTCTGTGAATCTATTTATTTATACTATGATTTTGACTTTACATGGGATGATAGAAAGTATCAATGCTCTATGTTTACTGCAAAATAATTCCTGTATTTGAGGATTTCTAAGTACGATTTAATGTAATGTGAGCTGTTTGTGACCATGTTTAGTGTCACATTCTATATATTTTGTTGTATAAATGACCATCACCTTACACCAAAAAGCAATGAATATTTGAAATAAGCTACTATAAGCCATAATTATTAGGGTTTACATCATAGGGTTTCCCCATTCATCGTTATAGTCAATTGCTTTGTTGGCGGTATTCATAAGCAATTTTTGGTAACATTACAACTGGTACATGAGACCCTGTTTTAAATGATTTTAAGTTTGAGGCGTGATTTACAATTAAAATAAAGATATATATCTGAATTTGTAATTAATATTCAAGCACTTGGATATCTGTTAACTGACTTTGTTTATTTAACTCAAACTTCCTATAGTAGTTGTTTGTTTCTTAGTCACTATCAACTTGTTCATTATTACATGTTCATGTCTAAATTATGGCTTAAACAATAGGAAATAGAAAAAACTCACATTGTTGTGTGCATCTTTGTCTTGGTTTTACTGTCTATGTTTATGTTTATTTCCTTGGAAAATTCTTCTTTATATTTCCATGATCCTATATATGCTATATCCTTCTGGGGCATGCCTAATATATCAATCTTTCACTACCTGTGAACAATGAGCATGGTATCATTGGACTTGATGATAAATATTAAATTAAAGTTAAATATTGATGTTGTAATTATCTGTTTCCTTTAATTCAGCAGAAAAATGTGATGAACCACTGGTCTCTGGACTACCCCATCAGTCCTTCAAAAGCTCATCTATGAAGGCTGGCAGTTATGCTCCTGGTTATGCCAAGTTGAATCGACGAGATGGTATGTCCAATATTTCTGTTACCTTATGTTACGCTTTCAGGCTTCACTATCCATGTTATTGTTGGGTATGTTTTTCACTAATAATTGCTAATTACACATTGGTTCATTGGTTGTAGTATTTTTATTCTAAAGTCATATTAAATTGAAAAGACTGGGCCCATGCTGACATTGATAAAGTACTTGCTCTTACCTATTGCTAATTAGACCATATTTGGAATGTAATGTCGCTGCAACTATTTCCACAAAACATATCATCTTATTAAAAACTATACCTCTTACAGTTTATTATGTCTAAGAAGTTGAAGATAGCTTGATATTGGAATAAACAAGATGTTCCGGAATGCTCTGAAGCTCAACATTTAATTTCCTGTATTGCCAAAAAAGAGTTTACAAAATAGTAAACAAAACTGAATATTATTATACAGTATGGCAGCCCTGGCATTCCTATTTGGGAACATTATTGAAAATATCAGTTAAAAAGAAATATAATTTTAAACTAAGACTAAAAAATATATATATATACCACATGTGCTTAGCATTTCTCTTTTATACTCCTTATATGGGTAATGTTACATAAATATATTGATGATATATACATTTAATCATATTATAACAATAGGTGAAAGGAGGTATGAGAATGGTGACAGGTAGATAAGGAAACTCAAGGTATATCAGCATTTGGATTATTACATTTAAAACCCTATGGGCCTAATTCAATTGCGATTTGGCCAATTGAATAGGGCTCTATATAAGCACAAAGCATATTTTTTTACAGAAGTTTTTAGTTAGTGAAGACTTTGCTTTTGGATAGAAGTTTACTAACTAAAAACTTCTGTAAAAAAAAATATGCTCTGTTCTTATATAGAGCCCTATTCAATTGGCCAAATCACAATTGAATGAGGCCCTATAGGTATACGTGTATTTTAATTATGTTTAAGCGTTCTTTATCATGTTTTGGATTTTTATGGTTGTTATTATCTGTATGTTCTTAATATAACACTTTTTAAAAAGTATTAAAATACATTAGGAAAATTATATATATATCTGCTTTGAAATAAAATAATAAAAGGTCATGTTCAACAAATGTGACAGTGACTACACAGTGGTAGTTTCAGTGTATTTTGTCAGAAAAATAGCTTCATTTATAGCCTGCAGTTATGATTCTATAAATATAATGGTTTGATTGGATTAGAGGTGAGATCAATAATTAATTTTGTAAGGAAACTGATATTTGTCAGACTGTTAATAATGTACATTTTCTGAATGCTGTGTTGCTCTGAAAATGGAAATAACCTGCAAATTAAAAGATTTGCAGCCTAAGAAAACAATAATTGCCATTTGTTATATGGCAAATAGACATAACAAATATTTATGAACAGACTGCATTAGAGATAAGTAAAGTATAAGGAAATGGTTATTAAATGTACTTAGCCTTATTAAATTGCGATTTGCCCAATAGGGCTCTATATAAGCGCAGAGCAAATGTTTTTACAGAAGTTTTTAGTTAGTGAAGACCTTGCTTTTGCATAGAAGTTCACTAACTAAAAACTTCTGTAAAAAAAAGTATGCTATGTGGTTATATAGAGCCCTTCAGATTTGCCAAATTGCAATTTAATAAAACTGCATACCTAGTAGACATATAACTTACATATCTATATCTCAGCACATAGTAATTGGACGCCTTCCTTTTCATGCCTAATCAAGCTACACATGTGATTCCCATAACTGGAATGTCCAGAATGAGTCCCAGGAAATCTCTTGTGATTGGCTGAAGCTTTAACAATGGGAACCACATTTGCAGGTGATTAAGTACGGGAATGAGGCAATAGCTTCAGATTCACAAATTGGGGTGCAGATTCACAAATTATCACAAAAATCTCAATGGTCACTACTACCTGTGCATCATTGCCATATGAGCCTGTCGGAAGTATGCTGCATGTAAAGAAAACATAGCCCAGATCTTCTTCACAGTATTCACTATTTTCTTATGGCGATTGATACATATCCAACTTCTTCATTGGGATGATGGTGAAGTTCCTCTTCCCATGATTATAACTAAATTTATATTTTAATATTTGTTGCATATTATAATAAAAGTCTGTATATGCATATCATGTAATAACAACCTCCGAATCTCCCATTCATTGTATTATAATAGAAAATTATAGGGTAACCATATTTCAATCTTTTGACTTGTATTATAATATAAATATATGGAGAATATGGTTAAGTAAAGTATGGCTGAAAATGTAAAAAAAATTGCTAATCACTGCATCCTGTGACCCCTTATCTTACTCAAGCTACCTTTATACTTCCTGGTGAGACTGGGGAATTTTAATTTTTATATGCTGGGGGTAAATTTTTTATTTACATTTAGTAACTGTTCCCTAGAATTAAAATGGATCATTTATTATGATTATTATTACCCTTTTTTATGTAGACAGTAGAAGATTCCATTACGCTAGAGACAACATAATATATGGGTGCAGGGAAGAAATCTTTAGTAATTTTTATTCTTTAAAATGTTATTTTATGTCCCTCTAACATAAATTATAAGCGTTAAATGTACAGATATATGAACAGTAAAGTGAAATGCCACATGCCTAATAACTCATAATGAGTGGCTTACAGTAATTGCTGACAATTGCCTCACAGCATCTGAACATCATGATGTCACACAGAGAACTTACATTTAATATCCATTTATGATGTCACTGCATGGCAACAACTCGGTGGACAACAACTCAAAGCTGCCACAAGCCAGGTCTCCAGGTGAATTATTGACCTGTCGTATGTACCTAGAGAACTACATCTCTACTGAATCATCTCTAGCTTGAAACTATATAGCAGTTAGAGAGAAAAAAACAAGTGGCCCATCCTGCTGGTTGCTGATACTTGGAATTTTGCTGCTAAAATGTAAGTTAATTAAATAATTTTGACCTGCAAACTTGCATTATGGAAAAATCTTCTCTAGTATGGGCTGGGAAATAAGTACCAATAAATAACATTTGAAAGGTATTTTGGCAATGATAGTTGAATCTTCCCCTGAAAATGTGAAACTTAGAGCACCGTGGTCATACAGTGCTTATTTAATAAATGATTAGCAATAAAATCACTATTTCTATGGGGGGAAAAAAACAATATTTATTTTTAAACTTACATTTGAGCAGATCTGCCTTTCTCACCTCCATAGCAGGTGTCCAGGGGTGGGAGAAGATCTTCCCAGGAGACAGTCCTGATTGAATTCTTTATTTGCATCCTGGACAGGTAACATTACCACTATAGTAAAACCTAGACTGGTCAGATATGTTTAGGACTACTGCGGTGGAGCTCTGCTATTACTCAAAACACTAATCTTCACATTTAAGTACAAACACTGAATTTATTTTCATGAAACACTGATCTTATTGCTAATGTCACAAAATAAACAAATAAAACACTCTGGTATGAGCTCTACAGTGGCATTTTAATGAGATTAGAATTATACTGCTGGGTATATTCTGCTATTTTAGATTTTAGAAGACAGTAAAAGGACATAGTTTGATTATATAAAAAAAAACGGAGAAGCTAAATGTGGAAGTAGTTCATGTTGATGTTACTGCGGTACAGATATATTATAAATTCTATTCAAACTAGATGTGACCTTAGGTTCTTCTATGTCAAAGCCATTATAATGTATGAATTTTCTTTAATTTATCTGATATTTAATGACATCTGATTAAATCTTTGCTGCTGATTACAAATTGAAAACTTGCAAATATGTACATGTGCTCTTGGGGCATTATGAGCAAATTCATTGCAAGAACAAATCCATTAACACATCCATTAACAAATCCAAAGCCAAAAAGCAAATCCATTAGTAGATAATGTAGAATATCTGTTTCTAACATGTATGTGATATAAAGTATACTAAACAATTCACATTCTATTAAATAGCCTTTTTCACCCCAAAAGTTTTTCAAATTATTTTTATACAAATACATTATAATATTAAAATACATTATACTAGCCAGTTGTTTCTAAACTGAATTATTACTGAGATAAACAATATTGTTTCAGCTGTATTCTTATGCAAATAAATGGCTTCAAAATATAAAGACATATCTACATATCTATGTCGCAAACATAAAATTTTCGGTTTGCGTACCGCGAACGCGAACCGCCGCAAATGTTCGCCAACCGGCGAACCCGGCGAACCGCCATAAACTTCAATGGGCAGGCGGATTTTAAAACCCACAGGGACTCTTTCTGGCCACAATAGTGATGGAAAAGTTGTTTTAAGGGGACTAACACCTGGACTGTGGCATGCCGGAGGGGGATTCATGTCAAAATTCCCACGGAAAATTACATAGTTGATGCAGAGTCTGGTTTTAATCCATAAAGGGCATAAATAACCTAACATCCCCCTCCATCATCATCCTCCCCTGTGTCTCTTTCCCCCCTTCCTTATCACCCTCCCCCTGTGTCTCATCCCCCGTCCCTCATCATCCTCTCACCTCCCTCATCATCCTCCCCTGTATCTCTTTACCCCCTCCCTCATCATCCTCCCCTGTGTCTCTTTCCCCCCTTCCTTATCACCCTCCCCCTGTGTCTCTTCCCCCGTCCATCATCATCCTCCCCTGTGTCTCTTTCCTCCCTCCCTCATCATCCTCCCCTGTGTCTCTTTTCCCCCTCCCTCATCATCTTCCCCTGTGTCTCTTCCCCGTCCATCATCATCCTCCCCTGTGTCTCTTTCCTCCCTCCCTCATCATCCTCCCCTGTGTCTCTTTTCCCCCTCCCTCATCATCTTCCCCTGTGTCTCTCCCCCCCCCCTCATCATCCTCCCCTGTGTCTCTTCCCCCTTCCTCATCACCCTCCCCTGTATCTCTTTACCCCCTCCCTCATCATCCTCCCCTGTGTCTGTTTCCCCCCTCCCTCATCATCCTTCCCTGTGTCTCTTGCCCCCTCCCTCATCATCCTCCCCCCTCCCTTGATGATAAGGGGGGGAAGAGACACAGGGATAAGTGTGAGGGTTGTTAGGGTAAGGGGTGTTAGGGATAAGGGTGAGGGGGTTAGGTGTTAGGGTGAGGGGTGTTAGGGCTAAGTGTGAGGGGTGTTATGGTGAGGCGTGTTAGGGATAAGTGTAAGGGGTGTTAGGGTGAGGCATGTTAGGAATAAGTGTGAGGGGTGTTAGGTCTTAGGGATAAGTGTGAGAATGTTAGGGTTAGGTGTTAGGTTGATGGGTGTTATGAATAAGTGTGAGGGGTTTTAGGGTTAGGGTAAGGGGTGTTAGGGATAAGTGTGATGGGTGTTAGGGTAAGGGATGTTAAGGTTAGGTGTTAGGGTAAGGGCTGTTAGGGATAAGTGTAAGGGGGTATTAGGGTTAGGTGTTAGGGTGAGGGGTGTTAGGGATAAGTGTGAGGGGTGTTAGGGTTAGGTGTTAGGGTGAGGTGTGTTAGGGATAAGTGTCAGGGGTGTTAGGGTTAGGGTGAGGGGTGTTAGGGATAAGTGTGAGGGGTGTTAGGGTTAGGTGTTAGGGTGAGGGCTGTTAGGGATAAGTGTAAGGGGTGTTAGGGTTAGGTGTTAGGGTGAGGGATGTTAGGGTTAGGTGTTAGGGATAAGTGTGAGGGGTGTTAGGGTTAGGGTAAGGGGTGTTAGGGATAAGTGTGAGGAGTGTTAGGGTTAGGGTGAGGGATGTTAGGGACAAGTGTGAGGGGTGTTAGGATTAGGGTGAGGGGTGTTAGGGATAAGTGTAAGGGGTGTTAGGGTTAAGTGTTAGGGTGAGGGGTGGTAGGGATAAGTGTGAGGGGTGTTAGGGTTAGGATGAGGGGTGTTAGGTCTTAGGGATAAGTGTGAGAATGTTAGGGTTAGGTGTTAGGTTGATGGGTGTTAGGGTTAGGTGTTAGGGCTAGGTGTTAGGGATAAGTGTGAGGAGTGTTAGGGTTAGGGTAAGGGGTGTTAGGGATAAGTGTGAGGGGTGTTAGGGTTAGGGTAAGGGATGTAAGGGATAAGTGTGAGGGGTGTTAGGGTTAGGGTGAGGGGTGTTAGGGATAAGTGTGAGGGGTGTTAGGGTTAGGGTGAGGGGTGTTAGGGATAAGTATGAGGGGTGTTAGGTCTTAGGGATAAGTGTGAGAATGTTAGGGTTGGTTGTTAGGTTGATGGGTGTTAGGGTTAGGTGTTAGGGCTAGGTGTTAGGGATAAGTGTGAGGAGTGTTAGGGTTAGGGTAAGGGGTGTTAGGGATAAGTGTGAGGGGTGTTAGGGTTAGGGTAAGGGATGTTAGGGATAAGTGTGAGGGGTGTTAGGGTTAGGGTGAGGGGTGTTAGGGATAAGTGTGAGGGGTGTTAGGGTTAGGCGTTAGGGTGAGGGGTGTTAGGGATAAGTGTGAGGGGTGTTAGGGTTAGGGTGAGGGGTGTTATGGATAAGTGTGAGGGGTGTTAGGGTTAGGGTAAGGGGTGTTAGGAATAAGTGTGAGGGGTGTTAGGGTTAGGGTGAGGGGTGTTAAGGATAAGTGTAAGGGGTGTTAGGGTGAGGCATGTTAGGAATAAGTGTGAGGGGTGTTAGGTCTTAGGGATAAGTGTGAGGGGTGTTAGGGTTAGGTGTTAGGTTGATGGGTGTTATGGATAAGTGTGAGGGGTGTTAGGGTTGGGTGCTAAGGTGAGGGGAGGATGATGATAAGGGGGGGAAGAGACACAGGGGTGACCTTGCAGCAGAGATCAAAAGAGTCCTTCAGGACTGTATTGCACACTGTGTACAGTAGCCTAGCTATGGTTTTCCCTACCGATGCAGTATCACCTACACTCAGCCTCCTCTCAGTAAGACTGCAAGTTAGTTATGATTCCAAAATGGCTGCTGTCCATGAGGTAGAAAGCTCTGGAAGGGAGTGTATGCTGCTGATTGGCTGGAATGTGTCTGCTGACTGTGACATGCAGGGTCAAAGTTTGCTCAATGATAAAGCATATGTTCGCAGTTTGCCGCGAACGCGAACATGCTATGTTCGCCGGGAACATTCCGCCGGCGAACTATTCGCGACATCTCTAATGCTCAGTTATCACCTGAAGTCTGCCCTACTATGGGAAGTCACATAATGTCAGACAAGTTACTTTCCTTTCGATTTCTGTCCCTTGATTAACTGATTGTTTTATCTACATCCCAGGTGATACTCCCCCCCAGCCCCAGAGAATTGCCCCAGAGTCCCAGAGAATTGCCCCATGACCTCCCCCAGCCTCAGAGAATTGCCCCACAGCCACCAGATAATTGCCCTGTGACCTCCACCAACCCCAGAGAATTGCTCCTCAACCCCAGAGAATTGCCCCCCAACCCCAGATAATTGCCCTTGGACCTTCTCAAACCTCAGTTTTTTTCCCCACAGCCCCAGAGAATTGCTCCCCAGCCCCATAGAATTGCCCCATGACCACCCCCAACCCCAGAGCATTGCACTTCAGCCCCAGAGAATTGCCCCAACCCCAGAGAATTGCCCCCCAACCCCAGAGAATTGTCACACAGCCCCATAGAATTGCCCCATGACCTCCCCCAGCCCTAGAGAATTGCCCTGTGACCCCCCAACGCCAGAGAATTGCCCCACAGCCCCAGAGAATAGTCCCATGACCTCCCTCAACCATAGAGAATTGCCCCCGAGCACCAGAGAATTGCCCCACAGCCCTATAGAATTGGCCCATGACCTCCCCCAGCCAAAGATAATTGCCTCCCAGCCCAAGATAATTTCCCCCAACCCCAGAGAATTGCCTCCCAGTCCCAGAGAATTGTCCGTGATCTCCCCCGACCCCAGAGAGATGCCCCCCAGCCCCAGAGAATTACTCTATGACCCCCCCCCCAGCCCATAGAGAATTTCGCCCCAACCTCAGAGAATTGCCCCATAACCTACCTCAACTCCAGAGATTTGTCCACAAGCCCCAGAGAATTGCACAATGACCTCCCCCACGCACAAAATCACTCTCACTCACAGACACACTCCCTCACACAGACACTCACAGACACACACACTCACAGACACACACACTCACAGAGACACACACACTCACTCGCACACACTCACTCGCACAAACTCAGGCAGGCACACTCCCAGGCAGGGACTCAGACAGGCACTCACTAACTCAGGCAGGCACACACTCAGCCAGGCCGGCACACTCTCAGGCAGACACAAACTCAGGCAGACAGACATACACTCTCACACAGACACTCACACTGCACTGCTGCTTGGTCCACCGCCGCCCCCTAGGTGGGTTATGATGCATTCTACAGGATGCATTCATAACCCACCTCACTTACATATACCTTTAACAAACTCATCCTGATGTTTGCTAAATCTCTTGAGTATGCAAGCAGTTATAAAATTCATAATTTTTTTTGGCCAATTACAGGCAGCTATACATTTTAATACAATGTAATCAGTAATGGCAGTTTGTGCAGCAAGAAGTCATGGCTTCTGTAGTCCCCATTGCAAAAGGTAGCAGGAAGAGTCAGACACTGATCTGCATTGAGCTGCTGCTGGCTTGAAAGTTAGTAAAGTCTTAAAATCTGTAGTTGAATGCAGCGTTTCTATTGGTAGGTATCAGGTGCCTATGTAAGCAGCTCAGGGGGTGTGGGAAACAAGTTTTATTTTTCAACTAGCAACTTGCCCATCAAAAATGAGGGGGCAATAAAATTGTAAGTCAGGTAATGCTGTTTGCCACAGACAGTGTTTTGGTTGTCTGAGATCCTTCAGCGCACACTGCGAGCCTCGCGTGGAGCGCTTTTGGCGCTCATCGCATAGCTTGCAGTGAGCGCCTTCTGTGCTCATTGTGAGCCTCTCGGTTGGTGTATTTTTTGTTATCATAGCCGCTTTTGCTCTCATATTAAGGTCCGCGCTGATCTTATATTGGCGCTTATTGCAAGCCTCTCAGCACCGTTGACTCTCCTTGTGAGGCGCGCGTTGAAGGCCTTTGTCGTTTATTGCGATACTGTGCTTTTTTTTCTGTATATATATTTTTTTCTGATAAATAATTAATTAATTAAATCATAAATTAATATACTTTACCTATTTGTAATTAATAGCAAGCAATGTGCTGAAGAGCTAACAATCTGTTTTGATGTTCTTGCAGCATACAATGTAGATTTGCACTGTTGTTGAGCTGAGGTGTAAGTGTCAGCAATGTCTGCAGTGTGTAGCGTAAATAGGCTGCATGCGTGAGGGGAAACCGTGTGTAGCTGTTTAGTTCCACATTCTGTAAGTTAGTGTTGTAAAATGGCGGCGATTGTGTATGTGGTATGCGGATGTGGATGATTTTGCATCCTTCCTAATAGTGTATTTTGTACCTCAAATGGGTTTGTGGAAAAGTCGGGCTTGGCGGTGTTTTGCGGGTTTAGGGGTCGTGTAGCATTGTTTTAGTTTTTTTTCGGCTGCCATTTTTTCTCTTGCTTATGGGATTTTCAAATGTCTAAACTCTGTAAATTGGATTTGCGTGCAACCTGACTCCCAGACGTCCTGGCTGTGCCCCCTTGCTGTGTGTAATTTTTTTTTGTGTATTTTGTGTTTTTTTAATGTTTTTCACTGTGCACGGTTCGGCTGTTAAGTTTGTATTTTTGCGAGCTTGTAATTTTTTTTTCTAAGTCCTGCGGCTCTTATTTTAGTCCGTTATTAGTCTTTGCGTGTAATAGTTTTTTTTTCAAAGTCCTGCTTCTGTGGCTGTTTGTAACTGCTTGTGAGGCGCCGTAGAGCCTCCACCTCCGCAAATGCGGCCCCTCGCTTCGCGAGGGTCCGTATTTGCGGTCTCCAATGAGCCATCGGCTCATTGCAGCCGACGTTGGAACCTTCATCGCTTTGCGAGGGACGCAGTTCTTGCAAGCTCGCGCTCGCAAATCGTGACAACGATTTGCAGTTTGACAACTATTATGTTATAAAATAAATCTCTATATGTATAGAATGTCTCAATGTATTGTGTGTTACTGATATAAGCAGCAAGTGTTAGATTAGAAAAAGGGAAAACAGGGAAGCTTACATGTGCCTTTAATTAGCTATTTATATATGCAAATTAGTATTACAGTCTGCCTGTCTCTCTATGTGGGGACAAAACAATATCACTAACATTGTCATGCAGTTAGATCCCCTCCATCACCCTTATCAAGCACTCTGAGACACAAATTAGAGTACTGAGCCAGGCATTAGCATAAAGAAGCCTCACAATCAGTGCTGGATTAAAATTACTGTGGAGAAAATGTCATTTAAGGTGAAACCAATCTGTTGATGAAATGACAGTACAAGCTTTACTATACGAAATGTAAGTTAGTTTATGCAAATGTTCTCTCTAAAAATAAAAAAAAATTACAGCAAATATAAACTGAATAATACATTTAAAATATGTTAATTTCATTCAATTTAATAATAATTTAGTTAACATACATCACTATTACACAGTATGCAATCAAACTACAACTTTTGATAGTAGAATTTTTCCTCATTGCATGTCTTTAAAAAAACAAAGGTTTAATGACTGATGTAATATATAATGTATTAATCTGAGCAGGATTACCCACACCAAGGGCCAAATTAAATTCCAAGCCCGTAGCAGCAACAAAAGCGGGTTGAAATTCTGCGGAGTTACAGAGCTACAGTATGTCATTCAACCTTGCCTCGCCCAACGGGCCGTAGACGTAAGCCCGGAAACCCTTTCGGCGCACGCAAGCTGTTAAGGGGCTGGCCAAGATGTGATCGGCCATTACGATCCAATCGCGTTATAACGTAGTGCGAAACAGTCCACTCAGTCAATTCAAAGCGGTCTAGCCGCAGATGATTGACAGAGGAAGGGTGAATTCCACCCTCCCATGCGTTGACTGTGTTGTATTTTCTGACGAAATAGCACGCAGGTCCCGGAGTTGGAGGTTTTTGAGAGAGCGAGAGAGCGAGAGAGAGAAAGTAGTGTGTTTTGAGAGCAGTAATTTGTGGTTTTGCTCATTTATCTTATACTATTTACAATTTTACACTTAATCCTTGATTACACATATTTACAGATTACACATAATTGCAATACACATCATTTAAAGAACATGTAGAGCTAGGTCACTCCATACACCCTCCCCCCATCCTATCCACCACACCCCATCCCCCAACAGTTATTAAATACACATAATACACACACAAAATTTTCCATCATATATTTACAGTAACACTTATTTTTATTTATCGTTATATTATTTTTGAGATTGAAATGAATGGAGGAGAGAGATGGGGAGTGGAGTGGAGAGGTGGGGTGGAGGAGAGGCTCGGAGGAGACAGATGAGAGAGAGGTGGCCCTGGGCAGTAGTGGAGAAGAGGAGTGATGGAGAGGAGGAGTGATGGAGAGGAGGAGGAGGAGAATGAGGAGAGGAGGAGGTGGGTGGGTGGCCCTAGCACCAAGAACACCTAGAAGAGGAACAGACGGGGAGGGGCCTGATCCCAGGGTAGTGGCAGTTCAGTGGAGGGACAGGCCTGAGGGACAGGTCAGGGAGGTAAGGATCCCTGTCCACAGTCAGGAGGGCAAGAGGCTATGGGCAAGCACAGGGCCCACAATTACACTTGGAGAATATGGTACTCCTGTTTGGAGGCTGTAATATTTTTGGCTCAATTTGCGGGTTACGGGTTTGAACGCCAGGGCGTCTTTGGGGATTCGCAGCAGTTTAATAGCAATTTTCTAACATAACAGTTACGGGCTTGACAGATCATAGGCTTTGCGACAACGGAATTCTGATTTCAACATCCCATAGGGTTTTTCCACCTGTAACACGCAGGTAATTCGCGGGTAGCTTTAAGAGCCCAATTTAATAGCCGTAAGTCTTGTGGTCGCCATTATGGGCTACAGGTTTATTTGTTGGGGGAATTTAATAGAGCTGCAACTGTTTTTACTAAAATAATAAAAACACAGTAAAACTTGGAAAACACTGATATTCTGCACCCACAAACACCTGGGAGTCACAGAACACCCACACCCAAATACCTAACTCTAAAAAGATCTTACTCTGCAACATCAACCCTCCTAGATACCCCAGAGAGAAGCAGCATTCTAAAGATTACCCCGCGCATCTTTTAGTAGTGTGGCCATCACCAAGTCTTTTCAAATGTTAGGTGTTCGCCCAGCCTTTGCAAATATGCAAACAGACAACTGATCATGAAAGCAATGCTCATTTATTGGCACATTTATGCACCCTTGTGCCAAGTTGGAGCTCACATGAAATGTGGCAATTATTCAGCTAAAATAAAGTAGATTTGCAACGCCTCTTTGCCTATAAGAATCAACCTTTATGAGGTATGTCAGCATGACTTTAGGAATATACTTACATTTCAGAATCTTCAGCTGTGAAAAATATTTATACATACATTACAATTTCTGTAGTCAAAGCCTCCATCACCTTCAGTACTTCACCACCTGTATAAGTACCATGATGGCTGATGACAGAGGCTTTGTATGCGACTCAGTGGGACTAAGGCTGATTAATAAGAAATTGCATCTTCAAATGGCAGGTTCATACAGTGATTTTTTTTCAAGAATGCATTGAAAGAAAATGTAAAATAGATTAATATGGAAGCAAATCATAGCATAAGCAGAGATTGTCCTTTTAAAATGCAATATAGGACTTTTAAGCTTTTAGTTATTTGTAACCAGATTGCTAGCTCCCCCATATTCATGCATAAAACATCCCTCCAGACAAATGTAAAGTGCAAATTTTTCCAAAATGGTGACATACTCTGAGGAGGGAGAGAGACCAGCATGGAATTCACCTAGCGGTAAGCACGGAAAACAATAATAAATTAATTGCCAAATATCCATCCAACTATATTGGGCATTTTACCCACCAATGATCTCCATGACATATAATAAATTAATAAATAACGGATAAATTAATTCCATTTACTACATCATTACAAGAACAGTTCTTGAAGAATAATACTCATGACTAGAGATGTCTCGAACAGTTCGCCCGCGGACTATTCGCATCGATTTTGGCATGTTCGCGTTCGCAGCGGATGGCGAACACATGCGCTTTTCGGTTCGCCCCCTATACTTTATCATTGAGGAAACTTTGACCCTGCACCTCACAGTCAACAGACTCATTCCAGCCAATCAGCAGCATACACTCCCTTCCAGAGCCTTCCATCTGAAGGACAGGCTAATATTCTGCTCTGTTTCACCAGTCATAGTTGGTGTACCATACATTGAAAAAAAACAACCCTTTTTTCCTTTAATCTAATTTCAGTTGCCTGCCTGTGTCAGGCTCACAGCTTATATTGTGCTCAGTGAAATAAAACACTTTTTTTTACTGTAATAGATTGAATAGCAATTGCCTGCCTACAGGCGTGTGTGTGAAGCCTATTGCATCTACTCTGCCAACTTTTGCCAGTGCACAGTGATACGTCATATCTGGTGCAACCGTAGTGTACAGTGACATAAAACAACACTTTATTGACTGTAATCGATTGAATATCAGTTGCCTGCCTACAGGCGTGTGTGTGAGGCCTACAGTGCCTACTCTGCCAACTTTTGCCAGTGCATAACACTCATATCTGGTGGCACCTTAGATTGCACGCACAGTGCCCCAAATTTAAAGTAGGAGGTCGTACCAAGCAATAGTGGACGTAACAGGGATTAAACCGATAGGAATAGTACTACTTAACAGCACACACCTTATAATAACGCAGACAGAGGCAACGCAGAGAGAGAGGTCTGAAGAAGAGGAGTCAGAGGAGGAAGGTGGCTTTGAGGAGGTGGAAGACCAAACACAGCTGTCGTCCCACGGGGCTTGTTGTCACCTTTCGGGGACCCTTGGTGGCTGGGTGGAGGAAGAGACCTTCAATGACATCAGTGAGGACCAGGAACGGGAGATTGGTCTGTTACTGTGAAGCGGGTGTAACCCTTACACTACCTGATCGATACAACATCATACCTGATGTTCTAAAGCATGTTATTCCAAACAATTTAGGAATGTTAGGTGATTTATGCCCTTTATGGCTTAAAACCAGACTCTGCATCAACTATGTAATTTTCTGTGGGAGTTTTGCCATGGATCCCCCTCCGGCATGCTACAGTCCAGGTGTTAGTCCCCTTGAAACAACTTTCCCATCACTATTGTGGCCAAAAAGAGTCCCTGTGGGTTTTGAAATTCGCCTGCCCATTGAAGTCAATGCTGGTTCGCCGGGTTCGCCCGTTCGCGAACATTTGCTGGAAGTTCGCGTCCGCTGTTCGCAAACCGAAAATTTGATGTTCGCAACATCACTACTCCTGACCCATTATTAACTGATGAGATAGATTCCATGTAATGTGTGTCTTTTAAAAGACATTTTAGACAAAATCATGTGGTATTCCGTAGTAGAATGCTAGTCTGTCTGTAGCTTTATAGGGAGGGTTATCCTATGGGACCTTACGCTGCGATTGAGTTTCATTGTCAACACACTATTTGCAGAGGACATCGTGACATAAGTGAATAAAGATCATATATGCATCAACAGTTCCTCCTACTCCTCCCAGGTTTCTAATCCTTTTATAAGCAAAGACAAAATATCTGTCATCATTTAAGCAAAATTTAACACAGTAGTTAAAATGAAAGGCTGTTATTATTATTTTAACCTGTGGAAGGCATTTTATCTATTATCAATTCAAGTTTTTCAAAATGGCATATTATATATATGACACTTCAGTGACCCTTTAATATTAAAAGATTGCATCAATAGTTATTTTAATTGATTTTAAAAGCATGAAACTCTTACTTGTATGTTTGTTGTTGAAGTTGAATTGCGAAATCAACATGACTACAGGATTTTAATTTAGAATTTTATATACTTTTGGAAAATAAAGGGTTTCTTTATGTGCTTTAAATATACTTACATTTGTTTAGACACACAAAATACATTGGAGGAAGGAAACATACATTCTAAGATTGTGGTTTTATGTAAAACAAAAACTAAAACTAAAATAGTAATCAAGTAATCAACTAGTAATCAAGTAAAAAATATATTTTATTTGGTACTTTGTACTTTTGTTAAAACCAATATGACCAGTGGAAGTGTCGCTAATAACAAAATTCCTGAATCTCCATGGTACACTGATAATACTTTGGGGCAACATTACATGTATTTCTGACCAAGACAAAGAAGGTTGTTTTTGACTGGATAATACAATATATACACCCGATGACTTACAAGATTTGTCTATACCTATAAATCAGTATTAACCTATACAACTGTATATTTCCTGAAATTAGAGACCATAAACTATTCAAAAATACCCAACATGCTTCATTCCCATTCTTTGCTAAACAACATTTGTATGCCCCTCTACCCCTTTCCTCCTCTCACCCTCCCCCATACCACTCCCCTGATACCCTCTCTCACTCTCTCTTTGCCCCTCCCCCATTTCCTCTCTTTCTTTGTTTATGTGTCTCCCCCACATTCCCTCTGTCTACCTAAGCCCTTCCTCATATTGTTCTATCTCTCCATTTCCCTCTTTCACAATTCTGACTTTCCTGCAAGTCCCTTTCCCTCTTTCCAATTTCTCTCTCTCCCATTTGCCCATCTCCTCCATTCCCAACCCCCCTACATGCCCCTGTCACTCTTTCTCTCTCACTCTATGGCTCTCTCCCCATATTCCTCCCCCCCATTCAACCTCTTTCTCACACCATGATCCTCTACTTCATTCCATTTGCCCCTCTCAGAGGAAAGAGAGGGGTAGTGGGGGAAGTAAGAGAAAAACAGGAGAAAGAGAGGATGTGCTGCCTCCGCTTGAGGCAAATGGGGGGCAGTTAAAATTTATATTTTTTAATGAATCACACATATGAAAATTGGAAAGGATTATTCCCTCATCCCACAGTATACCCAAAATACACACTGATCAACCCCTAATACAGCTAGCATGAATATCTAAGCACACTAAATTAACGTTCTCAGCACTTAATTTAATATGTGAAAAGGCATAGGGAGAATGGTATAAGGAGAGAGAAGAGGTGAGGGTGGATAGGGTAAGTAAAATTTAGAAAGTAAACCAACAAATACAGCTGATAATATAATAACTAATATTTACACTTATTTTTGTTTTGGGTAGCCAATACCTTGTTTTGTTCCATACTAACAGATGAAGGAGCCATTCAGACTAATTAGATTTCCATCAGTCTTATTTAAATAACTTACACTTAGGGCTGACACATTTCAATGAAGCATATGATTGCTTCACTCCATTCAAGGTCACCTCCTACTTGTGGAATCAGATCAACAGAATAGACAAAATAATTGTATATATTAGTTAATCCATCATAAACCTATAGGAGATAAGACTCCCAAAAAGGGACCTACAATATAATAATAAATTACATTAAAAATTATAAATTGTCCAGAGCAGATGGAAAACGTAGAAATAATAATTATATATATTGAAACTGGCATTATATTCTTGTTATTTCCCTTTGGCTATGTATTCCGAAGCTTATAGTTATGAATGTAAGTCATGGAGAGCTACAAGATATACGTTGCCCTTTATTAAACGAGAAATCTTTTCAAAGAACTGAACATCCCATTCTCCTAACTCTTGCATTATTAAGATAACGGACAGTTTCCTGTCTTCAAAATAGGAGCTCACTAAAGCCTCAGAATAAATGACACATGTATACTCTCTTGAAAGTGATTTGCACAACAAGTGATTATACCTATATGAAGTTAAGTGGTAAATAAAGAATTATCATGAGCATTAAAAATATCTAATCACTAAGAAAGCTCTGTACACTTTATTACATTTACAAAGGGCAATTAAACGTTCTTCCTTTTAAATATTTTTTTGCTCTGCTGCTCACATTGAATAACAATAAATAAATAAGCTGTAAATTTATGCAAATATTTCATCCCATTTTTTCGTACATGAATAGCAGTTAATCCATTTAAAGGCTACATTTTTTACACTACATAAATAGTTCTTCTAGTTCTTGAAATAAAAATAATGTAAGTGTGAAACTGCAGTAGTTATTTAAGGCATAATTTAAAATACCTTGACTGAGATTAACAATATCTTAACACTGGCTCATCTTTTTCTTTTCCATCTGATCCTGTAGACTTGTGCTCCTTTATTCCAAGGACATGGAGTATAAAAGCAATACTCAGTGATCTTTTGCTTTCCAACATATTTGAAACTGGCTAGAACCAGCTTCATTTTTAATAAGTGAAATATGAAATCTTTTCAAAATTCAGCTTGATATATAATATAGGATTCCACTCTGGATTTATAGAAGATACTGTAAATAATAAATATAAAAGCGAGCTGAAGACTACACACTGTAGCTTCTTAAAAGATATGAATATTGGACCATCTTGTTTACTAAGAACATTTTGGTTCTACATGTCACCGGTTGCTATCCATTTAAATATCAGCATACTTTAAGACCAATGTGTAACGTTTACCCAAATTATGGTCTTAGTAGGGAGTGTTTTTTTTTACAAGGATATATATATACACCGATAAACATGAGTTAATTATTATTTGCCTCTATTTTATTTTTCCATCTAATCCACAACCTCCATAGCTTTTCTCTTTTTACTCTACAAAAAATCTATCAATTTTTTTAACCTCAATTCCTTTCTCCAGCCACCCTCAATACCAAATGTTATTTGAATTCTCCTCCAGGTTCAATCACATCCTCCATTAGCATAATATATTTTATTAAAGGACCACTGCAATTCAAGAAAAAAGACACTTGTTTATCAAGTATGTACCAAGCTAACAATATGAGCAGCTATGTAAGCCATGGACATAAAACATTCTCTTTATGAGTACATGAATTAAATAAAATTATTAAATCAAAAAATAAATTATTAAAAGTAAATTATTAACATAGTAACTGAAGTTCAAAAAGACTTTTAGTCCATCAAGTTCAACCTATTTAGAGATCCTCTGACCCTTGTAATATGTGGATTAATAGTTAATTGTTCCAGAGGAAGACAAAACAACAACGAAAAAAACATAAAAAATATGCCAGTTGTCTCATTAGGGGTAAAATGAATTCCTGACTCCAAATACTGTCAGCTTCCTCGATCAATATGCTTCTTTCTTTAGTTATCCAATATAACTCTGTATGCACTTTTTATTCAGGAATATATCAAACCCTTATTTACAGTTTCCATTAAATCTTCTGTCACATTCTCCTTCTCTTTGCTTAAAAGTTCCACAAAACTCTTTTTCTTTCCTTACGGGGGAATCTTTTTTCTTCTAACATCAAGGGATGTCCTCTTGTCATTTGAAAACCTCTTGGCACAAAAAAAGTTATATTATCCCTGTATGAATTTATGTAAGGTAATCATATCTTCCCCTTCTTTTTTTTTTGAGAAACAAAGTATTATTTTGTTAGTTCTTCTTCATAGCTTAGTCCATCAATTCTACATTTTTCAATGTTGTTGCCCTTCACTGTACCTTTCCCTGCTCTACAATGTGGTTCCCAAAATTGTTTTCCATATGCCAAATAAGGGTGCACTAGGGATTTATATACTGACAGTGAGTCACTTGATTCTATAACCATCCTCGTGCTGTTTGTTACATCACATCCTGAGAGCAGGATGATAGAGGTGTGTGTCTGTGGTTATCAGTAGATCGGTGAGGGAGGGTGGAACAGACAGATGTCCAGAGTCGTTGATAACTGGATAATATTGAAATTGATGCCACACCCCTTTCCCCTCACTGGCACAGAAGCAGGAAATCAAAAGATGTAATTATACATCTCACACACAAGGAAACAGTAGAGGCATTAAAATTGTATTTATTTATTTATTATTTATTTTTTTCCAAATGAAAAAGTATGACTTTTCCCTGCCTGATTATGATCTTTGTCAAACTCAAAGATCTCAAATATATATATATTTTTTTTCCTTGTGTAGGGGTCCTTTAATCCCCTGAATTAATTCAGCTTTACTTTCCACAATTCTAATCAATGTTTTGTATTCTAAATATACATTGTGCTTAAGTTTCTGGACTATACAAATCAAGTGTGTCTTATGATCTAGTGTCTTTTGCCATAAAATAATCTTCATAAATAGTGCACCAGACCTCCCCTAATACCCACTGAAGGATTTCACCCAGTTTGGTGAGGGTATGCATTTTTAATTATCACATGCAAGTAAATGTGAAGTACTGTACTAGATCTCACAATAAATTGGATAGGTTTATTTGGATGAGAACACTACTCGTATTAAAATATACCATCATCTTAATTTTTATAAAAAATAAGGCTATACATGCAGCCTACTTCTTTTATTATGCATATACATTGTTTTTTTCTTAGGTTTGTATCTGACAAAAATAATTGTTGTGCCTATTGCTTTAAATATCAGAGTATAATGTAGATAACTAATGCTATTTCCAATGCACTGGATACATTTTTTTGGATGGAAGAATACTGTTTTTCTGTTAATAAGTAAATAGGTTAACAAAGCATGGAAATTCTCACTATACAGTATATACTCATTTTCTGAGTTATCACATCTTTAAAGTTATCAAGTTATTACATTTCTCAAATTCATAGTGCAACCTTTCAGAAAGGAGGAACCCTTTGAGGGTCATAGTCAGTCTTACTATATTATATATCTATCCTGCTAACTATTTTGCACTAATCAATAAACTCAAAAGTCATGAGACTAGCTACACTGCTTTTTAAGTGCTGGTGCTCAATATGAGAAATATTTGTAATCATAATTAATAAAAGTTATATTTTATTTCATTTTTTCTTGTTTCAAGCAATACAAATGCCTAATGTCTAACCATAGCAGACTCTGAGTCTGAAACTCAATCTCTGTAGTAATGCCACACAAGCCTATCATCCTTCCACTCATATCTATCTATATATGTTGCCTTTTTAGATCTAACACAGTTAAATGCTATACCAGTCACAAAATCTTTCTTATGTAAAGGATGAGGGGTTCTTGGATTTTATCAACACTTTGCAGTACCATGTCAGATTATTTATACCAATTTGAGCCTAATACCAACTCAGAAATAATGTGTTAATTCCCTTTTTCCCATTTGCACTTTTACTACCATTTATCTGGCTTTTAAACAAGTTTTGATATATGTAACTGCAAAGAGGTTAGAATCAAGTTTAGCTAATCACATATAATAGTTGTGGTAATTGTGAGTTATCATCGCGCAATATTAAAAGTTAGGGCTTGCGCATGCGCAATGATCGCTCATTGCAAGGATTACCGGGGGCTACAATGAGAGCCGAAGGTGCTCATTGCAAGGCCTGAAATGGAGAGGGGGAGAGGCTTTCAATGGTGTACGAGTTACAGGCTTAAAAAAAATTATGGGTTTATTGTAATTTGATGGACAAACAACTTGGTTGTAATAAATGCACAAAAATATAGGATGTGTGAAGTTTATATTCCCATTCACAGAAATTCACACTGACAGGTCACATAGATTCAAGGATATATCTGATGAATGGAAATTCATAGACTCCCTCTATGACACGTATTATTCATTGTAAATAACATCACTTGTAATTTATCATATGATTTGTGTTTTCAAACAGACCTTGCCTAAGTCTTAATCGTTATTTACTATTGAAATTGGTTTATTTCTTTAATAGTAACATAATGTCAGTTGCATTCCTTTATGAGAATATTTATACCATTACAGTGCTTTGCAAAAGTATTCACCCCCCTTGACTTTATAGCTATTTGGTTACATTACAGCCTTAAGTTCAATGTTTTGTTAATTTGAATTTTATGTGATGGATCAGAACACAATAGTCTAAGTTGGTGAAGTGAAATGAGAAAAATATATACATAAACTATTTTTTAGAAATAGAAAACAGAAAATTGGCATGTGCGTATGTATTCACCGCCTTGAAGCCAATAAAAAGCTCTGGTGCAACCAATTACCTTCAGAAGTCACATAATTAGTGAAATGATGTCCACCTGTGTGCAATCTAAGTGTCACATGATTTGTCATTACATATACACACCTTTTTTGAAAGGCCCCAGAGGCTGCAATCCCTAAGCAAGAGGCACCACTAACCAAACACTGCCATGTAGACCAAGCAGCTCCCCAAACAAGTTGAGAAGTACAAGTCAGGGTTAGGTTATAAAAAAATATCCAAATCTATGATGATCCCCAGGAGCACCATCAAATCTATCATAACCAAATGGAAAGAACATGGCACAACAGCAAACCTGCCAAGAGACGGCCACCCACCAAAACTCACGGAACGGGCAGGAGGGCATTAATCAGAGAGGCAGCACAGAGACCTAAGGTAACTCTGGAGTGGCTGCAGAGTTCCACAGCAGAGACTTGCCGCCATTTATTTCAAGCCTATAACTCGAAAGCCGTTCAGGGATCCCCATAAAAAGGCCAATTCATTAGAAAATTAGCTAACAACCTCACACACAGCACAGGGGGAGAGACAGTGAGCCTGTAAGTGAGGTTGCAAGCTAATTGGCTATTTAATTCGTTTTTTTCAAGCCCGTAAATCGGAAAACCATTTTGGCCTTGGGGAAAATGATCAATTTCCCAAGCCCGCAAATGGTTTCACACCTGTAAAATGCACACAAGGGGAAGTAGAGGGGGGAGAGGGTGGATAGAGACACAGGGGAGGGAGTGGGGGGAGAGACACAAGGTTGAGAGAGGGGGGAAATAGACACAGGGGTGAGAGAGTGGGGAGAGGCTTGCAATGAGCACCAAAGGCACTCATTGAGGAGCTTGTGATGAGCGCAAAAGGATTGAGGAGCTTGTAATGAGTGCTGAAGACGATTATTGCGAGGCCCGAAAGTTGCGGTTTGGCCAACACCTGCAATGAGCGGTGAAGCCTTCAGCGCTCATCCAGAAGCCCACAAGTTAGAACGCGAGAGCCTTGCATTGTGTGGCAAACAGCATTGCCATGCTTCACATTTTATTGCAGTCATTTTTGATGGGACAAGTCGCTAGTATGTATTTTTTAAATATGTCCTTTACCTGTTATCTCATTATCTCATCTGCATTGTCTCATCTGCATTGGATTTAATGAACAGAATCTTGAATTCATATTCTTTGTATTGGTGTGTTCTATGTATTGTCCTGTGGATCTCATTGTGCAGATTTCTATTGATTTGTAATTCTATGAGTACATATTTATACAGTTCTGCATAATATGGTTTGTTCTATTCAAATAATAATAATAATAATAATTATAATTGGCTAGTGTGTAAATATTAAAAAGACAGTGTACTCCCATATTTACAAAAATCTCTTTTGAAGAGTTAAAATCAGTAATGAGTCAAAATGTTTTAGGAAGTTAACAGCAAAGCTCCCAGTCAGTAATAGTAAAAAAAGGACTACAGCTACTAATCTCCTCAGGGCACCGGACCATTTTATTGATTGCAAACGGGTTTGTATATGCACCCATGATCATGCTTAGATATTTAAATATACGTTACCTGCAAAGATCCTCTTTTTCTGCTAGTAAGCTAAGATGATCAATTCTCACAATTGGGGTTGATAAGCCAGAAGAATATACACAGTAACTTCATTACTATTAATTATACCGACTGGCCATACTCTTCATGCTTATCAGAAGTTAATGTTGCAAAGAGTGGTGGGGAGGATCTGGTAGATAGGAGTCATGAGTAGACTAGAAGTGATGGTTAGAGGATCGGGGAGATCAATAATATTGGAAGAGAACAATGCAAGTTAACTCTAAAACTACAGTAAATATTAAAATATTAACTAACCATATACAACAACAAAAATAGAGGTGAGTTCTATGGGCATGACAGCCCACTCTGAGAACAACCTCTTTTAGCTCACTTGTGCCCTTCACAGGGAGAATTTTCCTCTAGCATATCAGTCGTGTCTCACTCAATAGAATGATTCAGTCCCAAAATGCCAGGCAATTCTACCCTGAACAGAAGAAAAAGCAAACCCCATACGTACGTTGGCCCTTAATTTGGCCTCGCCTGTAGGGTGTAACTGAACTCCCTAATGCATAGTGAGCAAGGGGTCCACATGTGGACTCTCCTAATCTTAGTTTTTTGTTTGATCAAATAACCCTTGGGACTTAGTCTCCGTAAGTGTGATAGGGGACTCCAGATATAGACCCCTTGCTGTTTGAAAAATAAGAAATTGTCGTATTTTCATCTCTATTGCTCTCACTTTTAGCTGCTACAGTATGAGTTTCTGACCCACACTCCTTGCTCAGTCTGGTGTCAGAAGCAACCTGCAGAGACATTGAAAATCTCAGACACAATGACTTCTTTTCTTTCGATTAGTTCCTTAATTAAATTTTTTATAGGTGAACTTAACAAATTGTTAGCTGTTCCGTGGGTTTTTTAACTTTCTCAATCAGTCATTGATTACACTATAGGTGCCCTGCTGAGGCAAGTTACCTGTTCCATTAACTCTTTTTTCTGATTTCCTATTCAGTGATATATGCAAGAGGTATAGTTGGGGAACCCCTCGAGTGAAATTAATTTCCTGTCTATTAAGGAGACAGTTACAAAGCCAACTTTTCTATCATGCATGTAAAATAGAAACAGATAATAAACAATTGACCATCTATTGTTCCCATCTTATCTACTTGTATTTGTTTACTATATTTGTTCCTACCAATTCCCCTGGAAGACTGTTCCACTTACCTATCAACCATTTTTGTACTTTCGCACATTAACACAAAATTGTAAACATAAAATAACATAACATTATTTCTATATATGTAAAAAGCTTATGCAAATCTCAAGCATACCTGAAATCTCTTTGTCTATTTCCCCCAGTAATTTGATTAAGTCCTTTGATATATTTGAAGGCTTATATCATGTCACCTCTCTAATATTTGCTATTGTTGCATGTACAGATGGGACATTAACATCCAACCGTTTACTGTATCTTCCTTCATATTAAATACCACGCAGTAATTCTTGTTGCTAAACACATATTCAAGTAGCCCAGTGCTTATCACTAAATTGTAACCAAATAAGAAAAATAAATGTGAGGAATTGATAATGATCTTTATTACTGCAGTGAATCACCAACACTCCGAATTATAAACAATATGCTTGATGGACAAACAACTTGGTTGTAATAAAGGCACAAAAATAAAGGGATGTGCGAGGTTCATATTCCCATTCACAGAAATTCACACTGACAGGTCACATAGATTCAAGGATATATCTGATGAATGGAAATTCATAGACTCCCTCTATGACACGTATTATTCATTGTAAATAACATCACTTGTAATTTATCATATGATTTGTGTTTTCAAACAGTCCTTGCCTAAGTCTTAATCGTTATTTACTATTGAAATTAGTTTATTTCTTTAATAGAACATAATGTCAGTTGCATTCCTTTATG
The DNA here is from genome assembly GCA_027410445.1 of Discoglossus pictus. Taxonomy (NCBI): domain Eukaryota; kingdom Metazoa; phylum Chordata; class Amphibia; order Anura; family Alytidae; genus Discoglossus; species Discoglossus pictus. The sequence continues at coordinate 319,617,548 of CM050166.1, read as the reverse complement.
AGAATATTTATACCATTACAGTGCCTTGCAAAAGTATTCACCCCTTGACTTTCTAGCTATTTGGTTACATTACAGACTTAAGTTCAATGTTTTGTTAATCTGAATTTTATGTTATGGATCAGAACACAATAGTCTAAGTTGGTGAAGTGAAATGAGAAAAATATATACATAAAACTATTTTTTAGAAATAGAAAACAGAAAATTGGCATGTGCGTATGTATTCACCGCCTTGAAGCCCATAAAAAGCTCTGGTGCAACCAATTACCTTCAGAAGTCACATAATTAGTGAAATGATGTCCACCTGTGTGCAATCTAAGTGTCACATGATTTGTCATTACATATACACACCTTTTTTGAAAGGCCCCAGAGGCTGCAATCCCTAAGCAAGAGGCAACACTAACCAAACACTGCCATGAAGACCAAGAAACTCCCCAAACAAGTAAAGGACAATGTTGTTGAGAAGTACAAGTCAGAGTTAGGTTATAAAAAAATATCCAAATCTATGATGATCCCCAGGAGCACCATCAAATCTATCATAACCAAATGGAAAGAACATGGCACAACAGCAAACCTGCCAAGAGACGGCCACCCACCAAAACTCACGGACCGGGCAAGGAGGGCATTAATCAGAGAGGCAGCACAGAGACCTAAGGTAACTCTGGAGTAGCTGCAGAGTTCCACAGCAGAGACTGGAGTATCTGTACATAGGACGACAATAAGCCGTACGCTCCATAGAGTTGGGTTTTATCACTGAGTGGCCAGAATAAAGCCATTACTTTCAGCAAAAAACAAAATGGCACGTTTTAGTTTGCGAAAAGGCATGTGGGAGACTCCCAAAATGTATGGACGAAGGTGCTCTGGTCTGATGAGACTAAAATTGAACTTTTTGGCCATCAAAGAAAACGCTATGTCTGTCGCAAACCCAACACATCACATCACCCAAAAACACCATCCCCACAGTGAAACATGGTGGTGGCAGCATCATGCTGTGGAATGTTTTTCAGCAGCCAGGACTGGGAAACGAGTCAGAGTTGAGGGAAAGATGGATGGTGCTAAATACAGGGATATTCTTGAGCAAAACCTGTACCACTCTGTGCGTGATTTGAGGCTAGGACGGAGGTTGGCCTTCCAGCAGGACAATGACCCCAGACACACTTAAGTGGTTTAAGGGGAAACATGTAAATGTGTTGGAATGGCCTAGTCAAAGCCCAGACCTCAATCCAATAGAAAATCTGTGGTCAGACTTAAAGATTGCTGTTCACAAGTGCAAACCATCCAACTTGAAGGAGCTGGAGCAGTTTTGCAAGGAGGAATGGGCAAAAATCCCAGTGGTAACATGTGGCAAGCTCATAGAGATGTATCCAAAGCGACTTGAGCTGTGATTGCCACAAAAGGTGGCTCCACAAAGTATTGACTTTAGGGGGGTGAATAGTTATGCACATTGTCTTTTTCTGTTATTTTGTCCTATTTGTTGCTTGCTTTACAAATTAAAAAAATTAATAAATATATTCAAAGTTGTGGGCATGTTCTGTAAATTAAATTATGCAAATCCTCAAGCAGTCCATGTTAATTCCAGGTTGTGAGGCAACAAAACACGAATGCCAAGGGGGTGAATACTTTTGCAAGGCACTGTGCAATTTAAGGGAACAGTAAAGTTTCCCCATTTTAGGTTTCATTCATGCATTTAAAGAACCACTACGTGTCGAAACATCATATACCGTATATACTCGAGTATAAGCCGAGTTTTCCAGCCCTTTTTTTGAGGCTAAATAGGGCCCCCTCGGCTTATACTCGAGTCACTCCCCCCCCCCCCCATGTCTCTCTAACCCCCCGTGTCTCTCTACCCCCCCGTGTCTCTCTACCCCCGTGTCTCTCTTACCTCCCCTTTTCTCTTTCCCTCCCCCCTCCTCATCCTCAACCCGCCCGCATTTTAACCCTCCCCCTCATTCTACCCCTCTAAATAACCCCCCCCCCTCTCCCTTTCCCCCTCACTTACCTGCATCTGCAGCTCCTGCTCCGGCCTCCGGCACCTTCTGAGTGTTGAATGGCACGCATGTGATGTCACGGCATTAGCATATACCGGGTGCCGTCACCCGGTATATGGTAATGACGTGGCACAATGTGACGTCACATGCGCACCACATCAAGACCTGGAAGGAGCAGAGACCGGAGCAGGAGCTTCAGATGCAGGTAAGTGAGGGGAAAGGGAGAGGGGAAGTATTTAGAGGGGTAGAATGGGGGGGGGGGTTAGAATGAGGAGGGGGTGGGTTTTAGAATGAGGGGGGGGTTGAGAATGAGGAGGGAGGTTGAGGAGGGGGTTGAGTAGGGGGGGGTTGAGGTTGAGGAGGGAGGTTGAGGAGGGGGTCGAGGATGGGAGGGTTGAGGTTGAGGAGGGGGTTGAGGATGAGGAGGGGCTGAGGATGAGGAGGGGGGCTGAGGATGAGGAGGGGGGCTGAGGATGAGGAGGGGGGTTGAGGATGAGGAGGGGGGTTGAGGATGAGGAGGGGGGCTGAGGATGAGGAGGGGGGCTGAGGATGAGGAGGGAGGTTGAGGATGAGGAGGGAGGATGAGGAGGGAGGTTGAGGATGAGGAGGGTGGATGAGGAGGGGGATTGAGGATGGGGGTAGAGGTTGAGGAGGGAGGTTGATGAGGCGGTTGAGGTTGAGGAGGGGGTTGTGGATGAGGAGGGGGTTGAGGATGAGGAAGGGGTTGAGGATGAGGAGGGGGGCTGAGGATGAGGAGGGGGGCTGAGGATGAGGAGGGAGGTTGAGGATGAGGAGGGAGGATGAGGAGGGAGGATGAGGAGGGAGGTTGAGGATGAGGAGGGAGGATGAGGAGGGGGGTTGAGGATGGGGGGTAGAGGTTGAGGAGGGAGGTTGAGGAGTGGGTTGAGGATGAGGAGGGGGTTGAGGAGGGGGTTGAGGATGAGGAGGTGGATTGAGGATGAGGAGGGAGGATGAGGAGGGAGGTTGAGGATGAGGAGGGTGGATGAGGAGGGGGATTGAGGATGGGGGGTAGAGGTTGAGGAGGAAGGTTGACGAGGCGGTTGAGGAGGGGGGGTTGAGGTTGAGGATGGGGGGTTGAGGTTGAGGAGGGGGTTGTGGATGAGGAGGGGGTTGAGGATGAGGAAGGGGGCTGAGGATGAGGAGGGGGGCTGAGGATGAGGAGGGAGGTTGAGGATGAGGAGGGAGGATAAGAGGGAGGTTGAGGATGAGGAGAGAGGATGAGGAGGGGGGTTGAGGATGGGGGGTAGAGGTTGAGGAGGGAGGTTGAGGAGGGGGTTGAGGATGAGGAGGGGGATTGAGGTTGAGGAGGGGGTTGAGGATGGGGGGGATTGAGGATGGGGGGTTGAGGAGGGAGGTTAAGGAAGGGGGTTGAGGAGTTGGTTGAGGATGGGTGGTTGAGGAGGGAGGTTGAGGAGTTGGTTTGAGGAGGGGGTTGAGGATGAGTAGCAGGGTTGAGGTTGAGGAGGGGGTTGAGGATGAGGAGGGGGGGTTGAGGTTGAGGAGGGGGTTGAGGAGGGGGTTAAGGATGGGGGGGTTGAGGATGAGGATGGGGGGTTGAGGAGGGAGGTTGAGGAGGAGGGTTGAGGAGGGGGGTTGAGGAGGAGGGCGTTGAGGATGAGGGGGTTGAGGATGAGGAGGGATGATGAGGAGGGAGGTTGAGGATGAGGAGTGGGGTTGAGGAGGGAGGTTGAGAATGAGGAGGGGGGAAGAGACACAGGGAAGGGAGAGGGGGGAAGAGACACGGGGAATGGAGAGGGGAGAAGAGACACGGGAGAGAGAGGGGGACACGAGAGGGGGACACAGAGGGCACAAGAGGGACACAGGGGGCAGCACATTTCCCACCCTCGACTTATACTCGAGTCACTCATTTTACCCAGTATTTTGTGGTAAATTAGGTGCCTCTGCTTATACTCGGGTCGGCTTATATACGGTATTGTGAAGTATGTAATAAATTAACCACTTTAAGAATTATAGACCATAAGTATTTTTTATAAAAAAATAATTTTTCAGAGATTCTCACTGTCGGCACTTCCAAATTGAACTGCTAGTTGGTCTTTAGCCACAGGGGAAAGTTATCCTACTGGAGCTTGTTTCTCTGCTTAGCTCTATTATCACGGTACAATTTAAATTGCCAGTCATTCATTTAGAACTGTATAGAGACGTTATCTGAATTCACACTTCCTCCCATTACTCTCAAGTGATTATTTTTTTTAAGAATAAAGGCAAAATGTCTCCTATCATTAGAATAAAATTGAAAACAACAGTTATGGACATCATATAATCATGAGATATTATTTTGTGAAATAATTGATAAAAATTAACTAAACAAAATTAAATTATCTTTTTTTAGTCAAAAAGATAAAAATATAAATTATGTATTGAAACTCATATCCGAATTATGAAATGTTATATCCCTGATAAAAGATAAACAGGCAAATTGTATCATATGATTTTCAATTACATCACAACATACTAAAATTAAAGTTACCAATTTGATTTAGACTTCATCCAGGTAACTAGGCCCAAATGGTAAAAAGTTTTCTTTGTCTAAAAAGAACTCTTGCTTCTTGGAATGCGTGATTTTTGGCATGTGGCTCTGGCAGTGTGTATCTCTCTAAGAGTGCATTCCTTTGGAAGTGTCCTCCTTTGTGTGTGTCTGTGTGAGAGGAGAGTCTAACAGAGTGTAAAAGTGCTGGGAGTGTCTTTCCTTTGTCAGTCCCCCCAATTAGTGGAAAGTTCTCTGATCTTCTTATCAAAATTTTAATATAATCACTTGGTTCCAATTACCAACAAGAGACAATGTGATGTCACAACTGCCCCAATGAATAATGGGAGCTAATTTACAGGAAATTAACCAAAACAATTCCTTGTGACACTAGATGGCACTCTTGTTCCATCAATAAAATCCTCAAAATATAAAATAACTCTCAGTTGACTTTAAATAATAAATAAGATTACCCCTAAGATATTCTTAACAGTTTAATGATTCTAACTTGTCAACTTATATATATACTAAGAAGCAATTTATGGTATGAGAGTCAAACCATTCCACACATTTTGTCTCTTAAAAGACATTAACATAGCTATTTCATCCATGAGAAATTAAGGAGTAAATGAAGATTAGTTACAACATTAATCCCAGATTAGTAAGGAGTGTTTAGGTTATGTCTTTTCACAGAACGAAAGACAATAAGAAGCCTGTATCAATGGAATATACTAAAATATTTTCCAACTAAGACATTTTCTGTGTATTTCCAATATATTGATAAATGAATATAAAAATATAAAAACAATAATACCAACTTTTAATAATACAATAAAACATATTTTTGATAACAGAAATGTCCTGATGGTATATATATAAAAGGGCCCTTTTCTATTATATAATACTCCTTCCACTGAAAAGCATTACTTGATTTGCCATGTACTACAAACATGTCATATCTACCATTCATTACAACAAGCAATACTCCAGGTAAATACAAATCCATTTGCCAGTGTTGAATACACATGCGCCACTTGATAAATCTGCTGCATCTACAGTTGCTAAAAATGGGCCTTAATATGGTATGGTAGGTATAAAGGTGATTGAAAAGGTCTGAGAAAACGTACATGTCTAAATCAGGTCCAGAGATCTATTTTCACAAGTATCTTTAAATGAACATTGCATTCACCACGTGTGCACTGATAGAGAGTGAAAAGTAATGTAAATGTTTTAAATGTATAAAGAATTGATATTGTCATTTTTAAGTATTGCTTGTATACCCTCAAAAGTCTTCCCACAGAAAACTGCATAGACAAAGATGTTCAGGATGTAACTGCCACACTGATTATATTTTAGTTTTTTTATTTTCTAGACTGCCTGGCTGTTTTGCAAGGACATTGTGTACTGGGTAAAAGCTTCTATTCAATCCTACCATTTTCTTTTTTTTACTTATCTTATTTGGTTTAAATAATTTGTATTAACATTGTAACACCTATAAAGCAAATAGCCCTTTTAGCGTTCCACATGCGTTCCTGCATGCAGAAGCACTATGTGAAAAGAGCACTAAACATGGTGTTAGGTCAGAGAGTGCTGAGTGTTTATCGCTAGGAGAAGAAATTAAAGGGATTAAGAGTGCTATAACGGATCTGGGGTAGTGTTAAGCAGGGCATACCTGTATTTCGTGTACTATCTTTTATATATATTTTTTTATTTTCTACCATTTAATCACAAAAATATTTGGAACTCAAAAAAAGAACTGCCATTTTACAGACACAAGACTTTACATATAATGGGTGAAAAAGCACAATCTAACCATATATTTGGAAACATTAGAAATGTAACAATTCCTTACACAAAGTTATACAGTTGTTTCTTATTAATGCCACAGGTTGGTTTAGTTTATTTTGCATACTGCAGATAAAGGGAAAGGTAAGGGCAGCCTAAAACCAATCATGATAAACTTGTAACTCAATTAATTTTAAAAAGGGAAACACCTTTTCTAAATTGGGAAAAGCAAAACATTCAGAGATTAGATTATGCCCTATAAAACATTATTTTTTGTTGATAAAAATTGGCTTTGACTAATGCCACATAGTAGATTCTTGCTAGCATGCATGTAAATGGTGTTGCTCAGTTGCTGATCCACTTGGTTTTCATGGCAGAGATACTAGAGTGGGTTGCTTGTTCCTTCTCCAGTGGGTCACACCACAAAGCTCCTGGTATTTCCAGGTGGTGTCCCATCCAAGTACTTGCCAGTGTGACCTCTTGGTTCCCTGGCTGGATTTGCACTCAGGATGCTATGATGAAAGCACATGCATCCCAACCACTGGGCCACCAGGGAACCACATACATTGTTGCTATTGCAACAGCAGACATATATTTAAAATATTGTCAATACTCTTCAGGAAGTAAAGGAAATTATACATTATTTTCTCTTCCTAAGCTGTTGCAACTTTCTTTAATTATTCTCTTTAATTATTTTTCTAAAACTCATACAACTTTATTACAATAAACATTTGGTGTCCTAAACAGTATAAAGCAGACTTTCATGTATTTACAGTATAATCACATTCTGGCAGTTGATAATTAGTAAATAATAACACTACTTTAATAGAGTTATCACACAATTTTCTCTTTGCCTTGTACCACATGAATATATAATGATGTGAGAATTGCAAACTTTTCACACATTTACATAATACCAACAATAATACAAATCATATTAATAAAGATATTGTATTAACATAAACAGCATATAATTATTATTCTATTTTCTTTGTAGAATGCCAGCAAATTCTGTATTTAAATATTAGACTATTGATATATACAGTGGATATAAAAAGTCTACACACCCCTGTTAAAATGTCAGGTTTCTGTGCTGTAAAAAAATGAGACAAAGATAAATAATTTCAGAACTTTTTCCACCTTTAATGTGACATATAAACTGTACAACTCAATTCAAGAACAAACTGAAATCTTTTAGGTAGAGGGAAGAAAAAATATAAAAATAAAATAATATGGTTGCATAAGTATGCACACCCTTAAACTAATACTTTGTTGAAGCACCTTGTGATTTTATTACAGCACTCAGTCTTTTTGGGTATGAGTCTATCAGCATGGCACATTTTGACTTGGCAAGATTTGCCCACTCTTTTTTGCAAAAACACTCCAAATATGTCAGATTGCGAGGGCATCTCCTGTGCACAGCCCTCTTCAGATCACCCCACAGATTTTCAATCGGATTCTGGTCTGGGCTCTGGCTGGGCCATTTAAAAACTTTAATCTTCTTCTGGTGAAGCCATTCCTTTGTTGATTTGGATGTATGCTTTGGGTCGTTGTCATGCTGAAAGATGAAGTTCCTCTTCATGTTCAGCTTTCTAGCAGAAGCCTGAAGGTTTTGTGCCAATATTGACTGGTATTTGGAACTGTTTATAATTCCCTCTATCTTAACTAAGGCCCCAATTCCAGCTAAAGAAAAACAGTCCCAAAGCATGATGCTGCCCCCACCATGCTTCACTGTGGGTATGGTGTTCTTTTGGTGATGTGCAGTGTTGTTTTTGCGCCAAACATATATTTTGGAATTATGGCCAAAACGTTCAAGCTTGGCTTCATCAGACCATAACACCTTTTCCCACATGCTTTTGGGAGACTTCAGATGTGTTTTTGCAAAATGTAGCCTGGCTTGGATGTTTTTCTTCGTAAGAAAAGGCTTTTGTCTTGCCACTCTACCCCATAGTCCAGACATATGAAGAATACGGGAGATTGTTGTCACAGGTACCACACAGCCAGTACTTGCCAGATATTCCTGCAGCTCCTTTAATGTTGCTGTAGGCCTCTTGGTATCCTCCCAGACCAGTTTTCTTCTCGTCTTTTCATCAATTATATAATATTTTGGAGGGAGCTCCAGTTCTTGGTAATGTCACTGTTGTGCCATATTTTCTCCACTTGATGATGACTGTCTTCACTGTGTTCCATGGTATATCTAATGCCTTGGAAATTCTTTTGTACCCTCCTCCTGACTGATACCTTTTAACAATGAGATCCCTCTGATGCTTTGGAAGCTCTCTGTGGACCATGGCTTTTGCTGTGAGATGCAACTAAGAAAATTTCAGGAAAGACTAACTAGAGCAGCTGAACTTTATTTTGTGTTAACCAGAGGCACTTTAAATGATGGCAGGTGTATGCTGACTCCTATTTAACATGATTTGGAATGTGATTGCTTAGTTCTGAACACACACGCTACATTCCCAGTTATAAGCGGGTGTGCAGACTTATGCAACCACATTATTTTTCTTTTTTTTTTCTTCCCTCCACCTAAAAGATTTCAGTTTGTTTTTCAATTGAGTTGTACAGTTTATAAGTCACATTAAAGGTGGAAAAAGTTCTGAAATGATTTATCTTTGTCTCATTTTTTTACAGCACAGAAACCTGACATTTTAACAATGGTGTGTAGACTTTTTATATCCACTGTTTATAACAGCACAAATTAGTAACTGTTAACACAATCTAGGAAACAATTCAGTTAGCCTGACTATAGAGGTAAGCTATATCACTGACCAGTAGGCCACCTGCTTTATTTGAAGGGCCTCATATGTGGCCCATGAGTTATTCAAAGGTCCTTACGAAGCTGTAGGAAATTAAATATTTGGCTACAGAGATCCAATCTAACCTACCCAAAAGCCTCTAAATTTCAGAATGCACTGCTGAATAGGCTAAAATGAGCTGCATTATCAACTTACGGTTACCCTTCGCATTCAAGCTTCACTCATACAAGTAGCATACTATGTGTAAGCTCTTTTTTCTTCTCCAATTCTTAATACTGAACAACACCAGTAGAGGCTGAAAATGCAAATTAAAGCGTCATATCTAACACAAAAATCTGCACAATGCCTCAATTGAGTCGGATATGAGGCTTAATTTATTAAATCCTACATAATTAATGAGTTAACTACATGCACCCTAACAGAAGAAACATATTCAGTACTTGGGGAACTCATTGATCCCCCCAGTAGTAATCCTACTCCCTCTGAGACCTGGTATCCATTGTATTCCTCATTTAAAGTACATTAAATGTGGGAACCCTGGGGATTCCCCCGCCCATGCTAAAGGGAACCCTAGGGCTCTTTTCCTTCTGCTTGCAGCAGGGAACCCTCAGGATTCCCTCCGCTGCCACTGATAGTAATAATTATGGTGACTAAAACTTAACCCCTAACGGACCCCATTTTGGCAATTCAAAGTGTCAGTCTTTCAAAATAACTAAATAGAGATCTTTTTTTGCAACCATGGTTCTTCCTTTTCCGCCTAGGTTTTTAATCCATTTAGGAACAAAAGCAAATGCCGCTAAAGTGAAATTGAATAGAATGGATACAAATTAAAGGCTGTGTTTATTTATTTTAAGCTTTGTAAAAAATCTTGCATGTTGTTATTTCTAAGACTATGTTATAAATACAACATATCAGTGATCCTTTATAATAAATATATTTTTTGTGTTCTTTAAACCTTATTTTTATATACTGCAACATTTGCAGCGAGGACAACATTAAGCACAGGGCCTTCACAATTTGTTTTGAAGAAGACAATTTTATAGATATATTGTTTGGTATAGTGGGATACGAAAACAAGATGTGTACTGTAGAGAGAAACATTAAGGAGACATAATAAAAAGCAGTGTGCTGAAATTGTAAGGCTGAGTTCTTAAACCCTTTTTCATGAAAATTCGTTGCCAACCTCTGTTTATGATGCTGCTCTGTATTTCCTTTTTCCACATTACATTGTACATCTTTTACTTGCACAGTAGGGGTTTGACTGTATCACATGGATTCATACAATTTGCTCTCTACTTTTAATGGCTCTTTCATCAGTGATAATGTGAGTTGGTGAAATAAAGAGACATTTAAATCAACTTTTTTTTTGCAGAGAACGTAGAACACATACTGTTGAATTGTGTATTGGGTAGTGTTTATTATGGGAAGGCGTCAAACAATGCCTTTCAGCTTAACACATTTTTTTTGTAAATGTTGTCCTGAAAGGAAATCACTACACTACTTTTTTATATTTGCTGAAAGCAGCATAGTATATGTGCAACAGCAGGCATGTGTTTGCATTGCTAAGTTGTGTCCGACTCACCGTGACCTCCAAGACCACTTGATATTCATGGAAGAGGTACTGGAGTAAGTTGCCAGTTCCTTCTCCATTGGGCCACAGCATACAGCTTCTTGTATTCCTAGGTTGTCTCCCATCCAACTACTGACCAGGCCCAACACTGCATGTATTCAGGTGGTGTGACCTCTTGGTTCCCTGACTGGAATCAAACCCAGGTCACAGAAATGAAAGCAACGAATCATAACCACTGGACCATCAAGGTACCCATCAGCTAGCATACTGGAAATCAAGTTGAAGCTTGCTATTTGAGAAGAAAAAAAAAACAAGTGTGGCAAACATTTTTATCCTAATCAATTATATATCAACATAGAGAGGGGTGCTAAGAGTCCAATAGACATGTAAAAACAGAGAAGAGCAATTAATTCAGTAAACCACTTCAACATTATTAAGGGCAAACCAATTTTCTTTGGTGAAACTCAAATTATTATTTTTTTTAAATTAAGATTTATTTTCTTGTTAAAAAAGACAAACAAAAATACTTATAATACTGGCATAATAACATAATAAGGACCTATTGAACCAGCAACACTGATATATTTAAGAATTAACCTGTTATAACTCACTACTTTGTAAATACTATTTAATAGAGTTTCTGAACACAATGACCCTCATTCAATTCAGGGCTTGCAACTCCATCGCAGACAGCCAAATGCCTGCGATTGAGTTGCGTGCTCCTGTTGCTCTACTTTTGCAATGCTATTCAATTGGTCGGGCTTGCAAGTTAGGGGCCGATTGCGAAAATCGGAAAAAAGTGTTGTTGGACGTAGCATTTGCAGGCTTGAACATGTTACGGAAGCAAGCCCGTAACTCCTGATGCAGAAACAGCCAATGGAAACATAAATCGCCATCATGATCAACCTCCATGCCCGTAACTCGTAAGTGAAGGCCGTAGGACTTTGAAATCCAACCTCCATTTTCAAAGTCTTACGGTCTTCAACCTCCAATCCTGTAGAATTTTGAAAAAAAATGGAGGTTGGATTTCAAAATCCTACAGGCTTGGAGGTTGAAGCCCGTAAGATTTCACACTGATTGCCATGATCGATATAACAGAAAAATTGAACATGAAATAAAGTATTGGAGAATATTGTGATATTAATTCTAAGACCTAACATCACTTTCACTCTTCATAAAAGTACAGTATTGCTTTTTTATTAGCTTTTAAAGTTCTCCAATTTGTCATTAAGCACTTTGTGAGACTTCCTTGGTACCATTAACTTGTGGTTAGAGATTTGCTATTTGCGGGCTTGGCGGAGTGGTTAGCGAGGGGGAATCAGAGCAATTGAATAGCGATTTGCGTTTTTAGCGTCCGGGACTCTTGCGGCCGTGAAAGGCTTGGAGGGCATTAATTTGCGATTTTACAAATCGCAATGAATCACAGGTCAGAGCTTGTAACTTGATTGGAGTCTGCAAATGTAAGCCAATTGAATAGCAAAATAACTTGCAACCTGACTTGCGAGCCCTGATCTCCTAAACGGCTCAATTGATTGAGGGTCAATGTTTCTTTGTTAATATATTAATCCATATTAGTACATTTGTATTACTATATTAACTGGGTTTCTTCCTGTTACCAAATGTTAAGATACATAATATAGCTAGTCCAAATAGTTACCCTATTATTAGCTGATAACTGCCCTATTATTGGCTGACACAAATTTTTGTACCATAATACAAGAACTTTCAAATATTGAGTAAGCGATTTCACTCTTCCTCTGCTTCACTCTTCTTTACATCTGTCTTATATGTATAATTTGTATTAAAGCATCAGGTGACTCTAAGATCTTACTCAGCCATTGATATGCACTTACTAACAAATCAGATTTAAAATTACAGTTCAAAATCATATGTGTATTTTATTGCTGAGACACTTAAGTCTCAGGCCCAGATTTATTATAGGGAGAATCAAACTACGACATCCATTAGTAGTGAACATGCCTATATGCCATTCAATACGATAGAAAATGCCTTCATCTAATTTGGCAGCACAAGGGCTGGTGAACAGCTTAAAAATACCTATTGATAAATCAGCAGCGATAATCTTGAACACTTTTATGCTATATATTTGTAAAATGGAATGTGTGGTTCCCCTAGCATCTCTGGTAAGGCTGCCTCACAGCTTTGGCCATATTGAAAAGTAATTTTGATGAGCTAATCTAGAGAAGCGCATAAAAACTACTAACCCAAACCCCTGGGGGATGGGGGGGGGGGGATGAGCTCTCTTGATCTAAAGTGGGCTCACAGTCTGCTCTCAGAAGACTCCTGAATCTCAATAATCACCATGGCAATGTTATGGAATGACTCCCACTAATGTAAACACAATACACTAGCCATAACATCCCACCATCTCTGTGTCTAGCCATATAAACTTGGCTGGGAAGAGTTTATAACCCCTCCACCTATGATCCACTAGCCCCCTAGGATTGCCACATAGTATCCACTACCCCATGAGCCCTGGTTTTCTGGGTATGTTCTTCCATGGTACCGAATATTAATACCTATACCATGAGGGTACTAATGAACCCTCCATGGTATACTAGACTATGACCATGTGGGTCCTTGTGGACCTCAATAGCATAAAAATGAATCCCCATAACAATAGGGGTCCTCAAGGACCAAAATATGGTATAATGCAAAACTATAGGTAGTAACAACTACTTTATTAATTGCATGTTGATAACATTTTCCTACAGAAAACTAACATTAAACGTTGCAATATTGATCTGTCAGTCAGCCTTTATGATCCACCTACTTTTCCTTGCAACCAACTGCATGTATAACAATTTAGAATATCTGCTATATCACTTTAAGAAGCCCCGAAAAAAGTTATGTAGGTTAATTATGTAGAGAAATTTAACCTTTATTAGTACAAATAATTACAATTTAGAAAAATGCTGCTGTTTCCAAACCACTCCCCGTCAGAATATCAACAATTAGATCACTGTATAAATAACTAGTAAGAGGTGATCACTCACAATTGGATGAACCATTGCTGGTTTAGATTATATACAGGAGATGAAGAAACCTCCCTCAAAGGGACCCTCCTATATGGAAGGCATGTAGCCCCACAAGCTTGCTAGAAAACTCTCATACGTATAATAAGGGTTAATGTGACCATAACTTCTTAGGAACTGACCGTTCCTCTAATCAAACAGAACAAACTGACAAGATTTTCTATACTGAGTGGTAAATCTAAACCAGTAAAAAATATTTAAAAATCATCTACACCATTAAAAAGAAATGTATATAAATCTTGTATAGTTAAACCAAAAAAGGTTATAACTTTGTTGTTTAAACAATTCAAACTAAGAATCCTGTGGTCCATTAAATCTAACTTAAACAGCAAGCTTATTGTGCCTATATGGACATAATAATGTTTCTACCCTAATAGACATGACATCTGTTTAGCTGCATAAGAGCAGCTTTATCAAATATCAAGGTTTCTCAATAGAAAATGCAGTGATCCAATGGTTAGAGGTTCTGATAAGGAGTGTTTTGGAAACAGCAGCATTTTTCAATAGTTTAATTATTTGTACTAATAAATTTCATATTTTTTTTTATTACTCATCAACAAGTGGTGTTAAGCATCGTGAAATATGTATATGTACATAATATTGCTTATGCTTTTATATAATCATATATCCATTTCTAAATCACTGCCCAAAATTCCTTTTTCCTATTGCTTGGGATCCTCTCCTAAAGTACTAAAAAAACAGGTATTTATGAAGACAGAAAGATCTATCTATACTCTCTCTGCTTTTTAAAGATATTGAACATTTTTTGGGGGTGTCTTAGCAATAATATTTGCTATATTTTTCTAAATAACACTGAAATTAAACAAGATTCCTTATATTATGACTATTCCTGTATGATCATAAATGCAACTAACTTTCACAAACAAGGCACACAAGTTGAAAAAGGTCAGTGCTAAACATTACATATATTTTTATTTTTGCAGTATATAGTACCATACTATAATATTTCACCATTCGCAGAGTCTGCTGTATAATTCAGCTTTCCAATGACTGCTTTGTTACTTGCACTGTCCTAAGAGACATGCAGGGAGAATAGTGTAAGTGAGGTTTGTTGTTTTGTGTGTAGTTGAGACTACACCTCCATGCGTGCTTTGTATGAAGAAGAAGTACACAAAATCTAATTATACATTTCAAGTTTGTTACAGTATAACGGTATAATAAACATATCCATGTATCTTAAACCTTTCCTTTCTTTTGCTCTTTTTCTTTCCCTTTCTTCTTTTCTTATTGATTTGGATTAACCATAAAGGCTTAAACAAAACAATAAAAATATATGAAAAAGGGGGGTAGGAAAGAGGTGGGGGTATGACATTTTGTGAACGTCCTCCATAATTCAGATCAAGCTTTGAGTTTTATCTTTTATCTTAATAAGTAGCACAATTTAGCCAATCAAAGAGTAGCTTTGTTATTCCCACCCCAAGGCATATCAATTCCTGCAAGATTCTGTATATAAACCACAAAGTCTGTTCTAAAACTGTCTCAGTACATTTTAAGTGCAAAATCATAGCACCTCTGGAGACAGGCACCCCTAGGCTCTTGACTAGTCTGCCTTTTGGTAAATCCAGACGTGCCCCTAGGCACAAGCTCCTTAGCCGCCCATTTGAATCTCTATTCTCCTGGAACCATGTGGCTCTACAAGTACCTATATGTCTAACAAATTAACTGTGCTGCGCTTATTCTAGTATATTATATAGATACTGTATATACTCGAGTATAAGCCGACCCTAGTATAAGCCGAGGCACCCATTTTACCATAACATACTGGGTAAAATGAGTGACTCGAGTATAAGCCGATGGTGGGAAATGTGCTGCCCCGTGTCCCTCTTGTGCCCTCTGTGTCCCCCTCTCTCTCCCCTCTCCCTTCCCTGTGTCTCTTCTCTCCTCTCCCTTCCCTGTGTCTCTTCCAACCTCTCCCTTCCCTGTGTCTCTTCCCCCCTCCCTTATCACCCTCCTCAACCCCACTCCTCAACTTCCCTCCTCATCCTCAACGTCCCTCCTCATCCTCAACCTCCCTCCTCAACCTCCCTCCTCAACCCCCCTCCTCAACCTCCCTCCTCATCCTCCCTCCTCATCCTCAACCTCCCTCCTCATCCTCAACCCTCTCCACAACCACCCTCCTCATCCTCAACCCCCTCCTCAACCTTCCTCCTCAACCCCCCTATCCTCAATCCCCCTCCTCAACCCCCCCATCCTCATCCTCTCTCCTCAACCCCCCATCCTCAACCCCCCATCCTCAATCCCCCTCCTCAAACCCCCATCCTCATCCTCTCTCCTCAACCCCCATCCTTAACCCCCCTCCTCAACCTCAACCCCCCTCCTCAACCCCTCCTCCTCATCCTCAACCTCCCTCCTCATCTTCAACCTCCCTCCTCAACCGCTTCCTCAACCTCCCCATCCTCAACCCCCTCCTCAACCCCCCATCCTCATCCTCAACCCCCTCCTCAACCCCCTCCTCATCCTCAACCCTCCTCAACCTCAATCCTCCTCAACCTAAAAAAAACCCTTAAAAAAAGGGCTGAAAAACTCGGCTTATACTCGAGTATATACGGTACATAACAGTATTCCGGTATATAGTGATGTTGTTTTTATAGGACAAACATTTTAGTTAGAGTGACAAACTTACAAGAGTTGAACACCTCTTTATCAAGTCAGAAGCAATAGTAATTAAAAATTAGCAAGCGCATTGTAAAACAGAGCAAAGATTGTAAGTGGGACAGAATGCAGACATCATAAATTATTATACTTCAAGTGTGCAAGTCTATACACAAGGTTTGAGAGGAAAGACAATGTAAAAAGTTAGGGCCATACATAGCTCCACATGTAAAATACATTAAAAAACAACAATAAAACATGAAAAAGAATGTGGCAGGATCATAAGAAATTTTGATAATGAAAGCTTGGTCCATGTTAACTCTTGAATCTTAATTGTTTAAGAAAGTGACAATCTTCATTTCAAATGTTTTTCTCTCCTGGATGTTTTTGATTTTCACTTTTTGGATTGAGTGATCATTCTGGGTAAAATGTTATCTAACTGGATAATATGACCAGGAATACTTAGCTGCAGTACAGGCTCTGTATACTGAGTATTTCTGTGGGAACATTTTTCTCTTGACATTCTTGGATTATATGAATGTCTTCAAAATTATAGTTATACCTTTGAGTCTCTGAACAAGTCTGATGGATCAGATTAGCACAATTATTACTATAGTGAAGTAACTATGAAATATTTTTGTTCTTAATCTATTTTCTAAAGAGCCTGAAAGTGTTTAAAAAAATCATGCAGTCCAGCACAAAAATCAAATTACCTCAGCAGTTCTGAAAAGTCCCACCTCATTAAATAGACTGTTTGTGCACAGTTGTTTGCAGCCTTATTTTTCTTGCATCTGTTATTGTTATAGTTGGGTGGCTCTGCCCTCTGGTCTGCTCACATGGATAGGTTTGCTGAGATTTGCTGAAAAGCTGTTATGAGTTGAACTTTTCAACACAAGGCATGGAAAAGGTGAATAGGATTTCATATCAAGCATTTTAAAGAACATTTTAATCTGAATTGTGAAGTGCCCCTGGCATTCAAGCTTTTGTTAAAAAAAGACTTCCACCACTACTAATGAGTAATTTTCCTAAACCTGATGAAAATCTAAATATTCTTTTCTAATGTGCTCCCTCAGTGTTATCCTATTCTTGAAAAAAACAACATTCTGTATGATGTGCAAACTAAGTTTTAGAGACACATTGCCTTGATATTACTGTTACAAACACAGAACCTGATTCAATTGAGCAATCGCAAGTTACTGTAGCCCGTAATTGAGGCCGTAAATTAATTAGCTATTCAATTTGTCGTCTTTTTGCGGGCTCCGAATGGCTTACGGGAGCTTTGCTATGGTTAAAGCTGGAACTTACAACCTCTTACAACCTCTTGACTCGATTGTCAAAATCACAAATAGCTATTTAAAAATCCCTCAAGACCGCACCTGCAGGCAAGCCCGTAAACGGCAAATGTGGGGCCAAAGCTTACGGGTTCCAAATAGGACCAGCAAAGGTTTTACAGACTAGTTAGTAACACTGCAAATGACAATATAAAGACACCAATGCACTTTAAAATATTGGTAAAGCAATAGAAGGCCTTACAATTACTTGCACAACAACTCCCAAATATCAAATAATGCAAAAAATACTATGTTATTGTTTTCCTAGGTTGTAATGGTCATGCATATGCCAATATGAAAAGCCATGCTGCAACATGCTGAAACCTCTTAAAGACACACTACCTCATTAAATTGCAACACAAATACATGGAAATGGATGCCATATTAACCCTTTCTCACTCACAGAGGCTATAATGTGGACCCTAAAAATACAAATATCCTCTGATATACATCTCACTCATCACATCTACATTGGGAAAACAAATAGTGGACAAATTACACTGCCACATGGCATATATCAAGTACCAGGGGAACATTTTACATTTGGTTGTTCAGTCCCTCTCTTGTGTCCGACTCTCTGTGACCCTAGGGACTGCAGCACACTCACTTATGCCTGTGCTTATCCACAAGGTTTGTATGCCAAAGATACTGGAGTGGTTTGCCAGTTCCTTCTCTAGTGGACTGTGATTTATCTGACCTCTCTGCTATGACCTGCCCACCTACAGTGGCCTTACATGGTATAGCTCACAGCTTCATTCAGGTACACACACCCTTTCACCACCACCACTTAGAAATCCGGAAGGGGACCAGTGGAACATACACCACACTAATCTACCCTAACCTATCATGAAGAGGCGCAAACACACAGGGAGGCGGTACAGAGGCACGTGGAGCAACAGCCAACTCACCTCCATCAGGGATAATCTCCACTACGCCCATCCTAGAAATTTGTGTATTCACGTGGGCTTCCCCCAACTGCACCAGCCACGCCAAGTGATGTGTCTGGGCTTGTCTGTCCCTATGAGCCATTTGTTCATACCTCTCCATCCGAAGATTATGCCTTCTCACCTCACCATATATTGCTCTGATGCTTTCGACCTGCTCAGTACCAATATCATTCTGCCTTTGAAGCTGAGCTGTCAGCAGATACACTGATAGAATGTCACGCTCATGAGACATGTGGATGTGCTGAAAGATGTCCCTCAAGGTGCCTTGTGCGGGGATGTGAGTTCCGTCTCCGGACGCAGTTGGACTCTGGATGTGCTGTGGTGAGGCCAGAGGTGTTGCCCGTTGTGATGGTATACCCCTTTGTTGGCAATGGAGATGCTGTTGGCAATGGAGATGCTGTTACCCATAGGGATGGTGTTGGCCCGGTCTGTTGGGGCAACAACTGCTGAGAAAACAACTGCTGGGACAACAACTGCTAGAAAAACCACTGCTGTGGCATTATCTGTTGGGACAACATCTGTTGTGGCCCGGTCAGGAGTGGGAGATCATTGGGGTCCAGCCAACGCATCAATCGCATGTCACCGGGTGGCAGTAGTTGGCCTGTTGAGAGTGGTCCCCAGGGGGTGTGACCCACAATGGTCTTGCTGCTGATGGCCCAGCCTCCTGGGATTGGCCCGGGCCCTCGGCTTCCTCCACCACCACCTGTGTGTTGGTGATTGTGGTTCCTCTGATAGAGCCACCGCCTGTGTCTTTGCTGGCGGGGTACGCCTCCTGGGTACTGAAATGAGAGGACAATAGTAGTTGAATATTGATTCTCTGAACAATTATTTGCTGGGTGTTTCCATATCCCTGACATCATGGTCACTTGTAATTTGGCTGTGGTGATTGTTTCCCGCAGATAAACATTGAGCCGTATCATATGCATTGTGGATCCTGGCTTATAACAAAATATATATATAGCTGGTGTGGTGTGCCATTTGTAGTTCTGTAAATCTGTCGTGCAGTGTGTGAGACTGACCAATCTGTGACCAATTCTCAGCAATGGGTGTTAACATGCTTCTGAGACATGGTCCAGGTTAGGCTAGTACATGACAAGCACATGCAGTGCCTCAGAGTCTGTATCTGCAGTGTGCACAACCATATATGCACTCTCTTTTGGGTGTAATCTCTCTCTCTAGCACTCTCTATCTCTCTCTATATATATATATATATATATATATATATATATATATCACATATATAGTTGTGAGCGTACGAGTTGTTGCTAACGCTGCGGGCTCGCGTAGCGAGCCAAGGCCCTCGCGAAGTGAAGGCACTGGGCGAGGGTCTCAGTTGCTGGCATGGAGCGCCATAGGCGCTCCATGCCAGCAACTGCGACCCTCGCAAAGTTCACGTCGCAACCCAAAGAGCACGACACACACATTTCGACACTCGCAAACAACATACGACACACGTTCACACACATTACGGCCTCGTAACACTCGGACGCAACTCGCGAACATTAAAAAATCTAAAACACAATACATACACACAGCACATACATAAAAACCTTACCTACACCAAGAGGGAGCACCCAGGACCTCAAAAATGCAACTTAGACCTTCATTTTACTCGAAATAAAAGAGTTTAGAGACTAAAAAAAAATGTAAGCAAGAGAAAAAATGGCCGCCGAACAAAACGAAAACGAGGCTACAGCACTCTAAACTCGCAAAACACCACAAGAAACTCGCAAAACGCCACAAACGACCTACGGATATTCATACCACACAGTGCACACATTCAGAATGCTTACACAGCAGCTCCACACCACTAATGCTCCAGCAACATCAAAACAGATTGCCAGCGCTTCAACACAATGCTTCAAAATAGGTAAAGTATATACATTTAGTAATGTATTACATATTTCATTATTATACACCAAAAACCATTAGCAACCTTACAATTTCATTGCCGTCATTTTTTGACGGGCAATTCGCTAGTATATATATATATGTGTGTTATGGCCTTGCTTGATTTTGCTGAGCATCATCGGATCGGATACTCGGAAGCGTTACATGTCAAACCAGGGTTTACGAGCTTGAGGCTTCGGCCCTCAACTTGCACCCTTGCTCAATTGAGTAGCTCCAAAATCAGAGACTGGAGCCAGCAGCATGCCCGCAGACATACAGCCATGATCTTGCGAGATGCAGGCTTGCAATCGAATTGGGCTCAAAGACTGTCCATTAAGAAAACTAGTTTGATAAGTGACATCAGCAGATGTAGGTCTTGCCCATCAAATCTTCGGTGAGTTCAATGGGTTGAGCTAGAAGCTCCTCCTAATCTATCATTTTAAAAGTTTGTTTTTAATAAATCCATTTGGTATTCACGTGTATGAAGATTACATGCAACCTAAAATGACTTAAAAAACTGAAACTTTTTTAACCATTTTTAAATATTTCTTGATTAATTCAGCCTAGTTTAAATGAGATAGTTTGACTAAATTCCCCTTTAGTTCTAAAAACAAGAAACAAAGCCAGGAGCTGAGCAAGCCATTGAATGACACAAATGTGTGTGTTGAGTTCTAGACAATCTCAACAAAACCTTCTTCGTACAAACGAGATCAATACAGATTACAGATCTTAGTGTCCAACCGAACAAAGCAACCAAAGCCCCTCAAATGACAGTTTTTATTATTTGAAATTGAGAGAGGAGAATCCTCATTGATCCTAAATCACTACTATAAATCCTTCCAACCTCAGCAATAATGACTGATATCTTTGTAAACGGACAAACTACAGCACAATACTTGATGAAAAATGTATTATTAGCTTCCAAATTTTCTCCCTCACTATTGTAAAGTAATTGCTCTAAAGTTTAGACAAATAACACAAGATGTTGCAAGCTTTTCTCTCTTTCTACACTGATGATTAATAATGTGATTAATTTATCTCCTTCTCACATCAGATTAAAGGAGGAGCAAACACTTTTTTTTGCAGTATTTGTATTGTATCAGGGGTGTAGGAGCCAGAATAATTCTTAGGGGGATACAGCTCATTGTATACACACGCTGTAAAATAGCTTATTTATACATACATGTCGTAGGGACGAAAACTGATTACAATCTCATAGGCTGGCCTTCATTAAAGATATCCGGACAGCAAACACTTACCACACCATGGTAGGGTAGGTTTCAATATGTTGGGTGGTGGCACAACTGAAGAAGGAACTACCAAGGACTCCACTCTACAGAATATCTCAACTTCTAATATTTTTTAAACTTTATGCAGTAGTTCGCAATCCAAAAATGAAAAAAATTGTATAAAAAAGTATGTATCAAATTAGTTTTGTCAGTACAGTAAAAAAATATATATGTATTAGGATGTGTTCCTGTTGTCTGTTATTTGTTTATAATACTGATGAATAATTATATTTATATTTTACGTTTAGTAAAGTAATTCATAAAGTATAAAATGAAATTATCATTATAAAAAAAGACAAATAAAAAGGAGAATACCAAAAAAAAGAAATTAGACATATGTACGGAGTATTAGCAGGTCAGTGCTTCTAGATGAGACAAAAAATGATTAATATATTCATCTTTTCTGGATTCACCAACTGCTCCATCTATATTAAAGAGCCACTAAAGTCATTAAAACAGCTCTGTGCTATCATGTAGAGTAGTTAAAAAGAAAGGGAAAACATTTAAGATCTTTTTTATTTGTTTTAAAATTTGCTTTTATGACTCTTAAACTGTTGATTTAACCTGATTCCAATCAGAATTCTATACACCTTGAAATACACATGTAGGCACATTCATTCATCATCTCAAGATGCTCATGTTTGTATTGTGATAATAATTCCACACTTTCTCTCTAAGATTGCAATGTCTAATAGAATTATCTTAATTTTTTTGCAGCAATAAGAACTTTGCAATTTGTGGTATATATGTGTTTTGTTTGTCATTACAAGACTTGCAGCCCTATTCAATTCCCCCAACATGAAAACCTTTAGCCCGTAATGGAGCCCGGCTATTAACTTGGCCTCTTACAGCTACCCTCAAACGATTTGCGGGTTACATTCGAAAAACCCTATGGGTTATTGAAATCTGAATCAGGATGTTGAAATCTCTATCTTTGCCCCCTCTCTCCCTCCCTGCTTTCTCTTTTTGCCCCCTCTCTCCCTCCCCTGTCTCTCTTTGCCCACTCTCTCCCTCCCTTGTCTCTCTTTGTCCCCTCTCTCTCCCCTGTCTCTCTTTGCCCCCTCTATTCCTTCCCTTTCTCTCTTTTCCCCCTCTCTCCCTCCCCTGTCTCTCTTTGCCCACTCTCTCCCTCCCTTGTCTCTCTTTGCCCCCTCTCTCGCTCCCCTGTCACTCTTTGCCCCCTCTCTCCCTCCCCTCTTTCTATTTTCCCCCTCTCTCCCTCCCCTCTCTCGCTCTCTTTGCCCCCTCTCTCCCTCCCCTCTCTATTTATTTGCCCCTTCTCTCTGAGCCCTCTCTTCCTCCTCTGTCTCTCTTTGCCCCCTCTCTCCCTC
The DNA here is from genome assembly GCA_027410445.1 of Discoglossus pictus. Classification (NCBI taxonomy): domain Eukaryota; kingdom Metazoa; phylum Chordata; class Amphibia; order Anura; family Alytidae; genus Discoglossus; species Discoglossus pictus. The sequence continues at coordinate 319,594,486 of CM050166.1, read as the reverse complement.
CCCTCTCTCTCTCTCTCTTTGCCACCTCTCTCCCACCCCTGTCTCTCTTTGCCCCCCTCTCCCTCCCTTGTCTTTCTTTGCCCTCTCTCTCCCTCCCCTATCTCTCTTTGCCCCCTCTCTCCCTCCCCTCCCTCTCTTTGCCCCCTCTTTCCCTCCTCATCGCTATCTTTCCCCCTCTCTCCCTTCCTTCTCTCTCTTTGCCCCCTCTCTCCCTCAAATGATCTGTGGGTTACATGCGAAAAACCCTACGGGATGTCAAAATCTGAATCAGGATGTCGAAATCTCTCTCTTTGCCCCCTCTCTTGCTCCTCTCTCTCTCTCTCTCTCTCTCTCTCTCTCTTTGCCACCTCTCTCCCACCCCTGTCTCTCTTTGCCCCCTCTCTCCCTCCCTTGTCTTTCTTTGCCCTCTCTCTCCCTCCCCTATCTCTCTTTGCCCCCTCTCTCCCTCCCCTCTCTCTCTTTGCCCCTCTCTCCCTCCTCATCTCTATCTTCCCCTCTCTCTCCCTTCCTTCTCTCTCTTTGCCCCCTCTCTCCCTCAAATGATCTGTGGGTTACATGCGAAAAACCCTACGGGATGTCGAAATCTGAATCAGGATGTCGAAATCTCTCTCTTTGCCCCCTCTCTCCCTCCTCTCTCGCTCTCTCTCTTAGCCCCATCTCTCTCTCCCCTCTCTCGCTCTTTGCCCCCTCTATCCCTCCCTTCTCTCTCTCTTTGCCCCTTCTCTCCCTCCCCTGTATCTCTCTGCCCCCTCTCTCCCTCCCCTGTCTCTCTTTGCCCACTCTCTCCCTCCCTTGTCTCTATTTGCCCCCTCTTCCTCCCTTCTCTCTTTGCCTCCTCTCTCCCTTCCCTCTCTCTCTTTGCCCCCTCTCTCCTGCCCATCTCTCTCTCTTTGCCCCCTCTCTCCCTCCCATCTCTCTCTTTGGCCCCTCTCTCCCTCCCATCTCTCTCTTTGCCCCCTCTCTCCCTCCCCTCTCTCTCTCTTTGCCCCCTCGCTCTCTCCTCTCTCTCTCTTTCTCTCTCTTTGCCCCCTCTCTCCCTCCTCTGTCTCTCTTTGCCCCCTCTCTCCCTCCCTTGTCTTTCTTTGCCCTCTCTCTCCCTCCCCTATCTCTCTTTGCCCCTTCTCTCCCTCCTCTGTCTCTTTTTGCCCCTCCCCCTCCCCCTCTCTCTTTGCCCCCTCTTTCCTTCCTCATCTCTTTCTCTTTGTCCACTCTCTCCCCTCTTTCTCTCACACCCTCTCTCTCTCTCTTTGCCCTCTCTTCCCCTTTCTCTCTCTTTGCCCCCTCTCTCCCTCCCATGTCTCTCTTTGCCCCCTCGCTCCCTCCCCTCTCTCTCTTAGCCCCTCACTCTCTCTCCCTCACCTCTCTTTCTCTTTGTCCATTCTCTCCCTCCCCTCTTTCTCTTTGACCACTCTCTCCCAACCCTCTCTCTCTCTCTCTCTTTTCCCCCTCTATCCCTCCCCTCTCTCTTTTCCCCCTCTATCCCTCCCCTCTCTCTTTGCCCACTCTCTCCCTCCCCTCTCTTTGACCCCTCGCTCCCACCCCTGCCTCTCTTTGCCCCCTCCCCTTTCTCTGCTTGCCCCCTCTCTCGCTCCCCTGTCTCTCCCCTCTCAGTCTCTCCAGGCCCCCCTCAGCCCCCCTCTCCGGATCCCCTCAACCCCCCTCACACCTCTCTACCCTCCCCTGTCTCTCTTTGCCGTCTCTCTCCCTCCCTTGTCTTTCTTTGCCCTCTTTCGCCCTCCCCTATCTCTCTTTGCCCCCTCTATCCCTCCCCTGTCCCCTCCCCTCGGCCTCTCCAGGACCCCTCAGCATTCCCTCCTTTCCGGATCCCCTCAGCCTTTCAGTCCTATGGATCTACTCAGGCTTACCGGTATTATGCTGTCCCCCCCTGCGCCTGAGGGTCCTTCTGCAGAGTCAGGTGGAATGGAATGGTGATGTCAAAGGGCGCTCATCGAGAGGCCAGAAAGTTGTGGGTTGGACGAGGGCCTGCAATGAGCACGGAAGCTGCTAATTGCAGGGTTTGCGATGTGCGCCAAAGGCGCTCATCACGAGGACCGTAAAGTAGAGGGGGAGAGGCTTGCAATGAGCGCCGAAGGCACTCGTTGCAAGGCCCGCAAGTTAGAGGGGGAGAGCCTCACATTATGTGGCAAACAGCATTGCTAGGCTTCAAATTTTATTGTCACAATTTTTGATGGGCAAGTCACTAGTTATATGATATTAATGATAAAGCATGTGATATAACATGAACATGCTGTTGATAGTTGTAGTATTATCATATTGTTATAAGTATTACTACCATTACAGAATCAATACAGTTTAGTGAATACTAAGCAGCGACAAGTCATAATAAATCTAGGCCACTGTGGCTCAGTATGCCAATACACGGTTTAGGCTGTGTCCCAGAGAGTTTAAATAGTGTGGGGCAATGGTAGGCAAGTTTGGTCCTGTGGATCCACAAACAGGCCAGGATTTGAGGAGATCCGTGTGGAGTACAGGCGAGACTATAGCTTTGTCAGTCATTCTGACTGACTCACCTGAGCACAGAAAGGAAATCCTCAAAACCAGGCCTGTATGCGGCTCTCCAGGACCGAACTTGCCCACCCCTGTACAATGTTGTTGTCAACTAATCAAGAATGCAAGCCTCTTTAATAATTAATAATAAGAAAGAAGAGGGAGACGTATAGCCTCGTTACATATTTTGAAACAAAATAACATGCTCTCAGTTGCCACACAACAAATATTATTCTTGTATTGGAAGCTTTCTTTTCAATATGCATGATAAAAATATGAGTTACGTATCTGTTAAGATATAGGTGGAAAGAATATTTCAAAGAAAAAACGCTTGACCATGAGGTCATGTACTGGATGGAGAAAAGCTCAGGGGATATATGGAATTATTACTTTAGTGAAAAGGTTGTGGAGCACGGGAACATTTTACAACACTGTTATTAGAGATAAATACTGTAAAGGAATTTAAAATGCATGAACTAGACATAAGGTTAAACTAATATAAAATGAATCCAAGAGTCAAACGGCACCTGACAGTTTAACACAACTAGTAAAAGTGCTGATAAAAACATAGAAACATAGATTTGATGGCAAGTAAAAACCAAAAAGGCCCATCTAGTCTGCTCATTCTATCTACCCAAACAACATCATTTAACCTCAGGATAGCTTTGTGCCTATCCCCTGTGTGCTTAAATTCTGTAAATGTGTTCACCATTTCAATTAAAAGGATGTTCCACTTATCTACTACTCTTTCTGTAAAATAGTACTTTTACCTCTAAATATTCTACTTTGCATTTCATTCCATGACCTCTTGTTCTTCCATTTTTATGAAAGATATGTCTCTTTTGAACTTTATTAAATCCTTTGATATATTAGATTGTGTCTCATATATCTCCCCTTCCCACCTCTCTCATTTTCCTGAGCACTACTGAAAGGAAGTGGATTTTTTTTAACTGCAATTACATTAATTAGATTGCCTTTGTAGTGCTTGAATACTGTAAGTTGAAGTTTTAATCTTTCATTTCCTTTCAGTAGAGCTCAGGACAATGTGAGAGGTGGGTAGGGATATAGCAGTGGCCATTAATTAACTGTGTTTTACCTTATATTGTATGGCTATATCTGCTGTTTGCACATTTACAGCCTTATTAAATTGCTATTCTGCCAATTGAATAGGACTCTATATAAGCACTGAGCATATTTTTTTACAGAAGTGTTTAGTTAGTGAAGACCTTGCTTTTGGATAGAAGTTCACTAACTAAAAACTTCTGTAAATAAAATATGCTCTGTGCTTATATAGAGTCCTATTCAATTGGCCAAATCGCAATTTAATAAGGTTGATATCGTTTATGTTACATAGTTACATAGGCCCTCATTCAATTGCAATTTGGCCAATTGAATAGGGGTCTAAATAAGCACATAACATATTTTTTTTAAATAAGTTTTTAGTTAGTAAGCATCTATCCAAAAGCAAGGTTTTCACTAACTAAAAACTTCTTTAAAAAAATATGCTATGTGCTTATTTAGACCCCTATTCAATTGGCCAAATCGCAATTGAATGAGGGCCATAGTTCCTTAACCATTGAGGTTGAAAAAAGACTTTCAGTCCATCAAGTTCAACTTTTTAAGATCTCCTCTGATCTGCAATATGAGGATTAATTGTTAATTGATCCAGAGGAAGGCAAACAGAAAAAAAAACCCAAGTGAAGCTTTGTCAATTGTCTAAAAAAGGGGTAAAAAAATATTCCTTCCTGACCCCAGATACTGATGATCACTCCTTCCTGGATCAATACTCTCTAATTAACCAGGATAACCCTGAATGCACTTTTTAATTAAAAACAAATCCAGTCCCCTTTTAAAGTCATCTCTCAAATCCGCTGTCACCGACTCCTTTGGTAGAGACTTCCACAGATTAACCTGCCTGATGAACTGAAAAACACGGAAATTATGTACACTGGCCCTAAAACTGATATAACCTTTTAATAAAAAGGAAATCTAACCAATCTTTAAAGTTCTGTTGAATCTGCTGTAACATCCTTTTTTGACAGAGAGTTCAACAGTCTTAATACTGTGATACTGAAGATCCCTTTTCTTTCTTTTTTGTGAAATCTTACAGTTGAGAAGGGTGACCTCTTGTCAACTGTAAGGTTCTTGGCAAGAAAAGTTCACATGACAAAGCTTTCTACTGACCCTAGATGTATTTTTATAAGGTATCATATCATCTCATAAGTCTATTAAAACTGATTAAATGCACAGTATGGGATTTTGCAGTAGGAGTTGGGCTCATGGGCTACTATGTAAACTGCAATAACAACGTTTTATAGAGCTTTCCACCAAAATGGTGGATGTATATGATATGGCTGATATGGTGTGTGTTTGCCATTACTCTCCAATGTCACTTGGCAAAGTAGATCAGTGGACATATTTTATGATTTAGTACACAGTACTCTGCTCGCTTGAAACTGACTCTACCTGTTATTTAGATTTATCTCCATTGACTGCTTTCTTCTACAGGAGCAGGAGGCTGGTCACCTTTGGACAGTGACCATTATCAGTGGCTCCAGGTGGATTTTGGGAACAGGAAACAGATCAGCTCCATTGCAACCCAAGGACGGTACAGCAGCTCTGATTGGGTATCTCAATATCGTCTGCTATACAGTGACACCGAAAGAAACTGGAAGCCATATCACCAGGATGGAAACATCTGGGTAAGTAACAAACACTATACATATTGCTTAATGATATTTATGCCATGAATTTATTTAAATGTCTTTGTCTCAAAGTATTGTATATTGGCGTAGTTATCTTGGTGAAACAATTTGAGAAATATTTTTTAAAGGTCTGTAGAAATTTGTTTTATGCCAATGAACTTTTGGACATTTACATTTGTGTATAAAGTTTTACCTGTAAATTCCTTTTGGAGCAAATTTTAACATGTTCCTCAGAAGTCAAATTCCTTAAACACTCATGGGTTTATAAGTGCCATGTCTGTTATAATTAACCACTTGTGCTTTAAAATGGTTTTCTACAATATCTAGTCTCTGAGTATGGGATTTAGCAACACTGCTAGAGAGCATATGAAGCTTTGTTTTTTCTGTATTATCTATATTACTAGCGAACTGCCCGTCAAAAAATTACGGCAATAAAATTGTAAGCCAGGCAAGGCTGTTTGCCACACAATGCAAGTGCTTTGCTCCTCTGAGCACTTTTGGTGCTCATCGCAAGCTCCGCACTGAGCGACTTCTGCGCTCATTGCAAACCTTTGCTCCTGACTACTGTACGGGGCTCTCATTGCAGGGTTCGTTAACCTTGCAGTTTTGGACTTGGGAATGCCATGTTTGTCTTTCCAGCATGTCCCCCTGTCCCTTCCCTGTGTCTTTCTCCTCTGTATGGGCCTCATTCTATTATCGGCCGTAAATCGGCCGTAAGGCTGCGATTCCTTGCGAGGGTTCAGTTAACTCGCGATTCTATTATACGGCCCCGCAAGGATCTCCTTTTACGGCCGGCCGCATATCTTGGAACCGGCCGTAATCTGTGAAATATAAAAACTCAAAAATAAATTCAAGCCTGCACTGTACAGCTCTGTAAATGCTAGGGATCATATTGGGGGACATGAGGATTAAAAGTAACCCACTCTCAAGCTTGCACATCTGCCCAAACCCGAGTTCAAATTAACTGTTTATTTGCCGGCTGCGGCGTGGGCGTGTCTGAGGTGCTCCAAGCACTCTGGACTTTTTACATGTATATTTTACGGATATTAAAAATGAAATATTTTACGGATTTGAGTACAGGATAATTATGTGCTATTTTTTCTAACACCTAAAATCCCTTTATAGTCTTCTCAAAGTGCAGGATGGCTTTATTTGAGCTATTTTATGTGCTTAATTGGTGCTAGCGAGACCTTTTTCCTGCAAGTAACTGCGGCTCGTTTTTAGCCTTGCAGAGAGGTTTCCCGGAGCAATTGAATTGCAAATCTCTTGCGGCCGTTTTAGATCAAAGGCTTTCCTCCGGCGCGATCGGCCGCAAGAGATAGCAAGGCACCGGCCGCAAGCCTGCCGGAGCCTACGGCCGTAAGGGAATAGAATAGCAGAATAGCTTGCGGCCGGTCCTTGCGGCCCCGCAGCGGCTGCGGCCGATAATAGAATGAGGCCCTGTGTGTGCTGAATGTTTGTGTGGTGCTCACTGATTGCTGTTTTATTTTCAAAGTCCTGCGTGCCCGGCGTTGTTCGTGTAAGTGTTACTGTCTTTGCCGTTGTGTATTTTCTTTGCCCCTGAGAATCCAAGGTCGTATTTTTTTTTCTAAGTCCTGCATTCCTCAACTGCTTGCAGCCTAAGTAAGTACTGCGTTTCTTAACTGCTTGCAGGCTAAGTCCCGCAAGGCTCACAGGAACGCCTTTGGCGCTCATTTTGCCTAAGTCCCATGTGTTTCAATGCCTCAATGGCTCGCCTCTCTTCGGGAGGCTTGCAGGAGTGCCTTCGGCGCTCATTTTAGTCTAAATTCTGTGTGTTTCAATGCCTCAACTGCTCGCTTTGCGAGGCTCGCAAGCGTGACAGCAACTTGTAGTTTGACAATTATAATATGTGATAATTTTACAAATATTTTAAAGGACAAGGGTTCCATAATTGGCAAGTCAAGAATAAGGAATTGTTTGTAACAGCTTTCTTTTTTATATACACATATTTGTCATAATATAAAGAAGTGAATTATAATTGACATACTAGCCAGATTTGAGTTCTAACAGACTTGTGTCAGTAGTATGAGATGTTAATTCCACATTATGGAGCATTTTAGGGTGAATTGCAAAATGAGATCTGTAAATGTTGATCATGGTATAAGAACTATGTACAGTATGACTATTCTGAGAATGTGTGACCTCAGCTTCTCTCACCAAACACTCACTGATTTCCTACCATTATGAAGTCCTCATTGGGTGTTGCATTTACCTCCTCTTGCACAGTAACACCAAATAAGTTTTTAGTTAGTGAACTTCTATCCAAAAACAAGGTCTTCACTAACTAAAATATGTAAAAAAAATATGCTCTGTGCTTATATAGAGCCCTTTTCAATTGTCCAAATTGCAATTTAATAAGGCTGTATATCTGTGATTTATGTTATAATAGGACCTGCAAATGAAGCATATTCTGCTAATATTACATCTAATACTATTTTTATGTAATCTTGCACCTTTTTTTCTATTATAATAAAAATCATGAATTTCAACTATGAATTTCATTACCTTCTAATGCAATGAGCATACAAGTCCAAGAATAGGTGCCTCAACTGACTCTATTGGTGAGGCTCAGTGAACATAATAAGGGGCCTCATTGGCATTATTTTACATATTTTAATAAAATAATACAAAGTTTTTCCAATTTTATTTTCACATTGTACTGTTAATATATCACAGCCTAAAATACTTGCAGAATACAAATTGAAGGAAATTGCGTTTGCAAGCATATTCTGTTATCATAAGAGAACAGATATATTAATAAACTGTATTAGAACAATAAATATTTAGTTTCATTCTAAATTAAGACAGATTAGTCAAATATCTAAGCTTTTCTGTTTGAGCTATTATCCTTTGCTTTAAATTTGGCTGAATGTTACTGAATGAGATTAATTCTACCAAATAGCATTGCTTATAAAATCATATGTTAGGCAAGTGTATAAACATTATATGGCTTCAAGAAATATTAGGGCCATTTTCTGATGAACGGTTATACAGCAGAAGGTACTAATATATCATGTATCAATATCAACATTTAAAAAAGAAAAACGAAATATATAAATTACATTTCATTTGTATTTTTATCATATGACCCATCTAACCAATGACCTGTGAGTGTAGGTCTGTTTCCATCCAAACGTCATTGGTCATGCTAGTTTATGTAATATTTACTGCACTAGGAATCCCTAGATTGCTTAAATTGAATATCCTCCTGCTTTACCTTTCTGAAATAATACCATTAAATACAATGTTATTTGACAGCATAAAAATATCATAATACTCTACTTACTAATGAAAAAAATGTGATTAATCTATTCAGAGTATTTTACAGTTACTTGTTCTCACTGTTCCCTATTCTATTGCCCAAATCGTAATGTTATACATGCTTAATGTTGCTCTTAAAATTGCTACATATTCTATAATCTACTTGCAATCCGATTATGAGTTACCGTCCCACAATCACTATGGGCCACCCAAAGACTCAAATTCGGGCTTACATCTTCACTGATTTTATCCCAGCTCGAACTATACAAGTGCTAACTAATGAATGTTCTTCCAAATCAATATTCTATAGACCTGCAGCTCTAGCTCACAAATTAAGTCTGATCGGCAACTGAAAAAAAATATCAAATTTCTGTCAGAAATATTATAAGTACTAAATAGGACTGGCAAGGGCTTTTTCAAACACTTATTAGAGCTGTAGCAGCTACTACAATCAAAATACTGTACTTTAAAAGCTTGGGAAGGCATGGACGCACATTAGAATTAATTGCAGAACAGTCACAAACAAATAGATAAAGATATATTTTATACTGTCATCTATCACAAAATCAAAGCTTACAAGTACTGTATATACTCAAGTATAAGCCGACCCGAATATAAGCCGAGGCACCTATTTTACCACAAAATACTGGGTAAAATGAGTGACTCAAATATAAGCCGAGGGTGGGAAATGTGCTGCCACCTGTGTCCCTCTTGTGCCTTCTGTGTCCCCCTCTCTCTCCCGTGTCTCTTCTCCCCTCTCCCTTCCCTAAATAGGACTGGCAAGGGCTTTTTCAAACACTTATTAGAGCTGTAGCAGCTATTACAATCAAAATACTGTACTTTAAAAGCTTGGGAAGGCATGGACGCACATTAGAATTAATTGCAGAACAGTAACAAACCCACAAATATGCAATTAAAAAAAAAAATTTAACTGTTGTTTCCGAGTAATATCGATCCTGGCACTATTTATAATACATATAAAGAAACCCACATGGACTAAAACAGATGATCTAATGCATTTTATAGATTGTTAGATTGCTTGATTGTGAGTCTGATTAACAAATATTACTTATTGGCTCTCATTAATTCGTAGCCTTCGATTGTAGGTTATGTGTTTTACTGACGTCATGATGACGGACACATTTACTATTGGCTAGGTCTAAGAAGTAAATTACTTGCTTGCTTAAATACTGCCAGATCATATAATCACACCTCAAGAAATCCTTCTTAAAAAGTCATAGTTCAGGTGTGGAGGCTAAAAGACTTTAGTTGTAGGCTTGAGGCAATAGACATCTAGACATTTACAGAAAAAAACACCTGCAGACAAAATGACAGAGGCATTGGCAGGCTTCTAATACAATAGGGCCCTTGATTGGAACCTCCACCAAACATCTCTAACCATTCCAAATGATCAAGAATGTCTTTGTGAAGCAACTAATTTATTTCAATAATGTTTTTCTATTGTGCCTTAGTGTATTATATTCTATTCTATTATTTTCTACTTTTCTATTTTATTAGCAGCTTATATGTAACTCATTAAAAAAGGCCTCTTTAATTTAGAGCTAGTTTAAATATTGAAAAAGTTTTGTTTGCATGAAAAATGTATACTGGAAAATGTTTTACTTGAAAAAGTTCTTTGAATTTCCCATTCTACTTTTGGAACAAATCCAAGACCTCCTGATTTAAAAAAAATAATAATTCTGTATTAGGTTTAGCAACTAGAGGGGAGAAACTAATCTTCTTATTGAGATCCAACTGGTGCAGTGCTCTGATATAATCTACATTGGGTTATTCAGAGGAAAATCCTAGCTGCGTTCCAAGTACAGTTTGTACAGGGATTAAAATAACATTTTGTGCAGCACTTAAAGCCTATTCTTTCAAATGTGATTTAAAGGGGCATTTAACTCACTATAAGTATTCTTCATGGTGTGAAAGAGCACAGGATTCTATTTTAAAATGATCCATGTACAATTCTAAGGTGTTAGGTCTTTTTACAAACACTCCTGACTTTTCCCTGATTAACAACATCTGCTCACACCGAGCAGTGAAGACTCTGTGAACACAAAGATGTTTAGTTTTTCACTGAACTTCCAGAATGTAGCATGACATGTTAATTCACAACTGTTCTCTTTAGCTGATTCCAGCAGTCCTTCATCTGCACAGATGGATTTGGGTAAGGTTAACTCTATTTCTGCTTATGCTCTCTGCATGTAGCAATTGCTGCAAGTGTCTCGGGGCACTGCCAGTGACTCATGTAAATTTATGATTCATTGATGATATCATTATTTTTTTCTGTGAAAAAGCACCTATTTAAAGAATTCTAAAAGTATTTCAGCATGTTTTTAGTAAAACTTTATAGTGGTGTGCTCTAAGTTGTGCTGAATTAACTGAAATAATATAATAATTATTTTATTTCAGGAACATTTGCCCTTTTAGGTTAATGAGAATAAATCAAGCATAAGCACTTTGCAAGCTATTAGCAAATGTGTACAATTAACTAAAGAAATTATTTGCTACAAAGTGTTCATTATAAGAATTGAGTCTAATGGAGCCTAACAAGACATTCACCTCGAAGTCAATGCAAAAATTACTTTGTTGTTTAGGGGCATAGTCAAGTAAATAGCAGCTAACCTCAGGCTGAGCTCTCAAGAGATACTTACAATCCAGATCATAAGGGCAATCATTGTCTAAGCAGCTTGACCCAATAATAATTAAAATAGGTTAATTGGTAAAATAATACAATAATTAATTTGAGAAATCCTGACAACATTGCACTTTATCATATGAAGACTGAGATAAAACTATTTTAAGATTAGATATATTTTATATATTTAATAATATCCTCTTCCCATATTTAAATTTTTTTTTATTTAGATAAATTTATAGATGGAGACTATGTTGTTGTATACTGAAGTTCCATATTTATCAATTCTAACAATTCAAAAAGGATATAGTGGGCATTATTTTTTTGTAGAAAGTCAAAACAATCATTATTAGATGGTAATGGCCATTATTTATGCTTTTTTACATCTAATCAACAAGGAGGCACTTTTTTTACAATTAAATGTAGTTCTAAGGTTTCCTTAGTTTATTTCATAATTTATTAGTGATAACGTATTTGAATAAAAATGTTCAATGTCACTTCTCTCCATCTCAAATTAGGTGTTCAAGGGATGAGTGTAGGAGGTAGTCCAATATTTTCTTCAGACTGGTCTGTTTGCCCACAATGGCTGCTGCATGGAAATATCCCTTTAAGACAACATTTCAGTTTACAATGTGTCTCATATGTAATTAATAAACATTTTGTCACAGAGAGGAAATGTCCATATCTTGATGATAGTTAGACTTATTTTAAAGGTGGCATTGCTGAGAATATTTTCTTTAACTGAAGGTCACTTTTTCTTCTATGTACTATAAATGCTAAAATTGGAAGTGTGCTATGAGTATCAATTTGAGCCTAGACAGGTTTGGCTTTTGTCTGTAAAACTCACACTTGTGTAGGGTTATGAACATGTTCCTAATATTAGCTACTTTCATTTTGTCTCCTCTGATTCTTATTTTCTTATAATGTTTTCATAAAGTTTAATACCCGGTATGATTGGCACCTATACGTCCCAGAACGAGCATCCATTGCCTAGACCTGTTGCTAACCAACTTTGTTTTGCAGATTTCTATGCCATATGTTTTCTGTTTTGTGTTTTACTGGAACTTGTCTTAATATATGCAGAGATCTGTATGATAATATGAACTCATTGCTTACATATGTATTTTGTAAAAACCTCACAGAATATTTGTGGAGTGCATTTAACTTTGGAATTATTTCACAACATCAAAACATAATTTTTTATGTTGTTATTCATTATCATTTTTGCACAGGCTGCCAATAAGACATAACAGCATGAGGATCGGTACAATGTGTACTTTGAGCACACATTCATTAAACAGACTATTTTGCATTCATATTAATTGACATTTACATCCATCTTTTTCCTGTTTAAGGATGTATGAAGCGTAAAGGGATGAACATGGTATCATTATAATCTGTCTTCTTCCCCATAATTAATTGGTATAGCAAATATTAAAAATAATATAAACTCTTTGGATTTCTTGTATTTTTTGGCTGGACGCTCAGTATAGGCTTTTCTTTTCCAAAATAACTAATATTTTGGTCTATAATATGTGAAGTTTAGTCAGTCCACACACTAGATGTTTCAACAAGGCTAGTATAATGCATTCTTCTTTTAGTAAACCAAAGTATATTCAATCAAACACAGAATAGATTTCAGTAAAACATACTATTTTAATAAAATAATATCTAGCCTAGATGAATAGTGCTCAGTACTGTGCAGAGTTGTCATATTTTCATAGATTGAAAGGCTTATTAAAGGGTCATTGCATTTATATATTTAAAATATACTTTTAAAAGGAACTAGACATGAAAATAGAAAAAGCCATTTTAGAATGTGAAAAAATGAACTTCCACTAATTTACCATTTTACTTTCTCCTCAGGGGCAAAGCTACTCAGGGCCTAACTCTGTGATAATCATGATTTCCTTGTTTGGAGTATCTAGAGTATTCACCTTTAGTGAATACTCCTTAAGCCTGTGTGTTTTCAACATTGTGTGGCTAACCACTTGTTATTTTTTATATGTAGTTTTGTAATTCTTATATTGTGATTCAGTTACTGTTTGCAAGGCCAGGTCTAAGATGTCCATTGTGAAATTAACACAATGGGGCATCCTGCTGAGTGATTAGATTAGCCTATCTTAATTACATTACCTTTATTACTCTGCACCCAGACTATTTTAATTAGTAGGACATTTTTTGTTTTACTCTGAATAAAAGCCCCTGTGAGTTTCAAGTATACAAGAGTGTCAGCTGTATTTCTGTTGGGTGGAAAAGAGCTTTTTAATCATTTGTTCCACTGCAGCTACCCAGGAGTCTTGTATATATCTGCCAAAATTGCATCCCTGCTCTCCGCAGATCCTGAAGTAAGCCTGCTTAATCACAGATGCACATTAAGACTACCGAGGAGATTGGATCCATTAATTGGCTGAACCAGTTAGTCCCCTTCTCATGACAACAGTATTTTGTTTTGCAATTAAACAATTTAAGATGATTCCATTGGGTTTTTTAGACATTCTAACTTAAAGAGAAAATGCAAAAATGTATTATTTCACTAAAGATAGTTTACAAGCATTTAGAGGAAGATTTACTATAAACACAATAGAGTCTGTGCTGCTGACTTTGCTAAGATTCAATAAACTATATGAATGCTGTAAAAGCTAACACAACAACTTTAAAAACAATTATAAAAGAGCTACAAATCAAAAAAGTTTACACATGTTGTAATTGATTTTGACTGCTCTATATGACGGTGAGGAGCAGTAGCCATGAGTTCAGTGTCCATTTAATCTTTCACTAGCTTAGATACAGAATAATATTTAATGTTTTTCTTAATGAATGAGAGAGTTTAAAAATAGCATATCTTGTGTTGATGACTTAACACGGCCATGGAACCATTACATGTTTTGTGACTATTTAGCTCTTTTTTTGTGCATCCCTATTGTATCTTGCAGTACAGGGCAAATTCACTTTTACCTAGTTAAAGCTTCTGTATCTATGTTCATAAATGAGAAATTCCCAGAGCTTTGTCCATAAATGCAGTCAGCATTTTTTTCCTTATAATTCAGATTGTCTGTCAATGCATTAAATGTGACTTCTCCCCTTGACTACAGAACATATTATACTCTAATATACACTTGAGATGGTGATTGTGAGGACTAAATGTAATGTAGGTTATAACAAATCCAATAAAAATGTTTAAAATATAGTAGTGTTACAATATATTAATACAATTATTCATTGTTCCCTTTCAGTGATTTCCTTTTTAACCTTGTATTTATATTTAAGGATGTAAATAAAACATTATATTGTGACCTAATGACAAGAAGCATCAAACTATGTTCAGTAGAAGTCATATTTATTTCTATTTTACCAGATAACGATGAGTGCTGAACAAATTGTGCTCTAATTCTTTATTTGTAGTGGATTTAGTCACACTCTGAGCAATGTGAACTTGTTGCTGTATTCCTCTTTTTGGGAAGCTTCCCGGTAGAACATCAACCAAAAAGAACCATTTCTAACACCACAAACAAAGCAGTTTTTTACCCTCTCATGCTCCACCTTGACTACTACAACACACTTATAACTGACTCTCTCGTGACTAGAGACTACACTGAGTCTCATGTCTACTTAATTCTGACTGCCTTTCCCAGCACCTATCTCCTTTGCTCATCTGATCATCCACTAATTCCTCCAATGGCTCTGCATATCAGTTATTTAGTATATTGTATTAACATATTGCATAGTATATTAACGTTTATAAGTTTAATTTATTCAATAACCCTCAACCCCTTATACCACATATATTTATTAAATACTCCCTCAACAGCCCATAATATCTTGTCAAAAGCTTTTGTCTTTCTTCCATCATTACCTCCACTGTGTCAAGATCCCAGTTCCTCCCGCGCCAACTTACCTCCCTCAGCAATTCTTTTGCACTGCAGGCCTCCTCCTGGTGTACTAATGCACACAATCTACTTGCAAACTTACAGGAGCAGCTTACTTAAAATTTTATATGCACCTCAAGTGGCCCAACCCTGTTGGGCTGCTTAAACTCTTCACCTGCACTGCTACAGTGCCTGTTATCAATGTTTCTAGTGTTGCGTCACACTCTCAGGAATGTGTGTTTGTCCAGAGCTAAGCTCTTCCAGATTGATAGCTTCTGGTTGTTGTCTGTTCTAGTGTACTCATCTCATCATTTTTTTCCAGTGGTCCTAGGTTCCAGTGTGAGTGATAAAGTGTCCCTGTCATCTACCTGTGCACCTGCTTACTACCTGTTACAGTGTACCAGCACTCTTGTAACCTACCTGTTTCAGTGTACTAGTGCTCATGCCAGCGTTATCATGCTCCTATCATCTACCTGTGCCAGTATATCAGTGCTCCTTTCACCTGCATGTGACAGTGTAACCATGCTTCTGTCATCTACCTGTGCCAGTCTACAAGAGCTCCTGTCACCTACCTGTGTCAGTGTACCAGTGCTCCTGTCACATACCTGTGACAGTGTACCAGTGCTCCTGTCACCTACCTGTGACAGTGTACCAGTGCTCGTGTCACCTACTTGTGACAGTGTACCAGTGCTCCTGTCACCTACCTGTGACAGTGTACCAGTGCTCGTGTCACCTACCTGTTACAGTGTACAGTACTCCTGTCACCTACCTGTGACAGTGTACCAGTGCTCCTGTCACCGAACTGTGACAGTGTACCAGTTTTCTTGTCACCTACTTGTGTCAATATACCAGTGCTCATGTCGACTACCTGTGTCAGTGTTACCATGCTCCTGTTATCTTCCTATGACAGTGTATATGCACTCCCGTCATCTTCCTGTGCCAGTGAACCAACACTCCTGTCATCTACCTCTGAGAGTCTAACTACGCTCCTGTCATCTACTTGTGCCAGTGTACCAGTACTTATACCATCTACCTGTTGTCTATCAATACCAGTGTTACCATGCTCATGTCATCTATGTATGCAAGTTGCTCCAGTCATCTACCTGAACCAGTACTTCTGTTATCTACTCATGTTAGTGTTACCATGCTCATGTCATCTACCTGTGCCAATGTATCTGTGCTCCTGCCATCTCTCTGTACCAGTGTTTCTGTCATCTACCTGTGCCAGTGTACCAGTGCTCATGTCATCCACCTGTGCCAATGTATCTGTACTCCTGCCATCTCTCTGTACCAGTGCTTCTGTCATCTACCTGTGACAGTGTTACCAGTGCTCCTGTCATCTACCTGTGCCAGTGTACCAGTGCTCATGTCATCTACCTTTGCCAATGTATCTGTGCTCCTGCCATCTCTCTGTACCAGTGCTTCTGTTATCTACCTGTGACAGTGTTACCAGTGCTCATGTCATCTACCTGTGCCAATGTATCTGTGCTCCTGCTATCTCTCTGTACCAGTGCTTCTGTTATCTACCTGTGACAGTGTTACCAGTGCTCCTGTCATCTACCTGTGCCAGTGTACCAGTGCTCATGTCATCTGCTTGTGCCAATGTACTAGCGCTTGTGTCTGCCCGCCTGACTCTACTTGACCACTTTCCTAATTTTGCGTACTTGCTTGTACTGTGTTTGAACCACATTCATAGCTTTAGCTGAACAAAATCTGTAGACCTCACCATAACATTTCATACAGTATATAGGGATTTTTAAACTGAAGGTCCTGTTACCCACTTCTTTCCAACTTGTCATAATTGTATACTGAATAATCATATAATTTACATGGTATTACATTTATGATGTGCTTTAAAGGGTGAAGAGATGGAAAATACTTGAAGAACCTCTCTATTTTAATGTTATTTTATGTTGTACAAACAAATGACATTTCAAAAGACTCATGAACCTTTGATTCTTCAGTTCATAAGCCTCATAGGACAACATACATGTAAATAGGTTATCCAAATCTACATCAGCAGGTTGGGTCCTGCTCTTTATATGTATCTGTACAGAATGGAAGATGAACTTGCTAAGAGTGTGGATATTGGCCTAGATCAGGGGTGGGCAAGTTTGGTCCTGGAGGGCCACACACAAGCCCAGATTTGAAGATATCCTTTCTGTGCACAGGTGAGTCAATCAGGATGACTAAAGAAGTGAGTGTGATCATCAAATCCAGAAGTGATCATCAAATCCAGCCATGTGTGTAGCCCCCCAGGACCGAACTTTCCTACCCCTGGTCTAGATTCACAAAGGTTAGAGGAATGTAGTCATGGAGAAGTATTGTGAGATTTCTCCAGTTTCTATTAATCATTTTTCAAATTGGAGACACATGCTTACTTACAGTGCCTTTCAAAAGTATTCATCCACCCTTGACTTTTTACCTATTTGTTACATTACAGCCTTAGGTTCAATGTTTTGTTAATCTGAATTTTATGTGATGGATCAGAACACAATAGTCTAGGTTGGTGAAGTGAAATGAGAAAAATATATACATAAAACTATTTTTTAGAAATAGAAAACAGAAAATTGTTATGTGCGTTTGTATTCACCCCCTTTGTTATGAAACCCATAACAAACTCTGGTGCATCCAATTACCTTCAGAAGTCACATAATTAATGAGATGATGTCCACCTGTGTGCAATCTAAGTGTCACATGATCTGTCATTACATATACACACCTTTTTTGAAAGGCCTCAGAGGCTGCAACTCCTATGCAAGAGGCACCACTAACCAAAGACTGCCATGAAGACCAAGGAACTCTCCAAACAAATAAGGGACAATGTAGTTGAGAAGTACAAGTCAGGGTTAGGTTATAAAAAAATATCCAAATATTTGATGATCCCCAGGAGCATCATCAAATCTATCATAACCAAATGGAAAGAACATGGCACAACAGCAAACCTGCCAAGAGACGGCTGCCCACCAAAATTCACGGACCGGGCAAGGAGGGCATTAATCAGAGGGGCAGCACAACCTAAGGTAACCCTGGAGGAGCTGCAGAGTTCCACAGCAGAGACTGGAGTATCTGTACATAGGACGACTATAAGCCTTTACGCTCCATAGAGTTTGGCTTTATGGCAGAGTGGCCAGAAGATAGCCATTACTTTCAGAAAAAAACTAAATGGCATGCTTTGAGTTTGCGAAAAGGCATGTGGGAGACTCCCGAAATGTATGGAGGAAGGTGCTCTGGTCTGATGAGACTAAAATGTAACTTTTCGGCCATCAAAGAAAACGCTATGTCAGGCGCAAACCCTACACATCACATCACACAAAAAACACCATCCCCACAGTGAAACATGGTGGAGATGTTTTTTAACAGCCGAGACTGGGAAACTGGTCAGAGTTGAGGGAAAGATGGATGGTGCTAAATACAGGTATATTCTTGAGCAAAACCTGTACCACTCTTTGAGTGATTTGAGGCTAGGACCGAGGTTCACCTTCCAGCTGGACAATGATCCCAAACACAACAATACTTGAGTGGTTTAAGGGGAAACATGTAAATTTGTTGGAATGGCCTAGTCAAAGCCTAGACCTCAATCCAATCGAAAATCTTTGGTCAGACTTAAAGATTGCTGTTCACAAGCGCAAACCATCCAACTTGAAGGAGCTGGAGCAGTTTTGCAAGGAGGGATGGGCAAAAACCCCACTGGTAAGATGTGGCGAGCTCATAGAGACTTATCCAAGCGACTTGGAGCTGTGATTGCCGCAAAAGGTGGCTCTACAAAGTATTAACTTTAGGGAGGTGAATAGTTATGCACATTGACTTTTTCTGTTATTGTGTCCTATATGTTATTTGCTTCACAATAAAAATAAAAAAAAATCTTCAAAGTTGTGGGCATGTTCTGTAATTTAAATGATGCAAACCCTCTAACAATCCATGTTAATTCCAGGTTGTGAGGCACCAAAACACGAAAAATGCCAACTGTGGTGAATACTTTTGCAAGGCACTGTAAGTGTAGATGTCGCCCCAAGACATCTCTCCTAAATGAACTTAACCCACTGTATATTATGAATGTAGGAGTTTTTGAAATCCTTAAAATGTCAGATTTAGTTTCTATGTTACAAAGCTTTTTATAATTATTTTAATCATTATTTGTTTTATACTTATACTAATAGTAATTTTCCTCTTTCAGAACGTAATTTTTTTGTTGTTGTGATTAGTGAAATCATATAAATGGCGTTTTCAAACAATCAAGATTAGAACCAGCCTCGTATTTTGAGAATATAAAGAGTCAAGGCAAACAAAAGTGTTTAATTGGTGCCCTGTCAAGTGTATAACAGACCGACCAGCCATACTGTACCTCACCTAGCTATATAACTTCTTTCCATATTCAGGCAATACATATTCCCCAAACAGACTTCCGAACTGCAAATGTTTAAAGAACCACTGTAAGAAATACAATAATAAAATCCATAATGTCTATGTAGGCTTCAGTGTAATTTATGAGGGTGGGTGTTAGTGCACATTGTTCCTCCAGGCCCTGTGAGCCCAGAAGCAGTCATGCACATGCATGCACACACACCTATAATTTACATAAAAAACATTCTAGAGTGACGAAGCAGGAAAGATGGACATATATTGCTTGAGCAGAATGGCAAATGTCACATAGAATACAAACAAAATGTTTGAAAAATAAGTAAGTTATACTTATTTTTTCAAAAATATGGTCAATTCACATTCTGCAGGCAGTATGCTTAAAAAAACTTTCATATAGTGGTCCTTTAACACCCTCCCAGGCAAAGAGATAATACATTGCATTTCTTCCCCATCGAAGAGAGAATCATTTATTTTTGCGACAGTAGTCTCTTCATAGCACTTATGATGTTTGCTGCTCCAAGTCTATTTCTATAGAACAATCTGCCTTCACACTAAATCCTGTCATCAGCTGCCTATCCAACATCTTTTCCTGGATAGCCCCTCTACACCTACAAATTAACACGTTAAAAAGTGAGATTGTAATAAGTGATCCTTCTACCAGATACTCAACACCTGACATCATCCCCAAAGCTGACAACTTCTATATCACACCTACATCCCTACATCATCCCTATAGAAGTTACTTTTGACAATTGAATTAACACCAGCAACAACCATTATCATTTTTGGGACATAAAGATATTATTAAGAATGATTATGAAACTTTTTCTAAAATATTTTATGCATAAAGTACTGTACCGACGTACCATCTGAAATTGGTCAAATTAGCTACAGGAGCACCTGTTCAGCAAATATATGTGTCCAAATCAAAATGGCAAAAAATTAGTCAATTAAAATTAGAAATATTTCCTGCCTATTTTTTATGCATATAATTTCTTTGAAGATTCCAACATAGAAAGTTTAACAGTAAACTTTCTTCCATGCACTCTTCCAAACTCCTCCACCACATCTCATTCCTCCTTATTAACTTGATTACTATCTTTTTAATAGCTTGCTGTCCAAACACTGTAAGAGCCAGCGCTCTTTTTGAAGTCAAGTTAGGGATTTAGCATTCAGTTTAAGGAGTCTCTGCACATCACACCACTACTATTTCACCACACAGCTGTATCACACTTAAAACTAGTACTATAATTCAAAATGCCATTTGACTTTAAAAACAAGTTGGTTGCATAATCTTGTTTATCCACTTAGAAATGAGCAGTTATTTGTACATGTAACATTAACATGGTCCGGCAAACACTCCTATAGCTTCAAATAAGATGGTCTCTATGTGGAACTGTTTGGCTATGCCTGTCAATGGACCTGCATAAACTATTCTAAGTGCCTGATTCAATTAGAAGCTCACGGTATACAGGCCGTATGTTTGTGAGCTTGCTGCGGGCTTGAACTTTGTTACAATTCCGGTGCTATTCAATTGAACAAGCCTGCAAGTTACGGGCCGAACGGAAACCGTAAACCATGCACTCGTACGTAGCAGTTCAGGGCGGGAACATGATCAATTAAGCAAGGCCGTAACCACCCATTTCAAAATAGTATATGAGACCGCTATTATTACGGCAGTAAAACATGGAGGTTACATGTCAATCAATTAGCGTTTGGGGGTCCGATATAAGATCGGACTCGCAAAACTGCAAAATACTAGAAAAAAAAATGAATGCCCATACTGTTCTAGTGCATATGGGTGGCCTGATATGTATTAACTTATTGATTTCCAAGATTGATATAACACATAAAATTACATAACATAAAATGTGTCATATGACACATAAGAAAATGTATTTGTTTTGACAATTTCCGAGCTTGAGACTGTTGTGCAATTCATTCTAATGTCTCTCATCGCTTTCCCCGTTATTTACAGGGCAGTATTGATTTTTTATTTGTATTTAAAAAAGGAAAGATCAAAGGCTTTGTGGAGGCCGTAAGTTCTGGGTATAACAACCTCAGAGTTTTCAAAGCCGTTAGCCGTAAACCGTTTGGAGCCCGCAAAAAGACGCCAATTGAAAAGCAAGTTACCTTACTGCCTCACTTACGGGCTCCAGTAACTTATGATTGTAATTTAAATGCTCACTATTTTCACTATACCCTTCTGGATCGCTACCTTGTAGTGGTGAGGGGACTTGTATACTTCAATAAAGCTGTGAGCTATACCATGTAGGGTCACCCAAGATGGTCAGGTCATAGGAGAGGTCAGACAAATTGTGGTTCACTGGAAAATGATCTGGCAATCCATTCTTGTATCTTTGTGAGGATAATCTTATGGATAAGTTTAATCAGAGACACCAGGAGATGAGCCCCTCAAGTCAGAAGGTGTATACCACATTACTGGGAAATAACAGAATGTGAGTATAAGTAGCACCAGATCTAATGAAGTGGTTGGGCGAAAGCCAAGGGGACTCCCAGCTGCAGATGTGCCTAGATGGGAATGGAATTTTTGCTGCTGCAAAGAACAATTTAGCCTAGGAACCTGGAATGTTGGAACTACGAACCAAGGCAAACTGGATGTGGTCAAACATGAGATGACAAGGTTAAACATTGATATCTTTAGAATTAGTAAACTCAAATGGACTGGAATAGGGCATTTCATATCAGATAACCACCACATCTTATACTGTGGTCAAGAATACCGGAGTAGCCTTCACAATCAATCAAAAGGTGGCCAAAGCAGTGCTCGGTTAAGACCCAATAAATGACAGAATAATATCAATTTTAATTCAAGGCAAGCCATTTAACATGACCATGGATGCTGAAGAGCTGAAGTTCTACAAGGAAATGTAACTCCTCCTCGATATAACAGCAATAAAAGATATCACTCTCATCATAGAAGATTGGAACCCTTACGTAGGGAACCAAAGGATACCTGGAATAACAAGCTAGTTCGTCATTGGGGAAAAAAATGAAGCATGTCAGGGATTCGTAGAATTCTATCTGGTCATAGTAAACACTCCTTTCCCACACATACCTCATCAGATGGACTACATAAAAATCAGATTGCCTATGTACTTTGTAGCCAAAGATTGAACAGCTCTATACAGCTAACAAAAACAAGACTGCAGATCAGATCATGAGTTTCTTATTACAAACTTAAAAATCAAACTAAGGAAAAGAGGGAAAATAATCAGACCAAACATATATGAAATAAATAGTATCCCTTGTGAATATGCAGTGGAGGTAAAGAACAGATTTAAGTGACTAGATATGGTAGATGCCTGAAGAACTTTGGACAGAAGTTTGTTACATTGTCCAGAAAACAGCAACAAAGAATATCCCCAAAAGAAAGAAAACTAAGAAGGCAAAAATGCTATCTGATGAGGCTTTGAATGTAGCCCAGGAAAAAAGAAAACCAAAAGGTAGTGAAGAAAGAAAAATATTTGTCCAATTGAATGCAGAATTCCAGAGGATAGCAAGAAGAGAAAAGGAGACATTCTATAAGGAACAATGTAAAGAAATAGAAGAAGATAAGAAAATGGGAAAGTCAAGAGATCTTGAGGATCTCAAAGAAATCTTTCCTTTGATAAAAGATAAAAATGATAATCACTTAACAGAAGCAGATAAGATAAAGAAGAGATGGACGAAATACACAGAAGATCTATATAGGAAGCATCTTAATAGCACTGATAACCTCAATAGTTTGTCTAATGAGTTGAGAATTATTAGGCCAACCCATTCTTCATTATAACAAAAAAAAGTATGTTTCAAATTAAAGCATTCAATAAGGAATATGGAAGCCGCTTAAATGGTATTTATTGCACTTATTCCGAAGCCCCCATTGTATTTTTATTACCACTCATGACATCCTTACATATATGAAACATTATTGAATTTCTATAATCCCTACTTCTTCTGCTGGAAGGTTATTTCACTACTCCTCCTAAGCAGTACTTTCACAAACAACCCATGGATTGCACCTTTCCTTTATTAACAACTTTATTTATACAGAAGCAGTAAAGCCCCCTGATTACATTCTAAATGACATGGTTGTTAAGTGATACAGAAGCAGAAAGCAGGAAAAGTGGAGGTGACTGTGTGTCATGGTAAAGGATGAGCCAGCAGGACAGTTGATACTGTGTCTGAAAGTTGTACTGGTTGTATGTTTTAGGGGTAGGTGATGTTCCTAATATGCCCATTCCTAGGGATTTATTTCTGTATGACTGACTTTGTGTAATGGCCTTGGTTTCATGAGCAACTGAGTGAATAGGAAAAAGAAGGTAACATCATTAGATGATATAGTCTTATCCAAGAAAAATAGTGTAGACGTTTCCTCTCTGTTTAAGTGAACTAAATGAAAACATACAGCCTTATTAAATTGCGATTCGGCCAATTGAATAGAGCTCTATTTAAGCACATAGCATTTTTTTTTTACAAAATCTTTAGTTAGTGAACTTGTATACAAAAGCAAGGTCTTTAATAACTAAAAACTTCTGTAAAAAAATATTCTATGTGCTTAAATAGAGCCCTATTCAGTTGGCCAAATTGCAATGTAATAAGGCTGATAATGTATTGCTCTCAAGACAGCAACGGTGTAAAACAGCTTCTACTTATCATGTTGGAAGTGGAGCTTGTCCACCTGTGTTTATGGCTCCACCCAAACAGAGACATCACATTTTGATATTCTGTTGCAAACTGCAGCAAAAAGTTGGAGGAAGATATAGGTGAGGAAGAATGTGAGGGGCAAAATTAAGCAAGAAAGCCCAAAATATTTCATGTTTTATGTTTATAAAATGTTTACAAAAAGTATAGAAGATTTTAATTTTGATTCAATTTATAAAAATGTTTCCAGAGTTCAGTAGTCCTTTAATTCATTCATTGGCTCTATCCTGAGAGAACATCTATATTTTAATAAAATACTTAACAGACCTACCAGACATGAATGATTTCCCTACAGTGTAGTTGAGATTGTGCAAGAACCGTGTTTTTCATCAAGCTAAAATCCTTGAACTGAAAAAGAGTATGATTATATTCAGATGACGATACAATGCCATTATGTGGAGTACCCACTAAAATGATGGATCCACTTGTGAACACACAGCTACTACTGAGAGCCATGGTAAAAACAATGAAATTCATTGCCTACTACAGTCACAGTGACACCATCCAATAAATATTTATTTTATCATACCTTGCTCTATCTTTTGATAAATCGTTGTATTTAACCACATGTGCATCATCATTATGTTTCCCTAAACTGCTGATACTATATAGCTACTGAACTAAACAGATGCTATTGTTAATAACACCCCATTTAGGAAGAATATCATATTTTTGAAACATGGCAAAAACATTAGCAAATTGAACTATGATCATAAAAATATTTTAGAAGAAACTATTTGTTTACAGGCAGTTCAATATTATCTAACTTCCACATTCGCTGCTAGCTTGGAGCATTAAAGAGTGGATTAATTTTATCTATCACTGGAGGAAAGGTGTCAGAGGATGGAAAAGGGAGAGGGGAGCAGGATTTATTATATCAAGCAATATTTAGAATTTGACACCACTCGCTTTACCTGCACATGCTTATAGGCTCACAACAATATAAAATCATACTTTCCAATCACACGCACACATTTGCTGCACAGCCTTCAAAGCAGTCACATACTAATATATTGCTACAATAAATGTATAGTATCCCTATTATGCTAACAAAACATTTAAGAAATGAATTATGTGCACAAAAGTAGCAGGTCAACATCATCAAAAATGAATTCCCTAATGTTCACTTTAATGTGCACCAATTGAAATTCTCATAAGACCCTTTAATAAATTGGTTACTGAGCCCAAAATGCCCATCTTGTCGCACTTATAACATTGTGCCAAAACATCCCGATTTTTCAAAAACGTCACAGACACAATATATTCTTATCAAGACTTGTAAAATGCTGCAAGAAACAACAGCCATCAAATAATGTCACTTATCATCCAGTCTTGTCAGCTCTTCATAGTAAATAGCTTTGTACATAATTCAGCATGCAATATTGCCAACCAAAACATCCACATTATAAAAACTTCAATTGCTATTGAATTGCCAGTCAACCTAAGCTCCTCTGAGAGGATACATTATAGTGTGGAAGCATATAGGGGAGACATATTTATTGTCTGTGGCTAAGGCTAGAGAATAGTGGCTCCTGGTGCAAAAAAAATGTATCCCCCCAAGGAAGGGTTGTAAAAATGTGATTGCACTGGGCCACCCTGTTACTACTTCAATCAGCGTCCCTCTCCAAGACCCCTTCCCATAACAGCTCCCATATCAACGGCACCTTCCCCAAATAGACAACCCTCCCTAAGACTCTGCCCCCCTTTCCTTAACTCCTGCTTGCGCAAAGCTCCTACCTGCAGTACAGCTCCACGTAGAGGACGAGCACTCTCTAGTTACGGGCAACATCCTCTATTGGGGAGGGGAAGCTGGTGTTGCCGCATATACTATCTCCACATAGCACCAAGTTCCTCTCAACATCTCCACAGCATCCACCCCTCTTAGCATCCATCCCTACATAGCACAAAGTCCTTGTCAGCAGCTACCCCTCTCAGGATCCATCCCCACACAGAACCAAACAGTCCTCTCAGCACCCACTTTACATAGCACCTATCACTATTTCATTTGCCCCCCCCCCCCGAGAATCTATCCCCCCTGTACCTTGCTTTCAATTTGCAGCCCTTCCCTGATACACATCCCCAGCGTGCTTAATTGCTCTTGGAGCTTCAGTAGAAATGCTCTTTCTGAAACAGGCATGCACCAATTTCCGGCCTTGGTCAGAGTGTGGCTAAGGAAGCCTAGGAGGTAGGGGGCCCAGGGGAGACCCAAGGGGCCAGGAAGGCAATGTACAGTTGGTCGGGGTGAGAGAGCCCTTTTATATAAATATGCATTTTAAATAATGTACTTCCATGAACTAAAACAGAATTAAATAATCTCAAACGTGACGGGTTCATCACAACCTGCCATGCTATGATTTAAAGTGGAATTATGTTCACTCTAGTGATTTTGAGGGCTAATACCAAATATAAGATAAGCATCCACATATATAGACAATTCCCTCCCATTTCAGTCTAGCTGCCCATAAGAAAGCAGTGCCATAAATTAGGTATTCAGTATTCTTTTATCTCATTGATTGCAAGTCATTGAATGTGAAACAACTGATAACCAAATCTATATTTGACATGGTGAAATATGTTAGCATAAATCCTATTTTCACATTAGTAATAATTATAAGAAAATTAAAAGCAAAAACCATGGTCCCCATAAAGATTTCCTCTATCCAAGAAGCATATATAGTATAAGGCATTAAGCGTATAAAATATTTTAATGTATTCCCATGGAGTAAAGATTGATCTTAAATTAAGTATTTAGCATTTTCTTTGATCTTGGAAGTTGATTACTTATTCCCCTCTTTTAACACTGCCTTTGTATTTTTTTTTATTTTTGCTTAGTTAAAGAAAATTGGTTTCTGCAGCTTTTATATATTACTCTAGATTCACACTATATGTTATGTAAATGTATTAAAGTTACCTTATTTCATGTATGAAACATACAGGACATGTGTGTTTTGCAGAACAAAACCTTTCAAAAATAGATTTTTAATGACAGTGCAGCAAATATTATCCATGATTGTTTTTTAATAGGTGGTATATTTTGCATGCTCTGAAAATACATGTTCAGTGACAACGACTACAATGGGGAATTTTGCCTGCAGCTGCCATAATGTCTGCTTTTGTAACATATAGAGCATTATTTGAAGCAAATGGAATAAATTATAGCAGCACTAAAAACAAAGAACTATGATGAAAAATGGGTTTCATACTGTGGGCATTAGAGTTGAGTGATGTTGCACAGAATACATTAACAATATGATACAGTATGTCTACCAATGTCTACATTTCTACATATTGTATCTTCTATTTATGCACATCTCTCTGGGGGTATATAGTAAATAAATAGTACATCTGTGTTCACATTTGTCTAAAACAAGTAAAAAAACCTGCTTCCAGCTCAGAATTCCAAGAAAAACAGTTATCAAAAAGTCAGTCATTCAGAGTTTTCAAAATGAGTGTGCACAGAAGCATGTTTTGATTTTTTTGCCTACTTGTGATTACTGGTCATACAAAATGAGAATATCAGAACTCTACACTTTGAGTAGGGAAAAGTCTTAACAGTTTCATAGCATCAAAAATATATAACATCACTTTCTTTTTCTTTTATGACAAGAAACGTAGTAACAATAGTTCAAATCTGTTTAAAAACAGGGTATTTTTCTGTGGATTTAAAAAGCTATACATGGATTGAATTTTTTTTATGATGAGTCCATAATAATCCCCTAAGGATTAAATAATTAAATTACATTTAGCAATGGGTCCCCCCCCTATGCCTCTTAGTCTGTGTTAGCACATTGTCATTAAGAAAACACTTTTACTAGTGGATAGACTGCTGTGAAATGTATTATAATGCATGCAAGTTTACAGCACATCACTTGGTGCCAGATGGAGTTTACCTTCTCATTTGCATCAGGTGAATTCATAAAAGGTGACTGCAAAGACTTTTGAACAACTTCCAGTTTATTACTGTTTGCAAGGTAAAAGCATGTAAGTTTAAAGAGACAAGTACTGTATATACTAATTTCGCAAGCTTATATATAAAACATTTCTAGTTATAGATTCTGGAGAAAAAAGTAAAAATATATTATAGTAATTAACATCAAATTGACAATTGTGGTCCCATGTTTACAGTAAGTTAAATTGAAAGTCCATTAAACTTATTCTCCTAAGAATGAACTATTTAATAAAGTGCTGCCTTCCTGCTAGATGAATTACACTAGCAACTTACTGAGGAGAGGCTTCCCCTGTCATGTTATCAGTGGAAAGGCATAATGGCTGCTACTGTACTGTGCAATAGGATTGGCAAAATATAGCAAGCAAGCACAAAATATTTAATATATTTCAAAATGGTTATAAAAAGTATGAAGATCCCAGATAGGGGTGCTGTTCAGCTCCAACACTTTCGGCCTTTGCGCTAGAGGTATCCCCCTCTTGCAGCTGGCAATCTTCTCAGAAGGAATGTGCCTTTCAATGACTGACAGTCATATCAGGAACCCAGGCTCAGCATTGCAAAGGGATTTTTAGCATAGCAAAATAATAAACGCCTTCCCTCTTAAGGAAATTACACCATTCGCTATGTATTCCAGAAAGCATGGTTTAATATGCACTCTCTCATGGCATTTCAAAACAGCAACTACCCAAAAGGATTTCTCTACCGTTATGGTGGGGGGCCGAACACGTTCAAATCCCCCACCCAGATTAGCATCACCCAATAATAGCCATGCCTCCTGGGGTATGTGGCTGGCTGCCTGATGAGGGGACAGTCAGGGGACAGGAAAACTATGGGCTTGGCTTGTGAGGTGGATCACTGGGCCACACACGCAGAGAATCAGAGAGGCAAACAGAACAAATGGCCTGTATTTACCCAAACATCCTGCAATGACATCTTGTGGACAAGAATTGAAATTATGTGTCCTTTCTGTAAGAGAAACAGCTCTATATGACATGGACTGGTTGATTTTATACAACTATCCTTTAAAACATGACATTATATAAGTTAAGGGCAAGCCGATCTTCACAAAAAGTACAGAAGATTCCATTTTGATCCAATGTAAAAATAATTTCCAGATTTCTGTGAGCACTTAACTTTACTTTACTGCCCAATCTTACCTTACCACCATCTCTCCAAACAAGGCACAGAAAGCTAAATCGCGAGATGTGTTTAACTCTGAATGTTTTTATTTGTTTGCTTTTTCTTGTGCTGATGTTTGTCAGAGACATGTCAAAACAAATAGTTATGTTTCAGACACCTAGATACATAATAATATAACATACCAAAGATACAGCCAACAAATATACTAAACTACATAATCCATAGAAACATTCAATTTTGAAAAGAAAATGCACTTAAATTATAGTAATATATTTATTTACAAAGTACTTTTGTTTGCTTCCATTATTTAGAACATCTGCATAATAACAGAGAATAGCAATTTGCAATTATTGTGACACATCACACAGTATGTTAGAAGCTTTGAGCATTCAGATTATCATAAACCTACAGATTAATCCTGAACATTGCAGGTCTATGAATGATGACTTTTTAGACCTACAATGGAATAATTTATAGACAATGGCCTCAATTCAATTGCAAGCCTGCAGATTTACGTCTGCTATAAAGTCAACTGGAGGCTTGCAATAGAATGGAGGCCTTTGTCTATAAATGACTCCATTGTAGATCTACAAAATGCATTAGAGCATATGTTCTAGTCCGTGCAGGTTTTATGTTATGTATTAACCCTGAAATCGATATTACTCACAAAATAACATTTAAAATAATATTTTTTATTGCATATTTGTAAGTTTGAGACTGTTGTGCAATTAATTCTAACGTGTTTCCATTCCTCCCTGTGCTTTTAAAGTACAATATTGTGTGTTTAAGAGCTGCTACAGCTCTAATAAGTGTTTGAAGAAGCCCTTGTGAGTCCTATTTAGTACTACTAATATTTTTCACGGAAACTTGATACTTTTTTCAATTGCGGTTTAGACTATATTTGCAAGCTAGAGCTATGGGTCTAACAGAATATCGATTTTGTGTAATTGTTTAGAGCTTGTAATATTCATGCTGTGCTAAAACCAAAGGGAGTTCTCAGTCTGATTTTGCAGGTTTGGCTGGCCTGTAGTTATTGTGGGTGGGGAACTCATAATCGGATTGTGAGTAGCTAATAGAATATGTGGCAATTTTAAGAGTGATTTTAAGTGTAAGTTTGAGAATTGGGCAATAGAATAGGGCATATTGTTTTTAAATATACATATATTTTTAAATATATGTATATATATTTATATATGTTTATACTGTATACCTGCTATATACTTTTAGTATGCCATTGACTTCTGATGTTGACTAAATCTATGTTTTCAATATAAAAAAGTGGTTGCATATTTACTAAACTCTATATTGTTTGTTATGCACAGTTATCTTACATATAGCCTCATTAAATTTGTTTTAAAAAGTAGCTCATAATGAAAAAAGTAGGGCTGTAGGCTATTAAATTAGCCTCGTAAACCTCTACGTTGCCAGTCTAGAACGTTGCTAGAACGGAGGCCGGACGAAAAATAACTATGTTTAGTGCAACATGGAACATTGCAGCACGGAACCCTTTGATCTGTCTCGCTACGTTCCAATCATGCTATTAAACTGCCATGAAGTCCCCCGCGAGCTGGCCTGTAACACGCCAACGGAGCCCAAAGGCGAACGAATGCTGGGGAGGACTCGCAAAGGCTGAAAAAGCCCTTACGTTTGCTGCACCTTATTATTAACTTTTATTTGTAATGTGCAAACATATTCCGTAGCGCTGTACAGGGGTTGAGAGCAAGGACGAATACAATATTATACAATATTAGCAACTGTAGAAGATGGAGGGCCGTATTGAGCTTCAAGTCTTGTAAAAAAAAAGTGCTTTTTCCCAAAGCAGCCCACAAGACTGGCAGAATGTGTAGCATATTTCCCTATACTCTGCCATCAAATCTGAGCAGAACTAAGTATACTACAAGGAAACACGCTCCAGGTTCTGTCACAGTTTTGAAAAGATTGGATTATTCCAGCCTAAAAATACTGCTCAAATAGATCAAAATAATAACCTTTTTTAATACGAACGAATTGCAAAATTGTATATACTGTTTCTCAGTACCATGGCAAATTAATACATAATTTGGCATTCAGTATATCAAGACTATATGAAACAACATGTAATTGTGTCTTCAGATGTGTCTTCATGTAGATCACTTGTAAAAGGTGTCACTTACTATTATTATTTTTGGAATATGTAATTATTTATGAAAACCTTCATTTGGGCATATCAATTAAGCTAGATGGGGTATAAACTAATATTTTTTTAGAACTTAATATTAATTGGCCCTAGATGACCTGCGTTGCTGAAATTGCCAAGTTGCTAAGTAATGTCAAACTCATGAAGTAACATAATCATGTAATATATAAATGCAATCAATGTTATTAATGAATGACATTGTGCAGAAGATTGTGGCTTCATTAAGGTGAAAATGGGAGTTGGCATGAAATTTGTAAGCAATTTTTCGAATTATCCACATTTAAATGACATTTTGAATTCAATAGCAATAAATTATTTAAATTGCTAAAGCTTTTATCATTGCTTTTAGTAAGAGAATGGAAAATTAAATTGGCAATGCATTAATCAAAGCAATCAAATAGATAATGTATACAACCCTAGGTCAACATCTAGGTCAAAATCAGTAGATTAGCTATTGTCTTTTTGTTCTGAAAATATTCTAAAGAAATCAGTGACAGATTCCTCCTATAATCTATCTAGCACTTTCTCACCTTTATACTAGCTGCATAGTAAATCAAGAGATAATGTAAGATGCACTTGAGATGCTTAGTAAATTCCCCCCTAATTATATAATATTTCAATTTTTTCAAGCCTTTGAAAACTAAGAAGAAAAAAATGCATAAAAAATGTATGATGACCACAGTGGTATACACACTGTGAGATATTAGTTAATTATTGGAATTTTCTTGCTATAAATTTAGCAGTCAATCAGATTTGGTTAATGCTTTACTTTTACGTATTTAATGCAATACTTTTTATTTACAATCATTGATTCAGATAAAGTTTCCTGTATATGTTTTTACTTACCGTATATACTCGAGTATAAGCCGACTTTTTCAGCACATTTTTTTATGCTGAAAAACCCCCTCTCGGCTTATACTCGAGAAAAAAATCCTCCTTCTCCCCCCCCTATCCTCCTCCTTCCGCCCCTTATCCTCCTCCTTCCCCCCTTATCCTCCTCCTCCTTCTCCCCCTTATCATCCTTCCGCCCCTTATCATCATCCTCCTTCTTCCCCCCCTTATCATCATCTTCTTTCCACCATAACCTCCTCCTTACTGCACCCTCTTCAATCCCTATCCCCCTCTCTCCTTATGTCACGTCATTAGCATATGCCAGTACGGAAGACATGCTGCGGCATCAGGATCAGAATCAGCTCATTGGAGCATAATAGCAAGTAAGGAGAGAGGGGGATAGGGATTGGAGAGGGTGCAGTAAGGAAGAGGTTATGGGGGAAAGTAGATGATGATAAGGGGGGGGCATTAGGAGGAGGATGATGATAAGGAGGGGAGGAGGATAATAAAGGGGGAAGGAGGAGGATGATCAGGGGGTAAGGACTCTCTTTTCCACCCTCGGTTTATCCTCGAGTCAATACGTTTTCACAGTTTTTTGTGGTAAAATTAGGTGCCTCGGCTTAGACTTGGGTCAAGTATATACGGTATTTATGAACCTTCTTTTATCAACCTAAATTGTTTATTTAGTGATTTTTGTTATGACTTTTTAGATAGAATTAATTTTAAAAAAAATCTTTGTTTTTATAGTTATAGATTTTATTTTAAGTATTTTTGTTATGATACATTATATTTACATAGCAATAGCATTACTTTTGCAATCTTCTTGTAATTTTTAACTGAAGACTAACATTTTACCATCAATCCATCAATTTAATGTTAGTAATGATTCATATGTTTTTCTTTAATGTAAGATGTTGTTTTCTTGCATTCTTGCATCACCATTTTTATATTGGTGTCAAATACAGATACATCTAAATAATTATATTGTATAAGGAAAATGTGATTGATGCTCCATTACATACTGCGATTATCACACTCTTAGGTTTGCATTGCAGCATGACATATGTCACACACCCTATAAAGATACTGTTTTTATGTTTTTAACAGATAAGGTCACAATCAACAGCCTGTTACAGATCTGGCTGTGCTTTATACTTTATCAAACTGATGCTGACAGCATACAATCTACAATCTCCCCAGAGATAGCCAAACCAATTTTGGTCCCATCTGGACTCTCCTTGGCTGGATTACTGTTGTGTGAACATTTTTTCAGCAAGGAAATACTTTAAGAACCTGGCTTTAGTTAATAAAAGAACTGCAGCAGAAATAGAGCTCATGCTGACTACACTGGTTATTAATTAGTTGTTAGATTTATATGATTAATGTCTTTCAGTGATCAGCTCTAATACTGTAAAACATCACAGAGTTTATAATCATCAGAGGGATAATAATAGTTTTCTATTCACTTATTTTAAGTTGAGAGTCTTGATTCCATCAGCTGAGCTGTAAGTTTGCATTATGGACTATACAAAAGGCTCCTGGGATAGCTTACTTCATTAACTACAGATCTTGAGCCTGTTTTAAATTATTTTATGATAAATAAATAATGCTAATCACCGTGTATGGCAAATATCTATGTAACTATCACATGTTCATCCTGCCTTTTTGCACGTTTCTCTCGAGTGAGCTTCCTCAGGAGTTAAAAACAAACAAACCTTAAAACCATTTATAAAAAAAATGTATTCAGGGAAAATTGTCATAACTCTACTAACCATAAGCATTTGATTACAATAAATCTTTAAATAATATGTGAAAAATTAACCCAGTCACAGTTTTCCAACAAAGAACAAGTAGATAAAGAACAACAAGAAGCCACAAATTGTTTGTGGTATGTCAATAGGGAGCATAAGCAATAAATTATCAGAAAGATCCTAACAATATGGTTGAAGTAGGGGACCCTGAAAGGGTTATGCTAACTAACCACAAACAAGTAGGAGAAGGGGTAAACAATTATGTCAAAAGTAGAGGAGTAGGAGGATTTCTAGAATTTTTAATCGAGGAGTTGCATTATGTGTATAGTTTTTGTTTTTGTAGCTTTAGTCTGGGTAGACATTGTAGCGGACCTAGCAAAAGAGAGCATTTAAAGAACTGGATTGGTCAGTCTGTTTTTAGCTAAAGAGGAAAAAAGTGAAACTGGAAACAATAGATGGATTGGATCCAAAGAGGGCTTTGTAGGAGAGGTGCAATAAACACATGTCTGACAATGGAAGCATGCTACAAAACTTTGAGTTGGAAGGGAATATGAAGGGAGGAATTTGGAGCAAGTGTTTCCAATTATATTTTTAACAGCAGACACAAGTTATTCTTTTAATTTGGAAATCACATTATATAAATACTTAAAGATTATGCCATTTTAAGAAATGTTCATTATTAAAACAAGTTATTGGATTGCAGGCTGTGTACTGTGAACGAAAGACCAAGTACTAATGTAGCAAAATAATAGAGATTATGATAATAATCATGATCATCAGAGTAAAGTGCCGAGCTGTAATAGTTAAACATATTTTCTCAGACTACTCAGTTTTTACTTAGTGCTTGCAAAGTAATGATTTCTAGCTAATATCTTTTTCTCTCCCAGTCTGTGAAATACTTGAAGCATCCTCTTGCCATGTGTCTTTCTACCTCTACACAGCCAGCAAAATGTGTTCACGTGCAGCTAGTGAAATTAAGTCTGATCATCCATGGAGCAGAGCTATGTAAGCAGCAGGATGCCTATTTGCCTGCCGGGAACTAACAGACTCCTTAGTTGGCATCTCATCTAAAAGCTGATTGAAAGAAAAGAAGAAAGTGTCTTAAAAGGAAAAAAAAATGTAACCTTGCTTTCTCTGAATCAAGCCATTTAGAAGAACATACCACATACCCATGGGATGGTAATGGTAATGATCCTGTCCTGAACTCACCAAGAGTGATAATAACACTAGGTGTATGCCATTAGAGGGCTCACTGCATCTTTATAACAGGACATTTTATGGAATTCAGCAAGTGGTCTGTGATGGAGAAGCAGGACTTACCAACTTACCATCATAGTTCTAACATATTAAACAATTCTAATATATACTACCTAATCTTTTTTTGGTCCCGGGACACTTGGCTGCCATCCAAAAACGAAACTAGTTGTGAGATACAGATCATTTTGAATAGGGACATAGGGCCTCATTCTATTACCGGCCGTAAATCGGCCGTAAGGCTGCGATTCCTTGCGGGGGTTCTGTTAACTCGCGATTCTATTATACGGCCCCGCAAGGATCTCCTCTTACGGCCGGCCGCATATCTTGGAACCGGACGTAAGCTCTGAAATATAAAAACTCAAAAATAAATTCAAGCCTGCACTGTACAGCTCTGTAAATGCTAGGGATCATATTGGGGGACATGAGGATTAAAAGGAACCCACTCTCAAGCTTGCACATCAGCCCAAACCCGAGTTCAAATTAACTGTTTATTTTCCGGCTGCGGCGTGGGCGGGTCTGAGGTGCTCCAAGCACTCTGTACTTTTTACATGGATATTTTACGGATAGTAAAAATAAAATATTTTACGGATTTGAATATAGGATAATTATGTGCTATTTTTTCTAACACCTAAAATCCCTTTATAGTCTTCTCAAAGTGCAGGATGGCTTTATTTGAGCTATTTTATGTGCTTAATTGGTGCTAGCGAGACCTCTTTCCTGCAAGTAAGCTGCGGCTCGTTTTTAGCCTTGCAGAGAGGGTTCCCGGAGCAATTGAATTGCAAATAGGAATTTCTTACGGCCGAATCCCTTACGGCCGTTTTAGATCAAAGGCTTTCCTCCGCAAGCCTGCCGGAGCCCCCGGCCGTAAGGGAATAGAATAGCCGAATAGCTTGCGACCGGTCCTTGCGGCCCCGTAACGGCTGCGGCCGCTAATAGAATGAGGCCCATAGTATGCTTGATTAAAGCAATACAAATTTTGTTTTACACTTTTTTGAATAGCGTACATGTAAATAGTAGGGAAGTTCTTCAAAAATGTCTCAAAAACTATGATTAATTAGCAGTGAATTATTTAAGTGGATAGTCTTTCCTTTGAACAAGAGAGAACAAGGTGGGTCCGATTGGTAATCCTACAGGTACATGTGTTTCTGGAATGCCTGTTGCTTACAAATGATATAGATACTACACAGGCATATGACATAAAAAAAAAAAAAAAAAAGGAATTTGTACCCTGACTAAACTCTAATAATAAATATATTGTAAAAATGTATTTATTGAGCATGTCAGCACTCCCAGATAACTCCCAGATGAAACTGAAACAATGTTGTGGTTGCCTCTGATTGACCCCAACAAAATATGAATACTATGCTAATTCAATATGGATTTTTAGGGGCTTTTACTCTCAAAAATAACTGCCAGAAAACTGAATAGATTAATCAAAGTTTGGGGTAAGTTTCTTAATGTTTATGTTTGGGATTTTTTCATGCAAAATAATATTTGCATACACTACTGATTCTCTGCTCTTAGATGCAATCATAATCAATGAAACATGTGAGATATCAGTCTCTACTCATCATCCCTCTTTCTCATTCCTTATACTTCCTCTTTCCCCACTCTTCATCTCTCTTTGGGAACCAGCTATTGGGGACCAGCACTGCTTCCCCAGAACTGCTGCTGAGAACTGCCGATATTCACTGCCTTCCCTGTTCATGTGCTTTAATAAATAGGTTACTGTAACCCACTAAATGACACTAAGTGCTCTTCCCACATTCTTTTCACAAAAAGTATTTTTACCTTAGCAGCCAATAAGGAATGTATCAAGGAACTATTAGTATTTCCGTGTAACTAATTACTTGATGTTTTTTTTTTTTTCATGTATAATTTCTGTCATTAACAGTCAACAATTACAAATACAATTACAAAGGAACAATCCAATAGCCACTATGTACTCCATTGACCCTGTAACAGAGGATGAATTCTCCAGTTTATTTTTAACCTCCTGTCTCACTACCTGTCCTCTGTATCCTAATCCAGCACAGATTGTCTTTCCCCTCTCTACTATACTTATCCCAGCTCTCACACATCCATTCAACCTTTCTATAAACACTGGCAAGTTTCCAAACACTTTAAAACATGCTATAATTATAACCATTCTTAAAAACCTCTCATCGGATCCTGCTTTTTCTTCTAGGTAGTATTTTCCGAGATACTACCAGTGCCATGTCCTAGCCCAGGGAGACACAAAGGATCTTAGGGAAGTTAATGCGTGGCTAAAAATGTGGTAAACTAAGGAGGGGTTTGGGTTTTTAGAGCACTGGGCTGACTTCTCACTTGAGTACAATCTCTATAGCAGTGATGGATTGCACCTTAATAAAGAGGGAGCTGCTGCGCTAGGGGAAGGGATAGTAGAACTGGATGAGTTTTTAAACTAGTAAGTGGGGGAGGGACTAGATAGAAGTAATGGGGTAGAAAGTATAAAGGGGGTAATGAACAAATTAACTAGTCAAGGGGGAGGAGATTGGGAAGGGTTAGTATAGGGAAATATTGCTAAGTAACTCAAGTACAGTGGCAGGCACTTCAGAACTACAGACTCATAACATAAAATGTATGCTTGCTATTGCCAGAAGCTTGCCAGGAAAAAAAGCTAATTAGAATTATTAGCAGTTAATTAGAAATGTGATTTAATAGGCATTACTGAAGCATGGTGGGATGAATCTCATTATTGGACTGTTGATCTGGATGAGTATAATCTTTTTAGGAAAGACAGGGCAAATGGTAAAAGAGGAGGGGGGATTTGTCTGTATGTTAAGCCTGAATTTAAGCCTATAGTCAGAGAAGATATTTATGGTGGAACTAGCGGTAATGTTGAATGTTTGTGGGTAGAGCTAAAAAGCAAAGGAGCAAATTCCAAAAAAATATTGGTAGGAGTAGGCTATAAACCTCAAATATAATTGAAAGTGAGGAACTACAATTATTGTTACAGATTGGAAATACAGCTAAGCATGGTCAAGTTCTAATAATGGGAGATTTTAATTACCCTGAAATAAACTGGATAAATGAGACAGGCAGTTTAGCTAAGGGGAACGGCCATAGATCATTATCTGGCCCAGGTTATACAAGAGCCTACTAGAAATGAAGCTATCTCAGATTTAGTCATCACAAATATTATTGATATAGTATCACATGTTGAAATAGGGCAACCTTTGGGAAACAGTGATCACAAAACAGTGTAATTTGAGATTGAATTAAAAAAATAAAACTGTAAGGGGCCAACAAAAACTCTCAATTTTAAAAGGGCATATTTTAAAGGTCTAAGGGCAGCAATCAAAAGTATAGACTGGGTCAGAGAGCTGAAAGGTGAAAATACTGAACATAAATGGACAACATTTAAATCCTTACTAAATATACATACTTATCACCATATACCAAGTGGGAATACAAGTAGAAGAAGTAAATCACATCCAATGTGGTTTAACAATGACGTAAAGATAAAGATTAGGAGTAAAAAGCAGGCATTTAATTTATACAAAAAAAGAGGAGACAGAGACTGCTTTACGTGAGTACAAGGAAATCAACAAGGCTTGCAAAAGGGCAACATGACTGGCTAAAATAGAAAATGAAAAATGAGTTGCAAAGGAGAGTAAAACTAACCTGAAAATATTGTTTAAATATATTACTGGGAAGAAGGCCAGGAAGGAAGCTATAGGAACATTACAATGTGACACAGGCCGTCTGACAATTAGGGACCAGGAAAAGGCAGATTAGCTAAATTGGTTATTTTCTTCTGTATAGGCAAGGGAGGTACCAGTGTTGCAACTCTGCAACAAGATGGGGCTACACTACCTTCACATAATAATTGGTTAACACTGGAAGAAATTCAAAAGAGGTTGGAAAAAATAAATGTTAATAAAGCCCCTGGGGGAACTGGGCTCTGTAATAGCCAAAACTATATCTATAGATTATATCTAGAATCTAGAGCTAGATTCACTCAACACAGGGTCTCTACCAGATGACTGAAAAAAAAGCAGAGGTGATACCTATATTTAAGAAGGGATCAAGAACAAATCCAGGAAATTATTGACCTGTAAGCCTCACTTCTGTAGTGGGAAAGCTTTTAGTACGGTTAATAAGGGATAGTATGCAAGAAAATGTCTATTGAAACAAGACTATATATAGGAATCAACACAGATTTATGAGGGATAGGTCATGTCAAACAAACCTAATTAGTTTCTATGAAGAGGTTAGTAGGAACTTGAATTAATGCAACTCAGTGGAAGTAGTCATTTTGGGTTTTGCAAAGGCTTTTGATACAGTGCCACATAGGAGACTATTGAGCAAACTAAGGGATACAGGAATTGCAGTTAATATCTGCTCATGGATTGAGAACTCACTAAAAGACAGGAAGCAAAGGATTGTTTTAAATGGAACATACTCTGATTGGACTAATGTGGTAAGTGGGGTTCCTCAAGGTTCAGTATTAGGTCCTCTCCTTTTTAACATATTTATTAATGACTTAGAAGTAGGATTGGAAAGTAGTGTCTCCATTTTTGCTGATTGTGCAAGGTAATTAATTCAGATAATGATGCACTTTCCCTCCAAAGGGGTTTGCATAAATTAGAGAAATGGGCGACTAAATGGCAGATAAGATTTAATATGAATAAATGTAAAGTTATGCATCTGGGAGGAAAAATAGCCATGCAATTTATATTCTTGATGGAGCAAATCTAGGGGTATCACATATTGAAAGGGATTTGGGAGTACTTTTGGACAACAACCTAGGTAACAGTGCTCAATGCCAGGCAGCAGCTGCAAAGGCAAATAAAATATTAGCATGTATTACGAAGGGTATAGAAGCAAAGGGAAGCAAATATAATTGTGTCACTATACAAAGCCCTAGTACGCCCTCATTTGGAATATGGAGTACAATTTTGGGCAAATGGAGGTGCTAAGTTATGAAGAAAGACTAACCAAATTAAACATATTTTCTCTAGAAAAAGGGCATCTAGGAGGTGACATGATTATCTTATATAAATACATCCAGGGTCAATACAAGGCTTTGTCAAGTGAACTTTTTGTGCCAGGAGGTTTTCTACTGACAAGAGGACATCCTTGATGAGAATAGAAGTAAAAAGATTTCACCTTAAAGAAAGAAAAGGGTTCTTTACAGTAAGGGTGGTTATTCTGTGAAATTCTCTACCAAAGGAGGTGGTGATAGCGGATTTGATAGATAACTTTAAAAAGTGATTGGATATATTTATAATAAAAAGACCATTCAGGGTTATCCTGGATAATTATAGAGGGAGTATTGATCCAGGGAGGAATCCGATCTCCAGTATCTGGGGTCAGGAAGGAATTTTTCCCCCCATTTTGAGACAATTGGCAAGTTTTACTGGGATTTTTTCTCTTTGCCTTCCTCTTGATCAATTAACAATTAATCTGCACATTGCAGATCATAGGAGATCTAAAAAGGTTGAACTTGATTAACTAAACATATTTTTTCAACCTCAATTACTATGTAACTATTTCCCTATTTCTCTACTTTCCCTGGCTTCAAAACTGTTTGAGCAGCTCATCTACAATCAACTCAAATTATCTCCAACTCTCTTCTCGCAAAGGGCTTACTTACATATCTGAGCACTTTAAAAGCAAATAAAAATGCCATATAGTACTTTTGTACTTTTTGCCATATAGTACTTTTTGAGTGAAAGTGATGTTAGGTCTTAGGATTAATAGCACAACATTCTCCAATATTTTTTTTCATGTTCAATTTTCATGTCGTATCGATCATGGCAATCAATGCGAAGTCCTACGGGCTTTAACTTCCAAGCCCGTAGGACTTTGAAGCCAAACCTCTATTTTTCAGTCCTTCAGGCTTGAACATGATCGCTGACGCAAGGCCGTAACTCGTGGTTCAAGCCCGTAGGGCTTCAATGAAATATGGAGGTTTGATTTCAAAGTCATACCGCAAATGTTACTGTCAATAGCATGGTTTGCGATTTTTGTGAGCGGCGCCTAACTTGAATAGCACCGCAAAAGGAGCTTGCATCTCAATTGCAGGCATTTGGCTGTATACAATTGAGTTGCGAGCGCGTAATTGAATAAGGCTCAAAGTATTCCTGTGATGGCAGCTATCTTGTACTGGCAGCATCTACTAAAATGAAAATTTTGTCTGAAAAATGTTTTATGCATTCACATAAAAATACACTAATGATGTTAGTTTGCTGCATGCTTCACAAACGTTGACATTTTTCCAAATACAGTTGTCTTTTAAAGGACTAATATTCAGCAGTGTGCTGTGGTGTGATGATTAATCAATGCAGGGCATTGTGATCTATAATGAATTACACAACATAATATAAATGGTTATTACAATTCTACCTTAGAGTAAAGGTCAGGTGATGTAGTGCTGTTCGCAACAAAAAAAACTGCGCAGTGATGTGTATAGAATTAGCCCTAAACAGGCTGAATACAAAAAGTAAATTCAGCTACTTTTCATGTTGCAAAGCATCATAAAGCATTCAAGGTACCTCTGAATATGTGCACTTGATTAGAAGTGCTCCTTGGCAGGCACAGCTCATGATAAATTGCATGTACATATCTCAGTCCATTAAATAAACTTTCACAGGATAGAATCAGGTTGTCTGGAGACAAGGCTTGTGATAAATTGCGTTGAACCTAAAAGTGTAAAACTCTGGTACAAAAATAGATACAGCCGTGTGATGGATTAAAGCCAAACTGTTTATCTTTCATTTTAATAAATTCAGTGAAAAGTACATCAAATGAACCAGAGACATGGCTTGTATCATTAGACCATGAATATAAGGTACTTTGATAATAATTCTGTTTAACCTTGTCAGCAGTGGATATATCCAAGACATTGCATTGCATACAATTTAAATTGTCATCAATTAATCATTTAGTAAACAGAGATAAAGACAGATGGAGCATAAGAAAGAACATCTGAAGTGGGATATCCAAATTATGCTCTTATGAATTCAATAATCCACAAAGCTTAAGTTAAGTAACTAAATCTTTAACAATTATATGCACATTTTATTTAATGACCATATACATTTTGAATTTCTTCCTAACACAATTGGAAACTTTGATGAAAGGGGAGGATGCTTATTAAAATCTTTTCTGTACATTTTAAATAATTAAGGAACTTTGAGTAACAAAATATAAAGCACATGCCCTTATGCCCCTGTCCTCTGAGGGGCCCCTGCCAGTCTTCTGTGGCCCCATGGATCCCTTGTGGCCCTTGAGTATACTTTGTAGCTTTCGCAGGTCTTCTGTGGCCCCCGCAGATCCCCTGTGGTTCTCGTGAAACCCCTGTGGCCCCCATAGATAATTTGTGCCCCCCATGTATCCATGTGGCCCCCTCTAGCTCCCTGTGGCCCCCACATCCCCTTATGCCCCCACCAGAACTCCTTATGGCCCACTGTGACTCTAACAGTCCCCTGTGACCCTTCTATGGCCTCTTATGGCCCCTAGACCTCTCATGGGTGCCCTGGGGCCCATTATGGCCCACTGTGGCCCCCCACAGGCTCAAAGTAGCGCTTTGCAGGCCCTGTGGCCTCCCGCTGTTTTTTGTGGCCCCCTTGGTCCTTGCAGGCCCCTGTGGTCCCCGGCAGACCTCTGCGGTCCCCTTGGA
Organism: Discoglossus pictus; assembly: GCA_027410445.1. Lineage (NCBI taxonomy): Eukaryota > Metazoa > Chordata > Amphibia > Anura > Alytidae > Discoglossus > Discoglossus pictus. The sequence goes on along the minus strand of CM050166.1, from coordinate 319,551,657 downwards.
CCTCTGGGCCCCCCTCCACCCTCTGACCTGCCATTCCCCTCCTCACCCTAGGAAGTGGAGTGCAGCAATGGACAGGTAAGAAAGTATTTATATAGGTGTATATATATATATATATATATATATATATATATATATATATATATCACATATATATCACATATTCTAATTGTAGAACTACGAGACGTTGTCACACTTTGCGTGGTGCGTACGACGGTGATGAGCACTGGAGTTAGCCTCCAAACACTTAGGAAATGCAGGATCGCCTTAGGCTGCAAGCAGTTGACGAACGCGAAAAAACAACAAAAACATCACACACAGCATGGGGGAACAGCCAGGACATCTGGGAGTGAGGTGGAATGCGAAGGTAATCTACTAAGCGAGAAAAAAAACGGGCGCCAAACAAAATGAAAACGAGGCTACACGACCCTGGACCCCGCAAAACACCGTCCACCACGTACCACTTTCACCCAGGAACATACGAGGTACAAAATACGCTATTACAAATGAGGGCAAATGTTCGCAAACCACATATCGCATAGACAAAGAACTCTATTTTACAATTCTAACTTGCCACTAACAACATTACGCAACTAAAGAAGCGCTTTATACAAATAAACCAACGGTTTGCCCTCGTGCACGCTGCCTATTTCTAATGCACAGTTGGGACAATCATAAAACTATCTCCTCAGGCTAGCAACATTACCACTGGACATTATATGATGCAGGACAATAAAAAGAGATTGTTACCTCTTCAGGCTATTGGTTGTTACATATATTATTTAGAAAAAGGTAAACTATATTAATGTATTATTCAATTAATTCATTAATTAGTAATAAAAAATATAGAGAGGAGCCAAAGGACACAAGAGGAGAGTCTTGCAATGAGCACCCAAGGTCCTTAGAGTATAAAAAGCTTAACATTGTGTGCCAAACAGCATTGCCATGGCTTCAAATGTTATTGACCGTCATTTTTTGACGGGCAAGTCGCTAGTATATATATACATATATATAGATGCATATATATATATATATATATATATGTATAGATGCATATCTAAATGTATACATGTTATATACTCACATATATATATATATATATATATGTATATATATATATATATATATATATATATATACATATGTTATATGTATACATACACTTTATATATATATATATATATATATATATATATATGACACAGACCCACATGTGTATATATATATATATATATATATTATTTTTTTTTTTTTTGTTTATTTTACAAATATAGATATTATACAAAGGTACATATGGCATACATTAAGATTCAAATTGTTAGCTTAAAAACTTACACATAAATCATGCCCTATCTACTTATTAGGCATAATAGGATGAGTCTTAGAGTGTTATAGCTGGATTTGACAATATCCCAAGTGCCTCATTCAATTGCAATTTGGCCAATTGAATAAGGCTCTAAGTAAGCACATGACATATTTTTTTACAGAAGTTTTTAGTTAGTGAAGACCTTCCTTTTGGATAGAACTAAAAACGCCTGTTAAAATATATGTTATGTGCTTATTTAGAGCCTTATTCAATTGGCCAAATTGCAATTGAATGAGGGCCCAACTCTTTATTTAATTTAATTCTCAACTTCTTATTCCCCTAACCGCTACTTTGTGTAGAGGAGCCCGACAGATAATTCACTTCTTTCCATATCTAACCTGCCAAACCATTATTAGATCAATATATCTACCTAGACCTCAATTGGCTTTGTGAAGTGGTAGATGTATGAGAAGGACCTTAGTCTTTATTTTAGGCTTTATTATATTTATTGCTAGAGTGAGAAATTAAATAGGTCTCTATGTTAGATTATAAAACCTAGACTATAATTTAATGATTATCTAATAAATATTGAGTAGGGAATATTAAACCTAATAAGATCTCATACGACTAATATTTCGCCTCATGATTGCCTTTCCATTCACCCAATACACAATACTTTCATCCCTCATACATTCTAGCCAGGAAGGAATGGGAGGGCTGAAAAAGGGGCCGAGGAGGGATTATACTGCCGGGGAGAAAGAGTTTAGTATTGAGATACCTTCGCAAGGGTTAATTAGAAATGGAATCCCATATGGCCCATTTTACCGGGTCCTGTATTAGCTGAAATGCAGTAGTAAAATCTCTCTCTAGTTCCTGATTGAACCCTAATTTGACCAAAATTTCTGATAGTTTAGGAAGAGCTTCTTTCCTCCAATTTCTTGCAATTGAAGTTTTAATTACCTGAAAAATTGGAGTCATAAACGCTTTATTTTTTATTTCCATTTTAGGAGGAAAAAAATTAAACAAGGCCATCTGAGGTTTTGCTATAATGTCTATCTTAAGTGTATTAGATATATATTCAAAACATTCCTCCCAGAGTAAAAGGGATGTAGGACAATCCCACCATATATGGAACATATTAGCTGGTTTCCCACAATTCCTCCATCATAATTTGGCTTCTGGGTTGAATGATAAGAAGTACAGCTTAGAGGGAACCCAATACCATCTGTTGAGTAATTTAAATTGAATTTCTCTCTGGTTTACATTTTTCACAAACCTATTTAAAGTTTTTAGAGCTTGATGCCATGTCTCTTTAGAAATCTTTAACTGCATGTCTTTTGCCCAGAGATCCATAGGTTTAATTGTGTCCCTCTGTGTTTGCTTGTAAAGAATCTCACTACACTTTGATATTAGATGTCTAGTATTTTGGGACACTATCAGTGTTTCGAAATTATTTGAACTATGTTGGTTGGTGTCTTTAAATTTGTCTTTCAAAACTTGTGCCAGTTTATATGACGTAAACCAAAGTTTAGTTGAAATATTATATTTCTTCTTTAACATATTATAGTCTAATATTTTACCTTTATCTATAATATGACCCAATAAGAATATTCCCTTATCTTTCCATTCTGGTTCTAGATGAATATAATTTAATCGTGCCAACGTTAACAGGGGAGTGAGCTCACTAAATTTCTCTAGAAATTTAATTTTTTTATTCATTTTTATCCACTCTTTTACCATTGCAGTCAAGAGAGTTGCTCTAGGGTCAATAAAGGATATTGCTAGTTTTGGGAAAAACAATAGAGTATTAAGATCAATGATATTAAGCATATCACTTAACACCTGATTCTCAGGATGATTAGAAAAAGGTTGACTCCACTTTATATATTGAGCTAGCTTAATTGCTTCCTGATAGTGAGAAACCACTGGGTATGCAATGCCGCCTTTCATAAATTTTCTACTCATTATTACTTTTTTAACTCTTATCTGTCCCTTGTTGTTAATATATCTATCAATCAACCTCTGAAATGTAGCTAACCAGAGACTTGTAATTGGGAAAGGGAGGGATCTTAGTACATAGTTGAGCTTAGGAGGAAGGGACATCTTTACTGATGCAATTCTACCAGAGAAAGAGATTTGGTTGACCTGCCATTTCTCAATGAGCTTTTTAGATGTTTTGTATAAGTTATTCAAGTTGGAATCCTGGATGCATTGTAGTTCCGAACTAAACTGAATTCCCAGATGTGTAAATCCATTTGTATAAGCCAACTGGTACATGTTAAATAGGCACTCTCTATCGTTCTCTGGAATGTTAATACTCAAGGCTTCGGATTTTTCTATATTTAATTTATAATTAGACACCTTACTATAATTAGCGATAATTTCCATTAGCGCCATCATAGATGATTGTGGCTGCTCCATACAGACGACTACATCGTCCGCAAAGAGAGAGATCTTATATTCCTTTTTGCCTAATCTAATTCCTTTGAACCCCGATGAAGCCCTAATAGCAATAGCACGAGGCTCTAAGATCAGGGCAAATAAAATGGGGGATAGGGGACAACCCTGACGAGTTCCATTTGTTACCATAAAATAATCTGATTGTACTCCTTTTCCCAATACCGATGCAGATGGAGCATTATATAAGGCAGCTATAGCTTTAGATGCGAAAGCGTCGAACCCATATCTGTGGAGGGTCTGCATCATAAAATCCCACCCTACCCTGTCGAATGCTTTTTCCGCATCCATTGACAGGAATAGGGTGGGAATACCTTTATTTTCCACAAAGGTTATTAAATGAATCAGTTTATGGGAATTATCAGAGCCCTGCCTCCCTGGGACAAAGCCTGTTTGATCAGCCGATATTAATGTTTTAGAGATTTCTGTAAGTCTTAAAGCTAAAACCTTGGCATATATTTTAGTGTCTATATTCATGACCGAAATTGGTCTGAAATCTTTACAAGTATATGCATCTCTATTTTGTTTTGGTATAGTTATTATATTGGCTCTAAGCATCTCTGGTGGAAACTTTCCTGTGGTTTTAATTTCATTAAATGAGGATACTATAGTTGGCATTAGCACTTCCCCAAAAGTTTTGTAGTAAACTGTAGAAAAACCATCTGGGCCTGGTGCCGTGTGATTTTTAAAATTTTTAATGACACGGCTAATTTCTAGTTCCGTTATCGGGCTGTTTAATGCTTCCTTTTCCTCCCTTGAGATTACTGGGAAATCAATCTGATCTAGGAAGAGTGTTATATCATTTCTATTTGGTGTTATAACATTTTCGTCTGAGCTTAAATTATACAGGGATTGATAGAATTTAGCAAATTGATCCACAATTTCTTTAGGCTTAAAAAATGTTATTTCCTGTTTGTCCAGGTAGTGGGTATTATTTTTTTGATAATTTTGCTTTTTAATTTTGCTCGCAAGGTCTTTCCCTATTCTATTATCGAGATGAAAAGATTTTTGTTGTAAACGCCACAAACTCTTATCTGAGCGTTTTTGATTTATTTTATCAATTTCATTTCGAAACGCTTTTATCTTTCGGGTGAGGTTGTCATTTACTTTTGTTTTGTTTTCTTGTTCCAATTGATAAAGTTTTACATGTAGGAATCGTAGGGACAAGCCTCTCTGTTTAACCCAAATGCTTTTTATCTTAATTAAAATACCTCTTATATATGCTTTTAATGTGTTCCAAATTGTTATATTTGATGGAACTGACCCCAGGTAAGTTTCCAAATTTTTTTTAATTTCTGTTTTAATAACGTTTAGTCTTTCCTTATCTTCAAAAATTCTATCGTCCAATCTCCAGGCCCTCCTAGAATTAGCTGCTTTCTTTTCCTGTAATATAAACAGTGGGGGTAAAAAGTATCTGCTGATTTTGAATGTTTGTCCACTGACAAAGAAATGATCAGTGTATAATTTTAATGGTAGCTGTTTTTTAAACAGTGAGAGACAGAATAACAACAACAAAAAAAGAAAAACGCATGTCAAAAAAGTTATAAATTGATTTGCAGGTCAGTGAGGGAAATAAGTATTTGATCCCCTATCAATCAGCAAGATTTCTGGCTCCCAGGTGTCTTTTATACAGGTAATGAGCTGAGATTAGGAGCACTTTCTTAAAGGGAGTGCTCCTAATCACAACTCGTTACCTGTATAATAGACATCTGTCCACAAAAGCAATCAATCAATCAGATTCCAAACTCTCCACCATGGCCAAGACCAAAGAGCTTTCCAAGGATATCAGGGACAAGATTGTAGACCTACACAAGGCTGTAATGGGCTACAAGACCATCACCAAGCAGCTTGGTAAGAAGGTGACAACAGTTGGTGCAATTATTTGCAAATGGAAGAAACACAGTATAACTATCAGTCTCCCTCCGTCTGATGCTCCATGCAAGATCTCACCTTGTGGAGTTTTAATGATCATGAAAATGGTGGGGAATCAACCCAGAACTACATGAGATATTCTTGTTAATGATCTCAAGGCAGCTGGGACCATAGTTACCAAGAAAACTATTGGTAACACACTACGCCATAAAGGACTGAAATCCTGCAGTGCCCGCAAGGACCCCTGCTCAAGAAAGCACATGTACAGGCCCCACTGAAGCTTGTCAGTGAACATCTGAAAGAGTTGGGGTCAGATAAAACCAAAATGAAGCTCTTTGGCATCCACTCAACTCACTGTGTTTGGAGGATTAAGAATGCTGCCTATAACCCCAAGAACACCACCCCCACCGTCAAACATGGAGGTGGAAACATTATGCTTTGGGGTGTTTTTCTTCTAAGGGTACAGGACAACTGCACCGCATCAAAGGGACAATGGACGGGGCCATGTACCATCAAATCTTGGGTGAGACCCTCCTTTCCTCAGCCATGGCGTTGAAAATGGGTCATGCAAATGGCTCAATAAGATGCACATTAAGGTCCCGGAGTGGCCTAGCCAGTCTCCAGACCTTAATCCCATAGAAAATCTGTGGAGGGAGCTGAAGGCTTGAGTTGTCAAACATCAGCCTCAAAACCGTATTGACTTGTAGAGGATCTACAAAGTGGAGTGGGATAAAAACCCTCCTGAGTTGTGTGCAAACTTGGTGGCCAACCACAAGAAATGTTTGACCTCTGTGATTGCCAACAAGGGTTTTGCCACACAGTACTAAGTTGAAGGGGTCAAATACTTACCGTATATACTCGAGTATAAGCTGACCCGAGTATAAGCCGAGGCACCTATTTTACTGCAAAATACTGGGAAAAATTAGTGACTCGAGTATAAGCCGAAGGTGGGAAATGTGCTGCCCCCTGTGTCCCTCTTGTGCCCTCTGTGTCCCCCTCTTGTGTGCCCTTTTCTTGTGTCCCCCCTCTCTCTCCCCTGTGTCTCTTCACCCTTCTCCATTCCCTGTGTCTCTTCCCCCCTCTCCCTTCCCTGTGTCTCTTCCCCCTTACCTTATCACCCTCCTCCACCCCCTCCTCATTCTCAACCTCCCTCCTCAACCCCACTCCTCATCCTCAACCTCCCTCCTCATCCTCAACCTCCCTCCTTATCCTCAACCTCCCTCCTCAACCCCCCTCCTCAACCTCCCTCCTCAACCGCCCATCCTCATCCTCAACCCCTTCCTCAACCCCCTCCTCAACCTCAACCCTCCTCCTCATCCTCAACCCCCTCCTCAACCTCCCTTCTCAACCTCAACCCCCCTACTCATCTTCAACCTCCCTCCTCATCCTTCCTCCTCATCCTCTACATCCCTCCTCAATCCCCTCATCCTCAACCCCCCTCCTCAACCTCCCTCCTCAACCCCCCATCCTCATCCTCAACCCCCTCCTCAACCCCCCTCCTCAACTTCAACCCTCCTCCTCATCCTCAACCCCCTCCACAACCTCCCTCCTCAACCTCAACCCCCCTCCTCATCCTTAACCCCCTCCACAACCTCCCTCCTCAACCTCAACACCCCTCCTCATCCTCAACCCCCTCCTCAATTCCCTCCTCAACTTCCCTCCTCAACCTCCCTCCTCAACCCCACTCCTCATCCTCAACCTCCCTCCTCATCCTCCCTCCTCATCCTCAACCTCCCTCCTCATCCTCAACCCCCTCATCAATTCCCTCCTCAACTTCCCTCCTCAACCTCCCTCCTCAACCCCACTCCTCATCCTCAACCTCCCTCCTCATCCTCCCTCCTCATCCTCATCCTCCCTCCTCATCCTCAACCCCCTCATCCTCAACCCCCTCCTCAACCCCAACCCCCCTCCTCATCCTCAACCCCCTCCTCAACCTCCCTTCTCAACCTCAACCCCCCTCCTCATCCTCAACCTCCCTCCTCATCCTTCCTCCTCATCCTCAACATCCAACCTCAATCCCCTCATCCTCAACCCCCCTCCTCAACCCCCTCATCCTCAACCCCCTCCTCAACCCCCATCCTCATCCTCAACCCACTCCTCAATGCCCCTCCTCAACCTCAACCTCCCTCCTCATCCTCAACCTCCCTCCTCAACCCCCTCATCCTCAACCCCCTCCTCAACCCCCCTCCTCAACCTCCCTCCTCAACCTCCCTCCTCAACCCCCCATTTTCATCCTCAACCCCCCCATCCTCAACCCCCTCCTCAACCCCCCTCCTCATCCTCAACCCCCTCCTCAACCTCAACCCCCCTCCTCATCCTCAACCCCCTCCTCAACCCTCCTCTTCAACCTCCCTCCTCAACCCCACTCCTCATCCTCCCTCCTCATCCTCAACCTCCCTCCTCAACCCCCTCCTCAACCTCAACCCCCCTCCTCATCCTCAACCCCCTCCTAAAACTCCCTCCTCAACCTCAACCCCCTCCTCAACCCCCCTCCTCATCCTCAACCCCCTCCTCAACCTCAACCCCCCTCCTCATCCTCAACCCCCTCCTCAACCCCCCTCCTCAACCTCCCTTCTCAACCCCACTCCTCATCCTCCCTCCTCATCCTCAACCTCCCTCCTCAACCCCCCCATCCTCAACCCCCTCCTCAACCTCAACCCCCCTCCTCATCCTCAACCCCCTCCTCAAGCTCCCTCCTCAACCTCAACCACCCTCCTCAACCTCCCTCCTCATCCTCAACCTCCCTCCTCATCCTCAACCTCCCTCCTAAACCCCCTCCTCATCCTCAACCTCCCTCCTCATCCTCCCTCCTCATCCTCAAGCTCCCTCCTCAAACCCCCCATCCTCAACCCCCTCCTCAACCCCCCTCCTCAACCTCCCTCCTCAACCCCCCTCCTCAACCCCCCTCCTCATCCTAAACCCCCCTCCTCATTCAAACCCCCTCCTCACTTTACCCCTCTAAATACCTCCTCCTCTCCCTTTTCCCTCACTTACCTTCATCTGCAGCTTCTCCTCCGGCCTCCGCTCCTTCCTGCGTCGGAACCTGGTATATGCTAATGACGTGACGTGGGGGGTTTAGAATGAGGAGGGGGGTTCAGGATGAGGAGGTGGGAGGGAAAGAGACACGGGGGTTAGAGAGACACAGGGGTTAGAGAGACACGGGGGGTTAGAGAGACACAGTGGGGTTAGAGAGACACCGGGGTTAGAGAGACACAGGGGGGTTAGAGAGACACAGGGGGTTAGAGAGACACAGGGGGAGAGTGACTTGAGTATAAGCAAAGGGGGCCCTTTTTAGCCTTAATAAAGGGCTGAAAAACTCGGCTTATACTCGAGTATATACAGTATTTCCCTCATTGACCTGTAAATCAATTTGTAACTTTCTTGACATGAGTTTTTCTTGTTTTATTTTTTTGTTATTCTGTCTTTTACTGTTAAAATACACCTACCATTAAAATGATGGACTGATCATTTCTTTGTCAGTGGACAAACGTTTAAAATTAGCAGGGGATCAAATACTCCAAACCCCCCCCCCCCACCACCACCACCACCACCACTGTATATATATATATTTATTTATTTTGTACATATTTTATATATATTATATATGTACTATGTGATTTGACGAGGGGGTTTTCTTTTTGCACCCGGGCCCATATGCACTAGCTCCGCCACTGAATACCACCATGGGATTCTGACAGAAAATAACTGGCAGCAGGGCCATATTTATAACTAGGACGATTAGGCAACTGTGTTGATGTATCAGTCTGCTGGGGCACAATATCGCAACAGTTAAACTTTCTCATACAACTCTTAGAGGCTTATGCTGCTTACATAGGCCCTCATTCAATTGCAATTTGGCCAACTGAATAGGGGTCTAAATAAGCACATAACATATTTTGTTTAAGAAGTTTTTAGTTAGTAATCATCTATCCAAAAGCAAGGTTTTCGCTAACTAAAAACTTCTTTAAAAAAAATATGCTATGTGCTTATTTAGAGCCCTATTCAATCAGCCAAATCACAATTGAATGAGGGCCATAGTAATCATCCTAGACACTGTTGATGACCACTGTAGTATGAAGAAAGTCAGTTTAATCAATATTCCACATTCAAATATATTTTATTGTATTAAGGTATTATGTAAACAAATGAAGTGTGTGCAGCAGGTTTGTTATTAACAACCCTCCCTTAATAACAAGTTCTCCATTTTGCTAATTGTTCAGTTGCATATTAATATGCCAAACAGGGCCTCATGCTTTATCCAGTGTATGTAACATTTCTGTTTCATGTGAACAGTGATCGCTTTGTCACATGTTGCATATTCATTTGTCACAGCTCAAGGTGTTTCGAATTAATTTGCAGCATTAGCAAGATGGAAGCCTTTCTATGAAGGCAGGACTGTCTTTAGATCAGGTTTAGATAACAACATAGCAGAAGCCCTAATTAAGGGCAGTAATTGTCACCACAGTTTAGGATAAGGGCAACATCAATGTGGAATTGGTATAAAACATGAATCACTAAACATTTTGGGATTCTTAACTCATTATTTCATTACCAAATGTTTTGTGACTCATGTCTGCTTTGTTGTTATCTAAACCTGATCTAAAGACTCATAGAACATTGTTTATGGTGTTTTTCTTTGTCCCATGCTAAACTCTGAACAGATATATTAACTTTTCCTGGTGCATCCTTTCAGTAATACTAAAGACTTGATAAAGAGAAGTATATTCTCAAAGGTTGTCAGAATAAGTTAATATGTATGTAAAAAAGGCATCACCATATACTGCAATACTTGGATTATTCAACTCTCTCTCTCTCACTCTCTTTCTCTTTCTCTCTCTCTCTCTCTCTCTCTCTCTCTCTCTATATATATATATATATATATATATATATATATATATATATATATATTAATCATATGTGTATTAATAAAAACATTAGTCAGTTAAAAAAAACAAGTGTAAGGCATTGATTTAGAACCAATGACTTACTAATTAAAATTTCTGTACGACAACACACTTTCACTACACCACTAATAAACTTTCATTATATATATATATATATATATATATATATATATATAAATATATATATATATATATATATATATATATATATATATATAAATAAATACATGTAAATAGTTCATTTAACTATTCAAATATTTTTTTCTGAAATAAACAAAAAAATACCATTGTCACACACACACGCTGGCAAGCAGGCATATGCAATCAGATTGTGTCTGCTGACTGTGAGGTGCAGGGTCAAAGTTTCCTCAATGATAAAGTATAGGGGGCAAACCGAAAAGCGCATGTGTTCGTCGTCCGCTGCAAACACGAACATGCCAAAATCGCCTGGAATAGTCCTCGGGCGAACTGTTCGCGACATCTCTACTCTATACCTGATTCTAATTAATATTACTTCATGCGCAGTGTAGAGCTTATTACTAATTAAGGCAGAGGCCTGACTTTTATTGATCATAACTCCATGAATTTAGTTTAATTATAAAAATGGGGCACATATGGAGACTTTTGTTGTCCTTTAATTGGGAGAATTGTACTTCTTACCCACCATTTCCTCTCTACATAGGATTCTCGAAGTTGTAGTCATGTCTTGATATCAACTTCCAAAAATCCTTGTAAAACTATCCTATTACTCTGTAGTGTGTGCAGATACTTAAGAGTGCTATTGTGTGTGCCATAAAGCACCCAAGGAATTCTAAGAGACACTTCAAATGTCTATCTAGCCCTGGCTGGAAAGGTGTGGAATCAGCACATATTCTGTATTTCTCTTTAAAACAGCTTTGTTGTAAGTTTAAGCATTTTTTTTCTTTTAGGAAAAAATGTATCTATGGTTTCACATTACAATGATGAATGGCAATCCACTCATTTGCTTTACCACTTACTTTAAAACAAAGGATCTTTTTTGTTGTTGTTTCTTGTCTCGTGCATAAAAAAACAAAAACAAAGCATAATTATTCATGTGAGAATATCTCTAGTGACACATTCCAGTGATCACATATATCCAATGCTAAACTTAGATGACAAGCAGTCCATTGTGTATTAGGGCTCCAGTTATTTCCAAGTGATTTCACCCCATTGATGCTACAGTCCCAGAGAACCCATCATATCTACTCAGAAACAAAAGTCTCTCAGTCGAGCAATAAAACCTGAAAGAGCAGTACTTACAGTAGTGACATGCTTTAATGCTCACTGTATTTCTGTGAGATTGCTATTTTACAATGAGTTAACCACTTGAGACAAGTGAGAATGGTTCTCCCAGAAACCAGTAGTAAATATAAAATGAGTTATTACATTATTAGAGCACTGTGGTGTAAAAGAAATACATTAAATTACAAATATAAGTGCGGGCCATAGAGGTGGCCCCAGGCTCGATGGGAGTGCCCCTTGACCTGAGGAGCCTGGGGCACCGGATTGGTGGCGCGAAACAAGTGTGTCGGCTGCGGGGCGGGGATTGAGTGCATTTTAGTGTGGGACCGCCATCTTAGCCTCACTCCGCGGCCGGCCATCTTGATGAGAGGTCGCAATGGGAGCAGCTCCGTCGCAGCGATATACTGAGCAGTCCGGTGCTGGGAAAACAGCTTATCCCTTGAGTATTAGTGTGTGTGAGGTGTTGTTTGTCTGTGTGGGGTCTGTGTGTGTAACTTGTGCTGTGGTTGGGAGGTGCACTGATAGTACAGGGAACTAGCAGAGGAGGAGTTCAATGGAGGCCATGGAGTTGGAGCACCTATTACATATGGTCAGGGCTAGGGTGCTGTACCAGGGGGTGAAGTGGCTGGAGAACAGTCTAAGCCATGGACAAGCTACAGGGGGCATTGATGCCACCCAAGGGGTGAACTGGGTACAGTCTAATGTGGCTGTTAGCCAGGGAGACTTTGGGGCATCATGCTCTTTTGACAGGGCCACCACACAGCGTTCATCAGGTGCTGGCAGCCGTGAGAGAGACTACAATGAGGAAGAGGTGACAGGCATTAACTTAACAGTCCCACAGTCAGTGCCTTTGGAGAGCCCACGAGTTGAGCTATGAGGTGCAACGGGTATGGGCATGGGTGGCCAGCCTATGCCGTGTGCCACGCCTCTCAGCCAACAAGTAATCCCAGATATGCCACTGAGGTAGCCCGTCACACCCTCACCCAAAGGGCACTAAAGGGAAGAAAAAAATTGGGAGTCCTAACAAGTTTCCGACATCCCAAACTGCAGTCCGTGGGAGGGTTACACAGGGAGCAGTCAGATCCACTAACACTGCTTTCTTAAAAGGGTGACGCACAAACAGTGCAGAGCTAGCCGACAAGGATACCAGGATTGAAACACTGTGTGAGAAGAAGCCATAGAAGGACAGGGTTGGGGTCACGGACAGAATTGGTGAGGCTTCGTCAGCCAGAACCACAAGGCCAGCCAGAGCCTGGAGATCCACCACAAGGTGCAGCCCTCTCCTTTTTTCTACTCTAACTTAAAAAAGAAAGACACTGGCTGGGGGTAGGGATGACACAGTGGGAGAAGAACTGCAGTAACAGTTCTTTTGCGATAGGTCCCATTCCTGAAGCAGGCATTCATGTTGGTGCAGTTGCATGTGCTCCGGGCTGGGCAAGAATCCAGTTCCAGGAGGAGACGCAAGAGGACCCCGCAGCGGGAAAGATGAGAGGTGTCCAGAGCTGTTCCTGCCAGTCAAGGCTCAGGTGAGACTGGGGTTCCAGTCAGGAATTTGGGCCTGCATACTGCGGGTGATGGTAGATGAGGCGATTCTCAGCTGGTGACAGGGTACTACTGGTGCTCCATAACCTAAAGGTTGCTGATACGGAGCTAGGTCACTTCGCAGACAAGTGATCAAGCTACACTGGCGGCGGTAGGGTCAGTGGGGCGTCATGTGGTGCCAGCATCAGCACACACGTTGGTTTCATCGGGTAGCCCCAAAACTGGAATGGTGATGGGAGAATCCCCTTCATAACTTGGTTGCTCACCTTACCCAGGAGGTCAAGGAGCGTTTATGGTACAGAGAGTTTTTTTTAGATATTTTCTCTACTTCCCCTCTCACGCGTCACGGACCTCCAGGAGAGTTACAGTAGCGGGGGTGAAGAGAGAAGAGGGAAGGCAAAATGGATTCCTAGGACGTTTGACAATTGGCTTTAAGCTTTCGCCATAATGGCATGCGTTATCCGGGAAAGGTTCCCGCAGCAATGATCTTCACTTTTCATCTAGCTGGATGACATCAGGAGTGCGTACCGTACCTATGGGGGGCTTGCATGGTGGAGATATGATGAAGATTTCCACCAATGCATGGCATATAGGCCCACAATGTCGTGGAGTGAGAAGGCAGTTGCTTACTGGCTCAAGGCCATGATGCCAATGAGGGCGGTGTTGCCCTTTCGCAACGGGGCTGGCGGGAATTGAGCCCCCACCGCCATGGCAACAGCGAACAAAAGGATCTGCTTTGCCTTCAATGAGGGCATTTGCAGGTGTACTCCCGACTGCAGGTTCAGACACGTGTGTTCTAACTGTGGAGTGGAGCACCCACTGGCGCGATGCAATAAGCAAAAAGAAGGTGAACGTCAAAACAAGTCAGTTACAAAAGGGCAGAACCCCGGGGCATCTGCACGCAATGCTTACATGGGGAAGACTGTAGCGGCAAAGCTGTCCAGTAACAGGATCGTTTCATGTTTCCTTTCCGAGACGGCTTGGTCTGGCAAGGAACCTCAAATCCTAAAATCGGCTGCTGAATTTCCGGACGTGGTATGGGTAAAATTGAGCAAGGAAGTGCAGGTGGGGAGGATGATGGGCCCTTTGCCACATGCCCGATGCACAATCTTAGGATTTCCCCGTTGGGCAGAGACCCCAAGAAGGAAGAAGGGAAGTTCAGGTTAATACATCATTTATCGTACATGGCTTGAAGTTCGGTGAATGATGGGATAGACAGGAACTTGTCTTCGGTGTCATATGCCTCTTTCGATTCAGCCACCGCTGTAGTATGCAAACTTGGCCGTGGGGCACCGATGGCCAAGCTGGATATTGAATCTCCCTTTCGCCGGTTACCAGTGCACCCAAGTAGCCAGCACTTATTGGGCTGCTGCTTTGAGGGGGAGTATTTTGTGGACCTCTGTCTGCCATGGGGTGCTCCATATCGTGCGCATATTTTTATTATGTCAGCTCTTTCCTGCAATGGGCCATGGAACAAGAGTCGGGATTCGCTAATATCACATATTACCTGGATGATTTCCTGTTTGTCGGGCTGGTGATGAGTGATACGTGTTCACATATCCTGGAAACATGGTGGTGGGTGACTTTGGGGTGCCGCTGGCATGGGAGAAGACAGAAGGCCCCACAACAAGGTTGTCGTTCCTAAGGATATGCATAGATTCTCAGCGAATGGAGTGTAGCCTGCCCATGGATAAAGTGGTGAACCTGGTGGAAGAACTCGAACCAAGGATTGGGGCTAGAAGGGTCACTCTGTGTCAGCTTTAATCAATTTTGGTCAAGCTGAACTTTGCCTGCCGAATTATCCGGATTGGAAAGATCTTTAGTCGGAGGTTGGCACAGGCGACGGTAGGCGCAAGACGTCCACATCACTCCATTAGCATCACAAGGGCTCTGAAGGAAGATGTCAGGGTCTGGCTCGCATTTCTGAGTATGTTTAACAGAAAGGCGCTGATACAGTGGCAAGCGTGGTCCAATGAAACATTGGAACTGTATACGTATACATCGGGCGCCACAGGTATGGGGTTCTACTTTGGTGGAAGATGGTAGCCTGTGGCCGGGACAGTAGGCAGCTGCGGGCCTAACAAAGAACCTTGCATTTCTGGAGCTGTTCCCCATAGTGGGGGCCCTACACATCAGGTCATCTTCTTTACAGACAACATGCCTGTATTCCAAGCGGTCAACAACAAAACGGCGTAGTCTATACCAGTGATACCCCTGATATGACATTTAGTCTTAGGGTGTCTACGTCTTAATATATGGTTTTAAAGCCTGACGCACTCTCTCGTTTGCAGTGGGATCGCTTATGGGCTTTGGTGATGGCGGCACGGAAGGATGGAGAAGATATTCTGCAGCGTTTATGGGAACTTGGAGCAGTGACATAGCTGCCTTGGTCAGGAGATCACTGGCACCAGCAACATGGAGCGGCTTCAAGAGAGTCTGGGATAAGTGGCATGACCTGGTAGAGGTGGCTGGTGGTGCCGACATGGAGGAAAGGATGGTTGGTGTCCTGTTGTGGTACCTAATTTGATGCAAGGACGCCGTGGAGTTGGCGGCATCAGTTAGGCATCAGGTGGCGGCCCTAGCTTTCATGTTTAAGCTAGCCGGGCTAAGGGACCCGACAAAAAGAGTTTTTGTGGTGAGGCGTGTCGTGCAAGCTATGTTCAAAGGTGAGCATAGTCACTATGGGATGCACCCTTTCACCTTCTCGTGGCTGCTAAGGTTGTCAGCAGTGCTGGTGGATATCTGTAATACGGCCTATGAATAATTACTGTTGAAAACCGCGTTTTCGATCGCATTCTTTGGAGGGTTCCGGATCGAAGAACTCGTTGCGACGAGTAAACATGGTTCAGGTGGCATACAGATGGCGGATGTCTGTCTTCAAGGTGAAAGAGTAACGGTTTGGCTGCAGAGATCCAAGACAGATAAAGAAGGATATCAGTCTTAAGAAAGTGGGTACAGTCTGCTGTCCTTGTGAATGTTTAAGAGCTTTTCTACAGCAGTGTCCTGGTGTGGTGGGTCCACTCTTGATCCATGAGGATGGTCTGGCACTCTCCCGATTTCAGTTTACCAAGGTACTGAAGTTCGGCTTGCAGCGTTTGGGTCTTAAACAAACAGAGTTTGGGACCCACTCGTTATGGATAGGGGCGCCATGATAAAAATAATTGGGAGATGGGAATCCAGACGATTTCTGATGTATGTGCGACCAACAGAAGTGGAAACTTTGTCATTATCATTGCAGGACGGAGACAGCTTTGGATATTTGGGCACTCCTGCATTGGGCTCACCGGTTCGCCGCAGGTATGAGGAAGGATGAGCAGCTGGGCGTGCTGGATGAGGCCATGCAGGTGAGGTGGATTGGAGTTCAAGGGCTGCGTTTAGACGCAAGTAAGCGGGCTGTTGGAGTCCCATGCCTGCCATTGGGGGCACCCTAGTGTGTTGTTGAGTCCCTTTGAAAAAGATGGTCAGGGTATGAAGCAGGATTTGTTAGACTGGTTACATACATTTAAGGGTGTATTCATCATCTGATCTGAGATGATAAAAAGTAGGGTGTGGAGGAGTGCCAGGAACCAAGCGAGTTTGGATAAGGCGAGACAAAAAGTTAATAAACTGATGTCTAGTTTTGTGAGAAAACAGGGGTTTGTGGTACAAGGAATTTGAGGATGAGGAGGCAAAATAGGTTTTCTACCAGATGGGGTACACCTGGCGGATGTGGGTTTAGAATTAATGATGTTGGAATTTAGGGGGAGTATAGCGGACCCTTACAGCGCAAGGGGGGGGGGGGGTCCCTCATCAGCTCTGTGGCGGGAGTGAGGCGCCCAGACCAGGAAGTTAAGAAAGGGGTCCTTTCCCCCATTACCTCAGGGGCATGATTAAGGACAGGATTGGTGCCCTGGACACGTGCTCAAGACGTGAGGTTTCTCCACTGGCCGGGCTCCTCCTGCCAGGATTTTGTTTGTTATATTAATAAATATGCTGTGGCCAGCTTTACTCCCATCCAGGTTTCTGTGCCATTATTTATTAGTTATAGGTTAAGGTTATTAAGGATGGGGTTTAAAACACTTAGGCACCATTAGGATCTCGCTAGGACATGAGTTCATGTTCGCATATAGATGCGTTGTGGCCCAAAGGATAACAAGCACACCTTACATGTACAGTAAGTATGTATCGAAACGTATGATGTATCCACGTATAATAAATACTGCATTTAGAGGAGAAAAGGAGAAAGCATAAGTTTCAGTTCTCTGTCTCACTGCGCTTATTTTCAGTAAAGCTTAACTTTTATTAGCACTTAATTAAAAACAGAACAATAAAATAATATGGATAATTTAAATTGGTTTTGGTGAGTACTTTAATTCAGCGATTGATTTGAAAAATCACAGCTCAAGTTTTATTGTCAGCGCGTGCTCTTTCGTTAATTGATACTGTTATACTGCCAGTAAGGATGTGTCAGAAAACTATACATGATGTAAAGCAATATTTTATTTCAAATGCTGGTGATAGTTATTTTATAGCAATGCTAGACTATTTTTAGGTCCAGTGTATCAAATAACCATACTGATAGGCTTATTTAATTCTCCTTTATCGCAAATTACAACATGTTTATGAGCAAAGTAAATCCCCCTATCCCATAAAATGTGTGAGAGAACTACTACGAGTGACTGTGGCAAGCCAATGCCACAAATATCGGCAAAGTTTTCCCCTATATTAGAATTGACCAAGAATTGACCAAAACCGTATTCAACAAATTACTGCAGACCCGGAAAATTTTATGAAAAAAGTTACAGGTACTAAACACACCTTGCAAATGGTTTTAAAACAATTTCTGACTGCCAGAGCAGCAGTTAATGAAAATGGAAATACCTAAAAAAACAATAAAAAAGTATGAAAGTCCATCATAATTTGATGCTTAATATTCAAATATACACATATGTGGAATTAAAACATATTATACGTTTATGTCCATGTCATTATATTACATCAAGGGTAACAAACAACCCAGTAATCATGGGGTTAATACATATCAGAAAACCCACATGGTCCAGAAACAGTGACAGCAGTGACAATGAAATATGTTATGTATTATGTGCTGGCTTGGTGGGTATATAAGGTGACATGTAGGCATTCTGCAGACATATCAGCCATCCATGTCCTGGGTAAAACATGCAATTTATCCAACTTTAAAAAGGGGAGGATCATTGGCTTTCTGGCCAAGGGTGGCAGTATTTCTGAAACAGCGCAGTGTGTGAACTATTTGCATGCTGCTGTAGTTAAAGTGTACCGTGAATGGTCAAGAAATACCATCAAACCTGCGGAGCACCAGCCTTCTTCTTACGTATAACAATCATGACGTTCTCACTTTCTATTGGTTCCTAGACCTGTGTTTCATGTGTGATCTAATGAAATGCCTGGTTTGGTGTAATATAGGAGTGAACACACACTAACTACACTGAAATCTTTTCCGGAAAAGACAGGATTAACAGATGATGGCTGAGTGCCGTAATACTGCAAGTGAAATGCTGTAAATAGCCATATAACGTAGGGAAAATAGCTCCCACAGTCGATTTTACAGTATAGCTCAAATTATACTGCAGTTATTAAATAGGGCTCTAAATTATCTAGCTCCTTAGGTCTTTGGAAAATTGTAGGCTTAACACGAAATTAACTCCTTTGTAAAAAGCACTGAAGTCAATAACTCTGTATTGGTTATATTGGCAGCATTTAAAATGTATACATCGTAGAAAGGCAATGTCTTTTGAATCACTTTTGTTATTGATAAGTTGTTAGATATTAGCTATCCATTAGGTTAGACAATACATCTCAGATAGTGGCTCAGTTGTCTAAAGTCCGTATTTTGCTGGTTTGTTTTAAATTAAAAAAGATATTCCGGCTTATAACTTGGTTATCTATGCTCAACTTGTCATTGTTTTTTTTTTTTTTTTAAACTGGTCTTTGTTATTCTAACAATAACCTATTTAATTTGCCACATTTTCGATTTAGTTATGCAGTTGTTCATCTGAGTAATAATAAGCGGTTATTATGTACTGAAAAGAGCGTCAATTATTTGAATTTCAGTATTTTGTTAACCTGCTTTCACATTTGCCTCTATCCTTTACCAGAAGTATATTCTCTTTATCCTGTTTTTTTTAATAAAACTTGAGGATGCCTTCATTTATCTGAATGATTTTAAGCAATCAGTAAAGCATGTTCTAAAAATGAATATATCTAAAAAATGCTTCAATTGTTTGAATTTTAGTGTTTCATTTATCTGTTTTGAAATTTGCTTTTAATATTTTGTAGCAGTATATTTCCTTTGTCACATTTTTCATGAAATGTGAGAATACTTTTATTTATCTGAATAATTATGAGCAGTCAATGCAAGCATTATTTTTCAAGATTTTATTTGTACTAAGCCTTTAGTAATAGTTTACATATATTATGAATGGTTGGTAGATTTCTAAATCAGAAAGATCTGCATATAAATGTAGCAGTTATCTTATAATATTTGCCTAACTTGCCAGCAATATGTAATATTAGTGACTAAATCATATTTTTGTTTCTCTCAGTGTTTGATTAGATGGACCATTTTTGGTTCAAGTCTAAATCAAAAAGCATATTAGTGACTAAATAATACTTTTTCTATCTCAGTGTTTGACAAGAAAGGCCATTTTTGGTTCAAGGCTAAATCAGAAAGCTTTGCTTTCATAAATATGATCATATTGTCGTTTATAAACTTTGAATTGCTGAATAATTATTTCCTAATTTTCTAAGATTGCTAAAAGGACAATGTTTAAACATGATATAATAGTAGAATTTGTGCTTTGTTTCTGACTAGAATATTAATCCAGTATCACAGGGATTCTATAAAGGACCCCTGTGGCACTTAACTGTTAACTGCAACACTGGGGTCCCTAACTGGGGACCCTAACAAAGAGTTAAGCCCTAGAAGGACCTCTGTGGCATTTATTAAATTAACCCCTGCCATGGATGTCATTGGAGGACCACTGTGGCATCTAAAAATTAACCCCATACCATGGGGGTCCTTAAATGTTCCCCATGGTATCCCTATTAACCCCTACAATCAGGATCTATTCAGATTATGTGATCATAGGTAGACACATGGTTACAAAGTAACAAGATTGCATAGACCATGATCATCTAATTTGTAGACAGGCATGATTATGTTAACATTTTGACCAATGGATTTTCCTGGGGAGTGTTTTTAAGAAGGTCAAAACATAGATCCAGCCCCTACCTCATCTGTTGCCTGAAGACAGGGCCTCCACCCTCCACGCCTAATTCCATGTTGAGGGGATGTTGCGGAGGAAGGCATCCCCTAAAGGGCAGCATCGCTGACCATGGAGTGGGGGCTTGGAGGAAGGAGAGGAGGGGCCAGGCTGTGGATGTGAATGGGGGCCTCTGGGGTGAATGAGGTGGTGCTGGCACGCAGAGCATGCTGTGAAATATCACTGTTCAGTTGGGTGTACCACCGGTCCATGTAGCTTTCCATCTGAGTAGCCTGGCCATGTAGCTTTAAATCTGGTGGTTATGTCTGCTCACCTCCTATAAAGCCTCCTATTGCTGTGGCCACCAAGGCCTGGTGGGAGGAGACGCTGGTAAAGAGACTTTGCAAAGCGTCCTGCTCCTCTCTCTCCTTTTCTCCTCTGCTCCTCCACTCCGCTTATCTCTCCTCTTGACTACTCCCTCCATCAATACAAATTCCAAAAATAAAATAAGGATGAATAAAAAAAATAAGTATAAAAAAAGGATAACAAAAATTGTATATGTATCCACTAGAATATTGAGCAATGTGTGTGTAAAGCCTGCACAGTGCTTACTGCGCAGGCACCACATGTTGTTGTTAAATCTAATATTAGAAACTGTGCATATGTGAATACGAAGCAACGGAGCATGCACAACAAGGTCATGAGCAGTTTCTGAAGATGTGCGCACGGTGGGGAGAGAGAGAGAGGGCACATAGAGAGAGGGCAGAGACAGAGGGCACAGAGAGAGGCCATAGAGAGACAGTGGGCACATATAGAGACAGAGGTCACAGACAGAGGGCACAAAGGGAGGGCACAGAGAGGGCACAGAGAAAAACAGAGGGCACATAGAAAGGCACAGATAGAGAGATAGGGCATAGACGGAGGGCACAGAGAGAGAGGACACAGGAGAGGGAACATTAAGTGCACAGAGAGGTCACACAGAGAGACAGAGGGTATAGAGAGAGACAAGGGAAAGAGACAGAGGGCACAGAGAGAGAGAGAGTGAGGGAGGAGACAGAGGGCACAGAGAGAGTGCATGAAGAGTGCACCAAGAGGGCACAAAGAGAGACAGAGAACACAGACAGGGCCCAGAGAGAGACAGCGGGCACAGAGGGAGACAGTGGATACAGAGAGAGGGCACAGAGAGAGACAGAGTGTATAGAGAGACATAAGGGTAAGACACAGAGGGCACAGAGAGAGATAGAGAGCGGAGACAGACGGCACAGAGAGAGTACATGAAGAGTGCACAAAGAGAGACAGAGAGCACAGAGGAAGACAATGGACACAGAGAGAGGGCACAGAAAGAGAGCGAGAGAGGGCAGAGACAGAAGGCACAGAGAGAGGGCACAAAAAGTGCACAGAGAGAGAACAGAGAGAGAGACAGTGATCACAGATAGAGATAGAGGGTAGAGACAGAGGGCACAAGGCACAGAGAGAGACAGAGGGCACACAGAGAGGGCACAGAGAGAGGGCAAATAGGGCGAATGATACCTTCAAGTTACTAGTTTGATATAAATAAAAATGTATGTAATTTATTTATTTATTTTATATATATTTTTTATAGGGGATGCAGTGTATGGGTGCCATAGCCTAGCTCTATATATATATCTGTGGTATGTGTGTGTAAGTTATATGCTTATCAGTGATTATGTATAAAGTCATTTTTGGGTAATAGAAATCAGTAAAATAAGTAGTAACCTGCTCTCCAAGCTCTCAGTTATTGTGCCCTTTCTCTCAATCTCAAATAACCTCCTACTGCAATCTACAACACGTCAACGTTGGGGCTGGAGACTCAAAATGTATTATCTCTCCCTGTCAATTAACTTGCTGTTTGGCATTTTCTATTGGTTCCTATGACTGTGTCATAGCAAGAAAATCTATAAATTGAGATGATTTGTGTAACTTTGCGAGCATCACGTAATCCCGCACCCTCAACTTTACCGACAATGCATGGGTTTACATATTTCGACTGACATTTATAATTGTACGAGTGAAGGTACTGTAATTTAATACAAGTTTAACATTGCTGAAAAAGGTTCCCACAGTAATTACGTAATTTTGCAAGTTATGTATCTCAAATTTAGTGAAGCCCTAAATCACAAAAAAAGGTTTGCACAGTTCATAAATATAACTTATAAAGGGATTTTGTAAAACTCAAAAAATTGCTGAAATGAAAACTGCCCTTTTCTATGTATTTTGTGTACTTTATACAGGGTTCTATAAATTAACTATGTGGGAAAGCCACTGAACATAGAATGTGTTGTAGAGTGCGTCACTGAAGGCTGCAATTGATATTTCTATGGGGAATTTGTAATTAGATCCCATCTAAATGCATCTATATGTAAGATTGCCCGTATGGTTTTAATCCCATCTATACACTTGAATTTATGTTTACCTTAATTTCAATGTTATTTAAAATTAAACTGCTAGTAGTTTAAGGTGGATTCCTTTTTGCCATGGATTTAATATTCTGAAATCAATTGTAATAAAATAAAAAAAAATTGTGGAAAATTACTGTATATACTCGAGTATAAGCCGACCCGAGTATAAGCCGATGCACCTATTTTACCACAAAATACTGGGAAAACTTAGTGACTCGAGTATAAGCCGAGGGTGGGAAATGTGCTGCCCCCTGTGTCCCTTTTGTGTGCCCTCTATGTCCTCCTCTTGTGTTCCCTTTGTGCCCCTTTCTTGTCTCCTCCCTCTCTCTCCCCTGTGTCTCTTCCCCCCTCTCTCTCCCCTGTGTCTCTCCCCCCTCTCCCTCCCCTGTGTCTCTCTGCCCTCTCCCTCCCCTGTGTCTCTTTCCCTCCTCTCCCTCTCATGTCTCTTCCCCCCCTCTCCCTCGTGTCTTTTTCCCTCCCCATCCCTTATCACCCTCCTCAACCCCCCTCCTCATCCTTTCTCCTCAACCCCGCTCCTCATTCTCTCTACTCAACCCCCTCCTCATCCTCTCTCCTCAACCCCCCTCCTCACCCTCCCTCATCATCCTATCTCCTCAATTGCCCTCCTCATCCTCTCTCCTCAACCCCCCTCCTCAACATCACTTCCCCTCTACAACCCCCTCCACATACTCCCTCCTCAATCCCCGCTCCTTAACCTCTCTCCTCAACCCCCCTCCTCAACCTCAACCCCCCTCCTCAACCTCAACCTCTCTCCACAACCCACCTCCTCATCCTTAACCCCCCTCCTCAACCTCTCTCTTTACCCTCAACCTCCCTCCTCATCCTCAACCCCCCTCCTCATCCCCCTCAACTCCCCTCCTCACCCTCAACCCCCCTCCTCAACCCCCTCCTCAACCCCCCTTCTCAACCCCACTCCTCATCCTCAACCCCCCTCCTCATCCTTAACCCCCCTCCTCATCCACCCTCCTCGACCCCCCTCTTCATCCTCAAACCCACTCCTCATCCCCCCTTCTAAACCACCTCCTCAACCCTCATCCTCAACCCCCATCCTCACTTTACCCCTCTAATTACCTCCCAGTCTCGCTTTCCCCTCACTTACTTTCCATTAGCAGCTGCTCCTCCGCTCCTCCGCGTGTCTTCTGGCTGCCTCGGGACACGGACAATGCTAATGACGTGACGCGCATGTGACATCACATCATAAGCATATGCCGGGTCCCGACGCAGCCGGAAGACGCACAGAGGTGCGGAGGAGCAGCTGCTGACGGAAGGTAAGTGAGGGGAAATGGAGAGGGGGAGGTAATTAGAGGGTTAAAGTGAGGAGGGGGGTTGAGGATGAGGGGTGAGGAGGGGGGTTGAGGAGGGGGGGGTTGAGGATGGAGGGTAAGGGATTGAGGATGAGCATAGGGGGTTAAGGATGAGGATGGGGGTTGAGGATGAGCAGGATGATAAGGGAGGGGGAGGGAAAGAGCCACGTTGGTGGAGAGGCACGGGAGAAAAAGAGAGCCACGGGGGTGGAGAGGCACGGGAGAAAAAGAGAGCCACGGGGGTGGAGAGACACAGGGGGGGGGAGAGACACAGGGGGAAAGAGAGACACAGGGGTGGAGAGACACGGGGGGAAAGAGAGGCACGGAGCTGGAGAGACACCGGGGGAAAGAGAGACACAGGGGTGGAGAGACACCGGGGGAAAGAGAGACACGAGGTGGAGAGACACAGGGGAAAGAGAGACACGGGGGGAACAGAGACACGGGGGGGGGAAGAGAGACACGGGGGTGGTAGAGACACGGGGGTGGAGAGACATGGGGGGGGGAAGACATGGGTGACTCGAGTATAAGTCGAGGGGGCCCTTTTCAGCCCTAAAAAATGGGCTGAAAAACTCAGTTTATACTCAAGTATATACTGTAGTTTGTAAAGTTTTTTAAAAGTTTTATATGATACTTTTGTTTAAAAGACATATAATATAAATGCATGCTTTTGAAAAAGAGAAGCAGGAATTAATTTCTGTCTGTCACTCTTTAAAGCTGGAGATTCTGTTCCTAATAACACAATATCATGTGAGATAAATGTCAACATTTGATGAAAATATCTGGTACACCACGCTCTACTGTTTGGATAGGACACCAATCATCTCTGCCCATTTCACACACATGTTATGAGATTTTTCACAGATCGGTTCATCTGTACAGTATGAGTAATGGAACCAATTATATAAAGTGGTCAGTCAGCTTTAGCAGATTGGTGGTGTGAAGGAGAGAGACACTAACAGCATTATATGATCAGAAGGACAGAGAAACTAACAGCATTACATGACCAGATGGAGCAAGACACTAACAGCAGTACATGACTAGATGGAGAGAGACAGTAACAGTATTACATGTTCAGAAGGAGAGAGACTCTAACAGCAATGCATGACCAGAAGGAGAGAGACACTGACAGCATCACATGACCATATGGAGCGAGACACTAACAGCAGTACATGGCAAGATGGAGAGAGACAGTAACAGTATTACATGTTCAGAAGGAGAGAGACACTAACAGCATTACATGACCAGAAGGAGAGAGACACTAACAGCATTACATGACCAGAAGGAGAGAGACACTAACAACATTACATGACCATATGGAGGTAGACACTAACAGCAGTACATGGCCAGATGGAGAGAGACACTAACAGCATTACATGGCCAGATGGAGAGAGACACTAACAGAATTACATGGCCAGATGGAGAGAGACACTAACAGCATTACATGGCCAGATGGAGAGAGACACTTACAGCATTACATGGCCAGATGGAGCGAGACACTAACAGCATTACATTATCAGAAGGAGAGAGACACTACTAGCATTACATGACCAGATAGTGAGAGACACTAACAGCATTACATGATCATATAGAGAGAGACACTAACAGCATTACATGATCAGAAGGAGAGAGACACTAACAGCATTACATGGCCAGAAGGAGAGACACACTAACAGCATTACCTGGCCAGAAGGAGAGAGACAATAACAGCATTACAAGACCAGAAGGAGAGAGACACTAACAGCTTTACATGACCAGAAGGAGAGAGACACTAACAGCATTACATGACCAGAAGGAGAGAGACACTAACAACATTACATGACCATATGGAGGTAGACACTAACAGCAGTACATGGCCAGATGGAGAGAGAAACTAACAGCATTACATGACCAGAAGGAGAGAGACACTAACAGCATTACATGACCAGAAGTAGAGAGACACTAACAGCATTACATGACCAGAAGTAGAGAGACACTAACAGCATTACATGACCAGAAGTAGAGAGACACTAACAGCATTACATGACCAGAAGGAGAGAGACACTAACAGCATTACATGACCAGAAATAGAGAGACACTAACAGCATTACATGGCCAGATGGAGAGAGACACTAACAGCATTACATGGCCAGATGGAGAGAGACACTAACAGCATTACATGGCCAGAGGGAGAGAGACACTAACAGAATTACATGGCCAGATGGAGAGAGACACTAACAGCATTACATGGCCAGATGGAGAGAGACACTAACAGCATTACATGACCAGAAGTAGAGAGACACTAACAGCATTACATGACCAGAAGTAGAGAGACACTAACAGCATTACATGACCAGAAGGAGAGAGACACTAACAGCATTACATGACCAGAAATAGAGAGACACTAACAGCATTACATGGCCAGATGGAGAGAGACACTAACAGCATTACATGGCCAGATGGAGAGAGACACTAACAGCATTACATGGCCAGATGGAGAGAGACACTAACAGCATTACATGGCCAGAGGGAGAGAGACACTAACAGAATTACATGGCCAGATGGAGAGAGACACTAACAGCATTACATGGCCAGATGGAGAGAGACACTTACAGCATTCCATGGCCAGATGGAGCGAGACACTAACAGCATTACATTATCAGAAGGAGAGAGACACTACTAGCATTACATGACCAGATAGTGAGAGACACTAACAGCATTACATGATCATATAGAGAGAGACACTAACAGCATTACATGATCAGAAGGAGAGAGACACTAACAGCATTACATTGCCAGAAGGAGAGAGACACTGACAGCATTACATGGCCAGAAGGAGAGACACACTAACAGCATTACATGGCCAGAAGGAGAGACACACTAACAGCATTACCTGGCCAGAAGGAGAGAGACAATAACAGCATTACAAGACCAGAAGGAGAGAGACACTAACAGCATTACATGACCAGATAGAGAGAGGCACTAACAGCAGTACATAACCAGAAGTAGAGAGACACTAACAGCATTACCTGGCCAGAAGGACAGAGACACTAACAGCATTACATGACCATATAGAGAGAGACACTAACAGCATTACATGGCCAGAAGGGGAGAGACACTACCAGCATTACATGACCAGATAGGGAGAGACAATAACACCATTACATGACCAGAAGGAGAGGGACACTAACAGCATTACATGGCCACAAGGATAGAGACACTAACAGCATTACATGGCCACAAGGAGAGACACTAAAAGCATTACATGACCAGAAGGAGAGAAACACTTACAGCATTACATTACCAGAGGGAGAGACACTAACAGCATTACATGGCCAGAAGGACAGGGACACTAACAGCATTACATGGCCAGAAGGAGAAAGACACTAACAGCATTACATGGCCAGAAGGACAGGGACACTAACAGCATTACATGACCAGAAGGAGAAAGACACTAACAGCATTACATGGCCAGAAGGAGAGACATTAACAGCATTACATGACCAGAAGGAGAGAGACACTAACAGCATTACATGGCCAGAAGGAGAGACACTAACAGCATTACATGACCAGAAGGAGAGAGACACTAACAGCATTACATGGCCAGAAGGAGAGAGACACTAACAGCATTACATGGCTAGATGGAGAGAGACACTAACAGCATTACATGACCAGAAGGAGAGAGACACTAACAGCATTACATGACCAGGAGAGAGATAGTAACAGCATTACATGACCAGATGGAGAGAGACACAGCATTACATGGCCATATGGAGCGAGACACTAACAGCATTACATTATCAGATAGGGAGAGACACTAACAGTATTACTTGACCAGAAGGAGAGACACTAACAGCATTACATGACCAGATAGAGAGAGACATTAACAGCATTACATTATCAGATAGGGAGAGACACTAACAGTATTACATGACCAGAAGGAGAGACACTAATAATATTACATGGCCAGAAGGACAGAGACACTAACAGTATTACATGACCAGAAGGAGAGACACTAACAGCATTACATGGCCAGAAGGAGAGACACAAACAACATTACATGATCAGAAGGAGAGAGACATGACCCTGGCAAGATCCATTGGGCTTTAGAATAAATAAACACACTGAAACAGCGTTTCTTGGAAAAAATATGGGCCACAGCTTGCTAAACCAACCTCGCCCTCTAGACATATCCTACTTCCTTATCTGCTACTTTCCTATTTGACCACCATTTTAGGGGAGGGAGGGAATCAGCTCAATGGCCGGCGCGGAGTGAGGAGGAAGCCCACGAAACGGGCTTAAGTCCCTCCTCCTCCTTGCAGCCTATCAGCATCGCCCAGGCTCTGCCGGGTCACGCAGCGCTGCGTCAGACCCGGCGTGCCTGGGCTACCTCCGCGACGGCCATGACCCTGGCAAGATCCATTGGGCATTAGAATAAATAAACACACTGAAACAGCGTTTCTTGGGAAAAATACGGGCCACAGCTTTATTAAAGCAACCATAAACCAATAACCAATTAACATAATTAACATTGTTAAATCACAGCTCAAATAACATCCCGGAGGAGGAGCCCGGCCCGGTCAGTAACCTCACGCCCTGGGCCCACGCCCAGAGCCTCCCAGTGCTTTCTAGGCCCGCCCATGAGGCAGGGCAATGCCCACTTAAGCCCGTGGGCCGGGTGCCTCACCTCCCGCCACAGAGCAGGTGATGGATACCTCCTGAGGCTGTGATTCCCCCTCCTGCTCTCTTAATAAAGCCAAGGCCCGGCTAGCCCCATCCTTAAGCTCCAGGATAAACAGCTCTAATCCTATCTCCGTTAGATGGACCTTATCTGGGCGAAAGAAGTCATCTGCGCCTACGCCTTTGAATTCTTGATGTCTAATGGTAATAAAGCCCGAATTCCTAACAAAACTAGCCATCTGTTTGTTTATCTTTTGCCTTGCTCTATCCACTGAAACCGGATCCCTTGCGTTCCGCCAAGATCTCCTTTTGATCATTTCGGACCAAACTATGAACAAGCCTGGGAACCGTTCTAGCCAACACTTCACATCCCTCTTCATCTATTTTAACATATTTCTCATAGGCATTAGCCCCAAATCGTTGCCCCCAGCGTATATGATTAAAATGTGTGGGCTACCGTGATGCTGAGCGCTGCTCTCCAACAGGCCATTCACCTGTGTCCAACTCAAGCCGCGGAACCCAAACCATCTTACTTGCATGCTCGTCTCCAGAAAGCCCAGTTGGACCTTGTCGCCAGTGACTGCGGCTAACCGGTGAGCCCAATACATGTAGGAATGGCCAACGATCCACAGCTGTTTAACTTCTGCAACACATAAAACAAATTCCAATTAGACAACCCTTTCTGGCCGTATGTATGACCTAAAGCGATGCGACTCCCATCTCCCAATTCTTTTAACTATACTCTCGGGGAGACCTACCCTTGCCGCCTCCGTAGCGGCTCCGATCCGAAACGAATGTGTGCCGAAGTCCGCCGGGTCCAAGCCTAACTACCGTAAGGACTTCTTCAGCATCCTTTCGAATTGAAATCGTGACAAGGCCTGGCCATTGGCATGCAATAGCAGTGTGCCTGGCTCCGTTGGCCTTTTTTCCAAGTACAACTTCACACTTGCCTGGGGGCAACACTTCGTTACAGTTTTGTATATGACCACTTCCCTTCCTTTTCCGGCCTGATCCGTTTTTGACCTCCTCAGCCATACCAACAATCTGTCACCCTCCAGACACATGTCCTCCGCCAGCAGCCCCCCCAAACCGTGCCTGTTTTCCGAGACCAGTTTCCCAATCTTGAAAGCACCAAAGATCACTAAGGAAAAGGCCGTACGGAAAAGCAGGGATTCGAATGAGTCCCTGCATAGCACACCCAACGCCTCCCCCAGGCGTAGTAACAGAGAGAAAGTGATCAGGCGCCTCCTGTCCGTCTGGTGCTTACCACCCGGCAAACCACAAACTCCTTTGTTAGGTCCTTCCGTCCTGCCAACCTGAACATAAATGCCAGGGCCGTCAATTGCCCTGGAAGCACCTCTCTCTGCGCTCCGAAGCAAAAACCACAGCAGAATTCCTATGGCTTTCTCTCTGAACTCTCACCACCGGCCTCCTCAACCATATCGCTCCACGTGTTCCACACCTTCCTGTAGGCCACCCACGTCTTTGGCGCTACTGACTGCCTGATGTAACCAGCTACCGCACCACTCCAAGCTCCCAGAGTTCTGAAGGTATGTCATCTCCTTGATCCTTCGCTGACGGTGCCAGTGTGCGAAACTGGGTTCCCTATAACCGAGAAAGGGCATCAACCACCCCTACGTTAAGGCCGGTAATACACTCCACCCTCACCCAGATATTTGCCCGCAGGCAACAAAGAACTAAGTGCCGTATAACCCGTATCAACGGCCCAGATGAAGCCATCAAGCTATTGACTACCCAGACCGTTTTCGGGCTGCCTGATTGAAAAAGGACCTGCCGGTTCCTGAAGCCCCTGCCCCACAGATCAACCGCCATGGTGATGGTGAACGTCTCCAGAACCGTAGGATCTTCTGTAAGCCTTTCTTTGACCCATGATTCGGGCCATGGTGCTACGCACCATGCGCCTCTAAAATAGGCTCCCATTCCAACCGCACTTGAACACTCATAGAGGTCTAGCTGCCCATTCATCACCCTGCTCGGCTGGATCAAGGTGCTCCCGTTGAAGTTCCGTAGAAATGCCATTCATACTCGTGCATCTTCCCTCATGGCCCCGGACACCTTTAAAAAATGATGCGGCTGAGATATCCCGGCTGTAGCCAACGACATTCTTCTGCTGAATATACGGCCCATGGGAACGATCGTGCACGCAAAATTCAGCTTTCCCAAGATGGATTGCATCCACCGTAGTGACACTCGCCTTGCGCCTTCAAGGGCCGCCAGTTCTGCAGACAGGTCCAACTCTGTCTGCAGGCTGCATTCCATCTTGTCCGAATTGATCCGAATCCCCAGGAACGTCAGGTCCATAGTCGGTCCCTCTGTCTTCTTCTCTGCCAGTGGAATCCCGAAATCTTGATATATCCTTGAGAAGGTCCATAGTATGAAGTCGCATGTGGCTAACCCCGCCGGTCCCAAAAAAAGGAAATTATCGAGGTAATGGGTAATCCCTTGGCAGCCCGACTCGGTGTGAGCAACCCATTGCAAGAACGTACTGAAGGCTTCGAAGTAGGAACAAGAAATAGAACATCCCATGGGGAGACACAGATCCACAAAGTACTGTCCATCTACGAAGCAACCAAGGAACCAATGACTCTGAGGATGCACCGGGAGCAAACGAAACGCAGATTCGATATCCACCTTTGCCATTTTAGCCCCTACGCCTGCCCGCCTGACCAGGTCCATGGCCCGATCGAATACTGTTTGTCAATCCCGTCATTAACCGAACCACCTGGAGGACAGGATAAATGTTGGATGAGGCGGAATTTTCCTGCTACCTTCTTCGGCACTACGCCCAGAGGGGAAATTACCAGACCCTGGAAGGGGATGGAGGGAAAAGGCCCCGCCATCCTACCCAGTTCTACCTCAGTTCTAGTACGGATTTTTTCCGCCGCTACCCCGGGAAACTCCTTTACCAGCTTCAGGTTTTTTAGGCGCGACTCGAGCGGGGCGTGAGAGCATGGAATTTTGAACCCTTCCTGGAATTCCTCGCGTAGTAGGGCGGCAGCCCCGGCTTTTGTTGCCAACCTACCGTAGCGTTCTAGCCACGGCAGCATTGCGCCCAGCTGTATGGGGGTCCGTCCCTTCTCCAGCCCTGGATCCGTCCTTTTGTCTGGTGCATCTTGAGGCCGCGTGATCTCCTCCACAACTTGCACAGACGTGCTTGAAACGGCAGTTTGGTGCCCAATTGCAGTTGCCCTCATTGAATGAGTGACAGACGCCTCGACCGGCTGTGCTCGCCGCGGCAGGGCCCCTAGCCCCGCCTGGGTTCCCGCGAAAGGGAGGCACTGCCCGCATTGGTGTCATTATGTTCAGCCAATAGGCCACCGCCTTATCGCTCCATGCCATCTCCGGACAAGAGGACATGTATTGCCGGAATTCCTCGTCATATCGCCACCATGCTATTCCACCATAAGTCCGGTATGCGTTCCTGATTTCCTCCATATACACGAACAGCCCGAAGCATTGTTTCGGGTGTCTTTCTCCCATGACACAGGCCATGATGGCAAACGCCTGTAACCAGTTGTCGAATATTCCTGGCACACGCCTGAAAGTGTGCCGCGGGTCATCTCCTTCCCTGTGAAACCTCTCTGGATTGTCGTTCATCCATGACATTGGCAACAAGGAAAATAACTCTATGTACTCCCGTCGCCAGATTTTTTCTTTGACGTCCAAGGCTAAATGCGCCCCCAGATTGTCCTGGGCGCAAACGATGGACAGCCTTGCAGCTGCATCCCGTACGTTTCCTTTGCTCCTGTCCTGTTCCGCTCCTCCGGAGTTCAGTGCCACGCTCGTCGTGTTTGCAGTGGGGTTGGTAAGCTCTGTTCGTTGCGTCCGAGCGGTAAAGGATGGCTCCGCCCACGCCTTACTGGCTAAACCCCCCATCCATGCCCTAACTTCCGCATCGGAGACTGCAATGTTATGGGTTTCTAGAAGGGCTTTCAGGGACGACAAGAATTGAGATTCCCTGGGAGAGGCTCCATGTACTGCCACCCCCGTCTCCCTGCAATTTGCCAGCTGCTCACCTGATTCTCCTTGCCCCGGAGCGGCTGCCATCCTGGGGGCAACCTGCCAGTCTGGACGAGCGGGCGTCCCTGCACATCTTGACCGCTGTGGGCTCCTTTTGCCCCCTCTTGCGCAAGCACAGCTGCAGCTGCAAGACCGTCTGCTCCGAGACCTGGATCTCCCTCTGGCTCTGGGGAGGCATGAAGAACAATCACTAGCTCTCCTGTGTCTATCCCTCATTAGGGAACGCGCAGTCCGCTCCCCCCTAAAGGAGTACTCCGACTCGCCGGCTACGCTGGGGCGTAAGGATTCCCTCCGGCTCGGAGGCCTATGGCGGTCAATGCTATCCCTACTCCGGTCCTGCCCCTGAGCCACTATGGGCATCGCTGTATCCATAATGATGTCAGGGATGGGTGAATTGCGCTGTGGCTTAGCTCTCCTGTCAGGGGATTTCTGTCTCTTGGCTGGTGTCGAGGTGAAAATCAAGGGACTGTACCTGTTCTTGACTTCCGGACCCTGGTGGGGCGCGTCTGCCGTGCCACCTTGGCTGCTACCGGAACTTCGTCGATGACCACCACGCTGTCATCTACACCATGCTGTCATCTGATCCCTTCTTCCTCTGGTCGTCTCTTTTTTCTTCTCGGCCTTTCCCCTGGCATTGCGTTGTCCCTGCGAAACACCTGCTGGCAGTGGGTGCGGCAGTTGGGACCGCAGGGGCCAACCGGTGAGAACCTGTAGGAGCTTTTTTAGAGCTCCTTGTACTTTTGCTGTTCCCCCTGGAGCCTCGAGGCTGATCAGGGGTGTCACCAGGACCTTGGTTCTGCTGTGGGCCATGGGACAAGACGCTGGGTGGTGGCCAGATGTCTAGGCCCTCGCCCGCGCTTCCCGCTGGCACCACGCTCTCAGCGGTGGGGGGGATAAGCTCCTGACTCTCAAGGACCATATCTGTGCCCTCCACGCTGCTCCTAGCCCTATTGCTCAGATTAGAGGTAGCACGCTGCTCCGCCAGACTATCTAGGCTATGAGGCCTGTCCACCTGGCCTAGGCTACCGGTCACTGCAGGCCGAGCCTGTGCCTCATTTGCATCAACCTCCCCCCCTAGATGGACTGAGCCCATTCTGTCCTGGACCCATCTAACCCCATGGCTCAATGCCCTAGTTCTGACCATGGTCAGCAAGGCCTCTAACTCCCCAGGGTCAATAATAAGCTGCCACTCCACTTGGGACAAATGTGACACCCTCTCCAGGGACCTACAAAGCAGGGAATGCTGCTATGGGGACTATAGGGCTACTGATGATAGCCTGGGGTCCTATTGCCATGACCAAAGGCGGCTCTACTAGTGAGCTGCACCAAGTAAGTAAAGGGATATATGTAAGGAGGGATCGGAGGTCACTTTATTAGCCTAGTGCCCTTTTTTACTTGCCCTTATGGTTCTTTGCAGAGAGCGCAGCGTGCAGACCTCAGATCAGCTCAATGGCCGGCGCGAAGTGAGGAGGAAGCCCGCGAAACAGGCTCAAGTCCCTCCTCCTCCTCGCAGCCTATCAGCATCGCTGCGTCAGACTCGAAGTGCCTGGGCTGCCTCCACGCCGGCCACTAATAGTATTACATGGCCAGAAGGAGAGAGACACTAACAGCATTACATGACCAGATAGAGAGAGACACTAACAGCGTTAGATGACCTAGATGAGAGGGACACTAACAGTATTACATGACTAGAAGGACAGAGAAACTAACAGCATTACATGGCCAGATAGGGAGAGACACTAACAGCATTACATGATCAGATATGGAGAGACACTAACAGCAATACATGACCAGATGAAGAGAGACAATAACACCATTACATGACCAGCAGTAGAGAGACACTAACAGCATTACATGACCTAAATGAGAGGGACACTAACAGTATTACATGACTAGAAGGAGTGACACTAACAGCATTACACGAGTCATAAACATAGTTGTCTCCCATAGCAATACCATTCAAATTAAAGGACTCCAGTAAAAATTGCAACATGAACTTTACACAGCTAAGTATTTCTTCTCAAGAGTTACTATGCGAGCTAACACAGAGGGCCATAGGAGCGGAGGTTTGGAAAGAGTATTAGTTGTTAGGACAGGAAAGTAGGTTGTAAATGTATTTATTTCAAACAATTATAAATTACTAGCGACTTGCCCGTCAAAAAATGACGGCAATGTGATGTATATGTTTGTCAAGTTGTTTAGTTATTAACATATATTTGTGACCCTTGTAAGTATTTTAATATGAACGTGTATTTTTGTAAAATGTTTGTGTAATGGTTTTTTAAAATGTAATTAGTATCTGAAGAATTGTTAACTTTAATATACATTGAATGAATAGGAAAGCAAAAAGTAAAAACCCTTCTTTAAACGTCGCAAATTTTAACATGAAGTTTAAACTATATGTAAGCAATAACCATCAAAGTATATATTTTTAAACTTGAACTTTATTTTTTATGTAAGTTTAGAAGTTGACAAAACATTGGTATAATTTTGAACATTATAAACAGGAACATAGTGAATACATTTTGTAACCTAATTTTTTATTAAAAGTATTAACATTTGAATGTAAAAACAATTGACATTTAAATTAATCAGTATTAAAATTCAATTTTTATCACAATAATTATTAACTTGAATATACATTGAATGTAGAGGAAGGCATACAGTAAAACTCTTCTTAAAACGTACGTAATTAAAGTAATTTATTACTGAGCACATAAACTGGCGATAAACATTAATGTAGGTAGTAATCTTAAGATAACAGACAATATTTACATTGTGACTTAAAAGGTGCTTGACCTCTTAACATCCACTTTGTAATCTGTGGAGTGAAATAACTTGAAAATATATTTTTTAAACTTGTAACATTAGAAACATTAACATAGTGACTTAAGATTTTAACATAATTTTTACTAACAATGCAAGGCAAGTATTTTGTGAGGCAAATCATTCATAAACATGACTTCCATTAATTATGACTGAATTAAACAACCAATTGTTATGTATTTTGCAATGCTTTAAAAAAATCTTGGCATCTTTAATTTGTATCCTGCAAAGTTATAGTACTTCATAGTAGACAATGTTTTTAGTAAAAATACGTCCATCTTCTAATAAATCACCTTGACTTTCATTGTTTTCAATGTAAACTTTAATAGCCTGTGGATTTTTGCACCGTGACAACGCAACGTACAATTGACCATGTGCAAAAACTGGTTCTTCCAAGAAAATACCCACAGATTTGAAAGTTTGACCTTGTGATTTATTAATGGTCATGGCAAATGCCATAATAATAGGAAATTGTCTTCTTTGAAGTATAAAAGGGAGACTACTTTCACTTGGTGCTAAATCTATTCTTGGTATGAAAACTCTCTCACCTTTATGGGTCCCAGTTAAAATTTCAGCATCTATAAAATGGTCCTTTAATTGTTGAACAATTAATCTTGTGCCATTGCATAGGCCTTTTTTGGGGTTCATATTTCGCAGTAACATGATAATTGCACCTTTCTTTAGCTGCAAAATATGTGGTGGCATTCCAGAAGGAGTTAAAGAGTTTATGAATTCAGTCGAAAAGTTAGCCTGACTTTCATTGTCATCAGCAAGTACAGAATCAGCACTGTGATAATTTCTTTGTGGTGCATAAATTTTTTTTAAGATTTCATTATTGAGGATTAATGCATCTTTATTTTTACACGTCAGTATGACTTGGTTGGCAAGCTCGGAATATTCTTCGTTATTTATGCTCCCTTCAAATATAGCCTATATAATATCTTGTTGACAAATCATATGAGGTGGGATCTCTACAGTGTCATCAGGTAAATGTAGTATTTTTTCTGTTCTGCCTTCTCCAATTTTAATAAGCCAATCATTGAAATCAGTTTGGCCTTCTGATCTCATATTTTGTTGCAGTTGAAGATGGGTAAAATGTTTCCATACTGTGCTTGACTTTATACATGTTTCGATAATGTCAGTTCGATTTCCATGTACAACGACAGGTAATGTTTGTCTGAAATCGCCACCCAACAACATTACCTTTCCACCAAATGGAAAAATATTCTCCATGACTTCACGAAGCAAACGGTCAATACATTGGAGGGCATAGCATGACATCATTGTGGCCTCATCTATTATAATTAATTTACATTTCTTCAATTTCTTTGCTTGTAAGGATGTCATGCGAATATCTGACACAGAATTTTCTAAAATAGGCACTGGCAGTTTAAATCCACTATGAACAGTTCTTCCACCTTCTAATAAAAGTGCAGCAATTCCAGTAGTGGCAAACGCCATTGCTATTTTTCCTTGTGCTCGTACTGAACTCATTAATAAATTGTACAAATATGTTTTTCCTGATCCGCCAGGTCCATCAAGATAGAAATAACGCTCTGTCACCATGTCATCATCTATAGCATTTTTAATGGCATGAAATGCTTGCAATTGTAGTGTATTTAAAGTTGCAAGTCTTTCTTCTGTTCTTTCTGCTTGTAGTTGAATGTCATAGTCTTCAAAGTTAATGTCATCTATAAGACCTGGATCAGGCAAATTAAAACTTGCACAACTTAATCCATGAGTTAAAAAGACTTCTTGGATTTCCATTAACGCTTTTAAGTGTGCAATGGGTTCATTGTATCGTCGCATAAAGTCTTCAGCCATATTACTTTTAAAAGTCTCCCACAAAGCTAATGCATTTGGAGCATTTGAGAAGATACAAATAAAAGCAAATTGTTCTCTCATCTGTCGTGGCATTTGACATTGTGCTGCTTCTTCTAAACATCTTTCCCACTCTGTATCATCAGCGAGTAAGTTTCTATGTCTTGCAGCTAAATGGAAGGATTCATATACAATGTCATTAACAGTTCTTAAGTGTTCAAAACTTTGTGCTCCAGGAACATTTAAAAGTAATATCCGTAAGCAAAAACGTTCCACATCTCTTGGACTGACTGTGTAAATTCTTGGAATAATTTTATTGCCTCTGGTTTTTCTTGGTCTCCATAATCCATTCACAAAAACATAGTGATATGGAATTTCAATATATAAGTATTGTGTTGCTTCAGCATCAGTGGAATTTAATGCAAACCATGCAGTTAGTGTAGTGTGACGATCTTCACTTTGGGCCAATGCATTCATTTCATTTCCAGCATGGAAATAGACTAAATGTCGTTGTGGCAAATGTA
The DNA here is from genome assembly GCA_027410445.1 of Discoglossus pictus. Classification (NCBI taxonomy): domain Eukaryota; kingdom Metazoa; phylum Chordata; class Amphibia; order Anura; family Alytidae; genus Discoglossus; species Discoglossus pictus. The sequence goes on along the minus strand of CM050166.1, from coordinate 319,513,480 downwards.
CTGCTAACCTATATACTGCATGTGATCTATCATGCATTTCAAATTTTAAAAGCCGCCACATAGCTTCTGGTGCACTGACATAGCGAGCATCTACATGAGATGCAAGTTCATCATGTACTAACTCACTACTTTCAGGGTTGTCTGCACTTTTCACGACTACAGTAGCTGCATCGTAACCTTTGTAAATATATTTGTAGACATATTTAATGGATTTGATGGAAGTGCAGGCTTCTACGTTGATGTGGGCATTGTACTTCATGAGTAAATGTGGATTGTAGGGTACTACATATCTATTGTCCACTTTTTTTCCACGAATAATGGCACTATCTCCTTCTCTTCTTTTATAAAGTGGATATCCATCACAATTGGCATAGGTTTTGTCTCTATAATCTTTTGGAAATTCTTTGGAACATTTATTATTTTCCATACATGGTGATTGTGGATTAAGGTCACCACAGGGTCCATGAATCATGCGATGAGTAACAATCTCATATAGTCTACCATATAGTTCTGGATCTGGTAGTTCAGCAACAATGACTGCATCCACTTTGTCTGAAGTATCTAATTTATCTTTTTCTTGAAGTATTATTAGAAGATGTGCATGTGGAAGGCCTCTTTTTTGAAATTCAATGGTATATACATAAGCAAGACATTTGCCAAATAACTGATTTATAGTGAAGTCCCGTATTAATTCATTTAATTTAATCTTAAAAACTCTGGCTACTAAATCTGGTCGATCTGAAGCAGTTTGTCCAAGAAGTAGATTTAGTGTAATTTCTGGCCATTGTGGATTACATGTAAATGTCACAAATAGATCGGGTTTGCCAAATTTTGTCACAATAGCCATAGCATCATTGTATCTTTCTCTCATATTCCGAGGAGATCCTTGAAAGGAAGATGGTAAAATGATGGCTTTGCCAGCTGTCATGTCTCTGCTTGTAGCCACGTCAGCAACATAGTCCATGAGTCCAGAATATTGTTCTACACAGAGTTTATCTTGTTGATATTTGATAAAGTTTAAATTATTTGCCTCAACTTGCAAATATGAATCAATAATCTATTGTTGTGTTAGTTTCCCACCACATAAAATTGGATTAAATACATTGCGAATGGCAATTTGAGCTACTTTACATTCAAGCATAGAAACATTATTTCGGATTCTGGCTTTAGCATTTGGGTACCTGGGAAGAGTTAATTTTGGTTGCCAACCTGCTTCTCCGTGTGGGAAAAAGATGGGATATGTCATTGGATCTAAATTTGGACTTAAGATACTCATATTAATAAACGGTTGGTCCTCATTTCTAGGATATATTCGAATGTCTCTTTGAAATGGTGGTTCTCCTTCATCATTCTGAAACACCATTGCAACCTCATTTGTTGTTGGCAAGTTATAACGACGTTTATCAGTATGTCTGTCTCTTTTAAGCACCATATTAACCTTCGGCATTGGTAATTGATGTGTTTGTGCATGAAGTAGTTGTTCATTTTCTACTTCTGCCAATTTTTTATAAGCTTTACTGTAGGGATTGTTGTCCATAATGTTATTTAGCTCTATGAAAACAGTGGGTAAGCATTTTTTATTTTCTTCCATCTGCATACGTTGGTCAACAGCTTCCATTGTATCTAGGACATATAGTTGAGCGAATTTTCTTTTATTTCCTTCCTCTGGATGTAAATGGGAAGTGCGATGATAAATTTGTCCTTGGACTTTAAAACAGTAAGGACCATGTCCTGGTACATTAGCAGCTAATGTTGCCCCCATGGATGCAAAGGATATGGCACTATTGTAGGATCTTATGTTTGTCTTAAAATTTTTGTAGTTTGGAAAAGTAGGTTCAGTCATAATATTTTGTAAATAAATTGGAAATTCTTTCCTTTCTGGAAGTTTGAACTTGCCTTTTTGACAACAACTAATAAATTGTCCATCTCTGGGTCTCTCCTGTTTAAAATAATAAGCCTCACAAAACTGACATTGAGTAGTCATGTCCCCACAACTATGAACCTCTACTGCTAAAGACTTGAGTAGAGGACAATTTGCAAAGCATATAGGATTTTGACTTTCATATTCATCCGGTGAAATGTCATATAATGTTTCAACAACAGGTTCTAAATGTTTTGTTTTTTTCGTTTTGCTTTTTTTATGTTGTATTGTTTGAGGTAAAATGTCATGTAATGTTTCATGAAACGGTTGTAAATGCTTTGTTTTCTTTGTTGCTTTTTTTGGTATCTCTTGTATTTTTTCTGGTAAAATGTCATCTGATGTTTGAGCAAGAGGTTGTAAATGCTTTATTTTCTTTGTTGCTTTTTTTGACATATCTTTAATTTCTGCAAGTGACAGTCTTTTGCTTGCAATTCTTTTGCGTTCTTTTTCTCGTCGAATTTCCTTCTTCTCCGGTGTCTGCTGGCTGTCTGCTCTCTGTCGTCGTTCTCTAGCTTGGCGTCTTTTCTTTTCTTGTTTACTCTCGTTATCAGCCATGTTAATCTGTAAAAATAACATCATGTACCATTAGTTTATTTTGAGATGTTAAGTTGTTTTTCATGACAAATAGTTATCAATAGTGTGTTAACATTTTATACTTAATAAATTTCAATGCGATCAATTGAATAAAAGTCTAAATAAGGCCATCAGATAATTATTTAAAGAAATTTTTATTTATTAAACATGTATCCAAAAGCAAGTGTTTCAGTAACTAAAAAGGTATTTTCGATAAGATGTTATGTCCTTATTTACAGCACTATTCAATTTGTCAAATGGCAATTAAATTAGGGTTTAGGACTGGAATGTTACAATGACAAATTGTATAGATTCTGTGTTTGTAGACTTTTTTGGACTATGCCAATTTATTGTTTAAGTTTACATTGAAGTTTGTATTTACTGTTAAAGATTATTGGCCCTAAAAGACAAATAAGAGATAGATGATAGATACTACTTTTTATACTGTACCTTGGTTGAAGTTTGATTTCAAGCAAAATTCTTTGTTGGTCCTGTGTTGAAAGCCTTCGTCCGATGGTCTGGTCCTGTGTTGAAAGTCCTTGTCCGATGGTGTAGTCCTCTGTTGAAAGTCCTCGTCCTCTGGTGTGGTCCTCAGTTCCAACTCCTGTTCCGATGTTCTTGACGCAGTATCTGTTATAAAATAAAAATGAAAATGTTATGTTATTTGAATGTCTTTGTATTAATGAAAAAATGGCATTATTTCTGTGTTTTTCTACAATCCTTTTTGGTGCGCCGCAATTTTGGTATGCTTCTGTAGGCTTTTTTCTAAGGCTTATAGGTGGTTAAACATTAAAGAAGAATATTAATGAATTTTTCTCTTTTTGTACTTGTTATACTGTACCTTGGTTGAAGTTTGATTTGAAGCAGAATCTTTGTTGGTCCTGTGTTGAAAGCCTTCGTCTGATGGTCTGGTCCTGTGTTGAAAGTCCTCGTCCAATCGTCTGGTCCTCTGTTGAAAGTCCTCGTCCGATGGTGTAGTCCTCTGTTGAAAGTCCTCGTCCAATGGTCTGGTCCTCTGTTGAAAGTCCTCGTCCGCTGGTCTGGTCCTCAGTTGAAACTCCTGGTCCGATGTTCTTGACGCAGTATCTGATATAAAATAAAAATGAAAATGTAATTTTATTTGAATGTATTTGTATGAACTAAAAAATGACATTATTTCTTTGTTTTTCAACAATCCCGTTTGGTGCCCACCACTTTTGGTATGCTTATTTAGGCCTTTTTCTAAGGCTTATAGATTGTTAAAGATAAAATAAGAATCTAAATGTAGTTTGGTATGTGTTTGTGTGAGTTTTTATACAATCCTGTTTGGTGCGCACCACTGTTGGTATGCTTATTTAGGCTTCTTTCTAAGGCTTATAGGTTGTTAAACATAAAATAAGAATCTAAATGTAGTTTGCTATGTGTTTGTGTGAGTTTTCATACAATCCTGTTTGGTGCGCACCACTGTTGGTATGCTTATTAATGTTGTTTTGAAATGTTTATAGGTTGTTAAACATAAAATAAGAATGTAAATGTAGTTTGCTATGTGTTTGTGTGAGTTTTCATACAATCCTGTTTGGTGCGCACCACTGTTGGTATGCTTATTAATGTTGTTTTGTAATGCTTATAGGTTGTTAAACATAAAATAAGAATCTAAATGTAGTTTGCTATGTGTTTGTGTGAGTTTTCATACAATCCTGTTTGGTGCGCACCAATGTTGGTATGCTTATTTAGGCTTCTTTCTAAGGCTTATAGGTTGTTAAACATTAAATAAGAATTTAAATGTAGTTTGCTATGTGTTTGCGTGAGTTTTCGTACAATCCTGTTTGATGGGCACCACTTTTGTTATACTTATGTAGTGTTTTTTCTAATGGTTATAGGTTGTTAAACAAAAAGAATATGAATTTAGTTTGCTATGTGTTTGTTACAATCCTGTTTTGTGTGTACCAGTTTGTGTGTACCATATGTTGCATCCTTTGGCCCTCATTCAATTGCAGTTTGGCCAATTCAATAGGGTTCTAAATGTGCTTATTTCGAGCCCTATTGAATTGTCCAAAATATCAATTGAATGAGGGCCTTTGGTTGCTGGATTTGTTATATTGTGAGGAACTCATTGAATTTGGTTTTTCGCAATGGAATTTGGCTCAATATGAGCACAGAGCATCTTTTTTTACAGAAGTTTTTAAGTAAAAACTTCTGTTCAAAAATATGCTCTGTGCTTATATAGAGCCCTATTGAAATGGGCAAATCACATTTGAATGAGGCCCTCGCCCATTAAACATATTTAGGTCCTGAATCAATTGCGTTTTGACCAATTGAATAGGGCTCTATATAAGCACATAAAAAAATTTTTGACAGAATTTTTTAGTTAGTGAAGACCTTGATTGTGGTTAGAAGTTCAGTAACTAAAAATGTCTGTCTAAAAAATCTATTATGTGCTTATATAAAGCCCTATTCAATTGGCCAACTCACAATTGAATAAGGCTCATGGTTCGGTTCTTTTTTATACTTAAATACTTTACCTTGATTGAAGTGTGGAATGACAGAGGGTCCCCTCCTGCCAATCTTAATCCGCCGGTCTTCTTGTAGTGTCTGTTTGAAAAATAAAGTGAAATAGTGAATTATAGAATTTTTTATTTGTATTTAACAAAGCATGGCCTTTTCAGCATTTAAAGTATTTTTGTATCTTACCTCTTCTTCTTTGTTGGTGTTCTTTAAAAGGGATTGTGCTTCACAATGCACGGTGCAAATTGTTGAGAGACGCTGTTGATGCAGAGTCTGTTTGAATATGAAAAAAAGTAGAAATATTGAGCTTGAGGTGATCTATTGAATTGCAGTAAATTAATTTCATTGAAATATACTTCTGTAATTATTTTGAATTAACATTATTTTTTGGTGGGGGCTACACACATATGTCACATACATGAAGCACATTTCCATAGTTGAAAGTAATTTTTTTTGTGTGCGTGTGACATATCACTATACATGAATCATATTTTAATTGTTAAATTAACCTTATTTGTATTTTTGGCCAACATACATAAATGTGTGTGTGACATGTGACTATAGATGATACACATATATGTGCGTGTCACATATCAGTATACATGACTCATATTTTAATAGTCCCAACTTATTTTTTTCTAATGTAATTTAAATGTAGTTGTTTAATTAGTTTGTTTTAAGATAATTTTGTTGCAGGGGCAATACACATAAATGTGCGTGTCACGTGTCACTATACATTATACGCATAAATGTGCGTGTCACATGTCAGTATACATTATACACATAAATGTGCGTGTCACATGTCAGTATACATTATACACATAAATGTGCGTGTCACTTGTCAGTATACATTATACACATAAATGTGCGTGTCACTTGTCACTATACATTATACGCATAAATGTGCGTGTCACATGTCAGTATACATTATACACATAAATGTGCGTGTCACTTGTCAGTATACATTATACGCATATATGTGCGTGTCACATGTCAGTATACATAAACCTCTTTTTCTTATTTAATTTTTTTTTTTGATGTCCTGTCTTGATAATAAAATGTAATATATTATTGCTTACCTCTCAGTTGTAATTTGCACAATGTAAAGTAGTAAATTATCTTCTCAAGTTTTAGCAGCAGTTATGTCTGAAGTCACTCTGTTCATCACCTGAGGAGAAATGTATTTTTCTCTGTCAAATAGGCAGTATTTATAAACTTGTAGAACATTCTGGAAAGTTAGACCGTTAGAACACAATACGCATGCGCTATTTGCGTTCCAGCTTCCAATTTGCGTTCCATCCGCCATTTTGTGCGTAGTAGTGGTTAAAATGGTGTTTAATATGAGTGTGATCCGTTCCGCATAGTATGTGTTTCATTATTGCGAGTAAGTGTAGTGTAGTTACGTCTGGAGCCTCGTTTTCGTTTTGTTCGGCGGCCATTTTTTCTCTCGCTTAGCCGATTTTCGGCCGTTTAAACTCTTTGTTTTGGACTTAAATGGACGTGTAAATGAACTTTTGGAGGTGCCGGATGCCCCCCCGTGCTGTAAGTAAGCTTTATATGTGTTTGTTGTGTTTATTTCTTCTGTTTGTGATGTTTTGATGCGCGGCGGTTGGAATGGGTCTTTCGCGGCCGTATTTTTTTCCGATGCGGCCGTATTTTTTTGCGATGTTGCCGTATTTTTTTGCGATATACGCAGTTAGCTTTTACGTGTACGACGATGTATGTGTGTTAAGAGCGTGTGAAGGGCCTTTTTTACTGTTTTTTTGTTAAGTCTTGCGTCTGTGTGTCTGGGTGTAAGCGGGTGTGAGGCGACTTTGAGTTTTTTTTTGTTATGAAGTTGTGTGTGTGTGTATGTGTGTGTTAACACAGCCGATGTTGGGATGCTCCCACCACCGCAAATGCGGACCCTCGCTTCGCGAGGATCCGCATTTGCGGGGACGTTGTTGGGTTTTTGTTGGCTGGGCGGTTGGGTTTATTCTGTTAAAAAGTCGTGTGTGTGTATGTGTGTGTTAACACAGCCGACGTTGAGCCTCCACCACCGCAAATGCGGGCCCTCGCTTCGCGAGGACCCGCATTTGCGGGGAACTGCGTCCCTCGCTTCGCGAGGGACGCAGTTCTTGCGGGCTCGCTACGCGAGCCCGCAAGCGTGAGCAACGACTCGTACGCTCACAACTATATATGTGATTTTACACACTATTTCCCACGTTAATTTTACACATACACTACACTATACTATGTATATTAGGTAGGCCATATTTGATACCTATTCCATTTATTCTATACTCCATACCCACCCTACCCAAACAAATACCTCCTACCCACCCTTCAGCATATATCCACCACACATACAATCTTCTACATCACACATATCCCTGTTGCTACATATTCCATCTTCTTACCTTATTCCCTTTGCAGGAATTTGGCCACCAAATACATCAAGCTGATAAACACATAAGCGGGCATGTTGAGGCAGTGAAGCCCTTTCAAAGAGAGACAAATCAGGCATGACAACAAGGGGCAGCAAAACCAGATATTTTTTCAGGCACATGCTACAACTCTAAGAAAAGGCCTGGCTCTTCAAAGGAGGGTGAATTTTTCCTTTTTCAAATTAAAGGCATATCTAAGTTTTCCTGGATTAATACATTTCTACAATCCTTAGGCAAAAAGCATCCTGCAGCACATTTCATAAAACATTTTTATTTATATTAATATATACAAATCCCTCTATTGATTATGTGGATCCCCCTAGGGGTGTCTACATAGGCACCTGGTCTTTCCCAAATCAGTATAAAGCATTTGGTAACCAATTGTAACCCATTATTCACCTCAGCCAATAAGAGAGCACAGATGTCATCCCCAAAATCATTGCTTGGATGTGACCCGCTCGACTGCTTACTGTGACTGCTGTGCTGTTGGGCCCTGCTCCGCACCAGAGATCAGAGAGAGAGTGAGAGAGAGTGAGAGACAGAGAGAGAGAGAGAGAGAGAAAACACACAGCAGTAGTTGATGCAGGAAATGGACAACCTGCATGGAGTGGTAATGTGAATTTGCAAAGTGGCAAATGTGAATTTGCTGCACAAAGAGACTCTTATATGAAAATACATAGCACCTTCTAATGTGATACCACACTGCATATCTTAGGCTGCTTTACAGCACAAACAGGAACCCCAGAGTATAATACAAATGTTTCCGCTGCCTATGCTTCCTCCTGATTGGCCAAAACGAAATGTGAAATTTAAGCTAATTTAGCCTGGGTTTGAAGGGGGTGTTTACTCTAATTTTACACTTCAAGGTAAGTTTTTACATGTTTATTTTGGTATTTTTTCATGCGAAAAAATTGTTTGCACACACAACTGATTCTCTTCTATCAGATGCATTCGTAATCCAGGAAACTTAGATATGCCTTTAAACTTTTAAAACAAAAACAACTGATTCAAATACTTAACTGATCTGGGGCTTACCCCTGTCAGTCAATGAACATTAATATAGTTGTATTATTATTGTTATTGTTATCCTTTATTTGCAATGTGCCAACATATTTTGTAGCTTTGTGCAGCTGTTAAGTACAAGGCAAAAACAAGATCAACATATTGCAAAAGAATGGAGAACCCTGTCTTTAAGCTTAGAATCAAAAATGCACAGTGATTGTTTCCAAAGCAACAATACAAAATTGAAAACTGAGAAACTTACAATCTAAAGGATGCTGTAAATTTAAAGTCATAAGTATGTTACTGTATGTGCACTTCCTGCTAGATTCAATAAAGTTTAAACAGATTTTATTTAATATTTTTTCATGCAAACCACAGCATTGGTAGCACTACATAGAGATCCAAAAGGGGTAACAATACACAGCAAACACAAATGTGATCCTTAGTAAACTATACATATCTATCCAATATTTTTTTCTGAATGTGATTTTTTTTGTTTTTTAATTGTTTACTTTTTTAACAACGAAATGTAAGCTTGTGTCATGCTAAAGTTATAAATGTCAATGATACTTGCTGTGTGTAGGTGAATGGGATTCCCTTCTCTTGTGTGATAGACATTCTAGGGTACTGAGCAGATGAATAAAATAAGTAGATGCTATGAAGTATTGCTATTAGCTCCATTTTAGGAATTCCATGCTTTAAATATCCTTTATCCTCTGTGATATTTATTCTAGTGTACTGGACTGATATAAGACAAATGCCAGTGCTATGTGTTTATATAAATTGTTAAGGGTTAGTATTTTTTTTTATTTTTTTATATTGGTTCCGTTTTGCATGGAAAAAGTTCAGGCCTAGGCCAGGGCTTCATGGGCCAAGGCAGAAATACACCCCTGAAAAACATATATAAAATAAATAGTGCTCATTTAATATATAGAGATATAGACCTTTTCTAAAACGTATAACAAAAATTAGCTGCCTATATTTAAAGTGAAAGTTTTGTTTTGATTTTTGACAAAGACCTTTGAGCCTAAATCAGGTTTACTTTCTTACAATGTTTCTCCAGTTTCTAACAATTAACCACATACCATGAGGTCCTCAAAAGATCCCAATGGTACTTAAAAGTTAACCCATAGTACCATGTTTTTTTTTAAAGGATTAACCCTTATTACCATTGGGGTCCATAAGTTAACCCCTTATATGCTATTGGGTCTTCAAAGACCATCATGGCACCCTAAGTAATAAAAAAAAAACAGAAAATAAAACATAATTTACAGTAAAAATAAAATAAATTCAATACAAATAAAATAAACAAAACTGGCAAAAATAAAAAAAATGTTTATTATTCAGTTCTGATTAGCTGAAATATGACTTTATATTACACAAACTATAAAAAGCATATTTGTGATCAGCAAAATAGTATTACACTGTTCAGTACAACATCACTGCAATGGTCTAATCATTTAAAGTGTCACAGCAAGTGGTCACAGCTACTTCAGAAATTGACAATAGCCATTTACATAAGCATAATTACGAATAGTTGTTATTAAACATTTTTAGTGTGCGTGTTAAACTACTGAGCTCAAAAGCTGAAAAAGGAAAAAAAGGAAAAAGTATAAATTACTTAAAAAGGTCAAATTACCAATTGATTAAATAATAATAGTAACAGAGAATAGAAAGTTTAACATCTTATTGTTATTCTAATCAGTGGCAGAGTTACTGCTGGTGCAGTAGGTGCAACGCACCAGGGCCTACAAGCGTAGGGGCCCTCTGCTACTGGCAGTAAATTATGAATCTTAGGTGAAGATGGCAGGTAATTACATCACAGAAAGGTGACCTGGTCACCATAGGCCTGATCTGATCATCTACATATATTTTTGGCTTTTTTATTGACCCACAGGGTTGGATAGAGAAGTTGCAAATGGGGCCCCAAGTTATTTTGCACCGGGGCCCTCCATTCACTAGCTTGATTCTAATCTATACCAACTGGATGATTTTGTGTGTAAAGATCATTACACAAACCTTTCAATGTGTTGTGTTTATAAAAGTTGATCTTTTATAAAAAAGCTCATTTGTCTTCTTTTGTTAATAAAAAGCTATGCAGGTAGGTTTCATAACTTTGTGAGCTTCTCTACAGTATTTCATGTGAGTAACTAAATTATACAGATAGTCTAATTTCAGATCAATACAATAGTTAGTAATGGAAGAGTCAAACTAATTCAAAATTCAGAGGAAGTGATTTTAGAACAGCTGACATACAGGGAAGAACATTTGCAAGGGTACCATCCACTATAATAATTATCAAAGCGTATGTAACATCTTCGTAATGTGTTGTGTGCAGGCGCACACAGACGTTACTATTGTTGATTTATTCTGTGAATCGTTTCACCACACATGCACAGCGAAATTGCGCTTACATGTTTGGTAGTTGTGCTGGCGGCAGTTCAGAGACAGATGGTACAGAGAGAAATAGAGGGCGCAGAGGATGGCACAGAAAGAGGGCAGAGGGCACGTTGAGAGGGTATATAGAGCGCATTATACCATAATTTATGATGGGCAAGTTACTAGTTTAACCTAATTGATATGCTGATTACCAGTAGCATATGGTGCATTATGTGCTGTTTTAAAATGGACTGCAATGCAAACACATAAGAGATCAGATGTATTGTATATGTTATGTAACTTGCCTTTTCTGTTTGTCTCCAAGTACAGATTTTGTTAGTTGCAGAGAACATAGAAGAAATGAAGCAAATTTGCAATAGAGTAAATTTGAAGATGAATTGTAATTGGTACAATAGAAAAAGATGTGGTTGACTGGTTACAAAAAATATTACTTATAGTGGGAATATCTTAGAGAATAAAATATTTACTTGAGAGATAAAGCACACCTTATCAGGTATGAATAACTACTGCATTGAAAAGTATTGAAAAACATTGATTTTCTTTTGTATTCTAAATAGCCACATTATCTAGGCCTTGCCCTTAGGATCCATGACCCATGCATGATCCATTTAGGCTAGTTGATGGAATAACTGATACGACAACTTGAGTTGGGAGAAACAACGGGCCACAGCTTTATTTTGACACAATGTAAACAAACAACCGTAACTTATTTAGATGACTAAATTAGTCCTTTCCTTCCGGGGGAGGAGCCCGGCCACGAACAGTGACCTCACGCTTTGAGCCCTGCCCAAAGCCCCAATGCTTATCTTTAAGCACGCCCTGTGAGGTGGGGCCATCGCCCCCTTAGGCCAGTGGGCCGGGCAACTCACCTCCCGCCGCACAGACATAAATTAAGAATACACAACATACAATAGCCACTTCTCCGAATTCTTTAACCAAAATTATATATTAATTTCAATATTTCTTATTTATATTATATATATTATATATACTTTTTTTTTTTTTAAAAGAATAAACCATAACATCTGTTAACAACAAAATACAGGGTGGGTGGGTGGGATTCCAGTCGGGAGACCGCGCTGCTGTGTTCAATGGCGCAAAACGGGCTTCCGACACGCCCCCCGACGCTCCTGATTGGCTGATAGCCTCACAGGCTCCGCTGGGTCACGTGACGCTACAGGCTGACCCAGGGAGCTTGTGCAGCCTCCGCGTCGTTCATGACCCATGCATGATCCATTTAGGCTAGTTGATGGAATAACTGACACGACAACTTGAGTTGGGAGAAACAACGGGCCACAGCTTTATTTTGACACAATGTAAACAAACAACCGTAACTTATTTAGATGACTAATTTAGTCCTTTCCTTCCGGGGGAGGAGCCCGGCCACGAACAGTGACCTCACGCTTTGAGCCCTGCCCAAAGCCCCAATGCTTATCTTTAAGCACGCCCTGTGAGGTGGGGCCATCGCCCCCTTCAGGCCAGTGGGCCGGGCAACTCACCTCCCGCCACGGAGCATGCAAGGGACGCCTCCCGAGGCTGCGATCCCCCCCTGCTAGACATTAAAGCCAAGGCCCGCAAAACACTCTCCCTAAACTCGAACATCATCAACTCATACCCTATTTCCGTAAGATGAACCTTATCCTTTGCGAAAAAATCCTCTGCGCCGACCAGTTCGAAATCTTTATACCGGATGGCAGAGAAACCTTGTTTTCTCACAAAGCTCGCAATCTGCTGGTTTATCTTCTGTCTAGCCTTATCTAAGCATACTGGGTCGCGCGCGTTACGCCATGATCTTCTCTTAATCATCTCAGACCAGATAAGGAACGTGCCAGGGAACTTCTTCACCCATTTCTCGATGTCTCGTCTCATCACCTTTAGCATTCGTCTCATGGGAACTGTCCCCAAATCGTTCCCGCCGGCATGAAGAATTATAACACTGGGCTGACCGTAACGCTGCGCGTACGTTTCCAAGAGACCGTCGAGCTGCGCCCATCGCAGACCCCGAATGCCACACCACCTTACGCGTAAGTCCGTAACAGGAAAGCCCAGTTGTGCCTTTTCTTCGGTAACTGCGGCTCAACTATGGGCCCAGTACACGTAGGAATGGCCCACAATCCATAGTTGCTTCTGTTCCCCTGAAAGTAGAAAGCAACACCATTAAACCACTGCATTTGGCCGTACATAGGAACGAAAACGGTCTGAGTCCCACCTCCCGATGCGCTTTACTGTCGCGTCGGGCAACCCCAACCTAGCCGCTTCAGTGGCAGCTCCAATCCGAAAGGAGTGTGTCCCAAAGTCGGACTGCTTGAAACTCTTTTAAACTGATACATAGACAGTGCCGTTCCATCGGCGTGGACCAGCAGCGAACACCGTCCCACCGGTCGCTGCTTAAGGTACTCCACTACACATGCATATGGGCAACACTCTGTGCCAACCTGATGCAGAACCACTTCTCTTCCTTTACCCACTTGGTCGGTCTTTGACCTCCGCAACCACAATACCACCGTACCTTCCCTGAGGCAGGTATCCACCAATTGCAGACCCCCCGAACCGTGTCTACTGTTCGCGACTAACTCCCCTATCCTAAACGCTCCGAAGAACGCCAGGGAAAAAGCCGTTCGGAAAAGTAGAGATTCAAAGGGGTCCCTGCAAACCACCACCAATTCCTAAGCCAATCTCAGCAACAGCGCAAATGTTATTGGCCGCCTACTATCTGGCCTTTGCGCACCGCTGAACATTCCGCGCACCACCTTGCGCACTAGAAACTCCTTAGTAAGGTCCCTCTGCCCAGCAAGCTTAAACATAAAAGCAAGCGCCGTGACCTGTCTCCCTACTACGGGTTTTGATTCGCCTTGCTCGGCGCACCGCAGCAGGTACCAAAGCAGGATCCCTACGCTCTTGTCCTCCGTCGTGGCACCACCTGCCAGTGCCACTAGACTATCCCATTTTGCCCACACGCGTCTATAAGCGTTCCACGTCGCTGTGGCAACAGACTGTCTCACGAGTCTCGTTACCTGACAGCTCCAATCTCCCAGAGCTCCTCGGGGATGTGCTCCCCCAGGGCGTTCGCACGAGGAGCCAGCGCCCTGAAGTGATCCTCCTGAAACCGAGAGAGGGCGTAAGCAATTCCGTTATCCACATTTGTCACGTGTCTTGCTTGAAACCATATGTTCAAGCGAAGGCAACATAGCACAAGATGCCTGAGCAATCTAATCACTGGTACGGATGCCGCCGTGATGTTGTTCACGGCTTCAACCAACCCCTTATTACCCGAATGGAAAATGACTCGCCTGTCCCTGAAACAAGCACCCCATAAGTGCACTGCTACCACCATAGGAAACAGCTCCAGGAATGTAGGGTTCAGCAGTAAACCCGCCTCTTCCCATTCCTCTGGCCATGCCGCAGCGCACCATCTCCCTTGGAGATACGCCCCACAACCGATCGGTCCAGAACCATCGGTGTGAAGGTCTAGCTCTGCGCTGGTGGTGCCCTCCTTTTGAAGGACCACCCGCCCGTTAAAATCTGCAAGGAACATCGCCCATACCTCTGCATCGTCGCGCATGGCCCTAGAGACTGTTAGGAAATGATGCGGCATCGCAATCCCTACCGTAGCCAGCGACATCCGTCTACAGAATATCCGCCCCATGGGGATAATTCTGCACGCGAAATTCAACTTCCCCAATATTGATTGCAGCCGCCGCAGGGTCACCCTCCGTGCGCCCCGTAGCGCCGTAATCTCGGCTTGCATGTCCTCCACCTTCTCTAAGGGAAGACTGCACTCCATTTTGCAGGAGTCAATCCGAATCCCTAGAAAAGTCAATTGTTCCGTAGGGCCCTCCGTCTTGTCATGGGCCAGTGGTACCCCGAATTCTGTACAGATTTCGGTGAACACCTCCAGCATGAAACGGCAAGCGTCGTTTCTCGCTGGGCCAACAAAAAGGAAGTCATCCAGGTAATGGGTAACACTCTTGTACCCCGCCTCGATGCTCACAACCCATTGTAAAAATTTGCTGAAGGCCTCGAAGTAAGCACAGGATATCGAGCATCCCATGGGTAAACATAAGTCGACGAAGTAACTTCCGTCTACGAAGCACCCCAGCAACCGATGGCTTGACGGGTGTACGGGGAGCAATCTGAATGCTGCCTCGATGTCCACTTTTGCCATAAGGGCCCCCTGGCCCTCCCTCCTCACCAGATCGACCGCCCGGTCAAATGACTCGTAAGACACAGTAGCCTGGTCTTTTGATATGCCATCGTTTACCGAACGACCTCTGGGGTAGGAGAGATGCTGGATCAATCTAAATTTACCCTTCTCCTTCTTGGGGACCACCCCAAGTGGAGACACAACTAAACCCTGGATGGGCGGGGCCGCAAATGGCCCAGCCATCCTCCCCAATTTTACCTCATTAAGCACCTTAGCTTTGGCTACCCCTGGGAAATCCCTAGCCGACTTCAGGTTTGGGACAAGAAAACCTTGAATGTCGACCCCACATGGAATCCGGAATCCTTCTCGGAACCCGTCCTCCAACAGGCGCGCCGCTTCGGCGGTGCCTGCCAATTTACCGTAGCGCTTTAGCCACGGCAGCATGGCGGGGAGGCGTATGGGCGTCCTGCCCCTTTGCAGGAGGTTCGCCCCTGCCTCCCTCTTTGGGTCTACCGCATCTAGACAGGGGGTGTTCACCTCCGCAGTTTGAGCATGCATGCTTAAACCTGCAGTTAGGTGCCCATCTGCAGACCCCCTCGTTGTACGAAAAACAGGTCTTAAGACCTGCTCCTGAGGCGTGGGTGGGGCCCTTAGCTCCACCGGCCCCGCTCCGAAAGGGCGTCGTGACTCTCATGGGTGTCATGATGTTTAGCCAATACGCCACCGCTTTGTCGCTCCACGCCATACTTGGCCTTGAGGCCAAGTATTGCCGGAATTCCTCATCGTACCGCCACCAGGCTCCCATAAACCTTGTGAGCATTCCGAATTTCGTCTATGTAAACGAACAATCCCGAACTCTGTTCAGGGTGCCGCTCACACAGTACGCAAGCCCAAATAGAAAATGCTTGCAGCCAGGTATCAAACGTCCTGGGTAGCCTAGCAAAGGATTTCCCCTCCCTGGGGCCCCTCTCGGCCAGGTCTGTTTGCCTAGACATAGGGGGAAGGGAAAACAACTCTACAAATTCCCTCCTCCAGATCTTTTCCTTTACATCCTGTGGAAGGTGTGCACCTAAATTATCCAACGAGCAGAGGACTATAGGCCTCATGGCTGCGTCGGTAACTCCCACAGTGTTATTCCCAACTGCTGCTATTGCGCTGCCTACCGGCTCGGCCGCGCAAGCTAGCTAGCGCCTCGCTCGCGCTCGCTGGCGCCACTACCGCTGCTGGCTGGGACCATGCACCCTTTGCTAGCCCCCCTATCCAAGCTCCCATTTTGCGCTCGCTAACCGCAATGTTATGCGCAGCTAATAGAGTCTTTAATGACCCAATAAAACCACCCTTGTCTGCTGCGCAGCTCAATTCTGAGCGCTCACCTGCTTCTGGAAGCTTTGGAGTAGATACAGCCAACGGAGTATCCCCGCGTCTCTCCTGACGCTCCGGGGACTCTGACCGTCTGGCCCTCCGCGGGCTTCTCCTCTCAGATCCTGTGCAAGCACAGCTGCACCGACAAGATCTTCTGCTTCTAGACCTGGATCTCCTTCTGGATCTGTGGGTACAAAAAGGAACAGTCACTAGCTCTCCGCGACCTGCATGCCCGCGCCCATACCGCCCTTTCCTCGTCTGAGGAAGGGTCCTGGTCCCCTGCGACTTCCTCGGGCGTTGGAATATCCAGCTGTTGGTCAGTCTTAGACCCTTTGCGCTGTGGCCTAACCGTATCGCCCTCAGTCTCTACTCTGCTACGCCTTAGCGGTGTGTGCGTAAATAGCAGCGGACTGTACCTGCTCGTAGCCTTCTTAGCTCGAGTGGGGCGTCCTAGCCTCGCCACTGCCGCTGTCACAGGCATGTCATCAATCATGACCATGCTGTCTTGGCTATTCATCTCTCTGATGACCCCGTCTCTTCTCTCTCTCGTCGTCGCCATGCTCCTCTCACTGCCAGCTGGGCGTCCCTGTAAAGTACCAGAAGCACTGTTAATGAGGGAAACCCCAGGGACCGTCTGCTTGGCACCGTGAGGGCCTGTAGGAGCCTTTTTAGGACTCCCGGCTTTTCTCTTACCCCCTGCACCCCCCTTACGGGGTGTTAGAGGGGTGTTTCGCAACCTTTGTCGCGGCCTAGGACCTTTAGGCAAGTTGGCAGGTGGTGGCCGGAGTGCTAGGCCCTCACCCCCACCGCCCGTGATCCTGGCGCTCGCCTGCCTGGGGGGTATGGGGTCCCGGCCGCCCTGACCTGTAACCCCCCCATCTCTGGTGTCTCTGCTACCCGATGGACGTGGGTCTGGCAGCCCTACAGTGGTGGGATGGGAAAAAGTTTCCCTGGAGGCATCAGAATTGGCTAGGACACCAGCCACCGCAGGCTGTTCCTGTACAATGTGCTGAGCTCCAAGCGCAGAAGGCATGGGAGGTCCCAGCCTGTCCTGCACCCACCTGACCCCTTGGCTTAAGGCACGGGTCCTAACCTCAGCCAGTAAGGCCTCTAAGCCTTCTGGATCCATAGTAAATGCTAACAGGGGAACAAACAGGGGGAACAACAAGCAGAAATACAGGCACACACAGACACAGGAACACACACAGACACAGCACACTCACAGGGAGACAAGGACACACACACACACAAAAACGGAGGAGGAAAAAAGACAAAAACGGACAAAGATAGCCTCAACAGTGATATCCCCTTATATGCTGGTAAGCTGGGGTGAAATCTCAGTAATTAAACCTTCCTACTTTAGTTTTAGCTGCAGGACCTCAGACCTCCGTCCATCCAGTCGGGAGACCGCGCTGCTGTGTTCAATGGCGCGAAACGGGCTTCCGACACGCCCCCCGACGCTCCTGATTGGCTAATAGCCTCACAGGCTCCGCTGGGTCACGTGACGCTACAGGCTGACCCAGGGAGCCTGTGCAGCCTCCGCGTCGTTCATGATTAGATAACACAGGGCAGGGATATGTAGCATCTTCAATAATCATATACTGTATTATCACCTTTACATTTCCTATCTCTGCAGTATACAGTACATCTGCATATACATTCAGTGGCCTGTTCATGATTTCTCAGCTGCCATCATTAGATTTACAAGTGATAATTGCATGCTAGCACCACTGATAGCAAGTGTAGTTGATATTTGTTTCAATGTACAAAAACAAACCATTTTACACCTTCTCATTTAGCACTGGCAGATACATTTCTCTATGGAGATTAGTCAACGCTTCCTAGGATAGAAGTATCAGGTTTTGCAAAGATAATTGTAGTAATAAAAAGTGACAAATATATGTAGTACTCATCCTGTTATAATTATTACACTATAAGAATGATCCTGTGAGTCCTGAAAAATTAGTAATAGCAAGATTTATATTTTTGACAATACATGAAGATTTGTAGCTGGGATCTGTGGTCTGCGACATATTAAGCTAAGAAAATGTTTTTAAATTATACTAGGTGGCTTTTTTATAGGCAGGTATAAACAAAATATGTCAAGAGCATTTAATATGTACTGTACATTGTTACAATATACACACTTTTGCAGGGAGGATGTGACAGAAACACCACATGGGAAAAGAGTAACTTTGAGTTAACTTAATAAACGATATGTACAGGGTGAGCTTGATCGTCAACTAACAGAGCTCTAAAGTGGCCAAATAAATGGTGCCTGGATTACAGGTGCACTGGTCATAACAACTGCAAAATGATTTAATGTCTCGAGGGGGACAGTCTCAGAAATAATGACAGCATACCCCAAACATGGACAAACTGCAATAGAAAAGAGGAACAGTGGTTGCAAGTTGAAGGACACCAACAGGAATAGATAAACATTACTTAAGATAGTGCTTAAATGCCGCAAAAGAACAACCTCAAAAGTTACCATATAATTGAATCAGCACCTCCATCACCCATCTCAACGAAAGCTATGATGTGAGCATCACAACACTAAAATGTATTGCAGGGCTAATATTT
This sequence comes from Discoglossus pictus, assembly GCA_027410445.1. Classification (NCBI taxonomy): domain Eukaryota; kingdom Metazoa; phylum Chordata; class Amphibia; order Anura; family Alytidae; genus Discoglossus; species Discoglossus pictus. The sequence goes on along the minus strand of CM050166.1, from coordinate 319,494,585 downwards.
GACTCAGGGGGTCCATTGTGACAGTACATGGAAGCATTAGTCTAATATATTGTATTGATGAAATGGCCGGCGTGGAGGCAGCCCCAGGCACGCCGGGTCTGACGCAGCGCTGCGTATCCCAGCGGAGCCTGGGCGCTCCTAATTGGCTGAAGGCAGGAGGAGAGACTTTCACCCGTTTCGCTGGCTTCCTCCTCACTCTGTGGCGGCCATTGAACAGATTCCCTCCCTCTCTCCCTCTTTTAGTTGGTGGTTAGTTTAAAAAAAAAAAAAAAAAAAAAAAAAAGTTGTATATATATTGATAAAGTATAATCGAAGAGGGTAAGGTTGGTTGAGCTCAGTTCAGGGTGCTTAAGTTTAAAATAAAAGGGGAAAGAGCAGCAAGGACAAGGAATTTAGGATTCCTAGGTTAGGACTTAAGTTAGGAATAACTTTGGTTGGTGGGAGGTGAGTCACCCGGCCCTCGGGCTTAAGTGGGCGTTGCCCTGCCTCATGGGCGTGCTTAGTAAAGCACTGGGAGGCTCTGGGCGCGGGCCCAGCCCGTGAGGTTACTGACCGGGCCGGGCTCTTCCTGCGGGATGTTTAATTCAGCTGTGATGTAACAATGTTAATTATGTTAATTGGTTATTGGAATATGGTTGCTTTAATAAAGCTGTGGCCCGTAATTTTCCCAAGAAACACTTGGTCAGTGTGCTTATTTAACTAAACGCCTAATGGATCTTGCTGGGGTCAAGTGTTAAACATGAGTTGAGGCCTGAGATAATAAGAATAGTGACATGTATATTTTTTATAATATATGAAGATTTGAATTTGGGTGACTTAGACTAAGTCATCAAAAGTGTTTATATCATATTAGGTATTATTTCATAGGAATGTGAAAATAATCTATGTAATAAGCATTTAATAAGTATATAGTTACAAATATACACAATCTCAGGGGGATAATTCACTAAGCCATCCGTGTAGCATTCCAATATGGTGATCTGAAGATACACAATAAAAGTTATGAATTTGTTTCTTATTGAATTTTATTTGGTATATGCCACATAATTCCCATTTTAATGGAATCTGTAGGAATCAAATATTATAAAAAAAACTGCTATTAAAATAGGATTTTTGGGGGGCAAATAGCACACACAATTCAATAATAAACATATTTATGACTTCTGTTAAGTTTTTGCTGCAAATAACTAAAATGCAATTTAAGTCACTCCAGAGGACTACAAGCTACCTTTGTAAAAAGTGGGTGCAGATTTAGTGATTGCATCATGGATCTAATTTGAATAAATTATTGTCAGTTAATAGCCAGATGGGCCTGCTACAATCAGCAGCAACAGACTGTGATTGTTTTCAGTGAACTTGGCAGTGAACCTTCCCCATAGTCCTCTCTTTAGTTTAGGGACTGCAGTTTCACTTACAGCAGAGCTCATGCACTATATTAACAACACTAGACACAAATAATACTGTACAGTAGCTCCAGACAGTTCCTCCTCCTTGGTCAGGTTGTGCACCTGAAAGCCACATGAAAACCCATAGAGTATCTTAAACAAGCACTGTTGTCCTATATTTATAATATTTAAGTAACAATGCGGCAGGCACAGTGAATATTAAATCAGGATAGATATTTTAGGACATGATTACATGGCTCAGTCCTATAGGAGTTAGTACAAGAAAGTTTTCTGACCTGTTACAAAAAATTCTTGTGAACACCCCATGGCTCTCTAGCTTAAACGCATATTCGCAAGCTGCCTTAGGTATATCTGTAAACGTTGTAGTTTCCATAGAAACCCAACTCAATGATACCCACTACCTACCATGAACACACTACACTAGCCTTAACATCTTAGCACGCAAATCCATCCATCGATCTATAAATATAACCCCCCTTCTGCTGAAGGAGCTAGTCAGAGGAGATCATTTAAAGCTAATATTCCCTTCTCTGACTCGCTCTTTCAACCGTCAATTAGATAAGGGTAACACTATCATTGGGTTCCCTGGTGATCCAGTGGTTAGGACACTGTGCTTCCGCCTGGGTTCTATTCCAAGTCAGGGAACCAAGAGGTCACACCACCCTGAAGCCAAGCAGTACTGGGAAGGGAGACCACCTAGGAATACCAGGAGCTGTATGCTGTGGCCCACTGGAGAAGGAACTGGCAACCCACTCCAGTATCTCTGCCATGAATACCAAGTGGATCAGCATGACCATGGACATAAACATGTTACGGTGTGTTACGGTTCATGAGGTCACAAAGAGTTGGAAATGACTGAATAATGCAAAAAAAACAACGACTCAGCTATCATTAATCTCTCTGCTTGTTGTTGTTATTTAGTCATTCAGTCACATCCGACTCTCTGTGACTCTATGGACCACAGCATGCCAGGTGCATCTCTCAGTCACTGCCACTCTGAGCTCCATCAAGCTCATGTTCATTGCTTCAGTGACCTCATCTATCCTCTCCGCCTCTGTCATCCCCTTCTTCTTGTGCCTTCAATTTTTCCCAGTATCAGAGTCTATTCTAGGTAATCCTGCCATCTCATGATATGGCCAAAATATTTGAGCTTCAGCCTCATGATCATACCTTCTAGTGAACGGTTTGTCTTGATTTCCTGAAGTATTGATTTATTGGATTTTCTTGCAGACCAAGGGACTCTAAGCAGTCTTCTCCAACACCACAATTCATAGGCGTCAATTCTAGGGCACTCAGACTTCTTTATGGTCCAGCTCTCAGATCCATATGTTACTACTGGGAATACCATAGTTCGAACTATGGGGACCTTTGTTGATAGTTTAATATCTTTACATTTTACTAACTTGTCCAAGCTTGCCATAGCTTTCCTCCCCAGAAACAAAAGTCTTTTAATTTCATGACTACAGTCACCATCTGCAGATATCTTGGATCCAAGGAAAATAAAATCTGTCACTGCTTCCACTTCTTCCCTGTCTATTTGCCAGGATGTGAGCTTGCCGTTTGCCATGATCTTCGTCTTTTTAACGTTGAGCAGCAGTCCAACTTTTGCACTCTCTTCTTTTATGCTCATCAAAAAGGGCTTAATTCCTCCTCACTTTCAGGCTTCAGAGTAGTATCATCAGCGTATCTGAGGTTGTTGATATTCCTTTGAGCAATATTGATTCCAGCTTTGGATTCCTCAAGTCTGGCCTTGCGCATGATGTACTCTGAATATAAGTTGAATAAATAAGGTGACAATATACAGCCTTGTCTCACTCCTTTTCCGATGTTAAACCATTCTGTTGTCCCATGTTCTGACTGTGGCTTCTTGATCCACATAAAGATTCTTTAGGAGGAGGATGAGATGATCTGGTACTCCCATCTCTTTAAGGACATGCCACATTTTGTTGTGATCCACACAGTCAAAGGTTTTAGAATAGTCCATGAAGCAGAGTAAATGTTTTTTTGGAACTCTCTTGCTTTCTCTATTATCCAGCGGACATTGGCAATTTGATCTCTTGTTCCTCTTCCTCTGCGGAACTCGGCTTTCATATCTGGTAGTTCCTGGTCCATATATTATTGGAGTCGAGCATTACCTTGCTGGCATGTGAAATTAAATTGTCTATTGGCCATTGTTGAGATTTCCATATGTGTTGGCATAAGGCAAGTAACACTTTCACAGCATCATCTTGTAGAATTTTGAATAGTTCAATTGGGATCACCTCCTGCAGCCTTAATATCAGCAAGACATCATAGGGCCCATCTCACTTCGCTCTCCAAGATGTCTGGCTCCAGCTCTCTGGACATTTTATTGAGGTCATAACTGCTGTTAACATCCTTCCTGTATAGATCTTCATTGTATTCCTGCCACCTCTTCTTTATCTGATCTTCTTCTGTTAAGTCCCTAACAATGTTGTCTTTTATCACTCCCACTTTTGCATGAAATGTGCCTTTTAGGTTCTCAATTTTCTTGAAGAGATCTCTTGATTTACCCATTCGGTTATCTTCTTCAATCTCTTTACATCTCTCATTGCAGAATGTCTCCTTGTTCCTTCTTGCTATAGACTGGAATTATGCATTCAGTTCTATAAATCATTTCTTATCTCCACTACCTTTCGCTTTCCTTCTTTCCTGGGCTACTTTCAAAGCCTCATCAGACAGCCAGTTTGCCTTCTTACATTTCTTTCTTTTAGGGATATTCTTTGTTGCTGTTTCCTGGATTATGTTGCAAACTTCGGTCCAAAGTTCTTCAGGCGTTCTATCTTCCATGTCTTCCATCTATCTTCCTTAAATCTATTCTTCACTTCCACTGCATATTCTCAAGGGATATTATTTATTTTGTATCTACTTGGTCTGATGGTTTTCCCTCTTTTCTTCAGTTTAATTTTTTACTTTGCAATAAGAACCTCATTTTCTGAGCCACAGTCAGCTCCAGGTCTTGATTTTTGCTGACTGTATAGAGCTCCTCCATCTTGCAAAGTATAGTATATCTGATTTCTATGTTGTCCATCTTGTGATGTCCATGTGTAGAGTTGTCTCTGAGGCTGTTAGAAGAGGGTGTTTGCTACGAACTGTGAATTATCTTGACAAAATTCCACTAATCTCTGACCTGCTTCATTTTGTACCCCAAGGCCAGTTATTCCAGGTGTCATTTGGTTCCCTACTTTAGCATTCCAATCTCCTATAATGATAGTAATATCTTTTCTTGGTGTTATATCTATGATGTGTTGAATGTCTTCATAGAACTGGACAACGTCAGCCTCTTCATCATCCGTGGTTGGAGCATAGACTTGGATTACTGTGATATTAAATGGCTTGCCTTGAATTTGAATTGAAATAATTCTGTCATTAAGTGGATTGTAACCAATGCTTTGACACTCTTTTATTGACTAGGATGGCTACTCCATTTCTTCTACTGGATTTTTGACCACAGTAGAAGATCTTGGGGTTGTCTGATGTGAAATGTCCCATTCCAGTCCATTTAATTTCACCAATTCCCAGGATATCAATATTTAACCTTGTCATTTCATTATTGACCACATCTAGTTTGTGTTGGTTCATAGTTCTAACATTCCAGGTTCCTATTCTGAATTGATCTTTGCATCATCAGACTTTCCTTTACCCTCCAGACACATCCACAGCTGGGTCTCCTTTCGAGCTTTGGCCCAACTACTTCATTAGATCTGGTGTTACTTGTACTTTCCCTCTGTTTTTCCTCAGTAATATAGTAGGCACCTTCTGACATGATGGGCTTATCTACCGGTGCCATATCATAATGTCTCTGGTTGTGCCTGTCCATAAAGTTTCCTTTGCAAAGATACTGGAGTGGGTTGCCATTTCCTTCTCCAGTGGATTTGTCTGACCTCTCTGCCATGACCTGCCTATCTTGGCTGACCCTAGATGGTTTAGCTCATAGCTTCATTTATGCTCTTGTTTCAAAATACTCTCCCAACCGCCCCCTTCGTTCTGCTAACGACCTTCTTCTTTCCTCCTCTCTCATCACCTCCTCTCCCTGCCGTCTTCAAGACTTTTCTCATGCTGCCCCTACTATCCTTCCCCCGCTCCATTAGATAATCTTCCTGCCTCAAAACCTTTAAAAAATTACTAAAAACACACCTGTTTAAAAAATCTTATAACCTTCAGCCTTAATAATTACAACTGCACACTCCGCATCTTAATAACACTCACACCCACAATCTACAGTACAACACACATACCCCTCCAATTGACTAAACAAATTGCTTTCACGGTGCTATCTTGCATTTGTCACCCTCTTGTATCACACTTAAACCCTTAGATTGTAAGTTTGCGAGTTTTCAATCTTGTGTCCGTGCTTTGGATACAAGCACTATGTACATTTGATTATAAGCTCAAAAACAGGGCCCTCCATTCTTTATAAGGTGTTCTGATTGGTTCAAACTGTATTCTCTCATATTGCATTTACGTAATTGTGTGGAGCAGGATGTTTCTTCTATAACCTCTCTGTCTTATTTTTATCTGTTAACTGATATCTCTGCATTAACACCTTTAAATGACTACCAACATCTTTTTTGTATTATCTGTTAAATTACTAATCTTGATCATTGATAAAATGTTTTCAGAAACCAAAGTAAACACAACCTTTATATTTTTATCTTATATATACAATTACTCTTTACTGCCAGATTCTATTTCTCCGTCGCTAAGGATGTACCCTTGTATACTAATATAATTGTCTTGAAAAACAATTACATGAAAGTTCAGCCTCTTTTCTGTTTAACCTATGAAAAAATCCTCAGTTATTGCATATAAAGCTATAGAAATTGGCACCCGCTGTTGTGATAATGTTTTGTGTATCCTTATTGGGGGGTGATACACATATACAGTAAATTATGTTTGTTTGTTTGTTTTTAATTATTTCCAACTGTGTAATTGATTTCTTATCTATTATACACATTTTTCAGTTACCTATATATCATGAAAGTGCTTTTGAATGCATGAATTGTTTATCTGTTTCAATAGATGAAAAATATACCCATTCAGCAGAAGTGGTTGGGAAGAATCCTGAGAATTTATTACATTTGTTGGTAGATAGAACAGGGTTGGCTAGATTGATTTACTGGTTTCCATCTGATGCCAACATTATCAGCCTAATTAAATTGCGATTCGGCCAATTGAATAGGGCTCTATATAAGCACATCGCATATTTTTTACAGAAGTGTTTATTTTGTGAAGACCTTGCTTTTGGATAGAAGTTCACTAACTAAAAACTTCTGTCAAAAAATATGCTCTCTACTTATATAGAGCCCTATTCAATTGGCCGAATCGCAATTTAATAAGGCTGTATGTTCCTATATTTCTTAAAATATTTTTCAGCACAATAAAAATAATAATGAGTAAAATATGGTTTGGGAATCTGATTTGGCTGTCTTGATTTATAACAAGCTTAAATCATTCCAATGATTTACATAATGTCAACAGCAATTCAGATTAGGAAAATAAATATTTAATTACTTTGGAAGCGTTCTAGGTTAATTCTGATCAGTATCAGGGCAGTGGAATATGAGCTGTGTACTCACAAAATGGGTGCATTAGTTTAATGTTGATTTTGCAGATCACTTTGAATAACCTTTACCTTACATTCCCTTATTATAACAAAACACACTCACTGAAAAAACAAGTCGGATGAGTAATTATAAATTTTGATCTGTCACTTGGATTATGGGATTATGGCTAATAATTTATATCTATAATAAACTCTGTTGAAGTTAAAGGGATATGCCAGATCAATTTGGGAAATATCCATTCATTATAATTCAGTATGTAAAACAATAGCGGTATTATTTTGTAAATAACATGAAGATGTCCACCAGGGAAGCCCTGAATACATGCTTCCTCCTTTGCTGTTTCTAAACCAAATGCAGGGAACATGGAGAAAAGGGCTGTGTGATCTGCCCCTGTCTGGTGCCCCCCATTATACAAGAGCTTACAATATAGAAGTGATGTGGCATGTGAGGCATGTGAGACTCGGCAGCGTATTCATTGGAGGTGTCCAGTATAATGGGGGGCACCAGACAGGGGCAGATCACACAGCACCAGGCTGGAGCACAGAGCATCATCAGAGCGCAGGTCTCTGCACTCTGATGATGGCGCGCTAATCAGCTGCGCGCAGTGGACACTGGAGAAAAGACATTGAGTAATGCAAGCTGTATTTGGATAATAAACCAACAGGAGATACTCATTGTGACATAGAACTGATGGTGGGGGGAGACGCAGTGTCGCAATACATCTAGAACAGTTTGAGAGTTTGTTATTTTTTAAATATAAAAAAAAATAATGTAATGTTTTACATGCTAATAATTATTGGAGAATAAAAACATGCTTATCCACATTCCTTTACAAAGCCTCAAATTACAATTTGTATTTTCAACCAGAGATTTGTCATATGATTTCAGGTAGTATCCATTGTTTGTATTTAGTACTGTACTTAATTGCTCTGTTTTCTCATCAGGCATTTCCTGGAAATGATAACTCAGATACAGTGGTTCGGCATGATTTACAACACCCAATGATTGCACGCTTTGTGCGCATCGTTCCTCTGGACTGGACGGAAGAAGGTCAGATTGGGTTAAGAATTGAGCTCTATGGATGTCCATACTGTAAGTTGAGTGGAATACTTCATTTTTTCTTACTTACATGCATTATCATGTGGTGTATACATGAATACATATTTAACAGTACTTGAAAGCATTGCTAAGTAGATTGTTGTTTAAAAAATATGCAATTTTGGTCATTTCTGTGGGGGCTGAGGTACAAGATGCGAATAAACAGTAGATAACACGTGTTGCCATTAGAGCAAAACCTTCTCACCTCCACAAAGCAAGGCTGAGTGTATTTCCTTTGAGATCATGGGCATAGGAGCCCAACAAATGTGGGGGGGAATAATTCTAATGTACTTCCAGGATGGGAAGCTGGCTGGATCTATCACTTTTTATGGAGGGCCCCAATGCTGCATGCCCCTGCCCCCACCCCCACCCCCAATAAATATATATATATATATATATATATATATATATATATATATATATATATATATAATATAAATATATATGATAAATATATATATCTATATCAATTATAATAATTCTGGTAAGTGTGTAACGCAGCTCTGTATGTGTGCTGCGAGCATGCACACTTAGTGTGCACGCATGCGCAGATCACGGCAACAGCAGGGGAGAGGTGGGAGGAAGACACAGGGGAGAGGGGGGAGGAAGACACTGGGGAGTGGGGGAGGGGGAGGAAGACACAGGAGAGAGGGGGAGGAAGACACGGGGGGGTGAAGACACAGGGGGAAGACACAGGGGAAGGGGCAAGACATAGGGGAGGGGAGAGGGCGGAAGAGACACAGGGGGAGAGGGGGGAAGAGACACACGGGAGGTGAGAGGGAGAAAGAGACACAGGTGAGAGGGAGAAAAAGACACAGGGGAGAAAAGGGGGAGAGACACAGGGGAAGGAAGGGGGGGAAGACACAGGGGAGGGAAGGGGAAAGAGACACAGGGGAGGAAAGGGGGGAGAGACGCAATGAAGAGGGGGAGAGACACAAGGGAGGGAGGGGGGAAGGAGAGAGAAAAAAAAATTATACCATAATTTTTAACGGGCAATTTACTAGCAAAAGGTCTGCTGACTTCTTCTTAGCACTTTAATTGCTAATATATACACCATACTGTATATAAAATTGAAAATAAAGTGATATTAGTTAATAATATTAATAGCAGAATATTATAATACCATTAAATTGGCTATATGAATTCAGTGTTTTTATGTGCTTTATTAATTTTGAATTGGTACTGGCATTTAATGTGTTAATACATGCCATAGGCTGAAATATTATATTTATTTAATATATTGTATTTATTTATATTTGAACTGTGTGGCCGATCGCACCTTGAACGCACATTTGATTGACAGCTGACCTCCATTCCCGTAGTGATGTCATGATGACCAACTATTTTCCTAATAGCTCCGTCTGAGCCGGAATTGCGGGTTTGAATCAATTATCGCGTTCTTGCATAAAATCTTTACGGCGCACAGCATGTTTTAGGATTTTGGTCGGCGATAAAGCCGATCACGGGTCATTCGAATATAATCGCTATGTAACTGCATGAGATTTCAGCCCTACATTGTTTGCGAGTGTCCTGCTGCCGCTGCGGGCTTCTAATTTAATATGAGCCTTACTCTACTTTCTCCTCCTTTGCCACCTATTTAAAAGATATATATATCCCTGGAAACTGATTGAGGACTTCACTGAAAACTGGTAGCATGGCGTTTTCATTGTAACTGTGACCTGGCACAATGGGATTCTTACTATAAAGGGAAAGGGACAAGATCATTACTTTAACATTTGAACTTAGCTTCCATGCAGGGGAACTTTAGAGTTATCTTACAACAAATTGAAAATGTTTATTTTCACTATATTAGATAACTTTCCCTATTTTAAATATGCCTTTGCTGAATATAAGGATAGAGAAAATGTATTCACGTCTTAATAATGCTTATCATACTGCAATTACTATAAGTTCAAAGAACATGCTTGTTAATTATTCCTATTTGATTTAGTCTCCTCCATGGAATAGAGGCACACTATAATAATATGGCCATTGTACTCATAACATGTATGTATTGTTTATTTTGGCTTAATTGCATTTTGTTACATGACCTTCATTGGTAGCTCCAGTTTATGTAACATGATAAAACTCCTAATTGATTTCCTAATTAAAAACTCTCTTTATGAATTTTTTCAATTAGACAACATATTTACAAGGAGACTTGAAAATACAGGAAAGTATATCTGCACAATGGGAAATGGCAACTAAACTGCCAGTGCTTTCAGAGTTATGAAAAGCATTAATTTATAAAGACACAACTGAGAAAATAACAAATCAGTGACAGTTAACTGTACTAAGAGTATTTGCACATAACAGATACAAATATAAATGTGTTTTTCTTATTTTTTGCTTTCTAAAGTCACTTTATCCATTATCAGGCTTAGTTATTTAAATAACTATATAGAAAAAATGACCACAGTGATTCCTTAAGTAGATAGAATTGTCAGAAAGGAGTGGTCAATTATATTATATTTGTGTGCATTCAGTATACTTTAATGTTTCACAAGCAATATCATTTCTAGTGAAAAATACTTTAAAAAACACATATCTTTCCATCTTGACAGTCAATCAGATGCAAATCATTTCCCCAGAATCCTTATAAAGTGGTCTTGCTTTTTTATCACAGTACATTCCTCTATAATTTCACACCTTATAATTTATGTAATGATTGTTATTTTACTAAGATTTACTGAAGAAATAGAAGGCTGTCAATACAACTGCATACAATACATGTACAAATTGTGCTTTGGCAATCTCATCCTATAACTTATAATACACTGTGTATGTATTTTATTTCTCAATTATACACTTATAGCAGTGTGTTTAGGCAATCACAGATATTATATTGTGACAGCTTCTATATTTCTGATGTTATGTATGTTTACATTATTATTATCAATTGTTTGCTTTGCAAAACCTCCCACCTGTTCAGCTGTCCTCTTCTGATTTTAAACCAAAGATAATGTACTGTGTGACACTCAAATTGCAGCAATCTTATGGACATTTCAAAGACTGAGGATAATTGGAAAGCACATAGCCATTATAGAGCTCTTTTACCAGCAAATACAATTTTGTGGGGAAAAATTTATTTTTGCTTTTAAGTCTGGTGCTTAGCTGGGAGGAGGTGGGTTGCTCCGGATTCTATAGATAAGCAAACTGGGACGAATGTGGGTGTTATAATCATTGACACAGTTGCCAAAGCCAACCTTAAAATCGGTGAGTCCCGTAAGGGTGATACTGCAGTCTGTGTAAAGTTCTGGCACTATACCCTAATCCATGGCTATGTTCTTAGCCTGCCCAAGAGCAGGGCCCATAGTCCTAAATAGATACTAATGCAAATTGGGCCTGAGTTGAAAAGGTGGTAAATTTTGAGCCAAATTTGCACATCACTTCCCAGAATCCTTAGCCACAGTTGAAATACTCTTTACTGAGAAGTTTTGTGCAAAATATGTAAGTGTGCTCAGAATGATCTTTTATTTCATTGCTGGATATAAAGTGGAGGTGTCACAGACCCCTTTTCCAGTTCCTGGATCTTAGCCCATTAAAGGACAGACAGCTTGGCTCCAGCCACTCCATTGTATTGTAATCTGCTTTATCCCATTGTTTGCCAGATAAGCTAATTACACCTCTGATGTGCTAGACAGCCAGAGACGACATGTGTGTATTGGGGGTATACCTGTAGGATGCCAGACTATTAAAACCCATGTGTAGTCAATCTCCTGTGTTTGTCTGCCACTCCCTGTTGTATACACCCCCTCTGTATCTAACTGCTATAAATATTGCTGACTTTAAAAAAATAAAACAGTTGACTGCTGAGACGTATTGCAATCATATGCTCTTGTTGCTCTTATTGGATCCCGGTGGCTGAGATACTGATCCTTACTCCACCCTGCAAATAACTTGTCCTGGTCACTACCATATGAAGGTTACTGAGACTCCTGGAAGTGCTGATTTCTGATGGAGAGACTCTGACTGAGACAGAGCCAGATATCAGGGTGCTGGTGCAGAGATTTCCAATAACCCAACGGTCCTTGTGGGTAGTTAAGCTGTAGTCTTTAGCAGGTTGCCCTTGGCAGTAATATCCCCTATCCCTAGATGGTCACTGGAGGGTTTTTTAATCACCATTTTATCTACCATAACATATTTAGTGTCTGGTCAATAAGGTGAGAAATTTCACACAAGGCAGATGCACTGCCCTATGCTTATTTTATTCTGTGAAGCCTCTATTTATTATAATTATTATTTAATATTTATAATATGCCAACATATTCCCCAGCACCATACATAGGACAAACACAAGGTAAAAACAATACCAATACAAAGGTATGATCAATTGTGCAATCCTTGCCTAAGGACACCTTAAATACAACTCTGTTTGCCCCAATTATCCCTACATTTTAACCAGGTTAATAAATGACTCCCTTCAGGAAACAGGGAGTCATTGTAGGGGTTGGCAGAGGAAGCAGGAGATCATCAGTGCTGAGTGAGGAGGATTTATTATATATATAAGAAGGTCTCATTATCTCAGAGGGCAGACATAACTAAGTTTTGAGCCTTATGCTGCTGTTAATGTAATTCAGACTGCCCTTTACCTAAATACCTACAGCGATTAATTATATTTTGTAGAGATGTTCTAATGAGAATTAATTTACTTTTTATTAAAATATTCATAATACCTACTCAAATGCTCATTATACATGAGACATCTCTCTCTGGTGTTCCTTACTGCTACCAGCTACAGCTATAATAAATTTGATATCATGGTCAGAACATAGCACTTTATTTTATTATGGTGTTAGATTAGGACGCCCTTGCTCCTTTTCTTATTGGATATTAATGATCACCTCTCTGTGGTGCTGAGAATATTAAACAGACTGAAATGTATTTTGAACAAGTCTCCTGAGGCTCCCAGTTGTCTTCTATGAGACTTACAAAGCAATCATTAGAGACAAATTCACAGGAAAAGGAATATCAGATTTGTTACAAATTAAGAGACATTAAGGTACAGTACACTGAAAAATACATAATTTATATTAGTTTTCATATCTTCATGTGAAATTTGAAGGAATTACGTGAAAATTAAATCAAAATAGTTATGAATGAAAACAAAAAGGAAAGTTCTATGAAAAAGTACTAATATAGACACTGAAGTAGATTCCCTAAGCCACAATGCATCACAGTTCTTTTCTATCACAGCACTTCATTGCCATTCTTAGGGACCTGCGCCCCAATATATTGCCCAGTCAGTTACATGAGAACCAATTCACCTCAATCTTATGTATTGGGACTTAAAGAAAAGCTAATGTTACATATTTTTATTATGCAGTTTTGAAGAAATAGAATGCGTTATGGAAAAAAATGCATAGAATTTAAAAAAATCGTCCTTATTTTATTACCTGTTGCACAAGCTGGCAAACTCTATTACTCTGCTGTCACTCTGTCCTGAAAAAGTGTGTGTCTGTGGGGGATTGTGGGAAGTGAAACTATATAATTAGCTATTTTTGTAAACATTTCAGATTGTACAAGTTGCTTATAGAAGTTCAAATGAATGTGTTAAAGTTTTAGCATGTGGATTATTGCGTAAAGTGACATGAGGGGTTTCTAATTTCTACTATGAATATAATACACCTATGTGTCTCCATAGTTTTGTGTGCGTTATTTTATTAAAAGCTGTTTTTCTGCCTAAAACCCTACAAATAGCACCTGACTGGCTTCTCCCTTCTGCGATTTTGCCAATTGAATAGGGCTCTATATAAGCACAGAACATATTTTTTTTCAAGAAGTTTTTAGTTAGTGAAGACTTTGCTTTTGGATAGAAATTCTTTAACTAAAAATGTCTGTAAAGTAAATATGCTCTGTGCTGATATAGAGCCCTATTTAATTGGTCGAATCGCAATTTAATAAGGCTGTGTTACTTCTAGTAGGTGTAGGGTTTGCACTATTTCATAGTAATCAGTCGGTGGCAACATTATGCAACATGAAGCTTGAGAACGGTCACCCTTATTAAATTGCGATTTGGTAAATTTAAAAGGGCTCTATTTAAGCACACAGCATATTTTATTTACAGAAGTTTTAGTTAGTGAACTTGTATCCAAAAGCAAGGTCTTCACTAACTAAAAACTTCTGTAAAAAAATATGCTATGTGCTTAAATAGAGCCCTTTTAAATTTACAGAATCGCAATTTAATAAGGCTGTATATCTACAGTTACCATGTGGCAGAGTACAGGTTTCCTTCCCTTAAGTAGAGAAATTCTAGCTCTACAGAAACAAAATACAGATCTTATGCTTGTATTTCTTATCCAGAACAATAACCTTCTTGGCATTGGTGAACATTTTATAAATATTAAACAAAAAGTCAACATTGCACAATTACATCATGCCCAAATTGAATTTCTCTCCACTCTGGTCTCCTTCAAGCAGAGACCTACAGATGTCAGCTCTTCCTAGGATTGCAAGCTAGGGAAGCCAATTGTCCCATCATGCCAGGAGATCATGGACTTCTGAACACACACATGTGATGTTACTGTATCCTATACATTTTGCCCAGCTTCTGAGATTGTGAGGGAACAAATAGCAGGCATGAGTCAGTGGCCCAGGTTTTTACATGAATAACACTAAAGACAAGGGCAGAGCTACCAGTAGTGCAGGTGGGGCAATGCACCAGGGCCCTCATTGGTGGTGGCACCCTGGACCAACCCGCCACTTCCCCCTATGCGCACCCTGCACCTCCTTTGCCGCCCCCGTAGAAGAAATTTAGTTTCTGCCTTAAAAAATTCTAAAGCAACAAGAGATGGCAGTGTGGAGCAGTTCAGCACACTGGGGGGTATATCAGGGAAGAGATGAGAAAGAGCACGGTTTGCATGACAGAAAACTACAGGGGGATTTTGCTCGGTGAGGGAATAGCAAAGGAGATAGGGATGGGAACTATGTGAGGTGGGTGCTGAGAGGTATTGGTTCTGTGTGGAGATGGATGGTGAAGGGAATGGCTTTTGACAAGGACTGGTAGCTCTGTAGAGATGGATTAGTGGGTGGTGAATGTTGAGAGGGAATGGGTGCTATGTGAAGATAGCTGCTGAGAGACATTGGCTGTTATGTAGAGAAAAGCAAAGTGGGCGTGGAGATTGGAGCCGTTAGGAGTTAAGAGAAGGGGAGCAGGTCAGGGAACAGGAGCAGCTATGCAAATGAGTCTTGGGGGAGCAGCTATGGGAAAGGGTCTTGGGAAGGGATGCTGTTTTCAGAAGAGTTCTTAGAGAGGGAAGCTGTTAAGGGAAGAGGTCTTGGGAAAGGGCACTGAGGGAGCCCTATATACTCTAGCTCCACCACTGATTAAAGATCCCAATATATTTGTAAAATTCAACAATGGCCAGAGTACTGGAAAGATCAGTCTATATCACAATCCCCAATGTAACAAAAAACAACGGCTTTCCTATACTGTATTATTAATTTATATCAATGTATATTTGACTGCTATTTTTTTACTCAGTTTATAGCAAAATATTTTTTCCAAATCTACTGTTTATTTGCTACATTTTAAGAGTTGCCATCTCCTAACTAAAACTGAACTAGGCTTTTTCCTACTAAAATTCTAAATGATATGTTCAACAGCTTTATAGATTATAGAGTAGCTCTTCTGGGCCTGTATAGACAATTAAAGAGAAATTCACGCTTAATGTACAGCTTATTTGAAATACATGTTCCACTTACTCTGAGCTACTGTACTGGTTGAAATGCTTTTAATTTTTTTTATAAACAAAAAAACAAGGGCAGAGGTGCTCAATCAAAGAATGAAAAAATAGTTCTGGAGACATGATAACCCACTCTGAGAGCAACCACTTTTAACTCACTTGTGCTCTTCACAGGGAGAAATATCAGACGTGGACACCTTGCTCACTCTGCCTTAGAGAGATATCAGCTACACCTCACTGACAAGGCCCAATGAAGGCCAAAACGTATGTCTGGGGTTTGCTGTTTCTCCTGTTCAGGATAGAATGGCCTGGTATTGCGGAGCTGGACCACTCTAGTGAGTGGGACCAGACTGATATACTACAGGATATTTCTAACTGCTGAAATGCACAATTGAACTAAAAGAGGTTGCTTTCAGAGTGGGTTATCATGTCCACAGAACTAACTTATTAAGGTTAGTTTGTTTTCTGATTGAGCACTTCTATTTTGTTTTTTTGTTTATGCAAGTGACCCTTAGGAATTAGTCTCCCTAAGGGTGATAGGGGAATCCAGATGTGGACCCCTTGCTCACTGTGCCTTAGGGAGTTATCAGCTACACCTCACTTACGAGGCCCAATGAAGGCCAAAACGTACGTCTGGGGTTTGGTGTTTCTCCCATACAGGGTAGAATTGCCTGGTATTTTGGGGCTGGACCACTCTAGTGAGTGGAACCAGACTGATAAACTACAGAATATTTCTCCCTGTGAAGGGCACAAGTGAGCTAAAAGAAGCTGTTCTCAGAGTGGGTTATCATGTCCACAGAACTAACCAATTAGTTTGTTCTCTAATTTAGCACCTTTGTTTTGTTTGTTAAAAAATGTTTATGAATGTTATAGTAGTTATTTAAATATTTATAAAATGTCAGGATATGCTTTTTTATCATGGTCCAGCCATTAGCACAGCTCAGGCAGAAGAGTATGAAATAAATTGGTACATATCCCTACTATGGCAGATTGACATTTGAGACTTTAAACCTATGTATGTGAAGCTGCATCACTAATTTACTTTTACATTTTGTGTTTAGTCTGAAAGTCTTTGCACATAACTATTAATACAACATTTGTGGAAAATGTTGCTATCTGCTACTGCAGTGCAATAGAGCAAAACTGTATTTTCTGTTGAAAAACATAAAAATAGGTACATTTGTGGTTTTCATTGAACCCAAACATTACAGTGACAGAGAAAATATAAAGAATAGCCTCAATAATGCTTGAAAATAAATAGAAAACAAAGTAAAAGTACCAAACACGTTTCACCTAACTGTTAGGCTTCCTCAGTGGTAAAAACAGATGCTTATTCATATAGCATACTGGTTTATAGTACCTAACTGTTAGATTTCCTCAGTGGTAAAAACAGATGCTTATTCATAAAGCATACTGGTGTATAGTAGCAATCTACTATACACCAGTATGCTATATCAATAAGCATCTGTTTTTACCACTGATAAAGCCTAACAGTTAATTGAAACACATTTGGCACTTTTACTTTTCTTTTTATATTTCTTTTTAAGCATTATTGATGCTACTCTTTTTATTTCACTAACATATTAGTATGTTCACATATATTATTAATTTCTATATGATCTAATTATACCGCATTCACAGTGTATATTGTACTGCCAACTGTCTATGGATATATATATATATATATATATATTTTACATATATTTTTGTTACTTCTTAAGTGCTTGTGCATAGCACCACTTACAAGTCAAATAAAGAGTCACTATATTTTAACAGGGTTGCGAGTGTGAGTGTCCCTCTTTTCACTATACACCCATACTACCAAAACAACTATCATTGGACCAAAGGATCCACAGGACCCCGGGTTGAATACCTGAAAGACAAGGATCCTGGTTGGTGATTTACGCAAGGAAAACAATGTTGATGGCGTGTTGACCAGGAGGTGGTGCGCTTCTCTCCCCCTACCTTCTTGGATTTCCAGTCACATATTTACATCTGGGGCACACCACGTGAACAGTGCCCCAAGAGGAAGCTGCAAACCTCAGCAACCAAATACTCCTTAGAGACTTTGCTAAGCATTTTTTTGGGACCCTTTTTGCCGGGACTCTGGACTTTAGAGGTATACCCTCTGATGGTACGAGAAGTAGATTGGGTTGAACAGCGCTGCCCACCCAGTATTGACCTAAGTGTCATAGCACCTTTTTGTCTACGCCTTCTTTTGTAAATGACCAACATAATTTAAATAATTATAATTATACAATAATAATTTGTGAATTATTCAACAAGCTAATATACACATGGTTTGCACAGTAGCACATAAGAGAAAATTACATTTTAGCAGATTTGTTGATACATGTTAGCTGACATGACATTAATCCGTCTTGCTTTTTTAAAAGAGTTTTATAAATTTGCATTAATAGTTCAAATATAGTAAATACAATTGATTGTTCAGTTAAATAACAGCATAGAAATCTCATATAAATATATAACTGCAAGGTTTATCACAGGTAAAAGCACATATGTGATCTATATCCTTGTTTGCCTGTGTCCAAAGCTATATGTGGGCAAAACGATAAGGCAATTACGCCGTTGTATACTTGAATACACCTACACAGTCAAAAATCAAATGGATACTCCTGTCTCAAGACATTTTCATCAAGTACATGCGAGCAAACTTTCAACAATGAAATTCTATGTCATGTCTCCTCTGTAGAATACCAAATTCTATGTCTCCTCTGTAGAATACCAAGAGGAGGAGACTTAAATAAACAGCTCTTACAGCTCGAAAGTAAATGAATATTTACTCTAAACTCACAATATCCAAATGGTATCAATGAAGGTTTCTCATACTCAGCATTCCTCTGAGTTTGTTTTCATATTAGAAGAGATTATGATCCCATTTCTTATATGATAAGAATCCATTTTTGAAATCTAACTTAATGTAGTTTTTGCTGTATATTAGAACAATACCTACTATGACTACAAGTAAAACATTATTCAGAAATATATCATATGTGCTATCTGTTATAGAGTATTTTTTGGTCCTTTCATACTTTACAGTTTATAATATAGCGGTTTAACTTATTAAGACACCTTTTTCATTTAGTAGTTCACTTTCACTTAAAACCTTAAAGTCCTTTTTAATTTCACCATATTTTTTAACTTAAAATCATATAATATCAAATAATGAATTACTAAATAAATTAGATAATGTATAAATTAAATATTAAATAATAATCCATTATCACTTTAAAATATAGTAAAAATTT
The DNA here is from genome assembly GCA_027410445.1 of Discoglossus pictus. Lineage (NCBI taxonomy): Eukaryota > Metazoa > Chordata > Amphibia > Anura > Alytidae > Discoglossus > Discoglossus pictus. The sequence continues at coordinate 319,475,542 of CM050166.1, read as the reverse complement.
AAACTCACCATATATAATACACATAAGAGTTATTAGTTTATATCACTATTATCATTAATTATATATTCTCTATTAAATAGTATTTACATTACATCACATTTATTATCAAGATATATGTTTTTCTGTTCACTTAATTAATATAGCTTAAACTGTCCTACTATAATCTGTAATATATCATATATTTGTATTTACATCTATTTATTAAATAATATATGTGTTGAGAACTTTTCAGTTGGGAACAATAAAGCACTTTCTTTTATAAATAATATTAAAATAAAGTCTTACAGACTGACAGTGAACGCAACAACGTCATGCATAGACGTAGCACAACCTAGTGTACGCTACCACAAATGAATAGAAATAAGATATTGTTTGTTGTTCCTTTTTGCTTATAAAGTTTTTTCGATTCAGTAAATAGACGCAATGACATCACATGCTAACGCACGTCATGTGACTAACGTGACACGCGAACCAGGAAGTGATACCCCGATGTGCTCAGGCCTTAAATAGGTTACAATTCCAAGTATCTCCTAGCCCATTAGTAAGCCCAATCTCGTGGCGAAACGGACGGTCGGGAGAGAGAGAAGGATAGTGTACTTAACTTAAGCCCATGTGAGGCGTATTATTAGAGATTTTTTCTCCACCTAAAACGCAAGTACTTAGGCATATTTTATGTCAACAAGGGATATAAGTGATACTTCTTTTCCCTTTTTCTGCACTTATACAGTAAAACCAAACATTGTGTTCTGGTTTAATGTTGTTAAAAGTGATATGTATGCATTTCTGGATATATATTTTTCCCCTTTGTATTCTTCAGTACTGCGTATTTATATACACCATCCCTTCTCTTTTGTGCTCTTTTGTTTTTAACTATTTTTGTATTTATATTTTGTATATATTCCTATATATAAAACTTTTGTTGCATACCGATGATTAGCAAATACTTTGCATAGATGTATCATAGATATTATTGATACTGCTCCCATACTTATAATAGGCCACAATACTATGACAATATGAATTCAACATATGCTATATCTACTTTATTTGTCAAATTAGGTTGTCACTAATTATATCCCAGAATATTGTGGGACAGTAACACCTATTGACATTGATTAAATTTAAACTTCATTTTTTTTTCCTGGATTTTATTTGATTTTCCCGATTCCCCTATTAAAATCTAATCCAAGGTTTAGAAAAGGACAAATAACCCATTATAAGTGCAGTAGATTTATCTAGCATTTGAAACATTATCATGAGACATTAATATCCAAAAAAATAAAACAATTCTACCATTGAGACATTTTGTTTGTCTCCTGCTATTCACACATCTAAAGGATGGCATATATAATGCTTTCTGTTTAAGGAATGAGGAGGCCAGTATAGACCAAATCAAGCAGGACTTGCAAATGTATTGCCTACTTCTGTGCTTGTGCGGGGCAATAGGAATTTTAAAAATGTATCAGATCTATCCAACAATGCAATAAATCACTGTCCCTCCCCACTCCCTCCATTTCTGAATAGATAAAAAATAACAACACAACGCATAAGGCTCCAAAACAGCAGGAAGTGTTGAGAACATCCAATATGGAAGCCCACTGGCACAAGTAGAATCTGCTAAAATACAGATTTTCTATTAAAGTGTTTTTGTTCTCATGACAGACACATATGCTAATGTTGTTTCTTTGTTACATAATGCAGTACAAATAATGGAAATTGCAATGGGTACCAAAATGGCACCACAATATGCCAATCTATTTATAGTCAATTTGGAACAGAGATTCATAGCCCCATATGGTCACAAACCCTACAGGTACTACCACTACATTGATGATCTGTTCTTTATATGGACAGAAGGAGAAAAAACGTCAGAAACTTCAACAATTCTTTCGATACCCTCCACCCATCTTTTAAACTTAAGATGGATTTCTCTGCAGAGCAGGTGAACTTTCTGTACACTACCATAACCATCACCAAAGGCACAGTGTACATTGAATATTGAAACCCACAGACAGATGCAGCTACTTTCACAGCTCCAGTTCCCATCCCTCCCACACTCAGGAAGCCATCATCCATAGCTAAGCCATTATATACCTCTGCATTTGGGGACCGTGAACAACATTTAATAACACTACCATTAAAACACCCCGTCAACACCTGTTACCATACACATCTAAATATAATACTTCACACACACATCAAGTGACCACATACCATTTGGCTCTAGAGGAAATACGATTTACAGCCACTACTGACAGAGGAGGCAGAATTAAAACATATATTTTCACTATATAAACCCCTCTGTAAAGATCACACAGCCAGGCATAACAACAACATCCTCAACATCAACACTGTCTTTTTTTTGTCTAGACAGCTGTGCCAAATACAATGCCTCCCGATTGTATCAGTAATTAAATGCAATTATCTCAGTAAAGGTCATGTTTAATGGCTGTCTGGAATCTCAAAATGACAAAATTCAATGCTATTTTACTGTAGGAAATTTATTTTTAAAATAAATTTCAATTGATAAAGTACTTCCACTGTATTCAGCCAACTTTGATATTTAGATCTTTCCCGCTGGGTGACCAGCAGCAGTGTCTGTAGCAGCGTGGGTAGGAGCCGATAAATGTCGCTGTCAATATTTGACACAATTTCTAACTTACACTGTTATCTTGACCCTTACCTTAAGCATTACAGTTTGAGTTCCAAACAAGCATTTCCCATAGGTATCAAGGTAAATTGAAGTAATCTGTTCCGGACCCCAGATTTTTCACATTTTATTTTAAACTGATGGTCTTGTTTTTTGATACAAAACCGAAAAACTTAGCAGACAAAAATAAAAAACAATAATTATAGCAGATGACATAGAATTTAACTTTACTTTAACTGTACTCAGAGGAATTGAGGGCTCAATGGGATGGTGGCAACGTAGAGGAGGAGGAGGAGAGAGAAGTAATTGCTTGGAACTTTTGTTCTTATAGGTACCGGTTGCACTTGTATTTTTATAAGCACAAGCTAAACATTGGTTCTTGTAAGCACAGGCTGCACATTGGCTCTTACAGGCACAAGCTCCACATTGGCACTTACAGAGACAGCACTTTTACTCACAGGGTGCACTTGGGCTCTTACAGGCACAGTCAGGCTGCAGATCAGCACTTACAGGTAAAGTCAGGCTGCAGGTCGGCTCTTACAGACACAGACAGGCTGCACATTGGCACTTACAGATACAGTCAGGCTGCAGATTGGTACCTACAGGTACAGGATGCACTTGGGCACTTACTGGCATATTCAGACATTACAAGCACATGATGCACTTGGGCTCTGACACGCACAGAGAGGCTGCCGATCGGCTCTTACAGACACAGTCAGGCTGCAGATTGGCACTTACAGGTAGAGGATGCATTTGGGCCCTTACAAACACAATCAGGCTGCAGATTGTAATAAGTGCAGGATGCACTTTGGCACCAACAGGCACCTTCAGGAATCATACTGTCACTTACAAGCACGGGAGAGCCTCTAGGGGGCGTTTGGGGAGGGGGGGATGCCAGAGGCAATGGCAGGTTGGGCTATGGGCAGCAGTGGACCCCTCCAAGATGGTAGCTCTGCCTCTGAGCACAGTGGTCCTTTACAGACCAATCTAAAAAAAATCTAATTTTTATTGAAGCAGTTCTTCTTTTAATATTTCCATATACATTTATTCAAAAGCATTTACATATACTAGCTCTTGCACATCAGTTTACCAGTTCCAATTTTCTTTGTCTTTTTGTTGGCCTGCACTTAATTGTATTATTATTATTGTTGTTTTTATAGTGTTCTTTATTAAGAGTAAGCCCAAGAAGCAATTTATGAGTATATTAAATGTAGTTTTCTTACATAATGCATGGACAATACATGGTGTTTGTTATGAACAGAAGGGCCCACTGGACTGTTTGGGGTTCATCAGTTATTATATGTCTGGTTAGAAGGTACTAACAACTTGCTCAATAGTGATATCATGGATGTAATAAGTGCATATAGTACTGTCATTGATTAACATTAAAATACTGTATCTGTATTAGAAGTACGCTAGTAGACATAGTCTGTAGTCATATCTGGGATCTATAAAGGGTTAAGGAATTCTAAAGAATTTATATGGCTTTGAGAGGCAGCCACCCACAAATCCTCTGGCTTTAGTCTGGAAGGGGGAAGTTTAGTTTTATAACCCTTTAAGTTGAGATCTGGCAAGTAAGATATGGGGGATGTATCATGGGATAGACATCTCCCAGGTGGTGAGAGTGTAACAAGCTATTGCCCACAAGAGGAGGGTTAGGCATGTTGGGGGAGTGAGATCTTTGTCTGTTTTTAGCTAACTCTTTAACAATAAAGAAGTGCCAGTTTGATTTTGGACACACTAAACAAAGGTAGTGTCAGAGTCTTCTTGTACTAATCAAAGGTACATGGTGTGTCTTAGATCCTAAGAAAAGGGGTCTGATGGTGCCTGTCTCTTCAGAAATTATGCTGTCATTTGAAGTGTCTGCTGGTGTCGAGATCTGAACAAACAGTTGCGACCCATAGAGAGAGAGAGAATTGAGGTGCACGTAGTCCCCCAAATCTGGCGGGCGTAACAGTGTTGTAATAAATTGCTATTTGGACGTTGAAATTGGAGTTGGAGTTGTAGATAATCATTCATTACTTTAGGAATTGCATGCTGGTGCATTGAGACACATGGTTAAAGGACCACTGCAATTCAAGAAAAAAATATCCTTTTTTGTCAAGTATGTACTAAGTTAACAATATGAGCAGCTGTGTAAGACATGAATGTAAAGGAAATTGGGGGTTTTAAAGACTGTTTATGAGTAAAGAAATCCATTTTGTGTTTGTTACATCACACCAGAGAACTGGATGATGGGATGTGTGTTTGTAGAGGGCATTGTGGAGGGGAAGGCAGCAAGCAGAAGTCCAGAGCCATTGCTTGATCACTGGATAAGACTGAAGCTGACATCACACTCCTTCCCTCTCACTGGCCCAGAAGCAGACTACTTGCGTCATGCATTGCAACCATAACTCTCCACAAATGTGAACTCCCCTTCCACACATACACTTCCATCTATGTCTCATGGATCCCACTAGGGTCCTGCAGTGGCATCAGTTTTTTTTTCTAATTATAAACTAGCTTTTGAAGTTTATCCTGCATATTAATGTATTTAGTCAGACGCAAAGTTTTCAAACACATATGTTTTTCTGTTTTTATTATGCAGTTATTCTTTAATATTTACCTATTTTAATATGTCATAGTCCAAAGTTATAATTAAACTAATGTCCATATGCCTGCCATACATGAGGCTGCTAATATATACAAACTCACTTACTCAGATAGCAGTAAGATGAGAGGGTAACTTAATGGATATAGCAAGTGGGGCCTCTCTATAGTTTTGCTTTGAAAATCATAGCATCCCTCACAGTGTATTTTGTTGTATCTATGTGTGGATGTATTACTTATGGATACCTCGATATATAGTAAACAAAGCATTGGTCAGGAATTATTTAAAAGTCTGCTCTTTTACCATTTGTTTTACTTGGTATTTGAATGAATACATGTGGTAATGGTCAACATCTTATTAAAACACTTTTGCTTTTTTAACTATTTACATTTAATTGCTTTTTACTGTTTGGTTTAATTCTCTGTGCGGATTCCTCCTGTTACTTTCCTTTAAATTGATGTCTTGGCTCTGGCCAAATGCACTATTTTAACAAATCTAAAGTTTTTCCTCGGCCTATTATATTTTTTCAGTAAATGTACTCCTTCATACTCCAAAACATGATGTTTTATAACTACGTACAGTATCTTGAATAAAAATACTACATACAAAAGTTAATAAATAAAAATTCTGGCATGATCCACAGTGCAGTACACCACATCATGATGTAGCTTTAATTCTTCCTTCTTTACCATTGCAACTGTCATCAGTGCAATTACCCTTTTGGCAGGTCCAGGCATGCTGCTTGATATTGAATTTGCTGTATTTCAGATCTTAGCTCACACCTACATGTAATTTCTACTTAAAATGCTTCAAATTATGTGCCTTTTGGCATCAAGGAATAGTGATTCTTGAAGCAATGCATATATTATAGTTTCTGATAGTTATCAGATTATGTGATGGTTATGACTTTGAATTTTATTTAGCCTATTCCTTAAAGGCTTTGGGTGAAATGTTGCAGTTTTATGCCTTTGACATGGTCAATTAATCAAATGTAATGAGAAATAAATGGTTTTGACAAAATACTAGTGCAAAAAAAGAAATCCTGTCAGCAAAGCTTTTTCCATTAGGTACTCATAAAAATATATTCATAGTCGTGTAATGCTGGTTGAAGATAAGTTTCAATAACATTTATGACTGTAAGGCAATGTCAATGCAAACAACAGAACAATGTAAATTCCCTGCACTGCATGCAGCATTAGCAGAATAAATATTGCAGTTTATAACATATTTAGCTAGTTAAAGAACAAATAGCAGCAATAAATATACTAACTTTAGCTATGCAATTTTATTAAAGTTTATTGACTTGTATAACTGCCTATTTGTTTGGTACCCAAATAATTTTAACCTTCATATCCATTCATGCAAACTCAAGATGTGATCAATGATAAAATGTAGCAAAAGCAAAATGTGGAAAGCACTTACAGAGATTTAGCAATTTAGTAAAATGTTCATGTTTATTCTGAATAAAGTAAACCAAGCGTAATGATGCATTGCAGCCTTAGTATTAAGAAGAAAGGGTAAAGGAAAGATGAACTGTTCAGAGTTTTTCAAACTGTATACAAAATGGAACCCAGGTTTCCATAAGAATATTTACCCTAAAAGTTTCTGTATAAACCTATTCTTGCCTTCTAAGAATAGGTTTATATAGAAACCTTGTTGGGTAACTCCACACTTGGACTGCTGGGTCAGCTCAGTCATAATCTGGTTACCCTGATCTGAATAAATGTCACTCTGTAATCAAACCCGGGTGAAAAAGTCTACCAAGACATCAGTCAAGACCTACATACCCTCGGATATCGGGTGGCATAATCCCCCATTGTGAGGATGTATCTCTTGTCCAACTTACTAGGTTTGAAAGAGGGCCAATTATATGTACAGTCGCACAGTGGAAGGGAATCTCTATAATGGTATGACCTGCGGGAGAGTCTGAGACACTCTCCTGCGGCCACCAAAGATCTCAAAAGTATCAAATGAGGGACAGAAACTAATGACATCTCTTGATACGCTGGGCCGATAAAAGGACTTGAGTCAGGCATTTGTTAATGCAGTTATTGCCCTGGTGCCTTGCTAAGGGGATGTCATAGGGAGGTCAAAGGGCTGCCTTTGCATTTGTGAATTGGTCACCCTGTATAAAAAGTTGCCATCACAAATATACCTATACCATGATATCAATGCGCTTCTTCAGGGCAGTGAGAAGTTCACCAGACCTGGGTGGATCATGTTCAGACAACATCCAGTATCCCTTAAGCCGTCAGCAGGCTTACCCGCCACTGTAATAAGCTTGAAGTGGTGATGCGTTTAGTACCCAGCCGGCAACTGGGCAGGGACTACAAAATATTTCTTCTCGGGCCAGACTCTTCTCTGTAAGGGGTTAGCCATCTACTTGCCAACACAAAGGACAGATGGGGACACAAGTTTGAACCACAAAACTACATATAAACACATATACCAACATCAGACGTGTTCGACATGGACACAATCAATATGACAAGCATTTAGCCACACAATGTCCAAAACACACAGACACAATGAATATTCAGTGGGAATCAGTGGAAACCATGGTTATCAAAGGTAGCCCTGGGCTGGGAACAACAAAGCCTAGGGGTGTCATGTCCATCCTGTGCTGGGCCAGGGAAGGTATTTCCTTGGGAAGACGGGTCTACTCTCCATTTGGGAAGAAAGAGAAGCAGTGACCACAGTACTTTATTACAGGCTTCTACCTATGCTTCAAAATGCTCACACCCGCCACAGAGGTATGGACCCTGGATCATCTGTTCCAGTAGTTCATACATATGACAGGATGTACACTGAGTGCGGTTGCCATTGGACTGACTCATAATTATTGTCTACAAAAATTCTGTGGGAAAAATAAGCAATAATATAAAATAATATTTGTGTAAAGCTTTAAAAATTATAATAGAAAAACTATTGTTTTCTTCCCTTTTCTGCTGTATAAGTTTGCCCTCTCGTCTTTAAACTCCCTGCTTTTATTTAAACTCCTACACTTATACTAGAACTGCACTTAATGCAAGAACTGTTCACAAGCTTACAAGTTCACTACTTCCCCTGTTTAAATGAGATTCTGGCTACTTACATGGACCAAATCACTGCACACAAAAATAAACACACTTTACTTGCAAGAAGTAAATCATAGTTGCAAACAGCCCCAGACAAGTCACAAACCTTTATGCAAGTTTAACACAGGCAAACCACTCTTCTCTCACCTGGATAAAATTAGTGCACACAGCAAATAAACACACTTTACTTGCTAGAAGTAAATCCCAGTTGCAAAAAATAAAGCAAACCTAACATCAACAACCTTCATTCCATTCTGCTGCTGTTAAGTTTCTGCACAGTAGTGGATCAATTCCTGTAAAACAACTAAAACAGAACAGTTATCTTTACTTTTATATTGAATACTCAATGTATTCCTTAGTTTACATCAGTGTTCACCATTAAGTCTTCTTAATGAAAAATGAAGCCCAAAGCAAATGCACATTGTTCACTGCAGTAGGGATTGAATTATTAAGTGTTATTATTATTAATACATAATTATGTGATGGGGTGTATTTGAAAATGTGTAAAATGGTAAGATAACTGCTCAAAAAGTTTGTTTGGCTAATTTACATTTACAACATGTTTTATGATAATACTATATTTTATAAAAAATCTTGCATCTATTTTTATATTTCTCATAAATCATAATGGAACATAATTTCTCAAAATGTCTTTAGAAACTAAGATTGATTTAATCTCTCACATGAATGCAATTGGATATTTTGCTACAAGTGAGAGCAAATAATATTGGAACAGGATTGTATAGCTACTAATACATTAGACCTAAGCATGTTTAATAATGTAGGACAATTATCCAGAAACAGACAGAAATACAAGAGATGCATACAATGGGCCTCATTCAATTGCAAGCCTGTAATTACATGGAACTGGACATTTAGGCAGCAGGTTAAATTTTTTCTACATATCTAGATGTAGCATTTTAGGGCCTGAACATGATCAATTAAGCAAGCTGGTAAGTTACTTTTTAGACAGAGCCAATAGTAAATGAGAGCGTCATCATGACTTTGGTAAAACATGGAATTTAAACTACCATTAATTAGTGTTTAGAAGTACAATTCACAATCGGACTTTCAATCCAGAAATGTAAATATCAATAAAGCAACTTTTCTAGTCCATGCGGGTTCCATGATATGTATTAACCCATTGAATCCTAGGATTGATATAACACGGAAATAAAACTTAAAAGAAAAAAATAATTATTGCGGATTTGTGAGCTTATGACTGTTGTGCAATTAATTCCATGTTTCCCAGTATTTTTAAGTACAGTAGTGTGTGTTTATTTGCTTTTGCAGTGTTACAAACAGCTGTTTAACCTGCTTACGAGTCCTATCTAGTACTATTATAATTTTTTTTATATATAGGCCATTTAAATGAGAATAAGGATTTTACGTCTTCAGCACTGTTAACATTTGAGGGCTTGAAACATCAAAGGAGGAGATAGGACGGAGTTACATTTTTGACAACCCACAGTACTTTTGACCCTGTAAATCGCAAATCAATTTCAGGACATTCCACGGATTCCAGGACATTTTAACTAATGTTTATTTAGAAGGATTTATGATAAGAATATAAACAACTTGTCACAAAAAAAAATAGTTAAAAACTGAATATAAGAATAAAATAGATAGGTCTGATTAGATTAGTTGTTTCCTAGAGTGAGGGATTAAACCATAATACAGACAGAGGTGTAGTTATTAATTACTACATAATGGTATTCCTGGTTGACATTAAAATTGAATACACACATTCTAAAACCTATTATTATCCTAATAGTTACACTAATAATTAATAATTTACTACTATTATTAATTGTAATCTGAGCGTCATATCACATGGTCGAGTCACATTATTATAGCCACCAGCTAATGTCAAGAAAAACCATTGTATGCAGCACGGACAGCAGCTAGACAGTGTGGTAGTGAGTCAATAAGACGTTGGAAGGTGGGCAAGGGTATCTGGAGCAGTGCAGATTGCAGTGCATCTGACAGTTGCTGAAGCGTGGTGGAGGATCCATAGGGAGAACATGGCTATTGAGGTGTCCCCACAGGCGATCTATGGGGTTCACTTCAAGAGAATTTGGAGGCCAGGGAAGTACTTGGAAGTCTTTGACGTGCTCCTCCAACCACTCCAGGACAATGCAGGCCATATGACATGTTGCATTGTCTTGTTGGAAGATTTAATCCGCTCCATGGAAGACAGTCAACATGTATTGGTGTTCTTTATCTGCAAGGATGGACAGATAATTTAATCATTTGAGAGTGCCTTCCAGAGGTATGAGTGGACCCAGACAAATCCAAAATAACATTACCTAGACCATAACAATGAAGCTACCAGCTTGTGTTCATCCAACAATGTTTGCAGGGTGTTTGATCTCTGAAGTTTTGAACCTGACATGCCAACATTTGTCCAGTTGATGGAGCAGAAACATGATTTATCAGAGAAGGCAACCCTTTGCCATTCAGAAGAGGTCCAGTTTTGGTACTGTTGTGCAAATTGAAGTCGTTTGGATGATAAACCCTCGTTGGAATGGGTCACCCTCGTCATCCACTTTTCAAAGTCAGATAATTTACATGTTTTACCCATGACCGATATGTTTGTTATGTTTGCAGAATGTTCACAAAACTAGCTCATGACACGTGCCATACTTCATTGGCTAAACACTGCTGTATGTCAAAAGTAAATAAGCTATTGACCTTAATTGATAAATGCACCTTAGTATATGTAAGACTTATATAACATAATACTAAACCATTAGCTCTCACAGATGGTCTAAGGTCTTTTGCAAAGTTTAGAACATATTTGCTGGAGTTCAAAGAGAGAGAGAGAAGAGTAAAAACTAGAATGAGAATGAGGGGTTAGGATTGTAATAAAAGTATTAATGGTGGAGAGAATAACAATGAGGGGTTAGGATTTTAATAAAACTATTAACGGTGGAGAGACTGACAGTGTAAATGTGTCACCAGCATTATTCTTAACAGATAGGTAACTGCCATACTCAGACTAGTGCAAACAATGTTAATACATTCTTCAGCTCTGGTAAGCAGGTTCTCCATCATGAATAATTCTTGATTTAATCACTTGAGCTTTACCTTGTAGCCTCCAGGAAACAACCTTTTCATTGTTGATAGAAGTTCACTAAGTCCAGAGAAAGAGCCCATCCAAAAATCCTGGCAAGTTAATAAATAATAATAAAGAAACCAACACTAAGCAAAAAGCTCCTCCTGTGAGGAACATCCTGTGAAAAGTGACGGATGTTGACCTCGCCCCCATCTTTTAGATAGACTTTCTTGGTCGCTGATTGGCTAAAAAAGCTATCATCGTTAAGGGATTGAAATTCTCTCAAGAAGAAGAATACTACTCATATTCTGATTGTTTAAATGATATTCAAACAGGATAGAGTGTACTCATATAGTTGCCTACCTCTGGCCAATATAATAACCTAGCAGAAAACCCCTATTGCACTTGGGGGTTAAGTGGGTTAGGATTCATGGTTAGCTTTCAGCCCCTTTTGTTGGTTGGGGCTAATTTACCAACCTCACTACACTACACACATACTTTGATGCCCATCATATGACAAAGGGATGGCCCAGATTGAATGTACTGGTAATTTAAGTGATAACTCTTCATTGCAGCTTTTGAGTTGATGATGGGGGTTAATTAGCGGAGATTAAATGACCCCTCATTAGTAATCTACTTTTATTATATTTATACCCTCCCTTTCCTTGAAATACAGGTGTCAAAATGCACAGACATTTATTTATAATATTTCATTTTTTTAAATATATTATTTATGTTACTTTAAATATCTTTTTGCAATCCAGACTGCTCAGTAGAGCTAAGAGTAGGATCAGAAGCATTTTATAAGTGGTTACCTGCTACTACACTGCTATACATAATTGACCTAATAAGAACAAATTAGTTTTAGTAAATCACAAGAAGCCTTGGGTTTGATGAGGCATGATGTGCCATGTTATGCTGCAGATTAACACATATACACTTAGTAAATTCCCCCAACAATACATAAATCCCCCCCTCTATAATACATACAATTCTTGGAACAATCATAGGCATACAGGCATAGGCTATAAATTGTACAAGCACGTTGAACATTTCGCGCTGAATTCTTTTAGATAAAAATAACTTATTTTTTTTACAGTGATTTTCAGAAATCACAATATGTGGATTTTTTTTTACTGGATTTTATTCTCAGTGCCCTTCATTATAAATCCAATTTTAGTTTATTAACCCCCTCACTTCTGGTACGTTCTATGAAAGGTAGCATAAACAAATATATAAAACATCGTATGAGCCATATTTATTATTCAGCTACAACCCTGGATAAACTCTATTGCATCATTTAAACATGTTATGCTTTATTTCACTTTCTTGATAAAATTGAAGTTTATATATTGTCTTTGGCATTGAAAAGTTCCTCTTTCCATTAATTATGTAAGACAAAACAAATTAATGTAAGACTTATGTTTCTGTCCTCAGCACAGGTTACACATCTATGTAGATTATTGTATTAGTCGGGAAATAATACCCTGAGTCAAAATTGACTTTTAGCACATAATAGCTTGAAAGGGATAGAAAATTAGTCTATTTTCTCAGCAGGTAATAACAGTAAGGAGTGGTTGGTAAATTTGCATAACATGTATTAAAATTACCAACTTAAATGTAATTGCAACTAAAAAAATAATGCATACAATAACACTTATTTTTAATCCATTAAAGTGTCTTGTGTAAGTGAAAGATTTTTATAATATAGTACTTTACATTACCAGCACCTATTTTCTTTCTGATATCCAGTGCTTATGTAAGACTAGATCAGTGGCTCTCAGCCTTTTTGATCTGAGGACCAGCTGGGTACCTTCCAATGCTCACAAAGGCCACTTTTTAAATCCAGAACATATTTAATAGGTTGATACTGTATGTACTTCCTTACATTTTCATTTAGTTTTAATAGCATTTAATAGTAATCGTAATGGCCAGGGGCGTAATATATAATCAGCGGACACACAAAATAACAAAATAAAACGTAATCATGCATTACCGGCATTTACCACTAGAGGACGCCAGCGCTATGGAGCAGCAGGTCTCTTCCCCAAAAGCTTTGATCCAGCAAAGCCTTTAAACCCACCCACTCTCTTTTCAACTGCAACCCTGGAGGATGCAATGGGCATCCAAGTAGCAGAAATGGTATTTTCACAAAGGTACGCACAACTTTTTCAGGCATGTATATTTTCATCCCACAACACCTGACTTTTTCATGTAGGTTTTTACTCTTGCAATAGACACAGTTCATTCATATCTTTCCAAACTGACTTCAACTCTTTGTTGTTTAATCTGTGTTTTTCCATTCTTCACTTTTCGCCCTTTCTCACAATTAGTACAAGTACTAGCGAATTGCCCGTCAAAAAATGACGGCAATGAAATTGTAAGGTAGCTAAATTAGTAAATGAATATAGTGTACCTATTTTGAAGCATTGTGATGAAGAGCTGGCAATCTGTGTTGATGTTGCTGCAGCATTAGTGGTGTGGAGCTGCTGTGTAAGTGGTTTGTGGCGTTTTGCGAGTTTGTTGTGGTGTTTTGCGAGTTTGTTGTGGTGTTTTGCGAGTTTAGAGTGCTGTAGCCTCGTTTTCGTTTTGTTCGGCAGCAATTTTTTCTGTCGCTTAGATTTTTTTTTAGTCTCAAAAGTCTTTTATTTCGAGTAAAATCGAGGTGTAAGTTGCATTTTTGAGGTCCTGGGTGCTCCCTCTTGGTGTAGGTAAGGTTTTTATGTATGTGCTGTGTGTATGTATTGTGTTTTAAATGTTTGTATGTCGGCGTGTTGCGTCCGATGTTTGCGAGGTCGTAATGTGTGGTAACGTGTTTCGTAGGTTGTTTGCGTTCCTCGTAAAATTTAGCGAGTGTCGTAATTTGTGTGTCGTGTTTTTTGAGTATCGACGTGAAGTTTGCGAGGGTTTGAGGCCCTTGCCCAGTGACCTCGCCAGCAACTGAGTCCCTCGCTTCGCGAGGGGCCTCAGTTGCTGGCATGGAGCGCCTTCGGCGCTCCATGCCAGCAACTGAGGCCCTTGCCCAGTGACCTCGCTACGCGAGCCCGCGGCTCGCTACGCGAGGGCCGCGGGCTCGCTATGCGAGCCCGCAAGCGTGAGCAACGACCCGTACGCTCACAACTATATATGTGATGGATGAATGATAAGCTACTCAGGGACGCAGTTTTTTTGTCTCTTTAAACTTTATACACCCCCAAATTATTTTGGGCTCCTATACCCTTGGTATTGGCAAATTTAAAATATCAACTCTCCTGATTACTCTTTGTCCCTGAGAAATGGCAGATGAAGACTACGCTTAGTGCCTGAGAAACGGCAGATAAAGTCTCAGGTCCCACAATCAGTACCAGAACTGACAGTTGATTACCAGTGGACTAGATCCACAAAGCTGGGCGGTGAGATATTACCAACTAGAAAACTGGCTGGGAATTGAACTCTACATTAACTCTTTTAGTCAGTCCAACCCTTTTCCGTTCCTTTTTTAACTACAGGAGTCGGAATTAGTAAATATATAGACTGTAATACTTATTTGAATATTCATGTATACTAAGATAAGAAAGATTACAAAATATTTTTTGTTCTACGCCACATCATTTGCATTTCTGAAATTAGAAAAATTCTTGACAACAGACTTGTATTTTCTTTTAGGATGACAGCTGCTAGTTTATTTTTAATATTGTACCATTTCCTTGCTTAGGTTAAATGCCCCATGCTCATGCTTATCAAATACCCACATCACGAATCTGTCAGCAGAAAATTATTACATTTAGCAAATTCAGTAAGGAACTATTAACTACATTGCCCCTAACATTATGTTATAGCACCTCCATACTTATGCTAATTCTAATACAATTATGCCTGCCTAAGGAAATATTCAGGAAACACACAGACCACACACTGTGGTTGCATCAATTTCAAACAGGCTTGGTATTATATATTATACATGTGCAGAAATATCTGCACATCTTGGTAATGCAAAACAGCGTCCTCACTATATCTCCTATTCACATACAAATACATTTTTCTTCTGTTCAGATCTAATCCATCCTTTTTGTTAATTTCAACTCAACTGATAGCTGTCAGTCAGTTTATCACCTGTAAAATGACTAAAATATGCCATGATGCTGTCTATGAGATGGAGAAATGTTTTGATGACTATGATGTCACAATGAGCAATAGTTACTATAGTGAATGTGATGTGAGCTGAGCTTTCTCACATGTAAGATAGGGGGACCTGATGCAGAGTAATCTAAGCATTGTAAGACAAACTAAATATAAACTAACTATAGTAAGTAAAATAGAAATTGATGAATATAATATAGAAGAAGTATTCATGTTAACAGGGTGAAATTGCTTTACGTAAGGTCTCTTGAATGATACAGATAGCAAAGCCTAGGGCCATATTAAATTCCAACCTCGTAAGTCCAACGTGCAGCATGTAAGGGCTGCGTGCATTAGAAAGGGCTGTGAGCCGCGAGCGAGAGACGCTATCTCATAAACCAGTTTCGGACTTGCGTGCACACATGCAAACAATTAAGCAATCTCGTAGTTTCGGGTTCAGATGGAGCCAATGAAAAGAGAGATCGTAAGCATTATGTCACTGAAAGGGGGGGGGGGGGTAGATTTCCAACTCCTACGTGCTTCAAATCCATTTTGCAATCTGTCCAACAGGCCAGAAATAATGCAATATTAATAAATCAGTAAATATGATTACATGTGAGTTACAGTATATGTCGTAACACATTGAATGCAGGGATTGTTATAACACAAAAAATAATCATGAAATAAAGTATTTTTCGGGCCCGATTTGTGGCTATTGAAAATGTTATGCTATTAATTCTAAGACCTAATATCACTTATCCTTACAATAAATGTACAGTAGAGTGATTTTATTTACAAGTGCTGTGTATTTTACTTTACCTCTTTTGCGGGTGCCGTAGAGCACACGTTGGCCTCTCGGCTCCATTTCAGTGTTACGTGCACCCCCTGCAAGTGACCACGTTGCACTTTAATAGCTGAATTAAACAATTAGCGGTTACGGGCATGACAAATCAAAGGATTTACGTGTGCGAAGTTCAACGTTGCTCTCAACGTTGTCTATTCTCGGCCGTCCTGCGTGTTAACACGCAAAGTCCTCTGCAAGCAACGTTACGAGGCATCTTAGCAGGCAAATAGCCCTAAGATGGCGGTTACGAGCTACGTGTTAACACATAGCTCCACTTTAATGAGGCTGCTAGTACTTTATCGCTAAATTAGAATTAGATTTAAGGAGAAATAAAAAACAATACATTTATGTTGCTGTCTCTAGGGACTTTAACATGGTGATACAAAATGAACATTGATCAGCATTAGGAGTGAGTGGTATTTTAAAAAATGGTAGAAATAAAGGTGAAGTTCTATTCTAGACTCCTGATTAAAAGTATATGTAAATAAATGGCTAAGGGTCATAATCTCTTTGACCCGACGTTAGACGATGGATCGTTTACACATGTATATACTACATGTATTTAGTGGGCTCTACATAAGATAAAACATAATTAGGTTGGCTCATTATTTTTCCCACACATCAGCATAATCTGAAATAGTAAATGCATCAACTATCAAAGCACTGCTGAAACAGAAAAGGAACATGTCCACAAACAGCAATTATACATAAGGTTAACAAATTCTGTGTAACATTGGGAGTGTATTATGATTTTTTTTATATGCATACAATTTTTTGATGGTACTGATATTTGAAAAGGTCACTATAGTGATGTAAGAATAGATTATCATTTGCTATTTAGTGATTGATTAGCAATTTGTCAAGATAACATTTGACGTTTAGTGTTTCAAGTAGCACCAGAACTGCTTCTTTCCACCAATTGTTAGTTATCTGGACATTTCAGGATCTGCCCAGCATACTGGGGTTTTGAGGGGTTGAATGATGCTCCTGAGGGGGAGCCCGTTTTTTTTTTTGGTGTCGGGGGGGGGGGGGGGGGGGGGTGAATGGTGCTGCTGAGGGGGGGCTGGGGTTAAATAAGGCTGCTGAGGGGCTTGGGGGATGAATGGTGTGACAAGGGGGGCATTTCTTTGGGGTTTGGAGTGAATGATAATGCTGAGGTTGCCTGGGGGTCTTTTTTTTTGGGGGGGGGGGGGTGAATGCTTCTCCTGAGGGGGCCCTAGGGGTTGGGGAGTAAATTTTGATGCTGAGGGGGCCCTGGGGGTGAATATGGTATCTGAGGGGGTCGGTGGTTGAATGGTGCTGCTGAGGGGGGCCTGGGGGTTAATAGGGCAGCTGATTGGCTTAAGGGAGAATGGTGCAACTAGGGGCCATGTTTTTTTTGGGGGGGGTAAATGATAGGGCCCCTTTTAAGGGGGGGTGAATGGTGCTCCTGCAGGGCCCTGGGGGGTTGAGTAGGGAATATTGCTACTAAGGGGGCCCTGGGGGGCTGTAAGGGGTTCGGAGGGTGAATGGTGCTGTTGAGGAGGGCCTGAGGATGTTGGGGGTGAATGGGGCTGCTGAGGGGCCCTGGGGGTGGTTTACAAGAAAAGTCAGTTTATATTTATATATATAAATATATATATATATATATATATATATATATATATATATACTAGAGAATTGCCTGTCAAAAAATGACGGCAATTAAATTGTAAGGTAGCTAATGCTGTTTGGTGTATAATAATGCAATATATAATACATTAATAAATGAATATACTTTACCTATTTTGAAGCATTGTGTTGAAGAGCTGGCAATCTGTTTTGATGTTGCTGCAGCATTAGTGGTGTGGAGCTGCTGTGTAAGCGTCCTGAATGTGTGCAGTGTAATAGTGTGC
This sequence comes from Discoglossus pictus, assembly GCA_027410445.1. NCBI lineage: Eukaryota > Metazoa > Chordata > Amphibia > Anura > Alytidae > Discoglossus > Discoglossus pictus. The sequence goes on along the minus strand of CM050166.1, from coordinate 319,457,351 downwards.
GTGTGCGAGACCAAACCGTTAGCGTAGTTGTGTACTTCCGCATTGTCGTAAAATGGCGGGTAATGTGTGGTATGCGTCTTAGCGGAATATCCGTAGGTCTTTTGTGGTGTTTTGCGAGGTTCTTGTGGTGTTTTGCGTGTTTAGAGTGCTGTAGCCTCGCTTTCGTTTTCTTCGGCGGCCATTTTTTCTCTTGCTTAGCGAATTTTTTAGTGTCTAAACTCTCTTATTTTTAGTTAAATGAAGGTGTAAGTTGTTTTTTTGAGGTCCTGGATGCTTCCTCTTGCTGTAGGTAAGCTTTTTATGTATGTGCTGTGTGTATTTATTGTGTTTTGAATTTTGTCATGTTCGCGAGTTGCGTCCGATTTTTGCGAGGTCGTAATGTGTGGTAACGTGTCTCGTATGTTTTTTGCGTTGCGAGGTAAAGTTTGCGAGGGTCGTAGTTGGTGTGTTATGTTGTTTGCGTTGCGCCGGAAAGTTTGCAAGCGTCGCAGTTGCTGGCAAGGAGCGCCTTCGGCCCTCCATGGCAGCAACTGAGGCCCTCGCCCGCGGCCCTCGCTACGCAAAGGGCCGCGGCTCGCTACACGAGTTTGCAAGCGTTAGCAACAACTCATTCGCTCACAACTATATATGTGATATATGTAAAATAGGAAATATATATATAAATATGAAATTTTATATATATATATATATATATATATTTATATATATATATATATATATATATATATATATATATATTAAATATATATGGCACTGGAGGGTGGCCTGGGGGGGGGGGGCAACATTTTTTTGCAAATTAGTCATTAAATAAACAAATGAAAATCTATTGTATGAGTATTACAGCATTCCTTTATTGTGAACTTTATATTTCTACATTTCGTGCACATAATTTAGCAATGCAAGGTTAGAGCAGACTGCATAAGTGAAATAAAAAGGCTTAGGAATTGTTTCAATTCAATGTTGTTGTAGCAAATTATTGAGTGTGCAGCTTTAAATGTGAAAAGTGGTTTTAAATGCTTTCCATTCATTATTTGCATAAATGCTGATGAAAGTATGTAATTTTTAACAAAGCTATTCACATGTGTATCTTATATATATATATATATATATATATATCACATATATAGTTGTGAGCGTACGAGTTGTTGCTAACGCTGCGGGCTCGCGTAGCGAGCTGCGGCCCTCACGTAGCGAGGGCCTTGGCTCGCGCAGCGAGCCAAGGCCCTCGCGAAGCGAGGGCACTGCCCGAGGGTCTCAGTTGCTGGCATGGAGTGCCGTAGGCGCTCCATGCCAGCACCTGAGGACCTCGCAAAGCGAGGGCCGCAGTTGCTGGCATGGAGCGCCGAAGGCGCTCCATGCCAGCAACTGCGACCCTCGCAAACTACACGTCGCAACCCAAACAGTACGACACACACATTACGACACTCGCAAACAACATACGACACACGTTCACACACATTACGGCCTCGCAACACTCGGACGCAACTCGCGAACATTACAAAATGTAAAACACAATACATACACACAGCACATACATAAAAAACTAACCTACACCAAGAGGGAGCACCCAGCACCTCAAAAATCCAACTTACACCTCGATTTTACTCGAAATAAAACAGTTTACAGACTAAAGAAAAATCGAAGCAAGAGAAAAAATGGCCGCCGAACAAAACGAAAACGAGGCTACAGCACTCTAAACTCGCAAAACACCACAAGAAACTCGCAAAACACCACAAAACACCTACGGATATTCCGATACAGACGTATACCACACATTACTCGCCATTTTACGCCAATGCGGAAGTACACGACTACGCTAACGGTTTGGTCTCGCGCACGCACAGTGTTACACTGCACACATTCAGCACGCTTACACAGCAGATCCACACCACTAATGCTGCAGCAACATCAAAACACATTCACAGCTCTTCCACACAATGCTTTAAAATAGGTAAAGTATATTCATTTATTAATGTATTATATATTTCATTATTACACACTAAACAGCATTAGCTACCTTACAATTTCATTGCCGTCATTTTTTGACGGGCAATTCGCTAGTATATATATATGTGTGAGTGAGGTAGCAGTGAGTGTCCAGTAATCTAGATGAATAATAAGTGTATTGCAGTATATAGTGATACCATTTGTATTGGACAAACATATCCATTTATTATGACATATAATTTATTATGACATATTATTATTATGAAATAAGTTCTCCTCAAGTCTAAAGCAGTACTGAAAGGATGCACCATAAAAAGGCAAAATATCTGTTCAGAGTTTAGGATGTAGTACCATAAATAATGTCCTATGAGTCTGTAGATCAGGTTTAGATAAGAACACAGCAGAGCCATAATTAAGAGCTATAAATGTCCCCACAGTTTGAGGATAAGAAAAACATCAATTGAACAAGTGGAATGAGATATAAAACATGAGTCATAAAACATTTTGGTAATGAGACAAGAATCCTAAATCCGTATTTAACCCAGTATGTTGTGAATCAAAATATGTATAATTTTTAATTCAAAAGTTTTCCGCTCTTGGATACTTTTGAAATGTCCTCTGAGTATTTTGATTTTCAGGTTTTGGATGGAGTGGTTATTCTGTGTAAGAGTTTGTGCAACTGGGGTACAGTAACTGTCTTCATTGTACTTTGTGATGGAAAGTCTGGGCAGATTCATCTTCAGGTGTAGTGTTTGACTAGTTTCCCTAATATAACAGCCCCTTTCACATACAGTACATTGTATTATATACACTACATTGGATGATGTACATGAATATGAGCCCTTGATGTCATAGGTCTTGCTGTTAGGTGTGACAGTATCCTTTCTACATATGTGTTGGCATAGCTTGAATCAAATTGTATTGCAAGGTTTAGTGCCATTTTCTTTGTTATGTGTATGTATTAAAAATACATGAAAAAGTGATTTTCCAATGGATTTCAATGATTGGCTGATGTATATGTACTTTTGCATTTAATATATAACAATTAAAGATTATATGCAGCTAATTAAGTGCTTTTATTTGCATATGATAACAATCATTTTCAGAGTGCTTTACTGTACAATCACACATGTAATTAATTGGTATTAGCTAGTAATAAGATTTTTTGGGGGAATATACAGAGTAATTAAGACTAATAATAATACAAATTACAATGTAAGCTTTGTGGCTGGAGGAGACCAGAGAGCACAACAGATCTTTTTATAGATAGAAATGTGTGTCCAGGCACCAAAAAATAATCATCCCTGAGCTACACAACCCTTAACATGTAATAAGAGATTTGATTGCATTGTATTATTTTAACATTTGTTGAACTTGTTATTATTGTTTACTTGTAACGCGCCAACATATTCTGTAGAGCTATACAAGGGTTAAGTTCAAGGCAAAAAACAATAGCAGTATTAACACTGTGCAAAGGATGGAGGGTTTAGAATTCAGTATCCATAGTGCTTTCCCCACAGCACCTTGCACGATTGAAAACTTGCAAACTTACAAACAGCCTTATTAAATTGCGATTCAGCTAATTGAAAAGGGCTCTATATAAGCACAGAGCATATTTTTTTACAGAAGTTTTTAGTTAGTGAACTCCTGTACTAAAGGGTGACGTGTTTAAGAGCCCTTGGAGATGTCAAATCCTGGTACAAGTGGTTTAAAGCTCCCTCTCTCTGCATCACAATGTGACAAGCAATGTATTACCTTGAATGATTTCATTTTCAAATCACTGAGGGTACTTTTAACCCATTTGTATATATACTCCTGTTACACAAAGGGTGACTTAAAGCTAACTTAGCTTCTTTTAGTGGCAGTTTACAGCAAATGACAGCTCAGCAATACAGGTATGACAGCATATCACTTTATGCTGGAGAACCCCCCTAGTCTGCATGACTTTTTCAACATGAGATGGAGATTGTTGTTCGTGCAGACAGATCGAATATGGAATCCACCCCTTATATGCCCCTTATTCTGTCACAATCCTTTTCTTCCTAAAAATGTCTTTACAGTAAACCACCATGTTTATTACTTATTGGGTCCAGTTGTTTCCTGGACCATATATCATTTGAGTGGTATGCCTACTATTGCTGGTGGCTTTTTAGTTCATTGTTTCAACACCTCCTGATATTGTTATTTTGTGGGTTGTATATTAATTTTAAATAATAATTTCCTGTATAACTTTAGGTGTTACTGCTTCTTTCTAGCATTTCAGTAAAAATAGAGACGCTTGCCATGTAGCTCATACATTAAACTTATTCAATTAGCCTACATCTTCATATAGATATTGTTATGTGGATCAGGTCAAAATAACATAATCAATATTCCTATCCTCATTAGGCACTTGGTCACCTTTTGAACCAAAATAGGTACATCCTATGGCAACCCCATAAGACAGCATAAGAAAGGAGAGGCTCTCCAACAGTTTTTCAACACTTTAGTACATCTTGTTACAAGGTTCAGCAACCTATAACAAACAAAGTAGAGCAATAAATAGATAGTGTGGAGCTATATATTTTGAGTTATGTAAATTGTCATGGTTATACTAGCTCTGAATGTTAGTATGCTTTGGCTTTTTAATTATAGAACATTTCATACCATGGATTCAGAGGACCAAATAGTTTTTTTTTCATAGATAAGGTACACAAGTTTAGAACACAAACAATAGAACAATATAATCCATTTGGGCATTAGATTCTCCTTTGGTGTGGATAAAATCCTCAAAGACAACATCAATGAGGTAATGAAACAAATTAGACCAACCCTGACTGATTGGAGACAACTTAACGTATCATGGTCAGCTAGAATAGCCTCAATAAACATGAGTATAATCCCAAAAATTACTTTTTGTATGAGATCTATACTGGACGTATTGGCAAATAATTATTTAAAACTCATTCAGGATCAGTTGGATACATTTTTGTATGAGGGGAGAAAACCTAGAATTAGGAAAAGTATAACTTATAATAAATTAATCAACGGAGGTTTAAATGTACCATGTATAAAAGAAATCCATCAAAATATCATTATAGCCCAACTCATAAATTGGAATATCACCCAAGATAAACCAAGATGGTTAATTTTAGAAGAAGCTTTTGTAAAGGATTATTCTATTCAAACCATGCTATGGCTCCCCAAGTACAATAAAACTTTATTTAGTAAATTACCAAAAAATATCAATGCTATCATAAAATTTTGGTATAACCACAAAGAGAAAATGAAACTGTCTAAATATCCCTCAATGGCAGCCACGCTAGAGTTTTTAACATCTAAGGTTCTATGCCCGACAATAAAAATGTTAACAGACCAGGGCTTAACTCGTATCTCTGAAATATATAACAAATGCAATCTTTTTACTCTACAGGAGCTACAGCAGAAATTAGAGCCTAAAAAATTAACTTGGATAAATTATGAAAGCCTTAAGAAAAATCTGTTGGGCAGAGGCTAAAAAATCTGTGGGATGAATATTCCAACAAAAATAGAAGAAGTGATTATAAAAAGAGAAATGGTACATATTATTTCAAAGTGTAGCAGAATCATCAATGAGTCTACCCTGTTTTCTAAAAGTATAGGTATCAAAGGTTGGGAGTTGGATCTTGGAATTAATTTAGAGGATATAAATTGGAGGGAAATCCTAAAAACTACCAAGAAATTAACATAGCATATACAGAGTTATTTTTTAAAATAATTCATAGATGGGATCTTACTCCGGCAAAAATTATTAAAATTGACTCAAAGGGGGAAGGCCGCTGCTGGAAATTATGCGGACTAAGAGGAACTGAACTCCACATATGGTGGGAATGCAACAAAATCCATAGGTGGTGGTTAGATATTGGCCAGCTGGTATCCAAGGTGTTGGACAAACAGATTGTATGGTTTCCACAATTAGCCATCCTCCATATGAATCTGGAGAAATTGCTTCCAGCAGATAGATACTTGACATGTCATATTGTGCTGGTGGCCAAATGGCTCATTGTGAAATATTGGAAGCCATCTGTGGTTCCAACAATTAGTGAATTGTGTAACGTTATTAATATAAACAGGGAGTTGATGCATAATAGTAATTGCCTTGCATCTCAGAGATTTGTATGTCGTATTAACTGGTTGAAATGGGATAGTTATAGTGAGTCTGTAAAATCATCTTAAAGTATGTTATTTTGTAGTAGAATATAAATGGAAGACGATCCCATTTCATACCAGATAGTACTGTTTCATATGGATATCAACAAAATAGCCCCTTAGAGTCAATGTCTAATCTCTCATGTTTTGTTAGTATCGAAACCCCTCCTATCAAAACACTGGAAGCAGGCTTCAATTCCTCCTTTTTAAGAAGTGTGAAATGCGGTAACCTTAAATAGAGAGCTAATGAAGGAGAACAATATAAGCTGTAAAAAAAAAATATGCAGTATATAATTGGTATATACGGGATTGAATTATGTTGATCCAAGAGGTAGAAGAGTGAAATAGTGAATTAAGGTGATGGTAATAAGTGTCCTCCCCTTAAAAGCTCCCATACCGTATGTTTAAGATGATTGTATATATGTCAATGTGTTTATGAATAGTTCTGATATTTATGCATGTATATTGTATGAAATTTTTGTGAATAAAAAAAAAAAAGGTTAGAACTCAAACACATTCTCCAAAGAATATCCAGTATATAAAAAAACTTAATATATGGCAACATTAAATGACCACTAGAGTGAGAAAAACATCACACATTTGTTAAATAAAGTATGTAACAAGCTATGTAAAGTATGAGCATAAATTAGTGTCTAGAGAAAATCCTAAATTTCAGAGGTGCTACTTGGATCATGGCCACTTTCATCACGGACTGCTAGTTTGCCGGTATCCTGAGGGAAACTTGATCTTCAATCTAGGCCTATTGTAAAATGATTATTCATAGAGATTTCAGGAGAACTGAACAGAGATGTTATCTGCATCCATAGTCCTTCCAATTACTTCCCAGTGTCCAACACCATTAATGCAAAATTGAAAATATTAATTTAAAAATTAAAGTCTGCATGTTTTTTTTTAAACTATCTAAAACATGTTTCGCCCATTATCAATACATGTTCTTCATAATAGCATACTGTTAATATGACACTTCAGGGGTCCTCTAACATAATTTTTTTTAATTATTAAAAATATTTGTATTTATATATTTTATTATTCTACAGCCCTAAACGTTTGAAACGTGTATCATTTATAAATAACATTTTGTAGTCAAACAAATATTGAATTCTAATTAGTCTAGCCAGAACTCCTTGCAAGAAAAGAAGTGCTAAACAGCTCAATAATGACAAAGCGATAATTAGGCTGATATAAGAGTGCAATAATGATTAGTTCTTGCAGCAAAATGGCTTAATTGCATAAAATATCACTAACTGTCAGAGGGTCAATTAGCTTAGGGTCATGGCTAAGAAAACTATGGCCAAACACGAAGAGTGCATTAAAACACTTTACTTTAAAATAGCATCATTATTTATAATATTGGAATGTATTTCTGATATTCAGAGAACCAGATTTGGTTAATCAGTTATGTGTTTATCACTTACATTTTATTTCACCATATTTAGGTAAGTATACTTCATTGTTGAGTGTAATTTTGTTTTTATTGTTGTCTTTTGTGTCTGACTCTCCTTGAGCCTATGGACTGCAGCACACCAGGTACATCTATCACTGTGTCTCTGGTTGTACTTATTGTGACGATCCAGGAATAGTGACTATTACTGCCCAGGGCCACCTGCTATAGACTACAGGTTAACTACTCACAAAGACCGTTGGGTTCTTGGAAATCTCGGCACCAGTACCCTAATATCTGGCTTCTGTATTAGTCAGGGTTTCTCCATCAGGAATCAGCAAATACAGGAGTCTCAGTAACCTTTCTGTGGTAGTAACAAGGATAAGTTACTTGCAGGGTAGAAACAGGATCAGTATTGCACCCACTAGGAGCAAATAAGAGAACATACCATTTCCATACATCTCAGCAGCAGATTTTTTTTTGGAAAGTCAACAATATTTATAGGGGTTAGATACAAAGGTGGTTTATACAATACAACAATGGCAAGGAGTGGCAGACAAACACAGGAGATTGACTCCACATGGGGTCTAATAATATGGCATCCTGGCACCTGTGAACAATAGGCCAACCTCCAAATACACATAATGCTGTCTCCATGTCTAGTGGTCCAGATCTCAAATAAAGTACATTGCCTTTATCTGGCAAACAATGGGACAACCAGATTACAATACAATGGAGGTGTTTATGCTCATAGTACAGTGGCTGGAGCCAAGCAATGTGTCCTTTATGGTGACTCAATGGGCTAAGATCCAAGAACCGGAAAAAGGGTCCATGACACTTATCCATAAGGTTTTCTTGGAAAAAAATACTGGAATGGTTTACAAGTTCCTTCTCCAGTGGAGCACAATTTGACTAACCTATCTACTATGATCTGCCCATATTGGGTGAACCTACATGGTATAGCTCACAGCTTCACTGAAGTATACAAGCCCCTTCACCATGATAAGGTAGCGATCCAGAGGGGGAAATTGATATTGTCTATTTGGCTTTTGCTAATACTTGTAACAGTAAAGCGCCTGCTAAGTTCTGTCCATCTAGACATTTATTGAAGTATCAATAGGAATATTTGTGCCAAGACTTTGTCCGACACACATTTATTTATACAACACAGAAGCATGTTTTAAGAAACTAGGCAAAGGTAGACTTATTAAATAAAAAAAAAATCTTGGTTACATCAGATTGATGGAATTGAACATAGAATTGCATTTCCTAAAATATTAGTTTTTGTATTAATATTTATATTTGGTAAAATATGTAATGTACCACATGTTCTAAATAATGGCCAGATGTGTTCCAGATTAATAAAAATATTAAGGTTATTGCAATGTGTTTATTAAGTGTATATATGAACTAATACATTTGCATACAACATTTATTTTCCTTGTAGTATGAGATCATTATAGTGTTTTTAATTAGATGATTTAAAGAAGATTTGTTACTTTTTAGCATCAGTATTCATTAATGTATATATATATATATATATATATATATATATATATATATATATATATATATATAATGAGCTTTGTTGATTAAGTGTGTGGCCTTTGTGTAAAATGAGATGTACTTGGTTACTACAGTTATCTAAAATACACCTAAAATACACCTAGTGAACTACAGCATATTAAACTTTTATTAACATTGAGCCAAACACAAACTAACCCAAATAGGACACACTCTATATTTAATGATTACTAATAAGAACTATATTTTCTCACACACAGCCAAGACAACAATATTCCTTGGTATTAGCCTGGTGGTAGATCTACTCTAAGAGAGCCCTTCTATGATCCAGTTTACATAACTAATTTGCAAAGAACAACATAATTATTATTATTATTATTATTATTATTATTATAGTTTATTTATAACAGGCCGACATATTCCGTAGTGCTGTACGGAAATTAGGTTCAGAACATTTAGCAAAGCAAGGAGGGCCCTGTCTTTGAGCTAGGAATCCAATGTCCATGGTGAATTCCCAAAGTACTTAGGAAAGAAACTTGCAGACTTACAATCTAAGGGATAGTGAGTGATAAAAGAGGGAGAGAAAGGTGATAAGTGTGTTAGGGTGGAAGGTAATACGCTTCTTTAAAGAGATGCGTTTTAAGTGAGGTTTTAAATGTTTTGAGGCAAGAGGATAATCTGGTGGAGCGAGGCAAGGAGTTCCAGAGACTAGGGGCAGCACAAGAAAAGTCCTGGAGGAGGGAGTGTGAGGAGGTGACAAGAGTTCTAGAAAGAAGAAGTTCATAAGCAGAACGAAGAGGGCGGGTGGGGGTGTGAGGAATTGACTCTGCACTTGCAGGGATTCGAACCCTGGTTTGCATGTTGCTGGACAGCTTCCCTACCGGTATGCCAGCCTGCCTCTTGCAGATTTGCCTGAGATCTGATACCTTGACTCTAATAGCAATGAAATCAGTGTGTGAGGAATTGACTCTGCTGGGTTTCGAACCCTGGTCCCCAGGCTGCTATACCTCTTCCCTACCACTGCGCCAGCCTGCCTGTTGTGAATTCCATTGAGACCTTATAAGCTTGACTCTGCTAGCACTGGTCCTTGGCCTATATAAGGCACTTCCTGTCTATTGATCCTTGCCAGATTATTGTGTGGTTCCTGATCACTTCAATAAACCTTGTTCCTGTTTTCACCTACAAGTTTGCGGAACTGGATTATTGCTGACCTTGGCTACTGGTCTCCACAACTTTGTGATTTCTATATCATTACACAGTGACAACTCTCTTTAGCTGTGTCTGGTCAGCTGTCTGGTTCTTGGCCTATATAAGGCACTGCCTGTCTCTGTATCCTTGCCAGATTATTGTTGGTTCCTGATCCCTTCAATAAAGCTTGTTCCTGTTTAACCTACAAGTTGCTGAACTGGATTATTGCTGACCTTGGCTACTGGTCTCCACAACCTTGTGATTCCTATATCATTACAGAATAATCTGGCCATTTCAGGTTGCTTTTACTGCAAGAACTGTGCAGACCCAGGCACAGACCATTCAAGTGCTGCAGGAGTTCAGTCAATGCACAGTGAGTATACCAGCTACAGGGCACGTGATGTTGCGGCTGCTACTGTTACACCTGCACAAGATGCCCGCTTGCCTCTGCCAGAAAAGTTTGGAGGAGATCGCAAAAAATTTAGGGGTTTCCTAAATCAATGCCGTTTGCACTTCCTGATGTTACCTCACCAATTTCCATCTGAAAGAGAGAAGGTGGGATTTATTTTTTCACTATTCAAAGATGAAGCCCTGGCTTGGAGCTCCCCTCTTCTGGAACAGGACAGTCCAGTCTTGGGTAATCTAAATAACTTTCTTGAGGCCATGTGCCTAGTTTTTGATGACCCCAATCGATGTGCTACAGCAGAAGCCACTCTACTTCATTTGCATCAAGGGAGGCGCTCTGTGGCTGAATATGCTGCTGAATTCAGACAGTGGGTTGCTGATACTACCTGGAACCAATCAGCTCAGAGGTTCCACTTCAGAAAAGGTCTCTCAGAAGCTATAAAAGATGAGCTAGCTCGTGTTCATCTTCCTGCTGACTTTGATGCATTTGTGCGTTTGGCTATCCATATCGATCGGAGACTTTCTGAAAGAAGATTGGAAAGACAGGGCTCTTTTAGACCAAGTACTACTCCTATTTCCTATTAAAGAATTTCTACTCCAACCCCACAAACACCTTCAGACTCTGAGCCTGAGGCTATGCAGGTAAATCTAAAAGGAGGGCCATTATCCAATGAAGAAAAACAGTGGTGACACACTCACAATTTATGCCTGTATTGTGGTAGTGCAGGGCACTATGCCATCAATTGCCCTAGCAAATCCAAAAGAAAAATAGCTATGGCTGCTGAGGGCGCACAGATTCGACACCAATCCCAGATTGTAGATCAACTGGATTCTGTCACACAACCCTTGTTTTCTCTGGCTCATGGTGAAGAGGGTATGTTGACTCAACATCCTCATTTTGTGGTGCCTATCACGTTGCAATGTGGTGATCGTAAAATTTCAACTACAGCTATGATAGATTCTGGAGCAGGCGGAAACTTTATGGACATTAAATTTGCGGCAAGAAATAGAATTCAGTCTATCCCTAATTCTTCACCTGTGTTAATGGAGACAGTGGACGGTTCTCCACTTACGTCGGGCCCGGTTACACATGAGACTGTGCCCTTAAAGTTGACTCTGGAAGTGAATCACCATGAGGATATATCTTTCCACCTAATTTCCTCAACACAGTTTCCAGTGATTTTGGGGGTACCTTGGCTTGCTCTGCATAACCCACAGATTGATTGGAAGATCAGAACTTTGTCCTTTCCTTCAGAACACTGTTTAATGAATTGTCAACCCACTAAGGTAACACCTGTTGCCACAACAATTAATGAAATGGTTGCTACAAACTTGACTAAGCTTCCTCTACAATATTGGAATTTTGCAGATGTCTGTGATAAGAAGAATGCTGATCAGCTTCCACCCCACAGGCCTTATGATTGCCCAATAGAGCTGTTGCCTGGGGCTGCTATCCCATTTGGCCGTATATATTCCCTTTCTGAGCCTGAATTGAAAGCTCTTCGTGAATACATACAAGAAAATCTTGCCAAAGGTTTTATTCGATCATCTACTTCACCAGCAGGAGCTCCTATATTCTTTGTAGAGAAGAAAGATGGCAGCCTACGGCCATGCGTTGATTACAGGGACATTAATAACATCACTGTTAAAAACCGCTACCCCTTGCCTCTCATTCCGGAACTTTTGGAGAGACTTCGCTCAGCTAAAATATTTACAAAGCTTGATCTTCGGGGGGCATATAATCTGGTTCGCATAAGACCAAATGATGAATGGAAAACAGCTTTCAGAACCAGGTACGGGCATTACGAATATCTAGTAATGCCATTTGGGCTTTGTAATGCCCCTGCAACTTTCCAGCATCTTATCAATGATGTACTACGAGATCTCCTGGATCAGTTTGTTGTGGCATATTTGGATGATATCCTAATATTCTCTGATAATCTTGAAAACCACAGAAAACAGGTCCGTATAGTTCTGGAGCGCCTTCGTACCCACCACCTATACATTAAACTAGAAAAATGTGAGTTTGAACAAACAGAAATTCAATTCCTGGAATATGTCATAACTCCTAAAGGTTTAACTATGGACGCAAGTAAAATTAAAGCTGTGCTGGACTGGCTCATCCCCAAGAATGAAAAAGATGTCCAAAGATTTGTGGGGTTTGCCAATTTTTACAGGCGTTTCATTAAGAATTTCTCTGCCGTTATTACACCGATCACTGAACTCACACGTAAGGGGACTCCTTTTCAGTGGTCCGATAAGGCTGATACCGCATTTTCCCGATTAAAGACTCTGTTTACATCTGCCCCCGTCCTGGTACATCCTCAGCCGGAATTACCATTTATTGTGGAAGTTGATGCTTCTGATTCAGCTGTTGGTGCTATACTGTCTCAAAGGACTGGACCTAAGATGCTGTTACATCCGTGTGCCTTCTATTCCCGCCAGATGGTGCCAGCAGAGAGAAACTATGACATAGGGAATAAAGAACTATTGGCTATAAAAGCTGCCTTCACCGAATGGAGACATCTCTTGGAGGGAGCTACCCATCCAATTACTGTCCTCACAGATCACAAAAATCTGGAATGTATTCGATCAGCTAAGAGACTGTCAGCCAGACAAGCACGCTGGTCCCTATTCTTCTCAAGGTTTAATTTTTTGGTTACATACCGTCCTGGCTCCAAGAATGGTAAGGCGGATGCCTTGTCTAGAATAGCTGAGTTGTCTAGAGTTGCTTTTCCTTCTGATCTGATTTCTCGCATTAAAAAGGGCTACGCTGAAGACCCAGTTCTTCGTGATCCTCCTCGTGATCTCCATATGACGATGCTTAATGGGTTTTGGATTTTTCAACAACGTCTGTTTGCTCCGGAGTCAATGCGACTGGACCTTTTACGTCTCTACCATGACTCAAAACCAGCAGGTCATCCAGGAATCCGAAAGACACAAGAGCTACTTGCCCGATCCTTTTGGTGGCCGAAGTATCATGAGGATGTTAAGAAGTATGTGTCCTCTTGTGATGTATGTGCCAGACATAAGACTCCTCGCTCATCCCCTGTTGGCTTGCTTCAGCCTCTTCTGATTCCTCATCGTCCCTGGGGATCTATATCCATGGACTTTATTGTGGAACTACCTCCCTCTAAGAAACACACTACCATTCTTGTTGTTGTGGACAGGTTAACTAAGATGGGTCATTTCATACCAGCTCGTGGTCTCCCTTCAGCTAAACAGACGGCTGACCTGGTTATTTGGGAAATATTTCGCTTGCATGGAGTGCCCGATGAAGTAGTTTCTGACAGGGGAGTGCAGATTACATCTCGTTTTTGGAAACATTTTTGTTCTAACCTAGGTATTAATGTAAATCTGTCATCAGCTTTTCATCCACAAAGCAATGGACAGACTGAACGAACCAACCAGACTTTGGAGCAATATTTGCGGTGCTATATTAGTTACCTGCAGGATGACTGGCTGGATTTTTTACCCACGGCGGAGTTTGCCTATAACAATGCCCAACACTGCTCCACTTCTCTGAGCACATTTTTTGCCAATTATGGTTACCATCCAACCTTTCTAGTGAGTCTCCCGATTACTACTCCCGTTCCTGCAGTCACTGACCGGCTAACCGCCTTACGTGACTCCCAAGCACTGTGGAAAGAGACTCTTTTGGAGGCTCAGGAATGTTACAAAAGAGCTTCTGATAGGCATAGAAAGGAGGCCCCAGTCTATCATGTTGGTGACAAGGTGTGGCTGTTAACAAAGAATCTTAAGATTCGGATTCCTTCTCATAAATTGGGTCAAAGGTTCATGGGACCTTTTGAGATCATTGCTCAGATCAATGCTGTCACTTTCCGTTTGCAACTTCCAAATTCCCTGAAAATACATTCAGTGTTTCACGTTGCACTGCTTAAACCTTTTCATGAAAAATCCTTTCCCTGGCCGAGCCCTACCTGCCCCACCTCCAGTCCTCGTGGATGGCGAAGATGAATACGAAGTGGAAAAAATTCTTGACTCCAGGATTTTCCGTAACAAGCTTCAATATTTGGTTCGGTGGAAAGGCTATGGTGAGGAGGATAGATCATGGGAACCAGTGGACAATATTCACGCTCCTGATCTTCTTCAGTCTTTCCATGCACAGTACCCTGCTAAACCAGGTAATAGGGCATCCAGAGGCTGCGCCTATAGAGGTGGGGGTAATGTGAGGAATTGACTCTGCAGGGATTCGAACCCTGGTTTGCATGTTGCTGGACCGCTTCCCTACCGGTACGCCAGCCTGCCTCTTGCAGATTTGCCTGAGATCTGATACCTTGACTCTAAAAGCAATGAAATCAGTGACAACTCTCTTTAGCTGTGTCTGGTCAGCTGTCTGGTTCTTGGCCTATATAAGGCACTTCCTGTCTCTGTATCCTTGCCAGATTATTGTTGGTTCCTGATCCCTTCAATAAAGCTTGTTCCTGTTTAACCTACAAGTTGCTGAACTGGATTATTGCTGACCTTGGCTACTGGTCTCCACAACCTTGTGATTCCTATATCATTACAGGGGGAGTATTTGGAGATGAGAGCAGAGATGTAAGGGGGAGCATTATTGTTGAGGGCTTTGTAAGTTAGGGTCATGATTTTAAATTTTATTCTTGAGGCTAAGGGAAGTCAGTGGAGTGATTGACAGAGAGGTGATGCTGACACTGAACGTTGTGTACGGAAGATGAGTCTAGCAGAAGCATTCATAATGGATTGAAGTGGGGATAGTCGGGTGGTGGGCAGGCCAACAAGAATCGAGTTGTAGTAGTCTAGTCGAGAGATGATGAGAGAGTGTATAAGGATTTTAGTTGTGTCTTGTGTAAGATAGTGCCGAATTCTGGAGATGTTTTTAAGATGGAGAAGACAAGATATAGTTAGTGATTGTATGTGAGCGATGCAAGACAGAGCAGGGTCCAGTAGAACTCCAAGACAATGGGCTTGGGAGGAGGGTGTGATGATGTCTAGATGGAGAAGAGGAGGGGGCCAAGGACAGATCCTTGAGGTACACCAACAGACAGGGGGTGAGAAGAAGAAGAGGTGTCAGAGAAGGAGATACTGAATGATCGATTTTGTAGGTGTGATGAGAACCACGAGAGAGTAGTGTCTCGAATACCGAGGGAGAAGAGGATATGGAGTAGAAGTGAATGGTCGACAGTGTCAAAGGCAGCAGAGAGATCTAGAAGAATAAGAATTGAGAAGTGACTCACACAGGTTTTAATGCTCACTCTCCTTACATCAGCAGTTACTTCCAACTGACCAGGTTTGGGATGAGCTCAACTATAGCTCCAAATTTATTTCTAGAAATTCCAAAACAATAAGTTAAATTTGACTCAATTGTTCCTTACATTTTTTAGAGCTACAGAATATGGGTCCAATTCTATTAGCTGCTTGCAAATGCCTCAAACTTTGGCTGCAGGTATTTTGTGTTTTTAGACATGTTTAGATGTATTCTATTGACTCCAAATTCCGACCTCAAGGGTGAACTCGTAAACCCTGCCTGCTTTTTTAAGTCGGACTTCAAGGGGCGTGATCATATGATCTGACAATATTTAAGCAAGCCTGTAATTTACTTCTTTGACACAGCCAATAGTAAATGAGACTGTAATCATGGTGTCTGCAAAACATCGAAGTTACAGGTAATCTGCAATCGTAGACTAATTAGTGCCAATAAGTAATATTTGCTAATCAGGCTTGCAATCAAACAATCTAGCAATCTATAAAATGCATTAGCTCATCTGTTTTAGTCCATGTGGGTTTCATGATATGTATTAAGCACTTCAGTCCTGAGATCGTTATTACTCAGCAATAACTTTTAAAAGTAATATTTTTTAATTGCATATTTGTGGGTTTGAGACTGTTGTGCAATTAATTCTAATGTGTTTACATGCCTTCACATACATTTAAAGTACATCAGTGTGTTTAATTGTTGCTACAGTTCCATGTAATATTTTGACAGAAATGTGATACTTTTTTCAATTGCAGGTTAGATTTTTTTTACAATCTAGTGCTATGGGTCTAATAGAATATTGATTTTGTGTAACTTTAATTAGTTAGTGCTCGTAATATTCAAGCTGTGCTAAAACCAATGGAGTTCTAAGGCCGGTTTTGCAGGTTTGGCTGGCCGTTAGTAACTGTGGTCGGGGAACTCGTAATCGGATTGTGAGTAGCTAATGGAATCTGTGGCAATTTTAAGGGCAGTTTTAAGTGTCTGTAATTTTACAAATTGCCCAATAGAATGGGGACTATGTTGGCACATTACAAAAAAAGCATAATAATAATTCTGTGTATCCTCTACTCTTTTATTTTATTTACTCTTTATTTGCATATTGTTGATTTTATTACTGATATGCTGAATATTCTCTGCAAATAAATACTTGCTAAATCTTAAGCTTTCTTAACTTTGTTGACTGTCAATATCAAACAAGTTTTGAAAATAAGTTTATTTGCCCACAAACCTTCTGTAAAGGGAGTTATAAAGATGATAAATTAAAGTCTCCTGCTGATAGTCTTTTCCCAAGTATGTGTTTGCAACTTCTTGCTATTATGATAGAACTGATCTTGTTCTATATGATGGCTTCATACATCATAGCAGATTACACCCAACTGAATGGGGAAACAAAAGTACGCAATATATGACTTCTAATGGAAATATAACAAAAAACAAAATAAACTTGTGGAAGAGCGTAGCAGAAAGCTTGATGGATAATGCAGCTGTCCAACATTCCTTTGACATATTGTTAGATTACCTGAAAAATTGCTAAACATTCTACATCACATCTGGTGCTTCCAAAAAAGAACATCAAATGGTTTCTGTTGATAATATTTTGACAAGCACAGTCGATTCAAAAGAGGCTTTTAGGTTTTTATGACAATCTGTGGAGCGGGTGACAGTTTCCTAAATCTTTTTTTTACTCCTTAAAAAAAAAAAAAATATATAAACATGTAAAAGGTTTACAGATATACAGTATAACTAAGACATCATGCCAAAAAGCACTGAAAATTGTATTTCATGAACAGTATACTGATACTACCATCATTAATCCAACCCAAGATGTGACAAGAGGAAAAATCGATAGAGCCTTTGAAAGAATACATTTTTCATGGTTTATACATTGAATGTAAATAGAGAGGGTCCTCACTGTGGACACCAATAAACAGGCAGGATGGGATTCCTGCTGCATTACATGGCCCCTCACTCAGCTCCTCTTCCTCTCTTGTCCGTGTGTGCTGAGCTGGAGGGGGCCAAGATACAACAGGAGCAGAGTAACAGGAGCATTCCAGCCCTGAGATTGTCTGTAGACACTGCAGGAATTAAGCATTGCTGCAGGAAATTACAGGAAGTGTTTTGCAAAATAAAATATGGTCCCTCAGGGATGTTCTCTGTCTATTGTTATGTTATCAAAACATGTTATCTCGTCACCATGGGCGTAGGAGCACCTACATATCTAGGTGGATACACTTTAAAGAGTGTGCAACTCTACTCCCAGGACAGACAGCCTCCAAAGGAACAGAGGGCATGCCAACCAACAAGTATAAAGAATGCATACAATAGTGGGTAGAAGTGAAAGGGAGAGAAAAGTGGAATAATAGGAAAAACAGAAACAAAATGTGAGGGTGCAAGACAAAACTAAAAAAGGAAGGATGAAGAGATGGGGTAGAGAAAGGAGAAGAAAATTGAGAAAACGGATCATAGTGGAGGGAGCGAGAGAATGGGAAAGAAAAAGAAAAGTGAAGGGAGAAAGGTTTAGAAAGTAGAAAAAGGGGAGAGGGAGAGAGAATGGGGGAGTGGCTAGAGGGGTCATCACAGAATGGAGATGGGAGGAAGAGATTCATATTTAAGGGTTTATGCTGCTAGACATGTCCAAATGTATATCATTGCATAACGTGCTTCCCCCTCCTCACTTCCCTCAATTTTTAATCTCTACGTTATACTCTACCAGGGGAAATAGTGTGGGTAAGGGTAGGTGAGATATGGATGATGAGGGAAAAGAAGGGGAAAGGAAGAGGAATTAGTGAAGAACAATTTAGTCAAGAAGCAGAAGGCTGAGAAGGGAGTTAGCCCTTTTTTTAATAACAATGTTGTGTACAATACTCCTTCTGCTGCTTCTTGATTCTTGAGTCATGGCTGCCCATTGCATCCTCCCAGGGTTGCTGTTTAAAAATGGGGAGTCAAAAGCTTTCCTGGATCAAAGCTCTCCTGGGAGAGACAAATGTGACAGGTTAACTTGTGAACAACAGTAAGAGGGTTACAATACTTTATACTGTATACATACATGACTGTTGATGCTGTTATTCTATTGCATGCATTACAAACATGTGAAAAAATGTTTTTTTACAATATGCTCACTGAAAGTTGCTGGCCTCTATTTTAAATCCACAACCCTCATCGTTATCTGGGTCAATGTTTTAAGGCTATATACTCACTCTTCTCCGCTTCCTATTATACAGAATGACTGGTACACACAATTACAATCCAGTATTGCTTTCTTCTTACACAGAATGGAGTTGCATGTTAAAAACAGTGATTTTACAGAAAAAAACATAGATCTGTTAACAAACGGATGAGAACCCAAACACTAGGCTGGTCTGTCCATTCTAGCTAAGTGAAATGTTTGCCTGAATGTCTTATCTATGTTTATTGCTCTAACTTTCTCTCAAACACTTAACTACTACACTTTTTGTAAACACTATCTCTGCATATTACAACTAAATCTTGCACTTTCCAATTTCAAGTTATGATTACTTCTTCTTACAATATTCCTTATCCTATAAAATTTAATTTGTTTTGCTTTCATATCAAGAAGTCTAAATATCATGTTAAAGTACACCATTGGTTCTGTCCTGTGTATATTTTTGTTGGCATTTCCTAGCCAATCATATTGCATGCACCGGGGAAGGATCTCTGCGTGTTAGTGTTTTTAGCTGTTATTTTCTCTATTTTCTCTATGCTTCACTTCTACTGCTGCAACAATACATGGCTTTTACATAGCTCTTATCCTATTTACTGTCTCTTGTTGGGATTTAGTGAATATTTTCTCCGTTTCTGAAATAAATTTAATAAATGATATCGGAAAAGCTTTAGACATATAGTTGTTGTTGTTTAGTTGTTCAGTTGTGTCCTGCTCTCCATGACCATATGGACCGCTGCACGCCTGACCCAATTGTTATATATCTGGTTGTGCTACTCCATAAGGTTTTCATGGTAAAGATACTGGTATTACTGATATTTGTCTGTGGCCTCTCTGCTATGACCTGCTCATCTTTGGTGACCCTACATGGTACAGCTCACAGCTTTATTCTCATACACACGCCCCTTCACCACAACAATCTAGCGACCCAGAAAGGGAGACATATAGTAGCCTGATATATACATTACAGAAGCTTTGATGATCCATTTGAATATATGGGGAGAAATGCTGTAGTTCTGTGTGATAACACTTTAATGGACTAACTACATTTTTCAGATAAGCTTTCAAAACTTAAACCAGGTTAGAAACTCTACCCAGCTACTTTAATACATCTCCAGGGCTGGAAGCGAAATCCTTAGATGATAATAGTTATTGGAAAACTTAGTTTGGCATAGTCACCTGTTCTGTGTGTGCTCCTGTGACGCATGGAAAACATGTAAGTTCCCTCTAGAGTAGAGATTCCCACCAATTGTCCAAAAGCTTCAAAAGAGGTGGCCCATAGAAAAACTATTACAAAATATTATGAAACTATACTTAAAATCATTTACTAAAATTCCTAAAGAATTAGTGCAGAAGTGACTGAAAGTATTACATTTTATTGTCTAAACATGTACATGTTCTAAATACATTTTTAGTTTATAGAGTATGATTAAGTGGTTGGTGAAGACAACACCACAATCATCAAGTAGTCCATGGGATTCTCAGCAGTATTTAGTTGGTCCTTTGTAAAAAAACTAAAAACATTTGGGAAACTACTGAAACTTATTATGGTAATTTTACTTATCGTGCTTCTGAGATACCTATGTTTGGATCTGCTGCTTCTCTTGTGTAGTGAATTTCCTTGTATCGTTGGGTACTCTGGCGTTTTAAGGGGAATCTGCTTGATATGTTTGTTTTTTTACTACAGGATATTTTCCTTTGTAATTGAAGAAGTGAGAAAAACAAAGTATGAGACTTAACTTTCGGTGGTATCACTACATAACGCAGTGTAACCAATTAATATTTATACTATCCAAATGTACCATTGAAAATAAATGCAAAGACATGGAATCCATGTTTTTTTATGAACATACACACACACATATTTTAATACTAGAGAATTGCCCGTCAAAAAATGACGGCAATGAAATTGTAAGGTAGCTAATGCTGTTTGTTGTGTAATAATGAAATATATAATACATTAATAAATGAATATATCTGTTTTGATGTTGCTGCAGCATTAGTGGTGTGGAGCTGCTGAATGTGTGCAGTGTAATAGTGTGCGTGCGCGAGACCAAACCATTAGTGTAGCTGTGTACCTGCGCATTGGCGTAAAATGGCGGGTAATGTGTGGTATGCGTCTTAGCGGAATATCCGTAGGTCTTTTGTGGTGTTTTGCGAGTTTCTTGTGGTGTTTTGCGTGTTTAGAGTGCTGTAGCCTCGTTTTTGTTTTGTTCGGCGGCCATTTTTTCTCTCGCTTAGAGAATTTTTTAGTGTCTAAACTCTTTTATTTTGAGTTAAATGAAGGTGTAAGTTGCTTTTTTAAGGTCCTGGATGCTCCCTCTTGCTGTAGGTAAGCTTTTTATGTACAGTCAGGTCCATAAATATTGGGACATCGACATAATTCTAATCTTTTTGGCTCTATACACCACTTTATACACCACCACAATGGATTTGAAATGAAACGAACAAGACGTGCTTTAACTGAAGACTTTCAGCTTTAATTTGAGGGTATTTACATCCAAATCAGGTGAACGGTGTAGGAATTACAACAGTTTGTATATGTGCCTCCCACTTTTTAAGGGACCAAAAGTAATGGGACAATTGGCTGCTCAGCTGTTCCATGGCCAGGTGTGTGTTATTCCCTCATTATCCCATTTACAAAGAGCAGATACAAGCTCCAGTGTTCATTTCAAGTGTGCTATTTGCATTTGTTGCTGTTAACTCTCAATATGAGATCCAAAGAGCTGTCACTATCAGTGAAGCAAGCAATCATTAGGCTGAAAAAACAAAACCAACCCATCAGAGAGATAGCAAAAACATAAGGTGTGGCCAAATCAACTGTTTGGAACATACTTAAAAAGAAAGAGCGCACCGGTGAGCTCAGCAACACCAAAAGACCCGGAATACCACGGAAAACAACTGTGGTGGATGACCGAAGAATTATTTCCCTGGTGAAGAAAACACCCTTCACAGCAGTTGGCCAGATCAATAACACTCTCCAGGAGGTAGGTGTATGTGTGTCAAAGTCAGCAATCAAGAGAAGACTTCGCCAGAGTAAATACAGAAGGTTCACCACAAGATGTAAACCATTGGTGAGCCACAAAATCAGGAAGGCCAGATTAGAGTTTTCCAAACAACACCTAAAAAAGCCTTCACAGTTCTGGAACAACATCCTATGGACAGAGGAGACTAAGATCAACTTGTACCAGAGTGATGGGAAGAGAAGAGTATGGAGACGGAAAGGAACTGCTCATGATCCAAAGCATACCACCTCATCAGTGAAGCATGGTGGTGGTAGTGTCATGGCGTGGGCATGTATGGCTGCCAATGGAACTGGTTCTCTTGTATTTATTGATGATGTGACTGCTGACAAAAGCAGCAGGATGAATTCTGAAGTGTTTCGGGCAATATTATCTGCTCATATTCAGCCAAATGCTTCAGAACTCATTGGACGGCGCTTCACAGTGCAGATGGATAATGACCCGAAGCTTACTGCAAAAGCAACCAAAGAGTTTTTTAAGGGAAATAAGTGAAATGTTATGCAATGGCCAAGTCAATCACCTGATCTGAATCCGATTGAGCATGCATTTCACTTGCTGAAGACAAAACTGAAGGGAAAATGCCCCAAGAACAAGCAGGAACTGAAGACAGTTGCAATAGAGGTCTGGCAGAGCATCACCAGGGATGAAACCCAACGTCTGGTGATGTCTATGCGTTCCAGACTTCAGGCTGTAATTGACTGCAAAGGATTTGCAACCAAGTATTAAAAAGTGAAAGTTTGTTTTATGACTGTTAATCTGTCCCATTACTTTTGGTACCTTAAAAAGTGGGGGGCACATATACAAACTGTTGTAATTCCTACACCTGATTTGGATGAAATACCCTCAAATTAAAGCTGAAAGTCTGCAGTTAAAGCACATCTTGTTCGTTTCATTTCAAATCCATTGTGGTGGTGTATAGAGCCAAAAAGATTAGAATTATGTCGATGTCCCAATATTTATGGACCTGACTGTGTGTGCTGTGTGTATTTATTGTGTTTCGAATTTTTTCATTAATGCGAGTTGCGGCCAATTTTTGCAAGGTCGTAATGAGTGGTAACGTGTCTCGTATGTTGTTTGCGTTGCGAGGTAAAATTTGCTTGGGTCACAGTTGGTGTGTTGTGTTGTTTGCGTTGCAACATAAAGTTTGCGAGGGTCGAAGTTGCTGTGTCGTGTTGTTTGCGTTACAACGAAAGTTCGAGATGGCCGCAGTTGCTGGCAAGGAGCGCCTTCGCAAGCCCGCAAGCGATAGCAACAACTTGAATGCTCACAACTATATATGTGATAATGGCATTGCAAAGTGTAACGGAACCCATCACTGTTTTACCCTGTTTTATGGTTATGGTTAAAATATGATCCTACTGTTATACTGTATGTATGTTGGTTTATGCCCTGCAGAATATTAGCCCAGACTATTGCAGACCTTGGCATAATAGATAATCCTATTACAAGGGCTCCTCATACGCAAGAGAGGTCCATTGTGTGAAGTGTTTACATTGTGAAGATGGAAAAAAGGGAAGGATGATCTAATCAATGTCTGATTGTATCAAAGTTGCCAGGTAGCCTCAGGGAGGTGTGACCCACCTATTGTCCCTCTATGTGTATTGTGTGGCCAACTATGGGGGATGTGTATTGCCTGTGGAAAGAGATGTGTATATATATCTCTGCACAACAAAATAAAGACAGTATTCTTTTGACTCCCAATTGAGTGCCGTCCAATATGGGAGGTTGGGGATGGTGAGACTGTAGTGCTTCTTGGATATTTTACCGTATACCAGCAGAGATATTGGATTCGTGTTCTAACTCTGTTACACAAAGGATATAGGAAGTTTACATAATGAAGAAAAGTCAGCGAAAAGACACCATAGTTAATTAACGACATGGAACTTCCAGGATCTTGTTTAAATTATTTTTCTGTGGGGAACCACCGTGATTCTCTAGTAGCTAGCATTGCTTTCTGTGCAGTTACCGATTAGGCTAACACAGTGCTTCCCACACATGGCATACACCTTGCTTTACACAAAATGATATCCCAGTGTTCAAATATTTCTCAACTTCACAAAAGATCCATGCAAATCTTCAAAAAAACTCTCTCCAGACCCCTTTCATGTACACTACAAAGCTCTACACAGAGTGTGACCATTTGGATTAATTGTTTTGTGGAACCCCTGGTGATAAGGGACAGAGCATAGTTTGGTAAAAATTCTGCAAACATGCTTAAAGAATTCAGTCATTCCAATAATGCAGAATTATGTCATTTATAAAGAAAAAGAATAAAGGAAGATCTTTGATAGGCTTCACGCACATATAAACCAATTTACAGGACTATTTGAAATGCTTTATAAAACTGGGCTGGATGTTTCAATGATTAATTTAATAAAATTTCTATTTAGGATTTTGAATAACAATATTTAATATTAAATGTATTTTCCAATATCAATACACAAAACAGACTATACCCAGAGCAAATAGTCTTTTGTCTCTGTGTTAAACCAAGTGCTTACACTGTGCAACAAGTGAAATAAAAAAATATAGATTGTTTAGCTATCAATGAATGATCCAATAGACCATGTAGTACAAATTATGGTGAATTCTTACAAATATATGAAATATCCATCATAAAGTTCCACAGGGATGAAAAAGTTCTAAATGCAACAAGGTTTTGATTCAGTTAACACAACAATATAACACCTTGGCCTGGCAACTCTAAAATGTTCAGGGATAGGAGTGCAGAGACCCAAAATTTTGCGGTACCATAAGAATGAGTAATACTTACAAATAGAGGGAGATTAATGAAATGTAATGTTGAATTATGATATTCAATATGAAACTTGCTTACAAACATCAACTTGTGAACCTCCAATTTATCTGCTTGTCTTCATCCTTATGAGGTCATCAAGGGGTGGAAGCAACTGTGACTGAGAGGCAGTACTAAATAATCAGACACAAGCACACCTACAGCCTACAGCTACCAAAAATTATCTGGTTTTGTCCTGAAATAAGCTTGTATATTTTGCATTTAGGGATATAAAAGAACAAGGTGTAAATGTGAGTACACCAAATTGTTGTCATAACTGTACTTAAAGGGACATGAAAGAAGGTGTTTATAAATGTGTTACAATGTGCTGTCTTTTTTAGGCTTTGAGAGCACATTAAGCTGATGCAACTGGTTTAACTATTATTATTATTATTATTATTATAGTTCATGTGTAACGCGCCAACATATTCCGTAGCGCTGTAAATAAATTAAGTTCAGACAAAGATAAATACAAATTAACATATAGCAAATCAAGGAGGGCCCTGTCTTTGAGCTATGAATCCAATGTCCATGGTGCATTCCCAAAGTACTTAAGATAGAAACTGTCAGACTTATAATCTAAGGGGTAGTGAGTGGTAAAAGAGGGAGAGAGAGGTGATAAGCGTGTTAGGGTGGAAGGTGATACGCTTCTTTAAAGAGATGTGTTTTAAATGAGTTTTAAATGTTTTGAGGCAAGAGGATAATGTGGTGGAGCGAGGCAAGGAATTTCAGAGACTTGGGGCAGCACAAGAAAAGTCCTGGAGGCGAGAGTTAAAGGAGGTGACAAGAAGAAGGTCATTAGCAGAACGAAGAAGGCGGGTATTAACTCCTTGATTCCAGGGATCGATATTAAACTGAATAAAAACAAATATGTTATTGCAGTTTTGCGAGCTTAAGACTGTTGTGCAATTCATTTTAATGCCTTTTATTGCTTTCCCAGTATTTGAAAGTACAGTATTGTGTGTTTATTTGCATTTGCAGTGTTACAAGCAGGTGTTTAACCCACTTGCGAGTCCTATCTAGTACTTGCATAATTTGTTAATACATTTGCCATTTACGGTTTTGTAGGTAATTGCGGGCTTGTTGAATTTTTGTAATTGAATATGGATTTTGCATCTTTAGCACTGGTAACATTTACGGGCTTGAAACATCAAAGGAGGAGATAGGACGGAGTTATGTTTTTGACAACCGCAGTGATTTTGAACCTGTAACTTGCAATTGGAATGCGAGTAGCTAAAAATAGCAAATAAAATATCAGTAACATTACAGACTTCATTACTGGCTCAAGTAATGGCGATAATCACTTTTCTTGGTGAAAGTGAGTCATGTCCTCCTATCTAGAAATACATAATGGATAAAAAGTAAGCTTGCTAGATTTTAGACTTTAAAATGTTTCGCGCAAAAAACTTTTATAGTATATTTTTTTGAATACAAAACAATCTGAAATTTACTGTCTCTTTTTTTCAGTAATTGATTATATTCACAGTATTTTGTAAAGTAATAATTGTATATCTTTCCTTAGGGGCTGATGTCATCAGCTTTGATGGTCATGCTGGGTTATCATATCGGTTCAAGAACAAGAAAATGAAAACCCTAAAAGATGTGATTTCCCTCAAATTCAAGAGCTCAGAAAGTGAAGGTGTGCTGTTTCATGGAGAAGGGCAGCAAGGAGATTACATCACCCTGGAACTGAAGAAAGCAAAATTAGTTCTACAATTAAACCTAGGTAACTACACAATGACATTTATTAAGAGCTCATGTAATGATGATATAGATGGAGATATGAATGATCGTAGCCAGAATATTTATTCTCTATTCATGTAAATGAATAACTCTGTTTATGGTTAAAACCCCTGTTCAGAATTTAAAGGTATTTGTCAACAGGCTAAGAAATATATTGTGTGTAAATTGGTGCAGTGTGTTTAGGAAGCAATTGTTGTTTGTACTTTATACAAAACCGCTTAAATTAATTTGCAAAAAAAAAAACATTGGACTTGATCATATTAGTGTTTTTTCATAACCTAGCTTCACACTGTGCTAAATTAACCCCTTATATTGGAAACCGTAGATACCCTGAATTTATCAACATATTGAATCAGAATGACATGGGTCTAAGATTCACATATATGGTCAACAACAGTGAAGTCGAATTTTTGGATCTTACTATTTTGAAATATAATATAGGCAAGATACATACATCAGTATTTCGTAAACCCACTGCATCCAATTCACTTCTTCACTGGTCCAGCCAACACCCTTTAAGATCAAAATCAGGGATACCGACTGGACAATACCTGCGACTAAAACGAAATTGTGATAATGAATTGGATTTCAAGCAAAAAGCAAAAGAAGTACGAATGAGATTCAAACAAAGAGGCTACCCTAACCGTGTGCTCAAGAGAGCCTACAGTAGAGCCTTGTTGAGTAAACGTGAAGACTTGATATACAAGGATAAAGGCGAACTCAAAGAGCAGGATACAAAAATACGTTGCATAATGCAATATGGCCAAGATTGGCGTGCTATTAAACAAATCCTCAAAAAGCACTGGTACATTCTACAAGAGGATGAGGCATTAAAAGAATCATTAACATCTGAACCCTCCATAACATATAGGAGGAATAAAAACATAAAAGACACATTGGTAAGGAGTTATTACAAACCTCCTTGTAAACCATTGAATTGGTTATCTCCAAAAATAGGATTATTCAAATGTGGCCACTGCAGAGAATGCAACTACATTCAACCTAGCAAAGAATTCATTGACTATAAGACAGGAAAAAAGTATCCAGTTAAAACCTTCTTAAACTGCGAAACCACACACGTTATCTATGTAATGACCTGCCCGTGTCATAAATATTATGTGGGAAAAACTTTTCGACAACTACGAAGGTGGATCCTGGAACATGTGTATTCAATAACTAAGTTCCTGGACACTCCTGTCTCCAGACATATTAAAAATTTCCATCAAAATCAGGCTGGGGTAATGAAGTTCCAAGTTCTGGAAAAACTATCAGTAGGACCCAGAGGTGGAAACATTGACCAAATCTTACTTCAAAAAGAAAGTAAATGGATATTCACACTGAACAGCAAATACCCAATGGGCCTGAATGAAGGATATTCCTATTCTGCTTTTCTTTAGAGCACTTTTTTTTCTTAACTCCCTTTCCCTCAATATTTTTTCCACACACCATTTATTATTCACTAGCAAATTTGCCCTCCATTTACACATATCTCACTTTAATCAGTCACTTATTAGTAGATATGCATTTCACACTATGCATTCTCATCATACAACCGTGATAGTTGTTTGTTTCACATGTCATTTCACATTTTTTCTGATACAATTACACTATTGTGGTATACCTATTCCACCGTCTCTTTTGTTTATGCCAAGATATCTAAGCCTTATTTATTTCATTGCTTTATAGATATGATACATATCTTTCATTTTAGCATATATTATATTTTCACTTTTGTGATCTTTCAAATTACTGTAATTAATTTGCAGATGTATTTGGAGTATATGCACAGCTTTTGCCCCTTTTCACCATGGGCATAGTATATGCCCAAGCACAATAGAATACTATTTATCTTTCATTCATAACTATAATCTTTATTTATATCCTAGCCCCTATGTTCATTTCCATAACAACATTCTTTATATATATATATATTTAGTCCTTAGTTTCTTCAGTCAGTCCCTTTAGAACTTCTTCCATCTATTTGGGCCGTTTTTTGAGCCTGTGTTGATAAAATTTGCAGGCATTTGTATCATCTGTCAAAAACGATCCTAATAAAGTTGCACATGAATTTGTTGGCGTTCTGGCGTCCATTTTGACACTGTTACTAGTAAATAAAGTTTATTCACTTTGAAAAACGTCATGACGCTGCGCATCACTGCGTTTCTAATGAGATCCAATTAAGGAAGCGTCCTACAGGCCTTAAATAGGCCTAAAACGCTGTTTGAAGTTAAAAGCCTTTGAAAAAGTCCCCGTGGAGGGACGAAACGGCCCGTTGGCATCATTTTTCGCAACTTTCTGAACCTGGAAACACTGGAAGCTAAGTACAAACACTCTTTGGAGTGTATCTTTTCCTTTTTTACAATTATATTGGCTCAACTATCACTTTATTTATATATTCAACATTGCTATGACTCATTGACATTAGAGAGTCTATGGAGACTTGTATTGGAGAGCTTTAACTACTGAACAGCAAGTGTATTGCTATATGTGCTTTGTTTAGCTCATATCCAATAGTGCCATTTTTCCCTTGAAATACTCTATGCTATAGTGAACCTGTAGAGCCATTGATTTATGATTGTATTTACTTCCAGTCTATTTAAGTATCCTCCAATGTATCAGATTTCATTTTTATGTATATCAGTTTTTTTTATATATATATAGATACTCACATTTTTTACACATTGCTGCACTATCCTATGATTATCAGTATATCCTGTATCAACAGGAGTACCAGTATATTCTGATTTATGAGGATTTTGTAGCACAGTCTTATGGTATGAATATAGAATACTACCATATTCAACAATTCATACTCAATATGATTAGAGTATCTATGCGTTATGCTTATACATTTTAATCGGCGTAGTTTTCGGATCAATAGTATCCAATAAAGTTTTTTTCCTTTTCAAATAATCTTTTTTTATATATTAAGGCGTGTAAAGCACACAGGATACTACCAATATAGATCATTATTTTTCTATATTATATTATACCCTTATCTAGTTGACAAGCCTATAGAAAAATTATAAAGGCTAACAATTAACAGCTTTATATTAACCTTGCTACCATAAAACTGTGACACAACATGCAGCTTAATATTTACAACACTAGCCACTTGCCGGTCAAAAAATGACGGCAATAAAATTGTAAAGCAGGTAATGCTGTTTGCCACACAATGTAAGGCTTTTAGTCCTCTGAGTACCTTTGGCGCTCATTGTGAGCCTCTCCCCTCATGTACTTTTGGTCATCTGAGCACCTTCGGCGCTCATTGCAAGGCCTGCGCTGAGCATCTTCGGTACTCATCGCGAGGCTCGCAATGAGCGCCTTTGGCGCTCATTGCGAGCCTCTCCCCTCGTGTACTTTTACATAGTTATATAGTTACATAGTAATTAAGGTTGAAAAAAGACTTTCAGTACATCAAGTTCAACCTTTTATGATCTCTTCTGATCTGCAATATGAGGATTAGTTATTAATTAATTAGTTGTTAATTAATTATTAATCAACTATTTGATTTTTTTTTTATTATTAATTAATCCAGAGGAAGGCAAACAGAAAAAAAAACAAGTGAAACTTAGCCAATCGTCTCAAAGGAAAAAAAATGAATTCCTTACTGAACCCAGATACTGGCGATCGGATTTCTCCCTGTATCAATATCCTCTCTCTAATTATCCATGATAACCATGAATTCCCTTTTTAATTAGAAATAACTCCAGTCCCCTTTTAAAGTTAGCACCTCCTCTGGTAGAGAATTACCCAGATTAACCACCCTTACTGTGAAGAACCGTTTTCTTTCTTTAAGGTGGAATCTTTTTACTTCTAACCTCAAGGGGTGTCCTTTTGTCAGTTAAAAACTTCTTGGCACTAAAAGCTTCCTTAACAAATCTTTATACTGACCCTGGATGTGTTTATATAAGGTAATCATATCTCCTCTTAGACGCCTTTTTTCTAGACAAAATAAGTTTAATTTAGTTAGTCTTCCTTCATAACTTAGCCCCTCCATTCCCCTTATTAGTTTTGTTGCCTTCTTCTGTACCCTTTCCAGCTCTAAAATGTTGTTTTTATGAAGTGGTGCCCAAAATTGTACTCCATATTCCAAATGAGGGCGTACTAGAGATTTGTATAGTGGCATAATTATATTTGCTTCCCTTGCTTCTATACCCTTCTTAATAAATGCTAATATTTTATTTGCCTTTGCAGCTGCTGCTTGGCATTGAGCACTGTTACCTAGGTGGTTGTCCACAAGCACTCCTAAATCTCTTTCAATATCTAATACCCCTAGATTTGCTCCATTAAGATTATCAATTGCATGGCTATTTTTCCTTCCCAGATGCATAACTTTACATTTATTCATATTAAATCTAATCTGCCATTTAGATGCCCATTCCTCAATTTTATGTAAATCCCTTTGGCAGAAAAGCACATCATTATCTGATTTAATTGCCTTGCACAACTTTGTGTCATCAGCGAAAATGGAGACACTACATCCCAGTCCCACCTCTAAGTCATTAATAAATATGTTAAAAAGGAGAGGACCTACTACTGAATCCCTGAGGAACCCCACCTACCACATTAGTTCAGTCGGAGTATGTTCCATTTACAACAACCCTTTTTCCTGTCTTTTAGCAAGCTCTCAATCCATGAGCAGATATTTACTGCAATTCCTGTATCTCTTAGTTTGCCCAATAGTCTCCCATGTGGCACTGTATCAAAAGCCTTTGCAAAATCCAAAAAGACTACATCCACTAAGTTGCTTTGATCCAGGTCCCTACTAACCTCCTCATAGAAACTAATTAGATTTGTTTGACATGACCTATCCCTCATAAATCCATGTTGACTCCTACTTATAATCCTGTTCAAATAGAGATATTTTCGTATATTATCCCTTATTAACCCTTCTAAAAGCTTCCCCACTACAGAAGTAAGTCTCACTGGCCTATAATTCCCCAGATTTGCTCTTGATCCCTTTTTAAATATAGGTATCACATCTGCTTTTCTCCAGTCATCTGGTAGAGACCCTGTGTTGAGTGAATCTTGAAAAATATTATTAAATATAATGGTTTGTCTATTACAGAACCCAGTTCCCTCAGTACCCGTAGGTGTTTTGCTTTAGCACCCTCTGCGCTTATTGTGAGCCTCTCCCCTGCTCTTTTTTTATATAATTATATGTTTTAGTGCTAATTAATTAATAAAATAATAAATTAATATAATTTACCTATATGTAATATATCCAGCAATCAATATCCTGAAGAGCTAACAATCTTTTTTGATTTTCCTGCAGCATACAATGTACATTTGGACTTTTGCTGACCTGAGGTGTAAGTGTCAGCAATGTGGCAAGTGTGCATTAAAAAAATAGGCTGCGTGCGCAAGGGCAAACCATTTGTTAAGTTGTGTAAAGCGCCATTTTAGAATGTAATGTTATTAGTTGCAAGTTAGTATTGTAAAATGGCTGGAATTGTGCATGTGTTACACGGGTCTGCAGCATTTTCTGTGTTTCCTAATAGTGTATTTTGTTTCCTGGCAGTGTTTTGAGTGGTTAGGGGTTGTGTAGCCTCATTTTCGTTTTTTTTACATCCGCCATTTTTTGTCGTTTAAGCGATTATCGAGTGGCAAAACTCTGGAAATTGTGTTTAAATTGTTGTGCAACCTCACTCCCAGACGTCCTGGCTGCCCCCCCATCCTGTGTGTGAGGTGAATTTTTTTGTTATTTTTATTTTCTTTGTGTTTTTCATTTTTTGGAGTGCGCAGTTTGGCCGATAACTTCGTATTTTTTTTACCTTTAATATTTTTTTTCCAAAGTCCCGCAGCTCGTATGTGTTTTTTTTCCCGCTTTCCAGTCTTATGTGCCTGGCGGTGTTTTGCGTGGTTAGGGGTCGGGTAGCCTTGTTTTCATTTTTTCCGGCCCTCTTTTTTTATGTCGCTTAGGCAATTTTCGAGTGACGAAACTCTTCAAATTGTGTTTAAATTCTCGTGCAACCTAACTCCCAAACGTCCTGGCTGTCCCCTCGTGGTTTGTGTGATGCTTTTTTTTTTTCATTTTCTTTGTGTTTTTGTTGTTTTTGTATGTGCATGGTTTGACCATTAACTTAATTTTTTTTTACCTCGTATTTTTATTTTCTAAAGTCCTGCTTTCCTTTTTGCAAAGTGTTACGGGCTGTAATTTTTCCACTGTATTTTTTCAAAGTGCTACTGGTCTCCCATTGTGAATTGTGTAATTAAGATTTCTGTTGATGTGTAGTCCCGCGGGTTGTAGGGCCTACGGCGCTCATCTCCACCAGCGCAGTGAGCGCCTTTGGTGCTTTTCGTGGGCTGCAGTTGCTGCGGGCTTGCTGTCCGAGCACGCAGTTTTAACATTACGTTACCAACGTTTTTTGGCAAACCCCGCGCTGTTGAGAACTATATATGTGATAGATTTGCCTGAAAGGACATGTAATTCATTAATACCACTCGGCACCATCAAGTGGAGTAGTAAAAAGATGATTGGATTTGTTTTATTGAAGCCTATTTCACTAATTTATACATTTTTATAATAGACAATAAAAAGGTGATTTGTATATTGCATGAAGAGAATGTATAGATATTCAGAGGAAGCTTGTATTATATGGTACCCTTCAGTACCTGAGAGTGTTCACCTCTTTCTACCCATGAGCACAAAATAAATGACTTGTAAAGCTAAACTGGGTATAGCATTAA
Source organism: Discoglossus pictus (assembly GCA_027410445.1). Lineage (NCBI taxonomy): Eukaryota > Metazoa > Chordata > Amphibia > Anura > Alytidae > Discoglossus > Discoglossus pictus. Next base: position 319,424,048 of record CM050166.1, on the reverse strand, counting down.
GGTAAAAAGGCACATCTAGTCTACCTGGTTTAATTATGCCTCAGGGTGGCCTTATGCTTTTCCAAAATATGGTTAAATTCCTTATCTGACGGTACAAGTTGCACTGGAAAACAATTCCATTTTTGTATTACTTTTCTGTAATATACTCATATAATGGAGAAAAAAAACTCTCAAGAACACAATATATTTGATATTCCCTCTACATTTTTTACCACAAAGACAATGTTACCTTATACTAATAAAATACAGAGGGAATGATAATAAAGCCTGAACACATCCCAGACTGAACAATATATATATATATATATATATATATATATATATATATATATATATATATACTGTATATATATATATATATATATATATATATATATATATACTTGTTTTAGACATTCACATGTGAGTATAAATGTACTATTTATTTACTTTACTACTGTATCGTGGAGGGCTTCTTTTGCCCATCATAAATTAAATGATTGTTGTGGTAAACTACCTCTTCACAAAACCTACTACCCAAGCTAGGAGCCGTCCCCACACTGAGTAGAGGCAGTAACCTTGAAACAGTGATGTCTGTGGGTAGGTGCTTAAAGCTGTGTAATACAGAAGGCATATGCTTAAAAGGAGCCAAGGTGGGCACATTTGCATGGTCCTCAGAATGCAGTGCAATAATTGTATTTCTTGAAATTCTGAGCAGGAAACAAGCTTTTTTAACTTGTTTTCAAATGTGAACACAAACTTACTATTTATTTACTGTATATATATATATATATATTTATATATATATATATATATACTAGTGACTTTTCAGTCAAAAATGGCGGGGCAATAAAATTTGAAGCCATGGGAATGCTGTTTGAGACATAATTGAAACAGTTTTGTACTGTGAGGACCTTCGGCACTCATTGTGAGGCTTTCCTGTCGAGTTCTTTTGGTCCTCTGAGAGAGATATATATTTCTATGTATATGTAGTTAAGTAATAATTAATGATTTATTCAATAAATGAATATACTTTTATTATTTATCATTGATATACGCATGGAGCAATAGGCTGAAGAGCTAACAATCTGTTTGTATTTTCCGTCTGCATAGAATATACATTGTGAGTGTTGGTGCCTTGCTTATAAAGTGTAATGAATGTTTGAACTGTGCATTCTAAATAGGCTGCGTGCGCGAGGTAAAGCCGTTGGTTTATTGTGTAAAGCGTCATTGTATAGCCGTAATGTTATTAATGTGGTACGCGTCTCATGTGGATTTTTACATCTTTTGTAATAGTGTATCTTGTAGGTCGTAGTGTGATGTGTAAAGTGCTATGCGTTTGGCAGTGTTTTGCACGGTTCACGGTCGGGTAGCCTCGTTTTCATTTTTTCGTCTGCCATTTTTTCCCTCGCTTAGGCGATTTTCGAGTGGCGAAAATCATCTAAATCGAGTTAAATTCACATTCCACCTCACTCACAGACGTCCTGGCTGTTGCCCCATGCTGTCTGTGAAGTTTTTTTAATTTTTCAAGGTGTATTTTGTGTGTTTTTTTGGTTTGCGCGTCTTGGCCGGTAAGTTCGTATTTTTCCGGTCGTCATGTGCTTGCGTGTTTGTAGGCTAAGTCCAGCGTGTTTGATCGGCTAAGTGCTGTGAGTTTTGTTTGGTGGTGCGTGGCGCCGTAGGAGTAAATAAGGTTTGTGTGTGGGAGTTTTGTGGGGTGGTTTGAGGCGCCGTAGGAGTAAATAGCTGGGAGTTAAGGTTTGTGTGGGAGTTTTGTATGGTGTTTTGAGTGCTGCGAGTTAAGGATTATGCAGGGTTGTGTTGTTACAAAGTCATGCACCGTAAAGCCTCCACCTTCCGCAAATGCGGCCCCTCGCTTTGTGAGGGACGCAGTTCTTGGGAGCTCGCAAAGTGTGACGACGATTTGTAGTTTGACAACTATTATATGTGATATATGTAAAATGTTATAGGTTTGCATATATATTATGCCTAGTTATTACATTATCATTATCCAAGTAATTACATTATCATTATTGTACGCATGAAATGTATGTCAATTCATCTATGCATCTTTACTTTAATGCCAGCATGTTGTGAAAAAGGCAATAATATCAAAAATACAATCCTTTTTAGTACTAATGGTTATTTAACTAAACATAAAACTTTTTTGCTATGAGTGTGAAGTCAGATTTGTACTATGATAAATATATGTTGTATTAGATATCACATTATTATTTGTCAGACCCTTGGTATTTAATCTTAGAACGTATCTACAAAGCAGATAAACATAATCCAATCCAGGTCAATAGAAGCCACATGTAGTTCAAACATCGGGGATATAGTTGAGTTGTCGATGCTGCTGTATAATCACATAAAAGCAAATATAAACCATGAGTTTAATAAGCCTCAGAAATACATGCGTTTCTGTTGTCTCTGCAGGAAGCCAGCATCTATCCCATTCACATTTCAGCAATGAGTGTTGAATCTGTTGTCTCTTTGTCAATATGTGTTTTATATGTACCGCCAACATTTGTTCAAAAATACAAATAAGCTGACATTTTCATCCAAATCAACACTTTTATTGTATTGTATTTGTATTTGATTTTAAGGCAAAAATACATATAATATATGTTTTCAAATATTCATAAAATAATCACATGAATAACACATGTTAAATTAATATGTATACAAAACCATGCCATACTTATAAAGGCATAACTGAATCATCATAAACCTTCCAGCAAACAATAGTCATAATTAAGATTGATAAAGTGAGTAAACATTTGAGATGTACGTAAAAACATTTAGTACAGGTGGACCCAGGGTTCAGGACGAGATACATTCCTGAGAACGTTAAATTGGATTTGTATGTAAGTCAGATCCCTGAATAATAATAATAATAATAATAATAATAATAATAATAACAACAACAATGCTATAATGGCTCATATGTGGTAGTAATAATAATACAGTGTAATAATACAGTGTAACTATTGTGCTTTTTCTTTTAATTCAAACAAACAGAACATAGAAAAAACGCATACAAAAAGCCTTTGGAGCCCAATCTTAAGTAGGGGTCGTTAGTAAGTCAGGTCATCTGTAACCCGGGGACTGCTTATAATTGAAGGAGTTTTCTGAATATCTTGTTTACGTATAGGTGGGTCAAGTGTTGGCTAAGTTATTTAGATTTGCTTGTCTGTGCCTAAATAACTGTTTGAGCTTGTGCTCTCAGGAACTGAAGCATAATCTAAAGGTTCTCCTATCATTTCATTCTATTTCATTTACTTTTGGCCTATATATACCTTTTACGGTTGTAGCTCCATTTATTCCATGCATATATATGAATATGTACATATTCATTGCATCTGTTAGTGAGTCATTAGGTATGATTATTACTTCATAAAAACATTCTACATTCTGTTGTGATGTCATCATCCATATGACACATCCTCCTTTGTGACATCATCAGGTTCCCACAGTAACAGGCGTAAACAATGAGAATAGTATTTCACTATCACGGACCATAAATGATTGAATGTTCACAGTTTCCTGGTAGAATTTTGTAGGTATGCTCTGTCCATCTTTCCAGCGAACAAACCCTGGCAGATTTAATATAAACACGGACTACTGTAAGTACTTCTGTATGTTACCCAGCTTAGTTCAGTTACTAATAAGTGTAAAGTTAACTATGATTATGTTACTAGTGGATTGAGATTTATTATTATTATTATTATTATTATTAAGTGTGGGTCAGATCTGAGTTTTCTATACATCATCTCTCTGCTGTATTGTTATGATATGATTCTCTCATTTCAGGTAGTAACCAGTATGGGTCCATTTCTGGTCACACATCAATGACCTCAGGAAGTCTTCTGGATGATCATCACTGGCACTCGGTCATAATTGAGCGTCATGGAAGGAACATAAACTTCACTCTTGATAGACATGTCCAGCATTTCAAAACAAATGGAGACTTTGATTACTTGGACTTGGACTTTGAGGTACTGTGAAAGGGTCATCAATCTCAAATTTAAAAAAAAATTGGTGTGTTTATTTATTATTAAGAGGCCTATTTGTCTTCAAAGCGTTCTATTTTTCACATGTATTATTTTCTAGTCATAAGTGTATTTCTTTAGTTTGCTTATCACACAGTACCATCATAAATTGTATTTTAAAGAGCAGTGCACTTAATTGAACTATGAAAGTACACATCAATATAATAACCATGAAATGTGCTGTTCCTCTTTACAGCTGACCTTCGGAGGCATGCCTTTCTCTGGGAAGCCAAGCTCAAGTAGTCGGAAAAACTTCAAGGGCTGTATGGAGAGCATTAACTACAATGGAAACAACATTACAGATCTTGCACGGAGAAAGAAGATGGATCCATACAATGTGGTGAGATATTTGTTTACCCACTTTGAGTGAACATGGCCATAAGCTATCACAATACACACTTCAGTTGTTTTGGATATATTAATTATATGGCTTTCATTGAATGCAGCAACAATATGCCTGCAAAGAAGCATTAAGGAACAGCTATTGAATCAGAAGTGTATGCTCTAATACATAAACCCTAGTTGATGTTTTCAATAAATATGACAGCGTAAGGCTCTAGAATAAATGGGAAAATAAATATACAGCTTATAATTTGTTTATATTTCCAGGTATAAAACAAATACATTAAAGGGCAAGTTCCATCTAAATTGAAATGGATACCGAGGTTATTGACACTGTAATACTTTTTCTTTGCTTGCAATTTTTTTCCCTTTTTTATTGTATTTTCGAAATAGAACAACCATACATTAAAAAAATATAACATTTACGTTCAATCTGTATTACAGTCATAGGTAAACAATGATACATCTAATAATTGCTCCAATCATACATCACACATACACATATATAAACTTGTGTGGAGCAGAAGACAGTTCTAATCATAATTACAACACTGGATTTACAAATTCATCCCATGTGGCCAATTTTGTTTCTTTGTTATGGCTAAATCTAGCTTTTAAAAGTATTTTTCTATCTGTCTAGTCCCATTTGTTACTTTATTTGCTTCATTTGAAGAAGGTAGGCTTTTTTTGTTTCCATTGAGTTGTTATTTACCATTTTGCTACTGCCATGATTTGTATAATGAAAGATTTAGCTGGGTAATATTCTAACTATATACTTTCTGGTAGCCCATATTCCGTAAAGACATAAAAAATAATTTATAATTTCCATTATTATTTATGTCACCTAAATTTGTTATGCCCCAACTTTCCCAGTTCCAAATCTAAGTTGACTAAACTTTTTTATTTAACAGATCTAGTGGTGTGGCAGGAGAAGGAAAATATTTCCATTTATCAATACATTTATGCCAGTTTTAATTGTTGGAATTGTATCTTTTACCACCTCTTTATCTTTTTCAATTTGATTCCATCTGGTTTCTTTCAGAGAAGATCATTTATTTATTTGAGACAACATAGCAGTATCATAAAAATCACTTATACAAGGGGAAGTAAGGCCACCTCTAGAAAAGTGGCTTCTAATTATACTTTGTTTAATTTGTGATTTCTTCCCTTTGTATATACACTTGTCTATAACTGCTTGCAATTTCTTCAAAATATATTTAGGAACTTCTATTGGTATAAATCTAAATAAATAATGAATCCTTGGTAAAACCGACATGTTAACAGCCGCTATTCTTCCTGACCAGGACTATATGGCAGTTTCCCTTTTGCATAATATTGTCTGTTAGTGATATTATGGTTTCCTATAGTTTGTCCCAACTACATTTTCTAAATTATGAAATTATTATCCTAAATGAGTAATATTTTTGAAATTCCAGTCATATTGAAAGTGTTTTCTTAAAGTTAATAGTTCTTAATTATTTAAATTTAACCTCGAAAATTTTGCTAACATAAAAATTGTTTTATGTAATTATTTAAGTGAGACTACTGGGTTTGTCACAGTTACCACTATGTCATCATAACATGATCTTGTGGGAATAATTCCCAATTTCTATAGCCTCTAATTTCTCTTAAATCGCACCCCAGTTATAGACACTGATGGCTGTACATAAACAGCTTTTAATGCATGAGAGCCAAATCTTCCAAAAACACTTTTTTGTAATGCCATATCCATGTATTCCCAAGTAATCCTGTCAAATGCTTTCCTTGCATCCAGAGAAAGCATCGTACAAGGATTTTACTTTAAGTTAGAATATGCTATTAAATCGATTAATCTTCTTGTATCGTCTGGCCCTTGCCTATTGCTCATAAATCCTGTCGGTTCTGACATTATTCATTTTGATAACACTGAATTTAGTATCAAGGCAAGAATTTTAGCATCAATTTTAATATCAATATTTAACAGGGAAATGGGACGGTAACTTTTACATTCCTTAATATATTATTTTGGAAGTGTGATATTAACAGCTTCCAAAATTTCTGTTGGAGATTTCCTTTATCTTTAATTTCATTATAGACTTTAACCAACTGTTTTACTAAGATCTTTTTCTCCATCTACACATCCTCACTTGGAACCCTAATAAAATCTATCGGATTTCAGTGTCATCTGTATGCAGATTACACTCAGATCTACCTCTCGGCACCTGATCTATCCCCCTCTCTTCTAACACATGTTTCCAACTGCCTCTCAAGTAAATCCTTCTGGATGTCCACCAACACCTCAAACTCAACATGTCAAGACCGAACTCCTAATCTTCTCACCCTCTACTTCAGCTTCAATCCCTCACATCTCTCTCACTGTCGACAATGCAATCATCACGCCTACCTCCCAAACGCATTGTCTATTAGACCCTGCCCTCTTCTTCATTCTTCACATACAGTCACTAACAAAATCCTGCCTGTTTCATCTAAAAAAACATCTTTAAAATATGTCATTACCTCACACAAGACACAACTAAGATTCTAATACACTGTCTTATCATATCTCGTCTTGACAAGTGCAACTCGCTCCTTGCTGGCCTCCCCATCACCTGCTTGTCACCACTTCAATCCATAATGACCACCTTCGCTAGACTCATCTACCGTACTCAACGTTCAGCGCCTGCAGCTTCTCTCTGTCAATCGCTCCACTGGCTTCCTGTTACCTTCAGAATAAAATGTAAAATCATGACCCTAACAGCAACAGTGCACCCCCTTATATCTCTGCTCTCATCTGCAAATACTCTCCCACTTGTCCTCTTCGTTCTGCTAACAACCTTCTTCTTTCCACCTCTCTTACCACCTCCTCTCATGCCGCATCTATTCTCTGGAACTCCTTGCCTCACTACACTAGACTATCTCCCTGCCTCAAAACCTTCAAATCCTCACTGAAAATGCATCTGTTTGAAGAATACTATCACCTTTCATCTTAACTTACACAACTTATCCTTCACTCTCCTGTATCTCACTCAAACCCTTTAGGTTGTAAGTTTGCGAGTTTTCAACCTTGCAAGATGAATTCTAAGCTCCATCCTTTGCAAAGTGTTAATACTGCTATTGTTTTTGCCTTGATTATAACCCATGTACAGCACTACGGAATATGTTGGCACATTACAAATAAATGATAATAATAACAATATAATAGTAATTTACAAATCCATCTGGTCCTGGAGCTGTGCTTATCATTAATTTTGAGATAGCAATTTCTATCTCTCTACTCTTAATCTCTTGACATTTTCTCCTTTGATTTCTTCAATTATTTTTTTAGGGTCTTTTTTCTGTATTTGATAAAACTTTTCCTACTTCAATGCCTAGTTGACATTGCCTCTGTTGTAACTTACATATGGATTTGTCCTGTGCTTGAACAATTTTCTTTACTTGTAATTGAATTAATTGGTTCCATGGTGGTCCAGTGGTTAGGATTTAGTGCTTTTACCTCTGTGACTTGGATTCAATTCCAGTCAGGGGACCAAGAGATCACACCACCCTGAAGCCATTCAGGGTTGGGCCTGGTCAGTACTCTCTTTTGGATCGCTACCTTGTCGTGGTGAATGGGCTTGTATACTTCAATGAAGCTGTGAGCTATACCATGCCATCACAGATTGTTACAATGTATTAAAATGTATTAACTGCCTGTAATTGGCCAAAACTAATTATGAATTTTACACTAATTTTTCCAGAGAAATCAAGGGGTGTTAACTCACAAAAGCAACTGCTGGCAAACACAAGAGATTTAGCAAACATCAGGGTGCGTTTGTTAATGTTTATTTGGGTTTTCTTTTTCATGCAAAGAATATTTTCATACACTTCCTTCATTAACTTCTATCAAATGCATTCATAATCCAGGAATCAGAAATATAACTTTAAATAAGATATCTTTAAAATCTGATGTGACACTAACAGCTGAGGCCTGGAGTTTCAACATCCCTGCTCAAAAACATCATTGGTGATAGGTAGATATAGTTTTTTGCACACTATATCTATCTATATTGATGAAAAATTAAAATGGAAATACAAAAAATATTATTATTATTATTATTAACTTTTACTTGTAATGCGCCAACATATTCCATAGCTAATACACTACAGGGGATAAGAAAAAGGAAAAAATAAAATATTCACAAACTGCATAAAATGGTGGGCCCTGTTTTGAGCTTAAAATCTTCGCAGAAAGTGCTTTTTTCCAAAGCACCCTACAAGACTGGAAACTCGCTACTTACAATCTAAAGGGAATGGAAGAGGCAGAGACCTGAGAAAGAAAAGATAAGGAATAGCAGGGGTCAGGAAGGATGTGGAAGTTTGCTTAGGTAGGAAGGTGTGCAAGTTAGAAAGGTTTTTCATTTAGTTGAAGGTGGAAGAGGTCTGATAGAAGTCACTAGGGGTGAAAAGCACTAGTATGTAATACTATGTCTGCCCCTGGAGGTGAGATAATATTATCTACAAATAGGAAAGTCAGGTGATTTCCATGCCTCATAAATCTTTTCAAGAAAATGTTCCCCTTTCTAGCAAATTGACATTTTTGCAGTATGATCATAGACATACATGTTACTGCATATAGACATTACTGTGCTTATATACACATTACTCAGTAGCAATAGCAACTTAAGGTAGCCTCCTGTCCCCTTAAAATGTGCTACCCTTGGTTAATGCCTTGTTGGCCTAGCCAGAAATACACCACTGATTGAACCAAAGAGACATATATTTTAATGACACATATAAACCAATCAACCCATTCATCCTTACCATTCTAACTCGTGAATAACTCTGGACTTAATTAATCCTCAAGATATCTTTATGTGTATCCATACTCTTTTTTAATTCTCTGTCATGTGTTTAAAATGGCATGTTTAAATATTGCATAATTTTGTTTTTGCTTAACAATAAACCATCATTAAAACAACAGAAACAATTACAGTAGGAAGTATTTGTTCTTTTCCTATATTGCTCTGATAAATGGAAAAAAAGTTGTGAGGAAACCTAATTAAATGATTATTAATCCAATAAATTGTGTTTGCTTTTCTAGTTGTTCATTCAAAAGTATATTGTGATATTTCAATGCATTTTTGAAGTGCCAATACTAACCATGGCTTCATTTTTAGCTTCTTTTTCTGTGCAAATGTAAAGGACAACTTGATGATAAAACAGACACAACTTGTTAGATGAATATGCTGTCCCTCCTCTCTGAGTTACAAGGTTAGAGGGCACTTGTGCTGCTCAGTCACATAATGAGGTATCTAGCACTAATCCAGCTCGCAAGGTCAAGTGATGCTTAGCATTATCACAAAATACAATCTTATATGTATACCACTGCTGTTCAAAATATTCAGACAGAGCTCATTTTTAAAAATGCATTTCTTGCATATTTTAGCATCTAGAAATATTCTGTGCTATAATCCTTGAGATTAAATCAGTATGATTTTGAAATGCTAATCATATATATTTAGGGACATGACAAAGCAGGTTATCAGTGGGAATTTACTGCAATAACACAAGCTAACCTGAGGCCTCATTCAATTGCGATTTGGCCTCATTCAAGGTCTCATTCAATTGCGAAGTGCTCCTAATTTACTAAACCCTCATCCTTCTTTTTATTAACCAAGATGATGAATATCAGTATCACGTGTTTCAACCCTGAGTTAGCAGTATATTGTATTTAAATAAAATAATATAACCAATATTAATCCATTAATATACAACATAAGCTGCTAAATGTTATATATAGCAAACTATATTGTATAAAAATAAGTGAATATTAGTTTTATTATTTTACTTAAATACAAAATGTACTGGGCTACAGTGGGTTGAAAGTAATGTGAAGCTTCTGCACTATAGGGCTTCATAGTAATGTGAACCATCTGGTATTAGCTATTGAGAGCCAATCATAGAAGAGATTGCAATGTTAGATTCTCAAGAGCCAATCACAGAAGGTCCACATTACTATGAAGCCTGTTCTGATAGGCTGTCATTTCAACCAGTCAGAATGGGGAGAAATAAAGCCCTCTGACTGGTTAAAAGTTAAACAAACGAAATGCACATATTTCAGGTAATGCTTTCTCATTGGCTAGACTTTTAACCAGTCAGAAATGGGGCCAGAACAATTTAAATACTGGATTCTTACTGGCTGAAATATGATGGACAAGTAAGTAGAATATCACCCCACACACAGCCTAAAATTTGTTATTGTGTGGAGTCTTTATTTATTATTTTCATTTTATTATTTTAATCATAATGGTTTTATTTTTCTGTAATTCATCAATTTTGTTTGTCTTTTTTATTTTTATGTAATTATTTTTATTTTATTATTCAATTTATTTAATTTGGTGGGTTTTGTTAGGAATATGGGGGTCTTGGTGGACCACCATGAGGGGATTGCATCAGGGCAAACCATAAAGACCCCTATGGTAGTAGTTAGGGTGCCATGAACTCTTGAATGTCTTTGTATACTTCCATGGGATGTGGAATATTGGTAAATTGGTTTATAGCCAAAGAAACAACTTATGTTTTTCATGTCCATTACATGAATGTGCTGTTTATATTTTATAATTACTAGCAAGGCAAAAAATCAAATACTTTTTATTATTACTTTTTCAGGCCAATCTAAGCTTTACCTGTGTGGAATCACATTCAGTGCCCGTCTTTTTCAATGCTACCAGTTACTTGGAAGTTCATGGTCGTCCTGCTGAAGACTTATTGTCAGTTCATTTTCAATTTCGCACTTGGAATCCTAGTGGGCTTCTTCTCTTCAACCACTTTGCTGAGGACCAAGGCAACGTAGAGATTGATTTGATAGACGGCAAAGTCAGTGTCCACATCAACATCACCAAATCCAAGAAGAGTCGCATTGACATCTCTTCAGGTAGGCTGTACTGTTTCGATCATTTCTACTTCAATTTATTTACATTAGTAATAGTCTATTAAATAATTTAGCACACCCTTATAAAGCTGGAGCTAAATGTAAGCAATACTGTGTGCCAATTGCAAAAAAATATTTGTTCCCTATTTAAATATAACTCATCACAAGGAGCCCCTAAACTGCATTATGACACTGGTTACATTTATGCTCATATTCTGTGTCTGTATGTTTTGTGCATAATCACTGTTTTATAATAACATTTTTGTCTGTCTTTCACCAATTGTAGCATTACATTTTTGGAAATAAGTTGTGTTTTTTAAACCAGCAAGTACAACGTGTGTAGTCTGTGCATTGCCTTGGGGTTTCATTCACAGATAGAGAGTTGTAAGAGCAAGTCTGGAGGTGTTGTAACTCTGCATGAGGATTTCGTCTGTGGATAGTTGCTCTGATGTGATTTAAGTTGACTATAGCTGTATTCCATTTGCTATGGTGCTAATTTTCTTGAGGGCTCACAATACTGTAAGTGTGCAGACGGTATCGAATTTAATGTAAGTTATTGGCAGTACTTTACCTGAGCCATATTGATAGGAATGTAATAATGCAAATATATGTTTATGGCATATAACAAATGTTAACCAGTTCTGTCTATGTTGGATCGTTAACCAGTTCTGTCTATCTGAAAAGATCAGGCTCCTTTAATACTCATCATCATGTTATGTATATATTACAGGCATGCTTGAATAAACGTATTGTTTTTCTTGCCCATCACAACAGCTAAAAGTCTGTTCTACGTAAACATGACACTTTTTTTATATACTTTGTCAAGGAATTTCTCCTTCAAGTTAAAACCTTCTGTTTCTTTTCTTTTCTTATCAAATTACAATATTACTCCTGAGAAAATGATAATCTTGCATTACAAATATCACAAAATGAATGCTGATTTGCAGTGATTTAGGCACATAAATAAAATGGAATAGCTTAGCAGCAGGGGATTAATTGTTCTCACTTTATTTCCTTGATCAATGTAAATATATGCTTCAGGCAACCTCAGGGGTTCCTTATTTTTTATACCATGAATAAAAAAAACTGTTAGGCAACATATAAGGAAGTGATAGATAATATTGCCTATTGAATACACTGATGCAATTCTGCTTTAAGAGCAACCTGTTTGCATCTCAACTTATTAAAATGCGATTACAAAAATGGTAAGAACATGGGGGAATTTAATAAGCACCTCAAGTGCATCTAACGTTATCTCCTGATTTACTATGTACTGTTTCCAATAAAGAAAAACATCCCTTCTCATGTTCTCAGATTTTCGCACCTAATTTTAGGTGAGAAATTACTTATTAAATTCACCCCAATGTCTAAAGGCAAATCAAATGTAGTATGGTATTGCGAAGTAACCATGATTCATGATAGCCCTGCCTAGTGACTTAGACATGTTTATTTTGAATAAAACATGAGCGTCTTAGAGGAAAGCTGAACTAGAGTTCATACTATCCTGTATTTTATTCAAGTAGGATCTCAAGGCAGACCTGACTCTTGCAGGAGCCCCCAAACCTTGCCACAGAGCTGCTGGAGATATGTATGTATCCATCAGCAGTTTGATTTCTTGTTGGCATACTCGTGAATGGTATGGTATCCATAGGTAGCATAGAACAGAGACATCCTAACTGAGGGCCTCATTCAATTGGGATTTGGCCAGTTGAATAGGGCTCTATATAAGCACAGAGCATATATTTTTTAACAAAAGTTTTTAGTTAGTGAATTTCTATCCAAAAGCAAGGTCTCCACTAACTAAAAACTTCTGTAAAAAATATATGCTCTGTGCTTATTTAGAGCCATATTCACTTGGCCAAATCGCATTTGAATAAGGCCCTGTGTCAATGGAGAAACAATTCCAGAACAGTTTGGTCACCCAGTTGTCCTGTGGATGGTATGCTGATGAGTATATAAGGTGGCTCTTCATCTTGAGCACCAAGGTCTTCCAGAATTTGGACACAAACTGGACCCCACAATTAGACAATATCTCCACTGGGAAACTATGAAGTTGGTACATTTCCTGAAGAAATGGCTCAACTAGATCAGGACAGAATGTAGCTTTGGCATTTGGTTTTAGGAGAGTTTAGTGTCCCTTTTATAAAGTGACAGAATTAACATATGCTTGTAATCTATGTGAATCTTCTCTATCCTAATTCAGAAAATGAATAGCACAATGTAAACAACTACTTTTTGACTCACTTTCGGAATTATTTAAAACAGTCCTTATCTACACCATGTTATTGGTGATCATTTTGATTATTATAGGTGACTCTAGAAATGGGAAAAACATTTCTGCAGATTATCTGTGAATTACGGTCATTTTTTAGGTCATGATAAATCACAGGAAATAAGGTGGCCAAAATTTGGATAGTTTTGACTGTCCCATGGATATTTCAGAGCTCATTATACAGGCAAATCTGATTTATGAAACCATCTGGCACATTTGCAGGGCAACATTAATTTGTTGTGACTTTTCCAAGTACAGATAAATATACCGTTCCATTTGGTGTGACCAAAAACAGTTCAATTAGTTACTACAATATGTTTCTTACACTGGAAAGCTGTGTGGAAAAGGTTTATGAATTTCTTAGTAAAGATTAGGAGGCCATTGGACCATATTAGAACTTCAATGGATGGGTTTTGGACCTCAATAAGTGTGTTAGGAGTAGACTGGAGCTTGAAGTGTTGTTGCACGGGCACCATTTTAAGCTCCTGGTGTTCCATGAGTACAACACTGATTTAGCCCCGCTAGGTTTCTATGATTGAAACAGAAATTGGACTAGACAGATAGATGTCAGATTCTTGAAAAATTCTAACTTTACAGAATGAAGCCTGCATAGGTACTGTGAAATGTATAGTGAGCCTAGCGGAAGTTTTACCGACATATGCCTAGATCATATTTATATTGATAATTTCCACTAAAGCCTACTGAGCGCTTTTGGAAACAATTTTGAATACAATGTGGTCTATCCCACATATATATGATGTAAATCCAACAATTGTTGCTGAAATTTTAGTTTTAGGAAGTTTTTATGTAAGCAAAACTGTTGATAAATGTATATACTGCAATTGCCTTAACTGGATATTTTACTTGTGTGTGAAAAATATTTGTTGAATATTTTTTTGTTGGCATGAATTATATTCAAATGAAATAGAAAGTTTCAGTTCCATTGAGATCTGCCTCTTGGGTTCAATAAAGTTTGAATTAAAAGCAGAAAGGTGCTTTTTGCGGTTATATTTCCTCAGATGTCACAATTTTATAGGCCTTTAGCTCTTTTTTTATGAAATTTTCTGATAACGTGGAATTTTAAACTGAATTCTTGCCTTGAGCTTATTTTTTTCCTTTAGTTAAAAATCTTGCAGCTCAAGGCCCTGTGTCTCTCAGTATGTCCTGTCACCTCCAAGCGCATTAGATATCTGAGATATGAATATCTTTTTGCCACATAAATCTAGATCAAATAAATCTACCTGCTGTTACAAGGCAGCTTTAAGCCCTTGGGAATCTTTTGTGAGTCTCATATTGTCTCAAGCAAATCAGTTTACTTATATATCACACCGCAGGTGAAGGTTAAGTCATATGGGAAAATAAGTGAATATTTAATAAGACTATTAAAATACCTTTATTTCAGAACTAGAGCAGTAAGCTTTATTGTTTTTTCCTTTTACTCTTTCAGATTTCTTATATATATAAGAAGATATAATTGGCATCTCCAATAATTTATCAGTTGTGTACACATAGTGACTTTTTCTTGCTGCTTCTGAACATTCAGGATTATGTTTATCAATAGGAGTTAAAAATGGCACTAATAACTCAACTTTCTATGTTATTCTATTGAGCCTTTTACTAAAATGTTATATATATATATATATATATATATATATATATATATATATATACATATATATATACACATACATACATATATATATCACATATATAGTTGTAAGCATGCGAGTTGTTGCTAACGCTTGCGGGCTCGCGAGGGCCGCGGCTCGCGCGAAGCGAGGGCACTGGTCGAGGGCCTCAGTTGCTGGCATATATATATATTGAGCCTTTTACTAAACTTTAATATATAGGCATTGAATAAGAACTTGATAAGAGGTGTCTTTAATGCCACTGTTTATTTTGATTGGGGTAGATTTATCAAACAGGTTTAAAATTTTGGATAAAACATACATTTAACATTACTTTTTCAATCCCACGTATCCCTACTTTGCTAAACAAGACCCCTTGTAATAAATATACCTCACCAGCATAAATCGCCTTAATAATGATAAAATATATAGACTCAGAATACTGCTCTTTGGGCCTCATTCAATTGAAAAGTTGTAGAAGAGCCCGTAATGTAGGCTGTAAACTTATTTGCTATTCAATTGGAGTCTTTTTGTGAGCCGCAAACGATCTATGGGTTACGGGCTGAAAATCCATGTGGTTGTTACAACCGGAACTTACGCCCCATCTAAGCCTTTGATCTTTCACATCCGCAAGAGTTACGATCGCTAAAATCGCAAATCGCTATTTAATTGTTACAATTACCTCAAATGTTTTCACACCTGTAAACTTCAAATGTGGAAGGAAATCCTACGAGTGCTAGAGAGGACCCGGAAAAGTGGTTAAATAAAATGTCCGTAGCACTGTAAATGCAAATAAAAAATCAATACTGCACTGTAAATAATGGGGAAAGCGATGAAAGACATTAGAAGTAATTGCACAACAGTCTCAAGCTCGGAAATCGGCAATCAAATATCATTGATTTTTATGTTTCATTTTGGGGTTATATCGAGCTTGGGAATCAATGAGTTAATAAATATCAGGCCAACCAAATAGACTAACAGTATTGGCATTCATTTTTATTATTTTGTATTTTGCGGGTTTGCGAGTCTGATCGCATATCAAACCTCTAAACGCTAATTGATTGACATGTAACCTCCATCTTATACTGCCGTAATGATGGCGGTCTCATTTTTATTGGCTGTTTCTAAATAGCTTGCTTAATTGATCATGTTCACTCTCTGAAATGCTACAAACGATTGCATGGTTTGCGGTTTCGGCTTTCGCAACGTAACTTGCGGGCTTGTTCAGTTGAATCGCTGCGTAATTGTAGCAGAGTTCAAGCCTGCAGCAAACCTGCAGAAATGCGGCCTGTATAACGTGAGTTGCAGCCTTGTAATTGAATGAGGCTCCTTGTCTTTTAAACCAAGCACACAATTCAGATTTTAATGGCTTCAATATGTTTTTATTGTGTATATATATATATATATACACTGCTCAAAAAAAATAAAGGGAACACTTAAACAACACAATGTAAGTCAATCACACTTCTGTAAAATTAAACTGTCCACTTAGGAAGCAACACTGAGTGACAATCAATTTCACATGCTGTTGTGCAAATGGGATAGACAACAGGTGGAAATTATGGGCAATTAGCAAGACACCCCCAATAAAGGAGTGATTTTGCAGGTGGTGACCACAGACCACTTCTCAGTTCCTATGCTTTCTGGCTGATGTTTTGGTCACTTTTTAATGCTGGTGGTGCTTTCACTCTAGTGGTAGCATGAGACAGAGTCTACAACCCACACAAGTGGCTCAGGTAGTGCAGCTCATCCAGGATAGCACATCAATGCGAGCTGTGGCAAGAAGGTTTGCTGTGTCTGTCAGCGTAGTGTCCAGAGCATGGAGGCGCTACCAGGAGACAGGCCAGTACATCAGGAGAAGTGGAGGAGGCCGTATGAGGGCAACAACCCAGCATCTGGACCGCTACCTCCGCCTTTGTGCAAGGAGGAACAGGAAGAGCACTGCCAGAGCCCTGCAAAATGACCTCCAGCAGGTCACAAATGTGCATGTGTCTGCTCAAACGGTCAGAAACAGACTCCATGAGGGTGGTATGAGGGCCCGACATCCACCGGTGTGGGTTGTGCTTACAGCCCAACACCGTGCAGTATGTTTAGCATTTGCCAGAGAACACCAAGATTGGCAAATTTGCCACTGGCGCCCTGTGCTCTTCACAGATGAAAGCAGGTTCACACTAAGCACATGTGACAGACGTGACAGGGTCTGGAGACGCTGTGGAGAACGTTCTGCTGCCTGCAACATCATCCAGCATGACCGGTCGGTTTGGCAGTGGATCAGTAATGGTGTGGGGTGGCATTTCTTTGGGGGGCCACACAGCCCTCCATGTGCTCGCCAGAGGTAGCCTGACTGCCAATAGGTACCGAGATGAGATCCTCAGACCCCTTGTGAGACCATATGCTAGTGTGGTTGGCCCTGGGTTCCTCCTAATGCAAGACAATGCTAGACCTCATGTGGCTGGAGTGTATCAGCAGTTCCTGCAAGACAAAGGCATTGATGCTATGGACTGCACCGCCCGTTCCCCAGACTTGAATCCAATTGAGCACATCCACCAACGTCACGTTGCACCACAGACTGTCCAGGAGTTGGCAGATGCTTTAGTCCAGGTCTTGGAGGAGATCCCTCAGGAGACCATCCGCCACCACATCAGGAGCATGCCCAGGCGTTGTAGGGAGGTCATACAGGCACGTGGAGGCCACACACACTACTGAGCCTCATGTTGACTTGTTTTAAGGACATTACATCAAAGTTGGATCAGCCTGTAGTGTGTTTTTCCACTTTCATAATGGGGGTGACTCCAAATCCAGACCTCCATGGGTTGAAAAATGTCATTTCCATTTTTTAATTTTTGTGTGATTTTGTTGTCAGCACATTCAACTATGTAAAGAACAAAGTATTTCATAAGAATATTTAATTCATTCAGATCTAGGATGTGTTATTTTAGTGTTCCCTTTATTTTTTGAGCAGTATATATATATATATATATATATATATATATATATATATATATATATATATACAGTAGATGTTTTTAAAAACATACTTTTGTGATGCATAGTAGGCAAGGTACAAATAGATTCTTGCTTCACCCACATTATTCAGAAATGGCAAGTCATGCTTGTATGGCACCCATACCTGACATTGCAGAAAAAAATATTACACCTACAAAAGTATATTTGTTGGGTTGCTAGACACCTCTACTGTATAACTCATAGTAAAAGGTGAGTGTTCTGCTCTTCTTAAATGGATACTTTTGTAGGTTGGCTGGACACCAACACCGTCTTTTTTCAAGAAGAATATATTTTAGATTAACAGAGTGGTCATTAACCATACTAGTTTGATAAATGACTTTAGCATGTTTGGTCCCACCCATGCAATTTATGCAAATCATTTATTTAATGAGTAGAGTGAGCTCCTCCTACCTTGCCATTTAAACTTTTTAAAGCAGTTAACTAATTTTCTTTAAAAATCTGTATGCTGATAACTTTCATTGTAAGTGTAGATTAGTTTGTGTTTCTATATTTACAGATTTTATAGCCCTTGCTAAATCTTTTTCCCTGCATCCAAAAATGTTGGATATCACAAGATAAAAAAAAAGGTAATAATTAGTGGAATAGACTTTAAATATATGTGTCTGAAGTTGGTGCATTTTCTCTGTACGTAGTACATGTAGAAGAAAGTCAGTAAGACAGCAATGGTCAAGGTTTCTGCATCTGCACACTATAACCGCTCATCAGTACAACCGATCTCTGCAGATCTCACAGAGCTCGCTGTCACTGATACAAGATATGGAGCAGACAAAGCAATGGGACGTTTTACTTTGTGTGATATATTTTTATGTCAGTGTCATTCATAGATAATAGTTCTTTGGCAACATAAGCTGTGATAAAGCTCCATTTATCTAAGGCAAGAATAGATATAAACCGCAGTGTATTTTGGACATCAATAACATATGAGATTTCATTTTTTTATTTGGTAAAATAGAAACACACAAATGTTTAAACCAGGAGTGGGCAAGGAGGGCCACATACATGCCAGGATTTCAAGATGTCCTTTATGTGCACAGGTGAGTCAATCATGATGACTGAAGAGATGATTGACTCACCTGTGCACAGCAGGTTATCATTAAATCCAGGCATGTATGTGGCCCTCCAGGACCGAACTTGCCTACCCTTGGTGTAAACTAGTATTTTTGTTTTTGATAATTTTGAAGCAGACTTTCTAATTCTGTATATTCATTATTTAAGTCATTTTGATTCCACCACCCGTGCCAAACAACTAAAATAATTAAATATTTGCTCTAGGATAGGAGTTTAACAATATGATATATTTTAGTTTACCTTTTTTGAGTTTTTCAATGTTAATTCTATTTATATTTGTGATCACTGTGCAGGGACATACACATTACCACCATGCAGGCACATACACAGAGACAGATTTACTCATGCATAAGAATCAACTACGCCAAGACTCCGTTCCCGGTTCTGGGCAAGCGATTGAATATGCAGTGGCTCCTGGAGCACTTTCTCTGAATCACTGCCATTGCCTCCTAGAGAGAGCATCAGCACTAACGGTTTTGTATCCTGAAATATGCACTGCTCTACACAACATATTCTCCTCCAGGCATCCCATTACCAGACACCTAAGCATACTACTGGCAATGATGGTGTTGTTGGATTATGAATTGCTATCACTGCTGACATGTCACAATGGATAACAACATACAACAACAAAGCACATGCAGAATAAATTGAATATGTAAATACATTGTGTCATGAACGATTTGGGGCCCTGATGGGACCCCTTGCAACCCACAAGTAACTGTGCTATTTGGAATGCTGGAACACTGGGTATTAATGTCAAGAACTATTACAACGGACCTGAAACTTGTTGTGAGGACTGACTTGATTTTTTTGTGTGTAGTATGGACCACAATAATTCATTTGGTGGTT
Source organism: Discoglossus pictus (assembly GCA_027410445.1). Lineage (NCBI taxonomy): Eukaryota > Metazoa > Chordata > Amphibia > Anura > Alytidae > Discoglossus > Discoglossus pictus. Next base: position 319,403,936 of record CM050166.1, on the reverse strand, counting down.
ACTAGATCATGTTATATGCATTGTAATAATGCATCTCTGATAGAAGTAGGCCCTAGGATGCTAGAATTATCTAAAAAATACTGCAGTCACTTATGTGACAAAGGATTAATATTCTAAAGAATCTTTATGGACCTGCAAATGGCCATGTGTGAAGGCTCTGGCTTTATTCATGAAAGGGGGAACTAGTTTTATGGCTCTGTAAGAGGAGAACAAAAAGGTGTAATTAGAAGAAAGCCAAACACCTCTATACATCTGGAAATCATGTGGGTGAGGGGGCATAGCAAGCTTTTTGCCTAGGAGGATGGGCTAGAATTGGGGGAAGGTCTGGTGTTTTGTGTAATTTTTCTGTGTTTAGATATATCTCTGTAACAATAAAGAAGTGGCCAGTCTCACTTTGGACACACTAATGAAAGGTTGTGTCAGAGTCTGCTTGTACTAATCCAAGGTACATGGTGTGTGATTCTTAGATCCTAAGAATAGTGGTCTGAGGTGCATGTCTCTGCAGTAATGATGCTGTCATCTGAAGTGTCTGCTGGTGTCGACATCTGAACAAAAAGTTTCGACCGTAGAGAGAGAGAGAGATTTGGGGTGAGCGTGGTCCCTCAAAGCAGGCGGTCGTGACAGCTGGTGGCAGCGGTGGGCGATCTCAAGCATTTTTACCAGCAGCAAGGATGGCTATTTACAAAGGCAGAGAGAAAGAGAGCCAGGTGACATAGGCAAAGGACTGCAGAGGAATAGCCCTTCTAAAGCAATGGATGGCGTTCCTAGGAATGTGGCAGTGCCATGAGCTGTAAGGCTGGCTGAAGAAACTGGTATGGAAAGAGATTGCCTTGGAGAAACAGTATCATGCCAGGATAGGGCCTGTTGGTGCCCTTGAAGAGGATCTCTATGATCAATTGGAGCTTGTAGATGGGCTCTGGGAGATCGTCTATGGTGATCCTGAATGTGGCATGTGGACTGTAAGGAGGAAAAATAACTTATTTCTTAAACGCTGTCATGGTCTGGGACTAGAACCATGGTCCCCGAAGGCTAATTTGCTGGAACCCCTGATTCAGCAAGAGCTGCAGCTGAAGGCTGAGTATGTTGAATTGCTGGATGAGGCATCTATGGAGGGGTTTTGGCCATCCAGTTAGGAGGAACCCTGTCAGGCGGACAGGGAGGAAGAGGATTGGTTACCAGAGGTCTGGGGAGAGGATATTGTGAACTCTGACCAGGACAATACCAATGTGGAGGTACAAATGGGCCAGGGACAGTTAATTTTTGATACAACTGGGACAGATGAGGAGGGTACCATACATTATGGGTATATCTCAAAACCAGTGGAGTCTGAGTCTCAGACAGGAATAGCAGGCCAGATGGAGGGCCTGGGAGAGTTCTGGAAAGAACCAGAGATGGATTGTGAACCTATTATGGGGTTCCCGTGGATAACTACAGTCCAAGAACCAGCCATTGGTACAGGGGCGAACACTGAGAACAACCTTGGGACTGTGTCAGACCAAGGGGGACAGCCAGACCCAAATGGCTGGGGCACAATTGCTAATAACAAGGCAGTTGAGAAGACAGAGAATGTCTGTAAAACTGATGGCCCAAGGGGATGTCTGGATGAGAGCTCTGAGGTCCTGCCAGGGAACTCAGTGACCAAAGATCCCAAGAGAGGTGAGTGCTGTGCCAAGGCGGTGGTTCCAGAGAGAGGGGGATGTGATGTGCTGATCCAGATACCACATAGATATTTGGAGTCTTTAGACCAGACCACAACATTGGGTGCCGGCTTCCAGATCCGTCCAGTAAATTCCCCCTTGGAATTACTATTTTTCTGGGCACCCCAGGAGAGTGTTTTACCCATGCAGTGGGGCAGAAGAGTGTATGGACCATGGTTATTGGGGGTTGGGCTGGCAATGACACCCTTGGACTGTATTGATTACCCCGGCACAGAGGACTGTTGGCAGAACCCAGGCCAAGCAAACAGTCTGGATAGGAGCAGCTTTGTTCACTGTGCCCTGGGAATGGACTTTGGGCCTAGCATGGAGCACCCGCTGATACAAAATGTCAGAGAGCTAGCCACAGACAAGGGGGCAGGGGAGGTTCTGATCATTGAGATCCTGCCAAACAGAGACACTGCAAATCATTTAAAGAGGGACCACATTCCTTATTATGTGCCCAATCCAGGCGAGATGGAATACAGCGCACCAACTGTGGTCCAAGGAGATGGAGAAATGGAGTCCCATGCCCAGACCATTGCTCCAGGTGAGAGGGGTTTGACTAACCTATAGGGACTTCCTAAACCTGTGGCTGCTACTCTATCACATGAAGAAGCTGCACGGTGACAGAGTTAATTTCTGCACCCCTGGTAAGAAGGAGAATGTGAGGATTTTCTAGCATGTCCTCTTGGGAACATGGGGTGGGTAAGTGAAGGGGCTAAGCCACTGGGGTGGCGTAGACCTTCCTAAAGGTCTCTTAGCATTAGTGATGCTAGCCATGAGGTGCCCCTGCAAGCAATTGTCTACAAAACTTGATTCCATGCTGAAGCAGGGGAAGAGCAATGTGGCGATGTGAAGATGAGCTGGCTTCACAAATTAACTGAGAGGGATAAACAGACTTGGGTTCATATAGAGGTTGTCCTCCAAGACCTAACCCAACCCCTCCAGCACCTTACCTAAACTTAACCCCTAGTTTTCCTACTTCCCATCCTATTCCTAACACTGTCAAACCCCCACTCTCCTTAACTGCGTACAGCCGTGGGGTTACTATCCTCTTAAGACAATTCTGTATTCGTTTTAATACAGCAATTCTCATTCAGTAGCAGAATGCTCCTTTTGGCAGAACACTGCCCTTTAAAGTGGAGTATTCAGAGTATTAGTTTGATGAGTGACTTGAGCAGGTGTAAGTTCAGGCCATGCATTATTTCCAAATGCTGAATTAAGGCAACATTGCCTTATTTAATTTATATACTCTTTATATACTGCTATCTTTAAAGGATGTTATGTATTGGTCATACAATAGGCTTTCATGTGTTTATTTAGTCAATAATCAGCAATAAAATCAATATTTGAAGAAAATAATGCAGCTTTCCCATTTTACATTTCATCTTTAATGTTTCAGAGTCTACCAGGAAAACTTCTCTCCACCCCCTATTTCCAGGAAATGTTTACTAGACCAGTCTAGGTTTGTCATTTGTAGGTAAGGGGCCAGATAATGAGTCCAATCTAGTCAGCTTCTTTGGCAGATGCTCTCCAACTACATGGATACCTGATAAGGGATAAACAGAAGCATATCTACTGAAGTCTGAAAACTAAAATTCAAATGTAAGCTTTTAAAGAAACACCAATATATTTTTCTTCAATAATGATTTAATTACTATACAGTCATGAAATAAATACATTAAACCATGTTTTATGACCACTATAGTGGCTCATTGAATATTTTCAGTGGCACATTAAAAATTAATGTTCTAAACATTACAAAAAGTTGTTGCAGACAGATAATGAGCACAAGTGTTCCTAGTGACTTATTGATAAGGAAATTACCCATGTTCTCATTTCTCAAGTGGCTGTGATAAATACTATAATCGCAGTAAATGCATGGCAACATTTTTTTTTAAATCTTTAAGTGCTTGTGAAGGATGTTTTCACAAAATAAAAGCATTGACAGATCTGTAAAACCGGAGCAAGACAGTATTTCTAGAGAAAATCTTATCTGTAGATGATTCTGTGTCATAGGGTTTTCACCTTAGACTGCTAGCTTACTTTCCTGTAGAATTCTATTGTCAGGTTTGCCATTTACAACAAACACGTACAGCATGCTTCTGCAAAATAAAATATATATATATATTATTTTTGTGGAGGTTGTTTTCAAAGGTGACAAGATTTTTAAACAAAGCAATGACATGAAATACTATGTATTTTTTCAATTATCTATAACACAATGGTTCTCAGCCTTTTTGGTCTGGGGACTGGCTGGTTACTTCCAATGATCCAATGCGTACAATGCTCATGGGGACCATGAGATCTAAATGATTTTTAACAGGTTGATACTACATGTGAGATACAACATTTCAGTCTAGTTCCACACTGATCTCTATGTCTTCCTATGGAATGACTGATTTTAACCATACAGTATTTTACTCATTATCAAAAGGTAGTTCCAGAGGGAGCTTAGTATAAATGTGTCTGTGGTAATTTGAGGGCCAAAGAAAAAAACTGATTTGTTTCGATCACATTGGTGGCTGTTCAGAAGTTGGGTTTTGTAGGAATTATAATTATCTTTTGTTTGTAGAGTGCAGCAGATTCAGATTCTGTAGATTTGTATCAAAACAGGTTGGTTATCCCAGTAGAGAAATCCAGAGAGGGTTAGCCCTATCTACATCTAGTGAGCTTCTTTGTGGTTCTGTGAAATAGATTTGTTAGACAACAGGATACATTTATATATTAGAGGAAGGTATTGCTTTTAGTAAAGGAAGAAACATCTACATAACAAAAGTGTACAAGTAAAATAAGCAAAAGGTTAAATATTATCAACTGGTAGAATGTTTTTAGATATACTATTCCACACACATTTACACAAATTGCTATTCAACTAACTATGCAAAATGTTCTCCAAAAAACTAGAAGATACTAAGACCACTGAAAACTTAGGAGTGCATGACTTCACTGACAAAAAGTAAATCAGCTTTTGTGCAAGCCCTAGTGCTGGTTGAGACAAGAGGTGAGGAGATAGCTTGGTTAATGGAGCTTTTCAGACAGATATGTGTGAGCAAATGAAAATAGTTAACTTTGAGGTTGTCACTGGTGAAGTTAAATAGGTAAGTGGTATGTTTTTCAGAGGGCATTTGGAAATGTGGAAACTAGGGATGAATATAATAAAAAGTGACTTATGGAGATTCAGATTGTGTGGGAGACATGTGAAAAGTCACATAGGAGGCACTAGAAGAGGTAATGATTGAGAATGAGAGGCATTAGTAATTGCCACTGTGGAGGGGAGGTTTGGAGGATGTTTGTATGCAAGACTTGAGATATAGAAAGGAACAATACCTTTTAGTAATGTATAGGTGGATACTGACATCCTGAGGACATAGTAAGCCAGTCTAGTGACCGGCAAAGTGGAGTAGTAGGTTTTAAGCATTGGGTAAGGTGGATGAGTCTAGAATTCATTGTGTGCAGAACACCTTCTTAGAAAATACCTTACTAAACCAACATACAAATTACAAGTATTGTCATTTTCAGAAAGCCCAAAAAAGAAAGGTGTGATTCCACAAAAAAAGAAAATAAAACAATTTTTTTGAAAACTGATTGATGGAATTATTATTTTTTTGAAAAGTTAATTATAGGAAGTATTGAAAAATAGGGAAAACGATCAAAAAATAGGTGTGAACTTCAAGACGTGGTGAAATGAGTTGGCTATTTTGTACTACTCATTTGTCCTCACAAAACCACATGGGTTCAAGAAACTAATGCCAAAAATGAATTCTAAATCTGCCAGTGGTTGTATTACTGTTACCTCACTATTATGTACCCTTCCCTGTGGAAGGATAAGATAAGTAGAGGATAATATAATAAAGAGTGTATGTGGGGAGTTATGACCCCTCCCCAATATGAAAATAAAGGTTTGGGGCCCTTTAGGCCTCTTCACCTCTGGTGCTTTGTGGAATACAAAAGAAACACCCTAAATATCTCTACTCAGGCCCACCCTAGACCATCAATCACCAACTAACTCTACCTATCGCCTCTTACCCCTACCAGCCATGTTGACTAGAGGAATCCCTTAACAAAGTCCATATATTGTCCAAAGTGGCCAATCAAACAAAAGAATAAAATCGTTTATGTCAGAGGGGATTAATTATCAAAGGAAATTAAAAAGTTAAGACATGATTTCATACATAATTCTTGTTGTTGTTCAGTCCTTCAGTTGTGTCCATCTCTCAGTGACCATATGGATCACAGGACCCAGGCACATGACTGTTTCTGGTTGTGTTTATCCATATGGTTTTCTTACTGTATGTCAAAAGGTTTAATACATATTATAAATACCTATAAATATGCTCCACAGAACAACATGAGTCCTTTACTCAGTTTAACCCATTTCTTTAAATTTCCTTTACTGGTTTAAAGTTTTTTTACCTGTATAATAATAATTTTATTACAGTTTTGTTAGCAACACAGCATTTTGTTTATGCTGCAGGTTATAGTCTCATGTTATAAACTGTAGTTCTTTTAAATGTTATTTTCCAAAATGCATCATAAAAGTCCAGATTTTGACATTTTTAATTGCAGCGCTCCCCTTGCCAATTTCTGCAACGACTCTCATGGATCCTAAAACAGAAGGGTTTTGATTATAATGGGAGCAGCTAAACAACTGAAGTAGTTTAGGAAGTGGTGCATTGTCTAAACACAGTTCCATTTAAACATATGTTTTCTGCGTCCTGTGGTGCAGAATAAAGTACAGGGCAATGATCAGTCAGGTAAATCACTTGGGGAAAATAACACAATATAAAATGTGGAGGCTGTGTAAGGTTACCAATTATATAATAGTGTGTCTTTAATGTGTATTAATAGAGTGAGTCATGCATAATCTAAACAAATCATGTCAGAATAATGTAAATGTGATTGAGAAAAGTATGTTAGTTTCACAATTTAATATTGCCAATAATTTGTTCTATGTTCCAATACAAATATATGAATATTTCCCGTTTTTTTAGATATTTGTGTCACTGATTCTTGTAGCACTGCAGTCATATAAATTTTAACATTAACTACACAATATGGTATTAAAATCATATTACTGTTAATTGTGTGGAAAATAGTAACTGATTTATGATTATGATTTTTTATTTTACTAGTTGCTTGTTAGAGACTTATTTATATTGCACTTGTGTTTTTGTTTTTAGTAAAATGATTGAGGTATAGGCATGAGAATATGCAAAATGAAGGTTACAGCTAGCTGCCTTCCCATCTCATACAGTGGGGAGTCAGGATATTTACTAAGCTGATATAGTACTAAGGGCTGAGATTTCCCATAGATGGTTCATAGTAAATACAGGATGTGATGTTTAGTAAATTCCTTCCACAATCCTGGGGACTTGAGGAAGGAGAGATGTCCCCAAGAGATGAGCAGATGGAAATTAAAAATAATAATACTAATAATTCATAACTTTATATATTTTGTCTAAAATTGTTTCATTTTGGAATTTAAATGGTCATAACTTGTTTATAGTGTCCATTTAAAGTAAAGTACAGTACTTCCTAATGAAGTCAAACTGATGAATAGAAACATATTTAATTCATTACTATCAAACATTACATTTCATAGTTGAATAATTAGAGATCATCCCATTATAGATGTATATTTACTGTATATATTACATCTTTTTGTATTTTAAAACTAAAAAAATATGTCTATATATTGTTTGAGTCTGTACAGTTGTATTCCCAGCCATATTTTGTACAGCTAACCTTGTATATTCTAAATAGCTTTTCAATCTTAAAAGTATTAAAAACAAAAAAAGTTCTGAATTTTAAGATTAAATCATGTTTTATATTTATTTATGCATTTTTGTGTCACAAGCATAAAAACAAATCAGGTGGAATTTAGTACTGTATATGTCTAAGGGTTACCAAGGTTAGTCGACCTCAGTGGTGTGGCTAAACGCTTAAGGAAAGGTGTGGGGCTACAATCCTTAGACCCTACATTGATCAACCATTAACTAATATACAGCACATGCGAATGTTATATATGATAAACTATTCTGACAATAAGTGTGTATACGTTGCTTATCAGTATGCATGCAAGAGGCTATCATGTATTTAGTATTTGCACCAGATTATCTGCACTTCCAGAACTTGTTAAAGATCCCCCTCGTTCCACGTTATTATAAAATACTCATAACCAGGGTTTAAAATCCTACGTTGATGAACCATTAACTAAAATATAGCACAAGCGAATGATATATAAAATAAACTGTTCTGACAATATGTGTGTATACGTTACTTATCAGTATGCATGCATTTACTTTTTGTACCAGATTTTCTGTACTTCCAGAAATTGTTAAAGATAATGTTAACAAATATTTATTTATACACATCTGTATCTAATTCAGATTTATTGCATTTGTACCTAAACATTTGTATTGTACCATGTACCAACATACAGTTTTTTTTATGTACGGTATATCGGCAATATATTTAGCAATGATTACCAATTTGTACACACTTTTTTAAATTTTAATATTAATATTAATATTTATATTCATATTTACATTTATACAGTGCCTTGCCATAGTATTCACCCCCTTGGTATTTTTCGTGTTTTGTTGCCTCACAACCTGGAATTAACATGGATTGTTTGAGGATTTGCATCATTTAATTTACATAACATGCCCACAATGATGTATTTTTTTTTATTTTTTTTTTATTGTGAAGCAAACAACAAATAGTACAAAATAACTGAAAAAGTCAATGTGCAGAACTATTCACCCCCCTAAATTCAATACTTTGTAGAGCCACCTTTTGCGGCAATCACAGCTTCAAGTCGCTATGAGCTTGCCACATATTACCACTGGGATTTTTGCCCATTTCTCGTTGCAAAACTGCTCCAACTCCTTCAAGTTGGATGGTTTGCGCTTGTGAACAGCAATCTTTAAGTTTGACACAGATTTTCTATTGGATTGAGGTCTTGGCTTTTACTAGGCCATTCCAACACATTTACATGTTTCCCCTTAAACCACCTAATTGTTGTTTTAGCAGAGTGTTTGGGGTCATTGTCCTGCTGGAAGGTGAACCTCCGTCCTAGCCTCAAATCACGCACAGAGTGGTACAGGTTTTGCTCAAGAATATCCATGTATTTAGCACCATCCATCTTTCCCTCAACTCTGACCAGTTATGCAGTCCCAGCTGCTGAAAAATATCCCCACAGCATGATGTTGTCATGGTGGATGGTGTTCTTTGGGTGATGTGATGTGTTGGGTTTGCGCCAGACATAGTGTTTTCTTTGATGGCTGAAAAGTTCAATTTTAGTCTCATCAGACCAGTGCACCTTCCTCCATACATTTTGGGAGTCTCCCACATGCCTTTTCGCAAACTCAAAATGTGCCATTTTGTTTATTGCTGAAAGTACTGGCTTTCTTCTGGCCACTCTGTCATAAAGCCCAACTCTATGGAGCGTACGGCTTATTGTTGTCCTATGTACAGATACTCCAGTCTCTGATGTGGAACTCTGCAGCTCCTCCAGGGTTACCTTAGGTCTCTGTGCTGCCTCTCTGATTAATGTCCTCCTTGCCCAGTCCGTGAGTTTTGGTGGGCGGCCGTCTCTTGGCAGGTTTGCTGTTGTGCCATGTTCTTTCCATTTGGTTATGATAGATTTGATGGTGCTCCTGGAGATCATCAAATATTAGGATATTTTTTTATAACCTAACCCTGACTTGTACTTCTAAACAACATTGTTCCTTATTTGTTTGGAGAGTCCCTTGTCTTCATGGCAGTGTTTGGTTAGTGGTGCCTCTTGCCTAGGTGTTGCAGACTCTAAGGGCCTGCATATGTAATGACAGATCATGTGACACTTAGATTGCACACAGGGGGGCATCATTTCACTAATTATGTGACTTCTAAAGGTAATTAGTTGAACCAGATAACATGCCTCACAAAGGGGTAAATACATACGCACATGCCAATTTTCTGTTTTCTATTTCTAAAAAATAGTTTTATGTATATATTTTTCTCATTTCACTTCACCAACATAGACTATTGGGTTCTGATCCATCACATAAAATTCAGATTAACAAAACATTGAACTTAAGGCTGTAATGTAAGAAAATAGGTAAAAAGTTAAGGGGGTAAATACTTTTGCAAGGCACTGTATTTATATCTATTGTACATATATTTCATTATTATGCATTGTATGGTACCGCAGACCAAAAAGCATACCTGGTGTGTGGACACATACAATACACACCTATATTTGCTACTGTCATTTTAAATACAGGGTGATAATTCCCTAAGGAAGCCGCAATAGAAGCATTGAAAGGCGTTTGAACATTTGAATTGTGATCCAAAGGATTTTGTACACATATATATTTTTATTCCCTGTACTTGCACATCCAATATTTGGTTTTGCATAGAAGTACATCTGTCATGACATTTTTATGTACATGATAATTCATTTTCTGGCAAAGAGCCCTTATAAGAGCTTTTATCATGTTTTGATATTTCAAATTGAATAAATAATTTAAAGATATTACCATAAATGGTATGAGTTGGATAAATTGATTTGTATAACATATCAGCAGTGCACACTATACTATACATAAGATAACATTAGAAACATCAGCACCCCACCAATTGTGAAAAAAGCTACAAGCAATACTCGTTGAACTGACGGTGCTTCAGGGCTCGTGGTATGAAATGCGATCGAATATCGCTTCCATCTAGGCTTGTAAAATACCTCACATGTTTTGAGGTCGACCCAGGTGAGGTTTTTTCTTCTATTGAACCATGAGCATCCAATAAATACTGATTATCTGGACCTGCACTAGGAGATCTTTTACGCTCCCCCCCCCCCCTTTTTCTATTAGTACTGTATATGTTGAAGTATTGGGTGTTAGTCAAGACTGGGCCATAAAAGTCAATGCGACTGGATAGAACATTATGTATAACAAGTCCATAAAGGACAAAGGTCAAGAGTACCGGGGCTTTAATGTATAAGTCCAAGGTATCAGACACACAGTACAAGTCAATAATGAAAGGTGCACATTTTCACTTTTTACAAGAGCAGTTGACTGTAAGAATGAAAGGTTAACAATAATGCTGCATATATATAATTTAATAGACTCTGCATATATAACAGAACTATGAATGAAAAAGCAATAGTAAAATAGATTACATATTTATTATAACATGCCTCAATTATATAAATAGTTATCTTAATAAGCTTTTATTGTTACTAAATTATTGCACCACATGTCTGTCTTACTTTCCATTAAAGGTGGAAAATTAATGCATATTGTTAAAGGGACACTGTTACCCCAACAGGAAACTGACTTTATTTTAAAGAGCATTGCATTACAAAACTGGTAATACATGGTACTAGCAGTTTTCCTCTACAGTAAATAATTTCTAAAATATGAACTATTTGTTTGCTAATGTGCAGCCCAGTATGCTAATATTCTGCTCAGAGTGCTTGATACGGGTGGAAGAGGGATGTAACTGCCAGATAACATTGTAGTTTTTTTTTTTTGGCTTCTACAGAGGCAGACAAGCAGACTCATAATCCTAATTATCACATCAAAGCAGCTAATTAGGATGTGTGAGCCTCTCATTTGAGTATAAATACAGCAACAACAATATGGAACTTCCCAGAATTTACTCAATTTGAAAAAAAATAATAATGTAACATATAGCCATTTTTTCATGCTCTTTAACAATTACCTAAAAAGCAATTTGCTTTTGGGGTGACATACTACCTTTAAGCAGGAGAGCTGTGGTTACTTATATTCCCATTGTAGCACATCGCTTGATCTGAGTTTTCCTAGCCTCAAAAGCTTCTACTGGCAAATTGAGAAACATAAAATACCATAAAGGTATCCCCACCCAAGAGCCATTATTGCATTACATTATGTCATAAAGAATGACCTCATACACAGAAGTTTTGTGACAATATCCTTATGTGGGCTTCTCCATTAGTGCCTCCTTTCAAAATCTACCATCTGACCAAAGGAGATGATTTTTATCTGTGCTGGAGCTAGTGCATAGGGTGCAAAAAAGAAAATCCAGGAGGAGGCAGGCCCATTTTTTTTTGCACTTTCTGACCCCCCTCCAATATCAAGGCATTACATATATAAAGTATATATTAAATATATGTAAAAAATAAATAAATATATAGAGGCAGAGCTACCACCGGCGCAGATGGCCCCTTGCTTCTAAGGGGCCTCCATGGCCCCTGCAGACCTCCTGTGGGTCCCCTGTGGACCCCCATGGTCCCCTGTGGACCCCATGGGTCCCCTGTGACCCCCATGGTCCCCTGTGGACCCCATGGGTCCCGTGTGTTCCCCAGTGCCCCCTCTTGGGTCCCTATGTCCCCTTGTGTACCCCGTGGGTCCCCTGCAGCCCCTTATAGCCAAATGTGGCCCCTACAGGCCCCAGGCACCTCCTGTGCCCACTGCAGGTCCTGTGGCCCCCCTGGCCTCTTATGGCCCCCGCAAACCTCCCGTGTGTTCCCTGCAGACTCTTATGCACCACTGTGGTCCCCAAACAGGCCCCAGGAGCACCCTGTGCCTCTTGCAGGCACGGACTTCCCGTGGGTCCCCTTATAGCCCATTGTGGCCCCAAAGGTGCCCCCTGCAGGCCATGTGGCCCACATGACCCCCTTGGTTGCCCCTCACGGACCACTGCAGCCTCCCTCAGCCCCCTGTGTTCCCCCTCAGCCACATGTGGCTCCTCGCAGACCTCTGCGGCCTCCCTCTGCCCCAGCCCTCCCCTCGTGGTCACCTGTGGCCTCCCTCAGCCACTAGTAGCCCTTTCAGTGCTTGTTGGCCCATGTGGCCCCTCCTCACCCCAGGAAGCGGAGTGCAGCATTGAGCAGGTGTATATATATATATGGGATGAGAAGTGTCCACGGTAGGCCAGAGGGCTGAGTGGGGCCGCAGTGGTCTGCGCGGGGCCAGATGGGCCATCAAGGACCGAAGGGGCTACAAAAGGCCAGGGGAGGCAGCAGAGGTTCGAGATTCGAGGGGCCACAGGAGGATGAGGGAAACACAGGGGGATGAGGCATGCCACAGAGGTCCGCGAGGCACCACAGGGGGCTTCAGGGGCCAAAGGGCCTGCAGGGGACACCTGTGGCCTGTGGGGAGCCACAGTGGGCCATAAGGGGCCGCAGGGGACCCACAAGAAGTCTGTGGGGGCCATATGGGGCCGTGAAGGCCACAGGGCCTGCAGGGGGCACAAGGGGACTTTAGGCCTATGGGGGGCCACAGTGAGCCATAAGGGCAGCATGGGACCCATGGGAGGTCTGTGGGGGCCACAGCAAACCTAGGGCCACAGGGATCCTGAGGAGGGCCACACATGATCAGCTGGTACCGCAAGGGATGCGCAAGGGCCACAGGGGCCATGAGGTTCCACAGGGGCAATGGGAGGGCCACCGGGGCCACAGGGAACCTGCAGGGCTATCAGAGGACAGGGGCCATGGTGGCTTGCACCAGCACTCTGGAGCAGTATGTCTTTCATATATACATGCATACATATGTTTTTTTTTATAGAGCAGGGCCCAAGTGCATTGCAGGGTCACAGTATTTTTGTCTCTTTAAACTTTATCTCCCTGAGATTTTTTGGGGCTGCTATACCCATGGGAAAAAGGCAATTAGGTAATTGATTGCTTGGAGATCAACAGAACATTATGAAATGTTAAGTACTGTTAATGCCCACAAGTATCATAGATTTAGAATATTGCCATACAGGTGCGCTAACAAGTGGGCTGCTTTAAAATTTGCTTTGCAGTCAATATGGCTTCCCTGTCTACAAACTTTCTGCGTCGTGATATCAACAACAGACAATGCACCTTAGATTCTAAAATACAGCAGCCACCGCCATTGAGCATTTCCTACACAGACAGTAAAAGAACGATATGCTACTTGCTCTGGAAAAGGCATCTCCGATCTGAACTAAACAAGCCTTACTCTGTGCTTCAGATGAAGAAATATTTGTGTAATCACTGCTAGTCATTTGGTAGTGAAGAGATTAAGGATCTGCACAGTGTTTTGACACACAGAGTGAAAAAATGTATCTATAGATCCCAGCCAGGCGACCTGGAATGCGGCGCAAGGAGGGCAGAAGAATTCTGGGTGATCCGCTTTTAAGAGCATGTCAAAATACATTATAAAGAGAAAAGTAGATTTTTTTGGACATTTGCTCATACATTTCTAAATGTGAATCCTTCAACTTTTACAGCAGCTATTCTTGTGACATTATAACCCTTTACTATCTGTATCATTGCAGAGACATACATTTAATCCACAGATTTAGTGAACAATCTATGGCAGCTGAAGTATTGGCGTAGCTACTGACAGCACAGCAGGTGCAAAGCACAGCAGGGTAGCCCTTTGCTATCATCTTCAGTGACCTTGCGTAAAGGGAACTTCTTAATTTATTCCTTCAGGCACCTCCCTTTTATGGAGAAATTGCAAGAGGATCCCATGGGCGGATTACCCATTTGGCCAACTAGACAGATACCTAGGGGCATCCATGTGAAGGGGTCCATTTTTTAGCTTAAAAACCCTAAAAATAGTTTCTGGAATCAATTTTGTGTTTGTTACATCACTTCATGAGTGATGAATCATGTGTTTTCAGTGGAGGAAGGAGGGAACAAAAAACATTTCTTAATTGGAGAAGATTTAAATTGACACTACACCCCTTCCCCCTCACTGGCCCAGAAGCAGACTTCTTGCTACAGGAAATGCAACCATATGGCTCCACAAATGTAAACACCCCTCTCACACACACAACTTCTACCTATGAATCATGGATTTCCGCATGGCCCACCAGAGGCATAAAAATGTTTTTTTACCTCATTAAGAACTTGCGGTATGACTTCTTTCCTGATTACTTAAACTTTTTCAAACAATTTCTGTTTTTATTGTGCAGTGGCCCTTTAACTCTCATAATTACTAAGTTTTTATTTGCGATGCAAGTAATAATGATATGTGTTTGTGTAACATTTGCTCGCTGCCCTCCCATAGAAAAATATAAATAATATGACCCACCATCTCATGCATTTAATACACAAGTAATAGCTCGGTGTTTGTATGAGTAGCTATGTTGTAAAAATGGCTGTTATTGGGAAATGTCTGTGATTTGCTCACACAGCTAGAAAAGGGGAAAAGGGTTGCATGCAAACCTTTAATATTGTTTAGTCATTCAGTCTCATCCGACTCTCTGTGACAGGTACATCTCTCAGTCACTGCCTCTCTGAGCTCAATCAAGTTCATGTTCATTGCTTCAGTGACCTCATCTATCCATCTCCACCTCTGTCGTCCCCTTCTCCTTGTGCCTTCAATCATTCCCAGCATCAGAGTCTCTTCTAGGGAATCCTGTCATCTCATGATATGGCCAAAATATTTGAGCTTCAGACTCATGGTCATACCTTCTAGTGAACAGTTTGTCTTGATTTCCTGAAGAATTTATTTATTGGATCTTCTTGCAGTCCAAGTCCCCAAATTATTTTGCACTGGCTCCCTACATTAACTAGCCCCACCTCTGTGAGATATTGGTCCCCCCATGTTCATAATTTGTTCCTTAATGATATTAAAAACTTTTTTTTCATTATTATTACACTTCCACACAAATGTACATTATTTTATATACCATAATTGATAATTTAGGCATGTTTAAGCATTGGTGTGAATGAATGTGACCCAAAGAGGTATTTTTTTTCAAATTATTACACAGATCCCCAGTCATTAGAACTTTGTTGGCTTATGTATGGTTCCCTGATGGTCCAGTGGTTAGGATTTTGTGCTTTTACCTCTGTGACCTGGGTTCGATTCCAGTCAGGAAACAACCCTGAAGCCAACACCTAGGAAAACTAGGAGCTGTGGCGCATTGGAGAAGGAAATGGCACCCCTTCTCAGTATTGCTGCCATGAATACCAAGTGGGTTAGCATGGTGTGTTGCGGTCTTTGAGGTCACAGAGAGTCTGACATGACTTAAAGACGCAAACACACACAAATCTTAGATTATTTTGTAATTCTGGTGCCTAAAAGTTTTCAGCATTAACATATTTCATTATTTAATATTAAATACTTTGTTTTGTCTGTCATTATACACATTTCTTATCATTATTTCTAAGGATTGCATTTTTTGGTAAATTAGAAACTTTGTAGTGCTTTTAGTAATGAAAAGATGTTTGTATAGTTGTCTGGATGGTAAACTCAATGCATGTCTGACTATCTATCTATCAATCTCTCTATCTCTCTAGCTATCTGTCTATCTATACCCCTTCCAATGGCAGGGAAGGGATCATATACTAAAAAAAAGGTTTTATGACCCCTCACCAACTACCCTCTATGAGCCTGGTTATCTCGCAGGATTCCCTCTCAGTATGGTACAAGTCATTGTATTGTATATTTCATTGGGACCCCTATGGTAAAGGGGTTAAATTTAGAAACTATAGGGGTCCATAAGGTCTCCCATGTAATGGAACTAAATTTAGGTACCATGGGGGTCCATAAGAACCCCAAGGTTATTTCACTATGGGATTATTATCCACACCATAGCACAAGGGGTGGGTGGAAGGGAACCAGTTGCCTCCCTAGATATTGAGGGGTAATCACAGAGGATTCCCGGGCTTGTTGTGGAAGTGCACATGTTTTAATTATCCTGTTACATTGCTGCTTAATCAGTACGCTGAAAGTTTATCATTTGGCAGTATTATTTATGTTGAGATAAAATGTATATTGCATAGATCATGCATTTCATGCTGCTATTAAACAAGGTTATATGTTACCTACTATAGTATCTACTACTTGTTCTGCCTTTATATATTCTGCATCTATATATATCTGTAAAATAATTTTGGTGTGAATCAACTATTTGTAACACTTTAAATGTGAGTTCCTCCAGGAGTAAAATGAGGAGGTTTAAATCTCATACAAAGGAGCGTGTGGGTCATTTGTGGGAGCATAACATTTGCATGGGGTTTTTGCAGCGAAATGCTTAAATATATTATGAGTTGGCACAAAAGTAGTATTATATATCTTACCTCCATTTCACTGTAGTAAAGGCATCTATAACAGTGGGGAGCAGTCTCTCTGTCAATCTCTGTCTTTGCTTGAGCCCAGGTGGAACAACTCAGGTGTGCTGAAACAAAGAGAACCAAAATACTGCAATCCTGGACTGTTGGTGGCCCTCATACGATTGATTAGCCCACTACTGTGCTATGACAACCTATTGCTTCTTATACTTATGTCCACTTAATGGTGCTTGGCTTGGAGAATGTAAGGAAATTGTGAGGGGGGCCTAGAAGTTTTACAGTTGTGCAGACCCCAAGATTTCTGATGACGAGCTTGTTGTATTGTGATAGTTGTGATAATTGTGATACTGCGTAAGGGTTGGAGTAAATTTGGGGAGTTGGAGAAAATTCGAGAATTCTGCATAGCATTGGTAGCAAAGGAAATAACACTGAAGCAATATTGAAAATAACATATAAATATAGATTTGATATCAGATAAGAACCAAAAGGCTCATCTAGTCTGCCCATTTGATCTACGTTAAAGTTTGGCTTAATTAAATCTCAGATTTGACAAATTGGTAATATATCATAATGTTAGGAAGCTGAGTTAATACCTCCATATTTAACTTAATTTGATAATTATACCCCACCAGCCTCAAATTTGTATTCAATAAGCCATCATAGGCCGTATGATGAGTTTGGAGATTTAGTAAAGGATTCCAGTGGCTGTGATGTGCTGAAATGGGCTGTGAGGACAATTTTCCACGTAGGAAATAGTACATTTTGAATACAGTGATGCACATCACAACCACCGTGATGCTTAGTAAATCCCTGTTATATTGACTGCTGTAATTTAATCTCTTTCTGCTCTTCACTTGACAGTGATAAGAATACTAAACCTGTCGTGTTTACACACCGCTAGAACAGAAGATTACTTCCTCTAATAAATATTTATGTTCATAGATTAGAATTGTGGAAGTGTATATTCATATTCATATGAATTCATAAAATCCAACAAAATGAATTTCTAATATTTAGACACTGTGCTTTAAATTTGTATTGCTTAACTTTTACTTGGTTTATAGAAAACAATAACCCTGGCTTCCCACACTTTCTGCCATGCAGTTGACAGAGCATGTTTTATACATGGCAAATGTTGTTTTTTTAATTTAAAATAAATAATTTGAAGTTAATGAATGCTAGGAGAAATTTTAAATCTATAGATAAGTAACAAAATAGGTTACCTGTCCTTGTGTTAGAGACTATTAATTGTTAATTACCCGCTGGAGTCTGCATATGTTCAAATTTGATGAATGAAATGATAATTAAAATGCTAAACCTCAAATGCCTTAATTGAGAATATGAGCAGTACAATGCCCACTTAGGGCCTTGTTCAATTGCGATTTGGCCAATTGAATAGGGCTCTATATAAGCACACAGCCATTTTTTTTACAGAAGTTTTTAGTTAGTGAGATTGTATCCAAAAGCAACTAACTAAAAGCTTCTGTAAAATAATATGCTCTGTGCTTATATGGAGCCCTATTCAATTGGCCAAATCAAAATTGAATAAGGCCCTTAGTAATTTGTAATGAGTACATTATAACACAAGCAAGGCCTTAATTGGAGGATCAGAAAGACTGACATAAAATACAAACATCAATGAACATTTACTGTAAGAAAATATATTTTTAACTAGGAAATTGCGCGTAAGCCTGGCAATGCTGTTTGCCACACAATGCAAGGCTATGGGCCCTCTGAGTACCTTTGGCGCTCCTTGTGAGCCCCACGTTGAGCACCTTCGGGCTAGTTTTACATCCTTTGGGCTAGTTTTACGTCCTGCCTCGTTCTCGTCATGTTGCCATTTTTTTTCTCGCTTAGGCAATTTTCAATTATTAAAAAATGGCACATATGGCTCAAATTAACTTGCAACCTCAATCACAGGCTCCCTGGCTGCCCCTGTGCTCTGTATGAGTGTGTAAGTTAATTTGAGGCATATTTGTTGTTATTTTCAGGATTTGTAGTTCCGTGGTTCGGCCGTTAAAGTTGTAATTTGGCGAGGCGCCCAGTGTATGTACGGGTTTCGATCATAAATGGTACGGGTCGTAAGTCCTTCATGCCTTAACTGCTCGCCTCGCTTTGCACGGGCCTCGCAGTAAGCGCCTTTGATGATCATTGCAGCCTAAGTCACGCGTGCCTCAACTCAGTTGCGCTTAAGTCCCATGGGCAGCCTAAGTCACGCATGCCTCAACTGCTCGCCTCACAGTGCAATGAGCGCCTTTAGCCCTCATTGCAGCCTAAGTCCTGCGTGCCTCAACTCCTCGCCTCGCTTTGCGAGGCTCGCGGTCGACGGCTCACTTCACGAGGCTCGCAAAGTGTGACCAACATTGTAAGCGTTCATGGTGTTTTGAATATTTGTTTTACTACATTTTACTACTTGGTGTTTTGTAATTTATTTAGTGAGTTTAATGAATTAAGAGTGCATCTGCTAGAGGAGAATCAGTAGTGTATGAAAAAATACCAGAATAAACATTAATAAACTTACCCTAAAGTTTGTTAACAATCTTGCGTTTGATAGTTAACACCCTGAAAATCCCTGCTAAAATTAGCATAATATTAGTATAGGATTAGAACCCGTTCCCAAATGCATTTTTTCTGTTGGTAGGTACACTGTGCCTATATAAGTACCTCCAAGGGTGTGGAAAACAAATTTTATTTTTAAATAAAATAAATGTGTACGTGCGTAGAATGATTCTGTACTATGTGTTTCTGATATAAGCAGTATGTATTTGATTAGAAAAAGGGGAAAACAGGGAAACTTAGATATCACATATGTAGTTGTGAGCATGCGAGTTGTTGCTAATGCTGCCCTCGCGAAGCGAGGGCACTGGGCGAGGGCCTCAGTTGCTGGCATGGAGCGCTGAAGGCACTCCTTGCCAGCAACTGCGACCCACGCAAACTTCACGTCGCAACGCAAACAGCACTACACACCAGCACTACACACCAATTACGACACTAGCTAAATTTTACGAGCTACGCAAACAACATACGACACACGTTCACACACATTACGGCCTCGCAACACTCGAACGCTACTCGCGAACATTACAAAATTCAAAACACAATACATACACACAGCACATACATAAAAAGCTTACCTACAGCAAGAGGTGGCATCCAGGACCTCAAAAATGCAACTTACACCTTCATTTCACTCAGAATAAAAGAGTTTAGTCACTAAAAAATTTGCTAAGCGACAGAAAAAATGGCCGCCGAACAAAACGAAAATGAGGCTACACACGCAAACACCATACGAGACACGTTACCAGACATTACGACTTCGCAAACATCGGACGCAACACGCCAACATACAAACATTTAAAACACAATAAATACACACAACACACACATAAAAAGCTTACCTACAGCAAGAGGAACCCTCCAGCGCCTCAAAAAACCAAGTTACACATTCATTTAAATAAAAATAAAACCCTTTAGACACTAATAAAATCTCTAAGCGAGAGAAAAAATGGCCGACGACCAAAACGAAAACGAGGCTACAGCACTCTCAACACAGAAAACACTACAACACACTCGCAAAACACCATGAGAAACTCGAAAAACACCATGAAGCACCGACGGATAATCCGCAAAGACGCATACCACAGATAACCCGCCATTTTACGCCAATGCGGAAGTACACGACTATGCTAACGGTTTGGTCTCGCGCACGCACAGTATTACACTGCACACATTCAGCACGCTTATACAGCAGATCCACACCACTAATGCTGCAGCAACATCAAAACACATTGCAGCTCTTCAACACAATGCTTCAAAATAGGTAAAGTATATTCATTTATTAATGTATTATATATTTCATTATTACACACCAAACAGCATTACATATTCATTTATTAATGTATTAGATTTTTCATTATTATACACCAAACAGCATTAGCTACCTTACAATTTCATTGCCGTCATTTTTTGACGGGCAATTCGCTAGTACCTTTAATATTCATCAACATTTTTTTTAGAAAGCAATTAAATAAACACAACCTTAAAATATTTAACTTTTATATTCAGTCATTTCCTTTACTGGCCTCCATTTTCCTCCTATTGTCTCAGGAGTGTATGCTCTTAACATAATAGTTTTCCATTAGTCTATAGAAAGCATTTGCATTTGTAGCCACCAAATTGCTGTTGTGCAGTCCAAGTAGCCTCCCACATTCAGACGTAGAGACAGACACCAAAATGATGAGTTCCACTGTATCAGAATTTCATACAGAAGGTAATAAATTAAAGGCTGTATTATGTTTTTACTTTCCCACTGTCAAGTATATTTCTTCAATAAATGTATTTTGCCTAAAGGACTACATTGATCTTTCAAAAGGCTCTGTATATTCCAATACAATCTATAGGACACATAAACTTTATTGACTTAAAAAAAAAGCTGTATTAAAAACCATTTAGCTCCAGGTGACCTGGTACACAATACTATATGGATCAATATTTGGAGTTCAATGATAAGTGGTACAGTACAAACTTTGTGATTTATTGCAATTGGTAATAATATGGCCCCTCAATGTAGGGAAAAATATAAATTATTAAACAATAGAGAAGAGCCCTTAATCCAGCATAATAACAAAGGTCAGTTGTAGTAGTATATAGCTAACAGTAATAGATGGAGAGAGATAACCCTTTGATCGTCACGGATCCTCCTACCAGAGGGCAAACTTATGTTAATGCCCCATTTCTCACTTATGGCCCTGCAGCTAAACCACAAAAAAGAAGAGAAAATCATTGACCACAACAAACAATAGTGATATCATAGATTGTGTTGAAATCCAATTGGATGCTAAGTACCATACTATCACTTTAATATTAAAATGCTCCCTATAGTTTTATGTTTTACCATATTTTGAACCCTTTATGTTTCCCTTTAAGCTATCAAAAGTAATCGTCTGGAAGAAAGCCTTGTCAAGTGATCATAGATTAATCACCCATGTGGGCATAGCAAATCAAGCATTCAAAAGGATGATAATTTAGCGTGAATTTTAGTGTGAACTAGTGAACTAGTCATTGCCGCTTTGTGTGATGCACATCTCAGCCCTGCAATGCAATCACCCCTATTATTATTAAGTTACGGTAAGCATTCTTTAATTCTTTATGTTGCCTCTTATATGAAAGAGTTCACTTCTAGAAGTTTAAATATGTTTGTAAAATCTTTAACACTTGCATTTTATTGCTACAAGACTAACTATAACTTAGCTGCAGTTTGATTGGCTCTTTATCTGGCTCTTGAAATTTGGACATAACATCCTCGGCAGTGCCAGTGACAAATATGAGACTTAAATTGGCAGCTTCTGCTCAGCACAAACACAGAGGATGAACTGGCAAACTATGACAGTTTAATTACTTTTACATATTTTTTTACATATTTTTTACATGTCTTAAAGTCTTTTTTTTTACAAGTTCCACCTAAACACAAGAACTTTGTGTTTAGGTGGAACTTGTTATTTTCATGCACAAAATGCACTGCTTTTTAAGCTCCTTTATATGCATAACAGAAGATTTCAAAGCTTCAGTGTCCTTTTAAAATGATATGCTTTAGATTTTAATAGCCTTATTAAATTGCGATTTGGCCAATTGAAAAGGTCTCTATATAAGCACATAGCATATTTTTTTACAGAAGTTTTTAGTTAGTGACCTTCTATCCAAAAGCAAGGTCTTCACTAACTAAAACTTCTGTAAAAAAAAAATGCTCTGTGCTTATATAGAGCCCTATTCAATTGGGCAAATCGCAATTTAATAAGGCTGTAAATGTGGGAAACACTTTGCATATTTGATTTAAGCTCCAAGACAGGGCCCTCCATTCTTTTGCAATGTGTTAAAAATGTTTTTGCCTCATACTTAGCCCCTGTATAGCACTATGGAATATGTTGGTGCATTACAAATAAAGGATAATAATAATAATACTAGTCTAGAATATATTTAGCTTGTTTAAAATATCTAACTTTAACTGTATTAAAGTACCATTTATGAGAACCATGAAATATGATCATTTGTAGCAAATGTTGTACAAAATGAAGCCTAAAATGCCCTGTAGACTAAGAAAAGAAACATGTACTTTCTATACTTTCTATAACTGAAAAATTTCTTGTGATCGAGGCCTTTAGAACAAGCCATACACACCATAATAAATGGTTGTTAATAAATTGAAAAGCAGTGCAGTGTGATGTGCTTTTATCAGAGCCGTGCAGTATAATAAGAGAGATTTGAAAACCTAATCCATTAGAGAAGGAAAAAGAGGCAATACCAGCTTGTGTATCCGAGAAAAAAAGAAATATACCATTTATAACTAATCATTGCTTGTTTTGGGCTTATTAAAACATTTGTCTTATGTCGGTGCCTCCTGTATTCATAGAACATCTCCATCCCTGCATTCTACTGCAACTGAATATAAAGCTGTAATAAAAAATAAATGCCGCCTGTTAATTAGAAATTAGTCTGTATTTTGTGCTGGATATCCCTTAGCCTAATGCTTATAGTACTAAATGGCCATAACAATTATTTTTATTTCAAATATAATTGTAATTATTTTAAAAACATCAAGGTAATGAAAAAGGGCCCTATTCTATTGCTCAATTCGTAAAATTATACACAATCTGATTACGAGTTACCCGCCCACATTCACTACGGGCACATTTGGCCTTAGAACTCCATTGGTTTTAGCACAGCTCAATATTATAATCTAAATAATTAAAGTTACACAAAATCAATATAGTTTTAGACCCATACCGCTAGATTGCAAAAAGTCTAACTCGCAACTAAAAAAAAGTATCACTTTTCTGCAAAAAATATTGTACTAAATAGGACTCGCAAAGGCTTTTTCAAACACTTATTAAAGCTGTAACAGCAATTAAACACACAATACTATACTATAAAGCATGGGAAGGCATGGAAACACCTTAAAATTAATTGTACAACAGCCTCAAACCCACAAATATGAAATTACAAAATATTACATACATATCATGAAACCCACATGGACTAAAAACAGATGATCTAATGAATTTTATAGATTGCTAGATTGCGGGCCTGATCATCAAATATTACTTATTGGCAATAATTAATTTGTAGCCTCCTATTGCAGGTTACATCTAACTTCCTTGTTTTACTGACATAATGATGATGTCTCATTTACTGTTGGTTGTGTCTAAAAAGTAAATTATGGGCTTGCTGAAATATTGTTAGATCGTATGATCATGCCCTCTGAAATCAGACTTAAAAAGGCAAGGTTTACAAGTTTAGGCTTAAGGAGGTAAATTGCAGGCGTGAGTCAATAGAATACTTCTAAACATTTAGGGCCTCATTCAATTGCGATTTGGCCAATTGAATAGGGCTCTAAATAAGCACATAACATATTTTTTTAGAGAAGTTTTTAGTTAGTGAAAATCTTGCTTTTGGATAGAGGCTTACTAACTAAAAACTTCTTTAAAAAAAATATGTTATGTGCTTATTTAGAGCCCTATTCAATTGGCCAAATTGCAATTGAATGAGGCCCTTAGAGAGAAAAAACACCTGCAGCCAAATGTATGATTTTGAGGCATTTGCAGGCATCTAATAGAATAGAGCCCTAAGTCAAGTCTTTTTATTAATAAACAGACACTGAACGCACTTTTTCTACGTTGCATCTCAAAGAGGGTACTTGATAATGCCATTGAAGCAGAAAATAACTGATTTCAAATGTTTAACTGACATGGGGGCCTGCCCCTGTCAGCCAATGAGCAGTAATATATTTGTATGCCATGCATACTTATATACTTAGGGCCTCATTCAATTACGATTTGGCCAATTGAATATGGCTTTAAATAAGCACATAGCATATATTTTTAAAGAAGTTTTTAGTTAGTGAAAATCTTGCTTTTGGCTAGATGCTTACTAACTAAAAACTTCTTTAAAAAAATATGATATGTGCTTATTTAGAGGCCTATTCAATTGGCCAAATTGCAATTGAATGAGGGCCTTAGTGACTTACATACAGTCACAAACAAAATCTTGCCTTTTCAACTTAAAAAATATTTCCAAAATATGTCACTATCTTACACAAGACACAACTAAGATTCAAATAAATTCCCTCATCATATTTTATCTTGACTTGCAACTCACTTCTGTCTGGCCTAACCATTACCCATCTATCCCCACTTCAATCCATATTGAATTCCTCCGCTAGACTCATCTACCATACACAAGGTTCATTGTCGGCAGCACCTCTCTGTCAATCACTCCACTGGCTTCCTGTAGCCTCCAGGATAACATTTTAAAATCATGCCCCCAACGTACAAAGCCCTCAACTTCTCCCCCCCCCCACCCTATCAAGCACTGTGAGCTACTAATTAGCACACAAAGCTGCACGTTAGTATAAATGCTGAATATTTCAGGAATTATTCACTGTAGAGTAAAAATGGCTGGGACAATGTATAGATAGCTATTAATATTGTTCAAACATGCCATTAGATTGGGTGATCTCTTATGAAAGCAATAATATGGACACAGAACATTTACATTTATGTGCAAAAAGACACAATGAATTATTAATTATTAAAGCTTTAAGCTCACTGAGATCTGTCCTTTATTTAGATGTGTCAAGCGTTATCCTTTATTGTGCTATTGGGATGAGTAAACGATTTGTCATCCACTTTTCATTCAAGTCATTGGAGATGGTTATCAGTTTGAGATACCACACACCACACATGAAGATAGATAGATAGATAGATAGATAGATAGATAGATAGATAGATAGATAGATAGATAGATAGAGTATTGCAGCATATAGTGATCCTTTTTTAGGACAAACAATTTAGTTAGAGTGATAAGTTTTCAAAAGGTAAACCTCATTTTATCAAGTAAGAAGCAATACTGGTCATCTTAATAATAAAAAAAGGAGTCTCTCTTGAAAGTGTGTTACTTTAACTAAAATGTTTGTTTAATAAAAACATATTACTATAGAGAGAAAGTAAGAGGGTTCCAGAAAAGCATTTACTTCTGCTTCATAGGCTATTCTAAAGCCTTTGACTGTGTGGATCACATCAAATGTGGCAAGTTCCTAAAGATATGGGAGTACCAGATTATCTGATCCTCCAAGAAGCCACGGTCAGCAAGGAGGTAGGAAACCAAATAATTCTGGGAGGATAGAGTTTTAAAAGACAAGCTCAGATCAGTGATTGAATGAACATGGGCATAAGCACTGTTTACATTCAAACTGAGGGTTTCATCTCATATCAGTGTTTTTGTGCTCTTTGTGCCTTATTCATTTATCTGTCATTTAGGAATTATTTCAAGTACCTTTCCTCAGTATAGATGTATACTTTTGGTGGTGGGAGTCTCATGGTCTGGGCCTACATGAGTGCTGCCGGCACTAGGGAGCTACAGTTCATTGAGGGAACCATGAATGCCAACATGTACTGTGACATACTGAAGCAGAGCATGATCCCCTCCCTACGGAGACTGGGCCGCAGGGCAGTATTCCAACATGATAACGACCCCAAACACACCTCCAAGACGGCCACAGCCTTGCTAAAGAAGCAGAAGGTAAAGGTGATGGACTGGCCAAGCATGTCTCCAGACCTAAACCCTTTTGAGCATCTGTGGGGCATCCTCAAACAGAAGGTGGGGGAGTGCTAGGTCTCTAACATCCACCAGCTGAGTGGAAGAGGATTCCAGTGGAAACCTGTGAAGCTCTGGTGAACTCCATGCCCATGAGGGTCAAGGCAGTGCTGGAAAATAATGATGGCAACAGAAAATATTGACACTTTGGGCCCAATTTGCACATTTCCACTTAGTGGTGTACTCACTTTTGTTGCCAATGGGTTAGACATTAATGGCTGTGTGTTGAGTTATTTTGAGAAGACAACAAATTTACACTGTTATACAGGCTGTACACTTACTACTATTTTAGCAGTGTGTCATTTCTTCAGTGTTGTCACAAAACATGTAATAAAATATTTACAAAAATGTGAGGGGTGTACTCACTTTTGTGTGATACTGTATATACAGGGAGTGCAGAATTATTAGGCAATTTGTATTTTTGAGGGTTAATTTTATTATTGAACAACAACCATGTTCTCAATGAACCCAAAAAACTCATTAATATCAAAGCTGAATATTTTTGGAAGTAGTTTTTAGTTTGTTTTTAGTTTTAGCTATTTTAGGGGGATATCTGTGTGTGCAGGTGACTATTACTGTGCATAATTATTAGGCAACTTAACAAAAAACAAATATATACCCATTTCAATTATTTATTTTTACCAGTGAAACCAATATAACATCTCAACATTCACAAATATACATTTCTGACATTCAAAAACAAAACAAAAACAAATCAGTGACCAATATAGCCACCTTTCTTAGCAAGGACACTCAAAAGCCTGCCATCCATGGATTCTGTCAGTGTTTTGATCTGTTCACCATCAACATTGCGTGCAGCAGCAACCACAGCCTCCCAGACACTGTTCAGAGAGGTGTACTGTTTTCCCTCCTTGTAAATCTCACATTTGATGATGGACCACAGGTTCTCAATGGGGTTCAGATCAGGTGAACAAGGAGGCCATGTCATTAGATTTTCTTCTTTTATACCCTTTCTTGTCAGCCTTGCTGTGGAGTACTTGGACGCGTGTGATGGAGCATTGTCCTGCATGAAAATCATGTTTTTCTTGAAGGATGCAGACTTCTTCCTATAGCACTGCTTGAAGAATGTGTCTTCCAGGAACTGGCAGTAGGACTGGGAGTTGAGCTTGACTCCATCCTCAACCCAAAAAGGCCCCACAAGCTCATCTTTGATGATACCAGCCCAAACCAGTACTCCACCTCCACCTTGCTGGCGTCTGAGTCGGACTGGAGCTCTCTGCCCTTTACCAATCCAGCCACGGGCCCATCCATCTGGCCCATCAAGACTCACTCTCATTTCATTAGTCCATAAAACCTTAGAAAAATCAGTCTTGAGATATTTCTTGGCCCAGTCTTGACGTTTCAGCTTGTGTGTCTTGTTCAGTTTTGGTCGTCTTTCAGCCTTTCTTACCTTGGCCATGTCTCTGAGTATTGCACACCTTGTGCTTTTGGGCACTCCAGTGATGTTGCAGCTCTGAAATATGGCCAAACTGGTGGCAAGTGGCATCGTGGCAGCTGCACGCTTGACTTTTCTCAGTTCATGGGCAGTTATTTTGCGCCTTGGTTTTTCCACACGCTTCTTGCGACCCTGTTGACTATTTTGAATGAAACGCTTGATTGTTCGATGATCGCGCTTCAGAAGCTTTGCAATTTTAAGAGTGCTGCATCCCTCTGCAAGATATCTCACTATTTTTGACTTTTCTGAGCCTGTCAAGTCCTTCTTTTGACTTATTTTGCCAAAGGAAAGGAAGTTGCCTAATAATTATGCACACCTGATATAGGGTGTTGATGTCATTAGACCACACCCCTTCTCATTACAGAGATGCACATCACCTAATATGCTTAATTGGTAGTAGGCTTTCGAGCCTATACAGCTTGGAGTAAGACAACATGCATAAAGAGGATGATGTGGTCAAAATACTCATTTGCCAAATAATTCTGCACTCCCTGTATATATAAAGTTAAAACTTTTTTTTATGTGCCGGGCCCTCATGGGTCCCCCTCTGGTGCCAACATTATCCATATTTATATGGGCCCAGCACAGAATATAAGGTGAACCATTCTTAATCTTCTTCTTTATCTTTCCTCACCTTCCTACCTCCTCTCTCTCTCCCACACCATTCTCTTCCTCCCTTCATTATCTGTCACCTTCCCCCTTCCTTTCTCCCTCTCTCTCCCCCCTCACTCCCCCCTTCTCTCACTTTCTCTACCTTTTTTTACTCTCTCCCCCTCCTGTCCACATCTTCTCTTTCTCTTACCATCTTCCCTTCTCTCTCACTCTTCTCTCTCCCCCTCTGCTCTCTCTCTCTCCCCCTTATTTGTCTCCCTCTTCCCTTCTCCCTTCCCTTCTCTTTCTCCCTTCTCGATCTCCTTCTCCCTTCTCACTCTCTCCTTCTCACCCTATCTCTAGCCCTTCTCTCTTTCTCCCTTCTCCATCTCCTTTCTCCCTCTCTCTCCCTTCTCTGTCTCCCTCTCCCCCTTCTCTCTCTCATTTCTCCCTCTTTCTTCTTCCTCTCTCCCCCTTCTCTCTCTCTCTCCCTTTCCCTCCTTCTCCCTCTCCCTTCATCTCTCCATTCTCACTCTCTCTCCTCCTTCTCTCTAGTGGAGTTAAAGCATGGAGGGCCTGTTGCAAAAAAAAAAAATGGGGCACTTACATGCACAGGCTGTGGACATTAGCTGGTACAGGCACAGACTGGGCAAATTTGGCTCTGACATACACAGGCTGAGCACATTAACTGTTACAGACACAAGTCTGGGCACACTGATACTTACATACACAAGCTGTCACATTACAGGTATATGCACACAGGCTATGCAAATTGGGCTTTTACATACACAGGAAGGGCACATTAGCTGGTACAGACACAGACTGGCCACATTGGGTGTCATGACCTGCTTCTTTAATGGGACTTGATAAGAACTTAGTTCAAATCTACTCCAGCAGGACCTTGTAGTTCTTGTCACCTCTGGCACAAAAGATGGTTTCAGGATAGGGACAACGCCCAAGAATATGTGCAGATGATAATGAATCCAGGATATCAGTGGTCTCAGAACAGGACCTCTCCCCACTCAGGATGCAGGCACTCCGTAAATAGTTGCACACCTGGTTTATGTGGGAAAATAACTGTCTGCTCTTTATTGAGAACTAGCAACATGTATACAGTTTTCTGGCCACATGCTGGCCAATCACAGTAAGCCCAATCAGTCAGTACACAAATGGGCTACCAATGGTAACTGCCCATGTTGGGGGGACATGTATATCAAATGATTTCATGTTCTCTCTGCAGTGGATCATGTAGATAACTGCTCAAGGGCCATTATATGGTAATAATCTTGGAATAATTTCTCCTTTGTGTAGAGGCCATTTGGCTCTGTGCCTTTGTGACCTAACTCAGATCCTATGTTGTCACAGATTACTCATGGCCATACTTTGTAATAGCCTAGACATGTCTATGTGTACAAGGATCTTCTGAAGATTAAACTAGCTCTCAAGGACCCACAAGACAATAGCATTTGATGGCACTCAAGCCCCCTTGATCTTTGTGTAGTGCTTATGTGCGCCCACCCTGCGTTTGCTCAGGTGGGGTCGGGTGAGTCATCACAAGCTACTGTTTTGAGTGGTACATCCCTGTCACTGTGCATGTAAGTTATTATGGTACCTCATAGCTCTCTTGTCCATGAGGAACCCATATCCACACTGTAACATAATCATAATACATGCAATACAGATGTCATGGGGAAATCATAAGCACCAAAAAATGCATAACCAGACACAGGCTGGGCAAATTGGGCTCTTACATAGACAGGCCTGGCACATTAGCTGGTACAGAAACAAGGTTGGGCACATTGATACTGTAACGGATCTACTGGCACCCCGACCGGGTACCTCCGTTGATGGATGCGTCCTAGCTTGCGTCGAGGCCTACAAGCACCGCACCGGACACCAAAACCACCACAGACTCCAAGGATAGTACATCAGGAACAAGCGTTCAGTAGTTACAGCTCAAGGGAGTATGCAAAAGCATAGCAATCCCCAGTATGATAGCGATCCCCTCAAATAACGAGACAAGGCTACGTTTTGAAGGGTCAAGAAGAACTAAATTTTAATGACAGGGAATTTCCTTTATGCAATGGTGCCCTCTGAAGGGCTACACCCACATAATTATCACAACAGCCAATTATCTACATGGTTCAACCCCCACGTCTCCTCCCCTCAGATAACAGGTAACACAATTAAAACAGACACAATTTTAACCACATTCTGGATGTACCCCAAATACAGGGGGTACACCTTTAAGTCCCGCACCATTCAATAGCTCTCACCCAGGGGAACAACATATACAAAAATGGCATGAATCAGACCAGGGGTTCAAAAGTTAGTAAAAGTATCTTTTACACACAGACATTGCACATATCCCCCATACAATACACATATAGGACAATAGGTGAGTCACACCTCCCTGGCAACTTGGATACAATCAGACATTAATTAGATCATTCTTCTTTGTTCTTATCAGAGAATGACACTTTGGAAAATGCAAGGATCCTTTACAACTTTCTTATCTCTTGAGTCTCTGTAATAGGATTATCTATTAGCCTAGGTCTGCAAAAGTCTGGCTAATATTCTGCAGAGCATAAACCAGCATACATATTGTAGGATCATATTTTAACCATAATAATCATAAAACAGGGTAAAACAGTGATGGGTTCCGTTACACACCTCCCCCGTGACCATAAGCCGGCATACACGGTCTGATCCCAACGGATCGGCTTGGGGATGTCCGGACAAAAGTATTTGTTGGTCAATTCTCTAGTTTGACAACCCATCAGCATTACTGCAATTCACATTGACTCACGTTTCACATATCCCCAGATAGCTGGGATCTGAGCGCAGAAAACTACCGAATAGCGCTCAGATCCTCTTCACACAGTTCAATTGCCATGTAGCAAAAGTCTTTCCCATAGTCTTTCATTATATGAATGGGCTTCATGGCATAGCTATCTGGGGTATCACCGCTCCTATAGGGCAAGTACAGAATGACCCCCCTGTATGTAAAGGGCCAGAATGAGTGACATACACTCTGGTATGGCCGAATACTGTGTTTACAGGGCAATATGTCCCAGGGCCATAGTCGCAGGGCAGGAGGCTGGCAAACAGTCCTCTCCAAGCCAAAGTGGCGAAGGGCACTTCGTCACAGATACTTACATACACAGGCTGGCAGATTAGCTGGTAACGACATACACAGGCTGCTGGGCACATTTCTTCCTCTCTCTCCCTCTAGGCTTGTCTTCTCTCCCTGTCTCTCACCTCTGCCAGTGGCTCTTCCCCCTAGTGGCTCTTCCTTTCTCGGGTCAAAGGATTCTGAGGAGAGAGCAGAAAGTTTTAGGGGGGGGGGGGAGAGCTGTTGCCTGGGAGAATAAGAGAGCTGTGGGAAGGGGGCAGGATGGCAACAGGTGGTGGCCAGCAGTTGAGGGTATTTTTGTCGTCCCCAAAGAGCTACCATCCGGGGTGCACCGCCCCTAGCCCCTTTTGCTATGCCATTGTTTGACAAGCTTGGACAAGTTAGTAAAAAGTAAAGATATTAAACTATCAATAAAGTTTTGCAAATATGGTATTCCCAGTAGTAGCATACGGATGTGAGCGCTGGACAAGAAATACATTTGAGCCTTGTAGAATTGACGCCTTCGAATTATGTTGGCAAAACTCATCATATGGCCAAAAACTACTAAATCAGTACTTCTGGGAAATCAAGATAAACTGTTCACTGGAGGTTTGATCAGGAGGCTAAATCTGAAAATACTTGGCCATATGATGAGAAGACAGGATTCCCTAGAGAAGAGTATGATGCTGGGAATAATTGAAGGGACAAGAAAAGTTGGAGGACAGGGGTGGAATTGGATAGATAAACTCATTTGAGCAATGAACCTTGTACTTGAGGAAACTCAGAGAGGCAGTGTGCTGCTGTCCACAGGGTCACAGGGAATCAGACATGACTGAACAGAAAATATATAAATAAATATTTATATATCACACAGCAAACAAATGTAATTTAAACAAAACCAGGGGCAGTGCAGTCATATATTTAAAATATACACTACACTAGAAAAAAAAAAAAAAAAGCCTCTACGTTTTATATGCAACTAAGCTGCTACTGGTTCTACAATTTTGGTTTCTGCTAATCTAGGAGAAGATATCATGAAGCTTCTATCTGCACAATGTGAATGTGGCAACTAAAGCTGTTAGTGCTTTCAACAAAACTAAGGGACACATTATTAGATTACAAGGACATTCCATTCTGAGAAGGTAACATGGTAAAGAATATTTGCATCTCAAAAGATCTCAAAAGATAAAAATGTAATGGTTAGGTTTATTTAAAAATGTAAATGTTTTGTTTATACATTGCCCATTATTAAATTATTCATAAGATGGAAAGAAAAATCAACCATGTATTCCCCATGGTTAGAGGCCCCAGAAAGATCCATAGGAACACTCTTGGGGTTTATGGATGTCCCACTCCACAGCACAAGGGGTGGGGAGCAGGGGTCCCGACGGCCCCTCAGATGTTGAGGGGTAAAGCCGGGGGATACCCAGGCTCATAGTGGCTAGTGGGTATTGTAAGGGAATCCTGGGGGATACCCAGTTTATAGAGGATAACAAGACATAGCCGAAGGAGTCATAAACTCCCTGCATTTATTTTATTATTATTTAACTACTTCCAAGGCAGTGAGAGGGAAATGGGAGGATGTCAGGGTCAGATTAAAATGTTTACTTAGTTTTCTTCCGGAGGTATGCTTTAGGCAAGCTGAGAGCACACGTTAGAGTTAGAGAACTATGAGTAAATGCCACAGGGTGCGAATAAGTAACTTTTACAGTATCCGTTTTAACTGGAGCCATAGAATAGCCCCACAAATTTGCTTTTCAAAACTCTGTTGCTACAAGTCAGCCTTCTGGGAGTTCTTATGGGAGCCATGGAATAGAGCCTTTCTCATAGCTGTGAGTTATTCTGCAAAAGTATTTCGGGCAGTTTCAAGCTTGACAACGTCTCTAAATATAGAATAAGAGAATGTATTAGTTTAATATTTCAATACAAAACTGATATCACCTTCTGAGAGTAGTTCCTTGTTACTGACACAGCATGAGCCTAGTGTAAAGTCCTGTATTATATCTTTCAAAAGTGCTTCTATGACTGGAAAACATGTTTTGTTCAGTGCAATAAAATGTGATTTGTGACATCAGGCACCTTGTAGGAACTTAAAATAAATCTTCACCCAAGTACTAAAAGTTAAATGGTCAATTTCTACAGGCGTTATACATAAAACATTACATAAATAGACTGTGCATTCAAGATAGTGTGCTGGAAAATACCAGTACTTCTTAATATCTGTATTAGTAACAAGGCAAAAGGTATTGAAATATACAGGATTAAATATATTACTAGATATAATAGGTGATTAATTATCACTGAATAGATAATGTAAGAATGTGGAAACCACTTTAAAAATAATGTTTTTAATCTCCTGCAGATTTTCTTAAAATTCACAATTTTTTGGTAATGTCTAAAAATATTAGATCACTTTCATCCATGTATTGAAGATGTGTGGATTATATTCATTTTGGTATAGTCATACTTAGATTTATGCATAATTTTTTATGATTTCTTAAACACATTCAGATATAACCTCCCATCTTATGCTCTTGTTCTTGATCTCGTATGGTATATGTTTTTACTTTTGCTCCTAATTATTTTTATCCTGGTTATTTGTTTTTTACATTTTCTATCATCTATCAGGAACTGTGCTGTAATTCTCTTTTTGTTTATAATCTACCCCTTTAAGTTTCAGTTTAACTGTCATAAAGGTTTAATTGATATCTCTCCCTTTATGCTTCCAATATACATTATGCAGCCTATAGGAACCAATAATAGCCTTCAACACTTTATTGCTATTCCACCGATAGGGCTGATAGGCATAGGTATAGGAAATGTGAAGGGCGAGGGGGACACATCCCCAGATTTTTTATTGTGTGTAGAGAAGCAGTTGTGTTGTATCCCCCAGATTTTCTTTGGCTCCTACATCCATGCAGATAGGGTTACATTTCATTGAGGTGTGGTGCATTAATGGATAAAATATTTAGCACAATTCCTTTTTCAGAATATGAGGTTTTACTATCAAAGTTAAAATTGAACAAGTAGCCCCAATGTATCTCCAGAGGTATGGAGTGGTTCCAGTTGACTGGAAAGTTTCTAGTGTAGTAAGGAATACATAGGTAACCACAGGCCAGTAAGTAAACTAACTATAACACTTTTGAAAGAAAGCATTATTGATTACCGAAACTCTAATGATTTACAAGAACACATGCAGCATGGCTTTACTGCTGGGAGATCATGCCCGACTAATTGACTTTTTTTGATTATGTAATCAAGGTTATAGATCAAAGTAGAGCAGTAGATGTAGCTTATCTGAATTTTAGTAAAGCATTTGCCCCACAGAGTAAGCTAGTTTGTAAAAAAATCATGCTGGGACTAGATTGAAATTTGGGTTAGTGGATAGGACACTAGCTGAAGGATAGGGGCCAGAGTCATAGTGAATGGAATGCATCCAGAGGAAGGGATGGTTACCAGCCAAGTGCCACAGGGCTCAGTGCTGGGGCCTGTTTTGTTTAATATATGTGTTAATTATAATACTAGTGGGTATCAACAGACAGTGTTCCTCCTTGTGGACGACACAAAAATATGTAACAGAATGGACAAATGTGTAATATAATAAAACAAGTGTGTTCGATCTAGAATTCAACACTGGTGAAATATACTTAGGCCATAAAAAACAAAGGTAGAATATTTACTTAATGGTAAAAGGACAATGGCAAATGTTGATGAAAGAGTCTTGGGAATTATTATATCACATCATTTATAAGTAGACAAGGAATGCAATAAAGAAGAGTAGCAGACAAAGTGAGATACTAATGCTACTGTATAGATCCCTAACCAGAAAACACCTAGAATACTGTTTCAGTATCTTCAAAAAGATATCAGTCAATTAGAAACAGTTCAACGAAGGGTAATTAAAACAGGGCATGGTCTAAGACAAAACACACAAGCAAAGGATTCAAGACCATAATATGTAGAGCTTAGAGGGCAGAAGAGAAAGAGGTAATATGAGAGAAGATTATTATTCTAAACTTACAAGTTTTGAAACTAAATCCAAATTGAGAACCTCAAATTGCCAATGCTGATTTGGAATTTTCACTTTTGAAAATATATTACAGAGTGTGTATGGGAGTCTAGTTGGTAGTAGTGTGTTACGTTCTCTGCATATTATTGTTTTATAATTCCCCTTTTAACTGATTTTAATTTACATTTAATACAAATATTTTATCACAAATTACACTGTATATATATATATTATAAATATATTTTTCTAGCCTTTATGTTCTGGTCCAAAGTGAAAATTAAATATATCAAAGGATTTAAAATGTTTAACATGAACGTGTACTTAAGAAATGGAGAAGGCAAGAGCAAAAGGTCATTATTTAAAGTTGGAAAGTACTAATCTACAGAAAGCATAATAGATAAGTGGAAATTTAAACAAGTTTGGGATAACCATAAAACTATGCTGAGGCATAGTTAAGCAAAACATTCAGTAGACAGAATGGGCAAACAAGATGGTTTATTTTGGTTAACATCAAACATATATTTAAAATATATGTTTCAATGCCAGTCACATAGGCCTCCATTCCATGGCTCCTGTAAGAATTGTGCCAAGTGAAGTTGACTCATAAATCAACACCAAGCTATCACATTACACACCTCAATCTAAACTATGATAAATGCCATCCAAGTGCTCCAAAAGACCTTAAATATTGTAAACTCAAATTACCTGTCCTATAACTATTACACAGATCTCTATCACTTGCCTCCCATAATGATATACCATCCAACTGAAGTTTACTCTGAAGTTTGGCCCACATTTTTAAAAAGCCTATGGGTGATTTTAACCCCACATAGATGCAGAAAAATGCCTCCGGGAATCCTGGTTACTTCAAATCCGTCACTTTGAAGAAGCTAACACTTTATTTGTGTTGGATTAGAGGATTGATTGCTCAAATCCGGCACAATTACAGGGTTTAATACCGCTATCTCCTATAAATCCGGATATCCTCTGGGATTTTTCATCATACTTGCTACCCATACCTGCTACCCTCTATGAGCCCAGGTATCCTACAGGTGTCCCCCTTCATACAAGCTACCCTCTGTGATCTGGGGCATTACCCAAATAAAGTTGACCCATTACCATGGAGTCCCTATGGACCCCCATTGTAATCTAAAGTATAACCATAAAGTCCCTATGGACCCCCATGGTCCTGAACATTAACCCCCTTTATGATGGGGGTCTCAATCCAATTACCATGATTTAAGATAGGTAATGTAATTCCCCCTTACATGCCTAAATATTTTTTTATTTTCTGTAGTATTTATTTTCTGTATTTAGTGTTAGGGACCATGGGTGTCTTTATGGACTTACATGTGGAGGTGATTAGGGTCCATGGTGTCCAATATGGTGGTGGTAGAAAGGGTACTATGGGGTCCTTGAGGATCCCCATGGTATGGGGGTTAACTTTATTGTGCAATGGGGGTCCAGTTTAGTATATAGCTTAGTATACCTTGGGGGTCTGTTGAGATCCACATGATATAGGTTTTTATGGTAACCATGTTAATACTTGGTTATATTATAATTGGGGTTTCCCATAGGGGGTAGTAGGTATTAAGGGAAAACCTGGTGGAATTGAGTGGGGGAACCATGAATCCCCTAACTCCTAGGGGCTAGCAGGTATGAAGGGGGTCATATGCAGAGGGGTAAACCACTTGAATACGTTTTTATTCTTATTTAACCTCATCCTTGCCATGGCAAATAGTTTATATACAGTAGATAGACAGGGATAAGGTTATATTCCTTTTATTGAATTATGCATAACACAAACCCAGGCCATGATCAGTGCAATACATATTGTAAGTGCATAACAATGCACTTTATTGCTTGGTAATAGACCCACTACTGGTCTAAGGCAGGTAGTGTAAGACTGACTACAAACCAGTTACAGATGTGGTAAGTTTTACCCTTTAATGTGTTTCGCATTGAAGGTATATAGAAGTGTCCTGGGTTTTAAATATTTAACAACCAGCCACAGATTAACAGAAAAATATTCATGGTACTTACAGATTTATTTGCAGCAAACCGGAATCTTAATTTCCACAACCCCAGAGCTGCTTACATCATCAAAACGCCCTAGCCTATAGGAACAAAGCATTCAAGTACAGATTTTAACCTGTTAGTTACTCACCAAACAGCTGTACAGCTCAGTCTGCTGTTGTATAAAGTTACAGACTTGGGAGTTGTCACAGCACAAACGGGAGGGGCAGGAGGAAGAGAGGCTGAGAGACAGACAGTAAGACAGAGAGAGAGAGAGGGAGAGAGAGACAGACAGAGACTGAGAGAGACAGAGAGACTCTCCCACTATCAGCAATTCAAATGAAGAAACCTGCATCAGAAGTTGATACATACTCTTGATTTGCAGCAGTGGTGATGGATGTGGTAACCACTGCTGAACCCAGACTGCTGGTATAGCAGTATGATTGTATTTTATATGTAAATCCTATGTTATTCTTTGAGAGAGAGAGAGAGAGAGAGAATCTGCCAAACAGAGGGAGAGAGAAAAAAAATAAAGACTTCAAGACTAGTTTATACATAGAATAGTTTTCCAGCATAGGTGATAGAAGTTGTATCCATGGCTGTACCCACACTGCAGGTATAGTAGTATGATTTTATTTTATATACAAACTCAGTGTTATTCTTTGCTGCTGGGACTGGGGTGGGATGTATTGCAGAGACTGTGAGAATGTGTTAAAGACACTGAGGTGGAATAAACTGCAGAGTGAATGTGAGAATTGAAATGAGCTGCAGAGACTTGAGGTGGAATCTGCTGCAGACAGAGAGAGAGAGAGAGTCACAGAGACTCTTATATGAAAATACAAAGCGCCTTCTTACATGAATATGTGCCAGACTAAAAATCCCATGATGCTTTACTGCTAAAACAGGATCACCAGCCTAATTATTAATTTTGTGCTAATTTAGCCTGGGATTTTAGGGTGTCTACTCTAATTTTTAACTGGCAGAAATTAAGACATTTTGCTAATTTCAGGGAAAGTTTCTTAATGTTTTTTATTTTTAAGGGGGGATTTTTTCATGCAAATTTTTTTTCATGCACTCCTCTATCAGATGCAATCATAATCTAGGAAACTTAGATATGTATTTAAGTAAACAACTCCTCATCACCTTTCATTCAAATAAGTGAAAATAGTTATCAGTTTGATATACCACTGAGACAAGGTAAAATCAGTACAGGCTGCACAGGTTAGGATTCATAATACAGAGAAGAGAATAGTCTTAATATTTAATTCCCAGGTCAGGGGGCAGACACATAGGTAGCAGAATACTGTGTACATTGTATTTTCACAGTATATGTGAACTGGTATGAAAAGAAGGAAATATGTTAACATGCCTTCTTCATTGAGCAGCATGAGAGTCAGTTTAAAATATCTTTTTTTTTATTATTAGTACATTAATTGTTTTTTTTAGATGCCTTTACTTATCCTATGAATATAATTTTTTTATAAATATTAAGCTGGATATGATTTAAAATAGATTAGATGATAATTGTATATTAGTATTTTCTGCAGAGCTCACGCTCTTCCGTATATTTCCGAAATAATTAATAAATAAAGAGAAGATATTGATATCATATATTTTGCGTGTAAGGAAATGGGTTTTAGCGAAAAAATATGAATAAGAAATATGAAGTGGTATCCTGGTTTTCAATTGTTGAAATAACTGATAGAATTATCTTTAATCCAAAAAGGATTTCTGGGATAAACATAGAGCTTTATATGTACAGAAAATCTAAAATGATCTGAAATTGTGTATATGACTTTACCTATGTATAGATGCATATATATACAAAGACAGCATTATCTGATAAACATAATTTTTTATAATTCATATAAAGTTCTTCAGTCTGAGCAATTTGTATACAGTATAAGTGTTTATTATTTGTAATATATAGTATTATGAATACATTATGGTATGTTTTATTTGTTTTGTGAAAAAAGATAATCCCCCAAAGCAAAGTGGAATTGCCAGCTCATATAACGCTATTGGGTGAACTGAAGTGTATACTCCGAGTGTAAATCACATTAAATAATGTTCACTGATTACTTTACAGAACAAAATGCATTTGTTTCTAGATCAGATAGCTGGGCTAAAATAACATCAAACTGTGATTTCAGTAATGCTTTTGTTCACAACATGATTAGACACCTGGCGGATTGGAGGAATCTTAGATAAAATTTCCATACAGTTGTATTGAAAGACTGCCACTATGAACAGTCACTTGGCAGTAGGACTTAACAGGAGAACATGTCCCAGCAGGATAGTCGAATCATGTTACAGACAGTCTAGCAGTCCAAGATATAAGCCGCAGGACACAAGTAGAGCTTGATAATTTTAATAAATTGCTAGCAGCTATTGGCTTACACTATTCAAATGGTGTAAGTTACATGGCTCACAGACATATATATATATATATATATAGATATATTCCCCCAACTACAATAGGACTTTACACAACATTGTGCACTTATATACAGTTCAAACGCACACATTTTCCATAATGCACTGAAAGAACAGTTTTAAACATGACATATAGTGATGTCGCGAACATAAAATCTTCGGTTCGCGAACCGCAAACGCGAACCGCCGCAAATGTTCGCGAACCGGCGAGCATCGGCGAACCGCCATAGACTTCAATGGGCAGGCGAATTTTCAAACCCACAGGGACTCTTTCTGGCCACAATAGTGATGGGAAAGTTGTTTCAAGGGGTCTAACAACTGGACTGTGGCATGCCGGAGGCAAAACTCCCACGGAAAATTACATAGTTGATACTGAGTCTGGTTTTAAGCCATAAAGGGCATAAATTACCTAACATTCCTAAATAGTTTGGAATAACGTGCTTTAAAACATCAGGTATGATGTTGTATCGATCAGGTAGTGTAAGGGTTACACCCGCTTCACAGTGACAGACCAAACTCCCCGTTTAACGCACCGCAAACAACCCCAAACAGTCCATTTGCACAACCGCAAACTCCCCATTTGCACAAGGTTGGATACCAAGCTAGCCATGTCCCGTTCCATGTCCTCACTGATGTCATTGAAGGTCTCTTCCTCCACCCAGCCACGTACAACACCAAGGGTCCCCCGAAAGGTGACAACAAGCCCCCTGGGACGCCTGCTGTGTTTGGTCTTCCACCTCCTCAAAGCCACCTTCATTCTCTGACTCCTCTACTTCAGACTCCTCTCACTGCATTGCCTCTCTCTGCATTATTATAAGGTGTGTTAAGTAGTACTACTCTTATCAGTTTAAAACCTGTTACAGCACATATCAGGGGGCGTGTATAAGGCCTGGATTTTTAGAACCGGGAGATGGAAAAAGATGCTTTGTTGGTCGTATCACTTAAATTTTGGGGCACTTTGAGACATTAGCTTCTTACGCTCAAACATGTCCTTTACAGGCACCTGACTATGGGCAAATGAGCAGGAACTGCTCAAGGCGAGAGACGCAGTGGCGGATGGTTGAGAGGGGGCAAGGAGGACAGCAGTGGTTGATGTGGCTGATGATTCTGGGCCAGGAGGAGGATGGTGGCTTTGAGTTTGTGTGCTGCTTGTACTCATGTGTTGGTCTGGAGACACCCAAACATTAGGTCTCAACCTGTAGAGGATAAGGGAACCAGGCTACTCTAGACCTCATTCATCATTACCGGTTTGACAGATTGGTACTATGCGTCCAAGCTACTGTGACAACAGATATGAGTGGCACTATGCACTTGCAGAAGTTGGCAGAGTAGACGCTGTAGGTCTGACACACACGCTTGCAGACAACTAACTGCTATGCAATCTATTACAGTAGAATTTTTTTTTTTTTTTAAATGTACACTACTGTTACACCAGATATGAGTGGTGTGTTAAGTAGTACTACTCCTATCAGTTTAATCCCTGTTATGTGCCTTTTTGGGGGGTTTGGTTGTTGAAGGCACAGTGCAGCACCAGAGGCCAGAAAAATTAGGCATGTACACATGCCTGAAAAATTAGGTATTGTTGATCTTGCAGCGAGCAGAGAAGAAGGTAGGCCTGATTCAACGCCTCAGCCCGCATACCCACACTCAGAGATTAAGGGGGGGACCTGAGAAGGCCACGGGTTGGAGATATAAAGGGGGGCCATCGCAAATAAGCACATAAGTGGGGACAAAGGTAGTGAAGGGGACATAGAGGCCCATGGACTGACAGTCGCCATCTTGGCAGGAAAAGGGCCCAGCAATTAAGCCAAACTGACCCAGCACAGGCAGCTACTTGAGTCAAACGCTGTACAATTACACCTTAATAAAGCTGAAACATGCAGCAGCAGGGATTCTAAACGGCCACACAGGGACAAGGAGGCTAACAGCCCCCACAGTCTCTGCACCACTCTTTTTAACAGATAACCCAATGGGTTAACCAGGGACCTTGCCCACATAAAAAAACTGAATTTTATTGGAGGAATTATTAGTGTCTTTACCCCCCTAGAGAGGACATAATATACGGTATATTTAGACTACCTGATGGCTAAACCTCCTTTGGCCCCAATGCTATCCAAGAAACATTTCAAAACTTTATCTGACTGGGGGTCTATAGAGTGACATTAGTACAGACCTTTATATGACTGGGGGTCTATAGAGGGACATTAGTACTGACCTTTATCTGACTGGGTGTCTATAGAGGGACATTAGTAATGACCTTTATCTGACTGGGTGTCTATAGAGGGACATTAGTACTGACCTTTATCTGACTGGGTGTCTATAGAGGGACATTAGTACTGACCTTTATCTGACTGGGTGTCTATAGAGGGACATTAGTACTGACCTTTATCTGACTGGGTGTCTATAGAGGGACATTAGTAATGACCTTTATCTGACTGGGTGTCTATAGAGGGACATTAGTAATGACCTTTATCTGACTGGGTGTCTATAGAGGGACATTAGTACTGACCTTTATCTGACTGGGTGTCTATAGAGGGACATTAGTACTGACCTTTATCTGACTGGGTGTCTATAGAGGGACATTAGTACTGACCTTTATCTGACTGGGGGGTCTATAGAGGGACATTAGTACTGACCTTTATCTGTCTGGGGGTCTATAGGTGACATTATTCCTGACCTCCTGCTGCAGTATTATTACTCCCAGTACTCCCAGGCTTGCTACTATTAGATATAATAACCTCAGTTTCGTTTCCTTATCTGTTGGTAACATCAAAATATGATTATTAAATATTTCATATTTGTTTTTTTTTTCTCCCAAAGTGAACCCCTTTGTGTGTGTCCCACAGATGTGGCGTTTCCGCTCTGCGTATGTTGGATTTGCACCGCTCAAAAAGTATGAAAAGAGATCCCCCCCCCCTTGAAGCCCATTAATGACATCATCAGTAAATTGTATGTAACAGATTCCAGTGTTTAGGGTTTATGACCCAATACTGCGATCATATCATTTATGACAAAAATCTGTATTTGTCGTATTATTCAGGCGCGCGTGCATCTTTGTGTTACATTTCCTGATACTTTTATTATCTTGATCTTTATATATTTACTAGCGACTTGCCAGTCAAAAAATGGCGGCAATAAGATTGTAAGGCAGGTAATGGTTTGGACGAGACATTCATTTTGTTGGCGGTCGGATATCCTTCGGCGCTCATTGCGAGGCTGTTGGTTGTATTTTTTCTCTGATAGGCGCTTTTGCTGTTATTCTTTGGTCGGCGGTGATGTGTTTTTTGCGCTTATTGCAAGGCTTTGTGTGCTATGAGCAGCGTTTGCGCTCGTTGTGAGGCGCGCAGTGAATGGCTTTTATGTTTAATGTGATAATGTTTTTTTTGTGTATATGTATTTTTGTATGCTAATGAAATAATTACTAAATGAATATACTTTACCTATTTGTAAGTAATATATGCAGGAAGCATTGTGCTGAAGAGCTGACAATCTGTTTTCATGTTCCTGCAGCATACAATGTAGGTTTTCAGTGCTGTGGAGCTGCTGTGTAAGTGTCAGCAATGTGTGCAGTGTGTAGTGTAAATTGGCTGCGTGCGCGAATGGAAGCCATTAGGGTAGCTGGGTACTTCCGCATTGTGTAAGTTAGTGTTGTAAAATGGCGGGGAATGTGTATGGTGTAAGCGGGTGTGGATGATTTAGCGTCCTTGTTAATAGTGTATCTTTACCTCGTACGGCTTTTTAGGAAAATCTTTTTTAGTTAGCTCTTCAGGTTATTGATCACTGGATATATTAATTACAAATAGGTAAAGTATTTTAGTAATTAATTAATTCATTATTATTAAAAAAAAATATATATAAAAAAAATACTCTTAATAGCATATTTTACACTGCGGTTACTTTACATACATTAACGCTTCGCACTTTCTAATACATTTGTTCATTCACAATAGCTATTATCGTGCATTCATTTAATAAGTATTAATTAGTAATGGAAAATAAAAATGTAGACTTTACACTACACTAAAATGTTTTACTTTTTACTCTGCAGTTATATATCTGGATTACTGCTCATTGGCTGCCAGCGATAGCACTCTCAAAGCAGTTACAAATCTAAATCACTTTATTATGCTCTGAGACCTGAATACATTTTTTAATTTACACTGCACAAAAAAATTATATATTTAACACTGTACTTATATATCTGTCTTTGCGATGAGCGCCGAAGATTGATCGTTGCAAAGCACGAAACATGAAGGACACGAGGGAAGAGGCTCACAATGAGCACCGAAGGTCCTCAGAGTACAAAAAGCATCACATTGTGTGGCAAACAGCATTGCCATGGCTTCAAACTTTTTTATTT
This sequence comes from Discoglossus pictus, assembly GCA_027410445.1. Lineage (NCBI taxonomy): Eukaryota > Metazoa > Chordata > Amphibia > Anura > Alytidae > Discoglossus > Discoglossus pictus. The sequence goes on along the minus strand of CM050166.1, from coordinate 319,359,580 downwards.
ATTATTATTGCCCCGTCATTTGTGCCAGGCAAGTCGCTAGTGATATAATATAACATAATGCAATACAATATTATACAGTACACATGGGTGTTGGAACTGGGGGGGGGGGGGGGTAAGGGGTAACCCCCCCCCCCAGATTTCTTATCGTATGTATGTATGCGTATAGAAGCTAACAGGGGAGGGGGGAGGGGGAGGAAACACAGGGGAGAGGGAGAGGAAGACACAGGAGAGGGGAGAGGGGGAGGAAGACACAGTGGAGAGGGGGAGGAAGACACAGGGCAGAGGGGGGGAAGAGAAACAGGGTAAGGGAGAGGTGAGGGGAAGAGACACATGGGAGGGGGGAGAGACACAGGAGAGAGTGGGAGGTAGAGACACAGGGGAGAGGGGGGAAGAGACTAATGGGAGGGAGTGGTGAGGAGACACCGGGGAGAGGAAAGGGGGTAAAGACACCGAGGAGGGGGGAAGAAACACAGGGGAAGGGAGAGGGGGTAGAGACACAGGGGAGAGGGGGTAGAGACACAGGGGAGAAGGGGGAAGAGACACAAATGAGGGGGGAGAGACACAGGGGAGAAGGAAGGAGGAAAGACACAGGGGAGGGGGGAAAGAAACATGGGAAGGGAGAGGGGGGTAGAGACACAGGGGAGGGGGGAGTGACACAGGGAAGAGGGGGGGGGGGGAGAGAGACACATGGGAGGGAGTGGGGGGGGGGGAGACACAGGGGAGAGGGGGGAGAGAGACACATGGGAGGGAGTGGGGGGGGAGACACAGGGGAGGTCTTCTGCTTTATTATTATTCTTATTATTATTACTATATAATGTGTAGATGTACCGGCTGGGCCTGCTCTTGTGCATTATTATTATTATTATTATTATTACTATATAATGTGTAGATGTACTGGCTGGGCATGCTCTTCTATATTATTATTATTATTATTATTACTATATAATGTGTAGATGTACCGGCTGGGCATGCTCTTGAGCATTATTATTATTAATGTTATTATTATTATTATTAGTAGTATATAATGTGTAGATGTACCAGCTGGGCATGCTCTTCTAATTATTATTATTATTATTATTATTACTATATAATGTGTAGATGTACCAGCTGGGCATGCTCTTGTGCATTATTATTATTAGTAGTAGTATTTTACTAATAATAATAATAATAATGCACAAGAGCATGCCCAGCTGGTACATCTACACATTATATAATAATAATAATAATAATAATAATAATAATAATAATAATGCATGCCCAGCTGGTACATCTACACATTATATAGTAGTAATAATAATAATAATAATGCACAAGAGTCCTTCAGCACTGCACTGGACACTGAATAAACTTGCCTAGCTATGGTTTTCCCTATTGATGCAGTATCACCTACACTCTAAATCCTCTCAGTAAGACTGCAAGTTAGTTCTGATTCCAAAATGGCTGCTGTCTATGAGGTAGAAGGGTGTGGAAGGGAGTGTATGCTGCTGATTGGCTGGAATGTGTCTGCTGACTGTGACATGCAGGGTCAAAGTTTGCTCAATGATAAAGTATTGGGGGCGGGTCGAATCTCGCATATGTTTGCAGTTCGCCGCGAACGTGAACATGCTATGTTCGCCGGGAACATTCCGCCGGCGAACTATTCTCGACATCTCTAATGACATATTTGGAGGTGCGTATGAAAAACAAGTGCTGCAAAGGATTAAACAAATAATTTTCTGAATTCTTTGAGCTTTTACAAAAGCCTGGAAAAAAAGAAAATACTGAATATTTTTGAACATGGCAGCAGGTAAGATATTGGGGTATATTTTTCAGACAGGGATAAAAGTGGGAATAAATGGGCATAAGCAGAGTTAAAATATTTAAACCTGCTGTTTTTAGTGCACAGAAAAAGCTGCATCAATCAATCTAATTGCTAGCTGCCACATTGAATTGTCCTCCCTAGGCCTGGGCCAAGTAGGCCTGTGCATACATATAACACTGCAAAGTTAAGAATCAGTCTTACATACCATTTGTCCACTTATCTCGGATACTGATATTTTAAGGATATCACATATATAGTTGTGGATCTTGCGATGTTGGTGATGTGTGCGATGTTGGTAATGGACTTGTGAGCCTCAAGAAGCAGGGACTTAGGCTGCATTGAGCGGCAATTGCGCTCATTGCACTGCGAGGCTCACAAAGCGAGGCGAGCAGTTGAAGCACGCAGTTGGTTCAAACGCGTAACTAGAAAACACTGAAAAACAACCAAAATTATTTAAGAATAAAACACACACACACAGCACAGGGGGAGAGCCAGGAAGCAAGGAAGTGAAGTTACAAATTAATTCGAGCCATATTTTAAGCTTTTTCCACTTGAAAATCGACTAAGCGAGGGAAGAAATGGCGGCCGAAAAAACTTAAAAAGTCTGAAACAGGATGAAAACGAGGCTCTGCAATACCAGGCATGCAGAACTGAGAAAATACACAACGCCAAAGACAGTAACACTGAATATGTTGCTCAGATGAGCAAAACCCTCACATTGTGTGGCAAATAGCATTGCTAGCCTTATAATTTTATTCCCATCATTTTTGACGGGCAATTTTCTTGTATGTATGATATTAATTGTACATACAATACTTAATTAACCTATGTCTGTTAAAATATTTATTGCTTATATTATATACTAGCGAATTGCCTGTCAAAAAATGACGGCAATGAAATTGTAAGGTAGCTAATGCTGTTTTGTGTCTACTACTTAAATATATAATACAATTAATAAATGAATATACTTTACCTATTTTGAAGCATTGTGTTGAAGAGCTGGCAATCTGTGCTGCAGCATTAGTGGTGTGGAGCTGCTGTGTAAGCGTGATGAATGTGTGCGCGAGCCGAAACCGTTAGGGTAGTTGGGTACTTCCGCATTAGCGTAAAATGTCGGGTAATGTGTGGTATGCGTCTTAGCGGAATATCCGTAGTTCGTTTGTGGTGTTTTGCGAGTTTGTTGTGGTGTTTTGCGTGTTTCTGGTGGTGTTTTGCGTGGTTAGAGTGCTGTAGCCTCGTTTTCGTTTTGTTCGGCGGCCATTTTTTTTAGTGTCTAAACTCTTTTATTTTTAGTTAAGTGAAGGTGTAAGTAGTTTTTTTGAGGTCCTGGATGCTCCCTCTTATTTTTTGATTTTTTTCCTGTTCGGGAGTTGCGGACGTTTTTTGCGAGGTCGTAATGAGTGTTATCGTCTCGTATGTGGTCGTATGTTATTCGCGGTGCACGGTAAAGTTTGCGAGGGTCGCAGTTGGTGTGTCGTGTTGTTTGCGTTACAACGTAAAGTTTGCGAGGGCCTCAGTATATCCGCGGCCAGGAGGACGGACAGCAGAAGCAGCCGGTCCCGGCGGAGGGTCCACATGATGTCCGGGGGAGGCAGGAGGGAGGGGCAGGACCAGAGCCGGTGCAGCTTGGAGCCCCCTGCCCCCCGGGTCCTAGTGCTGGTCGTGTTACCCCCGCCGGGTGTCCGCTCCCCGCACTAACACCTCCTGCTCAGTCTGATCCAGAGCTGCGGCCAAAGGTGGAAGTAAATATCTGCGGCCAGGAGCGCAGAGAGGACGGACAGCAGGAGCAGCCGGATCCACATGATGTCCGGGGGAGGCAGGAGAGAGGGGCAGGACCAGGGGCAGAGGGAAGTATTGGAAGGGTTTGCGAGGGTTGCAGTTGCCGGCAAGGAGAGCCTCCATGCCAGCAACCGAGGTCCTCGCCGCGGGCTCGCTACGCAAGCCTGCAAGCATGAGCAACGGCTCTGCCTGGCTCGCATGCTCACAACTATATATGTGATTCTCTTTTTTATTTCACCTAAAGATGCATGTCTTATTGTGTTAACACTGTGGAAATTTTAAATGTTTCAAGTTTATTATTTGCTTTTTAAGCAATATATGATTGTACTATTTTCATTTGAAGCACAAAGAAAAAAAAGAAGAAACCATTATAAAATAGAGTAAATTTTAATCTAAATTTAACTAAATATGGGAAATATTTTACTTTTCTGATGTTTGTTGATGAAAACAGAGCATTGTCAAAATACTGAGAAGTAATTAAACATGTGTTTATATGCAGAGTAATTTAGATTAATAACCATTCACATAGATACAAATAGTAAAATACCTATTCTGCGTATGGAAGATTTTTCTTTTGTGAGCATAAATGTGAGAGATTGCACCCCAATGGAGCGCCATCCTAAAAAGCATAAATTTGAGCTCCTTTCCTAAGACTCATTAAACATGCCAGAAGGTGCACATTAATGTAAACTATTTATTTCTTATGCAAAACATTCTTACTTTGTCTTAAGCTCCCCTTAAAAATAAAGTAACATTTTTGTCTCCTCCTAAAATTTGTTCTATGAAGCTGTGAAATAATGTGAGTCATTCACAGGGGAAAGTAAAATGTCTTGAATAAGAACATTCTTCATGGAATGTACTGGGAAAACTGGTAGATATTAATAATAATGATTCCTATTGTTTTAAATCTATTGTTTACACTGTACATAGTTTTATAGTAGGGTAAAATGGTATATATAAATCCACCAGGTGCTCATTATAAGAGTATATAAGGTATGCAGTTTGGATAATACTCAGTGAGAATCTTTGCAATAAAACCCAAGGCGGAAAAAAAAGAATAACTTATTTTTTTTCAATATAGCTCTATGAAAGAAAATGTGACTAGGTTTTATAGACAGGGGAGGGGTGCCATGTGTTCTTATTTACAGACAAAATAATGTAGTGTGCATATTAGCTCCTAATCAAGCAATATGACATAGGATAGGTATCATTATGAGCTAAATTGCTTGTTTTTCATATCATTCCATCACATGTATTTATTTACATTCCTTTGTGAAATTCTAACTTTTTTCACATGCGTTTTTCTTTTTTTTTTTTTTTTGGTTATTCGGTCTCTCATTGTTAAAATATGCCTACCATTACAATTATAGACTGATCATTTCTTTGTCAGTGGACAAACGTTCAAAATCAGCAGGGGATCAAATACTTTTTCTCCTCACTGTATATCTGGCAACTGTAGCTTCATATAGAAGTTGGTAAAGAAACAACAGCATTTGCAAAAAAAGTGCAATGTAGGGAGACCAATAAAAAAATTAGTGTGTATTGACCTTCACCTAATAAATGAAGCTCCTCACATTTCTGTAACCAACCCCAGTCCCCACAAATCCAGTTCCTAGGCTGAGTCATAAATACCTTACTGAATCTCTTTGTCATTGCAACAATTACCTATACACATAAATAGTACAATCTAATGTCTACACATTTAAATACAATATATGATTTTTATTAGATATTTTCTAGTAATCACAACGGTTTCTAACTCAATCTGAATTAATCTCATGTACTGAAATAGGAGGTCCGTGCACCACACCAAATTCTGCTGTTGGACATTTTACGGTGTGCCAAACACTTTAGGAACTGTATGCACACTGAAATAAAAGAGGAATGTATTTCAGGTACCTGCAAATAATATAAAAATTGAGAATTCTTTAAAAGAGCAGTAAAGTAGATTCAGGTTCAATTTCTGGGCACAAATCTTTAAGAAAGGTGACGCTATAGAGTTGCACCGTATAATTTCAGGTCAAAATGTCAGGCAATTACAGCATCAATGGAATAGGGAGTTTTCAAAGGATCTCACTTTCATGTTTAAATTACAGTATATGCCATACACCAGAGAAAAATCATTCGGTTATAAAGCTATTTGTTAAGAGAAGTGGAGCTGCAGTGCAATTTAGTAGTATTTTTTCAAATAAAATTTATTTATCAGAAATATGCATTATTCCTGTAATTATAAAACATGTCAGGATCACAAAAAACACCAAATGTGCTCTGCACCATTCGATAGAAAAGGTATGTGAAGAAGTGTTTTCCATTTTAAAACAGATGCTGAATTCATGGAGTTGTGATCAATAGAAGTCAGGCAATTTCAGTATGTTGCCTCTGCCTGAATGAGTAATCAGCCCTGAACCGTGTGGGATATAAGGAAGCAGTGACTAAGTGATTTGTATCTAATTGTTTATATTCTAGTAAATAATGTAGCAACAGACAAGTTCTGCAGAATAGGAGGTAGGAGGTGCCAACAAGGCAATCCGCATGGAGCAAACAGTGTGGAAATAAAAAAATAATATCTCATAACTCTATATAATTTATCTAATAGGACTTTCATTATGTTGGATGCAATTTATATTTTTAAGGCAATAACTTGTTTTATCACTACATTGTCCCTTCAAAACAGGTTTGGTCATTCATGTATTAAATGATAAAATGCTGTAGATTTATTAGAGGACCTTTAAAGTCCTATGTTATGCAACATCAGCTAAAGCAATCTTTGGCATGTCAAACTTTCTCCAGATATCTGCAATCTTTCAGTATACATTTCTTGGAACATTGTACCATTCCCCCACAAATGTTCACACACAATTTCCACAAATTACCTTTAGCAAGAAAGAAATGTATAAACCCCTCTCATACATTCAGCCTTCACTAAGATATTATAGTATCTCCAGAATCCAGAATACATATCAAATTTATAATCATAACATTGCTTTAATCATTTTTCCTGATTTATCTTGCTTTTAGTTGGCTTAGTTTTTTTCAAAAAAATATATATTTTTTATCATACAGTAGTTCTTTAATAAATTAGAGGCTGCATTTTTCTCATTGCCAAGTCAAGTTTTTTATATTTTCTTTTCTTTTGAAAATAATGTTCTAGTCTCTTAACCCTGTAAAAACTTTCAGCATCAGTACGCTTTTTCTTCTGCATATGAACATCCATGTCACTGTTTAGCTTGTCAGTCGTTAGTGCAGTCAGGCTCAGATTGCAAGAAAAGTGCAATAATTAAACATGCCTTGTCATATAGAGGAGATATTCTAACTTACTGCAAATTAGGAGCCACCCTCAACAGGAAAAAACATTTTTCAATGACAAATCTTTTATAGCCTTGGCTTGATCTATTTCATCCGAACTAAAAGAACTAAAAATTATAATTTGTGCCCCCTTTTATTGTTGCTTTCAATCAGATATGTGAATAATGAATTGTGATTTACCAGAAATTATAGTCATTTCTTGATTCAAATATATCCTTACAGCTTACACTATGTTCACTGTAAAACTGAAACTTTCAATTTATGGAGATTTAGAAAAATCCTTCATTTTGACATAGTGTGTAATAAACCATTCATTTCATTACACCCAAGTCACTTCCATACGTATTCCTTACAAGCCCATACAATTACATAGAAGTTCAAAGCAATTGTGTTTAGTAATATGTACTTTCTTATAAAAATCAGGTAGTGGAATTATATACTAATTCTGTACAAAGGTTTCTTGTTTTGTGTTTTATTTCAGTGAACGGTGCTATGTCATTGTCAGAATAGCAATGGACTTGGTATAAATGACATAACATCCACTTCATTATTATCTTCTCTAGAAATGCTGACATATACATGTATCTTCTAGATAGGTTTCCTCCACTCGTACTAGAAGCATACACGCACTTCGGTTTCCTTCCCTGTGATTAGGAGCATATACACTTCACTAATTGTACAGGATTACTCACCACTGTCTCCTCTTCGGCTCACATCCTTCGGCCAGTACTACTTTCTGGATCAAGCCGCGGCCGGGACTACTTCCTGGATCAAACCGCACAACGCGCAGGTGGGATGCGCATGTGCAATGTGTGGTTTGATCCAGAAAGTAGTTCCGGCCGAAGGACGGGAGCCGAAGAGAAGGAGAAGACTGTGAGTGCAGCGCTGCTGGCAGAGTTACATCCAGGTAACAGACACAGAGGAGGGGGAAAGGAGACACAAGGGAGGGAGAGGAGGTGGAACGGAGAGACAAGGGAGGGAGAGGAGGGGGAATGGAGAGACCAGGGAGGGAGAGGAGGAGGAACGGAGACACAAGAGAGGAAGGAGGGGGAAAAGAGACAAAAGGGGGGAAAGGGCCGAGGGGTAAAGGAGACACGGGGGAAGGGAGAGAGGGAAAGGAGGTACAGGAGAGGGAGAGAGGGGGTAAAGGAGACACAGGAGATTTAGAGAAAGGTGACACAGGGGAGGGAGAGGGGGAAAAAAAGAGACACAAGGGAGGAAGAGGGGGAAAGGAGAAACAGGAGTGGGAAAGATGGGGAAAGGGGACACAGAGGTGGGAGATGGGGAGAAAGATGACACAGGGAAGAGAGAGGGGGAAAGGGAGACGCAAAAAGGAGGAACAGGAGAGGGAGAGAGGGGGAAAGGAGACACAGGAGAGGGAGATGGGGAGGGGGATAAGAGGTACAGGAGAGGGAGAGGTGTGGAAAAAACACAAGGGAGGGAGAGGAGGAGGAAAAGGAGAGACAAGGGAAGGAGAGAAGAGGGAAAAGGAGACACAAAGTGGCAAACAGCATTGACAGCCATCTTCCAGATATTTTATTCCATATATATATTAATCCTATCTTCACTATGGATTCTGAAACACACACAAATAATATATATATATATATATATATATATATATATATATATATATATATAGATAAAATCAGGTATCTTATTCCATATACTTATTAATCTTCTCAGAGTCACTGATAGCTGGGTTATCTCACTTATCTCCTGTCAGAAGCATCACAGACTGCATTCAAACTGGCTTTTTTTCCAGGCACACATTCCATAACTAACTGAAACTCAACTGTCAGTTACAGATCACTGTATAACATTCTAAATCAGTTAACCCCTTATCAACTGGACACAATTAAACATTAATCAATTAAACAGTAATCAACATAACCTAACACATTACATACTGTAGCTATAAAACATACTGTAAAATCCTGAGCCCATTCCCACAACCACATAAATTACAGTCCAAAGGACTGGTGGCCAGGGGAAATTTGACAAATACCATTATGGTTAAACTGTACTCTTATAACTCTTATATGTCACATATTCACTGTATTCCGTTTTATTTATCCATTACACGTAGCATAATATACTGTAAACATAACTCTGACTACTACCAAAACAATATCCATTATCCTTCAACAGAAGCCATACCATACGTTTATCACTAATACCATACCATAGTCTTGCAAATGTTTGTATACTGTACTACAGTGTGTAGGGAACAGTGCTGTATGGACTTACTCTAGAAGATAGTTGAATATTTGTTAGGAGTTGAAAAGGGTTGTTTGCACAGGTATTGAAAGCACATGTTTAATCTGCTCTTTTAAACTCATGCTACCACATTTATAATTTTTTTATTTAAATAAACCCAAACTTTTCAGTAAGACTAAACTATCACTGCGGTGCATCTCTGCTCAAAATCGATGTAACATTTATGGATTATATATCATTGCATATTTTTCCGTTCAGTATCACTTAATAGATTATTAAGTTTTACCATGAGTACCAATAATAATACTAATAGTTCAAATTGTGAAATTAGTGTCTTAGTTTTGACTCTGCTTTACATGAGTTGTTGCATACAGTATAGTCAACACTTGCAAGCTTTGATGGTCTGATGCCATACATGTGGCATTTTGTAAACCCATGGCTATGTAGTCCATTAATATTAATATTGTTTATATGGCTTTGTAGACCATTATACCATTATACTGTCATATTGTTTTTTACTGGTTTGGCTTTAGGAGTTAATGAAATGCCTTATATCTAGGCTGATTCTTCATAAAGTTTTTATTTAACTATAAATCAATGCTGAGCAGATCTCCCATTTTAGTATTCATAAAACAGACCATTTATATATATAGCTCTCTACATATCAATTATAATGAAATACTTTACACTGTTTCCTTTTAGCTTATGAATAATCTAAGCAAGGCTTTTTTTCTAACTGCTGTCTTCTTTCTTCTTTACTTCAGGTTCTGGTCTTAATGATGGACAATGGCATGAAGTCCGGTTAGTAGCCAAAGAAAACTTTGCTGTTTTAACTGTTGATGGAGATGAAGCTTCATCTGTAAGAACAAACACCCCTCTACAGTTCCAGACGGGAAGCAGATATTTCTTTGGAGGTAAGGGTTCAATTAGCAAACCAATTTATCAAAAATAGATCTTAGCTGTTCATTAACTCATGGAAAGAAGAATTATTCTCATGAAAGCTGTTTTACCAAAATGTTATACATAGTTATGGAATGTCACGTGGTTTTGTGAAATATTTAACAAGTGAGTAACAGTGAAAGCAGGACTGGAGTTATCATTGTGGCAGAATAAGGGTTTCATGGCTTTACATTGAAACCTGTTAAAATAGACTTAGAATAGCATTTTAAGTTTAAACAGTTCTCCTGCATGACGTGTCATACCTTAAAGGAGAGGTAACAAAGATCCTCTCTGATTACCTGAATTGTTCTGCTGATCAAGATACTTGCTCTCTTCATTGCATAGCATACTGTTGTAATATCAATGATAGTAACTAAGACAATAGCAAAAGAAACAAAAATTCCAACTACTCATTGGTTGACTCTTTTCTTGTGAGAAAGTACCACCTGTAGTAGAACATTGGTTGCATCTTAACTCCATCTCTGCCATAGCACAGCCGCTCTGTTGTTGAGAAGTTGAATTGAACAGCAGACTCTTCTATCAGTAAATGGTTATAACAGTGAATGGTGAAATATTGTTCTATTCTGTAAAACAATCCTTTTTTCAAACCTATACAACCTGTTTTGTTTATTACTGCTAATATTAGCATTCATAAGGATAATTCTTGAGCCTGTATGGTGCTAACAATGATGTATACAAACTTTTAATGTAGATTCACACACTAGACAAATATGACTTAAAATTACCTTTTATTAATATGAATCTTAAAATTATTCTCCTCACACTATTTCACCTCTACAAGGTGAACTAATAATCTGTAAGCACCATAAGGATCAACAAAATTCTTGTTGTGTAACTTGTGGCTTCATGTGCAGACTAAAGACAGATGACTGTATCTTGCATGACCCTGCATGGCAGAGAGGTCGAGTCATTCACTCACCCTATTTCCATCTTTATCCTTTACCTTCCACACAATAATGAATACCAATATTTCGGATAAATTAGGCCACATTTAATTTTAATTACTGCCTGTCATCATGACAGAAACTAATGCTGGTCACATGACCAACATAAAGGGTTCAGGCTCCAGCTTTTTGCTGTCAGGTAGGCCCCTCATGGATTGACCAGATCGAGGCATTACTTCACCTACTAACCTTTAATAGACTGAGTTCAAGTCCAGGGTGGCAACACTTAAACCATTATGGAACTCAGGTCCCTGGTCACTTCACTTAACTAGCCCCTTGGCAGCAAAAAAGCCTGCCACTAGCGAAAGGCCATCACACAGCATGTGATACGTTCCCCACACCTGAATCCAACACTGACATAACATTTTTTTGTAGGATGAGAAGAAAAAGCCCCAACCCCATGGCATCTAGGTGAACCCCATTACTGATGAACATGCAATTAAAGTTTGAAGAATAAAAAATGGTGTGCCTAAGAGATGTGTTTTGTTTGCGTTGTTCAGTTGTGTTCACTCTCCATGATGTTATGGACCAGAACACACCATGCGGATCCACTTGATATTCATTGCAGAGATACTGGAGTGGGTTGCCAGTTCCTTCTTCAGTGGGCCACAGCATACAGCTCCTGGTATTCCTAGGTGGTCTCCCATCCAAGCACTGACCAGGCCCAACCCTGCATGGCTTCAGGGTGGTGTGATCTCTTGATTTCCTGACTGGAATTGAACCCTGGTTGCAGCAGTGAAAGCCCCAAATCCTATTTAGACCACCAGGGAATCCCAGCCTAATAGATACACTGCCTAATTTCTTAGTGAAAGAGAACAATTGTTCTGTTACTCTTTGTTCTACAATTCTTTTACTTGCTGGCATCTCAAGCTGCCCGCCACTGGCAGTGCTTCACCATCTCTGACCATACTATTCTAATTTGGGGAAAGTTTGCAAGAAATTTTACACATCACCTCACATAGACTTAAAACATTTTTCACAGGTAACACATCTAAATCATTACCCCAAACATGTGAAATCAAAACTGCATTCCATAACATTGGAATCAATGGTATCCCAGGAAACTGCAAACAGGATGAACAACCATCCAATTTATCAAAGGAACACTTGGTTACATGATGCCACCCTTAATGCTTGAAGCAAAAAAAACATATCTATCATTTGCTTATCAATAAATAGATAAGTGGAAAAAAAACCTTCTCCTGACACAGCAGTAAGAACCACAATATAATATGCATACTGTGGTAAAAGGGGAATTAAAAAGTAGTCCAAGTCTCTAACTGCCACCATTCATGCCAAGTTCTTTTGTAGGCCACCCATGTAGATTCAGCCAAGGAGTTACTCTGGAGCTATCTCTGGAATTTACAACTAAACTTACATCACTGGTTATATTATTATATTTAAATATAAAATATACTTCCAACACAGGGTTGAAACATCTAGTAAAAAGCAGGATAAGGTTTTAGTACATTTGGAGAACTTGGATTTTCAGTGTAGAAGCAGGTAACATGTCCATAACATGTCCATTACACACCATGTTCACTTTAATTCATGATGAGCTGCAAAGAGCTGTGATGAGCTAGGTATAATTTAGGAGAAGGGGCTGTAGTAAAATGCACTATGAGTTGAGAATCTGGATTGCGGCTTAACACTGGCACTCGCATTTGTGATCTGTAAACCCCCCCCCCCCCCACCACCACCACCACCACAATCAGGCTTACCCAATTCCTCTGCATTTAAATGATCCTACAGCTTCAGAATGTTCATCAACAGAAAGCAAAATAGTAGATTTCACAGCAGCATAATTACCTATACAATCTATTAATTTAAAGGTTGTATTTTTGTATAAATTGTTTTCAAGTGTATATTTTAAAAATATGCCTGAAGTGGTGTTATAATTCATTATTTCAGGTGTACAGTAGACTCTCAGTTATCCAAAACTCAAGCAACCAAATCTCTCAAGCAATCAAAAAAACAACAACTGGATACTGTACTTTAAATAACATTTAAAATGTGTAGGGCTCAACAAATGCCAGGAGCCAGGTTGTCATGCCACAAATGCTTACAGGCATCTAGATTTCATCCACTGTATGTATATGCAATTTAATTTTACCTGGAAGCAGACAGTGCAATGTTGGCGTTAGATTCCCAGAATTCAGAACCGCACCCTCCAGCCGAACGTACGTATGTGTAAGTGAGGAGTGAAAGCCGCTGCTGCTAGAAAAGCCCTCACTGACAAATATACTTAGCAGAGCATCCTATGTGCACCTAACCTATGCCTTCTTTTATTAGTATCTCTCAAGCAACTAGAAACTTAATTTATACAGCATCTACCAATCACCATGGGTGCCGGTTAATTGTGAGTCTACTGTATTTATATATATAGTCCCTTGGCATTCTTGGTGCTTTGTTGCCTCACAACCTGGAATTAATATGGATTGTTTGAGGATTTGCATCATTTAATTTACAGAACATGCCCACAACTTTGAAGATGTTTTTTTTTTTTTATTGTGAGGCAAACAACAAATAGGACAAAATAACTGAAAAAAGTCAATGGGCATAACTATTCACCCCCCTAAAGTCAATACTCTGTAGAACCACCTTTTGCAGCAATCACAGCTCCAAGTCCTTTTGGATAAGTCTCTATGGGCTTGCCACATCTTGCAAAACTGCTCCAGCTCCTTCAAGTTGGATGATTTGCCCTTGTGAATAGCAATCTTTAAGTCTCACCCCAGGTTTTCTATTAGATTGTGGTCTGGGCTTTGACTAGGCCATTCCAACACATTTACATGTTTCCCTTAAACCACTCAAGTGTTGCTTTAGCAGTGCGTTTGGGGTCATTGTCCTGCTTTAAGGTGAACCTCCGTCCTCTCCTCAAATCACGCACAGAGTGGTACAGGTTTTGCTCAAGAATATCCCTGTATTTAGCACCATCCATCTTTCCCTCAACTCTGACCAGTTTCCCAGTCCTGGCTGCTGAAAAACATCCCCACAGCATGATGCTGCCACCACCATGTTTTTACTGTGGGGATGGTGTTCTTTTGGTGATGTGATGTGTTGGGTTTGTGCCAGACATAGCGTTTTCTTTGATGGCTGAAAAGTCAAATTTCAGTCTCATCAGACCAGAGCATCTTCCTCAATACATTTTGGGAGTCTCCCACACGCCTTTTCACAAACTCAAAACGTGCCATTTTGTTTTTTTTCTGAAAGTAACGGCTTTCTTCTGTCCACTCTGCCATAAATCCCAGCTCTATGGAGCGTATTTTCGTCCTCAGTACAGATACTCCAGTCTCTGCAGCTCCTCCAGGGTTATCTTAGGTCTCTGTGCTGCCTCTCTGATTAAGGCCCTCCTTACCCGGTCCATGAGTTTTGGTGGGCGGCTGTCTCTTGGCAGGTTTGCTGTTGTGCCATTTCTTTCCATTTGCTTATGATAGATTTGATGGTGCTCCTGGGGATCATCAAAGATTTGGATATTTTTTTATAACCTAACCCTGACTTGTACTTCTCAACAACATTGTCCCTTACTTGTTTGGGAAGTTCCTTGGTCTTCATAGTAGTGTTTGGTTAGTGGTGCCTCTTGCTTAGGTGTTGTAGCCTCTGAGGACTTTCAAAAAAGGTGTGTATATGTATTAACAGATCATGTGACACTTCGATTGCACACAGGTGGACATCATTTCACTAATTATGTGACTTCTGAAGGTAATTGGTTACACCAGAGCTTTTTATGAGCTTCATAACAAAGGGGGTGAATACATACGCACATACTAATTTTCTGTTTTCTATTTCTAAAAAATAGTTTTATGTATATATTTTTCTCATTTCGCTTCACCAACTTAGACTATTGTGTTCTGATCCATCACATAAAATTCAGATTAACAAAACATTGAACTTAATGCTGTAATGTCACAAAATAGGTAAAAAGTCAACGGGGTGAATACTTCTGCAAGGCACTATATATGTATATATATATATATATATATATATATATATATATATATATATATATATATATATATATCTTGAATAAGTACTTCCCATAACTATAAATAAAGCGATTTTGGAGCAACTATATTTATCACATTTGGCACATTGTAAGTTTAGGCACTGGAAAGAACTATATCATGGGTTGTGTTATGCTGTTTCATGTGAGATTTGTCAGTGTTTATCCCTTTTCATCTTCTGCTGTATTTCTCTTTCCACCATGAAATGCTAACGCTCTATCTCCCTTAATCAAAGCAAAGGAATGGATTATCCTGTCAGCTTTGTGTGATGTATGAACAGAAAAATGACTAATTTGTTTTGTGTCTTAATGTAAGGCAGCTTCTATCACCCAGTCTATTGAACGAGGCTGAGGAATGAAGTATTCGATCAGTTTATTAGGAATTCTTATACAGTATGCTTAGTTAAATTAAAACATAAACTTCCTGAGATAGGGGAAAAAATATAGATCCTGAGATTAGTAGACCACAATGAAGAATCTCTGGCGCTTGGGAGCAACTGGATCTTGGACCTGTGGTTGTTATTTGCTCTACTCTTGGACATTGTACCTCCCTGGAGCAGTCCGCATTGAGTTTGGAGATTGCTGATTGTGGATCTCTGGAATGGGTATTATTCCACTGGTTCCACTGGACACTGTTCACAATAGTGCCTTGTGATATGTAAAGAGATAAAGAAGGTGTGTGAGGGGTAGCACAACTTAGAAAGACCCTCACGTGAATAGACTTCAAGCATATGAGGTACTGATATCGCTCTCGTCAGATCCCCTATCTGGTCAGGCTGCTGGTAGTTCCAGTGATGTTTGTGATATTGGTATAGATGCTGGGTCTCACAAGGAGTCCACAGATATGTATATCAGCGTGTATATACACATTGAGATGTTTATGTCTGGAAATAGTAATGTAGAACCTGAGGGGTACATGTACACAGCAGGGAACCAGTCTCTCTCTAATTGCCATAGTGGGACCACTTGGTTTAATGATGGCACTAAATGAACAAATAAAGGCATTGTGTGAGTTAAATATTGTCTTGTTAGCCTAGCACCTCTTTGTATTCCTTAATTTGCATGTTTGCACTTGTCTATTTCTTCTCTTTATTGGGTAACTAAACCAAATCTTGGTTGGGAACAATAAAGAGTATTTGCTTAAAAGTTAATTTATTGTCTATTTATTTATTAAAAAATGTACCTTACATTGAAGTTTGAAATATTTACATGTTAATCAGTTTCAGAACCACTCCTCATCCATCATTTAAATGTCCCCATTCTTATATTAATTGGATAAATAGATGTCAAATCCCAGCTTCCCAGAGATTGCATAAGGTGTCCCTCTCTTACCAAACTACATCACTGTGAAGAGGTTCCTTACCATGAATATTTTAATAGGTTACCAATTAAATGATGCATTATGGTCATTAATCATGTGATATTTATTTTGTCTTAGATAAAGAAGGTTTACATTAATTTCAGAATAAATTCCTAGGAGGTCTGATCAAGATGAAAGTATATAATTAAGTGAGTGTACAATAAAAAGCTTCTGCTAGACGGGAGTCGTGATAATGTGCATAATTGAAAAGGAAAACACCTGTAGCTAAAAACACAAAATACAAATGAGATTTCTTCAGATGAAAATTGACATGCTGATAGGAAAATGAATAGTGATGACAAGGTGAGACTGAGTGTTTGAAAGCCTATTTATGTGTATATTAAGAATTAGTGCTGAACAAGTCAGGGAATCGTTTGGAATACTAATGACATTCACCTTATGGATAGTTGTTTATTTGTGGTATCATTATTATTTCAATCTGTGAAAATATATACAGTACAATATATAATTTATATTTATTAACCATTTTAATGCAAGGGGTTCAGTAATGAAATAATTTTTACTGTAGTAATCCCTGTTTAGAATGCCCCTTGTACCTCCTCCGATGGATTACGTTGCCATTGAGCTTTAATTTTAATATTGCTGCCACTAGGTATCAAGTGTCTAATTGGCCCCTGGGGCAATACTTCCTTCCCACCACAACCATATTTGTAACAAGGCAAACAAGGCAGTCGCCTAGTGGCACCTTGGGGGGTTGGGGGGATTCATAATTTGCATAACAGTATGTTCAACATTTCACTTTGTGTTTCACACATAGACCGTTTCTTATCTAGCCATGTGCCA
This sequence comes from Discoglossus pictus, assembly GCA_027410445.1. Taxonomy (NCBI): domain Eukaryota; kingdom Metazoa; phylum Chordata; class Amphibia; order Anura; family Alytidae; genus Discoglossus; species Discoglossus pictus. The sequence goes on along the minus strand of CM050166.1, from coordinate 319,342,406 downwards.
TGAGCAAGATATTTTGTGGGGCAGGGGAAGGAAGTGGGTGTGAAATGGTAGGCATTCAGTGTGCTGCCCTATAGTAAAAAAAAAAAAAAAAGGTAAGGGAGTGCACAGGCACAATGACATGCAGGAGGTATCAGTTTATCATACTACCTCTGCATCTCACTGCCAGCCTGTCAGACTCTCCTGTTCTTCTATAAACAGCTCACTCACTTCCCTTAAACTTCCATTAAAAATACTACATGCCCCTGCCACTCTTACAATATTTTGTTTGTGCCTGAATCTATTTGAATATCTCCACTGTTCTCCCATCAGAGAGGGTTACACTACGTTCCTTAAAATCAATTAAAGTGATAATTTTTAAGTAACTGATAAACCTCCTAAAGAAGAAACATATATATATATATATATATATATATATATATATATATATATATATATACATATATATATATTGTGATATGGAATACACAGGAGCCCTTTTTAAAAGATCAGAATTTATTTTCTTACAACAAAATAACATAAACGTGCAAAACAAAAGCCTAGCTTCAATTGAAGCACTGACTAACTCTTTGCAGCAGTTACCTCACTGTAAAAAATAATGTCAAAGCAAAAACAATTATTTGAAACTTGCTGGATTTGAAGTCTCCCTTGTAGCAGGCAATTTCCAAAGCTGACTCAGATTGAGATCCCTCTGCTGGGTGCTAATCAGACCTTTACAGGTGGAACCCAGCTGGGCTTGATTAGGCTGTTGTGTTAACCCTGTCATCCCCTAGTGGACACAGGTCTCTGGTCAGTCTGTCTCCAATGTATACTCCATCTATGAATCTGTTGCAATATATATATATATATATATATATATATATATATATATACCGTATATACAAAAAAATTGCCAGTAGGCAGAAATATAATTAAACACTAATGATAGCAAGCTTTCCCTTAATTATAAAAAAATATAAAAACAACCTGATAGCATGTTATATATATATATATATATATATATATATATATATATGTATATATATATATATATATATATATATATATATACAGTATATATATATATATATATATATATATATATATATATATATATAATCGTTCTGCCTTGATTATACTAATGCAAGTGCAAAAGTTCATACAACTACAGATACCTGCAAATGATATTCTTTATTTATATGTGCCTCTATTCAAGTTGACACAGAATCATACTAATGAATGTAGAGTAGCAGGAAGATTAAACACATTTACATATCTAGTGCCTTTATGCCCTTTGCATGTTAAAGGAAACTGTTTTTAAAGAGCATTACAAATATGAGATATCCAATACAGCAGTGAAAAGCAATATGTATCAGACTGCAGCTCTGCTCTTTTACCTTCAACTGGAGGAGACAAAAATGAGCTTTTTTACTGCTATTTAATTATTGAGCAACAACAACCTTTAGCTTGTTTGGTACTTGGAGATAGGGTTAATGTAATAGAGTACAGAATACAATAATGACCATACTGCAATATGTGAGGGCTGTACAAGCTGAATTGGACAAAAAGGTTTATGTTGATCTGTGTGGAGAATGTATCAGAGATAACAAATCAACATAATTGTATTGATTAACTTAGTATTAGAATTAACAGATACAAATTATTATCTCTGGTAATACAAACTGACAATCCTGATTATATCTTATGCAGATCATGTACAGATCAAGTACCCCTAATAGGTCGGTTAACAGATCCAGCCTATAAGACATAGTCTGCACAATTAGATGTCAAAAACAGCTAACTGTATTCCAGTGATGAGCTCTTGCCTTAAACAGCTAATAAATGGATTGATGCACATTTTGTTAATTGACTACATTCCTTAACTCTCTTGTTGTCACTTTTGGGCTCTGTGATATTTTAGTGGATTTAATGAAAATCTATAAAAAAGATACAGATCCCAGCATTTGTCAAGATGGTGGAGTTCATTGTTCCCAACACATTAACATTCCTTCTAGCACACAATACTAATGCTTGATACTGTTTATGGTGGATAGGCACAGAGAGCTTTTAATACACACACACCAGAGAAATGAAAATGTGATCAGCTATTAGAACGGTATTTCTGGAATTGCAGATGTAGCTTTCAGTGATGTAAAGATCAGAGATCAGGAGTGAAGCGTGTTTATAAAATAATAGTCTGGTATTTTGCTTCATTTCACTGTGGAAATTCAAAAAATATACAAAATAGAAAAAAAAAATCTATTAAATTATTTAAAAGTAGATCATTCACAGGGATATACAGTCGCAAGGCTAAGAGGTTAAGAAGTCTGTAAGATATTCATAAAATTAGATTTTCATCTCTGCTGCACCGCAACACTGCTAAATTAAAGAATGAGTAAGCCACATTTGTACTGTGTACCATCAAACAGAGAGTTGAAGGCCATATAGAAAAAAAGTACTTTACTTTTTTTTATAGGCTGAACTCTTTAAAGTTAGTTATTCTATGCTGCTTCTATCCTCCCCTGTATCCACAGAATAATTATAAGCTACAATGGCACTATTTAGAACGTGCAGGCTGAATAAGGATGTGTTAATTTTCCCAAGTTAGCTCTAGATTAATTATATTGTTCTTTTTCTCCCATTGGATGAAGCTAATATTTTATCACGCCACCATGGCAATACTATAATGAACTGAAATGGGAGAGTATGAGTTAGGAAATGTAATACAGCAAATGTCTGTAAATAAGTATATATGGGTTTTCAATATATTCACATTTGAATGTCTAAAGCAAGTAAATAAAACCTACTTCCAGCTCAGAGTTCCGAGAAAAACAGTTATTACACTGGATTCTGGGAAGTTGAGCTGGGACACACAAATATATATATAGAGTATCTCAGTAAATAGATACTGAAGACTAAAGTGCCCCATTTGCAGTGCTTCGAGTGGAACTTTTGCCTGGTGTAGAATTAGTGATGTGGACATATAGATCGTAAAGTAGTCACATGACCAGCCAGACAGTTGCCCATGAGAGTGACGCGTCCAAGGCAGTTGTCTAGTTAGTCTATTGAGAAATCTGCATTTAATTGTAATGTGCCCTAAAAATGTAAAGTGACAAACAGACTTAGGGTTTCCTAGTAATCGCTAGTTATATGAATGCCTATTTTGTATATTTATTGTACATATGTTATAGTTACAAAACATTATACATGATAAGATAATGCAGCACATTACTGACCTCACTTTATGTAGCTCATACACATTACTGTGCTATTACAACTACAGAGAGACTCCAATTAGATTTCTGTGATTTAATTCATTCACAATTAGTAAATGGGATTACAAAAGCCAAGAATTGATTGTCCAGTTGAATTTAATTAGTCTTGTATTTTTGTTACCCTCCGAGGAATATTAATGACATTGTATTACAGCAGTGGCCTTGAAGTTAATTCAAACAAATAAATATATTGTAAAGTGAGATGATGTTATGTGTAAAGTAATTGAACCTACAATGGACAACCATGTTTTTTCCACTCAAACACATCACAATCTACTAGCAATGTATACATCCACCTTCTAAATCTGTAAAACTCTCAACAATAACATTGTATAATAAATGGAAGATTAGACTATAGGATTTTTTTTAAAAAGCACACAGTTCTCTTTATATTTACAACATAAAAGTGGAATATATCTCAGCATGCTTAAATACACAGGATAAACAGTTTGATTGAATTTACAATATAGCTCAATATTGAAACTAGTTTAATTCTCAAAAAAATGAATCCAAGAGGGACAATATTTAGCATACCATCCCTACTTTAAAATATAACTTTTATTGAATATAAAAAATAAAATGGGTTTAAAAATGTACTTTTAAAATATTATTGATTAAAATGTATAAACTAATGTGTCGTGACTGACACCAATTATTAAATTAGTATAATAGTACAATGATTTGTTAATTATGCAGGGTCAATGGATGCATCAACAATCTGGCAGTCGCTATCTTTTTGCCTCACTGCCTTGTCCTTAGCAATGCTGTCTCCACCAACTGGATAGGGCTGCGCCCCCTAGTCTGCCACACTCCCAGGGCTGAGGCTGAGTCTGTCCTTTGAAATGTGTCTGGCGTTCCTGACATTTGCTATCAGCTGAAGTCTCATGCTAGGTTCACAGTCCATTTCCAGGGCACAGTCCATATTTGGTTCTTTCAAGAACTCAGGAGCATGGTGGTTCCACTCCAGGGCTTCTCCTTGGCCTGGCAATTGAATTTGTGATCCCTTCTCCAGGTCCTCTTAACACTTAATAGGGCACTCTGAGAGCAAGTTCTCAGTGGTTCCAATGTCCATACAGTCCCCATCTGACCCAGCCATAGCACAACTTATCTGCGCTCCCTTGATCACTGGCACATGTTCTTCTCCCCTGCCTTGGAGGCCAAAGCCCATCCATGGCAGCCTCATCCAGCAGATCCATATACTCAGCCTCTAGTTTTAACTCCTGCTGGATCAGGAGCATTAGTACCAGAGCCTCATCGGACCAAGGCTTTATTCCCAGTGACTGGCAACATGTTTCTACCAGGTTAAATGGTTGATGGAAAGTCCCCAAGCTGCATTTTGAATCACCATAACTCGGCCCCAGAGCACCTCCTTCAGCTTCAAGGGTAAACAGGGCTCCAGACAGGCTGCATACTGCTGCCACACCAGGTCTTCCAGCCAGCCCATCAGCTCATGATTCAACCACAATCCCAGGAATGCCTTCCATTGAGCTAGAAGGGCCACTTTTCTGCATTACTTGGTGTCCATCTTGCTGGACCCAGTAGATGCTCTCCTGCCTGCTTTGGACTAGAGGTTCCTTGCCCAGGCTGCTGGGTTACTGCCACTGTGCACCAGCACCAGCTGTTAAAACACAAAGATTTGGGGGACCACGTTTGCCCCTTAGTCTCTCTCCCTAGGACATGTCTTTTTGTGTTCAAAATCTCTGCAATAGTTAGGACACAATACAAACACCTGTACCCTTGCTTATTACAAGCAGACTGACTCTTTACTTTTCTTGCATAAAACATACATCCCAAAATAACACCATATCCCCAATTCTATAGACACCCACCCCATGTAACTACAGCTACCAATCTCCCAAACCAGCTCCCCCACCCAAGACATCAGATCTGCTGTGTCTTACAACTCCAGAAAGCAATGCTAGCTTCCCTTTTTATTACGATGTGCCAGATATTATTAACGTGTATAAATTGCATGCATCTTATTCTATTGGATCACCTTAAATAAATAATATCTTATTGGCTTAAGTAATGGATTGTACCATGAGTAAAAATCCTTGCATTGGTTTTTATTATTATTTAAATCTTTCCCTGCCATGTCCCATGAGCTAGTTTTAGTGGATACCATTCTTAGGGTTGCTATGGAGAATACTTACATTTATTTTCAGTCTCCTGCAAGCAGGCTGCATCTACACACTAAAGCTACAGAGCTCCAGGCAAATACCCCTGGATGGAAGTTGTCACAACCTACTATGATGATGGGATCTAGAGTATCCTAGTACTCTTATTCCCAGTAGGTTTAGACCTAAGTTTTGGTGACTCTAGACCTATTGACAGTCTTTGTCGGTACAAAGGCATAAGTCCCAGCTTGCTTTGGTAGTGTACCTGGGAGCACCTTGGAAGGGAGTCAGAACAAGCTCCTCTACAAGCATATGCCTCTGGGTCAATAATACATGCTTCGTCAAAGTATGAAAATTAAGAACAACTTTATTTTGGAAACACACAGTATTTAAACAACTCACAAAACCAGTACAGGGAGTGACTACCCCCTTGTCCAACCCTCATCTTCCTCTTGGCCTATGGGGTAATCTCCAGAGTATATTGATTACCTCTGGCCAATGGACTAGAGGTAAGCTCTGGGAACTTCCAGACCCCTCCCATGGGCCGCCCACTAGGTGTGGCTACCTAATTTACTTGGTCTCTGGCTCTCAAGGGAGAAACATCTATGTGCTCCTGTACTATGACCCTGATATTGGGCTGAAGAACCCATGGGGTTAAGGTGCCTCAATGTCTGTACAGACCCCTTTGTTCTGGCATTGCTATCACTTCAAGTGTTTACTTTAGGTGATAGCTGGAAGGCAGATGACTGATCTACTCAGGTTACTATCTGTATCAGACCCAATATGGATGACTGCACACAACATGGCTCCCACATTACAATACAATATATTTACAGATAATACCACTACAACATTTTATAATCCACAGCATCTCTCCCTTTCCCACATGTTATGAGTTGAGGCAGTACTTCCCACGTCAGTCCACTTAATGCGCTATGACGACTTTATTAGTGGTGACGTGGTAGACTGCCTCTTCTCTGAATGCATAACAATAACAGTGGGACTCTGCCCTGAATATATAACATTATAACAGTGGCTCTGGGAGCCCAAAACCTTCTGTTCAATAACATGTGGCAGATAACAGTTCCAAATCCAATATGGCCCCTGTCATGACAACACCTCCCCCAAGCGTGGCAGGGAACATCCCTGATTTTCCCAGCTACGCTGATAGTCATGAATCTGCTGGTTTGGCCAGGCCCTCTGTATGCTATGCCAGTTCCAGTCCGTTCGCACACAGTCCCAAGGTGTAGCGTCAAAGCCTCCCCCAGTGCATGGTCTTGCCCTGACTGTACAGAGGAAATTGCTCTTCCCATGCAACCCCCACCCAAATAGTCCAGGATCCCATCTTTCTCTTCTTGGCAGCAGCATGGAAGTCACTGGGGACACAGTGGGTTGCACCCATACACCCTTCTGAGGCAAAGCAGTACTTTTGGGAGCCCCATAAAACAAACCCTGTCCCATAGCAACCCCTCCCCTCCAGCCAGTCCCCACAGCTGGGCTGGGGTCTCTAAAACAGTCTCTGGGCCTATGGGACCACAAGGGGACAGTCCACTACCCTCCCCCCCCCCAGACATCATATTACTGTTGGGAGGCCAACAACACACCCACTGCAGAAAAGTACATACCGGGCTGTGCTGACCTCCAGCATCCATGATGATGCTAAGACCTGGATGCTCCTTTCCTGCTGCCTCCTGAACATCTGTAGCTTGGGACAGCTCCTCCTGGTTGTCCTCTATTGCCCTTGGTGGAGCAACTGAGCTCTGGCTCTCTGATGCAGGCTGGGGAATCTCCCATCCCAGCCGGTTCTTTGGGGCCCTCAGCTGACCCTCTTCTTCTATGGCCTTTTGCTTGGTACCCTTCTCCCAGTCCTCCAGGTTTAACTGGGCCTTTGGAGCGGTGTCTGTTCCAGTGGGCCTCTGGACATTGGTTATCCAGGGTATCTCCCCACTTGGTTCACCCTCTACTATGATGCCACACTGCACCCACGGCTCCTTTGCCAAGGCTGGCAAGCTTGCTGCCCCTGTCTGGCTCTTGGTGCCCCTGGCACTCTCTTGGTGTCCCTGGCACTTTTGGTGCCCCTGGCTCAATTGGTGCCCCTGGCACTCTTGCTGCCTCTGACTCTCTTGGTGCCCCTGGCACTCTTGCTGTGTGAGGCCTGGTTCCCTGTAGCTACGAACCAGGTTCCTTTCCCTCCCCACAGTCTATTACATAGCCCTCCTGGGCTCTGTGCTTCACTAGCACCTTTTGTAGCAACTCTCCTGGGGTGTCAGGGTACAGATTTTGGTTATCTGTTGTAGGCTGGGGAATGTTATCCTTCCCACCCAACCTGACCTCTTCAGCCTTCTCCCCAGAGTGCATTACATAGCCCTCCCCACAGTCTCTTGGGTGGTTATCCTGAGCCCCTGGTTCCATTAACAGTTCTGGCCCATCCACTATGCCTAGAACTTTGGAGGGCAGACTCAATTCATCTGGCCCTATCTTGTGAGTAGTTAGCCCTTCCTCTGGGATTACGTCTCTTGGGATATCAGGGTGCAGACATTTATTATCTGACCCACCCAGGGAACATTTCTCTGGAGCTTGTAGCTGGTGAGTAGGCCCTGACACAGTCTCTATATTTTTTAAAGGAACGCATTCTCCATCACTATTTTCTTCCCAGACCCCTTGCACACAATCACTTCGGTACATACCATCTGTGTTGTAAAGATCTGGCGACCAGTCCTCTTGACTGGGTTGTTCCCCTCTTGATGGGCAAAATGTCTCCCCATAGATCTCGTCCCACAACTCAAAATACTCCTCCTCCAGCTGCAGTTCCTGCTCAATCAGGTGTACCATTAAATTAGCCTCCATGGACCATGGTTCCAGTCCCAGACCATGACAGCATTCCACAAACAAGTTGTTGTGCCTTTTAAATGTTCCTATGCCCCCTTCAGGATCACCATACACAATGTCTTGGAGGCCAGAATCTATCTCCAAGCGGAAATCAAACTCCTCTCCAAGGCCACCAACTATTCTGGCGTGAAAAACATGATATTGGTTCTGCAAGGCAACCCCTTTTCTTACTAGTACTTCCAGCCAGCCAATTAGATCATCGTCCTGCCACAGGTTCAGAATCGCCATCTATTTCTCTAGACGCAGTGTCTCTCTATAGCCAAGTCTTTGTTGAGCTGGGGCTCTCGCTCCATTGCACTCCTGCCAGATCCTCTGGAAATGCTGGTCTAGTAAGTTGGACACCTCTTGTGCGGTCATCTTACTGGGGTATAAGTGCCTGGCTGCTTCATACCGCCTTGTTGCCTCTGTTATGATGTCCGTCTGTTCCATTCCTGGTCCTTGTAGAGTCGTCCCACCACTGCCAGCCAATTGTCACAACCTACTATGATGATGGGATCTAGAGTATCCTAGTACTCTTATTCCCAGTAGGTTTAGACCTACATTTGGGTGACTCTAGACCTAGGGACAGTCTTTGTCGGTACAAAGGCATTAGTCCCAGCTTGCTTTGGTAGTGTACCTGGGAGCACCTTGGTAGGGAGTCAGAACGAGCTCCTCTACAAGCAAATGCCTCTGGGTCAATAATACATGCTTAGTCAAAGCATGAAAATTAAGAACACCTTTATTTTGGAAACACACAGTATTTAAACAACTCACAAAACCAGTAGAGGGAGTGGCTACCCCCTTGTCCAACCCTCATCTTCCTCTTGGCCAATGGGGTAATCTCCAGAGTATCTTGATTACCTCTGGCCAATGGACTAGAGGTAGGCTCTGGGAACTTCCAGACCCCTCCCATGGGCCGCCCACTTGGTGTGGCTATCTAATTTACTTGCTCTCTGGCTCTCAAGGGAGAAACATCTATGTGCTCCTGTACTATGACCCTGATATTGAGATGAAGACCCCATGGGGTTAAGGTGCCTCAATGTCTGTACAGACCCCTTTGTGATTGCTATCACTTCAAGTGTTTACTTTAGGTGATAGCTGGAAGGCAGATGGGTGATCTACTCAGGTTACTATCTGTATCAGACCCAATATGGATGACTGCACACAACATGGCTCCCACATTACAATACAATATATTTACAGATAATACCACTACAACATTTTATAATCCACAGCATCTCTCCCTTTCCCACATGTTATGAGTTGAGGCAGTACTTCCCACGTCAGTCCACTTACTGCGCTATGACGACTTTATTAGTGGTGACGTGGTAAACTGCCTCTTCTCTGAATGCATAACAATAACAGTGGGACTCTGCCCTGAATATATAACATTATAAAAGTGGCTCTGGGAGCCCAAAACCTTCTGTTCAATAACATGTGGCAGATAACAGTTCCAAATCCAAGATGGCCCCTGGCTGATTCATGACAACACCTCCACCAAGCGTGGCAGGGAACATCCCTGATTTTCCCAGCTACGCTGATAGTCATGAATCTGCTGGTTTGGCCAGGCCCTCTGTATGCTATGCCAGTTCCAGTCCGTTCGCACACAGTCCCAAGGTGTAGCGTCAAAGCCTCCCCCAGTGCATGGTCTTGCCATGACTGTACAGAGGAAATTGCTCTTCCCATGCAACCCCCACCCAAATAGTCCAGGATCCCATCTTTCTCTTCTTGGCAGCAGCATGGAAGTCACTGCCTCTTCTCTGAATGCATAACAATAACAGTGGGACTCTGTCCTGAATATATAACATTATAACAGTGGCTCTGGGAGCCCAAAACCTTCTGTTCAATAACATGTGGCAGATAACAGTTCCAAATCCAAGATGGCCCCTGGCTGATTCATGACAGAAGTCACTAATTTTTATGGACTTCTTTTTGCCGAAGCCATAGAATAGATCCAAGAATTTGCTTTTCAAAACCCCTGTAGCTGGGAGTCAGCCTTCCGGGAGTTCTTATGGGAACCATGGAATGGAAGCCAAAATTAGCAACTGTGCTCACCATGACATAAAATAATTTTTGAGGTAAACCTTAAATATAGCTGACTTTTCTTGTGTCATGTATGATTCTGTATTGAATTTCTAGATGGGGAGAGTATTATTCCTACTACTATAATAGCAGTATTTCCACAGAACTGAATAGATAATTTCCAATTCTGTGAGGAACAAAGACAAAATGTTTTCTGTCATACAAAAAAAGCACAAATGAATACAACATTAAAATGTTAAAGACTGTATTGATTTACTTTTCCATTACTTATTTCCAAGTAAAAGTCATATGTTTGTTGGATATAGACTACAAACATCAGTATGCAGTTTAAAATAAATAAAAGTTAATACTTGTGCTTTTTAAATTCTCTATTTTGTCCTCAAGCAAAGATTTCTTTCTTCCCCTCTCTGGGGGCTTGGCCAGCTCTGCCTGGAGGTTGGATTATCATGGAGCTTGAAAGCAGGTTGGGCAATTATGTCACTGGCTCCCCATATGACAAAATTAGTTCCGTCCCCATGGTCTACATAGAAGTAACAGCTGTATTGTAACCTGCTTGCAGCTCCCTCATATGTCCCAGCCAGTGATAGTGCATGAGGCATCATAGCTCTACATGCTCTTAACCAGAGTCTGACTGGTCAGACTTTTTTTTTTCCAGTCCAGTTTCTAGGCAGCTGGTCCTGACCCCTTATAGGCACAGGTAGGAGGAGACCAGCAGCTTTAATTGGTGGGAAAACTGACAGTCAAAAGTAAAAATACATATTAACTTTTTATTTGTATTTATTTTAAACTGCATAGTCTTTTTAATAGTTTATGTACAACAAACAAATATATGAGCATTACTTCTAATGTACTACAATGGAACCTTAAACTTTCACAAAATATTTTGTACACTATGAATCCCTAAGAACATACTAAAAATATTACACTGGTCCTTTTTGTCTTTCTGTAAAAAAATCCAAGTTTAGCCTATCATGTAATTTCCTATTGATTTAGATAAAACCACTTGGCATAATGTGACTTCCCTCTTACTCACAGTGGAAATGTATTATCCATTAATATTAAAAATTACCTTGGCATATGTTGCTGTAGACAATTTGATGATTTTATAAATTTGCATTGAATTATACATCTTCCCAAGATAGTTATTTATAGCAGTTGAATTTACAGATGTGGAACCATGACAATAAGCAGTATATTATTTTACTGTTTGAGCATATTAAGATTACTGACAATGAATTACATGCGCTTCTAACCAGTAATTAGTTTCCTTAATCTTTACTATTTACCAACAAAGAAGAAACATATTAGATCCCTATTCTATCTGAGATAAGTAAACTACTGTAAAAAATTTTTTTGGCTGTGGTAGATTTTTTCAATAATGTTACACGTTTATTCAATGCATTTCACTCACAGTATTACGGATTTCACCCGACATCTGTAAATCCTGTCTTGTCAGTAGTGTAGACTTATGTGTTCACTCGTAATATTATACCAAACACGTCATTCCACTTAATTTAGTGATGAGACACAGCTCTAGAAATCAACAGAAAATGAGAAGATCATGATATTGTATATATTGTATACATATATCCAATACTTGAGAATAAGCACCTATGAATGTGAGTAATCATTTTGCAAGTATTTAAATAAATTTGCCAATATTGCTAGCCCTTCAAAAGACAATACATTAGAGCACTAGCTTCTAGTCCATGTGTGTGGCACCACAGTGTTAATTACCTTTACTCGATATGTGGCATATTGTAGCACCCCTCTTTAATGTTCATATAGAATTATGGATATGGATCATGAGAGCCTATCCTCAGGATTTATTTGCTGTGAAAGGGGGAATTGCATAATTAAGCCATCAGCTGGGAAGCTATTGTTCATTTTCCCCCATGTTTGTTTATAATCTGTCTGGCCACCTGGATCAGAACTGCTGCAGTCATGAAGGCAGGGATAGGAGTAGCATGAGTGCCATGTTATTTCATCAGGTCTTGCAATTGTATTCCCTGAGTTGTAGTAACTTGTCCAGAGAACCCACTCTCTTGGACTAGTTTTATCACTGCATATGTTATGATGTCCAGGTAATCTTACACTATCATGCTTAGTTTTGAAATGCAGTATTTTCCCGGAGGGGGGGGGGGGTATCATGACCCACTCTCTGGCTGGGGTCTGTTGATCGGATTTGGGTGACTCTGGACTTTTGGATTACAGGAACATCATGTCTCAGCCCTTGGGTTAGACTGAGCAATATTGACAGTAAGTCTGATGAATCTTACTGCAAGCATATGTCCCCGGGTAAATAATACATCTACACGCCACGTCTTGATGAAAATTATGAACCACCTTTTATTTTGGGACAACATATTTGGAGGGAGTGGAGGGAGTGGCTACTCTTAGTCAAACCCTCATTCCCCTCTGGCCATTCTCACAGAAGTAATTTGTGGGAACTTATTAGTCTCCTCCCCCAGGGCCTTCCCCAGGCGTGGCTACTAGTTCATTTTGGTCTGGATCTCAGACTGGAAACATCCTGTATTAGCCCTTGAACTATGCCCCTGGCCTTGTGGTTGGGAAACCCCATACTATACTATTGTCCTGCGGTGCCTGGCAGTCTGGCAAAACTATTTGGTCTGCTATCTCCTTTGTTTACACTAAAGACCATATGGCCAACTCCTGACTGAGAGTTTATACAATGGGGGAGGGTTGACTAATTAAAACATAGCTATCACTCCACAATACAATATACAATATAATACTAACATATTATCCCCCATAACACAATATACAGATGGCGGCGATTGGTATATAACAGTGCCTCCTGGTAGGCACAACTAGTGGCCAACTTGAGTTATGACAGGGGGGATGTTATTAAAACAAGATATGAGGAGCTCCCATTATAGTTAATATTTAACCTGTACTGGTAAGTATTATGGGCAAGTGGCAACTCCTTTCTGGCTCTGAGCTTTAAAGGGCCACTTGCTGTCTATGTCCATATGGTGGCTAATTAATTCCCCACTGAGTTCACATAGTAGGAACTTCCTAATATATAGAACAAAGGAATTGTCATTTGCAAATTGGGTGTGATTTGGAGGTCTTAAATGTATAAACCTTGCTGGACTGAGAAAAATAAAAGTGCTCAAGCTGGTAACTCTGCTTTTCTGCCTGATAATTCCTGTGCCCTGACCATCCGATATTGTTCTGGTTCTATATGTGCTAGCAGGGATTACAAGAAGAACCATTACGCATCTCTGGGTGGGTCAGAACTATGCTCTGAGCGAGCCCAATTGAAGAACCGATCGTAACAATCTGGTTTACATAATATGTATTAACCTCTTGAGTACTGGGTTCTGTGTTACCCTGGATGTTGTATAATGACATGAACATAATAATAAAAATATATTATTTTTTAATTCCATCTGTGCTTATGGGAATGTTAAGCATCAAATTCTGATGAACTCATGCTTTTCTATTATTTTGTAATGCCTTAGGCCCTCATTCAATTGCGATTTGGCCAATTGAATAGTGCTCTAAATAAGCACATAGCATATTTTTTTTAAATAAGTTTTTAGTTAGTGAAAAGCTTGCTTTTGGATAGATGTTTACTAACTAAAAACTTCTTTAAAAAAATATGTTATGTGCTTATTTAGACCCCTATTCAATTGGCCAAATTGCAATTGAATGAGGGCCTAAGTCTCTAACTGCTGCTGCAGCACTCAGAATTTGTTTTAAAACCACTTGCAAGTGTTGATTAGTACATGTAAATTTTCCTCATATTTTTGATATTACAGGTCTTTACGAGTGCTCAGTAAAGCCAGAATTGAATACGGATTTTGTGTAAAAGTAAGAAGGAGTCACTCATATTATTTCAGATGTGAAAAAATCAATAGGAAAAATTGCCGTAATTTGCGGCTCTGGCTTTCCACAGTCATAAGGGGTAGCTCTCTCTGGATCATGCTGCGATGGGTTAATAGAATAGTAAGGGAAAGTTACTAGGCACTTTTTGCTGGTGTGACTTTGCGATATAGCAAATAGAGTAGGGACTTATGTCATTAAAATGCATTTTACACAAAGCAGTATGAATGAGAATAGCTATTATAGATATTTACTGATTTATTATCTATCATTGACATCATTTATTAATATTATTGTTGCAATTGATACATCTATAAAACTTCACAGCATGCTTAGCAGGTGGTTATAGGCTTTCAGTAGAAATGAATTGTAATGTCCCTGGTCTGCCTATGTGAAGCTAAAGTTTTGTTGAACAGAAGTGATTCATTTTATACATGTTATTCTTAATAAACAAAAATTTTCATAAAGAATTATCAAAAAATACACTCCTCTGTCAGCAAAACTACCTGTTTTAAATAGCCAATCAAATTAGACAAACTTTTTTTTCACCTGTAGCTATTTTCCAACTATTAGCTTCCCTTTGAAAGCTAAAACAATCAAAATCAATGTGCTTCTGTACTTTCCTGTAAAAGCTTTTAAAAAGACTAAAAGTATATTATTTTTTAAAAACAGTTTTACATGTGGATGGCCAACACAATATACAGGGAAAAGGGTGGTTCAAGAAGAAGAGAGTCTGGTCGTTTGTTGACTTCTTATCATGTGAAATGTCATGTCATTTTTGTTAAGAACACTGATAATGAAAGAAATAATGAACTTTTACATAAAATAAAAAAAAATCCACAACCATTCCTTTTAACTTTCGTTGTAGCAGTTAAAGGCACAGTGTTGTTTGGGAAAAATCATACCCACAAACCACATTTTACTCCAAAACCCAGTCAAGATACTAAAAAACAGAGGCCTCTGATAATTTTCTTATTATTATATTTTATTTAGACAATAACCTGGGTCAGCAACAAAAACTTCCAAAATGACTGGTGCTGACTGGGTGACTGAATAGAAATATAAACAACATAGCTTTTTATAGTGAATTACATAAAGAACATGGTATAACCCATTACTCTTGGTATAATCCATTGCTTAAGCCATTAAGATATTATTTATATAAGGTGATCCAATAGAATAAGATACATGCAGTTTATACGTGTTAATAATATCTGGCACGTCACTATATGCGCACAAAAACTCCTATTTGTTATTTCTGGGCATAGATCAAATCTGGTTTCACAAATATCAGTGGGTTTTGGCCTTGTAGACTTACTGAAATACATTTTGTTTAGACACATTAAGTTCCAGCCCCATAAGTGCAATGTGAATCTTGCATTGGCTGCAAGCTTGAAGAGTTGCGGATTTACGGGGCTTTTAAATTAGAACAGACTGCGAGTTGCAGGTTTGAGAGGCAAACGCGTAAACCATTTGTCGCTTGTTGGATGTTCGGCCGTGAACGGGATCAATTAGTCTAACTTGTAGTTACAATTTGGTATTTTTTTGGGCCGATTTCAAGTTTGAGAATGTTGTGCTATTAGACCTAACATCACTTTTCCTTTTAATAATAGTACAGTAGTGTAGTTATATGTGCATTTACAGTGCTACAAGTTGGACTTTACATCCCTTGCGGGTCCTCTCTGGCACTCTTTGGCTTCTTGGCTCCATTTGCGAGTTATGAGTTTGAAAGCCAGTGATTTTGATGCAGTTTAATAACTTAATTGGAAAGTAGCGGTTACTGGATTGAAAGAACAAAGGATTTGCGGCCACGAAGTTCCATGTTCCACAGGCTTTTTTCGGCCCTGCTGCGTCTTAACCCGCAAGTTGTCTGCGGGTCACTTTAAGAGGCTAATTTAATAGCCTTAAGTCCTGCAAGCAACGTTACGAGCTACAAATCATACATTTGTAGCAATTTAATGGGGCTGATAGTGAGCAAAAGTAACTTCCATGAATAACTATAGGGATTATGGTTTTTGCTGAGTCTTTCAATTTTATTTTAATGGGCAAAATAAGTTTGCTTTTTTTAATTAGATTTGTGCTTTCATTGCATTAGAATTACTCTTTTTCTATCTCTTTAAAAAAAGTGTTCCCACATATTTATATTCAGTTTCTTTGAAATGCTGTTGCTAACAACTCTCATCAAAACAGTGGGGTTTTCCTGGAAGAAGAAGAATGATAAATCAACCAATCAACCCCATGTCTTCTTACTGTGGATAAAATGTCAGAGCAAATAAATAAATAAAATGCAGCTCTACTAATTTGTGATATATTGAGATTTGAAATACAGCAGTCAGGTAGTCGAGAAGCAGACTTCATTTTTCTTGCAAAGGATGACACTGATAAATAAAATTCCCCATTCTTATGGAGTGATTTTTTACTTTGGTGATGACTATTAATGAATGAGAACTTGCTGCTCACTGGAATGAATCGGAAGAGTGTGAGTCACCTTCACAGCCTCAGGCAGATAAATCAATCATTTCATTCATTGTAGTACATCTTTTTATCACGCCTTATTTTATTTTTTATTTTCTTTTGTTTGTAATTGATCAAAATTGAATAGGAAATAAACAAGATATTTATATTATTATTATTATTATTATTATTATTATTATAATACGTATATGTTAAAAAAAACATTACCAAAAGCCATCAATCTTTAAAATATTAAGAATGTATATATACTCAGTAACAAGTAAAATAAAATAGTATAGACATTAAGAAGAAAAACAAACAAAATAGATAGATAATAGGAATTTAAGGAAACATTAGGAAAGGAGAAAGTGAAACATGAATTTTCTTGACAAACTTTATTTACATACAAAAAATGCTATTTTTTTTGCTTTGTTTTCTTCAGTATTTTGCAGCGTACAAACTAACATAAAATACACACCTAATAGAAAAAGAATAAAGAAATATCTTTGTGTATGTTTGTTTTATTTAATAAAAAGTGAGTCTTATATGCAAGAAAATACTGTATATATTCATACTTTTCGAGTCAATGGGATATTTTTAGGCCCAAATTCTGCACAGCAGGCAAACACGTATAGTTTCTGTTACAGTATTTTCTTTACAAGGTTGATTATAAGATCTCAGTTGTGCAGTCAGTGATGTACTAAAATATTTTTATCATGGTAATAGAAGTTGCAGCCAAGTTATATTTTGCTGATTGGATAAATGCAAATGAGACTGGTTTAATTATATTCAAATTGTAATGAAGTGATATAAGGGAAGTATTATTTTTGCATGTAAATGCTTATTATTGTTCCTGGCTTTTCAGGTAAAATGTATTGACTTTAACATAATATATGTATCTACAATGAATTCATATAAATAGGGAGTAAGAGTTTTTTATATTTCATTTCTCTCTTCATATCCACCTGTTGTTTCACTTTGGGTCCTTGTGTCTGATAGATGAATAGAAGCATCCCAAGTGCAAATGCATTATGTATTGTTTGTTTTCAATTCCCCTTTTGGTAGAATTCTTATCTAGCTATTATATTAGCTGAAACACAATTAAAACAATGTCAGACGGAACTTAAATTTGATAGAACAGCTCAGATCCACTATACCATTAGGTATGTATTGTGTTAGGTATGTGTTAGGCTCTACTTTAATAAATGACATGGTTTTCTGTATTTATCTCCTCTTAAAGAATATTTCTATTTTTTTTTCTTTTTCTAATCTTTGCCTTGCACGCAACTTGTGGCCGGACCTCAGACTTATTTTCTTCCTTCTTCATAATTGCAACTGAAATTGCAATTAAACCTTGTTATTCCATTAAGAAAAGTAATTTAATGACACTGTGAGGTTTTGATCAAAACTCACAAAAAGATAAAAAAGCCATTATGCCAAAGTAATTCTGCCATTAGGAATGACTGGAATAAACATTTAAAATGTCTTTTAATTGTTTTTAAATTTGTAATTTGCTAATTATTTTCATACGGTATTATTATATGAGTATCATTGATTTGTGCACTGTGCTGTTAATAAGTGTATTTAGTAACAAAATAATAGCTCATAAGAACACAGATTTCTGAACAGCATGCAATTCAAATGCATTCTCAATGAACTGTAGCTCCCCAGTGCCGGCACCACTCATGCAGGACCAGAATAAACATATATACACATATGTCTATATGTGTATATAAGTTTTCTATAATATGTTGTGTTGATTCCCCCTATATGCATTTACCTGATGATGTCAGATGCTGCCTCCACTCTCTCTGCATCTCTGTTTACATTCAAACTGAGGGTTTCAACTAATATCATTGTTTTTGTGCTTTTTGTGCCTTATCCGTTTATCTGTCAGTTAGGGATTATTTCAACTACCTTTCCTCAGTATAGATGTATACTTTTTTTATTTTTTTATTATTGCTAAAGAGAGATCGCAATTATAGTTCTTTAGAAAGGGATCATACTTTCAGTGTGGTCAGTCCTTCCATCCTTGGACAATGTTTAATTTGATACATGTTTCTATTTTAAACACGTATGCATGATACATTGTATAACAATATATTTTTCTTTTTAGCTGTTTAGTACTAACATGATATTTGTATTAGTTTATTGCTATTATTTGCAAAAGCAAAAACACAAAGTAATACAATATGTTGACAAGAATATCACAAAACCAAGTAGACAACATGTAGACAACTTCCTGGCAGATTTTTCAATTTACCAACCTCCACAAATGAGAAAATAAATCAAACAACAAATAAATATGCTTGCTAAATAATTAATAGTTATAATTAACAGATATTATCAAAAACATATTATTTTTCACAAATAATTAAAGAGCTGATGTATTATATTCTTAACACACATAACTGATGCTGATGGCTGTTTTTTTATTACTTTGTTTATGTTACTCCATGTGCAGTTTCCATACTAGGTTGTCTTTTCTCTGAATGCAGAAAGCCTTAAATCACTCATGTTATCATGTTCATCAAATGATAATTGACCTTATATTCTGTTTTAGTTTTATATTTTGATATTATATCAAGATTAACAAAAGTACTAATTTCCGACAATGGATACATTTGCAATCTCTTAGATTCAAGAATTGTTTTGCAAATCTTAGACTATATTGTCCATTATCATGTGCAAATATATTCTCCTGCTGATAATCTTTTGTACATATATCCTACTGAAAACCTAATAAAAATATTTGAGAAAAATTAATTGTTAAACGTATTTGTTAGCAAATCTATCCAATAGTAAAAAACAAACAATTGAGCAGCCAAAAGAATAAGTTGGCAGCTAATCAGTGTGACACAAAAAGGTCAACAAACTTCTCTGAGTTCAATAATTTATGTAGTACATGTTGGGTTTACAGGATGTTCTAGGCTGACCATTTTTGCTGTTCTGTAAGCTATCTTTCTAATTGCTAAATAGCTATTGTCAAGAGAAGGGACCTGCTGCACCAGCCAATTTATTGATCCCACTAGTTAGGTGCACTCCTCTACTGCTATTGATGCTAGTGACTAGGATCTGGGCAAGATGGCAGTTAATAAGTGACTCTATGGCGAGAACTGAATAGGACATTATTTAAATGCATCATGTTAACTTACTATGTCTCGAGCACACAGCAATAAGTAGAGAAGTATCGGGTGTCCATAATGTTAGGATAATGATCTGCTCCCATTCCTTTCAGCAGAAAGCTAATGTTCACTTTTTAACTATCACTGTTACAATGGCAACCCTCAGCACCACAGTAGTTAACTTTAAGACTGTCATCACAATCGTGAGGTGCAAACTTTACATTTCAGTGGCTGCATATTGCCCCTGGACAATCAAAATATTTACCATATATTTAAACATGCTGATGGGTGTATACATTTTACTGTGGATAAAATAGTTAAATGTATGGGTGGTGGAGTGATTGGGAATTATTTTTTGAGACAAGGACAACAGGGGAATAATCTAATCCTCCAGTGAAATTGTGCAGTAGTTAAGGGAAGCCTTTCCATGATCTCCTGACTTGTGATACATAGCTGAAAGAAATCTTGTAAATTAACTATAAAATCAGAATACTTTGTGTTATTTTTATTTCTGTGCCCATCGTATAAATCACAACTAACTGATTTTATTATCACTTCCTATGCTCTGCTCCCAAAACCACAAACCATTAACTGTACAGTATCTGAATCCTATTTAATGCATAATACATTTATGTATTATGTATTTCTGTTGCCTAAAAGAACATGCCAGTATTTGAGCAAGCACATTCATTTGCAACTTTTTTGGGATCTCATTATTATTATTATTATTTGTCTTGTATTATAAACTGCGTATCACTGTTTCCACAGGTAGTAATATCCAATTTCTAAGTTTGTCATCATACAAAAAATACGTACTCCAAAACATTATCAAATAACATTAAACCTGTGAAAACACAATGCCAAGGGCTTCCTGTAATATATGTAATTACTAAAAATGCTGAGCCTGTCAGGTTGATTGATACATAGCAGTAATACATTACATATATTCTTGGGAAGCAATTCCACTGCTTTCATTTCCAGACATTAGCTTGGGCTACCAATATCACATCACCCTGTACTTTAACCTTAAGCCCTACATGCCTTATAGTTCAAACAAATAAGGCTGTTCCTAGAATTTCACATTTTCCGTGAACATATATTTGCTATCAGACTCAGCAACATTTTTTTATTATATGTAATTAGCCTTGAAGCATTTACTTTGTCATTTTGTTCTCTAAAGCCCAATTTTCTTCATTACACCTTGATAGGATAGTTGTTCTGAAAAAAAGATTAATTATATCTTCTGTTCTATATTATTTCTTTAGACCTCTACATTTTTTTTTTCTACAAATCCCAGTAAGGCCTGCACATAATTTTTTATTTTATTTAGTTCATAATATTTGCTAGTTGAATGCCCACTGTACTGCAACAACATCAGAGAATTACAAACTGTCCTTTGTGATTTACGAATATTATGCAAACTTTATTTCATTGGTCCTCAGTGGTTTCTATCACTGGGCTATCTGTCCATAAAGCAACGTTATCACTTAACCCTGAGGTAATAATTTATTCTTTACATACATGTGTAAAAATGAAGTCAATGGCAAGAATAATATTTGTATGGGTATACAAAATAATATTTAATATAATTAATTTATATAATAATTTATATTATAATTTAATACAAAGGCCAAAAGGTCTTAAACAAACATTGCAATTTAGGGGGAAAAATCATATGTATCAAATTAAAAAAATATAAGTTGTGTAAGCCAACATCATTAAATCAGTTTTAGAGAAAATCTTACTTTAACAGGCTTTGCTAATGTCTATGGGCTGCCATCACGCTAATCATTCCTTTTCAAAGCATAAGTATGATGGATGCAGAGCGTATAGAATAGGATGTCCTCTTTGTTATAAATCAAAACAAGTTCAGAATAACCATTTCGCCTCTCTTCCTCCTCAAATGCTGAATAGAAAAATTGACAGAGCAAATGCACATTGGGTCCAAGGCCTAGTGAAGAGAGCCCTAGAGGTTTATCATGGAAGCCCATAGGCACTAGCCTGCACAAATATTTTATATCAAATGCTTTACTACTATTGGCATAACATTATACTTTCAGCATCCATTTAAATCTGTAGCACTCGTAAACCAACTGTACATTCTGCAGGCAGATATTGCTTAACATACCAATTGCAATTCTCTGATCCAATCTGTGCTTATTGATTGCTAGGAAGATATTGCTAGGAATTTGGTAGATATATGCTTTATTACTGCTGTTCAGATGAAGCCTTTGCCCAGCATGGCTAAATAGTCTGGGACAAAATACTGATCTGGAGATAGACTTGTCTCTTCACAGTAATGAAATTTCAACAAGTAAGGATGCCTGTATAAACTTATCTCATAAATACAGTAAAAATAATGAATTCTGGAAAAGTGTATTTTTAACATTCAAAAACAGTATGAAGCTTTTCCCATACTCTATATTAAGATCAATTTGTTCACAGCTGTATAAGATAACCCAATGGACCAATATAACTGTGATTTGATTTCACTTTTGACTGTCTTTGAGGATTCATATAGTTGTGGTCTCAGTCATTAACTCGCAGTAAGATAAAGGGAAAGAAATGTCAAATTACGGTATGTGTCTAACAGTCTCATAGTGATTCGGTGCTGCTTATTACAGAACACATTTATATTGAGTCATCTTCCATTAAGAGCCAGGGAGGGCTAGTCTTTATTAAGTCTGTTCTCTGAAATTGACAGTATAAAAAGAACTGCTTTATTAAACCACCATGCTGTAATAGAAGATGACTGGATTCAATGCCATACAGTTGGTCAGACACTTGACCTGAATTGTTAAAGGTCATAGCATGGCTTTGATTTGTGCTGTTTTTAATAGAAGAGATGCCCTTGATACTCAAAATGTCTGCACAGAACATATATCCATTTGTTAGAATCACAATAAGCATGTTTAAAGTGCACTATGAGTGATGAAAGTTATTTTGTTAAGTACATTTTAAATGTGTGTTTTTGAGGTAAACATAATAGATTAGTTTTGAGAAAGAGACATGCCTGGCTTTTAAAAACAAACAGAGTTCAGATAAGGCTGATATGTAGCACCAGGACCAATGGAACTAAAGCAAGCTTGCAGATCTTGTAGGTGCCTGACACACACCCACTCCTAAAACTTTACGTTTTCATGTCAATAATTAGAGATCGCTGTTATATTCATGCAATTCCCGGCTGAAGACTTTGCCAGCCATTTTAAGCACAAACTAAAAACATTCGCAACACATTCTCCTCTCATGGTGACTTACACACTCCATCCTCTCAACTAACTGAGAACACCCAACCCTCTCCCTTCCCTAATCCCATAGCCACTATGCACTCCTTTGACCTAGTAACAGAGAATGAAGTCTCCAGCCTAATATCAACCTCTCGCATTATTACCTGTCCTCTGGATCCTATTCCATCTCAGCTTATCCCTTCCCTCTCTACTACACTAATCACATCTTGTCAACCTTTCCCTAAACACTGGCACACTTTCATCCTCTGTAAAACATGCCATAATTACACCCGTTCTTAAGAAACCCTCATCTTCTTCTGGCTCTGCAGCTAACTATCGCCCTACCTCTCTACTCTTTCTGACTTCCAAACTACTTGAGGGGCTTGTCTACAACCATCTTACCCAATTTATTTCCTCCAACTCCCTTCTTGACACCTTCCAATCTGGCTTCGGCCCCCAAACACTCTACTGAGACAGTTCTTGCAAAAGTCACTAATGACTTGCTCACCACCAAGTCAAAGGGTCACTTTTCTATTCTATTTCTTCTCGATCTCTCTGCTGCCTTTGACACAGTTGACTACGCTCTTCTAATCCAAAATCCTACTCCATCGCATCCAAGAAACTGCTCTCTTGTGGTTCAAACCATACCTCCAAAACCGAACAGTTAGCACCTCCTTCTCTGGTACCTCTTCTTCTCTTCGCCCTCTAACTTTTGGTGTACCCCAAGGCTCAGTCCTAGGCCCCTTCCTCTTCTCCATCTATACATCCTGACTTGGAACCCTAATAAAATATTTCAGATTTCAGTATCATCTGTATGCAGATGACACTCAGATCGATCTCTCAACACCAGATCTATTCCCCTCTCTTCTCATGTCTCCAATTGCCTTTTGTATATCCTCCTGGATGTCTGCACACCATCTCAAACTCAACATGTCCAAGTCCAAACTCCTAATCTTCTCACCCTCTACTTCAGCTTCAATCCCTCACATCTCTCTCACTCTCGACAATGCAATTATCACTCCTACCTCCCAAGCACGTTGTCTTGGGGTTCTACTGTACCCTGCCCTCTCTTTCATTTCTCAAATACAGTGACTAACAAAATCATGCCTGTTTCATCTCAAAAACATCTCTAAAATATGCCATTACCTCACACGAGACACAACTAAGATTCTAATACACTCTCTCATCATATGTAGTCTTGACTACTGCAACTCCCTCCCTCCACGTGTCACCAATTCAATCCATAATGAACACCTCCGCTAGACTCATTTACCATACTCAACTTTCAGTGTCTGCAGCACCTCTCTGTCAATCACACCACTGGCTTCCTGTTCCCTCCAGAATACAATTTAAAATCAGGACCCTTACTTACAAAGCCCTCAACAACAGTGCACCCCCTTATATCTTTGCTTTCATCTCCAGATACTCCCCACCAGCCCTTTTCGTTCTGCTAATGACCTTCTTCTTCCCACCTCTCTTATTACCTCCTCTCATTCCCGCATTCAGGACTTTTCTCGTGCTGCTCCTATTCTCTGGAACTCCTTGCCTTGCTCCACCTCAAAATCATCACGAAAA
The DNA here is from genome assembly GCA_027410445.1 of Discoglossus pictus. Taxonomy (NCBI): domain Eukaryota; kingdom Metazoa; phylum Chordata; class Amphibia; order Anura; family Alytidae; genus Discoglossus; species Discoglossus pictus. The sequence goes on along the minus strand of CM050166.1, from coordinate 319,317,894 downwards.
AACACATCTGTTTAAAGAATCCTATCACCTTCCACCTTAATTTACACAACATATCTTTCACTCTCCTGTTCCTCACCCAAACCCTTTAGATTGATGGATGGGGGCAGGGGCAGTATAGTCAATAGGGAGGTATTACTAAGTAACTTGAGTATAGTGGCAGGCACCACCAAACTACAAACTCATAACATAAGGTGTATGCTTGCTAATGCCAGAAGCTTGCCCGGAAAAAAAAGAGAGTTAAAATGATTAGCAATTAAAAATGGGATTTAATAGGTATTACCGAAACTTGGTGGGATGAATCTCATGACTGGACTGCTAATCTGCATGGTGATAACCTATTTAGGAAAAATAGGGGCAATGGTAAAAGAGGAGGAGGGATTTGTCTGTATGTTAAGCCTGAATTTAAGCCTAAAGTTAGAGAAGATATTTATGGTGGAACTAGCGATAATGTTGAATGTTTGTGGGTAGAGTTAAATAGCGGAGCAGCAAATTCCAAAATAATATTAGTAGGAGTATGCTTTAAACCCCCAAATATAATTAAAAGCAGTTAAGCATGGGCAAGTTCTAATAATGGGAGATATGAATTACCCTGAAATAAACTGGATAAATGAGACCAGCAGTTCCGCTAAGGGGAGCAGGTTCCTTGATGCACTCAGGGATCATTATCTGGCCCAGGTTATACAACAGCCTACTAGAAATGAAGCTATCTTGGATTTAGTTATCACAAATAATATCGATATAGTATCAAATGTTGAAATAGGGCAACCTTTGGGAAACAGTGATCACAACACAGTCTCATTTGAGATTGAATTAAAAAAAACAAAATTTTAAGGGGCCAACAAAAACTCTTAATTTTAAAAGGGCAGATTTTAACAGTCTAAGGGCAGCAATACAAAGTATAGACTGGGTCAAAGAACTGGCAGGTAAAAATACTGAACACAAATTGACAACATTTAAATCCTTATTAAATATACATACTTATCACCATATACCAAGTGGGAATACAAGTAAAAGGAGTACATCATATCCAGAGTGGCTTAACAATGATTTAAAGATCAAGACACAGAATAAAAAAACAGGCATTTAAATTATACAAACAAGATGGGACAGAGACTGCTTTACAGGAGTACAAGGAAATCAACTAGGCTTGCAAAAGGGCTATAAGACTGGCTAAAATAGAAAATGAAAAATGAGTTTCAAAAGAGAAGTATATTTATGGGAAGAAGGCGAGGAAGGGAGCTATAGGAACATTACAATGTGACACAGGCCGTCTGAAAATTAGGGACCAGGAAAAGGCAAATGAGCTAAATAGGTTCCTTTCTTTGGTGTACACAAGGGAGGTATCAGTGGTTGGGACACTGCAACATAATGGGGCTACACTACCTTCACCAAATAACTGGTTAACGCAGGAAGAAATCCAAAAGAGGTTGGAAAAAATAAATGTTAATAAAGCCCCGGGTCCTAATGGAATACATCCAAGGGTACTGAGGGAACTGGGTTCTGTAATAGCCAAACCATTATATTTAATGTTTCAAGAGTCACTCAACACAGGGTCTCCACCAGATGACTGGAGAAAAGCAGATGTTTTTATATTTAAAAAGGGAGCAAGAGCAAATCCCGGGAATTATAGACCAGTGAGCCTCACTTGAGCCTATTTGAACAGGATTAAAGGAAGGAGTCAACATGGATTTATGAGAGATATGTCATGTCAAACAAATCTAATTATTTTCTATGAGGAGGATAGTAGGAACTTAGATCAAGACAATTCAGTTGATGTAGCCTATTTGGATTTTGCAAAGGCTTTTGATACAGAGAAGATATTTAGAGCCACGTGGGAGACTATTGTGCAAACTAAGGGATACAGAAATTGCAGTAAATATCTGCTTATGTATTGAGAGCTGGCTAAAAGACAGGAAGCAAAGTGTTGTAAATAGAACATACTCTAATTGGACTAATGTGGTAAGTGGGGTTCCTCAGGGTTCAGTATTAGGTCCCCTCCTTTTTAATATATTTATTAATGACTTAGACACTTCATAAAAGGCACATTTTGGAGCTGGAAAAGGTACAGAGGCTGACAACAAAACTAATTAGGGGAATGGAGGGGCTAAGTTATGAAGAAAGACTAACCAAATTAAGCTTATTTCCTCTAGAAAAAAGGTGTCTAAGAGGAGATATGATTACCCTATATAAATACATCCAGGGTCAGTATAAAGAATTGTCAAGGGAGCTTTTTGTGCCAAGAGGTTTTCAACTGACAAGAGGACACCCCTTGAGGTTAGAAGTAAAAGATTCCACCTTAAAGAAAGAAAAGGGTTCTTCACAGTAATGGTGGTTAATCTGTGGAATTCTCTACCAGAGGAGGTGGTGACAGCGGATTCGATAGATAACTTTAAAAGGGGACTGGATTTATTTCTATTTAAGAAGGGAATTTAGGGTTATCCTGGATAATTAGAGAGAGTGTGATTGATCCAGGGAGAAATCCAATCGCCAGTATCTGGTGTCAGGAAGGAATTATTTTTTTCCCCCTTTGAGATGATTGGCTAAGTTTCACTTGGGTTTTTCTCTGTTTGCCTTCCTCTGTATTAAGTAATTCATTAATAATTAAAAAATAAAATAAATAAATAGGTGATTAATAATTAATTAACAATTAACAACTAATTAATTTAAAAATAATCAGTATATTGCAGATCAGAGGAGATCTTAAAAGGTTGAACTTGATGGCGTGAAAGTCTTTTTTCAATCTTAATTACTATGTAACAGTACAAAATAGTGAAATTTAGAAAATTCATATTTTTTTATCATGTTTCATATCTATTTCTCTATTTAGAATGGAATTCCATTTGTGTATATATGTTAATGCACTATTTGCATTTCAATTGTTAAGCATATTATATAGTGATTGGACCATTAATACAGTAGAAACATTGGCTTTCAAAAAAAGAAAGATTGAAAGAAGCTTTATTTTTTAGATAAGTTCGTCATATAAAGTTAGATAAATTATGTGTTTGACTTCTTGTCATTATTTCACTTGACTTCTTGTCATATATTTTGATATGAAATAAGCATGACATACCCTTTTCTTGCCATCTTAAAAAGGGGCTAATTCCCATCCCCGGGACAAAATCTTTATTTTGAGCTATGGGTATTAAAGCAGATTGTTATTGTGTCAGTTTATTTGTATTTTTATATTTATCGGATATATATATATATATATATATATATATATTTATATATTGTTTTTTAACTTGTAGACGCACTTATTATATTCTTAACTTCCTTTGAAAACATGACCACTACTTCAAAAGGGCTCATCCAGAACCTGCTTCTGACCCACCCAGTAGTACGTGATGGTTCTTGTTGTTATCCGTGATAGCAGAGATGGAACCATACAATTATTGGACCCTCATGATGACAACAGGAACGCAGGAACTGGGGACACTAATTAACAAATGATTAATTTGTTCTGTGAGGCAGGGGCTAGGTGGCTAGTTAAGGAAGGAGACAGTGTGTCTGGTGGCCTTTGTGACAATGTATCCTGGCCCTCCATTGAGATGAAAGCACACATGTGGTCAGAGATTGCAAGCCAATGCACCAAGCTCCCATAGTTGTCATAAGGGAACAAGACTGGTTCATTAGATCTCCCTTTCTCACCTTAACTAAGATTCCTGGGCTCCTATAAGTCTGAACCTCTGAAGCTTTCCCAACCCCTCTCAACCTGTTACCCAATAAATCATTCCCAGAGGATTCAGGTGACATGCTTTATTATATTCCTCAGGGAAAACCTGTAATTTGGATACTAAACACGATATAGGAATTCTCATACTTACAGTTCATATAGAAGTCATCTCTGTTACAATTACCACAGGCAATATTAACCAACCCGTGGTAAAGCCAGTCCATGTACCCAGATGGTGGGACAATTTCTTTGAAGAAAAGGGATCAGTTGTGCCACTTTAACCTGTACTCACCAAAGGCCTATATTAGTTTTGTCAGTCCCAAAAAGTCCACAGGGCCCCTGGATATTATAAATCCAGACATGGCAACAGCAAAACAACTCCTGTTATATTCTTGCAATATTAAATGATGGTAACCATCCAAGTACCTACGTATTTGGGCATGGTTTTAGGGAAACAGGGAGGAGTGGTGTTATTGTACCCTAATACCCCAGAACTCAGACCCCCTTTTCCCTGGATACCAAACACACTAGGGCCACTAACTGTACATTCTGAGTTCCCCTGGTAACACCTATATCACACAATTATAACTATACATGCCATTAATGCAACAATAATTATTATAAACCCTCACATGCCAGCATGGCTACCCCAGTCCATATATTAAGGGGGTACCTTGGTCATGACCACCTTGCTCACAGCAAAATAACACTCCAGGTACAGTCCATATATCCATTTATACAGTCCATATATCCATTGGAGGTTCAATGTTTCCCCTGAAAGCGACTGCTTGTGCCAACCACCCCATGTTCTTCTAGGGCATTGGTTGATTGAATCAACCCCAAGAAACCTCCAGATGCCCCTGGGCATGACCATTAGTCTTGTTCTATTTTTTATCCATGGTAATAATGGTCTAGAGCCATTGTATCAGTTGTGTAAATCTTGCTGCAAAATACTAGTGTTTTATATTTGGAATTGAGTTTTATGTTTTTGAAGTATATTTTGATTAACTTTAAGTTTCTAAAAATGTTTTGTGAGATGCCTTTTGATTTTTTCTTGGAGGAATTTTAAATTGGTAGCGTTCTTAATAAATGTAGTAAACGTGACTAAGGATTCATCTTTAAGATTGCTATTCTCCCTAGTAGAGAAATAGATAATCTAGTCCATTCTTTTTGTTATTAAAGGAGGAAAATTAACCTCATAAAGGCAGTGTGGGTTGGCTTACAGCTGGGTAAGAAATTACACCTTGTATTTCTGTTGGAGTGGAACAAAGGCCTATTGCACATATGCAGGTATACCCCGCTTAAAGATAGCTGGTTAGAGCTGATTCACTATAGAGCTGTTTTTCCTGCCTGATCCCTTTTAACGCATTGATTTTCTATAGCATTGCCCCGCTATAACACTGTTTTTTCCTGCCGGACCCCTGATTCGCTATATGAAAACAGAATCCAGGATGAGCCAGAAGCTTTATAATCAATAATTTAAAGTTTATATTTCTGCTAATGTTCAGTTTGTGTTAGTGTTATGTTTGCTGTTTCTTTGAAGCTCATATAAAACCAATTTTTTTAAAATTTCAATAGAAATTGTGCGTTTTTGTCATGAGTTCCCCAATCCCTATCTGCCCCGTTTAGAGCTGTTTCACTTAACAATCCTATTGTCTGGAGCCTATCTACAGAGTTAAATGAGGTCTAGCTCTACTTGCAATAGTTTTATGATAGATGGTTGAATAGTTCTAATGATCTCACTGGGGAAGTTTGAGTGGGACAGGGCAGTCAATAAAATTACCAGTTTACCCAGTCAAATGCTTTCTCAGCCCCTAATGATAACAAGATGTACTGAATACTGTGTTTGTTTGTTGTACATTGCTTGATGCTTGCCTTCCCAGTATGAAGCCTAATTGGTCTGAATGTTATTAATTCTCATAGCTATAATTTTGGCATGTATTTTGACATCAGAATTTATGAGGGATATTGGTCTACAATTCTCTGTATAAGATGGATCTTTCCCTGGATTAGGTAATAAGATAATATGAGCCTTTAGGAATTATAAGGAGGTGTTGGTACAATGTTGCATTGCTAGAAATAGGTTATGGAGTTTTTGTTGTTGGTATATTTAATAGTTTAATTTTATATATAAATGAATTTAGTGGTTATTACTGTAAACTTCTAGGCCTGGAACTTTACCATTTTAACCTCTTTATAGCTTTTTGACTAATATGCTTTACTATATCTTCAGCCTAATCTGTTTTGAGTTTTGGTAATTTAAGTTATTTTAAAACCAGAGAAATATAGCTTCTGATACTTTATTATTTTGGTAGTTTGGAAGTTTTGGGAATTCTGCAAGGATCCTTTTTATCTTTAATGCATTGAATGAATGTATTAGTTCTGTTTTTGTAAACATCTGACCAACATAGTATTAGGCTTAATAAAGCTGTTCAATTTACCTTAAACTTTAATGATTTTTTGCAGAGAGTACCTAAGTTGGTATCTGATTATGTTGTATGGACCAACTGATAAAATGTGGTTGTTAAGATTACTTTTTTCAAATTTTTATTTATTTTTACAAAAAGTTATGCTCAAATTAAAGCTTTATTCATATTGTAATTGGACCTATCTGATCTGTCTCATTAATGTAAAACTAATTTTTGTTTGCCTAATTAATTAAGAATGTAATATATTTTTTTAGATTTTTCATAACTTTTTTATTATATTTTCATTAATGTGCCAGTTGCCAGGCTGACTTGGTGGATCTATGTTAGTTAATGAAGACTCAATAATGGCATGATCCAACTGTTCCATATTTTGAATGTAAGTACAAAAAACTTGTGGTAGTAATTGTTGGTCTATCACAACGTAATCTATCCTAGAATAGCTATTATGTACATGCAAATAAAAAGTATAATCCCTCACTGTAGGATGTTGGCATCTCCAGGAATCATGGATATGCAGTATTATTAACCATTGTGATAGACATGTTATATCTGCTACCATTGGGTGTTTATTTAGTATATCTCTAGATCTGAAGTTATTCATTAGAACTATTATAAAATCACATCCCGTAATGAATATGCCTGTGGGGGGCTTATAAACAGTGAACTGTTAGTATTTGATTGGGGGGGTGTGAAGGTACCATGTTCTAGTTTTCATGCTTGAGAGCATATTGGCACAGTAAGTATTGATTTAGAAAAGGATTACAAAGAGAAAGATGAGATTTTACTTTACAGTTGTTCCAATGTCATCTCAATTCCACTTCATTCACTTTCCATTATGATAGTGACTCTCTCTGTATCAGAATTGTGATCAGTTTTTTGGATTTTATCATTTTTTGCTCTTTCTGTTTCTTCAATATTGGAACTTTGGTCTAGTCTGATGTATTAGTCATACATGAGGATATTGATCCTGTAGGAGAGTGTGTAGGAGAATGTCTTTCTGGCTACGGTAGTGTGTGGTCTACTCTGCTCAAAAGTCTTCAGTTTGGCTTATGTCTTTCAGTGATATGATAATTCTGTTTCTTTGTACAATGAGGCAAAATGGGTAGTCCAAATTGTAATGAATATAATGTGTTCTTAGGTGATCTGTGATATGCTTAATTAAAGTATTTGGAGATACATGCATCTGAATATATATCTGGAATAATTGCTTGTAGAGATTTTGGATTGTCTATGGCTACCTTGAGAATTTCTTCTTTTGTTTCAAAGTATTGCATAGATATAATTACATCCCTGGGAAGCTTTCCAAGCTTTGGTGTAAGTCTTGGTGCTCTGTGTTCTCGATGCATGTGTAGTTCTGTTGTTGGAATTTATGGAACTAGTAAATGGAAATGATTGCATAAGGAATTTGTTGAGATTTGTAATCATTTCTTTTGATTTTTTAAATGTAATTTATCTAACAAGGTGATATATTGGAAAGGTGCTTGCTAGTTCGGTAAAACATCGCTTCCAGTTACTTTCACACTTTTTTTTTCTTGCAAAAGGTAGCTGTGAAAAAGTAGCACTCTTGTAATCATTCTGAAAATGTATTCTTCACACCAAGCTCTTTAATTAGCATAGACTCACTCTAATAAAGGAAAAATGCAAGAGGTGTGTTAGAAAGAAATGTAGTTGTTCACAGAATGAAATTTGTTTAACAAACTGTTTAATCACAAGATGTTGGTGTCACATAATTGCTAATACGTCCTTGTTTTTTCCATCTCAGGTTTCTCCTCTCAGACGAATGATTCAGATAGCACATTTCTCCAGCAATCTTTCCAAGGCTGCATGCAACTTATTCACGTGGATGACCAGCCGGTGGATCTCCATGCGGTTGAACAAGGGAAGCAAGGGAGCTTTGCAAACATTACCATTGACATGTGTGGCATCATAGACAGGTAGGCGTTCAACAGTAAAATAAACATTATTAAAGGATGCCTTTATCTAGTCACTTTAGGGAAAATGAAAATGTCACGAGGGGTTGCTATTCAAAATACTACCCTATGTATATGGATATTAGTTGCTTTATTCTTAAAAGCTTAAAATATGGGTATATATTACAATAGCAGTTTTCCACTAAAGTAAATAACTCTTGAGATACAGTAATCCTCTGTTATAACAGGTCATTCATTCCCTGAACATGAAATGTCACATGGTTCCTGTGTGATAATCAGAGATTTTTTCTTGTAAGAGTGAAACTATACTCATATAATAGATAAACCGTTAAAGCCTGCCCCTACCATATAGAGATTGTATGTATAACAAGGTATGCATGTACATTATCTCTTTGTGACTCAGTATGGGAATGTGTGACTCAGGTTGGTAATTTTTGGCACAGTGTGCCCTACTAAAGTGTGTAAGGGACATAACTGAATGATAACACAAATGTAGATACCAAAGAATCCAGTTAGGGTTCCAAAAAACACAATTGCTGCATATTAAGCTATAGGCAGCTATGTTTATTTTAAAATAATTTACTTTAGGGAAATGGTATTATACAATGTATGCAATATATAAAGGTAGGGAACATCAGTCATCGAGTGTCACAGGCTAGGTTTCTGGATGTCTCTACTGTACATAGATGAGTCAATCGTTGCCTTATACATTCTAATTCAATCTTGTCCTGAGTGTGGTGCTCCTGGGGCAACATTGGCTGCTCATGGTTTAAACAGATTTTAATGATCTTTATAAACTTGTTTTGGAGCTCTAAGTTATACAAAAACATACCATATTTTATTATCATTTCTTGGGCCAAATCTTCTAGAGTAGTAACCAATCATGTTTACTGTTTAGTAACCAATCATGTTTACTATTTCAAGCAGTAAAGAGAAAAGAGGGAAGCTTTCACATGGTAGTTTCTTTTTTTTTTTTTTTTTGCTTTGATAGATCGTCTGCACCATTTGTATGATGCTATGTTTAGAAAAAAAAGGAAAAAACACAGAAATGTTCAAAATTTCACGCAAGATTCTAGTTCTGTGAAAAAGTAGAACAAAATGTTGCCCCACAGTTGCCAGTGGCTCCTCTGTTCTCTTCGGTTGGACCATCATTAAATGTAACGTTGTACAAGGAATAGCCAATTATAAAAATGTACTATTGATTAAATAAATATTTTACACCGGACAATAGGACAGATAATTGTATGAAATGTTACTATTATTTCTTCCTCAGATATTTGAACATCACATGAGGTTGTACAAACAAATTGAGTATATTCAAAATAGTCTCCAAAGGAAGCTTTCCGTCACTGTTTGCTACACTGCATTGTAAGTAATATTTAAGGCCACTAAAAGTGTATTTTATTCAAATTAATAAGAAGTACTTACACGCAGTGGAATAATATATATATATAAAAAAACAGGCTTTGTAAAATCTTACATTTGAAATATGTAAAAGGCAAGCTAGGAGGAACTTCTAATTCCACCCAGTGTAGTTAAAACAATTATTCCAATGACAGAATCAGTATCTGCTGAAGTCACTAATCAAATCAGTACTCTGAATACGGTAGTAGTTTTTAAGAGGATGTTGTTTGCCACACGGAGCAGCCAACTGATCTCTAATACTGCATGTCTTGTTGCCAGCTGTTCAAAATGCTTTGACAAGTATTGAGAGGCAATTTTCCACATCGGTTTGATCAGTGACTGCAGATGTCGGTCACTGCAATACAGTCTTCACAATTATTGAACTCAATATGTGAAATAAGAAGCACTGCCCACAATATTAATGAATGCATTTGCATTTTCTTTAATAGGTATGTAGTTTTCCTGCTGATTTCACATTTGTACTATTAAGCTGAAAAAATACTTTGATACAGTGACAAAGAAAGGTATATGATCTTTACTTTGTTTTTAAATCTGGATTAGTCTACATTAAACACAATGAGATATATTTTCAAGCCAGTGTTTAAAAAAAAAGTGACATTAAATATCCACATTTTGAATGTTTTATTAAACAGAGTTGATGTTCTGCCATGCTTGATTAATAGCTCCTTTTGTATTTTGGGTAGGTATGTTCCAATAACCACTTGCTCAGCCCACTGATTTGTTGTTCATAGTCTAATTCTGGCCATATATTTTAATTTATGAAGGATGTTCCAAATAGCTTCCCAATATCTTGCTTTACAACTGAATCCAAAATATTATTTTCTATGTGGATAAAATAAATGGGTTGAGTTGTTCTAATGATGTAATTGAAAACATGAAAATCAAATGTTGTCTTGGGATATTGTATTTCTCAAACTGAATTCAATGTTCCTCTAAAGTATTTATTCTTGTTAGGAAGAAAATAAAATGTCTGATGCAGTTAAAGCAAAATGTAATAAAATGATTAATTTAAACACTATTTTCAACTTTTCAAATACAATTTTGCTCATTATAAAGGTAATTCTTTAGAGAATACTATAAAGGAATGTATAGGAATTTTAAAGGACTGCTGAACATTTGCATTTACAATACACAGTTTTGAAGAGTTGGGCTTGTTGATGACATCACTTAGCCAAAGTTAATATTATCAATAACGATTATTGCAAATATAGTTAAACATTAGCAAAAGGGAAATTTTATTAGCAAGATTGTAACAATGCCACAATTAAAAATGTGTCATGTCTTCCCCTGTATCTCTTCAAACCAATATTGGATTATAAAATAGCACCTATGTTTACAAAATTATTTTACTAATTTGCAATATAGTAGTTGTGCGGTTCTTAACACAGGATTGCAAATATCTACTCTCAATGCTTGATACAATTTGCAATCCAATGCAAACTCCTAAAGACAGAAAGCTTACCACATAGTATCACTAATGCCTTTAAATACTACAGGGGGTGTAATAGGTTAAACTATAGGTAGCTTTAAGGAAATCCTCATATTATAGTAGATAACCACAGGATTGTCATTGCACAAATAAATTAAAACACTTATAAAACCAAATTACACCTAGTTCTTAGGATTGCACAAATAATGTTGTCAGCATAAATTCCTATATATAGAGCCCGATTCAATTGCAAGCCCGCAACTCGATCATTGTATGCCGTATATAGGCAGGCTCCTGTTTGTCTCTGATTACAATGCTATTCAAGTGCTCAAGCCCGCAAGTTATGGGCCCAAAGCTAAAACCGTAAACCATGCACTGGTTCGTAGCAGTTCAGGGCGGGAACATGATCAATTAAGCAAGACCGTAACCTCCCATTTCGAATCAGCCAATCGAAAATGAGACCGTCATTATTACTGCAGTAAAACATGGAGGTGACATATCAATCAATTAGGTTAGGGGATCCGATATGCAATCAGACTTGCAAAACCCCAAAATACAAAATAATAAAAGTGAATGTCGATACTGTTCTAGTCCATGTGGGTGGCCTAATATGTATTAACTCATTGATTCCTGAGATCGATATAACCCCAAAATAAAACATAAAAAAATATATATTACTGCCGATTTGCATGCTTGATGAATGCTAAATGCAATTAATTCTAATGTCTTTCATCGCTTTCCCCGTTATTTACAGTGCAGTATTGATTTTTTATTTGCATTTACAGTGCTACAAATAATTGTTTAACCCCCTTGCAGGTCCTCTTTAGCACTCGTAGAATTTTCTCCTTCATTTGCTATTTACGGGTGTGAAAACATTTGTGGGCTTGGAGAAATTGAGCAATTGAATAGCGATTTGCAACTTTAGCCATCATAACTGTGGCAGAAGCAGCCACAAGAGACTTTTGCCTTGATTATTGCCTGTATTTGAACTGTATGTTATTTTAGCATAGTGGATTTTATTAGACTGGTTCTGGCCCTTTTAAATGCTCTGAAAAGTATCTGCAGTTTTGTTATGCACTTCGGATGCAGAGTGTGAAGAAAAACCCTGTTTTATGGCCTTAGTTTGACTGTTTTATTCCCCTCCCTCTTAGAACACCAGTTTAGAACCCTTAATAACTGTCATATTTTCAAATACTGTCTGTTTTCAACTGTCAGTTTTCTCTGTCTGAGGAGGAGTTTCTCTGGCTCTGTGAGTGCTGGTGCTTTGGGTGCTCATTAAACAGACCTGCTTGACCCTTTCTGGAAGCCTTGGCTCATGCTTGGGGAAATGTGATAAGTCGGAGTGCCAGCGGGTCCGTTACAGTAACGCTTGTGAAAGTGAAAGATCAAAGGCTTCGGAAGGGTGTAAGTTATGGGTTTAACTATCACAATTCTTTCAAGGACGTAACTTGTAACTCATTCAGAGCCCGCAAAAAGACCCCCATTGAATAGCAAATTGACTTGCGACCTCAGTTACGGGCTACCGGATCGAGCGAAAGCTCAATTGAATCGGGCTCATAGTCTGCAGGCTACAATAATCACAATTGGCCATGTTACAAACACCTAATTAAAAGGTTGCCCTTTGAAAAGCCGCACAGCATTATAGGATGCAATACAGATTGTACTTAGAGCCGGCTATGATAAGGCCTGACGGTCCATTTCACTGTGAAGGAAGCTCTCTAAGGCTCTTCACTTAAAGGTTTTGCTGTGGCGTTCAACAAGCTTTTAAAGCCACTAACTTCCTGCTTGTTAGTGTCATTGTCTGGAAGCAGGAAGTTAGGGGCTAAGCTAAATACCATAAGCTTTCTCTTCATGCAATGGATTGAAAATTGGATCAAGCATTGAGAGATGATATTTTGGAATTGGCAACGCTGTGTTGAGAACCGCATGACTGCTATATTTCAAATTAGTGAAAATAAGTTTGTAAACATAGGCGCTATTTTATAATCCAATACTGGTTTGGAAAGATACAGATAACATTTTTAATTGTGGCGTTGTTACAATCTTGTTAATAAAATGTCCTTTTTGCTAATGTTAAACTGAAATAATTGGGTGTTAATGCAGCAAGAAATTAGATTTCTTTGTTGCCAATATAACATAAAAGCTAAATAATTTAGTTATGCAGAGATAGATATTGCTCTATAATAGTGTGATTTTGTCATTGCGGTATCACTCATAAATTATTTAGCACAGATATTTTCACAAAATGTTACTTTATGTACCGTAGTTATTACTATGAGAGGAAAAGTGGTACAGAAAGCACCTGAAATTGTGACTTTATCATAAAATATCGAGTTAGTATCTAAATAACACTTCAAACATAGATGACAATGCAGAAACCATTAGGGGGATTTTTATTTTTCCAAAACACACTTACTAATGGCTAGGGAATATTTTTTCAAGGCTGCTTGTTGTCAGTCTGCCTAGACAGCCTACTAGAATATTTTCAAAGGTTTTCAAAGTGAAGCTATGCAATCAGATGCTGGTCTCTGCTGCATCAGTTGTGGCTTATAATGATACTCAAATAAGTAAGACGAACATGTTGTGTCACAAACAGGCTGAATACAAAATATCAACATGCAAATATTGAGCCTCATTCAAGTCGGCTTTTGGGAGATTCGGGCTTTGCAAATATAGCCTGCAAGTTACTTTGCTATTCAATTGGCGTCTTTTTGCGGGCTTCGATCGAGTTACAGGCACCAGCCTCCGATTCACTGTGATGGTTCACATCACAAGTTAATGCCCCTCCAAGCCTTTGATCTTTCATGGCCGCAAGAGTTGCGAACACTAAAATCGCAAATCGCTAGTCAATTGCTCCGATTCCCCCCTTGCTAACCACTCCGTCATGCCCGCAAATCAGCCCAACAAAATACTTTATTTCATGTTTTTTTTTCCATGTTTTATAGATCCTAGCAATCTAGGTGTTAATACATATAATGGAACTTGCATGTAATAGAATAATACATTTACGGATTTATCAATATTACATTATTTCAGGAATGTGGGTCCGATCATAACTCGTAATTCTAGCCCGTAGGACTTCATGGGTTCATGGGTTCATGTTGGAAATACATCTGAAACTGCAACAGTGAGATCGAAGAAGAACTGTTAATAGCAATATAGTAATGAAAAATAGAAAACTTAAATCATCCGTAAGCAGTGTATTACTTTTATTTTAATAATGTATTATTAAAGAAATAATGATTGAACTGAATTTTTTTCTGACTTCACTTGATCGTTTATTGTATCCTTTATTACAGTCAGCTCAAGTTTGTGTTGGAATGAAATACACAACATGTGTTCAGTGACTTGGAATGAAGTGGTCTTAAGGTTACATTCATCCAAGATGTTTCAGTACATAGTGATAAAGAGGTTCAGTGTTTGTGACTTGGAAGTTCAACTGCTCTTTTATTCATGATCAAAGGTCACTTTTTTGCTATTTAGTCTTATGTTACAGGAAAAAAGATTACTAAGGCTGGTTGTCCATGTTGTGATCTTCTGTTTCATCAGTTAGATATATTTTAGAGTTGGTAGCTTGATAAAGTTAAAGTCTAGGCCAAATATAGCAATATTATGTAGTTTAGATTTAGCATATTCAACAGTTAATTTATCAAATTCCAAATACCAAAAAAAGTGACAATTTGCTTATACACATAGTGCAATAGAAGGCCACATAGTAACATACATAATGGGTATTATCAGGTAAGTTCAAATTGATCTAAGGGGTTGAACACATTAGATAATTTAATATACCTTTATATTAGTTTACCCATAAAATAGTTTCAGTCTCTTTACCTCAGCTACATGTTAAAAATGATCTTTTAGCATACAGATTTTAATGCTAAAACAAGGGTGTCGATTTAATATTGCTGAGGTTGATATATAGGTCTCCCTTTTAATAGAAGAAACACTGTTGAGTATGTTTATTAAATAATGTTACATTCTGTGGGGCTGTCTTTCCAAAACATCTAAAAAGTGTGGATTAGCCAACCACTGGAGAAAGCAAATATAAGAACTATAGGATGACTAATAATTTAACATTTTTTAATCAGTAAATAAAAAATGTGGACTCTTACAGTATATAAAATGGCTATTACAACAAATTTGAACAGGCCCTGAGCACACTTGGCTTTTAATTCTGTTGTCTGGTTTAGTTCACAAAGTTCATCTAAGTATTTAAAGGGCAACTTAATTCAGCACAATTTGGAGCACACCCTTGTAAAGATCTCTTGAAATATGCTCCACTGAGAAGTTATTAAATTAAATCTCTGTTTACATGTGTCACTGGCTGCCACGAGACAAACCTACATCATAAACAAAAAAAGGGTTAACCATTTACAAATTCCTCTGTGCAGAGAATGGAATGCTGGAATCACCTAAATAGTACAGTTGTGGACTAACCGCTTGCTGCATTCCTGAGTTTAGGGAAAACTACTATAAATCTTTGTTTTCACCGTGGCTTCACCACACGGTTATTAATCATGGAACATTCTGTAGACAGGACACACTGTGTTTGTAAACATACCACATACTTTAGATTTTTTTTAGGTGTTATTAGTGTAATTAATAAAAAATGGATCATTTTAACAAACAATCTTGAGCACTTACAATGAGGCAAATATCTTCCCAGTGGTGAAGGGGAACTGTTTATCTTACTACATAATAAAAATAGATACATGTGAAGCTGGTTAACCTCTACATGCCCTTGTCCTCATACATTTGTATTTTCACCGGTGCATTGCTATACTAGGTTTAGTGCTTTCATGAAAATGACACAAAAGCAGTGAACATAGCTGTCGAACAAGGTATGTTCCAAATTTGTTTTAATTTATGTAATGCTTCCTTCCTTGTGCCTAGCTGTGACAAATTTCCTGATCATGACCAGAGTAAAGGGTTAATTAGGAAAAAACAAAAGAAGAACAGAACAGGGATGAGAGTATGAAGAGGGTGTGAAAGAAGTGTGTGCAGTCCTTGACGTTTCTGGCCTTTACCATTCAAGAGTTTGGCGTTTTCTGATCTTGTATGTAACCCTAGGACCATAAAAATTAAACAATAATAAGTAAATTCTGCTCTGGGCTTAGACGCTTCAGAAAAAAAAGTGCTTTCCAGCAAATATAACAGTTGGTTGCTGTTCCCTAAAAGAAGATTCAATTAGCCCCAATCTATATGTTTTTGATGAAAGACTTGTCTCTTTTTCTATAATAAATTGCAATAAATTGCAAACAAAATAATATTAAATAGAGTATAATGTGATGTTACTCTCCGTACAAAAGGATTTCAAGGTTACTCCTCTGTTGCTTAGTAACAATGAGATTTCACATATAACAAGTGAGTTAAGCAACAACAATGAAACCTTTGTTAAAAAGTAATAAAGTGTGAAATAAGCATATCTTATTCTGTGCAGCAAATGGAAACCTATATGTGAGAGCTACAGTAGTTATTTTTAGTTAAGGGTGTATTTAAGTTTTGTTTCACTCTAGGATCAGTTTGTCCATCCCCTAACACAAGTTATTACTCTTCTTTCCATTAAAAATATATGTTTGTCCTGAAAATATTGGCGCTAGTTAATGCACTGCTACCTAAAAGTAAATGAATAATAATAATAACAACAACAATAATAATAATAATAATAATAATAATAAAATCATCACCTTATTCTGTTTATTTGCAGATCAAGAGTTTACTGTTTACTCATCAAGTCCAATAAGTACAGACTAATATAACATAAATATTATTTAAGCTATTATTAGGGTCATAAACAGTTTAGAGAGTAACAAGCTCTTTTAATACAATTACCTACAAGCTTCTGATATTTACTAATTTTTTAACTTTGAAATAAAGCAGCTACACACTAAAAACTGCAATATTTTTTTCTGCTTACCTTCAAAACAATTGACCTAGATTCACTAAAGGGCAAGATGGTGGAGACCACTTAGTAACAAGGAAAACTTTAGTCACAACACAAAAGGTATCAGTATTGCAACTCATTTTTGTTCATAAAGTATTACTGAAGCCACAGTATCATAGGCTCCCGTTCGTCTTCGATTCCGGTGCTATTCAATTGCTCAAGCCTGCAAGTTACTGGCCCAAAGCCGACTTCGTAAACCATGCACTGGTTCGTAGCAGTTCAGGGCGGGAACATGATCAATTAAGCAAGCCTGTATTCTCCCATTTTGAATCAGCCAATAGCAAATGAGAACGTCATTATTATGGCAGTATAACATGGAGGTTACGTGTCAATCAGTTAGGTGTGGGGGTCCAATTTGAGATCAGACTCGCAAACCCGCAAAATAAAGAATTATGAAAATTAATGCCAATACTGTTCTAGTCCATATGGGTGGCCTGATATGTATAAACTCAATGATACCTAAAATAGATTTAACCCCCAAAATGAAACAAAAAAAGTCATCTTATATACTGCAGATTTGCTGGCTTGAGACTGTTGTGCAATTAATGCTAATGTCTATCATCACTTTCCCCATCATTTACAGTGCAGTATTGTTTTTTTTATTTTCATGTACAAGGCTACGAATAGGTGTTTAACCCCCTTGCGGGTCCTCTCTAAAACTCATAGGATTTTCTCCTTCTTTTGCCTTTTACGGGTGTGAAAACATTTGCGGGCTTGGGGAAATTGAGCAATTAAATAGCAATTTGCGATTTTAGCCATCGCAACTCTTGTGGAAGTGAAAGATCAAAGGCTTCGGGAGTCTGTAAGTTACGGGTTTAACCATCGCAAAGATTTCAAGGCTGTAACTCGTAACCCGTTTGGAGCACGCAAAAAGACGCCAATTGAAAAGCAAATTAACTTGCGACCTAACTTATGGTCTACAGTAACATGTTAAAGCTCAATTGAATTGGGCTCATTCTGTTTATCTTTAATGCACTGGTGCTTTATTTTATTAATTATTGGCAAGACATAGGGGTGTGTTCATGTAAATCAACCCAAAGAAAACCCTATGACCAAATTCACTAAATTGACAGCAGCTTCACAATTCCCCTCAGCAGGCTATTGATTTTTTATGCAATGGTTACAATATGATCTGAAGGAAGAAGATAGAAGATGTGCAGAAGTGCTATAATTCGGATATTCGGAAAAGGTGACAATGCCTTCCAAAGAAGGCAGACATAGCAAAAATCCAACTTTTTTTTTTTTGCAGACTTAAGTGCAAAATAATTTATTTAGAAAGTAAAAAAATATATTAATACAGGTTTTCATTTATTAACGTTTAATTTAAATTATTCTTTATGAAGTCTTCCTCAACAAGTGGGAGAGCAAGCGGTAACCTTAAGTGTAGAGATACATTTAACATTGGTTTCAACTGGACTAGTGGCAATCTATTCTAGTCCTCTTGAGCAAATAAGCACAATGAAGCAGCTTCAATAAGGTAATAGCCACATTGAAGAATATTGCATATACTAGTTAATACACTCAATACTGTACTTGTTTTGCCCATTATTTAGTATAGTTTTTTTAAATAAATTATAAATGGTCTCCAGAGATCTTTTTATAACATTGATTTATTGTATTTATTATTGCTAATGCTATTCTATTTATTTATTAATTTATTCATTAAATTATTATAAACTATAATTTCAGCAATCATTGATTTTCCCTGTTTCTTTTATGTTGTATAATGTTCCGATATAAACTCCATTTGGGTACAGTAAAGGACCACTGTGATCATGTCTTTTCTATGTAGTTCTTTGAATAACTTAATATAATGAGCTAAATGTTTTTAGAAAGTAACAAAAGAAACACAGACTTTAAATGTTCACTTTTATATACAATTATTATTTTCTGTAGGCTTCCATTTTATTTTATGGGCTGCTTCTAGCTGTTTCATTCTCTCTATTAATTCTACTAGAGAACTACAGTGGCCCCATAAAGAAACAAAACATCAAGACATTTAATGTTAATAAAGTAATAAGCACATGCTTTAAAAAGACAGTGAAAAACAATTGTGGCTTAGAAGAAATGTGTCTTGAAGACAGGATGTCAAGGTATTATATGCAAGTTCAAGAGGCATCATCCGGCATCAGTTCATGGTAATATATGGATGTATAAGACATACATAATTCAGCAGAAAGTTCTGTCTGTCACTGCAAGATGATTTTCAAGACCTTTTATCTCATCGTATTTTCTGTGAATACTTATTTCTGTATTTTGGATATATGTTTTTTTACTAAATATATGTATATGTGTATTGACAGTATAAGAACACCTTTAAAAAGGCACATATCTAATGGCAATGACAGTATATGTGATGTATCAAACTTTAAATATAACTAAGCTGAGTTTCCAAAGCAGCAAAGGAGAATTCAGCATTTATACTGGAACACACATTATATAAAGTGGCACGGGCACCGCAGGTTCCACATGGACGCTGATAGTATCATTTATTTGTTTCAGATTACTAGTACGTATTTTAAGGAAACAAACTGCCTATCTATTATTAAAAGCAAATGGGTTTTAAGAAAATGTATTTTTAAAATGTTTAGGAAGTAATTTAGGAGGTGGTTTCTGCTCAACCCATCGAGTTCTGCAGTTGAATATATTGCATGAATAGAATTCATGTCCGCATAGAAACTAGTGCGGCTAATGTCATCTCTGTAAACAGCAAGCATTGTGAATAATCCAGTACAAGTGGCCAGTAAACCAGTGCCAATGATCGTATAAGACTAGATGCCTCCCCTTATCAGAGCATCACCTTTTGAAAGGAATTAATTACCTCACCTTGGGATCTCATGCAGATTAAATGTTTCAAAGTGTAAAGTACAAAGAATCAAACAAGAAGCTTGCATGCATTTAAACATTCTAGACATTTCTCAAAAATTGGAGAGAATTTTTATGCACAGAAAGATATCGGAAGACAATTAAAACTGAACACAGTCTTAACATTTCATCTGTTAATGCCCTTTAAAGCCATATTGCCATCACCTTTAAACTTTTACTCCACAATAGCATTCTCATGCCTATATTAACTAAATTCAGTCTAAGTAAACTAATTTTATTTAAAAAAAAATAGAACTGGGACAAATATAATGAACTATAAGGAAATACACAGTCCAGTCACATTATTATTAAAAAAACATATATACCCGCTGTGTGCAGCACAGACAGCTGCTAGATAGTGTGGTAGTAAGTCGATAAGAGACTGAAAGGTTGGCAAGGGTATATGGAGCCATGCAGACTGCAGAGCATACGACAGCTTCTGAAAAGTGCATGGTGGAGGATCCATAGGGAGATTTGGAGGCCAGGGAAGTACTTGAAAGTCTTTGTCAGGCTCGTCCAATCGTGGACAATTCTGTCCATATGAAATATTGCATTGTCCTGCTGGAAGATACTATCCTCTCCAGGCAAATCAGTCATCATGTATGAGTGTCCTTGATCTGCAAGGATGGATAGATAACCCAATTGGTTGAGAGTGCCTTCCAGAGGTATGAGTGGACCCAGACAATGCCGATAAAAGATTCCCCAGACCATAATCCTGCTGCCACCAGCTTGTAATCTTCCAACAATGGTTGAAGAATTTGTTCTCAGAGGTTTGCGCCACAGTCCATCCAGTTGATGGAGCAGAAAACATGTCTTATCAGAGAAGGCAACCCTTTGCCAAACAGAAGAGGTCTATGCTTGGTACTGTCGTGCAAATTGAAGCCGTTTCTGATAATGAACCCTCGTCAGCATGTGTAGTGTGTCAGTTGGCCCTCTCACATATTTGCATCTGATTTTCATCTCTGAGATCAATGGCATCCAATTCGCAATGGTGCCATTTGTCCAGTCACTGTACACTTTTGCCACAGCAGCACACAAACAGAAATACTGCCACCCTTAGCCCAAAAGCCAATGACCATCAGAAAACTCAAGTGTCAACTTATAAATAAAATTAATGTACTAATTTTATTCAAGACATTGTTCACTAACCCTAAAAGGTAAAGTTGACTTTTAAATGCTAATTAAAAGTGTTGTAGGTGGAATGTAAAAGTGTAAGTACAACTATAAAAACCAAATAAAAAAAGAACTAAGCAGCAAATGTAAAAAATAGCCATTAATTACACTGCAAACTCTTATGCACAGTCAAGAGGGAAAGTTGTTCTCAATGAGCAACATTTTACCTATACTTGGATGGTTGTCAGGCCTGTGGAAGCCTACAATTTATGGACCCTAGTCTTCAATTTTAATATACAAAACCCTATAAAGACACCAGTAAAGAATAGTAAAAACTAGTAACTCCTAACTAGAAAACAGCAATGACAAACTGTACATCTATTCCTTGTACTTTGCCACTTTATTGTTTATAGTTACCGCAAAAGTATAAAACATTCATCAACCTTTGATTTATTTTCTAGTTTGTAACATCAGACATATTTTAGTTTTAAAATAAACTCTATGGGCTACTGTCACAAACCCCCATGGGTCAGTCAGACCTGTGTGAAAAAAAAACTCTTTACACTGGGCCTCTAGGCCTGGGGATTCACTGTGCTGGTGATACCATGTTCAGCTCTGGGTATATTCACTATACTATAGTGAAGACTGTTTCACTGTACTGTAATATCAATGTGTAACAGCTTCTTATAGTGATTATATTCATGTTAAACATGTCTGATATTGGTATATATTGTTTTGTAAATAGTCTTGTGATAATTCAATGTATAATATGTGACCTAATCTGTGGAGGTGTAATCAAATTATTGTTTGCAGTTGGAGATCTAAGAGGTCCTTTGCAGAGCTTAACTTTTTTTTTACATGTGGCAGTTTATCATTGAAAGCTTCTTGTGGAGAGATGCAAGCAACCAGTTTACTAAACAGTCACATATTTGGCAACAGCTCTGAGTAATTAGATTAACTTGGCCTTCTGACCACGTGTTCTTAATTAAATTACCAAGTAATTGTTTTTAATGACACCACTGTTTACTTACTTTGTGTTTTTGTGTTAATATGCTGTACCCTGTTCAATAGGATCTTCTGGTTAAGACATAGGTGATAAAACTATATTATTTTCCTTATCCTGGGATTTACATGCTCTGTTTGTGGCTTCCAATCTGATGAAAGGCTACCAAAATTCAGCTCCAGCTGGTGAGGTGTAGCACAACTAAACTCTAAATCCTCTGGCTCCCAGAGAAAGGTCTGTGATTTTATGTTGCATTATTTTGTGTGTGAATTTTAGCTGACTGGGGTTTTTTTCTTTGATATATCTGATGCCTCCAAAAACTGATATCTTAGTAGATCAGGAGCTTACTAGATCAAATGAATACCTTGACAAACAACTCAAGAGTTTTGAAAGAATGTTCAATTAAATGCACATTTACCAATTTATATAGTATATTTGTTTTTGTTTTATTTATTTTTATTAAAGGAAACAGGGTTATAACAGCTTTACATAAACATTACAGTTAAAACATAACCAGTGCGTACATAATATTTGAAGCATGGAGAAATACAGTTATTTCCATTTAGCTCTGTTTTTTTTTCTTTCCTTATAGCAATTTTCACATTTATGTACATCTTAAGCGCTGTTGTAATAAGAGATAGAATGTAGGAGGAGACAGAAAGGATAGATAAAGGGGAAGGGGAGAGAAGGGGAAAAGGGGTGGAGTATATTATTGTGAGTTCACTGGAGGTTATATCGTTCTTATTGTCCTTTCTTGCTG
The DNA here is from genome assembly GCA_027410445.1 of Discoglossus pictus. Lineage (NCBI taxonomy): Eukaryota > Metazoa > Chordata > Amphibia > Anura > Alytidae > Discoglossus > Discoglossus pictus. The sequence continues at coordinate 319,295,316 of CM050166.1, read as the reverse complement.
TGTTACCACCCAATAAGTAGGGTCCAAGTATCCCAATATAAGGCCCACTTTCTGTGGGAATTATCTAGGTCAGCTGAGTGCTCATAGAATGTATAAGTTTAAGTTTTTTCAAGATTGTACTATATTCGGGTATTGCCGACTTCCAGGTTTTAGCTATCGTAATCCTAACTGCTAAAAACAGTTGACGTGATAAAAGTTGAGCTTCTTTATAGAGACCATTTGTGTGAAGGCCTAATAAAGCTTCTTCTGGTTTTCGTTGATAAGTTGTTTTTTTCTCATATGATGATTTAAATTATTTTTTTTTATATATGTTGCTTTGCTCTCATGTCCCTCCTGTTTTTTAAGAGTCACTGAAAACATGATTAATTGTAAGTCCATTTGTTCAGCATACTTGTGTGATCAGTTCCCTTAGAATACATGTATTCCAGCTGTTATGTTGGAAAATGTTGAATAAAATAGGTGGAACAAAAAGCATTTATAAATACTTTTTTTTTAAATGTAATATATGCTGCTTAACTTCAGTCTGAATGTACTAATAATATGCTGTCAATGGATCTTTAAGTCGATTAATAGAAATAATAATTACAATAATTTCCTTGTTCTTGCTATTAGTTTGAAGGAGCAGGCGTGTAGTTTTAACAACTTCCACCAATAATTTGCAAAATGCCATCATATTTTAAGAACCAAACTCAATTCAAAAAGAAGGAATGAGCCAGCCACATATTAAGAGTACACTTGCTGAGATATCTCAATGTACAGATGTGGGGATTCTTCTTAGTTTCTTTTATTCTGAGAGCTTGTTTCTAGAGGCAGATGAAGAATATTTTTTTTCTCCAAATGGAGTCTCAGGGACATTTTAATTATTGAATATTTTTTATAGTTGTAGGAAAGGGTTTATGAGGTGTGGATATAGCGAGACATTCTCTAAATACACCCAATGTATTCTACTATTTCTAACTTTCCATGGTCCACAGTCTTAGAATCTGACTTGCGCTGTATTTTAATCTTATGCAAGATATTAACATATTTTTTCAACAATTGGTTCATTATTAGATGCACAAAAGTTACAAAGATCTATCCATGTAATAGACTAGGTTAATTGTTGTTCAAAACATACATTTAAGAAGCATGTGGAGTCTAGAAAACCTGGCAAATTCCTGAGAACCAACAGCCTTATTAAATTGCGATTCTGCAAATTTAAAAAGGGCTCTATTTAAACACATAGGGCCCTATTAAATTATCCCTCGTAGTTCTCTCGGTGCTCGCAAAAGGCAGTTTTTCTGCTGTTTGCGAGTACCGAATCTCTCGCAGCCTGCTTTGCGATATGACTGCGAAAAAAGGCCGAGAATAGGCTCCGAGAGAGCTACGTAGCCTTAAATCTACGCATGATTCTCGCATATCGTAAGAATCCCTACGGGCACAAAAAGTGCCCGCAAGGGATCCTAAAGCATCTACGTGCTGCCTCGGAGCAGCCCGAGACAGCAGTGTGAGGCTCCCTATACACATCCCCATGCTGCAGGGGTCTCTATCGGGACCCCTGCAGCACCTCCACATTAACCCCTTGCAGCGGGGGTCCCCGATCGGCACCGATCAGGCCCCCGCTGCATTTAAAACTTTTAAATTCCCCGCCGCGGCTCCTTAAAGGGGCCGCGGCACACTATTACCCAATCCCAGCCGCGGCACCTAATATTAACCCCCCTGTATGCTGGGGGTCCCCATTGGGACCCCCGAAGTGTCCCCACATAAACCCATTGCAGCGGGGGTCCCCGATCGTCACCGATCGTGACCCTGCTGCAATTCAATTTTAAATTTCCCGCCTCATGGGTCCTTAAAGGACCGTAAAGGTCCTGAGAGGACTCGCACTAAAAATATTAACCCCAGGCAACTATTATTACCCCATTAACTCATGTTGATCAATCCAGACCACCATAAGGCCTTAATTAACCCATTAACTCATGGTGGTCAATCCAGACCACCATAAGGCCTTAATTAACCCATTAACTCATGGTGGTCAATACAGACCACCATAAGGCCTTAATTAACCCATTAACTCATGGTGGTCAATCCAGACCACCATAAGGCTTTAATTAACCCATTAACTCATGGTGGTCAATACAGACCACCATAAGGCCTTAATTAACCCATTAACTCATGGTGGTCAATACAGATCACCATAAGGCCTTAATTAACCCATTAACTCATGGTGGTCAATACAGACCACCATAAGGCCTTAATTAACCCATTAACTCATGGTGGTCAATACAGACCCCCATAAGGCTCTATTTAACCCCATCAGTCCCATAAGGGTATATTATTACCATTATGGGCCTGTTACAACCCAACATTAACCACATAAGTGCCATGACGGTCCTCAAGGACCATCATGACACTAACTACAAATACTAAACTATAACCCCCAATTAACCATTTAATCTAAACTAACCCCCCTCTACACAAATCTATTAACACGTACACTACCTACCTACACTACCTACCCCCTAATAAACCTCCCCAACACTCTAATTACAAAGAATAAAAAAACCTACCTTACGAACACAAAAAACCTACCTTACAGAAAACAAAAAAACCTACAGTACAGAAAAATAAAAAACCTACAGTACAGAAAAATAAAAAACCTACAGTACAGAAAAATAAAAAACCTACTGTACAGAAAAAAAAAATACATTACAACCCCACTCCCCACTACAGAAAATAAAAAAATTACACACCTGAAAAGGAAAGACAGATAAACACAATACAATACATACATACATATAATACATTACATACATTACATACAATACATGACATTACATACATTACATATAATATATTACATATAATATATTACACATAATACATTACATACAATACATGACATTACATACATTACATATAATATATTACATATAATATATTACATACAATACATGACATTACATACATTACATATAATATATTACATATAATCCAAATCAAATACCCCCTATCTATCTAACATACAATCTATTTAATATAAAATAAATCCTAACTGTATCAAATACATCCCCCTATCTATCTAATTTACAATAAATCCTAACTACATACACAGACCCTAATTCTAAGCTAAAATAAAATAATTACAGTCCTAACTTCATACACAGACCCTAATTCTAAGCTAAAATAAAAAAATTACAGTCCTAACTACACAGACCCTAATTCTAATCTAAAATAAAATAATTAAGACCACTTACCTTTAAGATGTTACTTCAGATCACTAATCTAGGGGTAAAACAAAACAAAATAATTAGTACAAAACATTAACATGAAATAAATAAACATTATATACATTCTAAATATTATACTCACCTTACCATCATGTCCCGTCATTGTTTAGCTCTTCCGGCGCGGCCCTGTTAAAAAAACACAATACATTAATACATTAATACAATATATAAACAATAAATAAAATAAACATATAAACATCTAAATATACATTTAACTTACCTCCCCGCGATGTCCCCGGCCTTCTCTCCTTCAACCATCCGCGCTATAAAAAAAAACAAAAAAAACTAACGGAGGTCTGCACTCGCAGACCTCCCCGACGCTAATGAGCCTCCCGGAGTCCTTTCCGGGAGGAAATTGGCATTGGCGGCTTGTGATTGGCTGAAAAAGCTGTCAGCCAATCAAAAGTCGTCAATGTATGAGCCAATCAGGATGCGCAGATGTCTTCTACCAATCACTCTGTGGAGGTGTATCCCATAGTGATTGGCTGAAGGCATCTGAGCCTTATGATTGGTTACCATAAAGATAGACAAGTGTTTTAGCCAATCAGGGTGGGATATTGGGGTGTATCCCATCCTGATTGGCTCACACATTGACGACTTTTGATTGGCTGAAATTGATAGACAGCTTTTTCAGCCAATCACAAGCCGCCATTGCCAATTTCCTCCCGGAAAGGACTCCGGGAGGCTCATTAGCGTCGGGGAGGTCTGCGAGTGCAAACCTCCGTTAGTATTTTTTTTTTTTTAGAGCGCGGATGGTTCCGCGGCCCAGTTGGGGCTGTAGGAGAGAAGGCCGGGACATCGTGGGGAGGTAAGTTAAATGTATATTTAGATGTTTATATGTTTATTTTATTTATTGTTTATATATTGTATTAATGTATTAATGTATTGTGTTTTTTTAACAGGGCCGCGCCGGAAGAGCTAAACAATGACGGGACATGATGGAAAGGTGAGTATAATATTTAGAATGTATATAATGTTTATTTATTTCATGTTAATGTTTTGTACTAATTATTTTGTTTTGTTTTACCCCTAGGTTAGTGATCTGAAGCAACATCTTAAAGGTAAGTGGTCTTAATTATTTTATTTTAGATTAGAATTAGGGTCTGTGTAGTTAGGACTGTAATTTTTTTTTATTTTAGCTTAGAATTAGGGTATGTGTATGTAGTTAGGATTTATTGTAGATTAGATAGATAGGGGGATGTATTTGATATAGTTAGGATTTATTTTATATTAAATTGATTGTATGTTAGATAGATAGGGGGTATTTGATTTGGATGATATGTAATATATTATATGTAATGTATGTAATGTCATGTATTGTATGTAGTATATTATGTGTAATATATTATATGTAATATATTATATGTAATGTATTATATGTAATGTATGTAATGTCATGTATTGTATGTAATATATTATATGTAATATATGTAATGTATGTAATGTCATGTATTGTATGTAATATATTATGTGTAATATATTATATGTAATATATTATATGTAATGTATTATATGTAATGTATGTAATGTCATGTATTGTATGTAATATATTATATGTAATATATTATATGTAATGTATGTAATGTCATGTATTGTGTGTAATATATTATGTGTAATATATTATATGTAATATATTATATGTAATGTATTATATGTAATGTATGTAATGTCATGTATTGTATGTAATATATTATATGTACTATATTATATGTAATATATTATATGTAATGTATGTAATGTCATGTATTGTATGTAATGTATTATGTGTAATATATTATATGTAATATATGATATGTAATATATGGTATGTAATGTATGTAATGTCATGTATTGTATGTAATGTATGTAATGTATTATATGTATGTATGTATTGTATTGTGTTTATCTGTCTTTCCTTTTCAGGTGTGTAATTTTTTTATTTTCTGTAGTGGGGAGTGGGGTTGTAATGTATTTTTTTTTCTTGTACTGTAGGTTTTTTATTTTTCTGTACTGTAGGTCTTTTATTTTTCTGTACTGTAGGTTTTTTATTTTTCTGTACTGTAGGTTTTTATTTTTCTGTACTGTAGGTGTTTTTGTTTTCTGTACTGTAGGTTTTTTTGTGTTCTGTAAGGTAGGTTTTTTTATTCTTTGTAATTAGAGTGTTGGGGAGGTTTATTAGGGGGTAGGTAGTGTAGGTAGGTAGTGTAAGTGTTAATAGATTAGTGTAGAGGGGGGTTAGTTTAGATTAAATGGTTTATTGGGGGTTATAGTTTAGTGTTTGTAGTTAGTGTCATGATGGTCCTTGAGGACCGTCATGGCACTTATGTGGTTAATGTTGGGTTGTAACAGGCCCATAATGGTAATAATATACCCTTATGGGACTGATGGGGTTAAATAGAGCCTTATGGGGGTCTGTATTGACCACCATGAGTTAATGGGTTAATTAAGGCCTTATGGTGGTCTGTATTGACCACCATGAGTTAATGGGTTAATTAAGACCTTATGGGAGTCTGTATTGACCACCATGAGTTAAAGGGTTAATTAAGGCCTTATGGGCGTCTGTATTGACCACCATGAGTTAATGGGTTAATTAAGGCCTTATGGGGGTCTGTATTGACCACCATGCGTTAATGGGTTAATTAAGGCCTTATGGTGGTCTGTATTGACCACCATGAGTTAATGGGTTAATTGAGGCCTTATGGGGGTCGGTATTGACCACCATGAGTTATAGGGTTAATTATAGTTGCCTGGGGTTAATATTTTTAGTGCGAGTCCTTTCAGGACCTTTACGGTCCTTTAAGGACTCGCGAGGCGGGAAATTTAAAATTGAAATGCAGTAGGGTCACGATCGGTGGCGATCGGGGACCCCCGCTGCAGGGGGTTTATATGGGGACACTTCGGGGGTCCCGATGGGGACCCCCAGCATAAAGGGGGGTTAAATTTAGGTGGCCGCGGCCAGGATTGGCAATAAGTGTGCCGCGGGCCCTTTAAGGAGCCGTGGCGGGGAATTTAAAAGTATTAAATGCAGCAGGGGCCTGATCGGTGCCGATCGGGGACCCCCGCTGCAAGGGGTTAATGTGTGGGGGCTGCGGGGGTTCCTATGGACCCCTGCAGCAAGGTGTTCATGTGAGGACACATTTCGGGGGTCCCAACGGGGACCCCCGCATTGAGGGGGGGTTAATTTTAGGTGCCGGGGGGGGGGGGTATTTGGAGTACCCCCCATGGCAGGGCTTATGTGGGGGACTGCCGCGGGGTCCCTTTTAGAACCCCCGCAGCAATTGATGAGGAGTGGGAGCCTGCAATATTATCTCGCAGACTGTCACTCCTCATGTACATTTACGCAGTGTAGATACGTACGGCCCTGCTGCGTAGCTCATACGTTGCTCGCAGCAGGGCTAATTTAATAGCATTGTAAGTTGGAGAAACTTTGCAGTACGTAGGGCTTAAGTAGGAGCCTCTTATTTACGAGGCTGGAATTTAATAGGGCCCATAGCATATGTTTTTTACAGAAGTTTTTAGTTAGTGAACTTCTATTCAAAAGCAAGGTCTTCACTAAGTAAAAACTTCTGTAAAAAAATATGCTCTGTGCTTAGAGCCCTTTTAAATTTGCTGAATCGCAATTTAATAAGGCTACATGTGTTCAACTGTTGTATTTAAATGTTCTAGAGTATCCTACTTTGTGTTTTTCCCTTTATATACACTTATACAAATCTGGATTTCTTATATCGTTAAATATTTTGTATATTGTTTTAAATATTCACTTTTTTTATCAGCACAGTAGCCCACCAGTAAGGTTAATGAAAATAATTGTATTATGTAAGGAGTGACATTAGACATTAATGGGCACATAGGTAGTCTGAGCTCTGTTAACATTTATATTTAATTAGACCCATTTAAATGTATATGATTTCGGTTTCACATTGGACCCAATGCATTTTAAAATGTTCTATACAGATTTCAGTCAGTGAATTATGATGCGTTATACTTTTAATTAATCAGATATGGAGTTGGGGTAATTCAAATACTCAATTCAGATTTTCTGAAATACGAAATTTCAGTCAATTGAAATACTCGAGATTAGTCTATAAGGCAAAGGCATGCTTCAAAAACCTGGGAGCTTCCCAGAGGACGAGCCTAGTTAGTTTTTTTAACAGTAGCGGGTTTTTTAGGCAGAGGAGGCCCATTTCCACTGCTGGAAGATGAGGGCTGAGGGCTTCAATCTAGATAGGAGAGGACTGATTGTTCTATCAAAATAGATGTGCCTGATAATCCAAGGGCAAACCGTGAGGACAGGGGATTTGATGATTGTCTCATTAGGGCATCAAAGGATAGATAATGTATTGTTTTGCCCCATACAGGTGTAATTATTTTTTTTTTGTATTTTTTCGGTATATGTAGTGTTAGGGTCCACAAGGGTCCTGAGGGTAATGAGGGTCCCTGAGGACCTAACATTAGCCCCAATGTATTTCAAGAAACAAGGCACTTGTTTGGGAATTATGAAACAAACTAACAACATTAGCAGTTCTGTAGGCCATGGACATTAATTACATTTCTGGGAAAACTAGTAAAGGAACCCATTTAGTGTTTGATACATCACTTTTGGAGAGCTGTATCATTAAGATGTTTTTATCTATCGGTGGAAAGAGGGTGGAGGAGGAAACAGGGAGAAATCACAGGGCTTTGTTAGATAATTGAATATGACTGAAATTGACACAATGCCTCTAAACAGCCTTAATTACTTTTTTCCTCCTTAATTTTGTCCTTATACTTAAAGGTTTCAAACATATACATTTTCATTGTACAAGTATTTAATTTAATAATTATGATATACCTGATATACCTGGTTGACTTTCCTGAAACATATTCTCTGACCATGTTTTGAATTCAGTATATTCATACAGTAAGTCTATTCCTAGATTATTTTACATGATGTTGATCTCTCTTGAGAGTTGAACCTACTGGGAAGGTCCAGTTGAATTTTATTCTGTACTGAACCACAGCCTTATTAAATTGTGATTTGGCCAATTGAATAGGGCTCTATATATGCACATAGCATATTTTCTTTTACAGAAGTTTTTAGTTAGGGAACTTCTATCCAAAAGCTAGGTAAACTTCTGTAAAAACATATGCTGCTATTTTATCCTGATAGGAATCATGAGCTAACCCTATTCACAAGCTTTTTTACATTGTGAATTCCTGCACTATTCATGCTAAACTGAAGCAATTTTGGAATGAAAAGTTAATTGTTTGTGAATGCTACACAGCTAAATTACTGCAGATAATCTGTTTCTAATTAAAATATTTCATATTCTGTAGGTGTACTCTAACACTGAATGTAGAACTGCTGTTTGTGTCTGGAAAATTCTTAACAATTTCCTCTCATTCAGCCAGCTGAGGAGTTTCATTTCATTAACTAAAAACAACATTTAAGGCAATTACAAATTCATTAAAAAAATGACGTGACAGTGGTCAAATAGGACACATTTAGCAATTTAGGAATAATTGATGGGATCTATCCTGTTGTAAATTCGCCAGCACTGACAGCTGCAGTGCCAGCAAGTAGCAGCTAGATGGCGCTGTGGATTTTTTCCCCAATATGTAACACAAGTTGTAACCTTAGAAGTTACCCTAACCCTAACCCTCAACGTAACCCTGAAAGTTTACATACCCTCAACTGTATGGTATGGGCACTAAAACCTGCAGTGCCATCTAGCGGTTGGTGGGCGGCACTGCTGCTGCCGCAGCTGGTGAATTTTTGGAGAATTTGAAGAGGGAAAGGACCAAGTGATGATGCTCTTTTATATAACATTGTAGCACATTGAAATCTATACATAACGTCTTTGGCATAACTCAATTTATTGGATACATCATACAGCAATTCCTAGCAATTCAGATAATTTTTTTGAATGTAAATGGCAGAACCACTTTGTTCTTAAAGTTCTCTTGGTCCTTTACTTTCTCTGTCTATTTATAGAGACTCAGAACATAACAGGTCTTTGATGACCGCAAGCTTATTAAAGATTCAAAGTGGTCACATTTTTTTCTATATGGTTCTTTGAATAACTAAATTTATTAAAACGCAAAATGTTTTGACAAAATAAAAAAATAAGCATAGCTTTTAAATGTTTCACTTTTACATGCATTTATTCTTTACTTCAGGCTGTCTATTTTTTACTGGACTGCTTCTTGACAGAGGGCTGTGTTTGTAAAATAATGAGCTGTCCATTAGTCTTAATGGAAAGCACTGGTAGTGTTGGCTTCCACCTTTTATTGTCTAGACAAAACTTTCTGTGTATTCAAAGTAGATTAGTAGAAACTAAAATATCATAAAATATTATAAATGCATATAAAAGAAAGAAAGAGAAGGTTGTATTTTATTTTAGAATCTGAATACATTTTTACCTATTTTTAAAGGTAGTGCTTCAAAATATTATATTTTATGTGATTACAATGGTATGAATTAATGTTAATGTTTGAAGCAACTGGAGGCTGTTTCACACATTACTACCATAAACATAAATTGATCTGTATGGATGTGTATCAAATAAAGTACAACTGAGAGTGAGTACAAAAATACATATTTCTAACTTAATTTTTTACAATAATGGCACAACATTATCATGTTAGTATTGCTTGTACAATGTGACACTTACTCACAGATTAGCATAATGCAAAGCGTTTCTTGTATTTTGGAGCGCCATTGTTGCAATCAGCATGTGGTTTAGAACAGTGTGCCTAATTTAGGTTGGTTTCCATAGCACACATAGCTGTATGCTACACATTAAAGACTGGATTCTGTTGGAAGTACTGTTATGGACTAAATATATTTCTATTCATTATAACAGGAGGTTGGCGAACCAACACACGGTACAACAATTACATTAGAGTTTATTAACAAAATATTTACAGTTTGTATCCAATCTGCTACCTATTCTACAGAATACATAAATGGATGAAGAAAATAGTATTGTTGCAAACTGATGTTCTGTAGAAAGCTTTTACTCTATGAATATCAAGAGGTCTTCAGGAAACATAGAAACATAAACATAGGTTTGATGGCAGATAAGAACCAAAAAGACTGGTCTGCACATTTTGTCTACCTAAAGCTGTCACGCAGTGAAGACTCAGTATAGCCTCATGATTATCCCAGGCATGCGTAAATCCTTTAACCGTGTTTGATCCTGCCAATTCCATTAAAGACCTCCAATTGACTGTTCCATTTACCGTAATACTTTCTATAAAGCAGTACTTTTTTATACTACTCCTATGACTTTCAACTTGGGACCTATCATGCTTGCTGGCCGCAGGCAGTGACAGCAGCAGTGGCGGGTGAGTGGCCACTAGATGGAGCTGCTGAGATTTGAAATTGAACTCAATTTCATAGTGTTAGGGTGCGGATTAGGGAAAGGGTTAGGGTTATACTAAGGATCCTCATTGTGCTGCTACCGACACTGCTTCCGCTTTTGTTTTTAAGAACCATTTCAGTTGCCCCTCTTTGTATTGTTTCTAATTTGTTGATATTCTTTAGAAAATACAGTCTTCAGAGCTTGTCACAGCATTCTAGGTGAGGTGCAACTTTGGATCTAGAGAATTAAATTAGTATATTTATTTTTGTTCTGCTGCTAATGTATTGCATGTGTAGGCTCAGCTAATCTGCTCATTCTATTTAATTATTAGACAGCTTGACTTAATACATTCTCAATAATGCCTAATGTTTATTCTGTAAATGTAAAGTTCCTTTAATTTAATCTAAATCCACTTTCTTGAATTATGATGATATCAGTATGATTAAATATGTTCTCCTGTGATTTGGTGTATTCTGCAGTTCCAACCAAACAGCTTTATATTGAACATGTAGGGGAATGAGGGCATAGACTGTACAACTGAATGAATGCTGATAGTAGGGCATGGCTTGTCTCTATCAGCATCATATCAGAAATGGAATGAGCTATAGTGGGTGAGCCCGAGGGATGAATATAACTCAAAAACTTTTAATACAGAAATCTTTATGTATCTGTGCTAACAAGTTAGCCTTACTAAAAGGTGCAGACCTCAGGAGGTGAGTGCTTTATAACAGGTGTTATTAAATATCCTTCCTACTATACACAACATTTACTATATATTTCTGAGTTTTAACAACTTCCATTGACTATGTAAGAATTTTGTATTGGGTAGGGCTGCATATCCTAATTTGAATTTTCTTCCTAAAACACTAAGAGCAAAAAAGTGGATGGCAAGAAACTGAAAGTACTTTAAAAGGGTTCTTCACAGTAAGGGTGGTTAATCTGTGGAATTCTCTACCAGAGGAGGTGGTGACAGCGTATTCGATAACTTAAAAGGGGACTGGATTTGTTTCTAATTAAAAAGGGAATTCATGGTTAGCCTAGATAATTAGAGAGAGAGTATTGATCCAGGGAGAAATCCGATCGCCAGTATCTGGGGTCAGGAAGAAATAAAAAATTGTTTCCCCTTTGAGACGACTGGCTAAGTTTCACTTGTTTTTTTTTTTCTGTTTGCCTTCCTCAAGATTAATTAACAATAACAAAAAAAAAGTTGATTACTAATTAATTAACAACTAATTAATTAATAACCAATCCGCATATTGCAGATCAGATGAGATCTTAAAAGGTTGAACTTGATGGACTGAAAATCTTTTTTCAACCTTAATTACTATGTAACTATGTAGTAAGAAGTGGTGTTTATAACTCGCCTTGGTATGATATTCTACTGAGCTCATCCATCAATGTATTTAATGCTTTACACTGTAGACTAGCTTTACACTGTATCAGTTTGCCTAAAATCCTTCTTTTACAAATCAAAATTTTATATAAAGGTGATATTAGCTATTATATTTCAAATGGTGCGAATCTGAAAAAAATAAAGGTTGGAAATGCCAAAATAGAGCTTCATTAAATGTCACCCATGGCTCATATACTTAATACTAAACCTTGGAGGTCCTTAAAAGACCTCCGTGGCATCCAAAAGTTAACCCTATGAAATAGAGGTCTCGTATTACAACCTTAAAGGACCTCCATGGTATAAGGGTTAATAATAACTGCCATGGAAGTCCTTACAGGGCCTTACCTTGCATGACTTCTGTGGCAGGGGGTTAAGTATTAGTTTCTATGCAGGTCTATATATAGAGCAAGGGGAGAGGGAATCCCAGAAGATTCCTTCATCATGGAGGAGGAGGGAATCCCTGGGGTTCCCACATTTTAGTGTAGCTTTAGTGAGGGAATCCTGGGAATCCCTGAGCTCATAGAAAGTAGGGGGCTAATATGCATTTCAGGTTGCCCAAGATGGAAACATATTTTTGAAAATAGCTGCACTATTTGTTGGTGATGTCACTTTTAAAATTAAGATAGAAACATCTTGAGTACCCAATACTGATACAATATTGACATTTGTATTCCTCAACAAAACTTTGAAAAAACAACAGAAACAAGAAACATGGATGGGATGGAATGTAGGAATTTGTCCTTAAATGTGAGAAATGTCCTTTCGAAAAGGTTACATTCTTAAAATTGAGATTGTAAATCTAAAAGATAGACCATTTAGAGGTGTGCAAGGTCTGTGATAAGCTTCTTCAACATCATTTTTAATTCTTATAAAAATGTATGGCCTTGTTCTACAATTGCTGAGGCCATTGATCAAACTGTTATGGGTAACAAGTATAAGTACTTAAATATTTTGTAAATCACACAGGCATCATTGCAAGAAAACTTATAGCAGCATTTTATATTTAAAACCATACATGTTGTTTTGTAAAAAGCAGCTTTATTAAAAAACAGCGATTACATTTTTTCAAAACTAAAACAAGTTTTATGTAGAAACAAAATACATTAAAAAAATTCAAAAATCATAGTATGTTATGCATACAAATATATCAAGTAAAAAAATAATTTGTTGCCAAAAATATTATACCAGGATATTAATCTTAACCTACACAGTTTTTAGTTTGCAAGCCCTACAGGACTGTGCTGACATGATTGAAGCATCTGAACCCTGGAAGCCTGACATCTTACATGCAGCTTGTGTCAGAGTGAGAAGAGAAGGCGGTAGAGCAGGGTACGACTGATGGAAGAGAGATGGTCGCATTTAAGTTGAGACAAAGTCAAAGGCTGTGACAGGTAGAAACAAGCAACAAAGCCACAGGGAGCACTCGGAGAGGAGAAAGACAATGATGCTAAATGGTGCAAGGTCAGGTAAAGTGACGGTATATTAATGTATTCAAAGATCAGGCAAAGTGACTGGAAAAAGAAGATACGTGTTCATGTATTCCTTGGGAGGTGATGCTTCAACACTTGGAAAGATCAGAAGGGTAAATACAAGGGACCGCTATCCTCCTATATTTAATATATACTCTTTTGAGGAACAACACCTCAAAATATTCAAACTATTGCAAAACAACTAATGGAATTCCCTTTAGTTCATAAACAAACACCCTCCTGAAACAGACCATCAACCCAGGATATAACACATGGAAGATATGATTAGCTTGCAGAAGTCTCACATGAAGTAATAAGTTCATATTACTTCTCAGAAAGCCCTGTGCGATAAGGAAACCTCAGGAAAACACAAAGATCACACACTGCACTTGTGCTAGTATCGCACAGACTCTCTCTTATACCATAAACAATGTTAAAATACATAAAAATAGAAACCTATATTGACCAATATGAAATCTATATATAAAACTGTAAGTTGAGCATTTAGATAGGAGACATTGCTTATTCATAAATTACATCAAATATTATAATTTTATCTAATTTTCAATTTTTAGAATGGAAATCACGTGGCAACACATTTTTTTGGGAGAAGGGCATTGTTAGATTCATATTCTTTATATTATATCTATTTACCCATAATATTACAGTACAGGTATTGGTGTCAAAACATATGATAAACCAGAGAGAGAAGGAGGTAAGGGGTGTAAGGGTTAGGGGATAGCAAATGACTAATTTAAGCATAATCAAACAGTTGTGGCTGTCTCGCCTGAGACATAAAGGGATTGCCATATTAACACATTGGGAATCAGTAAAGACAAATATTACATATGACAGGATTACATCTGAAATGAGGTGTATTAGGTTTAAAAAGACATACCATGGAGCTAATTTCTTCAAGTATAATGCTCCATTTTGTCGTAGGCTGGCTACCACAAAAAGATTAATAACTTCAAAAGAACTCCTATTGGTGTACCCATGAAACTATTTACTTGTAGTGTCATATTCTATATTAACATGTAACTCCTAATGATAACATGAAGAAAACAAGAAAAAAATATTAAAACTAACATTCACCAATACCAACCAGCTGAACTTAATTTACCTCTTAACCTCTCAAAGGAAAGGATGCAGCTCAATGGACCCCTAAAACTTTTTTGCGGGGAACTGCCAAGTTATCACCTCTTTCTGAGACAATAATTATTTTTATAAAGACAGTGACTGGCTCATCTACACCTAAAAATCCGATAACATTATTATTTTCAGCGCCAGTAGAACATCTGATGTGCACAATTGGCCATCATGCAAATTTTGATGACTGCATGATGCACAATATCTACATACTGAAAGCAGATCTATCGTTCTAATATAGCCATGTAGGATGTTGACTACAAGAAATTAAGATTAAGGAAAACTCACAGTCTTCCTTTGATAGATTACTTAATTGTTCAAGAAATTGATGACATCCTTTTCAGAGATGTATAGCACCTCTAACTTGGAACCTTAGTCTAGTGATCATTTTTTTTTAATGTTAACAATGTGTGTTACTCATTTTTATATAATACCAAGGTTGCATGAGGGATAGTGGGTTTATCTGGCAGATATGCATTATATTGGAGCTTTATAAATAAAGGATAATAATAAGGTAATCTGCTCAGCTCCACTTTTTAATTACACTTTTTCATTCCCAGTAATAACAGTCACTTTAAATATTTCCATTATTACTTATGCAAAATAAAGAAATATATAATTCCATAAAGCTTAAGAATTTTCTATATTGGAAATTCTCATTACACTTTTTTAATTCTAATGTAAACTAAACACATATATTGAACTGTGTGAAAAACTAAAGCTGGATTTATGGATTTTATATGTATAATCCATCTTCATAAAAACTAATTTCAGGATGAACATTAGCACTTTACTCTCTGTGTCATCTGTGTTATCTGTGTCACACATCCAGCAATATTTTTACTTTTCCATCTCACAGATGATAAATATTTTAATCCTATTTCATAGATTTTCAATTCAGAAACAGTAATAGCTAATATTTTTCTTTTATTACTCTTTTTTAGATTTTGCTTTACTTTAAATGTTTTGTAATTATATTTGTCAGCAGAACCTCTAACTTATATAACAACCTTGAATTCAGCCAGAAAATAAATATTCATTTTCTCTGAACAGTCATTATCTTGTAAATGACATGTTGGTTTGCAGAAATGTGCATTTTACATTTTTTTGTGCAAAAACTGAATTTTTGTAGTAGTTCAGTTTGTAATAATGTACATGTAAAAGAATGGTTTATTCAAGTTCACTGCTCATATAAGGAATTGTCCTGCAAGATGCTGATATACTATTGGTGAATATATTTACAGACACAGTTCAATAATAATGTGCTTTTTATATGATCTGTTGAATAACTAAACTTGATAATGGACAAATGTATTTAGCAAGCATTTTTTTACTTTCATATGCAGTTATTCTTTATTGCAGAGTTTTCTATTTTATTTTTCCAGCTGATTCTGTCTACTACTTTCTGAGAAAAGTGTGTCCTTATACTCTGAGAATTCCATTACACCTTATGCGACCATTGGTAGTTTTAGCTGCCACATTCTCATCACACAGATAGAAGGTACGGCCAGATATTTACAGTAAAATCTCCCATCTCAGGAAACTGATCAGAGACTGAAAAGGTAATTTTAGGTTATTAGCCAATGAACCAAGGTTTCAGAGTTTGCTTGTTGTCCATAGTTACTGCCTTCGAGCTTGACTACATTCCACCCATAGCATATTTACAAGAAAATAAAAAAATCACATGTATTACAACCCCCATTCCCTGAAAGAAAGGTTTGTGCAAGAACTTGCAAGGGCCAAAAGTCAAATGTGTATTTCAAACATTTGCAAAGACTAGAAAAGCTTTAGCAAGTGCAAGTAGAGGGTCTAAACTCTTACTACTTTTTGACAGGGAAGGGGTTAATCTATAATAAATTCAAAGGTGGGGGCTTTATGACCACCTCCACCTATGCCCCCTCCCTCTATTCAATGAATAAGCTTTTTTGGTCTCTAAGGCCCCCTCGACACTTGGAGGCCATCGAGTCCACTTCAGCTAAACCCGGATGCTTTTGGGGTGGAAGCCCATTAAATCTTTACCAACACTCTTACCCATACTACCTACCGGCACGCCATCTTAAGCTCACATGCTGAAGTCGCTCCAACGTATGGGCTGTGACAATTGGGCAGCATACAAATGTGCGCTGGGCTAGAAGTGCTCACGTGCAATAGCACTCCCCTACCAGCCTCCCTTCTCTCTCTCCTTGTATCTGTCACAATACTAAACCCCTATACTAAACCCCTATACTAAACACCTATACTAACCCCCACACTGCCTATACTAAAACCCCTACATAGTAGCACGCCACTACCAGCCTCCCTTCTCTCTCCCCTTGTATCTGTCACAATACTAAACCCCTATACTAAACACCTATACTAACCCCCACACTGCCTATACTAAAACCCCTACATTGCCTATACAAAACCCTCTGTCCCTTGTCTGTACCCCTGCCTGTTCTCTCTCCCTTCTTTTACCCACTTGTTCTCTCCTCCCATCCACATTTATTACTTACCCCATTCCATGGGCAATAGTGCACCCCGACATCTGCACTTGGCATCTGTGAGCTCTCGGGTGTTACTACTCCTCAGTAATAAAAGTGGATGGGAGGAGGGAGACAGAGGAGAGAACAAACGGGTAGAAGAAGGGAGAGAGAACAGGCAGGTGTACAGGCAAGGGACAGAGGGTTTAGTATAGGCAATGTAGGGGTTTTAGTATAGGGGTTTAAGGGGTATGCCAGTTAGAGTTGCCAGTGACAGATACAGGGGGAGAGAAAAGGGTAGCTGGTAGGGGCGTGCTATTGTGCGTGAGCGCTTCTAGCCCAGCGCACATTTGTGTGCTGCCCAATTATTATTAATAATAATAATAATAATAATAATAATAATAAATACTTTATCAGTTGTATGTTATTAAAACAATTGCCTTTTGCTGCAGTAAACTAACACGTGTTGACTCAGGAAGCATGCTCAGTCTTTTTTTTTGAGCAGTTGAATTGCACTTAAGAGAATGGACCAAGTGCCTCAGGGGCTAATCAGTAATTATTGGTAATGGTTTTGCTTTAGCAAAACATTAGAATCCCTGTTTGTGGGTGATTCAGAAAGTCTGACAGCTCAAAATGTAAAAAATCAACTCTATTTTACTGTTGCAAAATACATTTTAAATAACATTTTATTGATAAATTACTTATCATAAAAGTTACTAAGATGCAATAACTAATAATCCAAGTCAATCACATATAGTGTGATTTAAAAAAGAAATTAAATGGTATGACACTGCTCTGAAATGATCAGTGTATGGTCATAAAACATAAAACTGAGGAGGAGAAAAATCTAGCAATAGCTCGATATGTCATCAATTGATTGTATATATGTTAGCCACTGTTTATAGTTTACTTACATTATTTGGTAGCATTGCTTGCAGATGAACAACCTACCTTAATGGATGTGAAATTTGCCTAAAATATATAAAATACCTAGATTAATCATTAAGAAAACAATACTAAATATGGACTACATCATCTCTTCTCAACTACATTCCTCAATGACCATCAATTGGTGAATTTTTTATCATAACCATATGTATCCACAGATAAAATGGTTACTTTGTATTACTTTTTATCACTATCACATAAGCCATGACTATCTACTCTGTTGACAAGCATGAGAAAGATAACATTTTGACCAATTTTCACTGAGGATTGTATTTTAAAAGGATTATGTGAGATGCAACCACTATCCTCTCATCTGTCTAATCACAGTGCCCTCCACTCCTGTTTCACCAGCCCTCTGTTATGCGGGGTCTCAGGGGAGATGCAGGTGAAGGCATAGATAGAGGTGGAGGCATCGCTGATGGCGTGGAGGTATTGAGACAGAAGGGAACTGGCCAGGCTGTCGGAGCTCAAGGAACTGCTCTGTGGATGATGCTGTACTCACTAGAGCCTATTGCTGTAGATCCATGTTGACGAGCATGAGAGCACTCTGGTTGTTTACTGCTTGCAACAGCCTCCTTGTTCCCAATACATTTATCCTTGTGTGCGTGTCATAGTTGTTTGTTGGGATGAAATGCCTGTGTGGAGCCTCACCAGCACTGTTGTCTCTGGAAGTCAGACGGTTCCTCCATGCTGGCCTCATATGATGGCTCTAAGGGTGAGGGACTTGGACAGCCAGTGGGGGCGGCAGAGCTGTAGGGGGCAGTGATGATGGTGGTGCCATGGTGGGTAGGTGCTAAACTGTTACCGGTGGTGGTGATAAGTTGAAGAGGTTCTGTGGTGGGGGCGGTGCCTTTGGTCATCTGTAGGATGCACCTGGTATTTACTGTGCTGTAAGAGCTGGTGGTGGAAGAGCAGTTTCTGATAGTGGCGTGTTGGAACAGTTTGTATATCCTGCTTGTCCTGCTTCTGCTGCTCCTTCTTCTCCTCCTTATATCAGAGATCCTGCTGGGTCAAACTGAGGCTCTTTATCTTCGGGCTTGACCTCAGCCTCCACCTCAATGGAGACGGCTGAGCTGAAATTATATATCAATAGTATATCAGATAAGAATATTTGTTGATCATAATTTCTCTGTGTGTTACTATATACCTGACTTCATGATGTGTTGATCCTGGATAGTTAAATTGCTTGCCATTGTGAGGAGTATGTATTGGCTAGGAAATATCACTGATTTAATTTATGGGTATTATGAGCTTTTTTGGGATTGGTTATCAAACCAATATCTCCCTCTTGGGTCTGTCCTTTGCAGCTCATGAAGACACAGTCTCTGTTGTACTTGCTGTGCTGTCTCATACTAACAAATCAGTACCCATCACTCAAAAAGATGTTACAAAATGCTGCTGAGACAAAGGTCCCTGATAGGCTACAATACTACACTGCACTTCCAACCATACAGAGGACTGTTTTTTTATATTTATTAACTTTAAATATAAGTTTTCAATTAATTTCTGGTAATTAGACACAAAGGTATATTATATACCTAGTTATATCCTGGAACCTTACAAATCCCATTAACTGATGGTCAGCAATTACATTGGATGTGTGTTATCTATGTTTGTGGTGTACATATTTGAGTAAGTAACAGGATGATAGTGTTTATGATATTCACTTGGCATGGTCCCTGGCTGTATGGTGTCCACTAGGCCTAGGAGTCCTACCACCATTGCTGGAGTGATCATATAGCTCAGTATTCTGTGACACTTGTTGAAATGGACCAATACTGGAGTACTATGATCTGTTGCTCTAGCACTTGTCACCTCCTCAGACATCTTCCTCCTCGTGGGCAGTCATAATAACAGTGCTTCATGGACCTCACATCCATCACATATAACCCCAGGATACTAACCTCCCTGGCTACCTCCTTCCATATCTTAGCACCCTGAATAAGCGCACATCCCTGCTACCATGAGGGGTATTGCATAGGCACGTATGGCAAAAAGGAGGAGCATGAGTTCCTCATTGCTGTAATTCGGCCCCTCTGGGTTTGGGAACAGACACCTGTCCTGACTGTGTCTGGGGTTGATCACCTCCCTGGTCTGTCCCCGAGGCCTGCCCCTCCCCCAGCCCTTGCCCCACCACTAGGATCAGGCGCCTTCCCCTTTTACCCTGTTCTCTGTGTGCCTACATCTGGGACATCCCTCTCTACCACTTCTGCCACACTTGGCCCTACCTAACCCCCGATGCTGCAACTCCTAAACCTCTTTGATCAACCACTGCTGCCACTCCTCCTCATCTATCCACACCACTCCCTCTCTCCACACCACTCCCTCTCTCCACACCACTCCCTCTCTCCACACCACTCCCTCTCTCCACACCACTCCCTCTCTCCACACCACTTCCTCTCTCCACACCACTCCCTCTCTCCACACCACTCCCTCTCTCCACACCACTCCCTCTCTCCACACCACTCCCTCTCTCCACACCACTCCCTCTCTCCACACCTATTCCTCACTCCTTCCTTCATTGAGGAACACAAAAAATGTAATGCCTATGTAATTTAAGAACCCACTAACTGCTAGGAGTGTGTATTGACTTGTAAAACCTACAACACATTCAGCATTTGGGTGGTAAACACACTCTTTTATTGTACCTGTCAATTAATGTGACTTTCACATTTCCTATTGGTTCCTAGTACTATTCTGTAGCTTTAAATTCAGCAAACAACTCAGACTGGATAATTTGCCAATACGTCACACACCCTATGCGTACTACACAAGGCCTTTTTACTAATGGACGGTACATGAGTTTACGTATAACGAATGCTGTGCAGAACATGGTGAGTTGAGATTGGAATGGATGTATAGCTTGCACAAAACAAGCTCCCACAGTTATGAGAGAGCCTCTTTGCGTAGCTGTGTATATGTTTGGAATAAGGCCTATAATGATCATAAAGTCAGGTCTGATGCTTGAATTATTTCTAGAGGCATTTTTACTCCTCTACGGATAGGATAGAGAGAGGAAAGGCACCCGACCTTCACGCTCAGCTGAATAGCGCTCCATCATCAGGACTCCGAGACCTGCGCTCTGATGATGCTCTAGCCTGCATCCCAGCCTGCTTGGCAAGGTAAGGCGCTGACAGTACACACTGCTCTACATATACAGTACAGTACACTCAACAAGTTACACATCCATGTTGGGTGACCAGACTCCAGAGTGCCCAGGGACACCCAAAATACCCAGGAACACCCAAAATCACCAGGGACTATATGTGTAACTTGTAGTGTGTACTGTATGTATAGAGTAGTGTGTATTGTACATTTACAGCATTGTGTACTGTCAGGCCCTTACCTTGCCAAGCAGGCTGGGATACAGGCTCGAGTGCAGAGTATCATTAGAGCGTAGTTCTCTGTGCCTTGATGACGGCACACTATATAGGAAATCATGTAAGGACTTATGTACAGGTTCTAACTTGTGAGAAGCCCTTGTATCTCAGATTGGAATGGCTTGGAGGGGAATTTGAATGTGATAGCTACACCTATCTTGCCAATCATGTCATTTTACACTATTCAGCACTGCCTTTATGCAGAGCTGGATTTTTAATTGATTGGAATAGCTAGGTAAGGATTTTTATGTCAACTTGACACATAAATCAGCTCAAAAAAAGATTGGAATGGGGCTTTGTGCTAGAAGAAAGATTTTTTTACATCTTAAAACATGTTTGCTTTCAAGTCTAGTTCTTTAAGAAATGTTAAATAAATGATTACAGGGTCCCTTTATCTTTACAGATATGATATATCACATATTATAATTGTCGAACTATGATACGTCGTCGCGCTTTGCGTGGTGCATACGACTTAGGGAGCCACAGCACTTAGGCGTTGAGCACCGAAGGCACTCATTGCCTGAGAGTCTCTCATAGCGAGGCGAGCCATTAAGGCACTATAACTCGCAGCACTTGGGCGATGAGCGCCAAAGGCGCTCATTGCCTGTGAGCCTCGCAAAGCGAGGCGAGCAGTGGAGGCAATGAAACACGCGGGACTTAGCCTCCAAACACTTAGGAAACATGGGATCGCCTTAGGCTGCAAGCACTTGATGAACACGGGACTTAGAAAAAAAAAATGACGAGTCACAGGACTTAGAAAAACATTTACGACATGCGGGACTTATAAAGAAAAATACAAGATAGGGAAAATGCAAAGTTAACGGCCGAACCGTGCAAAGCAAAAAATACGAAACACACAAAACC
This sequence comes from Discoglossus pictus, assembly GCA_027410445.1. Classification (NCBI taxonomy): domain Eukaryota; kingdom Metazoa; phylum Chordata; class Amphibia; order Anura; family Alytidae; genus Discoglossus; species Discoglossus pictus. The sequence goes on along the minus strand of CM050166.1, from coordinate 319,273,063 downwards.
CCCCAATAAACAATATAACAAAAGCATCATACACAGCACAGAAGAAAAGCCAGGACGTCTGGGAGTAATGTGGAATGCGAATTTAAGTTGATTTTGCCGAGTTTCGGCACTCGAAAATAGGCTAAGCAAGAAAAAAAAATGACGGCCCCAAAAAATGAAAACAAGGCTACACCACCCTGGACCGCGCAAAATACCACCAACAGCATACCACTTTCACCCAGGAATGTACAAGGTACAGAATACACTATGACAAAGGACGGCAAATGCTTGCGAACCACGTAGCACATAGACAAACTATGCTATTTTACAATCCTAACTTGCCACTAACAAAATTACGCATCTAAAGTCGCGCTTTACACAAATAAACCAACGGTTTGCCCTCACGCACGAAGCCTATTTCTAATGCACAGTTGGGACATTCATAACACTATCTCCTCAGGCCAGCAACAGTCCAACTGGACAATATATGCTGCAGGACAATAAAAATAGATTGTTACCTCTTCAGGCTATTGATTGTTACATACAGTATATTAATTAGAAAAAGGAAACTATATCAATTTATTATTCAGTTAATTCATTAATTAGTATTTAAAAAAATAGAGAGAGGAGCCAAAGGACCCTCGAGGAGAGGCTTGCAATGAGCACTGAAGGCCCTTAGAGTATAAAAAGCTTAACATTGTGTGCCAAACAGCATTGACCGTCATTTTTTGATGGGCAAGTCGCTAGTAAATATATCTAAGACATACACCCACACACACATCAATATTCAACTGGGTTAAAGTCTACTCTGCTTGCTTTCTCCAGTTTTCTGCATCTTGACATTTCACTGTGATATGCAACAGTATTGTCTTGATTGGAAAGGAGATAAAAAGTTACTTTTATTTAAAAAGAAAAAAAAAAGCACTTGCTGCTCTCATTCTACACAAAATGTAGCCTTGGATGTTTTGCTGTTCACTTTTCAATGTTCTCTACTAGAGCAATTTAAAATTATCTGACACCGCTTCTATAACCTGGCTCAACGGAGGTGATGTTATCTGAAATTGCACTGTTGCAGTCAATAGACTGGGAAGAAGGCCTCTTGCTTAGTACATGACAGCTGGGAAGGTCATTCCATTAAAGAAACAAAACAGTTTAATGCTGAACAAAGCACCATCTTGTCAGATTAATAAATACTATATGCACTTTCCTTGCCCTGAGTGGAATGTTATTAACGCCTCATGGATCAGGAGGCGCAGGTGAAGTGCGGAGGAAGGAAATGAGCAGGTGGTTATGTGAATACTTGAGTAATACCTGCCACTTGACTTTCAGCCTGATTTATTACTTGTAGGCAATTTATTCTGACAGTAATTGTATGAATATATAAAACGTAATTCACATTATTTTATTTTTTATTAATATAATCTTTATTAGTTAGGTAATTAACCAGTAACAAAAAACAAAACAAAAAAATAGTAATAATGGAACATGTTCATTAAAAAATTACAGCTGCTTCCATTATTATTTTTTTTACTTAAAGCCATTCAAAATAAATCTGTTTTTACTAAATTAAATAAGTATGTCAAATAATGAAAAAGTACAACTTATAGTATTCTTATATTTTCAAATTTGTAAATTGTAATAATCATATATAGCGATATCACAAAACCTTATTTTTTAAATATTGAAAAATCTTATATTATCTCAACCAATTGATATGTTATTTCTCACAATCAGTGAACATGTCATGTCATTTATACTCCAGACCTGTTTTAAATGTTGAATAGTATCTAAATATATAACTCAAGGTGACCTCATAGCAAGATATTTATCTACAGTCTTCTAATCTATAAAGTCGTTTCAAGTTGATAGTTGATTTGGTCCCTAACCTGAACTGTATTTTTGTCTATTCTCTTATTCCCGCAACCTGTTACTAACATTCATGCTGATTGGTTTACATGATTTATAAGAATTTTAAAATAATTTTAAAGCATTTGGGTGTTTCTTTGTCATTACAGTGATTACATTTGTAATTTTTTTGTGTGTTTATTTTCAAGTTTCTTACTTTTGCTATTGAGTTATAGACTGACTGGCAATATTCTCTAATAACACAAGCTTTGCATAGCACAGATTGGGCTCTATGGGCCTCATTCTATTAACGGCCGTAGGAGATGCGTGGCCGCAAGGACCAGCCGCAGGCTATTTGCCTATTCTATTCCCTTGCGGCCGAGGGCTCCGGCAGGCTTGTGGCCGGCGCCCTGTTATCCCTTGCGGCCGCATGCACAGCAGGAAAGCCTTTATTCTTACACGGCTGCAAGAGTTTCGGCCGCAAGAAAGCCACGGTTGCTATTCAATTGCTATGTAAACCCTCTTGTCATGGCCGTAATTATCTAAAACCGAGCCGCAGCTTACTTGCACCAAAAAGGTCCCGCTAGCACCCAATTAAGCACATAATAAAGCCATCCTGCACTTTGATGAGACGATAAAGTGATTGGAGGTGTTAGCATTCATAGCACAACATTCCCCTACACTCAAATCTGAAAATCATTTTTAGTTTAATTCATGTCAAATGTCCGTGGACAAAGTCCCAAGGGCTTGGAGCACCTCAGACCTGCAAAGGCTGTGGGATTAGCCTCCGTCAAGTTCGTAAATGGGTAAAATAGACCCACAGGTCGTAAAGGGCTTACTTACAAGTCCTAGCATAGAAAAGCCATCCTGTACTTTTATTAAAAGTGAAAGTGATGTTTGGTTTTAGAATTAATAGCTCAACATTCCCCTACTCTCAAATCCGCAAATAAAGATATTTAACTTCATGTTCAATCTTCGTGTTTTATCTATCATGCAAGCCCGCATGGGTTTGAATAACGAGCTACGGGCTTGGAGGACATGCGCCCTCCAAGCCCGCATGGGCTTGAATAAGGAGTTACGGGCTTGATCATTGAAGTCCGTGGGACTTGGACGGATTTTAAAATCAAAGTACAATTTGGCGATGTGCAAGCTTGAGAATGTTTTGCTATTAATCCTCATGCCCCCCATTATGTTCCCCATCATTTACAGTGCTTTGCAGTGCTGGATTGAATATATATTGGCTTCTACAATGCTTTGTTTGCGGCCCTCAACCTCCAAACCCGTACGGGTTTTAACAAGGACGAGCCCGCGGGACTACGGGACGGAAAATAAACCGTAAATGATATATCGGATTTGGGCGATGTGCAAGCTTGAGAGGGTGTTGCTATTAATCCTCATGTCCCCCATTATGATGCCTAGCATTTACAGAGCTTTACAGTGCCATCTTGAATTTATATTTGCATTTACAGTTTTCTGACTTTGCGGCCGGAAAACAAGATTTACGGGCGCTGGAAAAACGCTTGCGGCCGTTTGCATGATGTGCGGCTCGCCGTAAGGCGTATATACTTGCGGCGCCGTCCATTTGAATAGCACGGTAGCAGTAGCTCTACACGGGGCCGGAAGATGGCCATTAATAGAATGGGGCCCTTAGTAACCAAGCTTATTTGGTTGCACTATTCACCAAAAAACAAAAGTAATAATAAATTGTTCTTGGTAGCAAGCCCTACATTGAGTAGATATAATATTCTAGGATAGTAGGCAACATGTAAGTGTACTATACTTGCAATAAGACCAAGTGCCCATTCTTAATATCATCCCTTAACTTTCAAATCACATTTTCTCTCATTTACAACACACAATAATTAGCTTTTTAAGAGTGTTAAAAACTAGCAAAACATTGTACTAGCCATATCTTTGTAAATGTTATACACTCTGGCAGAAAACTCCCTTTATTGTGCATGCAATAACAAGTGGATAAATCAGTCATAAGACTCATATTAACCCTCAGAGTACAGAAAAACAGAAATAATGGACTCCATAGAAATTGATCCAATGATACCTTAGTTGCTGAATTGTATATTATAGCATGCTAATTTGTGGTGAATTTGGCAAATTTATTTGCGTAGGTTTTATTGTTTAAATACATCCCCTCATCATACAATAAGGACCTCATTTAAATGTGATTTTGTCAATTGAATAGGGCTCTATATAAGCACACAGAATATTTTTTACAGAAGTTTTTATTTAGTAAAGACCTTGCTTTTGGATAGAAGTTCACTAACTAAAAACTTCTGTAAAAAAATATGCTATGTGCTTATAAAGAGCCCTATTCAATTGGCCAAATTGCATTTGAATGAGGCCCTAAGCACGTAAATTAGCACACTTTGACATGTTGAAAAAATATATTTATCTAGTTTCTACAAAAATGGATAGTAAGATGTATTCCTGTTTTTAATGCTCTTTAAAGAGGGTTATGCTTGGTTCGGTGTTACAGGTCCACTTTACTCCAATCTCCAGCACCTAAAGATCCCCTAATGCATTTTCTTCCAGTTGGACAGCAAGAGATTAAACATGATGATAAGCTCTTTTGATGTCTTGGGGGCTGTACAGACAATCCTTGACACAGATAGGGCTGCATATAAGATACAGTAGCAGTTTCTTTACAGGTTTTAGCTTTCAGCACCACAGGATATCGGACAGCTCCCACATTTAGAGCTTTTCTAAAGCTTCACAGCAACATATTTTTTTTTAATGTAATATGTACTGGGATTTCTCATTTATTAATACTATACTATTTTATATACAGAAACAGATTTTCAGTCATGTCCTGGGAAACATTTTTATATATTAATTAAAGCGGTCCTGGTACACTCTTTGAGAGACACGTAAGTTATGACTTACTAATTAATATTGTGTTTATGTCTATGTTATGTTAATGCATTGTTCTACTTGGCTAAAATGTATACTGTCTAAATTTAAATCAACGGAGTGTCCTGCCGAATGTGTGTATATATCCAGTGCTATGATATGTGTTGGATCTATACAAATAAATAGATAATATCTAGAAATAATTCATGACGAGTAACCATGTAATATGGCCCAGTATTGCTACTGAGTGGTTCTAGGAACATTTATAAACCACAAAACAAATGGATCATATTACATGGTTACCCACTATGTATTTTTTATATTACATGAATCAGTCATTTTCTTTTATTCAGTTTTTATAATTATTCAGTTTCTTCTTTGGGACATTCTATTTATAGCAATATTCTATTCTCAGTCAATTATGAGAGATATTTCACAGAAAATACTCTGTGGCTGTGGAATACAGATATTGAAAACAATTCTTCCTCTCCTTTCAGGTTTATAATCCTGTTAGACACAAAGACAAAATATATGTCATCATTAAAAAACTAAATATAATAGTTACAATTTAAAGACTGTAACTTATTTTACTTTAAACTGTGTAAACATTTTTGCACATTATCAGGTCAAGCTCTTCAAAAGTGAATACAATAAATATGACATAGAAGTGTCCCATTAATTAATTCTAAAAATGATCCTTTGTTAACAAACTAGAGGGATTGGGTCTCTGAAACTATAGTTACTTAATAAAGCGTTTTAAACCGAAATTTGGTGGAGCAGTACTTCCAAAAATCATGTATATTAGAAAGTGAACTTCCTAAGCTGCAATCTCATTCCATGTGCATTACACCCTTGATTAAATTCAATTGTAGAAAAAGATGATGAGATTAAAATTTAACCTTTATTAATTTGATTAAAATAAATGATCCTAGATAAAACCAATTTTAAAACTTATCACTACGTTCCAAACTAACCAGGTATTTTCCCTTGAGATTCCCCCAGTAATGAGACCACAATAAATAGTTATACAGAGGATAATTCAATAACTCCTTGTTTTAGTGAAATCTTTATATTTTAAATATATTTACAATATATTTTTCTATACATTGGATATAACTGGAATAATTAGAATGAAAGGTAAATCTATACGTATCTCTACATGACTGCAAAGTATCATGGACTTAATTTCTTTGGGTACCCTTGCTATAATACTTTATCTTTGGAATGAAATGCATATTAATTTACAGCACTGGAAATAAATGTGGGATATCTAACAAGCCACCAGTCAACAAGACATGACAGAGGGAAATATATCATGTACAGATGATGCACATCTGTACATCATGTTTCACTTTGTTTTACTGTTATTTATCAAAATATTATAATTTATTAGAATATCAAATGGGGACATTAAGTAGGGACCTAATGCACCACTTGAAAACTGAGAGGATCTTTCAGACCACAAAATAACCTTTGTGCCTGCTTCTTAACATTTACTTAACAATTTGAATATGTTGTGCTTTAATATGAATACATATTGTTGTCTTTTAACCACATGGATGGAGCTCACAGACCATTTCTGGTCCACACACAATAGTTTGGGAACCCAGTATTAGAAAATAGAAGAGAAACGGGTGTTATAGAAACCTGTTAATATGTTTAAAGGCTTTCATAACGTTTATGATTTTATGTTGAAAGAGGTAGAAGGTAGAAGATTTAGGGATATTGTGCTAAACTACTGCCTTTTACAGAAAGGGTATTAGATAAGTGGAGCAGCCTTTCAGTGGAAGTGACAGGGCCAAACACTATGGTCCTCATTCAATTGCAATTTTGCCAATTGAATAGGGCTCTATATAAGCACATAACATATTTTTTGACCGAAGTTTTTACTTAGTGAAGACCTTGATTTTGGATTGAAGTTCAGTAACTAAAAAGTTCTGTATAAAAAATATGTTATGTGCTTATATAGAGCCCTATTCAATTGGCCAACTCGCAATTGAATGAGGCTCTATATCTATACATAAAAGAGACAGCTTTCTGACTGAGCCATTTTTAGGAACACCATCTATCTATCTATCTATCTATCTATCTATCTATCTATCTATCTATCTATCTATCTATCTATCTATCTATCTGTCTATCTATCTATCTATCTATCTATCTGTCTAACTGTCTATCTTTCTATCTGTCTATCTTTTGTTCTCTCTGTCTGTCTAGACATTTGTGTAGATTTATTTTCCATTAGGGTTTGGATGATTCTTGGAGAATTTCTTACTTTCCTGTGTTATGTTATGTGGATGATTCACTGAGGCCTCTCCAATAGTTGACCTTGCACTATACTAGTTAGTATATAGTCTGTTGTGATGCTGTATACATATTATTTGACATCTACATTTCTTTCCTGACCCTAAACATTGATTATTGTTTATAAAATCTTAGAATTTATTTGTATTCACATGAAAAAAATACCATAAAACATCAAATGGACAATGTTACCTCAACAGGAAACTGATTTAATAGTAAAGAGCATGAAAAACTATCTGTGTAAAGCATTAGCCTTTTTTCTCTTCAATACATTATTCTAGAGAAATACAGCATTTTTTGGCCAATGAGCGTCTCCACATGCAAATTTCCTTCTCAGAGTACTTGGAAGGGAGAGGGTGGTCTGAGTGAATGACAACATTGGGGATCATGTTTTGGCTACATGTGATTTTAAAGAGCACATCAAACCAGCTAATTAGTATTCAGAAGTCAAGTTTATTTGAATAAAAATGAAGCTCAAAAAATAATTAATTTCTCATGAATGGTCCACAGATTTTCATGACCTTTAAGAATAACCTAAAAAAATAGGTTTCTCCAATTCTGATTGGTTAGGGTTGTGTATAATAATATAGGTGCCCATATCTGATTGCCTAGTAAAACAGCATAGAAGATGTTTGTTACTGAGTAGCCAGATTAATACATATATCAGCAAATCAAATTCCAATTCCTAAAGGCCAATAAATGTCTGGACAAGAACAAAATGAGTAATTTGATGACGAATGCTCCTGTGAGGCGGAGCTCCATTAGATTACAGTTTTTTTTTTTTTTTTATAGAGTGACATTTTTTTTTTTTTTTTGTGATGGGCTTTGCAATGGCCTGAAGGCTGAGGATTAATGGCTCTGTCAAGACAAAAGATGGTTAGGAGATGAGAATTTAATAGCTTCAAACAAGATAGATTTTTTTTGGAGTGTCTGCTTATCTATGGCTGAAGAATAATTGTCTGAATGTCATTTAACATTTTTTTTTACAAATGTATTTGTATTTTAATTGCCATTTATTTTAATGTAATATTATTATTTTCATTTTAATTATTTTTTATTTTCAAAAAAGTTATTTTTTTTGTAATTTTAAAGTGTAATGATGGGCTGTTTAGGGGTGTTAATTTTAGCGACCATTGGGATCCCCATGGTTGGTATGATGACTAGGCAGTAGGGAGTTTATAAAGGTTTAAAACCCCCAACCCAAAACACCAGTGAGTGGGGGAAGGGGGCCCAATAACCACCTGGGTGAAGAAGGTGGACCAAAAGCTTTATTTAATTTAGTGTTGATTAGGGAGGCGTATAGGTGAAGGTGGTCATAAAACCCTCACATTCATATATATATATATATATATATATATATATATATATATAAAGAGTTAGATAGCCGTGAATGTCCAGTAATCCAGTTGAATTATCAGAGTATTGCAGTGAATAGTGATACCTTTTTATTGGACAAACATATTCATAATAAAGCGAAGAGCTTTTGAGAGATAATGCCTCTCTTTATCAAGTCAAAAAGCAATATCGCTGTTTGACTTGATAAAGAGAGGTATTATTTCTCGAAAGCTTGTCGCTTTATTATGAATATGTTTGTCCAATAAAAAAGGTATCACTATTCACTGCAATACTCTGATGATTCAACTATATATATATATATATATATATATATATATATATATATATATATATATATATATATATATATATAATAAGAATATTGCAGTATATAGTGATTAGAGATGTCGCGAATAGTTCGCCGGCGGACTGTTCCCGGCGAACATAGCATGTTCACGTTCGCGGCGAACTGCGAACATATGCGATATTTGACACGCCCCCTATACTTTATCATTGAGCAAACTTTGACCCTGCAACTCACAGTCAGCAGACACATTCCAGCCAATCAGCAGCATACACTCCCTTCCAGAGCCTTCTACCTCATGGACAGAAGCCATTTTGGAATCATAACTAACTTGCAGTCTTACTGAGAGGAGGCTGAGTGTAGGTGATACTGCATCAATAGGGAAAACCATAGCTAGGCTACTGTACACAGTGTCCAATACAGTCCTGAAGGAATCTTTTGATCTCTGCTGCAAGGACACCCCTGTGTCTCTTCCCCCCCTTATCATCATCCTCCCCTCACCTTAGCACCCAACCCTAACACCCCTCACACTTATCCCTAACACCTAACCCTAACATCCCTCCCCCTAACACCTAACCCTCACACCCCTTACACTTATCCCTAACACCCCTCACCCTAACACCTAACCCTAACACTCCTCACACTTATCCCTAACACCCCTCACCCTAACCCTAACACCCCTCACACTTATCCCTAACACCACTTACCCTAACCCTAACACCCCTCACACTTATCCCTAACACCTAACCCTAACATCCCTCACCCTAACACCTAACACCCCGCACACTTATCCCTAACACCCCTCACCCTAACACCTAACCCTAACACCCCTCACACTAACCCTAACACGATGTCACACTTATCCCTAACACCTAACCCTAACATCCCTCACCCTAACACCTAACCCTAACACCCCTCACACTTATCCCTAACACCCCTCACCCTAACACCTAACCCTAACACCCCTCACACTTATCCCTAACACCCCTCACCCTAACCCTAACACCCCTCACACTTATCCCTAACACCCCTCACCCTAACCCTAATACCCCTTACCCTAACCCTAACACTCCTCACACTTATCCCTAACACCTAACCCTAACACCCCTTACACTTATCCCTAACACGCCTCACCCTAACACCCCTCACACTTATCCCTAACACCCCTCACCCTAACACCTAACCCTAACAACCCTTACACTTATCCCTAACACCCCTCACCCTAACCCTAACACCCCTCACACTTATCCCTAACACCTAACCCTAACATCCCTCACCCTAACACCGAACCCTAACACCCCTTACACTTATCACTAACAACCCTCACCCTAACACCTAACCCTAACACCCCTCACACTTATCCATAACACCCCTCACCCTAACCCTAACACCCCTCACACTTATCCCTAACACCCCTTACCCTAACCCTAACACCCCTCACACTTATCCCTAACACCTAACCCTAACATCCCTCACCCTAACCCTAACACCCCTCACCCTAACCCTAACACCCCTCACACTTATCCCTAACACCCCTTACCCTAACCCCATCACACTTATCCCTAACCCCTAACCCTAACATCCCTGACCCTAACACCTAACCCTAACACCCCTTACACTTATCCCTTACACCCCTTACACTAACACCCCTCACACTTATCCCTAACACCCCTCACCCTAGCACCTAACCCCCTCACCCTTATCCCTAACACCCCTTACCCTAACACCCCTCACACTTGTCCCTGTGTCTCTTCCCCCCCCTTATCATCAATGGAGGGGGGAGGATGATGAGGGAGGGGGGAAGAGACACAGGGGAGGATGATGAGGGAGGGGGGAAACAGACACAGGGGAGGATGGTGAGGGAGGGGGTAAAGAGATACAGGGGAGGGTGATGAGGAAGGGGGGAAAGAGACACAGGGGAGGATGATGAGGGAGGGGGGAAGAGACACAGGGGAAGATGATGAGGGAGGGGGAAAAGAGACACGGGGAGGATGATGATGGAGGGGGCAAGAGACACAGGGGAGGATGATGAGGGAGGGGGTAAAGAGATACAGGGGAGGATGATGAGGGAGGTGGGAGGATGATGAGGGAGGGGGGATGAGACACAGGGGAGGGTGATGAGGAAGGGGGGAAAGAGACACAGGAGAGGATGATGAGGGAAGGGGTAAAGAGATACAGGGGATGATGATGATGGAGGGGTATGTTAGGTTATTTATGCCCTTTATGGATTAAAACCAGACTCTGCATCAACCATGTAATTTTCCGTGGGAGTTTTGACATGGAACCCCCTACGGCATGCCACAGTCCAGGTGTTAGTCCCCTTAAAACAACTTTTCCATCACTATTGTGGCCAGAAAGAGTCCCTGTGGGTTTTAAAAACCGCCTGCCCATTGAAGTCTATGGCGGTTCGGCAGTTCGCGAACATTTGCGGCGGTTCGCGTTCGCGGGTTCGCGAACCAAAAATTTTATGTTTGCGACATCACTAATAGTGATACCTTTTTTATTGGACAAACATATTCACATGTATATGAGAAGCTTTCGAGATTGAACCTCTTTTTCTCAAATACGAAGCTATACTAATATTAGATTCCAATTGTAACCTAGAAATTATAGGCTATTTTTAAATAATGAATGTTCTGTTCGTTCAGCTGTGAAGAAGACTCCATGAGTGATGCATGTAGATCAGAGAAAATAAACAGGGATGTAAATATTTGTAGGGAGTAAGGGAGTAAGGTACCATAATACTAAGGAGACTGAAACAGGCTAGAAGGAAACTAGTGAGACAAAAATCATATCAGGAATACTTAAGGTTATACGAAGTTTAGATAATACAACAGAAATGTAATATTTACATCCAGTCCCCTATTTTTCAAATTAAAGCATGTTATCATTTTCATTTCAAACTTCTTTCTTTTTTGTGTGTTTCAGTGCAAAAATGTAATAGCTTCTTTTAAAAACTTTACGAAACTGATTCTGGAACAAGTTGTTAGAGTTGATTTTTCAAAACTTATGGTGAACAATTACATTCATTTCATGAGTAGGAAGAGCATGTGCCGTTTCAACCACTTATAGCAGCCATGTAGACAGAGATACCATGCCTAAAGACATGCATACTGGGTAAATTATTGAACTTCAGTGACAAGTTTTATGGTGATGAGACAAACAGCCATGTTTTTCTCATGAGCTTACCTTTTATTACATGTATTGCACTTACATTAGCAGTTGCTTTTAGCTGTAAATATTAATATTACAAATACTCTGCTAATAAGCCATTTTCTGTGAAATTCTATGTTAATTTGCCCAGCAGTTACATTCATTAAATATCTGGTATCTCTATATCAGTAACTGTTACATTTTGGACTTGTATAATTTATAAATTACATAGCAAGTTTTTGCTTTTCTGAATAAAAAATAGATATTATTTACTGATAAAAAAATGACACAGAATATCAAAGGGAATCGTTTTCATCTGTATTTGAAGCTCCATTTTCGTGATTTACATGTGAAAATATTGTTAGCTAAGGCCTGTTTTTCTTACAAGAACAGCATTTAAAGGTCATAAAAGTTATATAGTATTTGCATCACAAGCAAATAGTTATATACTGCAGCGACAAAAAAAAACAAACTTTGCCTTTGGTTTCCACAGACAAACGCCCCTATTTAATTGTTAAAATCGCAATTACTTGAACCTGTAATGGAGCCCGTAAAATGTTACTGATATTTAATTGCCTACATTTTGCTACTCGCAATTGCGAGTTACAGGCTCAAAGGCACTGCAGTATCAAAATCTTAACTCCGTCCTGTCTCCTCCTTTGATGTTTCAACCCCGTAATAGTTACCAATGCAAAAGACGTAAAATCCATATTTAAGTACAGCAAGTCAACAATCACAAATGTATCAAAAAATTATACCAGTGTTCATAATACTGCAAAAGCAAATAAACATACAATACTGTACTTAAAAATACTGGGAAAGCAATGAAAGGTATTAGAATTAATTGCACAACAGTATCAAGCTTGAAAATATGCAATACATTTTTTTTCGTATGATTTATCTCTGTGTTATATTGATCCCGGGAATAAAGGAGTTAATACATATCATGGAACCTGCATGGACTAGAACAGTCAATTTATTGATTTTTATTGATTTCTACATTTCTGGATTGCAAGTCCAATTGCAGATCGGACTTTTAAACACTAATGGATTGTAGTTTAAACTCCATGTTTTACTGACGTCATGATGACAGTCTCATTTACTATTGGCTCTGTCTAAATTGTAACTTACGGGCTTGCTTAATTGATCATGATCATGCCCTGAAATGCTACGTACTGGTTCATGGTTTGCGTGTGGTGACTGTGAGCCTGTACTTGTGGGCTTGAGCAATTAAATACATCTGTAACTGTAACAAACTTCTAACCTGCAGACATACGGGCTGTATGAAGGTAATTACGGGCTTGGAATTAAATAGGGGCCATAATATCACCAAAAGAACATACAATCTTTTTTATTGCAATGAGAGATTGTAATGTATTGTTCATTCAGTAACTTCAGAGACATGAATATAGACCATACTGATACTTTGTTGAATTTGCTATTTATGGGCAATATAAAATTTCTGCCTCGTAAGTCTAATATGTAGCGCGTAAGGGCTGCATGCTTCAAATTTGGCCGTTTTATTTTACGTTGCTATTAAATTAGAATGGGCTGTGAGCTACGAGCGAGAGACGCTATTTCGTAAACCAGTTCTCGGCCGCCTGGGTTGCGTGCTCGAATGCAAACAATTAAGCAAGCACGTAGTTACGGGTTCAGATGGAAATAGAGATTGTTAGCGTTACGTCACTGAAAAGGGGAGGGTAGTATTCGAAGTCCTACGTGCTTCAATTACAGTTTGCAATCTAACCCACATTCCAGATAAAATGCAATATTAATAAAGCCGTAAATATGATATTCTATTACATGCAAGTTACAGTATATGTTGTAACACATTGATTGCAGGGATCGATATAACACAAAATAAAAACATGCAATAAAGTATTTTTGGGGGCCGATTTTGCGGGCTTGAGAATGTTGTGCTATTAATTCTAAGACCTAACATCACAGTAGAGTGTTGTTACTTGCATTACAAGTGCTATGTATCGTACTTTAGCCCCTTTGCAAGTCATCTCGAGCACATGTTGGCCTTTGGGCTCCATTTGCGTGTAACGTGCTTGCTTGCGAGTGACCACGTTGCAATTTAATAGCTCAATTGAACAAGTAGCGGTTACGGGCTCGTCGGATCAAAGGATTTACGTGTGCAAAGTTCAACGTTGCTCAGCACGTAGCCGATTCTCGGCAGCCCTGCGTGTTAACACACAAAGTCCGCTGCAAGCAACGTTACAGGGCTAATTTAACATCCATAACACGTAAATTTGGGTTACGGGCTACGTTTTAAAACGTAGCACCAATTTAATAAAGGCTGTATATTTTAATATATGTGATGTTCATTTGTTTTTTAATTGTATACGATTTCTTATGTCAGGACTGCAGAAGCTGAAACAAACACTTGTCTGGTAGTTGTTTATTTTCATTTATTTATTTTCATTTAATTTCATTTGCCTCAAAGAAGCTTTACTTAGCTAAATGTCACTGAATATTTCAATACTGACTGATCTCCGCAAATACCTGTTCAGCATTTCATGGTGAGAAATAACTCAGTGACATCTGATGGAAGAATAAGGACTTTCTGAGAAAACAATCTTTCATATTTGTTGGGCATCTCAAAGAATCAGATTTTTATTTTCAGAATAATTAGCTTCCTCCACTACACATGTGAATAAGAGCTTCAAAGCTCAGCCAGGAAAGAATCACAAAACGGTTTCAGGTTTAACACAAAACAACAGATTTTAACAGGCGCCTGCTTGATTGATTGAAGTATTTTCTCGGAGTTGATGATAATATGCAGGGAGATGGGGAACTCAAAGATTCACACCTTTTATTCTCTTGTGTTTAATGGAATATAAACAAAGTTTCTGAGCATGCAGAATTCCTCAAACCAGTTTTGAAATAAGAATTTGATAATTGTGCTCAAGGAGGTTTTACAAACACATATTCAATCTTCTTCACTATATAACATATACATAGATAGCCATAGGGAATTCAAATATATATATATATGTATATATATATATATATATATATATATATATATATATATATATATATATCCTTGACTCACTTTCTCCTGCTGTGTTGTTATCCCAAGATTGGTACTTGTGAAGATGCAGATGTTTGCTTCCATAAAATACATCATAATTCTCACCATGGGATCATCAGCTCTTTAGGTAGAAACCAAAACCATACAAAAGAAAACTACAAACACCTCAGGACAATAGATATACAGCTTGCAGCATGTACCCTTCTACAGCAACAACTCTTTACTGCACCTCAGCACACAACTCAGAACACTGATATACAGTCAAAATATTACAGTGTTTGCCTCTTTATGCTTAGGGCAAGTTGAAACATGTTTGCAGCAACCTTCTTCCACTCTCTTATAGATATCAATCCCTTGTGTTGCTGCTGACACCATGAATGCATAACTGATTAACTATTACAAACATATTTTCCTTCGGTTTGCAACAAGAAAAATAATATAATATAATTTATGCTATACAATTTACTGTATTCATCATAGAGTGAAAAAAACAAACCAACATGAAATCAAACACCAACAGACCCAGTTTTTAATAATATATATGTTTGTACATGAATATGAATATATATATATATATATATATATATATATATAATGTATGTTTGGCATCAGTCTCTAAGTGGCCTCTTTCATATAAGACTAACTTCTGTTTAATTGCACATTTATTGTAATTAGCACACATTTCAACTACCCTCTTAAAGGGATAATCAGCATACAACCGTTTGCAATAGGTTCCGTGAAGCTTCATTTTCACATTTTACCAGCAAAAATACACACAAATAATTCAGATAGCTTTGTGTACTATGCATTATTTACATAATGCTGTACTAAAACAGAAATAGGATATTAAGGACCAATTTACTGTATGCTGCAGCTTTATTAAACAGTTTCCTGTGCACTCTGATCCAGTATCGAAATTGTTAACTGCCCAAGTAAATATAAGAAGTAATAATACCACTGAGAGTAATCGAAGGAACTATCACAATTATTTTCAGTATATTAAGGCAAGCTCTTTTCCCCAAGCTGCTCTATTTTTGCTTTCTACTTCAAGTGTGGCTAATTAGGTAGGTGATTCTGAGACAACAGATTTTCCTTGATACTACTCTAATTCACCAAAGGGGAAGTCTCCAACGGTTTCTGTAATAACAACAATAGGGATATTGCAAGCTTCTAGTACATGTAAAGAAAAAGCAGATTACAAGCACAATTACTATAAAGCAAGACATGGAAGAGATTGCAAACTCTCAGTGTAGGTTGCACTAAAACCAGACATTGAGTTATTGCTGCCAATCACTTTATGATACTAACTCTCTCACATACATCACTGCCCCATTGTTTTTTTCCCACTGATTATGTCATCATAAATAGGAATTTAGTAATCAGCAATCATGACTTAATGTAAATAAACATCTGTCTGAAATAGAACAGAACACTAGTTAGTGCTGTGACTAAAGTGACAAAATAGGACAGCAAGGAAAATAATGATTGCACACAGTAAAATATAGCACTATATAAACGTATATATATATATATTAAAAGCTGCAACATGTATTTATTTAGTTAGTTTCTACATTTCCCATTATTAACACTAGAACTCCTTATATTTATTGGACTTCAGTTGTGAACTCACTATTAACACATCAACAAGTTTGAAAGTGGTTTATTTTTATGTTTTATTTCTGTACTTTAAAGTTACTGTCTTTCTTTTTTTTCTTTATAACAAATAGGAGGATAGCTGTGAGGACATTGAATAGGATGGTTGGAATCATTTTGACTTGTATTCCAACATTTGTTGTTTATGCCTTTTTTCCCTGAGCTGAATGCCTATACTTTGCTGATTATTTTCCTTCAAAGCCAACAGGCACAGAGCCACCTCATTATCCTTTTACTGATGAGAAGTAGCCTTCGAAAATCAGTGCAGTCTCCCTGCATGTGTGTTTGTGTGATGTGTTACAAATCTAGGTCAGCCAGCACTAAAAGTGCAGGAAAGAAGATGTTCCTCCTTCCCTTATTTCTGCTAATTAGTGAGGCTAATCTGACCCATCATCACATGTCCTCATGTGCCGCTTGGTTAAAATGGGTGATATTGGTCCTGCCATGCTTCATCTTCAGTGCTATTGGTATTCTATCACAATTCTTTATAATCATCCTGGCTAATGAGGATTAAATGCCATGGTGGAACATCCTGCCAGTAATGTTTGATCGTTTCTAAAGCTAATTTTTGTTTTGCCTCCTCCTTTGACAGATGTGTCCCCAATAATTGCGAGCATGGCGGCCGATGCACTCAAACTTGGGACAGTATCAAATGTGACTGTGAGGGAACTGGCTACACTGGAGCCACCTGCCACAACTGTAAGTAAAAGCATCCTAGTAAAAAAAAAATAAAATTTATGCATCTTAAATTAAAAGATTCAATGGGTTCATATTTTTCTTATAAATACATTTGCTTGTTCTTTATTTATTTGTAGCCTTGCTATTTCACATTTCTATATAGCATATGTTGATTTAGCTGAAAGACTGCAGGTGTAAAGAAACCTGATTGGCTGACAGGAAATTAGAGGCCATTGCCTGAAGCCAACAGACTCAAATAATTAAGGAATATAAATAAATATATTTGAAGCAAATGGAAACCCATTGAGCAGCTTTAATAATATTGTACAGCATATTGTTTAACCAAACTAAATGTATTGAATAGCGAGAGCTCCCTATTTATCTTTTAAAAAAAAACATACAGAATGCAAAACTTGTTCAAGAGGTGCATTGCATCCAGCTCTCATCTCTAATGGGCCCGGTGCTCTCCCCGACAAAATGCACCTTGTTTTATAATGTATTAGCGACTTGCCCGTCAAAAAAAAACGGCAATATGATTGTAAGTAGGTAATGTTGTTTGCGTGCAAAATTTATTTTGTTGGTGTTTTAAGATCCTCCGGCGCTCATTGCGATGCACTTGGTTGTTTGTGTGCTATGAGCAGCGTTGGTGTTTGTTTTGGGTATGGCAATTAATAATTAATAAAATAAGAAATAAATGTACTTTACCTATTGTGAAGTAATATATGCAGGAAGCATTGTGTTGAAGAGCTGGCATTCTGTTTTCATGTTGCTGCAGCATCAATGCTGTGGAACTGCTGTGTAAGTGTCATGAATGTGTGCAGTGTGTAGTGTAAAAGTGTGTGTGCGCAAGGCAAATCCGTTAGGGTAGCTGTGTACTTCCGGATTGTATAAGTTAGTGTTCTAAAATGGCGCCTAATGTGTGGTACGTGGCTGTGGCTGATGTTAGCGTCCTTGTTTTCGGATGTTGTCTGACTTTTCGGAGAATCCGTAGGTGTTTGGTGGTGTTTTGCGTGTTTAGGGTCGTTTAGCCTCATTTTCGTTTAGTTCGGCGGCCATTTTTTCTCTCACTTAGGTGATTTTCGGGTGTCTAAACTCCAAAAATTGGACTTAAATCGAGGTGTAACTTCACTTGCAGAGGTCCTAGGTGCCCCCCCTTGCTGTGGGTAAGCTTTTTATGTTTTTGTTGTGTGTATTTATTGTGTTTCTAATGTTTTTGGGGTTGCGCTGGTTGCGTCCTTGTTTTCGGATCTCGTACGTCTTTTTCGGAAAATCCGTAGGTGTCTGGTGGTGTTTTGGGTCTTTAGAGTGCTGTAGCCTCGTTTTCGTTTTTTTGGGCGGCCATTTTTTCTCTCGCTTAGAGGATTTTCAGGTGTCTAAACTCTTTTATTTTTAGTTAAATTGAGGTGTAACTTCAGTTTTCGAGGTCCTGGGTGCCCCCCTTGCTGTAGGTAAGCTTTTGTATTTGTTGTGTGTATTTATTGTGTTTTTCATGTTTTCATGTGCGCTGATTTCTGGCTTTTTTTGCAAGGTAGTAATGGTTGTTATCCTCTACCCCTCTCGCTATCCTGCACATCTCAGCACCCCAACAGCATTTAGCTCCCCCACTGCCTATCACTTCCTCCACTACCTCTGGCTACCCCCACTAGCTCCATCTACTTTTCTCAACATCCCGCTACTGTACACTGCCTCTGCTTACCCCATGCTACCTCGTTCTGCACTCACTGCCTCCCTGTATCCCTCGCTAACTCCCATCTACCCCACTACCCCCCCCCCTGCTCCCACCTACTTCCCCACCAGATTTTATCACTCACTAACTCCCTCTTCTACACAATTCCTCCCTCTATCGCTTGCTAACTGTCTCCACTACATCCTCCCTCTCCTTACACCTCCCTCCCTCTACCCAGTGCTACCTCACTGCTGCCTCCTACACCAAGCTACCTCCAGAAAATGTATAAAGTTGATCAGATAGATCATTAAATTGCGAAAAATGTAGATGATAAGGTGGACATAGGAAAAGAGGGATGTCTTTCAAGTGTCAGCTCATAAAATGACCATGAGATGTATAAAACATTGCATTAAAGGTCATGTCATTTGAATCGTGACCGATTTATGGGCAAAGTATGGTTAGCGTGTATAGGGTTAATATATATCCCATATTGGCATATTTTAATAAAATATAACTTAATATTTAAAAATTAAAAAAAGGAAATGAAGATTAAAAACATGTGTCAGTACTGTAAGCCAAAGGAAAGTAAAGACATTCAGCGAGGATGGCAGTTGACAGCTAAAGACCAGAGCATCCTATCTACCCAACATTTGGCACTGGCCTACAAGGAGTAAATCCTATGGTCCCAAAGGAATAGGCCTAACTTGTAAGGAAGGATTGAGGGTGGATATTGCAGAATATCTTAGTTAGAACCAGTCTCAAATGTCTATGTAGATGTCTATAAGTAATTTCCCAGGATAAATAATAGGACCAATCATGCAATGAAGCAAGATATACCTATTCTATAATATCTATAGGCCACTATAGCCTTGTAAATGTATATTAAAAAAGTGTAATAACCGGGTAATTTAACTCCTGACACGCATAAATACATATATAGGAGAACATTACTGAATATAAATCCTATGTATGGTCATTAATCTTACCATATAGATTCACACCCTTAAGTGGGACTATATAAAGCCACTACTAACGTTATCAATGTGTCCCCAACTAAACCCATGCCAATAACATAGCGGACATAAAGTATGGATCTGAAGTGCTTAACGGTTTAGAAAGAGCATATTCATATTACATAAAATCCAGTGTTACTGTGGACAGAAAACCTGCTCTCTGCCCATACTTGCTGTCCTCCTACCTCCCCACCGTGCTTTCCACCTGGCGTGTTATGTCGCTCGTAAGCGTCGTCGTATTACAGTGACGTATGTGTTCCACAGTGACGCATGCGCGGTGCCGCACAACGTGCGTTTTGCATAGAAAATGCTTATACACAGCGGAAGGGTGTTTCACTGGGGCCATCCATTGCTTAGCTCTGCCACTGACAGGATGTGAAAAGATACAGTGGAGTAATTAGCAGCACTTCTGTAATGAGTCAGTAAATATGACAATGTAAAAGATATATCACTGAAACATATTATGTTGTATAGTTATTAATGCGATATTCCTAGCCAAGATATAGAGATACAGGACTCTAGAGGTCCAGTGTGGAAGCTCCTAGACACAGGTAGTCAGCAATAGTTATAATTTTATCTGAAAATGCTTTTATGCTCATAACATACATAGCTGTTACTGCTGTTAGTTTGTTACATACTTCAAAAGTATTAAATATTTTCCAAAGTACAGTGATCTTTTAATGTCTTATTCAATATAGATATATGTTGAAGTGTAAGGGAAATTATTATTGAGTTTATACTATTTATATATTTATTAACATTGATGTGACCTAGACCTAAGTGTTCAGCAGATAAGACTTTTTAAAGGGACATGGAAATATGTTTTTCTTTGTTGCATTAGGAAGAGGGTATTTGATAATGTGTCACAGTTTTCTTTTTTCAATTAAAGAAATTCAGCAGGAAGACAAAATGGTAGATGGAAGGCTCATTTTATATCTCTAATACTATTCATAGAATACTGAAGTATTTAAATATTTATATTACTCTTCCTGTCTTGATAAATATGTTATGATGCTTGGAATTATTTCTGTCTTGCTTTTACCCTTTTGTGTGAATATATTCCCTTGATCACCAAAATCTTTTTATATTAGCAGTAGTATTACTCAGTCTAGTGTCCAATATTACTACAGTGATCAACAATCTCATATAGCAACTCTGTGATTAATGTACTTCTAATCATGGTAATGACAATATAATCCATCTTTTGCATTAAACGTGTACCTTATCACCTTGGCATTGATAAATATTTTGTAGCCCAGAAACGGAGAAGGAATTCATTTTCATATAGAGAAGCATTGTATATTGTTATTCAGCAGTCCAGTACGGTCTTTCATGAATAATTTTCAGCTCCCAACACCTATATGTCAACTGGAAATTATTACAGAATTAAAAGATAATCACAAATAATACATCTAGTGCATTACCTCTTATTGTCTATTATGCTACTTTGACATTTATTTTGTTTTCTGCTGCTCTACTTTCTGAGGAAGAAGGAGACTTTAAATAGACAGGAAGCGTATATCTGCACAGTGGGAATGTGGAATCTGCAACTGCCAATTCATTTGTTGGGTATAATCTTTAGATTACAAGGACACATCCTCCTGAGAAAGGAACAGACAATATCAGATGATAAAAGACAATCCCTGCAATGATTAAGTTTAAAGTTAAAAGCTTAAAGTTTTTTTTTTATTTTGCTTTGAAAAAAACATTTTGTCTCACATCAAGTTTAGTTATTTCAAGAAGCATTTAGAAAAAAATGAATGTAATGGACCTTTAATATAATTGCAATTAGTAGTTAATTTTTTTTACATAAAGTAAGAAAAAAGGCTTGAACTTCCGGTACGAACATTTACACCTGGGAGGACCATTTCAAGTAAAGTAAAAAGTTGCCTATGTTAAAATACAGTAAATGAAGGATGACTGAATGAACTAACAACCAATAATAAAGTACTTTACTGGCCTTGTGATGAGCGCCTTTGGCGCTCATCACAGGCCTTGCAATGAGCCCCTTTGGAGCTCATTGCGAGTCTCTCCTTGTGTCTTATTTCCCCCCTCCTCTCCCTCCCTTGTATCTCCTGCCCCCCTGTGTTTTTACCTTCCTCTCCCTCCTGTGTCTCTAAACCCCTCCCCTGTGTCTCTTTCCCCCTTCTCCCTCCCATGCATCTCTTTCCCCCCCTGTGTCTCCCCCCCCTCCCCTGTGTCTGTCCCCCCCTGGCCTGTGTCTCTTTCCCCCTCCCCCTGTGTCTGTTCCCCCCTTCCTTGTGTCTCCATTTCCCTCCCTTGCGTATTTCCCCCCCTGCACTCTCTCCCCTGTGTCTCTTCCCCCACCTCTCACTCCCCTGTGTCTCTTCCCCCTCCTCTTTCTGTGCCTCTTCCTCCCTTTCTCTCTCTTCCCACCTCTCCCTCTGTGTCTCTGCCCACTCTGTGTCTTCCACCCCTCTCCCTCTGTGCCTCTTCCCCCGCCTCTCTCTGTGTCTCTCGCCACTGTGTCTCTCCACCCCTTCCTCTGTGTCTCCCCCCTCTCGCCACTGTGTCTCTCCACCCCTTCCTCTGTGTCTCCCCCCTCTGCGCCTCTTCCCCCCTCTCTCTGTACCTCTTCACACCTTTCCCTCTGTGTCTCTCCCCCCTCTCGCTCTGTGTCTCTTCCCCACTCTCCCTCTATGCCTCTACTCCCTCTCTCTGTGTCTCTTACCCCCCTCACCCTTTGTGTCTCTTCCCCCCTCTGTCTCTTCCCCCCTCTCCCTCTGTGCCTCTTCCCCCTCTCCCTCTGTGTCTCTTCCCCACTCTCCCTCTGTGCCTCTTCCCCAATCTCCCTCTGTGCCTCTTCCCCACTCTCCCTCTGTGCCTCTTCCCCACTCTCCCTCTGTGTCTCTCCCCCCCTCTGTGTCTCTTCCACCCTCTCCCTCTGTGCCTCTTCCCCCTCTCCCTCTGTGTCTCTTCCCCACTCTCCCTCTGTGCCTCTTCCCCACTCTCCCTCTGTGTCTCTCCCCCCCTCTGTGTCTCTTCCACCCTCTCCCTCTGTGCCTCTTCCCCCTCTCCCTCTGTGTCTCTTCCCCACTCTCCCTCTGTGCCTCTTCCCCACTCTCCCTCTGTGCCTCTTCCCCACTCTCCCTCTGTCTCTTCCCCACTCTCCCTCTGTGCCTCTTCCCCACTCTCCCTCTGTGTCTCTCCCCCCCTCTGTGTCTCTTCCACCCTCTCCCTCTGTGCCTCTTCCCCCTCTCCCTCTGTGTCTCTTCCCCACTCTCCCTCTGTGCCTCTTCCCCACTCTCCCTCTGTGTCTCTCCCCCCCTCTGTGTCTCTTCCACCCTCTCCCTCTGTGCCTCTTCCCCCTCTCCCTCTGTGTCTCTTCCCCACTCTCCCTCTGTGCCTCTTCCCCACTCTCCCTCTGTGCCTCTTCCCCACTCTCCCTCTGTCTCTTCCCCACTCTTCCTCTGTGCCTCTTCCCCACTCTCCCTCTGTGTCTCTCCCCCCCTCTGTGTCTCTTCCACCCTCTCCCTCTGTGCCTCTTCCCCCTCTCCCTCTGTGCCTCTTCCCCACTCTCCCTCTGTGCCTCTTCCCCACTCTCCCTCTGAGCCTCTTCCCCACTCTCCCTCTGCATCTTCTAACGGCGAGCAGCTCACACCGCGCTGTGCGCATGCGCGTCTCGTGCCGCGCTGTGTGCAAGCGCGGCTACTGCTGCGCAATGCGGATCATTGACAATTAGAATATGTGATTGTTTAGGGTACCAAACCTAAATTTGTATTAAAAATGTTCTTTTATACTGTCTGTGTTTTTACTTATAGAGACATTATCTCATATTAATGAGCTGTTATCCTCCTTAATAAACATTATAAAGAAATGTTGATACTTGGATCTACATTATTTGGTTATATTGGAGTAACCTTGTAGAACTTATTAGGTTGCTATACGCTCTCTTATAATCACCACTCTGCTCCATATTGTCTGGTTTCCTATTTATAGTAACACAAAACTACATTTGTGAAGTTATTGGTTTAAGAGCATTTTTATATACAATACCGTGCTGACATTCATCTGAACATTTGGGAATGGGCAGCAATTCTTTTAATCTTCGTTTTTTTACTTGGGACATTTTATCATTACTTATAAAAGTTATGTTTTACCTTAGATTTATCTCTTTGCCCATTTCCATTTCTTAATTGCCCTAGGAATTTCCTTTGTTGGTAATTTTATTCACTAGTTTAAGGTGCTCTTTTTTTCTCTAAAAATATTATTTAACTCTTAACACTACTAGCTGGCCATGCCTGTATACTGTTGGTACATGGATTGTCTTTGTAAATTAGTTAATTAAACATTAGCAGTCCTTACTGCGGAGTGATTATTGTATACTTCTGTTTGCTAATTTTTCCCTCTAATGTGAGCACAATAACAGCGATTTCTTCTGTTCCCACAATGTCAGCTTGTGACCCTGAATAAAATACACAACGTGTTCTTTTCTGTGTAATCTGAACATCTAGTTTTGTAGGATGTAGAAATGCAAGATGAATGCCAGTATGCTTTGTCTATACAATCTTATATGTCTTTGTATTATATCTACCTTGATAATTTATGTGAGATCATCCAAAATGGCTGTTGTGATCACTTAAAGAGTACATTACACAGAAAAATCAGCATTCAGTATTGTTACATATGCTAGTCAGTATATTGTTATTTGTTAGTATTTGATAACAGTGCTCACTTGCTATAATTATACAGTGGTACCTCAGGTTAATCTGTTCCGGGCGGAGCGGTATAACCCGAAAACGAGGTAACCCAAGGTGGCATTTTCCATAGGAATCAATGTAAATTCAATTAATCCGTTCAGGACCCCAGATTTTTCACAGAGTTTGAACTGATGGTCTTGTTTTCAGATAGAAACCCTAAACAGAAATGAATAAACAGCAATAATTACATCAAATAACTTAGGATTTAACTTTACTTTACCTGTAATGGGAGGACTTGAGTGTCCAATGGGATGGTGGGGATGTAGAGAAGGAGAAGGATAACACAGGTTATTGCTTGTAAGTTTGGCTCTTATAGGCACAGGCTGGGTGCATTGGCACATAGGCACAGTCTGTTTGGGATCTTACCAGCACAGGCGAATTGGACTCTTGCAGGCACAGGTGAATTGGGCTCTTGTAGGCACAGGCAAATTGGGTTCTTGCAGGCACAGGCAAATTGGGTTTTTGAAAGCACTTGCAGGCACAGACTATAAGGCAATCACAATTACAGTGTTTACAGCTTGCTTTTTTCTTTTGGATTCGATCGCGTGGCCCTATGTTTAGCGTTTGCCTTATTACGTCTTTCAGTTTCTATGGCATAACCCAAGGTAGCGTTGTAAGCCGAGGCAAAAAATTGCAGAGGAGAAGCACTGTAACCCGAAAAAAGTGTAACCTAAGGACATTGTAACCCGAGGTTCCACTGTACTTATTTTAAAAGTGTGGTGAAGTAGATTTATTTGATTACTCTGCTGATCCTGTTATGGTGTTTACAACCTAGATTTATTCACAATGTGTGTTGTTAATTTGCTGTCAATAATTTGAGTTTGCAAAATGACACAGCAGGAGATCCAAATATTGTAATATTTGAAACTACAGCTAATGAATTTATTTTATATGATTAAAAGCATGTGAGTGCATCATGCCTAGGGCAGCACATTTTCAGGGAACAGCTGGCTACCTGAAGTTGAAGGTGCAATGTCATAGAATATGCACAGAAATGTCTATGTCTGTAAGTGTACCTGGCAGTTTCCGATGTACTGTATTCTCCCACAGACTGTATACTCATATACACGTATGGGTTTCTATACACGTGCAACACATGCATACATACATTCATAGTAGAGGCAAAAATTGATGCGTGCTATCAGAGGCTCCTTGATATTACTGCCCAGGGGCTCCAAAAATCTTAATCCGGGCCTCCTCCCATCTTTACCTATGAGGAAGCTTTTCCTGGATTAAGAGGGAAAGGATCATGTCATAACATAATGAAATTAAATGGCATTTAGAAGGCTTTATTATAGTAAGTTTCAAATTTGGTCATTGGCCAAAGAGAGGAAATGTTAATCAAGCATTTGCAGATCCAACTCCTTACTGGGTGTATTTATAAAAGTAATTATTAGGCAGACTGTACCTTCTTTTTAAATCAGCAAACTCTAGCAGCTCTAAAATACAAGTCTTCCTCCATTTAATCAGTGAGATATATGAGAGGACAAATTTTGAATGCTCAGCATCGAAATAGAGAGATCTTAGTCTGCACTGAGGGGTGGTGTACTGAGGGATCATGGAACTATCTGGCACAAGCTGCTTTCTTGTAGAATACAGGAGATATACATGCCCCATGGGTGTATTTAGATTGTATGTAGCCCTATTCCCTTGCTATGCCTTTATGCTAAGCTTACCTCAAATATTTATTATTATTATCGTTTATTTGTAGCATGCCAACATATTCTGTAGCACTGTAAATGGGTTAAATTCAAGGCAAAACAAAATTAACACATTGAAAAGTATGGAGGACCCTGTCTTTAAGCCTAAAATCTAGTGTGCATAGAGCTTTCCACAAAGCACCTTGCAGACTTCCAAACAAAAAATACACATAAAAAAACTAGTGCAAGTGATCTTATGTATATCGAAAGAATATCAGAAAATGTCAGTTACACTTATAGAGAGAAATGTCACTGTAAAAAGACATTTATGTGCATATGAACACACTTCTCTTTATTTTAATCATTTGAGGAAGGCTGCCTCCTGAAAATGTGCTGCTCTAGGCCTGGACTTCATATGCCTAGGCAAAAACATACCACTGATACACCTGATAACAGATGAGGGAAGAGATTGCCACATACTTTATGTCCTAAATTGATTGCATAACAACAGCAGAAGGAAGGACACATCTGTTTAATTAGGTGCTCTCCTGAAGCTCAGCTGCCCAATCAGGAGATAGTATGCAAAATGTGAAAAGCCTAGCGCCACACAGCAAGAGTTTTTACTGGTGGAAAGTGGCAGCCATATAAGTATTAAAGACCCCAGTCGTTCTATATTTATAATATACTATTTTGAAGTACTAGTTGAAAAATAAAATGTTTTAGAATGTAAAAAAAAAATAAAACAGTTTCTAATATCTTATCTTTTATATGAAATTATGCTGCAGTAGAATCCATTATTTTTAACTTTGGTTGATCTAGTTTCTGAAACTCTAATGCAGAGGAAGCTTCTGTATGTATACTGTGCATGTGGCAGTGAAAAGAGTGTTTTCATGCAAATCTAATACAAGACTCATTAGTTAACAATTATGTCCTTGTGAGGAAATAGTATTAAGAATCAGCTCAGAAAATAAATTGGAAACCCACAGTGATAATAAATTGCATATAACTATTAAAATGTAACTATTCTTTTTTTTTTGTTTGCCTTGTAAAACATTTGTTTCCCATTGTGGCGATCTGCTTTCTTCAGTTGGCTTGATAAGGCTGTTCTGGCCAATCCTACCCAGCAGATCTTACTGGTTCTTTTATTTCCTTTCACCAAGACAGCTGATGTCTCTAAAATGCCCTTAATCAGATGCAGAATTTATAAATGTGAACTCAGGTTCAGCATTATAAAAATCAGAAACTGCTTTAATTGCTGTTGTAATTCATAACAGGTTCAATAGATGTATGTGTAAATTTGAACTGATAACATTCTAGTTTGTGGGTCTTATGTATTTTGTAAAAACTGCTAATACAATCATTTTTAAATATTCCTTCTGCAAGGCATAACATCTTAACATTCATTTCAGTAGTTGTATAGAACAATGACAGCTCTTATCTTCTCTAAAGATCTTAATACATATATATCTCTCTCCACTAGTTATCTTGTTCCATACGCATATTCACATGACAGATTATCTAACTGAATTACCTCATCACATTCTAACTCAGCTAACTCTTCATGAACCACAACATACAGAATCTAACAGCATAAGTCTAACACACATAGAGAAGCAGCATAACATACAGTGATTAACATACATCGGGTAATCAACATAACATATTAAATAACTATAAAATATACTGTAAAACTTCAGAGCTCAGTCCCACAACCACATAATCCCAGGAGGCAGTCCTTATAGGAGTCATTATGCAGCCAGCATAATGGCCAGCCTAAAAATCCTAATGGTTCTGGGTACATCATATGAGTCCAAAGGACTGGTGGTCAGGGGGATTATGACACCCATTATCAAAATTAAATATTCAAAAGACTATATAGAAAAAGATGTGATTACAGTTCAATAGATAAATCTATTTACTCAATGTTGGCCTTTTATTTACCATTATAAGTACAGCCATCCTTTGATACTAAAACGTCCATCTTGCTAATGCAGCAGTTGCAGATTCTTCTGGAGCACAGACCCACTTGCGGTTATCCATGTTTGTCATGTGACCAATTGATGTCACCAGTAATCGTGACATCACACAACCAAGTTAATTACACAGGATTGTACAGGGGTGGTCCTTTGCTACAGGTAAATCTGCAAATGCAGCATTAGCAAGATGGAGGTCTTCCTATCAAGGAGCGTTGTAAATTAAAAAAATACCTGCTATAGTGGAAAAGATAAAGCCTAAATACTAATGGTATAGCTTTGTTCTAATCCTCTAGATGGAAAGAAGAATATTGATTAAACTGAAAATTGTTTTGTGACTTCAGTGGTCCTTTAAGACTATCTACAGCATGTCTCTGTGATGAAATCTAATGTTCTGTCACTGAGGGTAGCATTTACTTTTTATTTTTTGTAACACAGAGCAATATCAGTAAATGGGTCTGTAATTTCATGTGGTAACTACATGTGAGATATTTATAAATGTCTGATCTTTGAGTGGGAATAAATAAGACATTCTGACTATATGGTATAATTACCAAGCTCTGTGTTTTCCCCAGAAACAGAATTTCTGCTGGTGAGTAATAAATAACAATGTTGTACAAACATCACTGTAATTACCAGAGATACATTTATAGTATGAGTGTGTTGGTTATAGTAAAAAAAGAAAACATCAATGTATGATGGAAATTACTAACACAATTATTTAGAATGTAGACTTCTTTTTCAGAGAAACAAACATATAGATCCTTACTCATACGGGTTCAGTAAATACATTTAAATTAGAATTTGCACAACATGTTTAATTAAATCTTTTTCATATTGTTTTATAGTGTTAGAGTTATACCACACTCTACCCCAAGCATCACTCCTCACCCCTCCTTAATCTTTCCCTCACTCCTTTCCTCATCCCTTTCTCACCCACTCCTGAGAAGGTAGCACTGAGTTAGTAGACACCTAGTAGGGGCCCAGTTTCTCTTTGCACTGGTGCCCTTCAAATACTAGGTCTACCAGCGCTCAACCCTTCTTATCAGGGGCATGGGAACTGTGGGGGATGGCTGGAGGGGATCCTCAAGATTAAATGAATAGGGGACACAAAAAATAGAAAATTAAACTTATTGCATCACCAGATTTGGCCACTAGAGTGCATCAGCACTATGGAGCAGTATGTCTTTTCCATGAAACTTTGACCCATAATATATATGTATATATGTATAGATAATAAGATAGCTTATAGAAATATATACTAAATTTATATTTTTTTAATTATATGGGGGGGGGGCATTGAGAATTTAGACAAATTAAAAAAAAGTTTATTAAGGGCACTGCAGCAATGTTCTGGTGCATTGCACCGGGGGCACCTGCGGTATATCCGCCACTGGTTCCGGTCCTGGAAGTGGAGTTGAACTATCCCCCCAGATTTCTTTGTGCTCCTACACTCATGCTCCTTATTACCCCTGTTTTTATACTTTATTCTAAACACATACCTCATCTGATTTCCTCAAACCCACTTCCACAATTTATCTTTCTTGCACTTACTCTCCTCACCCATCCTTGTCACTTTATTACTTATTCCTCTTTTTTACCCCTTTCCAACAGCTACTTCTCATATCTTGTTGTCATACAGTATCTCACAAAAGTGAGTACACCCCTCACATTTTTGTAAATATTTTATTATATTTTTTCATGTGACAACACTGAAGAAATGACACTCTGCTACAATGTAAAGTAGTAAGTGTACAGCCTGTATAACAGTGTACATTTGCTGTCCCCTCAAAATATCTCATCACACAGCTATTAATGTCTAAACCGTTGGCAACAAATGTGAGTACACCCCTAAGTGGGAATTGGGCCCAAAGTGTCAATATTTTGTGTGGCCACCATTATTTTCCAGCACTGCCTTAACCCTCATGCGCCTGGAATTCACCGGAGCTTCACAGTTTGCCACTGGAGTCCTCTTCCACTCCTCCATGCCGACATCACAGAGCTGGTGGATGTTAGAGACCTTGCACTCCCCCACCTTCCATTTGAGGATGACCCACAGATGCTCAATAGGGTTTAGGTCTGGAGACATGTTTGCCCAGTCCATCACCTTTACCTTCAGATTCTTTAGCAAAGCAGAGTTTGTTTTGGAGGTGTGTCTGGGGTTGTTATCATGTTTGTATATTGCCCTGTGTCCCAGTCTCTGAAGGGAGGAGATCATGCTCTGCTTCAGTATGCCACAGTACATGTTGGCATTCATGGTTCCCTCAATGAACTTTAGCTCCCCAGTGCCGGCAGCACTCAAGACACACTTGTCTTTGTACGCCTCACCTGGTTGCCGCCACACACGCTTGACACCATCTGAACCAAATAAATGTATCTTGTTCTCACCGGACCACAGGACATGGTTCCAGTAATCCATGTTCCTAATCTGCTTGTCTTCAGCAAACTGTTTGCACACTTTCTTGTGCATCATCTTTAGAAGAGGCTTTCTTCTGGGACGACAGCCATGCAGACCAATTTGATGCAGTGTGCGGCGTATAGTATGGGCACTGACAGGCTGACCCTCCACCCCTTCAACCTCTGCAGCAATGCTGTCAGCACTCATACGTCTATTTCCCAAAGACAACCTCTGGACATGACGCTGAGCGCGTGCACTCAACTACTTTGGTCGACCATGGCGAGGCTTGTTCTTAGTGGAACCTGTCCCGTGAAACTGCTGTATGGTCTTGCTCACCGTGCCTTAGCTCAGTTTCAGGGTCTTGGTAATCTTCTTATAGCCTAGGCCATCTTTATGTAGAGCAACAATTCTTTTTTTTAGATCCTCAGAGACTTCTTTGCCATGAGTTGCTGTGTTGACCTTCCATTGACCAGAATGAGAGAGTGTGAGAGCGATAACACCAAATTTAGCACACCTGCTCCCCATTCACACCTGAGATCTTGTAACACTAACAAGTCATGTGACACCGGGAAGGGAAAATGGCTAATTCTGCCCAATTTGGACATTTCCACTTAGGGGTGTACTCACCTTTGTTGCCACCGGTTTAGACATTAATGGCTGTGTGTTAAGTTATTTTGAGGGGACAGCAAATTTACACTGTTATACAGGCTGTACACTTACTACTTTACATTGTAGCAGAGTGTCATTTCTTCAGTGTTGTCACATGAAAAGATATATTAACATATTTACAAAAATATGAGGGGTGTATATACTGCTCATCCGTCTTTCTCACTATATGTCTCATCACTCTTTCCCACATCAACTCTTCATACTTTTGCTTACCCAGTACTTGTGCTCACATCCAATCCTCACTTCTCTTTCTTCCACATTCCTCATAAAACTATTTTAAACCATTTCAGACCTTTTTTCAGACCTATTAATCCTTTCCCACACACAGTGATCTCTTTTTCCCACCCCATTTCACATACTTTCTCTTTACAATCCTCATGTCACTTTGCTCTCACACCCACTCCCCATCCTTCCTTATCAAAACCACTTTACTCTTCTGTCTTTGTGATTTTGTGTTTGCCCATCCCTCTGCCTTACCTTCATTCTTCTTCCCTTTGTTCTCACTACACTTCTCATGCCCCTTTCTTAATCACTGTTCTGTCATTTTTCCTTACGACATTCCTTATCCATCCTTCCCACCAAATGTTCATCCATATTAAAATAATAAAACATTTCAAATGAATAATGGGCATTTTTTAACACTACCATTTTATCTGCTTTAGCTGCCATTATATTTATTTGCTTGCAATTCCGCAGCACTTCAGTGACAGGTGTGTTTTTATGGTGCTACTTCTAAAACAAGCCCCACTGATTGGAAAATGATGTAAAGAATACACAAACAGCACAATATAACTAAACTTTCTTTGATAACCAAAAATAATGGGAATATATAATAAACACAGCCAGTACTTGGCACAAGATTTCATTTCCTGTTTTCTTAGCAAAATCCATGTCACTTTCTTTTGTGTTTGTTTTATTTTACATTTGATCTCTTCAGGTCTCAAGCAGCATCTAGGACTTTATTTGATAAAAGTCAATATTAAAGATTACAAAATGTCTTCCTGGCAGCTTCTGTGACTGATACAAAGTAATATTTTTATAACACTGCATTATGTTGCAGAAAGTTATTAATTTCTTTTGATATTGCTCTCAAATAGCAATGATCTCCCAAGTTCCCTATTACTTTTTAAGTTCTCAATCTAATCCATCTTTCATTTTTTTTCATAACCACTGTTCAGATTTAATGAAAGGTGTTCCTTTTACCTAACTCCCTGTTGGGGTCTGTTAGGCCTCTATGGTCCCTAACCTTATATTCTATGGTGATCCATAAAAATCCCCATGGTCCCTAACTCTAAAAACCATGGAGTTCCATTAGAAACCCCATTGTAACTTATTCCCATGGCTATCGCCCTCCCCACTCCACACCTTAATGTACAAATGCATTCTAAAGTTTTTTTTTTTATATTACCTGATAGAAAAAAAATTACACAAAATAAAAAAATATTATTTAAAAAAATACTGAATCATTTATGCCTTTCCCACTATATATATAGGCATTCTAGTATTCTGATTAGCTGAAATAGATGCCAGTCACTCCTCAGTCAATCAGACCAATTGGACTGTAATCCTAGCAATTTAGCTGATTAATATTAACCAAGGAAAACATAATAATATAAAATATAATCCTTTAACATTGCTCCCATGAACATTGCTTGGGTTTTAATTTAATGAGATCTTAGATGGGAGGCAAAGCGAACCATCACATTCATGACAATTCTTATCTGCCTGTCATTGAATAGTAACGTTAATCAAATATCTAGACCTCCATGTAAATCAGGTGCTCTAAATTATGGCACTGCCGTAAATCGGCTGCAGGGGCTTTTTGCCCCCTAGGTTCTATACTAATGTAAATCTTTTGCTCCCCCAGGTTAGGGCACTCAGCCATAAATCCTGCCTTAGCAGCAACAGATTTCTGTGTAGGGAGTAGCCGCAGAGAGAGACAGCCAGCATAGAGACAGACAAAACAGAGAGACTGCACAGACAACGGAAGAGAAAATAATATGATACCATCATTTATATATATTTTTGTATTTATACATATTGGGGTATTGGGCAAATTTACTTGGTGATCCAATATGGACTTATGTGGTGGTAGTTAGGGTGCCATGAGGCACATGGGTTTTAAAGTTAGGTGCCATATGGACCCTGATAGCACATGGGGAGGGAAATCTCCAGGCTTATAGAGGGAAGTTGGTGACAGGCGGAGGGATCATAAACCCCCTGCATTAGTTTTCATGCCTACCATAGGAAGGGGTTTATATAGATAGATTGGAAAGGGGAGGATTTTAAGGCTAGTGTAGTGTGTTACAGTGTTAGGTACCATTCTGCAGCATTGCTACGGACACTACTGAACTTTATACTCAAAGTCTCCTGCGAACGGGCTGCATGCAACAACAGACAGGGCTCGATGCAAGTCACCTACCTTGAAG
Organism: Discoglossus pictus; assembly: GCA_027410445.1. Taxonomy (NCBI): domain Eukaryota; kingdom Metazoa; phylum Chordata; class Amphibia; order Anura; family Alytidae; genus Discoglossus; species Discoglossus pictus. The sequence goes on along the minus strand of CM050166.1, from coordinate 319,239,395 downwards.
CTCAGTATAAGAGAGCAGCGATGGATTGGCTCCCTAGTAAGTGAAAAAAAAATCCACCGCAGTTACGAGGGAGACATTTCTCGCTGCTGCATGTCATATTTGAATAGAGCTTATAATCAGCCGTGTGACAGAGTAGGGGCAAAGCATTCTGCACATAAATAACAAAAATATTAAAATTAGATCAGACTACAGCTTCAAAGATAGAAAAATCAAGTCCAGTGGATGGAGGCAAACCCATACCAGAACCAAATTAAATTAAGCTTATAACGCCAGTACAAGTTATACAATATTCAATTTCTGTATAAAATCTTCCATTTTCTTTAAGACTCATTGGTGTCCTTTCATAGTTAAATGACAGCCTTAAAAACACTTCTTACTATAAGTTAGAACTAACAGGGGGAATATTTTGTCCCATGTGATACAGCTCCTGAATATATTTAAAATAACTATTTATATTTTATAGAATCATTCCTATGTTATTTTCCATGCTGCTGATAGCTTTACCATGACGCTTAAAAATGTAATATCCATTCAAAGAAACTGAAATGATTGAACTACTTTCCCTGATATATAAAATGATAATTTTTGCTAGAATCAATATTTTTCAACACTCAAAATGCCATTTTATATTATACTGCTAACTAAATCAATTGTGTATAAATCAGCTGTGTAAATATTTGTCTTAGAACAACTGTGAATTTAGGTTCCCAGTATACTCCGATTCTAAACAGAAATCTCTTAATCATGCAATGAGACACTGGAATAGATTTTGGATTTTCTGACTATTGTATAATAAAAAAAATGAGTCTGGCTAAGAACATAGAGCCCTATTCTATTTGAGATAAGGAAACTACTCTTATATTATGGGTCTGCAGTAATTTGCGAGAGCTCAGTAAAGTTTGATTAGAAAAGGGTTTTGGTGTAAATGTAAGAAGGAGTAACTTGTATTATTTCGGCAGTAAAAAAGTCAATGGAAATGTTTGCCGATATTTGCGCCTCTGGCTTGCCGCAGTCAGTCGGGGTAGCTCTCTTGCAATCATGCTGAGATGGGTGAATAGAATAGCTAGGGAGTTTTACTCTGCCATCCTTGATGGTGCAACCTTGTGATATAGGGAATAAAATAGGGCTCATAATTAGGCAGGGAAATATCATAAAGTTATTTTCATTATCTCTGCAGCATGGAAAAATATTAAGTAAAACTAACAGAAAAGGCAGCTAACATACTTTTGTCATTGCCTTGCAGGGTCCCAAAGATAAGTTAAAAATGCCTTTATTTGAAAAAAAAGCTCACTTTGGCCCATTATCAAATACTCTCTTTCTGTTGCATTAACGAAAACATATTTCTATGCCCCTTTTAACTGTGAGCCAAAGTGTATATATATCTGAAGGCCAAAATGTTGCTGTTGTTCTTTTTCAACCTCTGCTAACTTTTTGTATGCTTGACCGTATGGGTTGTTGGCCATAAGTTTATCCAGCTGTTCAAAGACTTAGCGCAAACACTGTTTACTTTCTGGAAGTGTCATCCGTTGTTCAACAGCTTCCATTGTATCTAAGTTGTATAACTGTGCAAATTTAATTTGCTCTCCTTCTTGTGGGTGTAAATGTGAAGTGCAGTGGTACATTTGTCCTTGAACTCTAAAACAGTAAGGACCATGTGCTGGGACATTTTCTGCTAATGTAGCACCCATAGAAGCAATTTAAATGGCACTGTTATAAGATCTGATGTTTGTTTTTTTTTAAATTTGGAAATGTTGGATTACTCATTACTCATTATACTTTGTAAATAATCAGGAAATAAGTGTCTTAATGGAAGTCTTACCTTTCCTTTCTGACAGCAACTAATAAACGCTCCGTCAACTCAGTTGGTCTTTCCTTGAGAAAATGATAGGCCCCACAAAACTGACCACATTGAGTATTCCACAATAATGTCTACTGAGTGTCTACTGTTAGTGCTGTAATGAAAGCACTATCCTGAGCTTCCTCAACATAGATATCACTACAACTTTCTATAACTACATTGGTGTCATGTGTATGAACATTGGTGTCATGAGGCATTATTGGGTCATTAGGCAATGTTTCACAGACTTTTTTTGTTTACTTTTTCTTTTCTTTGAAGCTCCAGCACACTCACTTTGTGCTTTCTTACTAATTTTTCTTTTATTTAAAAGTCTCTTTTCTTCTTCTCTTAAGCGTTGGGAAGTCTTGGGGGACTGTGCATCTCTCCACCTTCGCTTCCTTTCCCTTGCTGCTCTTTTTTTGCATTCAATCCTGTCTTCTCCGTTGTCCGCCATTGTAATCTGGAATTGTAAATACAGGTCTGAAATATAATGTTTTTTTGTATTGTACATATTGTTTTTACCTGCCCTCCATACAAAACCTAAATATCAGTAATGAAAGAGTAAAATGATTTGAAAAGCATTTGTAATTTTTACATGACATGAATTAATCCATTTTTTTTTATTGGCAAACATTAAAAACTAAAGAGCTTTACATATATATATATATTGATTAATAAGTGAATTTTTTTTATTTATTAATTATTAAGTAATTAATAAATGAATATACGTTAATGAATTAATCAATAACTGTCATTAATGGTAAACCTAAAGAGGTAATTATGTTTTCCTAAAGAAGGACAAACAAAAAGAACTATGAGCAAAGTATAGATCGGCCTTAAAATAATGTGTAATTTTGTTATTTAATTAATTAATAAATCAATAAACTTATGAGGTGTAATTTGCATTCTTTGAACGGTAATTAGGTAAGCATATATGTATGCATAACTTTTTTAAAAAATTATTAATGAATAATTAAATACTAAATGAATATAGGTTAATTATTTAATCATTAACTGTCATCAATGCAAAACAAAAAGGGCATCATTAAATCATATACCTGTGAAATTGATCTTATTGCAGATGAAATCCTGCAGAGCTCACTCTCTGTCTTCATTCAGGTGCAGAGATGAGGAATCTGTAAAATGATATGAAAATCATTTTGAATGTTTGTATTCAATTAATTCCTGACTCATTGAAAGTATGTTTAATTGGCATACATGCAAAACATAAACGCGTAATCATCAATATATTCATAAATAAAAGCAGTATAAAATATCAAATGTAGCACGTGGTTGAATCTAAGAAACTGTTTTAAATATTTAAGTTCTTTGAAGGTCCTATCCCTGTCAGGCAATTATAAGCACCACAGATATCTAAGTGCTTTGTAAAATGTGCATTTTGTTTTATCCATTATAAATATATATATTTTTTTGGTAATTATAATTAATTAATAGCTCCAAAAGCAATGTAGATGAATTAGCAGTAAGGCAGATATATAAGTGCAGGTAAAAATTCTTATTATTTTTATTACAGTGTAAAATGTAAAGTTTTTTGTTTGTAATGATTACTAAATTATTAATTAATTAACATATTAAAATATGTTAATTAATCAATAACTGTCATCAATCCAAAATAAAAAGACTTAATCATTTTTTCTTCCATAAGAGGATAATTAAATGATATACTTGTAAAGGTGATCTTTATGCCGTTCAAAGGCTGCAAACGTCACTATCAGTATTCAGTCAGCTGCAGAGATGATGAAACTGTCAAATAACATGAAAAACATTTGTAATGTTTGTATTCAATTTATTCATTATTCATTAAGAGTATCATGCTTAATTGGCATACGTGTAAAACATAAAAGCCTAAGCATGGATATATTCATAAAAAAAATGCAGTATAAAATATGAAATGTAGCAGGTGTCATAATCTAATAAAGTGTTTTAAATCTTTAACTGTTTGAGGCAATCAGCAGCAACACAGATATGTGCATTGTAAAATATACATATTGTTTGTAATCAGTTTATATATTTTTTTTATTGTTACTAATTATTGGTTAATAAAGTAAGGTAGGTGAATGATCAGTAATGCAGATATATAAGCGCAATCTGAAATCTATATATTTTTTTATTGCATTGTAAAATACAATTTTTTTATAATGATTACTAATTAATAATGAATACATTAATGTATATTAATAATCAATTCATCAATGAATAAATGTATTATAAACAGCTAAGCATTAATATATGAATAAACTAAAGGCATTGTAAAATATACAATATTTCTTGTTCATAATGATTACTTATTAATAATTAATCAAATAATGTACATTAATAATTAGTGAATAAATAATTAAATAATAAATAAATAATTAAATATATTAGAAAGAGTTTCAAGCATAAAAGCAGCAGAAAATGTCCACTCAGACTGTCATCACCTGAGGAGAAAGTGTCAGCACTGTGGAGAAAGTGTCAGCACTGTGGCAAGTGTGCCCCATGTATAGGCTGCGTGGGCAAGACAAAACCGTTGGTTTTGGTGGGAAAGCCTCCATTTCAGAATCGTAATGTGTAAATTTGGGAGTTAGTGTTGTAAAATGTTGGCGATAGTCTATGTCTTACTTGGCTTGCGAGCATTTTGCGTCCTTCCTATCAGTGTGTTTTTTAACTTTATACGTCAGTGGCTGTGTTTTGCACGCTTTGGGGTTGTGTAGCCTCGTTTCATTTTTTTCGGCTGCCATTTATTTTCTCACTTAGCCGATTTTCAAGTGGCTAAACTCCTTAAAATTGACTTTAATTTGCGCACAACTTCACTCCCAGACGTCCTGGCTGCCCCCCTTGCAATGTAATTTTTTTTAATTATGATTTTTTTTTATTTTTATGTGTTTTTTGTGTTTTTGAATGTACGTGTTTTGGCCGCTAACTTTGTATTTTTGAGACCTCGTAATTATTTTGTTTCTAAGTCCCGAGGCTCGCATTTTTTTGTTTCAAAGTCCTGCTTTTCTGCGAGGGACTAAGTACTGCGAGCTTGGTTCGCGAGCTTGCAAAGCGTGACGACAACTCGCAGTTTGACAATTATAATATATATATATATACTAGCGACTTGCCCGTCAAAAAATTATGGTCAATAACATTTGATGGCAATGCTGTTTGGCACACAATGTTAAGCTTTTTATATTCTAAGGACCTTCAGCGCTCATTACGAGCCTCTCCTCGCGTGTCCTTTGGCTCATCTCATATTTTTCGTGTTACGAAACTTGCCGAAATGGATTAAATTTGCGTTCCACCTCACTCCTGGCTGTTCCCCCGTGTGTGTGATGTTTTTTTTTTTTTTGTGTATATGTACTTTTGTATGCTAATTAAATAATGAATCAATTAATAAATTAATATACTTTACCTATTTGTAAGTAATATATGCAGGAATCGTTGTGCTGAGGAGCTGACAATCTGTTTTGATGTTCCAGCAGCATACAATGTAGGTTAGCACTGTTGTGGAGCTGAGGTGTAAGTGTCAGCAATGTGTGCAGTGTGTAGTGTAAATAGGCTGCGTGCGGGAGGGGAAGCCGTTAGTTTAGCTGTGAATTTCCGCATTCTGTAAGTTAGTGTTGTAAAATGGCGGCGAATGTGTATTTGGTACATGGGTGTGGATGAATTAGCATCCTTGATAAAAGTGTATCTTGTACCTCGTACGGCTTTTTGGAAAAGCTGTATGTGCTTGGTGGTGTTTTGCGGCTTTAGGGTCCTGAAGCCTCGTTTTCCTTTTTTTCGGCTGCCATTTTTTCTCTTGCTTAGGAGATTTTCCTGTGTCTAAACTTGGTAATTTGTACTTAAATTGAGGTGTAACTTCACTTGCAGAGGTCCTGGGTGCCCCCCCCCCCCCCCCATTGCTGTGGGTAAGCTTTTTATGTTATACCATACAACAATGTCTCCTAAATTATCTGCTCATGTAAGGATTCAGGATTTTCTCATACTAGTACATTCCCACCTAAGCGAGGTGGCTCAATCAAAATAACACCTGTATAATTAAATATATATTTTTTATTTAGATATAAATGTAATTCAAAAGTTTGTTCAGACTCCATCACATATATAGTTCCATCACATATATAGGCTTGCTAAAAAACGTTGGTAACGCAAAGCGAGGGCCGTGGTTGCGGCCAGGCAAGGAGCGTCAAAGGTGCTCACTGCGCTGGTGGAAATGAGCGCCATAGGCAATTCACAATTCAAGACCATTAGCAGTTTGAAAAAAAAACGTGTGGAAAAATTACAGTCCGTAACACTTGCAAAAAAGAAAGTGGCACTTTCCCCCCAAAAAAATACGACCCGCAGCACTTAAAAAAAAAAATACAAGGTCAACAAACGACAAAGTTAACGGCCGAACCGCACACATACAAAAAAAACAACAATAACAACACCAAAATTAACAAAAATATAAAAGAAAAAAACTCACATAACAACGTCTGGGAGTCAGATTTCATGACAATTTAACCACAATTTCCCGCTTTTCCACACACGACAATCGCCTAAGCAAGAAAAAAAATGGCGGCCGAAATAAAACAAACGAGGCTACACGACCCCTAAACACACATAACACCACCAAACAAATAAGACTTTTACACAAAAAACTATGAGCCGCAGCACAGAGAAAAAAACATAATACGAGGTCAAAAAAATACAAACTTAGCGGCCGAACTGTGCACATACAAAAACAACCATAACACCACCAAAATTAACAAAAATACAAAAAAAAAAACACTCACAGCGCGGGGGGACAGCCACGACGTCTGGGAGTCAGGTGGCACGACAATTTAACCACAATTTGGCGAGTTTCCACACATGAAAAACGCCTAAGTGAGAACAAAAATGGCGGACCAAAAAAACACGAAAACGAGGTTACACGAACCCTAAACACGCATACCACCAAGCAAATAAGACTTTTACACAGTCACGCATGAGGTATAAAATACACTATTAGGGACAACGGAAAATGCTCCACACCCTCGTAACATAGACAATCGCCCCCATTTTACAACACTAACTTACAACTAATAACATTACCATTACAAAATGCCCATTTACACAGCTAAACTAACGGTTTACCCTCGTGCATGCAGCCTATTTACACTGCATACTTCACACATTGCTAACACAGATCAGCACCAGTGCAAATGTACATTGTATGCTGCAGGAAAATCAAAACAGATTGTTAGCTCTTCAGGATATTGATTGCTGGATATATTAATTACAAATAGGTCAAATATATTAATTTATTATTTCATTAATTCATTAAATTAGCATTAACAAATATATATATATATATATATATATATATATATATATATATATACTGTATATATAGGAAAAAAAGGACCAGGGGAGAGGATCGCAATGAGCCACACAGGCATTCAGCAAGGGGCTCAAAATGAGCACCAAAGGTGCTCAGAGGACCAAAAGTACACACGGGGAGAGGCTCGCAATGAGCACCAAAGTCAATCAGCGTGCCTCTTGCAATGACTGACAAAGGTGCTCAGACCACCAAAACTACACAAGCGGAGAACCTCGCAATGAGCCCAGAAGGCACTCATTGCAAGCCACGCGATGAGCACCAAAGGTGCTCAACACGTGGCTCACAATCAGTGTACAGGGTGCTCAGACAACCAAAAGAAGAGGAGAGGATTGCAATGAGCACCAAAGGCGTTCAGCACGGGTCTCACAATGAGCGCGGAGGAGCAAAAGTACATGAGGGGAGAGGCTCGCAATGAGCGCCAAAGGCGATCAGCGCAGCCCTTGCAATGAGTGCCAAAGTTGCTCACACCACCAAAATTACACAAGTGGAGAGGCTCGCAATGAGCGCTGAAGGCGCTCAATGCGAGCCACGTGATGAACACCGAAGGCACTCAACACGGGGCTCACAATGACCGCAGAGGGTGTTCAGAGGACCAAAAACCTTACATGGTGTGCCAAACAGCATTCCCAGCCTTACAATTTTATTGCCGTAATTTTTTGATGGGCAAGTCGCTAGTATTATTTATTTGTTAGATTTTATTTCCAGAACAGGAACATGTTGAAACCATTCAGTCATATCCAGTATTATTAGTTATTTTTATGGGGTAAGATGCGAAGTACTAATGGGCCATTGACATGACTGATGAAACCCATTCAATAAGCTATTATCTACTTTGTTCTTCCAGGTTTATAATTATGTAATGAAATGGCATATTCTTCTTTAAGATTAAGCATGTTTAACTAAGAGAATGGAATATTCTTTTCTTTAAGATTTCAGTACAACTTATTAACGTGTCATCTGCTTACAAAACCAAAGCAAATGTTCAGAACGATTGAGAGCGGAATATTGCCAGGAGCAAATAATAGGAACTATATATCAATTATTAGATTTTTGTGATTTTATGACTGCTAGGCTGATGTGTGCCTGTGGGTTTTCAGTGCAAAAAAAAAAAATCTCTATTATGTGGCATACCAACATATTTTGTCTATATAGAGAATAGCATATTATAAAATATAATTTAAAACATAACCTTTATTAATAACTTTTAAAACAATACTTAAATGTTTTTAAATGATTAATATAATTTCTAAAATGTATCTATAATTTCTAAAATTGTTAGTTAAATAACTCCTTAAAACTTCTTAACTGATAAAATCAGAAAGATAAGAAACAGTTCCTTGTTCTGTGGCGCTCCTATTAATTGTGAGTATTCATTAAAGTAGAACTGTTAATAATTCACTTGAAAATTCTACCTTAAAAGTAATGGAACATTATAACCAGCTGCTCATACCAAGGTAATATATTAGAAAACTTAAATGTACTTACTTACAATTTCTTATGTGTCAAATATATTGGTAAAAATTATTTACAAAACATAGTGAATAAAAGTATAGAACAAATATATATAACGTAAGTAAGTGATTAGAATAAATAAGGCTTCCATACACTATAGATATTACACCTTGCATCTGTTTCATATTGTTGTGGCAAAGTCCAAAATATTAATTAGTTATACTTGTTGAATGTATCCAAGTAGCAATTACTCTAGACATTCAGGCAGCAATTACGGAAATTCACATCATATAATATGTATCAAACCCCAATTATAACTGATCTAAAGTTGTTGCCAATTGACTGCAGCAATATCTTTGTATCATGCACTGCTTATGCTGATGGACACTTTGTGTCTCATTTATCTTGGATACTATAGATTCAGATCTTTTCTGTTATGAGTACTCCAGCAGTGGTAGCAGCAGTTGCTGCAAGGATCTGCTAGATGGATCTGCCGAAATTGTACACAGTTAGTAAGCGCTGCTGAGATTGTACACAGTTTCCAACCATTACCCTTACCCTAACCCCATAACCCTAACCCTTACCCTAACCCTAAAGCTATGACATCGGCAGCAAAATCTTGGCAGCGCCATCCAGCGGATACTTGCCACCACTGCTGCCACCTGTGCTGGCTGTGTGCCGGAGTACTCAAAGCAGGAAAGCACCAAAGATTCATTCACTACAACTTGATTGTTTCTCTTAAACTTATTTTGGTAAAACATTTATTTGTGGCAGCGTCTCTGTATGTGAGATGCTGCTAACGAGGCAGAATAAGCATGCGAGTATCCTGTGCACCCTAATTACGTCAATGGTAATTGTACATTTCACCATTTTATCAGGGGTGCCTCTCATTGCTTTGGCATTCCATCAAATGCTTTTTCGTTGCCATGGTTACCTGAATATTTAATTCCAAAGTGAATAATCCTGAAAGTGTAGTTTAATATTTTACTCACATTAACACAATTTATATGTTATCAGATCAGATTTGTGGTACAAACATCTTCAATAACATCAATAAAACTTGAATAATTTCCAACATATGTTATTCAATCAAATTTGTGGTACTTATCCACTGTAATCTTTAATAAACAATTATGGCATTCAGGTTTTGCTTTTTTAACTTCTAAAAATATTTTTGAATTTTTCTTTTTAAAGAATTGCTGTAGATATCAAATAATACTCATTTTATGTTTTCCCTAAACCTGTCAATCTTCTTCTTCACTCTCTATGACATTTTCATTTGTATAACAATTTCTGGCTGCATTAGTGGAGTTTTTGCGTTCTATTCAGAATTCATTCATAGAGCTAATTTTGTATAGCAGTATTTTTAGAATTGGTTTACAGGGCCCATTTATTTCCGGGGTCAAGCCAAGATGGGTGCCTTGGCTGCAGAGCACAAGGGCATTCATTTACATTGAGACAGTAATGAGACAAAATAACTTTATCATTTATGCTGTCAGGCCTCTTCTTGCCAGCTTCACACCACAGTCCTACTTCTTACTCCCTTCTCTTTCCAGGCATTGTTTTTGGGGGGCTGGAACTGAGTCAACATGCAGCTTTGGATTGATGGCCTGTACTTTACTCTCTTGAAAATTCACATTGCCTATTGCCTGGTATAAGCTCAAAATAGAATATACAACTCTTGGAAGTGCATTGTGAAGAAATCTCTTTTCCCTGTCAAATACATATCTACTGAATACATTGTTGACAAAAATAGTGAATTATTTCTGTGGGGCAAGTTAAAGGAGCATCATTCTCTTTAAGTATTTGATTAAATGGCAAGTCCCACGTAAATAGACATTTTTATATTAAATATTTGAAATATAGAATTTCAAATATGTTTTAAAACATATATTTGTATTGTATTGCTGCTAAACCTTTGTATATTAGGTGATGTGAGCTGTGGAATAACACAGATCATCAAAGTAGCTTTAAATGAAGCTGTAGCTTGACTGGCTCTTGAATTGACTCTTGAATATTTAAGCCAAGCTTAGACAGCTAGCTTCTGAATGGGATACATTTTTTTTTTGTTCTAATGGTGTCTCCTGCTCACCTCAAACATGAAGACGTAACTGGCAAACTATGCAAATCTCCTAACTTTTCCATATATAGTTGATCTCTTAGAGGTGTTCTCCCTATTGTAAAATAATCTTAACTTTAGGTGAAACTTTCTGTTTCATTAATTTAATTGACCACATGTTTTAGTGAAAAATACTAGACTTAAGATCACTATTTTCATGTAACATACTCCCCAATTATTTTATATTAAATGACTGTATTATAAATAAAAACAATAAGTTTGGCCTTTTCTAAAGGGCTCTACATAAGCTCAGAGCATATTTTTTACAGAATTAATTAGTGAAAAACTTGCTTTTGGATAGAAGTTCACTAACTAAAATCTTCTATAAAAAATATGCTATGTGCTTACAGGGAGTGCAGAATTATTAGGCAAATGAGTATTTTGACCACATCATCCTCTTTATGCATGTTGTCTTACTCCAAGCTGTATAGGCTCGAAAGCCTACTACCAATTAAGCATATTAGGTGATGTGCATCTCTGTAATGAGAAGGGGTGTGGTCTAATGACATCAACACCCTATATCAGGTGTGCATAATTATTAGGCAACTTCCTTTCCTTTGGCAAAATGGGTCAAAAGAAGGACTTGACAGGCTCAGAAAAGTCAAAAATAGTGAGATCTTGCAGAGGGATGCAGCACTCTTAAAATTGCAAAGCTTTTGAAGCGTGATCATCGAACAATCAATCGTTTCATTCAAAATAGTCAACAGGGTCGCAAGAAGCGTGTGGAAAAACCAAGGCGCAAAATAACTGCCCATAAACTGAGAAAAGTCAAGCGTGCAGCTGCCACGATGCCACTTGCCACCAGTTTGGCCATATTTCAGAGCTGCAACATCACTGGAGTGCCCAAAAGCACAAGGTGTGCAATACTCAGAGACATGGCCAAGGTAAGAAAGGCTGAAAGACGACCACCACTGAACAAGACACACAAGCTGAAACGTCAAGAATGGGCCAAGAAATATCTCAAGACTGATTTTTCTAAGGTTTTATGGACTGATGAAATGAGAGTGAGTCTTGATGGGCCAGATGGATGGGCCCGTGGCTGGATTGGTAAAGGGCAAAGAGCTCCAGTCCGACTCAGACGGCAGCAAGGTGGAGGTGGAGTACTGGTTTGGGCTGGTATCATCAAAGATGAGCTTGTGGGGCCTTTTCGGGTTGAGGATGGAGTCAAGCTCAACTCCCAGTCCTACTGCCAGTTCCTGGAAGACACCTTCTTCAAGCAGTGGTACAGGAAGAAGTCTGCATCCTTCAAGAAAAACATGATTTTCATGCAGGACAATGCTCCATCACACGCGTCCAAGTACTCGACAGCGTGGCTGGCAAGAAAGGGTATAAAAGAAGAAAATCTAATGACATGGCCTCCTTGTTCACCTGATCTGAACCCCATTGAGAACCTGTGGTCCATCGTCAAATGTGAGATTTACAAGGAGGGAAAACAGTACACCTCTCTGAACAGTGTCTGGGAGGCTGTGGTTGCTGCTGCACGCAATGTTGATGGTGAACAGATCAAAACACTGACAGAATCCATAGATGGCAGGCTTTTGAGTGTCCTTGCAAAGAAAGGTGGCTATATTGGTCACTGATTTGTTTTTGTTTTGTTTTTGAATGTCAGAAATGTATATTTGTGAATGTTGAGATGTTATATTGGTTTCACTGGTAAAAATAAATAATTGAAATGGGTATATATTTGTTTTTTGTTAAGTTGCCTAATAATTATGCACAGTAATAGTCACCTGCACACACAGATATCCCCCTAAAATAGCTAAAACTAAAAACAAACTAAAAACTACTTCCAAAAATATTCAGCTTTGATATTAATTAGTTTTTTGGGTTCATTGAGAAAATGGTTGTTGTTCAATAATAAAATTAATCCTCAAAAATACAACTTGCTTAATAATTCTGCACTCCCTGTATATAGAGCCCTTAAGCATTGGCCGAATCACAATTTAATAAGGCTGTTAGTCTATAATTAAGCGTGGCAAAGTCATAAAGCTAGTCTTTAATTGGAAAAATCTGATGCCTTTGCTGGTCCCTGGAGGCATCCTTGATACATTGGTTGTGCATGTGAGAGCGAGGATGTCTTGGAGTAATACATGTAACATCTTGCTTGTGAGTATGTGTTGGAAAAGAGGTAGGTGAAATTTAAACTGTAGACCCCCACATGTTAGCTGTAACCTGAAAATTCAAAAATAAACCCTGAATGTTCACAGCTCTGTATAAATGAAATACCTTTGCACATATACTGATATTTTGTGTTTATTCAGAATTAAAATGCTCAAGTTCTAATTTATTGCTTTTTAAATATCTTCAATATTGTCTCTAATTATATTAATGCTCAACCAGGATTACGGCAATAAGACAAAAAGCCTAAATGATATTTAAATTCACATCTCAGAGTAATTAAAATGAAATTACAGCTTTGTATGAGCTAAAGAAATCAAACTATTAAACCGTAAGGTAGATTTAGTGTAATATTGTTCTTAATGTCTGTGAGACGTGAAGTAATGTCCTCAATTATACTAAAGATTTTACTTCCTTCACATGAGGAATATTATTACAAAGATATATTGTAATAAATGTAATTTGTAAAATGCATCTAAATTGAGAAAAAAAATTGCAAGAAGTTAGTATGTGTAAAGATCTCCAGTGGAAAAGAACACAGAACTGAAGACTACATATAATTATGGTATATTCAATGTAATTTCCTTTTTATTTCTCCTTTCTTTCACACCATGCTATTTTACAATTTGCTAGGCTAATAAGCACATCAAATACTAAATATTTTAAAATCTTCAATATTTCTTGTAATAAGGCTTTATTGTAACACAGCTGGATTTCAGATGAAAATGTTGATACAGTGTAAAATAAATCAAACAAACTTGAAAAAAAGTTTGAAGGATACCTTTAAAGTTATGAAATGTTTTTTCAACATTGTGAGCAAGTATAGCAATAGATGAATTATTTTATAAAGTCTAAGAAAATATTTGTAAAATATTGAAAACTTGCTATAAAGGGAGACACTATATATATATATATATATATATATATATATATATATATATATATATATATATATATTGGGGTATGGTGGGCTGAAGAGTGAAAGAAGCCCTCCACCTGTACACATAAATAGTACACTAGTGATTCTATTAGAATGTTAATAAACTTATTTCCTGCTCAGATTTCCCAGAAATACAGTTGTTGCACTGCACTCTGTGAAAAATAGGTGGGGGGGGGGGGGGGGGGGGGACATGCATGTCCCCATCCAGTTTTCCCAATATGCAGTGCATCAACTGTATTTCTGAGAAATTTGAGCAGGAAATAAGTTTATGAATTTATTTTTGGACATTCAAATAGAATCACTTATGTACTATTCATTGTACTTAAAAAAAAGGAATATATATATATATATATATTATATATCACATATAATAGTTGTCAAACTACGAATCTTCGTCACGCTTTGCGAGCTCGCAAAAACTGAAGCAAGCTCGCAGGGACACAGTTTGGTCCGCAAATGCGGCCCCTTGCAAGCGCAATTTCCCACGATTTAGGGTAAGTAGGTTTTGAGTAATGCCTGTGCAGAACGGATTTCACAGGCGTTATTCACAAGCTAACAATGATTATATTAGATTACAGGATGTCATCAGGTCTTGTGAATTAGGAGGAAGCCTTTAGAAGTGAAATGTTATCAGTTATGTGTATTTATTTCTCATAATAAAAACAGACTGCAATAATTGTCTTGTAGATTACATTTTCAAGACCCCCTCTCATTTAATTATCTTCAAGAGAGTAGAGAAGCTTCACAGCATTGGATACAATATATAATACATAAAAGGCTGATTTTATTTGTAGATATATCTAAAAAAAATATTTGCCTATTATTTGGTCTAATTCTTCAAAGTAGCATAATGTAAATATATGGAACTTCAGTGGTTATTTAATCCATATTCAGTATCTCACAAAAGTGAGTACACCCCTCACATTTATGTAAATATTTTATTAAATATTTTCATGTGACGACACTGAAGAAATTACACTCTGCTACAATGAAGTAAGCGTCCAAAGTGTCAATATTTTGTGTGGCCACAATTATTTTCCAGCACTGCCTTAACCCTCATGGGCATGGAGTTCACCGGAGCTTCACAGGTTGCCACTGGAGCCTTCTTCCACTCCTCCATGATGACATCACGGAGCTGGTGGATGTTAGAGACCTTGCACTCCCCCACTTTCCGTTTGAGGATGCCCCACAGATGCTCAATAGTGTTTAGGTCTGGTGATATGGTTGCCCAGTCCATCACCTTTACCTTCAGCTTCTTTAGCAAGGCAGTGGTCGTCTTAGAGGTAATTGTGGGGTTGTTATCATGTTGGAATACTGCACTGCGGCCCAGTCTACAAAGGGAGGGGATCATGCTCTGCTTCAGTATGTCACAGTACATGTTGGCATTCATGGTTCCTTCAATAAACTTTAGCTCCCCAGTGCTGGCAGCACTCATTCAGGCCCACATCTTACCACTGTGATTTTTGACCATTCCTCTTTGCAAAACTGCTCCATCTCCTTCAAGTTGGATAGTTTGCACTTGTGAACAGCAATCTTTAAGTCTGACCACAGATTTTCTATTGGATTGAGGTCTGGGCTTTGACTAGGCCATTCCAACACATTTACATGTTTCCCCTTAAACCACTCAAGTGTTGCTTTAGCAGTGTGTTTGGGGTAATTGTTCTGCTGCAAGGTGAACCTCCGTCCTAGCCTCAAATCCCGCAGAGAGTGGTACAAGTTTTGCTCAAGAATATCCCTGTATTTAGCACCATCCATATTTCCCTCAACTCTGACCAGTTTCCCAGTCCCAGCTGCTGGAAAACATCCCCACAGCATGATGCTGCCACCACCATGTTTCACTGTGGGGATTCACTTTGGGTGATGTGATGTGTTCGGTTTGCGCCAGACATAGCATTTTCTTTGATGGCCGAAAAGTTAATTTCTAGTCTCATCAGACTGGAGCACTTTCCTCCATATATTTTGGGAGTCTCCCACATGCTTTGTCGCAAACTCAAATGTGCAATTTTGTTTTTTGCTGAAAGTATTAGATTTCTTCTGACCACTCTGCCATAAAGCCCAACTCTATGGAGCGTACAGCATATTGTCGTCCTATGTACAGATACTCCAGTCTCTGATGTGGAACTCTGCAGCTCCTCCAGGGTTACCTTAGGTCTTTGTGCTGACTCTCTGATTAATGCCCTCCTTGCCTGGTCCGTGAGTTTTGGTGGGGGTCCGTCTCTTGGCAGCTTTGCTGTTGTGCCATGTTCTTTCCATTTGGTTATGATAAATTTGATGGTGCTCCTGGGGATCATCACATATTTGGATATTTTTTTATAACCTAACCCTGACTTGTACTTCTCAACAACATTGTCCCTTACTTGTTATCATGGAGGTTTGGAAGAGGACTCCAGTGGCAACCTGCGAAGCTCTGGTGAACTCCATGCCCATGAGGGTTAAGGCAGTGCTGGAAAATAATGGTGACCACACAAAATATTGACACTTTGGGCCCAATTTGGACATTTCCACTTAAGGATGTACTCACTTTTGTTGCCAATGGTTTAGACAATAATGGCTTTGTGTTGAGTTATTTTGAGGGGACAGCAAATTTACACTGTTATACAGGCTGTACACTTACTACTTTACATTGTAGCAGAGTTTCATTTCTTCAGTGTCTTCACATGAAAAGATATAATAAAATATTTACAAAAATGTGAGGGGTGTACTCACTTTTGTGAGATAATTAATTTAATTAAGTAAGGTGTGTTAAGTTGATTATTTGTGCCAGAGCTGGCTAAGCATACATGAATGAATTCAGTGATCAATAGAAACATTACAATTCTACAATTCAAAAATGATACCAAAACATTTAGATTTTAGTCTGTGTCATTTTAATTTTAATGAAGAAATTGCTATTAAAGATCTTACATGATTCCTGTGTAATTAATTTCAGTATGATAGTTTCTCTAGAGCTTCCTAATGTCATTCTCTTATTTTGTACTTTGAAACTCTGATTAAGGAACTCTTACAATGTAAGTTGTAGTGACCTAAAACAAGAGATATTACAGCATTCTTGTCTTGAGGGAGATTGTTTTGTAAAATGAATATATTTTAAATATTATCAGTAGGATCCAATATGTAGTTAAACCACCACTGTACACTTTTCATTGTGCATATTTAAAAAAAACAAAAAAAACATACTTTATACATTACATTAATCTAACTAACTAACTAACTATATATATATATATATATATATATATATATATATATATATATATATATATATATATATATATTTATATATATATATAATGTATGCATGTTCTCAGGTACTATTTTCTTCCTTTCTGTTATCTTTCCCTGCTAATTTCCTCAGTGGCACTGATTGGAAGGCAAGTGCCAAGAATTATTTACTTTAGAAAATAATGATTAGTACAAAGTATAACTTATTTCATATTTAGTATTTTATCCTCCAGGGGGCATATTCAGATTTGTGCACTGCCCCCAGTTACTCCTCAAATTACTTCTCATTTTTTTCAATTGACATATTCACATTATAAGGTTACCACAGACATGTGTAAAGGCAAATAAAGTGTATATGTATATCAGAATATCAGGTACACTTAAAGATGGAAATGTCACTGCATACAGACAGATTTCTTTTTCACAGCACATCCAAGGCAACATAAAAATGTGTGTTCCAAGTCCTTGTCCTTGGCAGGGATGTTCCCCATGAGTGAAGTTGTCAAATAAGCTGCCTACAGTAATTTGTCTAATGAGAAATCAATCTTGGCCTCCAGAGCCTATACTATTTTCATATTTTTACAAAACAAACCTAGTTTCTGTACTGTATTGAGTCCACTATAACGTTTATATCATCTTTCTCCTAAAATACACATATAATGGTCCTCTGGGCTTCCCTATAAACCAATTGTCACAACTGGATGGACAACTGGACATTGAGTACATATAGTTACTGTCATGGTGGCAATATGATTGATGAACACAGTAAAATGTGGCTCAAAGGCTCTAATTTATGTTATCAGGGCCTTACCTGCTCTAGTGGGACTTATTATTAGTCAGAATGATTTTGCGACCTGCTAGGCCCTAGTTGTGGTTAATCACTTTTCCATTTATATGTGGTCGGCCATGTTACTTAAATGAGTGCCATCTTGACTGTTTCTTGACCCCAGACTGCATAAACTCCCAGATGTTTTGGCAACAAGAATAACTAAAACTCCTCCCCCCCTCCCCGCCCTAAGCAGAGCAGATCACTGAACCTAAACATATTGCAAAAATAAACAACAAGACTCTTGATAGTTTATTGCTAACTCTGGAGTTGTAAATAGCGGGCAATAAGGAAAAGACAAGGAACAGAGAAGAGTATTGATAGACAATGTGGAATTGGCAAAAAGGTCTTAATGTATTTCATCTGGGAGTTAAAATAAAATAATCCTTTCTAAATCATATTGTACGGCTATTGCTGATAAGGAAATAGTAGTGAATTATACAATATGATATTATTAAGTGTATTGGGAATTCTATTCGTCACAGGGTTCTAGGTGGAGGGTAAGCCAAGCCATTTTTCCATATGCTTTGTCTCTGGGCATATAGCTGTAAAAGCTCGACCAAATAGACATTCCCCATCACTCCTCATAGTAGAGCAATACCAGAGGGAAAGATCAAAAAAAGTTGTATGATATACCAGAGGGGTGAGAGATGGGTTAAATGTGTGTATTATGTTCTATCCTAATTAAAAGCACTAAGTTGCAGCATGTCAGGTTAAACATACGTAAGCAAAGTATATGTTTTATTCTGAAGCAATGTAATACTTCTGATCACTGGAATTATTCCTACGGACTCTACCTGGAACTTTACTCTTAACAACTGAGAGGACAACTGCTAAGCGTGCTTCCTGTGCTTCCTGGGTATCCGTTGTGACTTGGTGCTGTGCTGGGTTCATTCCTGCTAACAGAGATATCCGATGAACCCCACAACCTACTGGGTGAGATTGATCTAGGATCTTTCTGAGCCAAACCAAGCAGTGGGTTGTGACAGCTCCGCAGATAGTTGATAAGCTTGACTTAATATATATCCCACCCCTGCCACCAGCTATCACGACCCATTAGAATACAGAAAAATACACACAACCTTCACATATTTAACATTGACATGCAATTATTTGTGACTGCATGACCCCATTTTCCTTTCTCAACTGAATTGTTTTTCTTATAAAAGATATTTTTTAATCACGATAAACTGTAAAGGTTTGTATGCTGTCATGATAACTGAATTGTTGGAGCGGCCTTTTAAAAAGCAGAAAGCGGTCCTAAAAAATGTGTAAACCTCTAATAGACTTTAATCACTCTACCCATCTACATTGTGAGACTTTACACACAATAGATGGGTAGAGTGGTGAAAATCTGTTGTCAGCTGGGTATAGTAGTGACTGCCCTTGGTGCTTGGTTTGGCATCTATCTTCTTTTAACAAGTTGATCAGTAATGAAATTAAAGGGTTCATAAAATTTAAGAAAGATAATTCAATTGTGGGAATTCATAATGTTCAAAGTCATCCTGCACAGAGTAAGTGTCTTTTTGAAATGCAAGTGATCACTATTTAAATCATTAGAAGAGCCAATCAGTGAATATTCTGTGTGTAAATGTGGTTTAGTTGAGTAGTTATGTAGCATTACCATGTATTTAAGTTGACAAACTAATACATTTTTAGTACAATTAAACTGCACAGATAGGTTGCATTCTATATGTTCAAGTCTGGATTGATGCAATATGTGCGCTATGGGTGCTGGAGCATGCTGCTGTAAGCCAAAATGTAGTTTGTGTGCCTCAATAGACCTCTGCCTTTAACACACCAAAATCTGATCTTTGGAGCAAAAGCAATTTGTTATATGGATGTCCATTCACACCCAGTTCAAAACTGCAGATCATATTATGTCAACTTGCAAAAGAAAATTTAGCTTAAACATTACAATGTTTTTTTTATTTTTTTGCTTGACTTAATTATATTAATACAGAAAATATTAACATGCGAGTCAGTTCAATGGTGCTAGTTCCCTTGATTACCGGTATATTGATACAATGCAGATATAAGAGCAATACTTTTGTATCTATTTTAGTGAACTGAAACAGACTTTAGTAGAAGAAGGAGACTCAAATGAATGTACTTGTATGAGTTTGCTTAGCTTATTTCTTGTCTTCGAAAATTATTGTAATAAAACACAAGCTTGTTTATGTACTATAGACTTTCAATAATTCTAAATAGTTCTTGTTGTTCCAGTGTAACAGGAACCTTAATGTAATTGTTCTAAACTGTAGACCACTCTTTTGTATTAGAGAACAAAGTAATGTTGTAATGTTTAAAAAATACCTTTTAAAAGGATATCAGAATTTTGGAGCTGCAAAGACCTATTACAAAGCTTACTACATAGAAATCATAAACTATCACTGGCCACTATTCACTAAGGGCCTCATTCTATTAGCGGCCGCAGCCGTTGCGGGGCCGCAAGGACCGGCCGCAAGCTATTCTGCTATTCTATTCCCTTACGGCCGGGGATTCCGGCAGGCTTGCGGCCGGTGCCTTGCTATCTCTTGCGGCCGCTCGCGCCGGAGGAAAGCCTTTGATCTAAAACGGCCGCAGGAGTTTTGCAATTCAATTGCTCCGGGAAACCTCTCTGCAAGGCTAAAAGCGAGCCGCAGCTTACTTGCAGGAAAGAGGTCCCGCTAGCACCAATTAAGCACATAAAATAGCTCAAATAAAGCCATCCTGCACTTTGAGAAGACTATAAAGGGATTTTAGGTGTTAGAAAAAATAGCACATAATTATCCTATACTCAAATCCGTAAAATATTTGTTTTTTAATATCCGTAAAATATCCATGTAAAAAGTCCAGAGTGCTTGGAGCACTTCAGACCCGCCCACGCCGCAGCCGGAAAATAAACAGTTAATTTGAACTCAGGTTTGGGCTGATGTGCAAGCTTGAGAGTGTGTTTCTTTTAATCCTCATGTCCCCAATATGATCCCTAGCATTTACAGAGCTGTACAGTGCAGGCTTGAATTTATTTTTGCGTTTTTACATTTCTGCGCTTACGGCCGGTTCCAAGATATGCGGCCGGCCGTAAGATGAGATCCTTGCGGGGCCGTATAATAGAATCGCGAGTTAACAGAACCCCCGCAAGGAATCGCAGCCTTACGGACGATTTACGGCCGGTAATAGAATGAGGCCCTAAAGGTCTAACTTGTGGCAAGTAGGTAGAGACAACTTTTTATTTATCGCAAACACAATATTTGTATTATAGTTGAAGAAGAAAGTACACTTTTTACTAAATGTATAATACAAATATTATTTGTGATTCTTCATTAAATGATGGGGTCTATGAAATGGAGAGAACATGAACTGAGAGGGATGTGAAATAAAGAGGTCATAGAAAGGGAAAAATATGGTGAGTGAAATTAGGGAGAAATAAGGATTTTATTATTATAGTACAAAATAAGATGGGAAATTGAATTAGGGAGGATGGTGTAAATCTATATATGTATTGGTATGTAAACTTCTCTAGTAAGACAACATGCAACATACATGTTGCATTTTTAACCTGGTAAAAAAGTGCTATGCCTTGAAATGTTTTATTCTGTTGAATTTGGTTGCATTATTTAAAAAGTTGGAAAGCACAGCTCTAAAGGCATTTACAGCAGACAACTCAATTTATTTCTGTCCAGTTTGTCTAATAGCATTGACATCTGCTCAACAGATGATGTGTCTCTTTTATTTTCTTTAGTTTTCTCAAAATGAATAGAGCTCTGCCTTTCCTTTATGGCACACAAAAGTATCTTGCACAGTGCCCGTTTTCATCTTCTGCACACAATTATTCTGCATCTCTGTTTGCTCACTCTTAGTAATACTTAGGGAGTTTAAATGGAAACCTTATTGTCTGTATGTTCCAAATTTCACTTTTTTTCTTCAAGGCAAAAATTATAATTACAAGACTTTACAAAATTGTTAGCAGCATGTGTTGGTATTCAATGAATGCAAAGATAGAGAGAATTGAAATCTACAGAAAATATTCAGGAAAGCTTATTTTAACAGAACATGTGCAGTTATGAAATCTTCTGAATGTAATCTGTAGACAGTCAAAAGGCAAGTAACCCATATGTATTCTCTTTACATGACAACCACCATACACTAATATATGCATGTGATCTGTGCATATATGTCATACTGCATGCAAGAAAACAAGTATCTACAAATATATTACACTGGACATATATATACTAATAATCACAGATATTGCATTGCTCTACAATTATATTGCACTGTAGATGTTGCATTGTATCTAGAGCCACGGAAATGCTTAGATAAAGATACATACTGTACTACCAATGTATTACACTGTTGTCAGTGGTTGAGATAATGATCAGAAGGCCTGAATGCTAAATAATGTTGGCATTCCTATTTACTTCTCTATACAAGGTATGTGCCTGTATGGGTAAATAAAAAAATCACCCATAGAGTGACTAGTGATCATCTTCACATAAAAATGACTATTTATCAGTATCCACTAATAATTTAAGAATCTTCCTTCACAGAAAGCACCTACTGTCTGTGACTCTATTTTTTTGTACCTGCTGCACCGGCAATATACAGTGGGGGGAAAAGTATTTGATCCCCTTCTGATTTTGAACGTTTGTCCACTGACAAAGAAATGTTCAGTCTAAAATTTTAATGGTAGGTGTATTTTAACAGTGAGAGACAGAATAACAAACAAAACCAAGAAAAACGCATGACAAAAAAGGTATGAATTGATTTGCAGGTTAGTAAGGGAAATAAGTATTTGATCCCCTATCAATCAGCAAGATTTCCTGCTCCCAATGTCCTCTATACAGGTAACAAGCTGAGATTTTGAGCACTCTCTTAAAGGGAGTGCTCCTAATCTCAGCTTTTTACCTGTATAAAAGACACCTGTCCACAAAAACAATCAATCAATTAGATTCCAAACTTTCCACCATGGCCAAGACCAAAGAGCTGTCCAAGAATGTCAGGGACAAGATTGTAGAATTACACAAACCTGGAATGGGCTACAAGACCATCGCCAAGCAGCTTGTGACAACAGTTGACAACAGTTGGTGCGAGTAATTCAGAAATGGAAGAAAAACAAAATAACTGCCAGTCTCCGTCGGTCTGAGGCTCCATGCAAGATCTCAATTTAATGGAGTTTCAATGATCATGAGAACGGTGAGTAATCAGCCCAGAACTACACAGGAGGATCTTGTTAACACATTACACCGTGAAGGACTAATTGGGTAAAAGTGTTGTGGTCAGATGAGACCAAAAACGAGCTCTTTGGCATCAACTCAACTCGCCTTATTTGGAGGAGGAGGAATGCTGCCTATAACCCCAAGAACACCATCCCCACCATCCAACATGGGGGTGGGGGACAACTGCACCGCATGAAATGGACGATGGACGGGGCCATGTACCATCAAATCTTGGGTGAGATCCTCCTTACCTCAGTCAGCGCATTGAAAATGGGTCGTGGATGGGTATTCCAGCATGACAATGACCCAAAACACACAGCCAAGGCAACAAAGGAGTGGATCAATAGAAGCACATTAAGATCCTGGAGTTGCCTAGCCAGTCTCCAGTCCTTAATCCCATATAAAATCTGTGGAGGGAGCTGAAGGTTTGAGTTGCCAAACATCAGCCTCAAAACTTTAATGACTTGGAGAGGATCTACAAAGAGGAGTGGGACAAAATCCTTCCTGAGATGTGTGCAAACCTGGTGGCCAACTACAAGAAATGTCTGACCTCTGTGATTGCCAACAGGGGTTTTGCCACTAAGTACTTAGGCAATGGGGTCAAATACTTATTTCCCTCATTGACCTGCAAATCAATTTATAACTTTTTTGACAGGCGTTTTTCTTGTTTGTTTTTTTTGGGCTATTCTGTTTCTCATTGTTAAAATATAACTACCATTAAAATTATAGACTGATCATTTCTTTGTCAGTGGACAAACTTTCAACATCAGAAGGGGATCAAATACTTTTTCCCCCACTATATCTGCAATTGGCTGCTTTACAGAATATAAAGAAAAAATTATGTGCACAGACATTACACAGCATACAGAAACATCTATAGTGTATTGCACTGCATACAGACACTGCAATGCAAAGATAGGGTGCTATATATAGATATGCTGGTATTCACAGGTATTGCACTACCTATAGATAGATGTGATTTGCTCAGTCATTTAGTAGTGTCTGACTCTCTGTGACCCCAAAGGACCACAGCACAACAGGCACATCTGACAGGTACTGCCCCTCTGTGCTCCCTCAAGATCATGTGCATTGCTTCATCTATTCATCTATTCATATCCTCTACAATAACCTTCATCTTGTGCCTTCAATCTTTCCCAGCATCCCACTTCTCTAGATAATCTTGTCTTCTCATGATATGGCCAAAATAATTGAGCTTTAGCCTCATAATCAAACCTTCTAATGACTCCAAGCAGTTTTCTCCAACACCCCAAATGCAAAGGCATCAATTATATGGTGCTCAGCCTTCTTTATGGTCCAATTCTCTCTCTTTACTAGCTTGTCCAGATGTGCCATAGCGTTCCTCTCCAGAAGCAAACATCTTTTCATTTCATGGCTGGAGTCACTATGTGCAGAGATCTTAACCCCAAGGAAATATAATCTGTCACTGCCTCCACTTATTCCCCATCTATTTGCCATGGACTGAGAATGATGTTTGCCATGATCTTCATTTTCTCAATGTAAAGCAGAAGGCCAGCTTTTGCCCTCTCTCCTTTTATGCTCATCAATAGGCTGTTTAGTTCCTCCTAATTTTCCACCATCAGTGTAGTATCATACACGTATCTGAGGTTGTTTATATTTCTCCCAGCAATATTAATTCCTGCTTTTGGTTCTTTTGCTCAGGCCTTACACAATTTGGTTGTTCCGTGTTAGATTATGAGTGTGGCTTCTTGGTGCACATACTAATTCCTCAGGAGGTCTGGGAGAAGGTTTGGTACCCCCATCTATTTAAGAAACTGTAACATTCTGTTGTGATCCACACAGTCAAAGACTTTATAATATTCTATGAAGCAGATGTTTTTTTCTGGAATTTTCTTCCTCTCTATATTATCCAGAAATCATTGGCAAATGTATTTCTTGTGACTCTTTGAAACCCAGCTTGCACATCTGTAGTTATCTGTCCATATACTGTTGATGCTTGCAGGATCTTAAAAATTACCTTCCTGGCATTTGAAATGAGTGCAATTGTTTGATAATTGGAACACTTTTTGGCACTGCCTATTTTGGCATTGGGATGTAGACTGACCTTTACCAGTGCACTAGCCACTGTTGAGTTTTCCAAGTTTGTTGGCACAATGCAAGCAACACTTTCACTGGATCATCTTGTTTGATTTAAAACAGTTCAGCTGGGATTCCATCAGCTCCTGTAGTCTTATTATCAGCAAGGTTTTCCAGGGCTTTTCTAGCTATACTTCACTTTCCAAGATGTCTGGCTCTAGCCCATTAGGAAAACTATTGAGTTTATCAATGCTGTTAGGATAATTCCTGTATAGATCTTCTGTGTTTCATCTCTTCTTTACTTTGTCTGCTTCTGTTAAGTCCCTATCATTTTTGTCTTTTATAATTCCCACTTTGGCATGAAAGGTTCATTTGAGATTCCCAATTTTCTTAAAGAGATCTCGTCTTTCCCATTTTGTCTCTTTACTTAACTTCTTCTGTCTCTTCACATGACTCATTATAGAATGTTTTCCTTTTTTTTATCTCTACTAACTTTCACTTTTCTTCTTTCCGGAGCTACTTTCAAAACAATATCAGTTTTAGCCTTCTTAGTTTTCTTTCTTTTGAGGATATTTTATTGCTGTTTCTTTGGCAATGTCACAAACTTCTGTACAAAGTTATTCTACCATGTCCAGTCCCTTTATCTATTCTGTAACTCCAATGCATATTCACTGAAGGCATTATTTATTTTATATCTGCTTGGTCTGATGATTTTCCCTCTTTTCTTCAGTTTAATTCTAAACTTTGCACTAAGAAACTCATGATCTAAGCTACAGTCAGCTTGAGATCCTGTTTTTGCTGACTGTATAGATACAGTCACCAAACTCAACAATTATATTGTTCTGTAAAGAGATTATGCTGAATAAACAATAGAAAGTAAGTCAGGTGCACAGACATTATACCACTTATAGATAGATACTATCCAGTCGTTTTAGGAGTCATGTTGCTAATAAAAATTGCTTAGCTAGTTGTGACTTATGTTGGTCTAATTGTGTTAGGAATGTAAAAAAATGCATATCTTCTGCATATATAAAATAATAAACCAATATGTATATGTTAGCTGAATTTATTTATTCTTTTACAGCTATCTATGAACTCTCATGTGAAGCCTACAAACACCTTGGAAAGACATCCGACTGGTATTGGGTTGATCCAGATGGTAGTGGTCCATTGGGACCCCTAAAAGTTTTTTGCAACATGACAGGTAACAACAACTTGCTAAAAGCATATGTCATTATATTCATGTACAGTGATTAAATAGTTTTACAGGTTAGCTAAATAGTATCATGGAATAACAAAAAGTAAAATGTAGTGTATGTGCAGCTTTGCTACAGAAACTACTGGGCTTCAGCCAGTGAGCAAGCTGTGTATGCTCTACATTTGACTGAGAGCAGTGGCAAAAAGCCTCTGAGGCGTCTCAGCTACATTGAGTGACATTTTTTGGATAGCTACATTAAAGTGGCTCTCTAGTAAGCAATAAAAGTTTCCACAGTCACGAGAGTGCCATAACCCAAGCAGGG
Organism: Discoglossus pictus; assembly: GCA_027410445.1. NCBI lineage: Eukaryota > Metazoa > Chordata > Amphibia > Anura > Alytidae > Discoglossus > Discoglossus pictus. The sequence continues at coordinate 319,212,758 of CM050166.1, read as the reverse complement.
CCCAGATGGTATATTCAGCAATAACAAATTAGACCCAGAAAACATGTTGGAGGAGAAACCGGCCACAGAATTTATTGACAAACACAAATAACTTAACAACCATAATAATCAATAAACAATAAATAAAAATTGAGGGGAAGGGCCTTACTAGAGACAGTACACTCTACATACCTGAACGAACATCCATGGCCTACTGTGATTAAACAGCCATATCACAGTTGAGTAGGAAGTGAAAAATTAAGTTTTGGATAACATTGGTTAGACTGTTATGGAAAGGCGTGAATAATGTAATGCATTTTTTATCTTAATTTAAGATGAACTAAAAAACAGGTTTAACATGAAAAGCCCTTACACTGGACCTCATTTATAAGGAATAAATACACGAGTGTTGATATATACAGTATATGTCAGTGACACAGTACTGGCAAGTTAAAGCGGTCTTCTGCCCCCTGAAAATGTGCTGTCATGAGTCTGGGACATGGTAGTCATTTTCATCTGAAAGATAAGGTTTTAATACATGCTATTTTAAATAAAACCAGGACTTTACTATCTCTTTAAAAAATACTGATGATGAGTAGCAATTCCACACAGTTTACTTGCAAGATAAAAAATTTTTAAAATATCAAAATGTTTCATACAGTTTACAGCACTGCACGTTTATGATATCTGCTTCAATCTGTTTGTTTGTCTGTATGTAAGTTATTGTACATTACAAATCTCCATAAACACTACAGTAAAGTAACTGTATGTTCTCAATCATAGAACTATTAGATGCAGCTTCAGAACCTGGCAAATTCGAGACAATACACTATACACTACAAGTAAGAAATATTCCACAGGAATTATTTGAGAATATCTGGTTTCTGACATGTTTGATCTGAAGACACATTATGCAAGAGGAAGTTTTCTGTGTAACAATTAAAGGTCATCGTACAATATGAGTTACATTATAAAGGAAAACTATTCAAAATAATCAACCTATCTTCCAATTGTGCATAAAATAAAAATGAATCATCTGAATTTGGTTAAATTCACATTAATGTACCATTGTAGTGCACAGTGGCTTATTTATTTAACAACCAATTATCTATAAAATCACCATAAAATTACAATATGTTGAGTTTATGGTGAAATAAAGCTTTCAAGTCATGATAACAAATTACAAGCTGTGAAGATCCGTTTGCCCTTAACTAATATACTGTCATGTTTTAAAGGATATTTGTAGAAAAGGACACACATTTCCAATTATTGTCCACAAGCGTTGGGGTAATTACAGGCCCCTTGTTCTGATTCCATGTTGGTGCAGCCCAGTGATCCCCCCCTCCTAGGCAGGCAAGCCAAGTCCACAGTTTACCTTGATCCTGATTGGCTCTTCTATTTCTATGATTGGGTAATGTTAATCTGGGAGGGGGATTTGAATGTGTTCAGCCCACTGTGATATAACTGGGGGAGGGTAATACTTTTGTCTGTGTTCAGTGCTTTTTGGAAATGCTGTTAGAGTCCATATTAAAATCATGCTTTCTGGAATACATAGGTAATGGTGTAATTTTTTTAAGAGACAAGGCATTTATTATTTTGCTATGCTAGAAATCACTTTGTGATGCTGTTGATCCTGTTATGACTGCCAGTCACCAAGAGGCCCATTCCTTCTGAGAAGATTGCCACTGCAAGAGGGGGAATTCCTGTAGTGCAAAGGCAGGAAGTTTTGCAGCTGAATAGCGCCCCTATCTGGGATCTTCACACAAGCTTCTTTTGAATGCCTATATAACCTTGTCATTGCATCAATACATTTGAGCTTTTTTCTCATTTTGGGGCTAATATGTTTAGAAAAACCTAAGGAAAATGTTTGCTTGCTTTTTGCAGCAAATAAATTGCAGGGTCTTTGCGATTTTGTATCATTTTAGAACTTGCAAAGTCAAATAGTCTGCATTCAGCAATAAGGAAGGGTTGCTGGAGGAACAACTGTTTTTATATAAAAACACTGAAATATGCATCAGTTTTAAAACGTTGTTTAGTTTTTAGTACTGTACAGTGGATATAAAAAGTCTACACACCCCTGTTAAAATGTCAGGTTTCTGTGCTGTAAAAAAATGAGACAAAGATAAATTATTTCAGAACTGTTTCCACCTTTAATGTGACCTATAAACTGTACAACTTATTTGAAAAACAAACTTTTAGGTAGAGGGAAGAAAAAATATAAAAATAAAATAATATGGTTGCATAAGTATGCACACCCTTAAACTAATACTTTGTTGAAGCACCTTTTGATTTTATTACAGCACTCAGTCTTTTTGGGTATGAGTCTATCAGCATGGCACATTTTGACTTGGCAAGATTTGCCCACTCTTCTTTGCAAAAACACTCCAAATCTGTCAGATTGCGAGGGCATCTCCTGTGCACAGCCCTCTTCAGATCACCCCACAGATTTTCAATCGGATTCAGGTCTGGGCTCTTGCTGGGCCATTTGCTGGGCCATTCCAAAACTTTAATCTTCTTCTGGTGAAGCCATTCCTTTGTTGATTTGGATGTATGCTTTGGGTCGTTGTCATGCTGAAAGATGAAGTTCCTCTTCATGTTGCCAATATTGACTGGTATTTGGAACTGTTCATAATTCCCTCTATCTTAACTAAGGCCCCAGTTCCAGCTAAAAAAAACAGCCCCAAGGCATGATGCTGCCACCACCATGCTTCACTGTGGGTATGGTGTTCTTTTGGTGATGTGCAGTGTTGTTTTTGCGCCAAACATATCTTTTGGAATTATGGCCAAAAAGTTCAACCTTGCTTTCATCAGACCATAACACCTTTTCCCACATGCTTTTGGGAGACTTCAGATGTGTTTTTGCAAAATGTAGCCTGGCTTGGATGGGTTTTTTTTGTAAGAAAAGGCTTTTGTCTTCCCACTCTACCCCATAGCCCAGACATATGAAGAATATGGGAGATTGTTGTCACATGTACCACACAGCCAGTACTTGCCAGATATTCCTGCAGCTCCTTTAATGTTGCTGTAGACCTCTTGGTAGCCTCCCAGACCAGTTTCTTCTTGTCTTTTCATCAATTTTGGAGGGAGCTCCAGTTCTTGATAATGTCACTGTTGTGCCATATTTTCTCCACTTGATGATGACTGTCTTCACTGTGTTCCATGGTATATCTAATGCCTTGGAAATTATTTTGTACCCTTCTCCTGACTGATTCCTTTTAACAATGAGATCCCTCTGATTCTTTGGAAGCTCTCTGTGGTCATGGCTTTTGCTGTGGGATGCAACTAAGACATTTTCAGGAAAGACCAACTAGAGCAGCTGAACTTTATTTGGGGTTAATCAGAGGCACTTTAAATGATGGCAGGTGTGTGCTGACTCCTATTTAACACGATTTGGAATGTGATTGCTTAATTCTAAACACAGCTACGTCCCTAGTTATAAGAGGGTGTGCAGACTTATGCAACCACATTATTTTTTTTTAGTATTTTTTCCCCACCTAAAAGATTTCAGTTTGTTTTTCAATTGAGCTGCACAGTTTATAGGTCACTTTAAAGGTGGAAAACCTTCTGAAATGATTTATCTTTGTCTCTTTTTTTTTACAGCACAGAAACCTGACATTTTAACAGGGGTGTGTAGACTTTTTATATCCACTGTATTTGATAATGTAGACCAGCATTAATAAGTTACATGCCCTAATAAGTTACGTGAACGCACGCATCTGCACATGCGCATATGGCTGTTAGTGTCTGACATAGAAGATACGTGTATCTGACAGCCTGGATCACAAAAGTTGACAATAAGGTTGTATCTCTTGCAATAAAAAATCATCATTAGTACATATGCTGGAAAGGTCAAATTCTTGATCAGAAGTGTATTTTTTAGAAACAGTAGCTAGATAGCTGATAATTTGTTAATATTGATATTAAATATGAAAAAAGTGAAAAGACAGTCAAAACATTTATGTCTAAATATATGACCTATAATCTAACTTGACATTTTATAGCCCAAAAATTGACAGGATGCATATATCGTATATACTCTAGTATAAGACGACCCGAGTATAAGCCGAGGCACCCATTTTACCACAAAATACTGGGTAAAATGAGTGACTCGAGTATAAGCCGAGGGTGGGAAATGTGCTGCCCCCTGTGTTCCTCTTGTGCCCTCTGTGTCCCCCTCTCTCTCTGTGTCTTTTCTCCCCTCTCCCTTCCCTGTGTCTCTTCTCCCCTCTCCCTTCGCTGTGTCTCTTCCAACCTCTCCCTTCCCTGTGTCTCTTCCCTCCTCCCTTATCATCCACCCGGTATATGCTAATGACATGGCACGCATGTGACGTCACATGTGCGCCGGTGCCGGGTCAAGAAGCGGAGGCCGGAGCACAAGCAGGTAAATGAGGGGGGAGGTATTTAGGGGGGTTTAGGTGGAGGAGCGGGGTTTAGGGGGGTTTAGGTTGAGGAGGGGGGAGGGAAAGAGACACAGGGTGGTAGAGAGACACACGGGGGGGGTAGAGAGACACACGGGGGGTTTAGAGACACACGGCTTATACTCGAGTATATACGGTAAATATAAATTGTGATATATAGTAGAATAATATTAGTGTGATTATGAGCAATTAATTGTGCACTGTTTGATGTTGAACCAAGAATTAAAGTGGAAAATATATTTAGAAAAAAATTCTATTTGGATATTGAGTTATTAACGTGTGTTTGATTGATGGATTATTTAGTTGCCTATCAGTAGCCACCGAATGTGCGAACACTATGGGCCTCATTCTATTATCGGCTGTAAATCGGCCGTAAGGCTGCGATTCCTTGCGGGGGTTCTGTTAACTCGCGATTCTATTATACGGCCCCGCAAGGATCTCATCTTACGGCCGGCCGCATATCTTGGAACCGGCCGTAAGCTGTGAAATATAAAAACGCAAAAATAAATTCAAGCCTGCACTGTACAGCTCTGTAAATGCTAGGGATCATATTGGGGGACATGAGGATTAAAAGAAACCCACTCTCAAGCTTGCACATCTGCCCAAACCCGAGTTCAAATTAACTGTTTATTTTCCGGCTGCGGCGTGGGTGTGTCTGAGGTGCTCCAAGCACTCTGGACTTTTTACATGGATATTTTACGGATATTAAAAATCAAATATTTTACGGATTTGAGTACAGGATAATTATGTGCTATTTTTTCTAACACCTAAAATCCCTTTATAGTCTTCTCAAAGTGCAGGATGGCTTTATTTGAGCTATTTTATGTGCTTAATTGGTGCTAGCGAGACCTCTTTCCTGCAAGTAAGCTGCGGCTCGCTTTTAGCCTTGCAGAGAGGTTTCCCGGAGCAATTGAATTGCAAAACTCTTGCGGCCGTTTTAGATCAAAGGCTTTCCTCCGGCGCGAGCGGCCGCAAGAGATAGCAAGGCACCGGCCGCAAGCCTGCCGGAATCCCCGGCCGTAAGGGAATAGAATAGCCGAATAGCTTGCGGCCGGTCCTTGCGGCCCCGCAACGGCTGCGGCCGCTAATAGAATGAGGCCCTATATGTTTAGTGAGCCTAATATTTACATAAGAAAAACATTAAAAGGCATGTGTGCTTGGCCTTACAAGTACATTTATATAAATGCCTTATTAAAGATGTGGAAGTGAAATACCTGAAGTGACATTAGTATCAAATTGAGTGTAAGTTCCTGGGACTAAGAACTTGTAATAAAGTGAAACGTGTGAAATGCTTAATATCTGTGTGAATTTAATTGAATGTGGATTACAGTGAAAATATGATATTAATGAAGCACTTGAAGAAGATATACATAAATAACTCATTGTTTAAATGTATAATATGAAAAGTGTGGACAAAAGATAATGATTCTGTGTATAGAAGCTGTTGAATTTTTCTTGAGGAGTAAGAAAACAACTTTAGGAGCTTATAACAAGCTGATGATTATTTGTTGGAATTCATCCTCACAAAGAACTACTTCTTCTTTAATCAGAAATGGTACTACCAGAAAAAGGGTACTGCCATGGGAACACCCTGTGCGCCAAATTATACCAACCTATTTTTAGATTGGTGGGAGGACACAGAGGTGTTCAATGATTGCAAGGCAGTACACACTTAAAGATTGTTGGTGTGGCATAGTTTCATAGATGACATACTTTTATTCTGGACTGGTACAATGTTAGAGTTCAAAGCATTTGTCACTGAGCTAAACAACAACAATCTGGGTCTTAGGTCCAATCCATCTCATATAGCCTTCCTTGTTTTAAATATCTGCAAAAACACAAATGGTTCCATACAAACATCTGTCTTTAGAAAGCCTATAGCAACCAACTAATTTCTATCATGGCCCAGTATGCACCCATACGAACTCCAACGCGGGATACCCATCGGCCAATATCTGTGTGTCAGAAGAAGAGAGACACAGGGGAGGAAGAGGATGGGGGAAAAGAGACACAGGGGAAGGGGGAAAGAGAGACACGAGAGAGAGGAGGTGGAAGAGAGACACGAGGGAGAGGAGGGGGAAGAGAGACACGAGGGAGAAGAGGGGGAAGAGAGACACAGGGGAGGGAGAGGAGGGAGGAAGAGAAACACAGGGGAGGGGGGAAGAGAGACACAGGTGAGGGGGGAAGAGAGACACAGGGGAGGGAGGGGAGAAGAGACACAGGGGAGGGAGGGGAGAAGAGAGACACGGGGGGAGAGACACAGGGGAGAGTGGAGGGGGAATAGACATAGGGGAGGGAGAGGAGGGGAGAAGAGACACAGGGAGGGGAGGAGGGGGAAGAGAGACATAGTGGAGGGAGGAGGGGGGAAGTGACACAGTGGAGGGAGGAGGGTGGAGAGAGACACAGTGGAGGGAGGAGGGTGGAGAGAGACACAGTCGAAGGAGGAGAGGAGGGGAAGATACACAGGGGAGGGAGAGGAGGGGGGAGAGAGACACAGGAGAGGGAGAAGAGGAGAGAAGATACACAGGGGAGGGAGAGGAGGGGGGGAGAGATACAGAGGATGGGGGGATATATATTGCGACTCCCGTGATGAGCACTAAAGGCGCTCATCGCAAGGCCAGTAAAGCAGAGGGGGGAGAGGTAAAGGGGTGGAGAGGCTTGCATTGCGAGGCCCATGATGAGTGCCGAAGGCGCTCATCGTGAGGCCAGTAAAGTAGAGGGGGAGAGGCTCGCAATGTGTCATTTTTGATGGGCAAGTCACTAGTATGTTTAATATTTTCCATATATATTATTTATACAAAGATTTTTCTATCTTTATATCTTCTTCAAGTGCTTCATTAATATCATATTTTCACATTCACATCAATTAACACAGATATTAAGCATTTCACACGTCTCACTTTATTACAAGTTCTTAGTCCGAGGAGCTTACACTTAATTGCATACCAATGTCACTTCAGGTATTCAACTTCCACATCTTTAATAAGCATTCATATAAATGTTCTTGTAAGGTGAAGCACACATACTTATATTCAAGATAATAAATGTTGTGTGGACTTTACTAAGGCTAGTGATGAATATTTACTACTATACACCACTTCCAATTTTCCAGAAACAATATATTTTATGGAAATAGTACATTTAACATTGAACGTCACAGATAATTACTGTTATCGCTCTTCCTTTATTGCCACAGATTAAGTTGTGGAATTCCTACATATAAGATAAGCTTATTTTGAATCCCTGTTACTTTCAAGTTAGTCTTGTGGTTTACAGTCTATTTCCAACACAATATACTGTATAATATAAATTTGTCCTACACAATGCTTTTCTATTGTTAAATCACTTCAAAAGTTTACATAGTGAATATCTAAATTTAACTTGTGTTAAAATGCAATTCTTCAGACAAATATTCTCTGTATTTTATAGATTGGAAGGTACAGTGTATTCCAGGAATGGGCATTTGTTCATTTTATCTAGTTGAAAGGCATAAGAATAGACTAGATGGGCCTTCTGTTTGTTTCAGCTCAGAATTCACAGTGGTATTCCAGTATTGATTAAATCTACCACACTCCATTCTATTTACAGACCAGCAGATGAGTTTGTTCCCCAGAGATGCTGCATTTGATCAACATTTTGTGCTGCCATTTGTACATTAAGCTTTAAAACAAATCTAATTAGCTTCTATGAGGAGGTTAGTAGGAACTTGGATCAGGGCAAATCAGTGGATGTAGTCTTTTTGGATTTTGCAAAGGCTTTTGATACAGTGCCACATGGGAGACTATTAAGCAAACTAAGGGATACAGGAATTGCAGTAAATATCTGCTCATGGTTTGAGAGCTGGCTAAAGGACAGGAAGCAAAGGGTTGTTGTAAATGGAACATACTCTGATTAGACTAATGTGGTAAGTGGGGTTCAGTATTTGGTCCTCTCCTTTTTAACATATTTGTGATCGACTTAGAAGTAGGACTGGAAAGTAGTGTCTCCATTTTTGCTGATGACACACAGTTGTGCAAGGTAATTAAATCAGATAATGATGTGCTTTCTCTCCAAAGGGATTTACATAAAATGGAGGAATGGGCATCTAAATGACGGATGAGATTTAATACTAATAAATGTAAAGTTATGCATCTGGGAAGGAAAAATAGCCATGCAATTTCTAATCTTAATGGAGCAAATCTAGGGATATCAGATATTGAAAGGGATTCGGGAGCACTTGTGGACAGCCACCTAGGTAACAGTGCTCAATGCCAGGCGCATCTGCAAAGGCAAGTAAAATATTAGCATGTATTAAGAAGGGTATAGAAGCAAATATAATTCTGCCACTATACAAATCCCCAGCGGATTCGATAGATAACTTTAAAAGGGCACAGGATTTATTTCTAATTTAAAAAGCGAATTCAGGGTTATCCTGGATAATAAGAGAGAGTATTGATCCAGAGAGAAATCAGATGGCCAGTATCTGGGGTCTGGAAGGATTTCATTTTTTTCCCTTTGAGACAATTGCCTAAGTTTCACGTGTTTGTTTTTTTTTCTGTTTGCCTTCCTCAGGATTCATTAATAATTAAAAAAATAAATAAAATTTTAAAATAATTAAATTAAATAATTGATTAATAATTAACCACTATTCTGCATATTGCAGAACAGAGGAGATCTTAACAGGTTGAACCTGATGGACTGAAAGTCTTTCTTCAACCTTAATTACTATGGCCCTCATTCAATTACAGTTTGGCCAATTGAATAGGGCTCTAAATAAGCACATAGCATATATTTTTTAAATACGTTTTCAGTTAGTGAAAACCTTGCTTTTGGATCGATGCTTACTAACTAAAAACTTCTTTAAAAAATATATGTTATGTGTTTATTTAGAGCCATATTCAATTGGCCAAATTGCAATTGAATGAGGGCCTATGTAACTATGTAACATGCCACACTGCACCCATGGCTCCTATGCCAAGGCTGGCAAGCTTGCTGCCCCTGTCTGGCTCTTGGTGCCCCTGGCACTCTCTTTGTGCCCCTGGCACTCTTGGTGCCCCTGGCACTCTCTTGGGGCCCCTGGCACTCTTGGTGCCCCTGACTCTCTTGGTGCCCCTGGCACTCTTGGAGCCTCTGACTCTCTTGGGGCCCCTGGCACTCTTGCTGTGTGAGGCCTGATTCCCTGTAGCTAAGAACCAGTTCCTTTCCCTCCCCACAGTCCATTACATAGCCCTCCTGGGCTCTGTGCTTCACTAGCACCTTTTGTAGCAAATCTCCTGGGGTGTCAGGGTACAGATTTTGGTTATCTGTTGTAGGCTGGGGAATTTTATCCTTCCCACCCAACCTTACCTCTACGGCCTTCTCCCTAGAGTGCATTACATAGCCCTCCCCACAGTCTCTTGGGTGGCTATCCTGAGCCCCTGGCTCCATTAGCAGTTCTGGCCCATCCACTATGCCTAGAACTTTGGAGGGCAGACTTAATTCATCGGGCCATTTTCTGTGAGTAGTTAGCCCTTCCTCTGGGATTACGTCTCTTGGGATATCAGAGTGCAGACATTTATTATCTGACCCCACCCAGGGAACATTTCTCTGAGTCTCTGGCGCTTGTAGATGGTGAGTAGGCCCTGACACAGTCTCTATATTTTTTAAAGGAATGCATTCTCCATCACTATGTTCTCCCCAGGACCCTTGCACACAATCACTTAGGTACATACCATCTGTGTTGTAAAGATCTGGCGACCAGTCCTCTTGACTGGGTTGGTCCCCTCTTGATGGGCAAAATGTCTCCCCAAAGACCTCAAAATACTCCTCCTCCAGCTGCAGTTCCTGCTCAATCAGGTGTACCATTAAATTAGCCTCCATGGACCATGGTTCCAGTCCCAGACCACAACAGCGTTCCACAAACAAGTTGTTGTGCCTTTTAAATGTTCCTATGCCCCCTTCAGGATCACCATACACAATATCTTGGAGGCCAGAATCTATCTCCAAGCGGAAATCAAACTCCTCTTCAAGGCCACCAACTATTCTGGCGTGAAAACCATGATATTGGTTCTCCAAGGCAACCTCTTTTCCTGGTCCTTGTAGAGTCGTCCCACCACTGCCAGCCAATTGTCACAACCTACAATGATGATGGAGTCTAGAGGATCCTACTCTTATCTCCTGTAGGTCTTAGACCTAAGTTTGGGTGACTCTAGACCTATGGACAGTCTTTGTCGGTACAAAGGCATAAGTCCCAGCTTGCTTTGGTAGTGTACCTGGGAGCACCTTGGTAGGGAGTCAGAACGAGCTCCTCTACAAGCATATGCCTCTGGGTCAATAATACATGCTTAGTCAAAGTATGAAAATTAAGAACAACTTCTTTATTTTTACACAAGTATTTAAACAACTCACAAAACCAGTACAGGGAGTGGCTACCCCCTCGTCTAACCCTCATTTTCCTCTTAGCCAATGGGGTAATCTCCAGAGTAACTTGATTACCTCTGGCCAGTGGACTAGAGGTAAGCTCTGGGAACTTCCAGACCTCTCCCCTGGGCTACCAAATTTAGTTGGTCTCTGGCTCTCAAGGGAGAAACATCTATGTGCTCCTGTACTATGACCCTGATATTGGGCTGAAGACCCCATGGGGTTAAGGTGCCTCAATGTCTGTACAGACCCCTTTGTTCTGGCCTTGCTATCACTTCCAGTGTTTACTTTAGGTGATAGCTGGAAGGCAGATGGGTGATCTACTCAGGTTACTATCTGTATCCAATATGGATGACTGCACACAACATGGCTCCCACATTACAATACAATATATTTACAGATAATACCACTACAACATTTTATAACCCACATGTTATGAGTTGAGGCAGTACTTCCCACGTCAGTCCACTTAATGCGTTATGACGACTTTATTAGTGGTGACGTGGTAAACTGCCTCTTCTCTGAATGCATAACAATAACAGTGGGACTCTGCCCTGAATATATAACATTATAACAGTGGCTCTGGGAGCCCAAAACCTTCTGTTCAATAACGTGTGGCAGATAACAGTTCCAATCCAAGATGGCCCCTGGCTGAATTATGACAGTAGGACCCCTGTTCTAAACCAAATAGTTGTTGTTCATTAAATTGTTGAACAAATGTGGTGCACCTGCAAAAAAACTGAAATGCTTGCTTTCTTTTCTAACAGAGGACAAAGTATGGACAACCATATATCATGATCTTCCTCTTCATACATCAGTGGTGGGCGCCAGCCTAGAGAAACGCGTTGTACTCCAGCTGAATTACAGTGCCACCATGGATCAGATTTCGGCAATCACTAGCAGTGCAGAGTATTGTGAGCAGTATATCTCCTACTCGTGCAAGATGTCCAGACTGCTGAACACCCCAGGTAGGCTGAGGATATATTGCTACCTGTAAGTTATTTTCTGGTAAAACAGCTTCCAATCTGGTTTTATCTAACATAAGCCGTATGAAAATATTTGTGCATTATGGTAAAATAGCATACAGTACGTATTAGACAGTACTTTATGATAAAAGAGCCTGCGGTCTGTATTCATATATTTGTGTTAAAAGAGTTTGAACTCTCTATTTATCCATGTTTTAACATAATGAGTTTGACGTTTCTAGCAGTCATTGCTTTATAGAAAAAGAACCTTAAGTCAGTATTAGTCAATACTTTTTGGTAAGTACCTGTAGTCTGTATTAGTTCTTTCTTTGTTTTAGAGGACCTTGACATTTGTACTCACCCATCTTTTAATGTAAAAAAGTTTAAATTCTGTATTAGTCCTTGCTTTATGCTAAAAGAGCTTTATGATACACAAACTTACAGTCTGTATCATTTTGCCTTAACATGTTTTTGGATTATTGTTTTAATAAATGTAGACTACTCTAAGAGCATTCTATTTAATATCTTGCTTCATGTAAAGGAGCTTACAATCTATGTAAGCTCTTGTATTATGGTATAAAAGTTTTCTTATTTTTTTAAATGTATTTAAATCTTAACAGCTTGTGATTAGTAGGTACCGCAGAATAACCTTCATATGACATATAACCCACCTATTATTTATTTTTACAGAATGTGCAAATGGGTGTTCTTTAATTGTATATATATATTGTTGTTATCTAAGAGACACTGTGACGTGTTCAGTGGACTGAAATGGCATTTTTCCCTGCATTGCTCAGTAAAACAACACGTATGACACATTAGAAATTCTGTACTTTATTGTTCAGGATTGACATTGTTTTTTTTTCCAAACCATAACATGAATATCTTTATGGTTGTTCATGAATGTATAATTTACCTTTCCTGTGTGCTCAATGTTGGTTCAATTAGCTCCATTTTTATGTTTAATAAACATTTTCTTTTTTCAGAAATTAATTTAACCACCGTTATCTACTTTTTATAGATAATTTCATTATTTTACAATACAATATATTTTTTTATGACTTAGATTTTCACGGTTTAATAGCAGTGATTCTGTAATGACTCATTTATAACAGTACATAGCTAGATTACAATATACATATTAGTGTAACTTTAGTCTATATTGACTATTTCTTTTATATTCACTATTTCCTTTATATACCATCAGCAACATGTACATCATAGTTGCTAAATAGCATGCTTTTTAAAGCAGCAGTGTGTTAAACTACTATAGAGATTTACTTTTGCATTAATAACAAGCATAGCCAAGGTTAAATAACATGGCAATGTAGCTGCTTTGCAACACTGTCAGAATCTCATGGATGAAGCTCTGACGGATCTGAAATCTTTGATCTTTATACTGTCAACTGAAGTAGGTTTGTCCTCAACACACAATGGACACTGATGTCTTCAATCCACCCCAACACTCACACAAATCATAATGGTCAGTTACCCTTACCGCAACTGCTACTGCAAGCCAAAAGATAAGTCAGTTGGCATAGTGCCTTAGTTGCCTACTGGTCTCAGCCAAATATAGATGCTAAAATCAAGAAAAAGGGAGAAATTACCAACCAACATTTACCCTGCTACCCAGTCCCAACTTCCCTTAAATAATGAAAGTATATATAATATATCCTGAAGAACATTCAGATATATTTTCCTTTAATTGTCCAGCGGAAGAGCACTGCCCATCTCTCATGTCTCAGTATGCAGTTATTTCCCCCAAGTCCTTCATCCACTAGGTGCCATGGTGCTGTTGATGGGCTTGGATTTTGACACAGCTGATCTAGAACTCTGCTAGTGCAGCCTCTGCACACATATTCATCTGTCATAAGAAAGTCTTATCACTGTTGTAAATGCTTGAAAGTACCAGATGAAACATCTATACTAATAGGTATGGGGCATTGTGCAACTTAAAGTACGGCAATGGTAAAAGAATGTAAAACAAGTTTAATATCAGTTAGATAACTTACGTGACTTCAGTGAAATATAACCTGTCTAAAATGCAGCAGGACAGCCCATTTCTTAATTGCTTTGAACTTTTTTTTTCAAAGAACTGTAAACCACAGCTATTACAGCATAAATACAGCACCTGATGCTAACTGGATTACAGAATTTTGAGGAAATTGTTTTTAACTTCGATTTTATTATTATTTTTTTTTATATACATACAGATTTTAAACATAAACAAATAATAATGCATAAAAGGAAACAGCACAAAATAGATAAATGTTGTTCTGCAATACAGTCATACCTTTACTTTTCTTTAGCTCAATTTCGATATCTTACTTTTAAAATAAAGTTTATTACCATAATGTTCTTAAATGTAAATGATTGTATTCTTCCCATGAAATTGATCTTCCTGCTCCAACATAACATAATTTGAAATCTTTGCCAAACTTTTTTTTTTCTAGTGGGTTAATACTTGGTGTTTTGCAGCCAGTGAGCTTTTATAACAGTTCTATCTGCAGTTAATATTTGTATAATTAATTTCTGTCCATCTTTACTTATTTCTTCCAAAGGCCAATTAAGTATAATTATTTCTTGGTGTAACTTTAATTCATAAGCCAACATATCTTATTTCTCCTATGGTTCTCCAGAATGTTTGAATTTTAGGGCACATATATATATATATATATATATATATATATATATATATATATATATATACAGAGAAGAGTTCATTTTCTGAAATGTCCACTAAACTTGCATTATTTGGAGCATAACTTTCTAGTTAATAAATGTAGCCTTTTGTGTATTGATGTTATAATATAACGTAATGTCAGCTGCCATTGCTGTGCATGTTTACCTAAAGAGACTTGACATACTGATAATATTTTAGCTAATTATATTGAAAGCTTACTGTCCCTTACTACAATGTTTATCAGTAAGAGTAACTTAGGGCCATATTAAATTCCAGCCTCGTAACTCCATTGTGAATCACGTAACGGCTGTGTGCTTCAAATTTGCCATTAAATTTGAAAGGGCCTACGAGCTATGAGCTCCACGTAGCCTATTCTCGGTCGTCTAGCGTGTTACCACACAAAGTCCGCTGCGAGCAATGTTACGAGGCATCTTAGCATGCAAATAGCCCTAAGATGACAGTTATGGGCTACATTTTAACACGTAGCACAAATTTAATAGGGCTGTTATTTAGTATCCAATATACTTTCCACTTATTTTGCAATTATCAAGTCTAATTCTTCTTACTATAAATATGGAACTTTAGTGCTTACATTTAAAGTTTACTGAAAAAACGTGTTCAAAGTACAGTTCATAACAGGTAAGCAATGACTTCAGTGCATTCAGAAGATCAGTTTGTTGCCCTGGGGTTTGTAGTCTGCAGACTTTGATAAAAAAAAAATTTGGCTGTCTGAATCCTAACACAGATTAAACAATACTTTCATGGTTTATAATGGTGTTCAACCAATTAAAGCTGTGTCAGTTATAGTTCAAAGAGGCGTGAAACTATCCTGGAGCAATTAAAAAGGTATGTAAGTAACATGGACCATACCTGAGTGGCTCACAGGGCAGCCACTGATCCAGAGACAGGCCTGTCTGTCATTACAGGCGATAGCAGTAAAATTGGGAAATATTCCACTGGGCCTTTTGCTTGTCTTTTTTTCTTAGAGATCAATAGAACTGTAAAAAAAAAATACTGTCTCCCCAAATTGCAATATAATGGATGCAGAAAGTCAATAGTTATTATTGTATTGTGACAGACAGAGCTGTTAAAGAGCTATATAATCCTAGAAATGTTATCTAATTGTGAAAGCTAACACTGAACCACCATGGTGTTCTTTGCATAATTGCATAGAAAAGCTAATAAGTTAGTGTTTGTATTACACTACATTGTTTGCATTATATCAAATGCAGTTGTTTTACAGATTATTACTGTGGTCCTTTAACTCTCCCTACAGCAAGTGGCTGTACCCAATCAGAGTTTATCAGAAGGAGATATGGATAATTAGCAAAATCTGGATTGGTACAAGGGCTAACAGTATTATTTTCACTTTTGCAATACTTTTTCATGCAAAAAAAAACTTCTCTAATGTTTAAACTCTGCTTTTATAGATAGGGGAATTCCACCCTTATAATTTCTTTTTTTAGGTAATAGATTTATGGAGCCAAGGTGGAATAAAATGAAATGATAAATAAGTAAATATTTAAAAATGTTATAACAATTAATATTCTACAACCCAAACTGTTGCCTCCTTGAAAAAATGAATAACAGATTCATAATACCAAAGTGCTCATTCAGAAACAATTTCACAGGTAATAAACAATGTGGATAGGTGCAACGATTAGAATCCTATTTAAATTCATGAATTTTACAAAACCACAACTACAAACAGAAAATTGGAATAGATTTTTCTGTGGGAGAAATTTACATTTCTAATAGTTACACTTGAATCTGATTGATATTGGATTACATTTTATAATTGAATAGTTTGCTTTGGTTTTGGAACATTAAAGTGATCTGAGGTCTTGTACACTTACTTTTTATCCCACAACAGAGGCTATAGGTCGTTACAATACCATCCAGCCAATAACACTCACTATAGAAGTAACACATGCATTGATGATAAAAGTGTTGAACTTAACTCTTCAAGAACTCTTGAAGAGGTCACATTTTAGTGAATCAGCTACATGAGATAACATATTAATCGATGAGGCCCCTCACCTTACTGAATCAAGCCTCAAATTAATTTCTAATTTGGGTTAAATTTATTAACGTGAGAGATCTTGAAGATTTCTGGTAAAGCTCTTGAAGAAGGGTTGGAGAAGTTTTTACAAGAGTTCTCCAAGACCCCTTACTTGTCAGCCCAGCGAACTTTGTGAAAAGTTAAAGGATGAGAGGGAGAGATTTATTAAGAGTGTTTGAAATGAGACGTGATAGATTACAGTCTATCACACCAGACTCATTCACTGTATTCACTAAGAACAATGCCCCCTATTTATTTGAGCAAATTGTAATTAATGGAACTTGTAAAAGTTACTGATATTTGATTGGCCTCTTCTAGCTACCCGCAGTCTATTTGCGAGCTACAGGCTGAAAATTTCTGCGGTTGTCAAAATCGTAACTCCGACCCATCTAAGCCTTTGATCTTTCAAGCCTGCAAATGTTACAATCGCTAAAATTGCAAATCACAATTTAATTGCAACAATTCCACAAGCCCATAATTGCCTTCAAACCCTTAAACGGCAAATGTAGCAAAAAATTCTACAAGTACTAGAAAGGACTTGCAAGGAGTTAAACCCCTGTTCTAAACACTATTAAAGCCAATAAAAATCAAAATAATTACTTACAGGGTTGCTTAATTGATCATGATCATGCCCTAAGATGCTTTGTACGGGTTAATGGTTTACGGATTTGGCTTTCAGTCATGTAATTGCGGGCTTGTTCAATTAAAACACTCTGTAACTATTGTAAATTTCTAACCCACAGACTTACAGCCTGTATAACATGAACTGCTGGCTTGAAATTAAATAAAGCTTCCCTTTTCTTACTTTCTAGCTCTACTTTTAGTCTTGAGTCCAGTTGGGATAATTCATAAACACATCCTGCCTTTACGTCTTTGTCACAAACTCTTCTCATCAACTCTGTACATCTTATTTTTGCTAATTTTTTTCTGATTTCCTTCCCATGTAAATTCACTGTGGGGTGAAGCAAAATTACATTATTGACTAGAAAATGCTAAAAACAAAAAAATAGGGCACACAATGTGAGCACAACTTGGTTGCCACCTTCTTTCCTTCTCTGAACTCATCTATCATATCCTCCCACCTATCCTGTCCAGACTCATCTACCCATGATTTGTGTAACTTTATGACCTTCATCTCCCACAGCTGTTACACGACTAATCACTAATTACCTCTTTACTGTCTTTCCAAATACTTGTCAAACCATTATTTCTCTCTTTTGAATTCCTGCATATTTTGTTTTTAATCATTAATCCTTTAGGGGCCCATTCCAATCCCTAACATATTTTCACTGGGGAAAAAAAACACCACTTCAACTGTAGCAGCTTTATTTTTGCACAGGTTACTGTGCTGTCTCGCTATACATAAACTAATGTACCATTTGTTAGATAAAAGGCACTGTGTAGTATGCATAGGGGCCAGGTTTCATGATGTATTGGCAAATTAGCCAGTCTGTGTTTACTGAATTTCGAGCTGCTCCATAGCCATAGGAGCCAATAGAACAGGTTATACTTGAGCATTTTTCCAACTCAACCCAAGTTAACACACAGGTCTAGGAATGTTTTGCTTTATGTTGGAGAGTAGGGGAGTTCTTACTTATTTGAGGTAGCAAGAAGTTTGTTGCTTTATTCATACACTTAATTTACTATTAATATTACACATAGATTACATATTTCACATAATTTGCCAGCACATAAATTAAAACATTCACACATAGTTACATACTCCACACATAGGCCTCAACCACATTAACCCTCCACCCTATAGCCTCACCTTTACACTATAATTACAATAGCCTCACCCTTACACCATAATTATACACTGAGAGCATACATTTTCTTTAATGTACTCACATTTAGACATGATAGATTTTGTTATCTTTTGTTTTTTTGGAGAGAGTATGGAGATATACAGATTATATATTTTTATATCATAGTAGTGATCAGCGTGCACTTTCTGTAATCTAGAAGCATGAATAGTTAAAGATGAATGGTCAATCTGCTGCTAGTGAAATCGGCTGCTATTAGAGCAGCTGTTTGGCAGCTGTTTGTTCATTCATATAGCAACTACTGTAAAATTGAAGTGGAATCTTTTTGTAAAACTGAAGTGGAACTGTTGAGACAAAAACTCCTTTAATCATACCAATATTGTATTTTCTTCTGTAAAACTATAACCGAGCCTAAAACCTTCTAAGCACTTTATTTTTATTCTATGTTTTTATTCAACTTTTTTTCAATTCAGTATCCCCATAAAGATCATTATTAAATTCCTTACTTTGTTTTTGTTTGATTGTGAAGAAGTGTTAAGTACTGAAGTTTTTGAATCTATGTTAAGAATTACTTACAGTAATAGTATCAAGCACTGTTCTGTGCATACAAATCGTGTTAGATATTTTTCCTCCTCATTATTCAGAATATGACCATACACTGATCATTTCAGAGCTGAGCGGTTCAGTGCAGTTCAGCTGTGCCCGGATGATGACGTCAGAATTGACACAAGTGCAATTTTCGGCTGTTTTCACGCAGGTCTGCATACGGAGAGTATTTTGAGTTACAGATAATGCGTAATTGTATTATAGGTGTGGAGTTAACCTTAATGGTTCAATTGAGTTTCTTTTTCTGACTCTCTTTTTATGTTTAGTGGATTGATTTACATTCACGTTGAGGGTGCGGCTATTGAAGGAACTTATCCCATAGAATTATTGATATTTTGATGACATTATGGCCATAACTCTAGAAAATGAGGCCCATTACAATTATTACATTTCAAAGCTGTGTCAGACTTTGCTTCTTTTTTTTTTAAATCATGCTTTGTAATTGATTATAATGACATAATCCAGGAGTTATTGCATCTGTTGAATTGAGCTGATTATGACAAAAGTTAAGTGCTATGAGCATTACTATTTACTTATTTTATATAAGGTAATGCTTGATGAGACTTATATTCATCTAATTATCATTACTGTTGTGTGATGACCATATGTTTCTCCAGTAGATGCTATAAATCATTATTATTATACAGTATTACCTTTAACCATAATTTGATACAATTTTAAACAGCCTCTTGTCCTCTTGCGTTTCACTTGCAACACACCAATGATATTAATACAAAGTCTGCTACATTTAAGACTGTGCTCTGTGGCTATAATAAACTAATATTCTTATTATTCTGTAATACATGTGTCTCTAATGGTTACTGATTTGTGACATAAACATATATTACATTTAGTTAATGATCTGGTTTGTGCATTCATATTACACAACATATTTGAGTATATCCATCCTGTTTTAAGGTATAGTAGATATATAGTGTACAGAAAGTTTTAAAAACAAAAGGAAATCACAGAGAAATGGATGGGAAATAAATAATGATTCTTGTAAAAGTGACTGTAGTTGAATTAGTTTGCATCTGAGCATAAATGCTCCTTTTTTGTAGTATTGTATTTGGCAGCACAGTTAGTACGATTAATTATTTAACTGAATAATCATTATTATAAATGTATTATTATGCCAAAAGGTTCTATCTTCACAATAGGTTTTAATGTTATCAGTTATAAGATAAACAAGACATAAATGAGTAATAGTACAGAGATAGAAACACTCTAAAATGTAATTATTTGCCATATAGCAGAATATTTAATGCTGCAGTAATTAATCTTATAGCTACTGTACAGTTAATTTCTTCAGAACCTGGTTCCACTGCTATATGCATTGACAGAGATTGGGTTAAAGGAACGCAGGGGTTAAAAAAAAATTAAATACACATACAATCACTACTGGCCAGCCAAAGATCCAAATTTGGCCTTAGAAATATTATGAGTTCTAAATAATTAAAGTTACACAAAATCGATATTCTATTAGACCTGTAGCTCTAGCTCGCGAATAAACTCTGACCTGTAACTGAAAAAAGTATCACTTTTCTGTAAAAAATATCACGAGTACTAAATAGGACCCGCAAGGGCTTTTTTTAAACACTTATTTGAGCCATAGCAGCAATTAAGCACACAATACTGTACTTTAAAAGCAAGGAAGGCATGGAATCACATTCAAATAATTGTACAATCGTCTCAAACCCACTTCAATTAAAAAATATAATTTTTAAATCTTGATTTTGAGGAATATTGATCCAGGCACACAAAGGGTTAATATATGTCATGAAACCCATATGGACTAAAACAGATGATCTAATGCATTTTCTAGAGTGCTAGATTGCTTGATTGCGAGCCAGATTGGCAAATATTACTTATTGGCGCTAATTAATTGATGTCATGATGACGGTATCATTTACTATTGGCTGTGTGAAGTAAATTATGGGCTTGCTTAAATATTGTCAGGTCATATGATCAAGGCCCCTGAAATTCTGCTTAAAAATGCAGGGTTTACGAGTTTAGGCTTAAGGAGGAAAATTGCAGGCTTGAGTCTATAAAATACATTTAAACACCAGCAGACAAAATTACGAGTTAGAGGCATTAGCAAGTTATTCTTTTTTTTAATGCCGTTATGTTGCTGAGGCATATACTATTTTAGTTTCTAGTAGGCAACTTCTTGAGTACTGGTACATTGTGTCACCCCCTACAGGCAATCACCATATGCAGCTGCCTAAAAATAGGAAATCTTGACTGAGCAGCCTTCAAAAAATACATAGTTGATAACATGTTTTTGCAATCTGATAAATAGCCACCCCAGCAGAATCCTTATGAATCTTACCCATAGTTTTGCTGATACAAAATATATTTAAATAACTTACACAAATTGCATTTTACCAGCAACAATTCAGCCTGTTATCCTACCGGTGAATGTTTTATAATGAATAATACACATTATATTATTTTTTTAAATAGTTTAAATACACATAATCCAAAAGGGAAACTGATCAGGAGATAGAATGTATTTTCCAAGCAGTAGATGATCTATCACATTGAATGTTATTTGTGGACGATAGGTGTAAAAAAAGTTATTGTGTACAACATTGATAAAATATAAATTGGACCTTGGTGAGCTATGAGGCTGTGTTTCTCAGTCCCACTTTCATTTTATTACAAACTTGCTAAGCCTGAAAAATCTTCAGACTGGCATTTTACTGGAAGATCTCACTGTCTCAATGTTAAACAGAGAGTTGGCTGTGATTATTCATGATGGATACAGAGTTCAGGTCAAACAATTTTATAAACTTCTATGATGCATTGCAAGACATGTTATAGAGAATTATTATATGCTTGGAATACATATATTAAATTATATATATATATATATATATATATATCGATATATATGTTTTGCAGAGACATAACAAATTAAACTGTATACTTACTAATGCAAGAAGCTTGGGCATAGAAAATGTGAGTTATTAACAATAAATTAAAAATGCAATTCATAGGCATTACTGAAACATGGTGGCATGGACAGTTAACTTTGAGGATTATAATATATATAATATATAGGAGAGATAGGGGCATTGATAGAATAGGAAAAGGAGTATATCTTTATGTTAAAACTGGGTTAAATCCTATAGCCAGAAAACATATTTTTTGTGGAACTAGTGACAATGTGGAAGCCTTGTAGGCAGAAATAAAAAATCAAGGGACAAATACAAAAAAAAATATGGTAGGAACATATCAGCCCTTAAATATAAGTGAGCTCAATTAACTTATTTTCTTCTTTATACACACAGGTAATGAGGGTTAGGGCACTGCAACAAAATGAAGATGCACTATCTTCACCAAGTAATTGGTTAATGAAGGAAGAAATCCAAAAGAGGCTGGAAAAATAAATGTTAATTAAAACTAGGTCCTGATGGAATATATCCAAGGGTAATGAGGGACCTGGCTTTTGTAATAGTTACATATCTAATCTTTCAAGACTCACTCTTTGATACAGTTAGGAGCAGGAACAAATCCAGGGAACTATAGACCGGTAAGCCTCATCTCTGTTGGTGGGAAGCTTTTAGAGGAGTTACTATGGGTAGTTTACAGAAATATATTCACGCAAACAAGAAAATAAGTAGGACTCAACACGGATTTATGAGGGATAAGTCATATCAACAAATCCAAACAGTTTCTATGAGGAGAAACGTAAGACTTTGCATTAAGAGGGGTACAGAAGCAAGGGAAGCAAATATAATTCTACCACTATGCAAAACGCTAGTACGCCCTCATTTGGAATATGGAGTACAATTTTGGACACCAATAAAGGACATTTTAGAGTAAAAGGTACAACTACTTTTAATAAGGGGAATGGAGTGACTAAGCTATAAAAAAAGACTTATCCAAATTAAAACCTATTTTCTCTTATAAAAAGCACTTAAGAGGGTATATTTCTGTTTAGTCATTCAGTCTCTTCTGGGACCCTATGTGCTGCAGCACACCAGGCACATCTACCAACCACTGCCCCTCTTAGCTCCATCAAGCTAATGTTCATTTCTTCAATGACCTAACCCATCCATCTCCTTCTCTGCTGTCCCCTTCTTCTTGTGCCTTCAGTTGTTCCCATCATCAGAGTCTACAGTACGGAATCCTGCCTTCTCAAGATATGTGCAAAATATTTGAGCTTAAACGATATGATCAAACACCTTCCAGTGAACAGTTTGGCTTGATTTCTTGTAGTATGATTTATTGGATCTTCTTCAAGGGACTATAAGCAATTTTCTCAGACACCACATTTCAAAGGTATCCATTCTACAGTTCTCAGCCTTATTTATGGTCCACATCTCATATCCGTATGTTTCTACTTGGGAATACCATAGTTCTAACTCTACGAACCTTTGTTGATCATGTAATATCTTTGCTTTTCACTAGTTTGTTTAAACTTGTCTTAGCTTTCTTCCCCAGAAGCAAACATCTTTTAAATTTCATGGCTGCAGTCACCATTTGAAGAGATTTTGGGTCACGGCCTCCACTTCTTCCCCATCTATTTTCCAGAAACTGAGATAGCAGCAGGCCAGTCTTTGCAATCTTTCATTCTCATTAATAAGTCCTTTAGTTCATCCTCACTTCAGCAATCAGTATTATCATTCACTTTAATGAGGTTGTTATTTCTTCCAGCAATACTGATTCCGGCTTTGGATTCATCCAACCGAGCCTTACACATTATGTACTCAGTTTATAAGTTGATTAAATAATGTAACAATATACAGCCTTGTCGCACTCCTTTTCTGATCTTGAACCATGCTGTTGTTCCATGCTTAGTTCTGGCCGTGGCTTCTTGGTCCACATATACAGATGGTCTCCGGGTTACTGTCAATCCGACTTACAGACGACTTGTACTTAAAAACTGTCTCCCAAGGCTTTGTGTATGAATTTATTTTTATGCTTCTGTTTGTTTGAAAGTGCACAATAGTGTCTGTAACTTATTTCTACAGTACTGGGTTATTATTATTACTAAAAAATTGCTCATCAAAAATGACGGTATGTTTGAATTTCATGTTGATATAGGACGGTCAGTCCCCTGTCCATCCGCTGTGCCCCTGCTCCCTCTGTGCCCTTGTTCCCCTCTTTGCTCCTTTCCCTTAATTTTGTCCCTGTCTCTCTTCTGTGCCCTTGCCCCCTCTGTGCCTCTGCCTCTTTGTCCCTGTCCCCCTCTGTCTCCCTATCCCCCCTCTGTGCTCCTATCTCCCCTCTGTACCTGTCTCCCCTCTGTGCCCCTCACCCCCCTCAGTCCCCTTGTCCCTCCTCTGTGTCCTGTCCCTTCTCTGTGCCCCTGTCCCTCCACTTTGCCCCTGTCCCCCTCTGCATCTCCTGCATCTCAAGGTGAGTGTGAGGGTCTTCATGGTTATTGATTATGTCTCGGCTTCACTATTGGTGATACAGACCCACCCGGGATGACATCATGGCCCCATCCAGCATTATAGACAAACTGCTCTTTATATTATTTTACTGTGTTACACTGTCTTAGTATTACTGCAGTGAGGGAAAATAGTATTTGATTCCCTGCTGTTTTTTAACGTTTGTGCACTGACAAAAAATTATCAGTCTATAATTTTAATGGTAGGTGTATCTTAACAGTGAGTGACAGAATAACAAAAATACATAATAATAACAATAACAAGAAACAATAATAAGAAAAAGGCATGTCAAAACAGTTATAAATTGATTTGCAGGTCAGTGAGGGAAATAAGTATTTGATCCCCTGTCAATCAGCAAGATTTCTGGCTCCCAGGTGTCTTTCATACGGGCAACGAGCTGAGATTAGGAGCACTCTCTTAAAGGGAGTGTCCTAATCTCAGTTTTTTACCTGTATGAAAGACACCTGCCACAAAAGGAATTAATCAATCAGATTCCAAACTCTCCACCCTGGCCAAGAAAAAAGAGCTGTTCAAGGATGTCAGGGACAAGATTGTAGACCTACACAAGGCTGGAATGGGCTACAAAACCATTGGCAAGCAACTTGGTGAGAAGGTGACAACAGCTGGTGCTATTATTTGCAAATAGAAGAAACACAAACTAACTTTCAATCTCCCTCTGTCTGGTGCTCCATGCAAGATCTTACCTATTCGAATTCCAATGATCATGAGAACGGTGAGGAATCAGCCCAGAACTACCTGGGAGGATCATGTTAATGATTTCAAGGCAGCTGGGACCATAGTTACCAAGAAAACAATTGGTAACACATTACGCCGTGAAGGACGGAAATCCTCCAGCGCCCGCAAGGCCCCCTGCTCAAGAAAGCACACGTACAGGCCCATCTGCAGTTTGCCAATGAACATCTGAATGATTCAGAGGAGAACTGGGTGAAAGTGTTGTGGTCAGATGAGACCAAAATCGAGCTCTTTGGCATCAACTCAACTCACCTTGTTTGGAGGAGGAAGAATGCTGCCTATAACCCCAAGAGCACCATCCCCACCGTCAAACATGGAGGTGGAAACATTATTCTTTTGTGGATGTTTTTCTGCTAAGGGGACAGGACAACTGCACCACATAAAAGGTACGATGGACAGGGCCATGTACCATCAAATATTGGGTGAGAACCTCTTCCCTCTACCATCTTCTAAAAATGGGTCATGGATGGATATTCAAGCATGACAGTGACCCAAAACACACAGCCAAGGCAATGAAGGATGGCTCAAGAAGAAGCACATTAAGGTCCTGGAGTGGCCTAGCTAGTCTCCAGACCTTAATCCCATATAAAATCTGTGGAGGGAGCTGAAGGTTCGAGTTGCCAAACATCAGCCTCGAAACCATAATAACTTGGAGAGAGTCTACAAAGAGGAGTGGGACAAAATCCCTCCGGAGATGTGTGCAAACCTGGTGGCCAACTTAAAGAAACGTCTGACCTCTGTGACAGCCAACAAGGATTTTGCCACCAAGTACTAAGTCGAAAAGGTCAATACTTATTTTCCTCATTGAGCTGCAAATCAATTAATAACTTTTTTGACATGCGTTTTTCTTTTTTTATTATTATTATTCTGTCTCTCACTGTTAAAATACACCTACCATTAAAATTATAGACTGATCATTTCTTTGTTGGTGGACAAACGTTCAAAATAAGCAGGGGATCAAATACCTTTTCCCCCACTGTACATATGAGCCATTATAGTATTGCTATTATTATTATTATTCACACAAATCTGACCTACAGACATTCTCAGGAACAATTCTCGTCCGTAAACCCGGGACTGCCTGTACATTCCTCAGGAGGTGGATGAGATGATCTGGTACTCTCATCTCATTGAGAACTTGCCACATTCTGTTGTGATCCACACAGTCAAAGGCTTCAGAATAGTCTATGAATCAGAAGTAAATGTTTTTTTCTGGAACTCTCTCGCTTTCTTTATTATCCAGCAGACATTGGCAATTTTATCTCTTGTGCCTCTTCCTCTGCAGAACCCGGCTTGCACATCTTGTAGTTCCCAGTCCATATGTTGTTGAAGCCATACTTGCAGGATCTTAAGCATTACCTTGCTGATAACTGGAGCACTGTTTTGTACCCCCTTTACTTCTCAATCCCAAAATAGACAGACATTCTCTAGTCTGTTGACCACTGCTGTGTTTTCCAAGTTTGTTGGCATAATGCAAGCTACACTTTCATAGCATCTTGTAGGATTTTGAATAGTTCAGTTTGGATTCCATCAAGTCCTGCAGCCTCGTCATCAGCAAATCTTCCTAAGGCCCATCTCACACCACTCTCTAAGATGTCAGCTCATAGCACAAATCATTCCTGTATTTTTTTTAAGCAATCTCTTGACTTTCCCATTCTTTTATTGCATTCTGTCTCTTTACATCTATCTCCACTACCTTTCACTTTCCTGGGCTACTTTCAAAGCCTTATCAGACAGCCGTTTGCTTTCTTATTTATCTTTCTTTTAGGGGAATTCTTTGTTGCCGTTTCGTGGATATGTTGCAAACTTCAGTCCAAAGTTCTTCAGGCATTCTCTGTATCATGTCCACTCCCTTAAACCTATTCTTTACCTCCATTGCATATTCACAGAGGATTTTATTTATTTTGTATCTGCTTGGTCTGATGTTTTTTCCTCTTTTCTTCAGTTTAGGTCAGAACTTTGCAATAAGAAGCCCATGATCTTAGCCACAGTCTTGTTTTTGCTGACTGTATAAAGCCCTTCATCTTTGGCTACAAAGTATATAGTAAATTTGATTTCTATATTATCCATTGTCATGTTCAGGAGGGCCCACTGGACTTATGGGGACAGTTGGACTAGTGCAGAGGGCTTGGATTAACATGGACTGGTATTGCCCTGTTGGCACGAGTTGTTTATTATTACCTACAATATCATGGAAGTTGTTTTGCTGTCAGCCATCCTGTGTATGAGAAGCCATGTTATACTTGTCAATATGTGTTGTATGGATAGGTTTGGTCAGTTTAAACATACATAATTCGAGGTGTGTGTTTCATACTGCTTTTAACCACTGCGGATAGTACTGCTGAATTAGCTTCCTGACTTTCTGTGTTGCTGGCATCCTGAGACACAACATTAATACCTGGGAAAGGCAGCTGGGCACTGATATGATAAAACCCTGTCAATCTAGGGGGCCACTGGGTCGTCACATCCACCTAGTGTAGAGTCGACTCTGAGTCTGTTGGAAGAGGGTGTTTGCTATGACCAGGTATCTTTTGGTTCCCTGCTTTAGCATTTCATTCTCTTTGAAGAGAATAACATGTTTTCTTGGTGTTATATTTGGAAGGAAAGAAAAAGGTTCTGTACCTAAGGCCAGTCAAACTGTGAAACTCTCTACCAAAGGAGGTTGTGACAGCAGTTCCAATATATAATTTTAAAAGGGTGTTGGATATATTTTTGAATTAAAAGGACATACAGGGTTATGTAGGATAACTGTAGAAGGAGTGGCATTGATCCAGGAGGTAATCAGAGTACCAGAATGTTGGGGTCAGAAAGGGTTGTTTTTCAGTCCATGAGCCAACTTTGCAATTGAGTTTTTCTTTGCTTTCTCTAAATCAGTTCACAATTCACTAATTACAAAGATCAAAGGATATCTAAAAAAGTTTAACTTGATGGACTGAATATCTTTTTTAAACCTTAATTACCATATTACTGTAGCACAGCTTGCTGGGGTTTCCAAATTGTTTGACTCTGGAACTCGGATGTCTATTGCTTTTTACAGTATGCACTATATCAGGGGTAAAGGCGGTACCAAAGAGTGATCCAGTGATCACAAAGTAAGTGCTCTTAAGAGTGTCATCCAAATGAATAATTGTGAGATCACAGATTATTAAAAAAGTTTAATATGTATTATATACATTTACAGTTTGGCAGATAATAAAGCATTGATGACACTGCTTGGAAATCAACTACATGTAAAATGTCTCAGTAGAAAACAAATATATGATCCTTATGAAACTATATATATATATATATATATATATATATATATATATATATATATATATATATATACAGAGCATTCCAGCACTGTGTCATACTATGTTGTAATGGGATTCCCTGTTCCAAGCTTATAGGCATTCTGGTGTACTCACAACTTGTTTTTTCTTCTTCTCTCTCTATTGTTGTTTTATTTTCTATCATCTTCACTTTACCTTTTTTTCCTTCTCTTACTTTTATTCTCTGTTTATTCCTTCCTTTACCTGTTGTGCAAGGGTTATTAGACACAATCATCAATATTTATAGCTCTTCTATTTTTTTTATTTCTTTCTCCTTTACTTATATAGACTTGTTGATAATACAAAACAATCATTCTCATGAAAAGTAGTATTTCTAATTGTTTTAAATTTAAGAGAATAAAACGTTTAAAAAGTTTAAAAAGAAAATCCTGTAAGTGCTATGCATTTTTCTTCATTGTTAGGAAGATTTGTGTTAAAATGGCAGGATATAATCGTCTGCCAGAGAGGGCACGGGACTCGGGTCAACCAGATTTTAACAACCTTCCTCTTTGTCTCTCTATTTAATGGCTGCGGAATTCTGGGAAATCAGAGGTCAAATAATGACAAACACAAGGAAGTATAATTTAAACCAATGAATTCAGAGTTTTTAGGGGAAGCATACAGGGGCAGAAAACATTGCAATATTTCTTTGTCATATGACACGTTGTCCGTCATTTGTTTACTTGCAGTAACATAGATGCTAGAAGACATTTGCAATCCATTATAGACATAAAAAGAGGAAGTATCATCTCAGGATGGGATATTACACATGAAAAATCCTGCCAACACCATCCCATTCTGCCACCTTGCCAGTATTAAGTGGAAAATAACAAATGAGGAGGTGATGTGTCCATAAGACTTCACTTAATTTAACAATTATGACATGGTATTACATAGCTGGGCATACGCACTGCATGATTTGACAGGATTATTGGTGAGGGGATAGTAAATATATTTGTAGGCTTTGTAATTAGGTGTTAACTCTTGGGCGACGTATTGGTCATGTTAGACTTAACTTTATTTGTGTATTAGTGTTTTGGGATGTTTAGGCCTTATTTTTAATTTGTAAGGTCATGTAAAATGATTCTTCCTGATGTTTTTTCCCTTGTTTTAGGTTTGTAACATACACATGGTACATTTATGAGTGGCGTTGCAGTGTTTCTGAATGTACATTATTTTTTGGTCACACAAAGCTTACCATAAACACATATATTTAGTGAGGATTTTAGTGAGTGAATGTTATCATCTTCCCCCAATAACTGTATTCACCAATGGATCATATCGTAAGATTGAACCACCAATATCAATAACAACTGCTCTCAACCATAACCTAGATTGTAAGTTCTCATGCGATCAGTATATAGTACTTATTATACTCTTGGTGCTGCTCAGTATAGTATATTTGCACTAGGAAAATACTCTAAATAAAATGTCTAGATTTTCATTTTACAGTAGAAAAGAAATGATTAGATGTTAGCTCCATATCAAAGATTAATTCTTTAGAGTCTCTGTTTGAAATGTATGAGCCAAATTAAAATTTTAATCAAATTAAAACAATCTCACCATGAGCCATATTTATGTCTAACAAATGAGGCTGGCAAGGCTGTAATATGAGTAAATCAGGAATTCAGAAATGTAGCTAAAATGAAACACTCCAGGTAGAGTGGCTAGAGGATTAAATTGGCAATTAAATAAATCAGAGTAAAATATAAAATATGGCCTTATCATACAAAAGCAGCTCTTGTTTTATTTTGTTTATATTGTGGTTTATTTAGGTTAAAAAATGTATTCAGTGAAAGAAAATGTAATCATGTATTTTGTATATAGAATCATTCTAGTTTAAAATGTTCAAATATTTATTTAAAAGGAACTTTATACCCTTAACACAATCAATTTTATCCAAACCAGCTTGGATTTGTATTGAAAATTGTTCCATGTACCCCTATACATGGGACACTGTAACTTAGCTTAACCTACTAACGTCTGGGATTAACAATTCCTCAAACCCCATGATCAAATATACGGCACCAGGAGATACTTGTGCCCACTGCTACTCCACACTCTTTCCTAAACCCTCTCACTTAATTTCGGTCTTTACACACCCCCAAGCCCCAAAAGATATCTCATGTATCTCTCAACATTGGTGGAAATCCAAAAATTTAGACAGACAATGCTCATGGATAAGGGACGGACAAATTCTCTCGTTTGAAGTACTTAGGGACAAATATTCACACAATAGGCCTCTCTAAACAAAACAGGCTTTCGAAAATTTGCCAAGATGCTCCTCTTACTAGAGGTATGATTGGTGAATATATAAGACATTCTTAACACTGCTAGAGAGGAAAATAAAGATAGATATATGTGGGATTGGGAAAAAGATCTAGCACTCAATAGGATTCAAATAAAAAATAATATCTTCAGGGGCTCTTTGAATCATAGCATCTTAGAGACTTCAATAAAAGTACTTCATCGTACATATCTTACACTGAACAGTTGAGCTAAATGGAACAAGTCAGAGAACACACCATGTTTCAGATGCTGCCCTGATATAGGCACATTCATCCATACCTGGTGGAAGTGCAGTAAAGTCCAACAAATCTGGAAGAATGTAGGGTATCTAGCAACAAACATCTTTCATCATTCAGTAAAATTAACAGCAGAAACGTGCCTGCTGGGGATACATCACCCAACACTCCCCACACCACAGAACAAACTTCTGCAATATATCCTATTAGCTACAAAATCCCACATAGTCAGAAAGTGAAAAAAGGACCTTCTAGACATCGAAGCAAAATACATTAATTGAGTCAAATGAGAGATTTTCACACTCCCTTGCAGATACTATACCCAAATTTATAGAGATATGGGGCCCATGGATAGACTACACAGGCATTCAGATCACAGCTTTAGCCTAACACCCCAAAAATACAAAAGTAAAAGACACCTGGAAAAGGGGGAGAACTGGAGATCGGGGACCGACAAGGAAGGATCTGGTGGGGGACCAGATAAGGAACACAAGGACTGGTATTATTAATTTGCCTTAAATTAAAAAAAATAATACAACTGACCAATGGGATAAGTTATATGTTAATTTGTTTGATTTAAGTTTCTTCCTATTACTACCTGTACTCACTCCTACATTGCATGGAATATTAATCAATACCATAATGCCAGATATTAAAATCCCAGACTGAAGAAACTGATTTCAGTACGAAATAAATGTAATTAATAAAAATGGCATAAGGGAAATTTTCAGTAAAACCTATTGATGAAGCTTAGTAAAGATAAAATATGCAAACCTGATATTGTTCTGCAACTAACTTACATGTTAATAATGAGGAACATTTAAAAAAAGGGAGGAATCGGATTGCATGATCAATACAGTAGTTATATTCTTAATATATGCAAATGATACACGTAATATGCTAAATGTTCTTAAGAATATTGTAATTGTAAATGATTAATAATTTATATAATAGAGGCATTGGTATATATATAATATACATGTCTATGAACAAAAATGTAAGTCTGTATGTCATAGATATGCTGACAATAAAAAAAATATATATATATTTTCATCAAATCAAAGCAAATGTATTTATTTCAACTAGAACATAAAATATATCATGTTCAGCCTGCACAGAGATTTAGAAAACATCTCCAGTGCTAGTGGAACAAGAGTGTGGGAAAGCTTATGATCTCTATACTGCTTTGACTATTTATATCTATTTGACTCTTTACTTATAAAAGGTTACAGACCTCTGTCTTCTAAAAGGCAAGTTAAAATACTGAACTATAAATGAAAAATTCATGTTTGTTTCCATCAGAGAAAAATCAAAACAAGGGTTAAGAGAAGCAAAAAGTAACTACGAGAGATAGAGAGATAGGGAATGAGTGATTGAGTAGTAGGGATGGCATTTGGGAGTGAGTTTGGTAATACAGTGGTAACTTGGTTCTCAACCTTAACCTTTTTGTTCTCAACCTGCCATCCGGAACGGATTTAGTACCAAACACCCGTAAGGAGTAATGTGAATTGTTGTTAGCAAATGGCGTGAGTACCAAGGGGGCGTGATGAGTACCAAGGTTTCTGTCTCATCCAGACAGGCTGAGTATCTAAATTGTTAAGTTCCGAGGAGATTGAAAACCAAGTTACCACCGTAGAGCTGATACTAGTCCTATGCCTCCATCAACACCAACTAGCACCTATTCTAGTTTCAGTTCCTAATATATTCCAACCTGGGGATCCTCCATCTTTCAGATGTGACATATTTTTCCCTCATTTCAATTCCATTGGTTGCAGAAGTACTAAGAAGTACATTCATGTGCCATTAATGTCTCTTCTTCCAAAGCACAGCTCTATAAATTCAAAAGGAAGCAGTGGATTGTGTCACATTGATTAACTGATTGCACTGAGCATAATGTGCGACTACTGTTGGTTTTATGTAGTTGGTAGACACGTTAACACATAAGAGTAAAAAATGAACAGATTACAAGTGTAAACAAGGATTTACTGCATACTTTTTATGCTTTTTATGGTTAATAGTGAAAATGTATGCAAATTAACTTGACAACAATCAATCATTTAAATTTGTAAATATTGTATTTATTCATATACGTAATAGAATAATTTTCATGGCATATTTGAATTCAGCACCCCAAAAGTTGTAAATTATTGAGTGCATGCATAGTGAAAACCTCTTAAAATGTTTCTGATACTAAATTAACTCTTCAACCTAGAGCCTGAAAAAACCCAGAAAATCACAGTGGCAACCAAAAATATTATTCAGGTTACTAGAAATATTGGCCCTTCTAAATAGTTACTTTGTCATGTTTAAAGGGCTTGTGTAATTCAGCTGTGAGCTATACCATCTAGGTTATGCAAAGTTAGAACTATGATATTTCCAGTTGTAATATATGGATGTGAGAGCTGGACCATAAAGAAGTCTGATCGCCATAGAATTGACGCCTTTGAATTATGGTGTTGGCGAGGTGTAGAGTCCCTTGGACTGCGAGAAGATCCAATAAATCAGTACTTCAGTACAAACTGTTCACTGGAAGGTATGATCATGAGGCTGATGCTCAAATATTTTGGCCATATTTATTTTTTTATTTTCAACTAATTCTGCTTCCTGTGCATAGCAGAGTGAAGAGTTCATCAAAGTAGAAACAGAAAGGATTAATGACAAAAGGGGATAA
This sequence comes from Discoglossus pictus, assembly GCA_027410445.1. Classification (NCBI taxonomy): domain Eukaryota; kingdom Metazoa; phylum Chordata; class Amphibia; order Anura; family Alytidae; genus Discoglossus; species Discoglossus pictus. The sequence continues at coordinate 319,179,233 of CM050166.1, read as the reverse complement.
GAGAATGTGAGAAGTAGGAAAAAGATGATAAAATTGGGTAGAGAGAAGGGTAGGAAGTGTGATCCCCTCAATAATGACAATACCTTGCATATTCTTATTTGCTCTGCTGCAGAGGTTTGCAAAGTATCTCCATAGCACTGAGAGCACATGACAGTCATTTGGAGTTGCAGATAAAATAGCAGCTCCTCTGTGTACATTTCTTAAAACAAAATTGGTCAGAAATGTAAATGTAAGTATTGAACTATTCAGCTTCCAGTTTCCATTGCTACAACTTCTGCCCCGTATAATGCAAAGTAAAGAAGGCAGCCTTTCACGGCATTTGTTACATATTGATAACTGTGCCACCTAGTGGAAGAGTTTGAGGCAGAATTCCATTACAGAATACAGAAGCAGAAGTAATCTAATACTGCTTGTGTTTTTATTGTTGAGTCGTTAAGTCGTGTCCGACTCTCCCAGACCCTATGGACCTCGGTACACCAGGCACAATTGTTGTATTGCTGTTATGCTTATACTTGAGGTTTTTCTGGCAATAATACTGGATTAGGTTGCCAGTTACTTCTCCAGTGGACAGAGATTTGTTTGACTTTTCTGCTTCTAGCCCATCTTGGGTGACCCTACATGGTATAGCTCACAGTTTCATTGAAGTACACAAGCCCCTCCACCACAACAAGGTAGTGATTCAAAAGGGGTCAGAAGGGGAACAGATTGATAAATTTGGTTGGTCAAAGCAAAGGAAAATGTGTGTGTGAGGATATATATATATATATATATATATATATATATAAAATAAAAGTTACATTTGCTTCTCCAGTTCATAATAATATAATATTTGCTGATAAAGAACACTTTGATAGACTGTCTTATTCTATAAACTAAAATAACCAATTGTCTCTCTTTACTGTAAACAGAACAGAGACCATAAATTATAACGATACTGCAGGCTGGTAACAACCTTACTAATAAATAATAAATCTCTGTCTCTGGAGTTTGGGATTCACCGACAGAAGTTTCTGTTAGTGCCAACCATTGACTGCTTTTTAAACTATTAGAATATATATCTGGAAAATAAATCACAAAACACATAGGGCCTTATTCAATTGCAACTGAAATTTGCTACAGGTAATGATTTCCTCTCCACAATCAAGGTCCCACAAATTGATAGTGACAAAATTGACTCCATAGATGCCCTATATCCATTGAAGAAAATAAAAATGTAATTAAAGAAACCAAACCTCATAAGGGCCCTGGTATGGATGCGTTTACCAACTATTACTATAAACATTTTGTAGAAACCCTTTCACCTCATCTTCAATCCCTGTTTAACAAATTTCTATCAGGTAAACCCATGAGAGCAGAATTCCTTGAAGCTAAAGTGTCACACTTAAAGAGGGCAAAGACACATCCCAATGTCTTAGCTACATACCCTTAATCAATAATGATATTACAATATATTCCAAAAATATAGCAAACAGATTATCCCATCTGCTACCCCGGTTGATACACCCGGACTAATTGTGGTTTATCTAAGGTAGAGAAGCCCCGGACAACACCAGGCGAATCTTAGATCTCATAGATGTCGTGTCAGCAAAAAAAATTCCCATGATGTTGCTCTCACTTGATGTAGAAAGGGATTTCGATAAGGTTGACTGGGCTTACATGTCCAAGATCCTATGAAAGACTGGACTGAACAAAGGTATAGTGAGAGGCATTTTAGCACTCTACTTGACTAGTTTGCTTGCTTATGAATGCATCTAATGGAGGAGAATCAGTACTGTGAAAAACAGTGTGTGAAAAACAAAATGTTTGCATGAAAAAATACCAAAATATACATTTAAACACTCACCCTGAAGTCAGCTGCATTTCTTGCATTTGCAAACAGTTGGCTTTTAAAGTTAACACCCCAAGCCAATTTTAAAATTAGCATAACAGTCATATTCAGTTTGACCAATCACAGGCAGCATGGTATCCATTTTATTTTGGAGTGATTTGTTTTGGCCAATTAGGTTAACTAAAACTCTCGAAATAACTCTGGTTTCCTGTCTGTGGGGCAAAGCAGCATGGGATATGTAGCAAAGTAGCTGGGAAATGTAGTGTATCACTGACATGTGATAGGAGGCTGCAAGGAGGAAGCTGCAAGGATATTGGCTGAGCAAGCAATAGCGGGTAAATAGTGGGTTAATATTGCTCCCCTGATGCTGCATGCTGATTTCGGGGGGGGGGGGGGGGGGTGTGCCTCTTTATACACTCCCTGGAGGTGTCAACATAATCATGAGAGGGATTTTTAGATATTAATAAACATTAAATGTTTTATGAGATGTGCTGCATACACATAGGCTGCTTTTTGCCTATCGAGTACAGAAATGTATTAATACAGCTCACTTAGATATCCCTTTAAGGAACAAAATCTCTTTACTATCCAGCTGCTTTGGCTAAGCCTGCACCATAAAATCAACCGTTCCCTTCTTCCTAGCAGTGTGGCTCATTCCCTAACCCTATGGACTGAATAAGAAGAAGTCTCTAGTAGAGACAGGATCATGGCTTACTCCTTTATGGTTACCCCAAAGAGACACTTCCATTAACAGAATTTCCCAGAATTTTCCAGCTTTCATGGTGGATAGATAAAGAAATTGACTATCGCCGCTGACATATTAAGTGTAAATCAGCATTGGTCCCCCTCGACTTTTAGCGAACAGAACAACCTACCCCTAAAAGAATGGCTCAATCTAGCACAAATCAATTAAAATCTATCCAACATACTAAAAATTAACACATTGGCCAGCAAAACCCCATTTGAAAAATGCTGCATTTATAACACAAATGACAATTACCTGTTAGACCAGGACATACCACCTAAGCTTCACCACCAGTCATTCATAGGATACAGAACTTAACATCACCTTAGATAACTTGCAATGGAGTAAAATCCATAAAAATGCAACAAACTCCTCTCTTAACATAATCTTGAGAGAGTATTTCTCCAAAACCATCATAAGGTGGTACCCGACCCCTGCTAGAATAAAGCTTTCAAATCCTTCTCTAGATGGCAACTGTTTTAGAGGTTGTAATTCCACTAGTACACTAAGTCACATGCTATGGAACTGCCCCCACATCTGGTCAGAAACCTATGACATCTCAAGAGAAGCTACGAGGACACTGAATACCTCAAAAACCAGAGGAAGCCTTATTAGGTCTCCCCATCACCCGCCTTTCTTAAAAGGCTCATCTTCTCTCAAACCAAATCTTTTTAGCAGTCAGGAACACTATTGCTTAAACTTGGAAGTTGTCCATTCCTGTGTCTGGGGAAGTACTGAAAACCGTAAATACATCTCTGCCAAACTAGAGGACAACTATAAAAAGTGGTCCTCCTGTTGGGACGTCTGGGAACTACAAATTGGATGGTAGCAACAAAAAAAATACATATACAGCCCTCAGGGACGATATTATACTAAGCTTCCCCTATCCCATCTTCCCCCACCCTCTTTTTCTTTTTTTCTCTTTTCTATCTTTTTTTTTCTTTTACTTTGTACATAATATGACATATTTAATTGTAATTTATGCAGCAATACTCAGAAAAATTTCTGATTTCATTTGAATACAATATATGTTGTTCTTGTACGGAACATGCCCGCAATTTACGGTCCGAAAGCCGAAACCGTAAGCCATGCAATCATAAGTAGCATGTCAGAGCGTAATCATGATCAATTAAGCAAGGCTGTAATTACCGATTTATTCCCAAAATTGATATAACACAGAAATTAAACTGTCACAAAAATAATTTTTGATTGCAGATGTGGGAGATTGAGACTGTTGTGCAATTAATTCTAACATCTTTCATCACTTTCCCTGTCTTTAAAAGTGTAGTATTACATAGTTACATAGTTACATAGGCCCTCATTCAATTGCGATTTGGTCAATTGAATAGGGCTCTAAATAAGCACATAGCATATTTTTTTTAAATAAGTTTTTAGGTAGTAAAAGTCTTGCTTTTGGATAGATGCTTACTAACTAAAAACTTCTTTAAAAAAATATGTTATGTGCTTATTTAGAGGCCTATTCAATTGGCCAAATTGCAATTGAATGAGGGCCATAGTAATTGAGGTTGAAAAAAGACTTTTAGCCCATCAAGTTTAACCTTTTAAGATCTTCTCTGATCTGCAATATGCGGATTAGTTGTTAATATGCAGATTAGTTGTTCATTTTTTATTTGCATTTACAGTGCTTTGAACAGGTGTTTAACCCCCTTGTGAGTCCTATCTGGTCCCCGTAGGATTTTCTTCAACATTTGCCATTTACAGGTGTGAAAATATTTGCGGGCTTGAGGAATTGGAGCAATTGAATAGCGCTTAGCGATTTTATCGACTGTAACTTTTGCGGGCTTGAAAGATCAAAGGCTTAGATGGGCTGTAAGTTACGATTTTGGCAACCGCAGGGATTTTCAGCTTGTAACCCGCAGATCATTTGCGGGTAGCTAAAAGATGCCAATTGAATAGCAAATTAGTTTACGGGCTACATTACGAGCTCCAGTAACCAACATTTGCTCAATTGAACAGGGGCCATAGACTCTTTGTTAATAATCTATCACTATAAATTTTAAGAAAACTTTTGTTTTTGTTTTTTGAAATTACTGTTATGGACTTGCCATGAACAAAAAGTAATATTTCAAAAGTGAAAGTGTTTTGCAGAATAATGGGAATACTTTGTAGGGAAAAAAAAAACAGTATTCTACCAAAGTATCATTTCTGTGAAGCCACAGGGAGGCCATTATCTAACATGGCATTCTTCACATTCGAGAGAAGCAAGTAGGTGTAAAGAAAGAGATAACATTATATCAAGTTAAGGGAATGCTTAATGAAGATGAAAATGCAGCAGATTCTTGAAGGGACATCAAGCAGTCTTAACCATAGTCATAAATATTCCTTTTGTGTCTGGTGCAAACAGAAAGGCTTCATCTTTTATAGCATAAAATATGATGTAATAGGACTGTGTAATGGCAAATAGCAAACACAGAAGGTCACAAATGCTCAAACAAACTGTAAATGAACAAGTCTACAGTTAAATCGAGCATAATCTCTTTTTGTTCCACTGCACCATGCATTGAGAGGAAATATCCTGTAGTGTGAAAGCCTTGTGCCATCTAAGAGTACGGTCTAGCCCTGAAATACCAGATAATTCTGCTATAAACAAGTGAACCAGGACGTTTCAGCCAACTTGGGCCTTCTAGTCGAACCACTCGAGGAAACCGGTGTTTTAGCACTTAAATCAACTGAGGAGAATTCTCTGGAGCTATTTCACTCTCTCAAGCATTTCAGCATGTTCTGCATTTCCTATATCTATTGAGCTTGCACATAAATAAACTTCTCACTTAGCAGAACATATAAAAAAAATAATAATAATATATCAGGAACAATTTCAGCCATTCAGCTACCCTCTCTCAAAGTTTAACCCCTTCCCAGTCAACAACATACAACCCATTATATACAACATGCACAACTAACAGCTAGTGCTTTCTATACAATATAGCATTCATGAAATTAATAGCTAGAGGTAGCTATGTGAAGAGCATGCATGATTTAACTCAGATACATAGGGGTCTTGGTCAAACATAACTAAGTTAGAGGTGCTCAATCTGAGAATGAACCCACCTTAATAGGTTAGTTCTATGGACATGATAACCCACTCTGAGAGCAACCTCTTTTAGCTCACTTGTGCCCTTCACATGGAGAAATATCCTGTAGTATATCAGTCTGGTCTCACTCACTAGAGTGACCCAGCCCCAAAATACCAGGCAATTCTACCCTGAACAGGAGATGCCACAAACCCCAGACATATGTTTTCGCCTACATTGGGCATCGTCAGTGATGTGCAGCTGAACTCTCTAAGGCGCAACCATACTGTATTGCACTGTGTCTTCTGTAGTTTATTTGTCTTAAAGGTAAAGCTCCCTTTAATGTATAACAGGGTGAGCAGTAGTAACTCTGGGGTCTCCACAGAACTCATCACATAGATCCTGCTGATTACTCTAAGCACAATAAGCAAGGGGTTTATGTCTGAATTTACATTAAATGTAAGTGAGGTGTATTTATGAAAATACAGATTATCCAAAACTGTCAATGTAAAAACTGAGGCTGACTAGAACTTGTTATACAGAAATTGGTGTGTCTCTCAATTTTCAAATAATTTGAAAATTGATCTCAGTATATACAATTTAAAATAATTTTTCTCAGAAGTTTGCAACATTTTATGGAGGTACACAGGTTGAAAATGCATTAATATGTAATATGGTGGTAAATAGAATATTTCACTTTGCATTTGTGTCAAAATTCACGTTTAGAAGACAGTAGGCATTCATTATACAGTCCCAGTGTTTATTGCATCTTTATGATTTGTGATGATTAATATACATTAGAAAATGTGGTACAATACACACAGCTTGCAGTAAATTTAAAACACACTGTTATCAAGACATTAAAAATGGAAGCATGTGATAAGAAGCTGTGTGCTACTAGATTAAAGACCTTAATTTCTTTTTGCTCATAAGGTTAATAAACTTCTAATTATAAGTGCAAATGATTAATTCAGATTTCCAGCATACATATTTATCAGCCCCTCACATATAAATCTTAGTCAAGGAAAGCATTTTGTTATATAATTGGACAATAACAGATTAATAAACTAGACCAATTAGATCTGACTTAAATATTGCTTGAATTTCATAATAAAACATTAGCGAGCATTAATGTGGAAGCTTAAGAAAAAAGTAATTATGGAATGTATTTGTTTTAGAAGGATTAACGGATATTAGAGTGTGGGTTTAGAAATCACCATTGCCCACTTATGACAAAAGTAATAAAAAAAAGAATTAAAGACAATTCTACTGGGAATGTAAGGATACTTCTCATTAAAGACTCGTTCAACACAGAGAAATAGGATTATTCACATATATCATCGTTATAAAGTATTTTTGCCTTTATTATGTATTTATTACACCAAAAGACTGCTTCAAAACAGGATGCTATTAAGATTTTAGTTCTTTCTTTGGTTTAGCATTGCAATCTTTATGTGCTTCTTATGTAGCATCTAACTACTAATTGCTCTTAAATGAAAGATTTGACTTGCAGAAATTCATTATATGTGTAAAAGTTATAGCACTTGGTGAAGTGAGCTGCCAAAGAGCACAGAAAAATGAGTATAATCATCACAGTTTAGATCTGCAGCTGTCTCTTTAAATGGTCCTTGACATTTTGACCCAATTGGATCATTTAGCTCAGAACTGTAAGTGTCAGTAATAAAATCCAAAATGGATTTGGACAAAAATGGAACACAATTGTTTTCCCTGAGGGTGGCTCCCATCTCTCCTCAAACATGGAGCAGTAATGGAAAACCAAATATGTTCATAACTAGGTGTGGTATCTCATATAAAAAAAACGTTCAATGTAAAAGTGAGGGACAGTTGGTCTCCTGCAGGTAGAGTGATATTAGGATAACTACCAAAAAATAAGATCTTGTGTCACCAAACTCTGTGCACCTGTGTATTAAGGGCCTAGATGATAGCCTTTCCTATGTTAAGGGTCAAATTTATTTTTGGATTCTGAAGGATATATAGATATTTGGCAATAATACTTTTTTGGATCAACATTAATTTTAGATTAAAGCACTGTTTTTCTTTCATCAGTTTTATTTTCCAACAACAGAATAAAATCTACAGACAACATTGTATCTTTATAGTTCTCGACCCTAACAAAAGCTCAGAGAAACAGTCCAAAGGCTCAAATTAAGTTTCAACAAATGTTTTTAATAAAAAATTAAAACAAGTAATGTAGTGATGTAAAAGAGGGTCTTTCCTTTTAACTGACCACCAGCAGGTGGCACGAACAATATTTTAGTTAATTTCTTGTTATTGTAAAGCTTATTATCTCCCAGTATCCTAACCCTAACTCCTAGCCTTAAACACTAACCCTAAATCCTAACCCTAACTCTAATCCTATCCCCTAACCCTAACTCCTAAACGTAAACCCTAACTCTAACCACTAACCCTAAACCCTAACCACTAACCCTAACCCTAACCCTAAAGCTAGGAAATTGACGAAAATCTCTGTGTAAATCGACTAAAATCTAGTGGCTGATTGCAGTTACTGCAAGCAGAGAAGCTAACAGGAACCGTCTGTAAAATAAGCATCTAAATAAACCAGCTGACTGACTTCATGTACAGCTTGTCTGCCACAAGGGAAAGTCATGGCCTCCACCAATGCAGTCACTTTCCATTGGATTCCACAATCTGGTTTTACCAGATATAGCAATAGCAGCCGGTAAAGCACTGGCCCACCCTTCACTCAAAATGCTCTATCCCAGGGACCCTTAGATATACAGTTTTTGTTCACTGCATTGTAAGTTCAAAACACACAGACTTTTCCCTGGAGTTCCTTACATGTTGGTAACAGAATTCAACTTTTTCAGGTACATTGTACTTCCAGCACCTCTGTCAGTCTCTGGTTCTCCCTTAGTCAATTCAGCTGCTTTCAGGTATGATCTTTTTCACACAAACTCCACTTCAGTCCACTTGTTCCTCTGACTCTTTTTCTCTGTCTGCTTCCAGTCCCCCATCTAGGACCAACAGCACCTGTAGCCTAATTAGAAGGGGTCCAGCCTTGCTCAAGTGCAGCCTAATTGTCGTGTGAAAGCATTTTAACTTCTGTAGGTCCGGATTTGGCAACTTTATTTATTCAGCCTCAGACTCACATACCTGCCTTCTAAGATTCTCCCCTGTCTTTGTCTAGCTCTGTCACAAACCTCAGAAGTATGAGGTATTAAAAGAACATGTGTGGTATTCTTGAATGTAGATCCTCCTGTTGCTGTCTTGCTTACTGTTCACTGTCGATTCTTCTGATCTGTAGTTCTCTGATACACAGTGAGCCTAATATCTCAGTAAGTACTCAGGTTCAAGATAACTGAATTCTACATAAGCGCTAAGGTGCATCTATCATATACCGTGAGGCAAACCGAGGCAAAAAGGAAAAAGGAGGACCATACTCTGTAAACTGTAAACTATAATATGGTTTATTATGCAAAATATAATGAAAAAACACATGTTGCTGTTTCTTATTACAGCTTCATTAGTGATATGTGTCCCTTGATGTGCTAGCAGCACAGCTACTACCTACTTTTGACCTCAACAGCACAGAACCAATGAAATACGTAACATTTTGTGAGCTGGTTTGGTAGGTATATAAGACGATGACATTTAGGCATTCTGCAAACATATTAACCATTGCTGTCATAGATAAAATATATGATTTATCAGACTTTGAAAAGGGGATGATCATTGGCTTTCAGGTCAAGGGTGGCACTATTTCTGAAACAGCTCAGTTTGTGAATTGTTCACGTGCTGCTGTACCGTGACTGGACAAACAGCACTGTTGCGATTAAATGGCATTGAAACAGTCTAATACAGCCAACCCTTTTGCGTTTGGGGTTCCAAAGCAAATGTCTGGTCACTACCCCCTTGCTGACGAGGGTTCATCTGCAGAAATGGCTTTAATTTCCATAACAGTACCGAAATTGGACCTCTTCTGATTGGCAAAGAGTTGACTTTTCTGCTCCATTTACTAGATGGACGTTGTCATGTCAGGCGCGAAACCTCCGAGAACAAACACACTGCAACCATTGTTGGAAGAACACAAACTGGTGGAGGCAGCCTTATGGTCTGGGGAATATTTTCTTGGCATTGTCTGGGTCCACTCCTACCTCTGGAAGGCACTCTCAACTGATTTGCTTTTCTATGTATCCTTGCAGATCATACATGTTGAATGTCTTCACTGGAGTGACTGGGATCTTCCAGCAGGACAATGCAACATGTCATACATCCAGAATTGTCTGGGAGTGGTTGGAGGAGCAAGACTTCCAAGTACTTCTTGGGTCTCAAATTCCTTGGAGTCGAACCCCATCAAGCACCTGTGGGACCACCTCAAACGCCATGTTCGCTGTATAGAAACTCCACCATGTACACTTCAGCAGCTGTCTGATGCTCTGCAGTCTACATGGCTTCAGATACCCTTGCCAACCTCCAGCACCTTATTGACTCACCACCAGGCCATCTAGCTGCTGTCCGTGCTGCACATTGCAGTTATTCACGATATTATATTATATTATATGGTCATAATAAAGGGGCTCAAATGTGTGTATAAGCAAATGTGACACAAACGCAACTTTGAATTTCCCAGTAACAAAATCAGAGCAGGAGAGGCCACTAATCTGAGACAAGTGTATAGCAACAAGTTTTATATGTTACATAGCGCAGTAGGTGTTGGCTTTCTTAAATTAAGTTATATGTATTTCTTTAAAAACAGACTCCCCTACTACTCCATTGCAACCCGTATTGCCTGTTGGGCGGTGGGTTGATTGTGACCATAATCTGATAATGTTTGAAGTTCCAGCTACCTACACTTTTGGAAATATTTATTAAGACTAGGTGTGATGAGCAGTGACAGATCATTGTGTTTCTCTACTAAAGCAATCAAATGAATCAAGCAATATAAGTCATCGTGGTATAAATATTTCAAGCTCCTTATTTCCATTAAAATAGAATAATAAACTAATGTATCAAGTATTTTAACTTCTTGAAGCAAATACATGATTTTAAAATAAGCTACAATTATGGTATTGGGCACATGCCAATGCTTCAGACTGTAAATATGATAGCAGATAAACAGTTTAATACATACTGCTCTAATTATGTAAACATGATTAACAAGCTTTTAAAATGCCCCTTGATAATATGTTATGGGCTTCATGGTTACTGGGAAACAGATCATAGAAAATGTACATTTCTGTGCATTGTAGCTTCTACGTTGTGAGTCTTCTCAAAGTCTAAGGCTTTAGCTGAAACCCTGAGTCTCAGAGATAAACCCTGAACTTTCCTCAGTGTACCTTGGCACAAATAATTCCTCTTTGTTGTATTGTACACAGGGGATTTCTACTATACACAGTATTGTTACATAAATCATTTCTGGCTGTGTGTTTCTTCGAACTATAAAATAGTAAGAAAAAGAAGTTTGTACAAACAATAAATTACCTAAATATATCAAAATGTCTCAAATAACCTCATTATTCATAAATTAAAACCATGTATTGTGGCCAATAGAGTGTCTTCTGTAGTACTTAAGTCAAATTAATATTAATGAATACATGCCCCTGATATCTTTTTGGAAGAGAGACACATTATTTTATTAATCTATTTAATTTATTTCTTATAAGGTTGATAGAATTCTATTAATACAGATTGCAGTTTGCGCTAGTACTGGGAGCAAACAGACAGCTCATTAATTGATTTTCTAAGACAAGAAAAACTAGGAGGTGAACATGATTAACATACAGAGCTGCTCCTTGTTACAATACCAGCTCATCACAAACCTGAGGCTGTCAGCTTCCAAAATGAGCTTATTTGTCTTTGTTTACTGTCTGGGAGGTAGATCTGCACAGAGAAAGGTATTAGCCTCCACATCATCCATCTGTGAGCATGTTCTCATCAAGAAGAGACCACACAATTTAACTTTAAGAAGTTTCTCAAAGTGTAAACATCTGGTATACAATTTACTGTCATTATGATACATGGACAGACATTAGTCTAAATGATATGGGTGAACAGCCATATTGGGGTAAATAAATGCACTGTTCTTCAGTACTTCCATAAAGACTGAGTTAATGATCTGGATTCCCTGTCATATTACACCCCCTTCATGTCTAGTTCTGGAAAAAATAGACATTTGAATTTTGTCCTTTATTTATTTGTCATTCATTCCCCTATATTTCTTAAAGTAACACTGTGATAGAAGCCCTTTAAACCTAAATGTAAATTAATGGTAATAAAAAATAAAAGTCATATTTGCCTCCCAAAAACCGTTTCAAATATTTTTTACTCACTTTAGATTTTTTTATTGTACATTTGCTTGCCTCTAGATGTAATCCATTTTCAGGGACTCTGTTCCTCACCCCTAGTGTGTCCTAATTGTGGGGGTGGAACCTCATCTGTTTTTTGGACACTGTGCAACTAGACACAAGGAGCTTTTGAAGTCCTCCATTATGAGCAACTTACAGTGAGCTATAGGGCACCTGCCCACAATAAGTAAACAATGAAGCAAATTATTATTATTGTTTAATTTCTTTGTTCCTGCATTTCTGAATTTGCTTTGTTGGTCTCTCTCCATCCTCCCATCCCTCAGCGCATATCCCTATGCGAGGTGGGTGATTACCCATATTTTATGTCCTATTGCTAACAGCAGCTTCTTATTGGTCCACCTCACATAACATTGTGGTCCAATAAGAAGTTACAGCCCATGGTATGTTTGCTTGAGAAGATGCAGTATGGAGATTCTCTGACGATGCATTACTTGCAGCCTTCCTATTTCACACAGGGACTCTAAGCAATGGAAAGAGCGAGAGAGGCCAATATGACAGCTCCCTATACATAAGCAATGCAACATTTAAAAAATGAAATAGTAACATTGAAATGTAATAAAAAGCGTGTATATTACTATTATCAATATAATTTTTTTCTCAGTGTACGTGCGCCTTGATTTAGCCTACAAAGAAACTAATAAAAAAAATTGAATGACAAGTGTAAAATTGGAAATGTTACTATGACACTCTCCTAGTTTTTATTAGTTTTCTCAAACAAAGGCTTGTAAACGTGTCCTGTATGCAGAATTTGGTCACTCATCATGAACCAATGTTTAACGCAAGGCCTGTGTCATTTACGCTGGGTCATACCCGGATATCCAACACACCCGTGCATGATGGTGGTGGTGGGGAGGGGGGGGGGGGTGTAGTGCATGGGGAAACAAGCCCCCCCCAGGTTAAATAAATAGGGGACACAAAAAAATGACAATAAATAAACTTAATCATGCATTACCAGATTTCCCATGAAACCTTTGACCCATATATTTATATATATATTTATATATATACTAGCAGTAATAAAAATGTGTAGCCATGGCAATGCTGTTTGCCGCACAATTTAAGGCTTTTGCCTCTCCCCTCGTGTACTTCAAGTTTCCTTCTTTGCAATGATCACCTTCGGCTCTCATCACAAAGACACATATGTAAGTACAGTGTAAAATATACAATGTTTTTATTACAGTGAATTAATAAATTAATAAAAAATAATAAATTAATATACTTTACATATTAATTTTTAATATGCAGCAATCAATATCCTGAAGAGCTAACAATCTCTTTGGATTTTTCTGCATCAGAAAATGTACAGTTGGACTGTTGATCACCTGAGGAGGTGCAAGCATTTTCCGTCCATTATAATGGTATATTTTGTATCTCCTACGTTCCTGGCTAACGTGTACGTGCCTGGCGGTGATTTGCGCTCCATTTTTTTTCTCCATTGGCCGATTTTCGAGTGCTGAAACTCGGCAAATGCGGCCATAATTTGCGTGCAACCTCACTTACAGGCGTTCCCCCCGTGCCGTGTTTTTCAATTTCCGCAATTCGGCCGTTAAATTAGTAATTTTGCGAGATAATTTTTTTTAGCCCCTGAGAGTCCGAGGTCGTTTCTCATATGTGCCTGTCGTTGATTTGCCCAAATCGGTCTCCTGTAGCCTCGTTTTCATTTTTTTCGCCCGCCAATTTTTTTCTTGCTTAGACGATTTTCGAGGCGCCCTGGGGTTTCCCCCATGCTGTGTGTGCGTGTTTTTTATTTATTTATTTATTTTCTTGTTTTTTGTGTTTTTCGATTTCCGCAGTTCGGCCGTAAAAGTTGTATTTTTGCAAAGTCAGAATTTTTTTCTAAGTTCTGTGTTCCTCAACTGCTTGCAGCCTAAGTAAGTCTCATGTTTCTTAACTGCTTGTAGGCTAAGTCCTGCGTGTTTCAATGCCTCAACGGCTTGCTTTGCGAGGCTCGCAAGAGAGGCTTCCTCGCTCATTTCAGTCCAAGTCTCGCATGTTTCAATGCCTCAACTGCAAAAAAGCTTCCCAGAGCATTGCACCGGGTGCACCGGTGGTAGATGTGCCCCTGCTTGCTCTCCTGTGAGTAGAGTTGAATTATCCCTCACAGATTTTGGGGGGGCTATGATGCCAATGCTTGCATTATATCAACATATTTGTGATACAGTTTGGAGTTATTTTCAGCAAGGATCTACAGTACTTGCAAAATATCCCATTGCTATACTTTGTACTAATGTTTCATCATAATGTAAACATTTATAATACAGGGTTTCAGATATTTATTAGTCCAATACTATTTTACGTTGTAAATACTTCTATCTTTAGATTAATCACTTTGCTCTTAACATACAATTCAGAGCTTATTTATACATCTGGCTCCATTCCCAATGTGAAGTGTTTATCTAGGGCCAGGACTCCATATTGTTCATCAGGTGCATTGCTGTAATCAGGTAGAAAATTATAGAGATTTGTCTTCAGTTTCATTTTTCTAGGCCATGCTTGATAACAAAGCAATCAATATGAAGTTCTGTTAAATATCAGTTGATCCGGGAAATATGTGTTTACCCAATACATTTATTATAAGGGATGCTTAAGCCATTACTGTGACCCATTGATGGCAAATGGCTACAACATCTAATTTAACATATTAATTTCTAATCTTTTACAAGATGCATTTAAATCTGGCATATTGTATAAGGGTAATATGAATGGAAAGCAATCAGTACTGTGTCTGTTTTTTAATGGTTGTCAGCAACACCGTGTCTTTAGGATTAAATGGCAAGATGTATACTAATAAACAGTTTTCATATGTTTTTGTATGTGAGAAGTCAACTTTTGTTGTTTAACATTGTCTTTAAATATGTGCTTTTTAAAGGATAGTTCAGAGCTGTTTTTAATTTACATTAGCATCTAAAAGTATTCTCCCATCTTGTATAATATCTTGTTTATTATAGCAGGTTTAAGGACCTCTATGATCACATTTATTACTTATAGTTCTTTGAATAACAACAACCTTTAACATGTTTACGTTTATATGAAGTTATTCTTTACTACAGACCTAAATATTTTTTGCCGGGATGCTTCTCATAGCCTCTGTCTTGAGGAGGAGGCTATCTTTGTAAATAATGAGCTTTCCATTAGTCCTAATGAAAGCACTGACAATTCTAGAATGCCACATTTCTGTTGTCCATGCAGAAGCTTGCTGGGCATTCAATATCTCCTCTCACTTCTCGATCTGTGGAAATTAAAATTTCAAATTACACTTCATAATAGTCAAATATAAAAATAATATATTTTTTTACCTTTACATTTTATTTTAAATGGACTATTTTCAAGTATAGATCTTTAATTGAGAATATTTTAGCAAAACCTTGAAAAAATTGCACTGGCAAATTTAAATTTCAACATTTTATAATTTGCTGAAAATAATAAACAATGTGAATGATTCATAAAAAGTTCATTGATCAATATACAGTATATTATACATTTGAGCTTTAAAAATCTAATGTTTTGTTGTTGGAAAAATCTCTAGTAGCTCTCACTCAGCAGTCATCAATCAAAGAGCCAGAGTGAAACCAATGATATTATCTCAAGCGATCCTTTATTATATACAAAGACCTCAGAGAACAAAACACATTATTTTGGCTATTAGATAAAAACTAGCTTACAGCACAGAAAAGCACACAGTATGTCCGTATAGAGTTCATAGTAGCATAGACAAAATGAAGACAACAAGTACCCTTCGACAGTTTTCAGCAAATTAAAAAGAGAGCATAATAGGCGGATTAAATATATAAATATATGAAGACAGTGATCATTTAAGACAAGAGAAGAAGCAAAGATGTTATCGGTATGCCACTTTGATTAAAGTTTACTAAACTATAGATTACCGATTTGTCATGGGAACAAACTTTTTATTTTTTTAATATATACAAAATATGATTTTTGAACGTTAGTTTCTATTTAAATACATCACTGGTTTGACTTTCTCCCGCAGTTATTTCTTCTATGGCAATAATGTTATTTTTCAGAAAACATCTTGTACTTCTTTATTTTAATATAACAATATAACACAATCAATAAAGTCTGATTTGTCAAAGTGTCATTTTGGCATAAAATGCCAAAATAGTGCATGGTTTATTTCTAGAATATAAGGGTTACTCTATATATCTTGACAAGGTCTTCTAAATACTATTTTAAGTGACAATTAACAATAAACTATAAATATTCTTAATCAATGTACATTTCACTGTAAAGTATTTGTCATGGTCTTTCTGTGGTAAGTTAGTGTAACAAGGAGCAAGTACCAAGAAAATAGGCCCTACTCAGTGGTGCACAAATAAAAAAACTGCCTCATCCTACTGAGACACAACTTGCTGGAAGGTTACTGTATATAGGTTCCTTATGCCCACACAAAGGGTAGCTTAACTGGAAGCTAGGACAAGTTACTGTGTACCAGGGCAAGTTGCAGAAATTAATTTCTGATTAAAAAAATTATAATAAATGATGTCCCTCTAAATGAAACACACCATGCATATGTGTCACAAACCAAGCATAAACTTTTTTTTGCAGTACACATTTTTATACAGTTTTTGCACCAATCACCAAAGGTCACTTCCCTTGGTAATCACAAGTTTGACACCATTTGTCCCCTTTGAACTACCCCACATGGGCCACGTCTGTCTCCAAGGACCTGGCGTCAGCCAGTCTGAGTGATGGGTCACGGCTTAACCCATGTGGAGAACCATAGACCTGGGGTGTGCAAGTTGTAGATTTTTGGGGACTTACTCTTAGCTAATCAGGAGACCCAGTAGAGGGTAGTGGGGCTGACTAGTGGGCTTTGGAGAGGGAATAGAGTAAGGGCCAGTGAGTTCAGGAGAACTTGGAAGTTGGGTCTATCTGCTCCCTAAACAACTTCCGCCTGAATAGTGACAACTTCATTGAGTAGGAGTGGAGTCTGCTAGGGGGATTGGAGCACTCTGTATCCACTTTTAGGGGTTGATTTTGGCTTCCATAACAATTTTAGCAATCTGGACTCCATATTAGATTGAATGAGTCACAAATATTGACTAGGAAGGTCAACTACTTCCTAATTTGTAGTAAACCACAAGACAAAAGGCTCAAAGGATATCACTTGCAAAGCACATGACACCACTTGACCCTTGTCTATTGAAACAATTGTTTAAGCTGATGTTTTTACAGCCTTGTTAAGAATACCTGATCACTTAATCAGAGCCCAGTGGAGCTCCCATCGAAGTCCATGGAGTTTAATCTACCGCTTAGCGCACGCTCCAATCCTATCCTGGGACTGGGAGCGAACGGGGTATCGTAGCTGCCTACTGGAAGCATCTGCCGGTTGATTGAAAGTGATACTAACCCCAAAATATTTGTATGAGCCCAACGCAATAGTTATATGCAACATGAAAAATAAAATGAATAGGGTACAATTTCTCAAATTAAATCTGCACTTATTATTTAATTTATTACAACCAACAATGTTCATTAGCATTCTCTTCCTTTTAATCTCTTCTAATTCTTACGTTTCTTCTTTCTTACCTGCACTGGGATTGATAATACCTGCAAGGGTTAAAGAGGTATTGTTAGTAAAAGCAATCAGAAATACCATACTTACTGTATCTAGCAGCCTGAGTTAGGCCACACATCGTGATATTGAGTTTTAGTAATTTCAGACTCTGGGGACAGTTTTGTCTTTGATGCTAAGGAATAGCCTTTTAGGGTCATATACGTCTAGAGCTTCCTATTTGTATAGGAATAATAATCCCACTAGTATTAACAATGAGCCAGAAGTTTATATGTCATAAGTTGGTGAAATGGACCTTACTCCATAGTTATATAAGGGAAATATATGGTTCTGTAATACTAACGAGCACAGTGGTTTCTAATTATTGAGGTGGTATTATATTATTAGGGTCTTTATTTTATATATTTAAGTGGAACTTCCCATCAAATACTTTTACTGACTACTTTAATAGACTAATTAAGATAGCTTGGCATTTGGTATCTATTTGTACTATAAGGATTTCAATTCAGAATCATTATAAACCTACTTTATATCTATTGTTACTACTCTTAAGACATTCCAGGACTGTATTTCTATTCCTTTATCCTTGGCACTTATAATACTTAGTAATTATGTACTACATTAAGTAAAGTCCAGGACTGTTATTGTATTCTAATCATTATCTTTATTGTCTGTTAGCTACACCAGTTGTATAATATTGTTTTCTCATTTATGAAAATTTACTGAGATAAATCTATCCTCACAATAAGTCTGGATTTCATTTGAGATACTGTACCCATTAATTTTATTTTTTATGTTACTTTGTGGTGTTTTATTATATATTCATTTTTAATGTATGAAATGTTTTAAATCCTGTTATGTTTTTAACCATTAGATTATAATAATTCTTATTATTAATCTCTTCACTTTTACTTGATAATACACATAGCAAGCCACTTTTTAGTAAATTAGTAGAGGATAGGATTATATCTTTTTGACAAATAAGAACAAATAAATTAACAAGCACATTCACATTTTTTATTTTAGACTTTTGAGGGGGAGATATGGAATTGTCCTTATATATAAGTATGAGTAACTTATTGATATTCAGGACGGTAATGTTCCTTCTTTTATCCGTTTTTTGAATTGAACATCTGATTGGTATAGCCAGTATCAATTCATTGTCATGTTCTTCCTATAGAGACACTCATATGGTAACCAGGAAGTAATGGAGACGCTTCAGCGTCATTACGCAAGGATACAAATGCGCGTGGTGACGTAATTACGTCATCACGCGATTGCATAATTGATATGGATGGCAAACGCACGAATGATTGGCAATACACGTACAACGTGGTGGCGCAGTAATACGTGCAGCAACACCACGCTGTTCAATAGACCAATGAGGTTGTCTCAATATCCGCAATAAGTGGATAGTAGGTGCTATAAAAGCACTATGATAATGAAGTTCATTAACCCATGAGTAAGCCCTAAGCAGGGCGAAACGAGCCGTCGGGACTACTTCTAAAAGATATGTGCATTTACTATGGTTGTGGTATATTGAATTGAGAGGGTGATTAAGTTTAAATTTGCATTTTGCAAACTCGTATGGTACTTTGGCAATCACCACCTAGAATTGCATGTTGTGCATTTATGATCAAGTGGTGTGTATAACATGAAAGACACTGGCAGTGTTTTTTTCATTAGCCTTCATATTCAAACTAGTTTTTCACCCCCTCCAACATATTGACAAATAATTTAAATATTTAATTATTTGTTTTTTCTTTCATAAATTGTTCCCCACCATATAGTATCTGCACTTATCTTTTTTCTTTTTTTGTTGTTTTATACAACATTTGGTTTTAGCTATTACAAATAGGTTATAGCTTCCTAGGGATTAAGCAAATTATTTTGCCATATGAGGGAATCTATCACGACATCCAATAGGAACTTATCTAGATACATTTTTCCACTAGGATTTACAATTATATACAATAGTTTTCATATGTATATATAGACAGTTCCATACCTTTCCATTATATATTTTGGGTGTGTAGGGAATATATTGTTTTCTATTGTATTATATCCAATTGGGACTAGATATGGTAAAGAATAATAGCTTCGAATATATCCACTTAGCCATTTGAACAATTCCAATTCTCGTTTTAATTCTACCATTTACAAGAGAGTGTTAAGCACTTAGGAATTACTACATAGTGATTACCATTACATATGTTTTAAATCAATTTACTTGTTTTTGGGCCAATCATTAATCATATAGGGGTTATTTGTTTATATTTATATGTGATTGGTATTACTGGTTGTTAAATGTTGTCTCTTTTCTTGTTTTTATACCTCCAAACACACTCTACATATAAAATATCAGCCTTATTAAATTGCGATTCGGTAAATTTAAAAGGGCTTTATTTAAGCACAGGGCATATTTTCATTACAGAAGTTTTTAGTTTGTGAGCTTCTATCCAAAAGCAAGGTCTTCACTAACTAAAAACTTATGTAAATAAAATATGCTGTGTGCTTAAATAAAGCCCTTTTAAATTTACAGAATCGCAATTTAATAAGGCTGTATATATTCAAAAAAATGGAAATATGAACCAGAGCCCCTTAGTATCAAGTTACCTGGTGAAAATGGATCATAGGGGCCCAAGGCTTACAACCAGGACTTGGGGAAAATATCCATACAAATCAGCAACTGACATAGGGCTTTTAAAAGCTCTTATTGCCATTAGAATACCCCTTGGCTTAGGTAGCCACAAGGCTAGTGTCTATCAAAGTACAGTTGCCATCTTCAAAATGGTCCATGAGTCCAGGTGGTCATAACAGACATTGTGGTATACAGTGGCAGCGTCACTCAAAGGTAAACTAATCACCAATCTCTTCTTGTGCCCAGGTCTGGAAATATGTCAGTTTCTATTGTTCCTTGAATATAAAATGCAAACGTACCCAATAATGAGGACATCCTTACTGGTTTCAGGGGTGTTTACTGATGGAAAATGAAGAAAGTATTTCCTATTTTTTTTTATTTAAATTTTTCATTTTCTGATTCTGAAAGGGAGAAATGACTTTGGTCTTTTACAAATGGAACCTGATCTACAGGCTGGGAGATGAATGAGGTGGAAAACTGTCTGAGAAAACTTTGCTGTTTAAATAGTAACCACGACGGTTGATTAACAATCTAAATTCAAGCTTTGGCCAAGATTTATGAACTGTGATGTGTCACAAATGCTGTTTTTGTTTGAGACTATTATATCAAAGAATATGTAACGCTTTGGAAAAACACAGAATTTAGTGATATATTTTCACAATATCTATGCCATATTTTACCTCATGTGTCATAAAATGTTGTTATTTTTTGAGGCTATTTTGTCAAAAAAGTATCCAATACCACTGAAAAAAATAGAATGCATGGGTAATTCTCAAAAGAAGTAAATATTGCAATGGACCATGTATTTAAATTACATTGGTAATACGTTCAGCCTCTCTTTTTCTATGTAGCTAAATCCAACAGCCACTAAGATTTTGGAAAAGCAATGATAATGTACAGTCATGTGATAGCACCTGGGTGACCTTCATGTCTCTGCTGACCAGGTTTCCTCTATCCCAGTCCCAAAGCAGAGATACACAGCCATTCTGACTATACACTTGTCTGCCTCCTTCCCACTTACATAAGGCTGCATCACAGAGTGAGGGAGTTAGTAAAGGGATATGGAGATGTTGGGGAATAAGGAATAAACAAGGTCTCCATGTACTGGCACATGATTAGTAAGGCATTTTAGCAAGGATGTATTTAACTCCTCAGACACTCACCTGAGTTCCCTTAGGAAAAAATGCTGTATTTTTTCTGCCCATACATTTATTTTTTGGCTTTGGAGTGTGGCTACTTTTTTGGAGTGTGCTTGCGGAGACATTGTCCTTGATTCCCTTATATAGTGGCTGCTTTTGTATTTTTACATAATGTATTCCAAGTGAGTACTGTGCCCTTTTATCAATTCCTTGTACTAATAAATGTATTTTTAGGTGATACATTTCCATCAGTAACTTTGTTTAGATGCCCCTGTTTCTTGGTTATTATAGATCCTTACTTGGATTGTACAGTGATGCTACGAAACAAAATAAAAATCATACTTTAAGCTTCTTTAAGTGTGCTCTATCATATAAAAGAAACAGAACATGCCCTTTAAGCTCTACCTCATTGAGTACATTCATATTGTAATTGTAGTGCAATTTTAACTAAAAACTTCTGTAAAACAAATAAAAAAATATTTAAGCTATGTGCTTAAATAGAGCCCTTTTAAATTTACTGAATCACAATTTAATAAGGCTGTTAGTGTATAAAAGAATCCCTAGTTTAAGTCATTTATCTATGACAATGATGAATAATTGTTTTACCATTGTCTTTTAAGCACCTTTGACAAATTTGCCTTATGTTCTCTTATGAAGTTCATGTCCATTCCTACTATATATGGGTTTACTAATCTATTTTTACTTTTTTGTCTCATCAATCTCAAGTTTACAATAGGTACTTTATACTAATGCTAGTACTAAATTTAAGAAATCAATTAGAAAAGTTTATTTACACAAAAATACACTGTCTAATTAAAAACCAAGAGCCAGTTACTAAAGGAAGTCTTATGTATAATGGTCAGTATTGCTTGGATTAAAATTGCATCAATAACCTAAAATGTAGTCTCATCAATCTCATTATTTTCAAATAAAACACATAAGAAGAGGCACTTAAAATGTATTTAGTCTTACCTAAAACAGGGGTAGTCTTACCCTTAACAGCATGCCAAACAACCCAAAAATATTGAGCGCCCACACTCTCTTGCCTGGTATATTCCTAGCAACACAGATTGCTGATCCCAGATGTTATTCAGGTATTGTGAGCTTGGCATATATTTTATAGTATGGTATAAATAGATTAGCTATTGCTATGTATAACACATGTTCATAACACCTGTTTCCTGTATTTGTTATACGCACCATGGATCCTCACCCTGAGCTTTTGCTAAGAGATATTAACATTTGCTTAACCTCCTCCTAAATCCAACACATCTTGTCCCTGTGATGCTCAGTTCGTACATAGTATATGAGCGGACAGGACTCAGCAGGCACCAATGACATTTTCTTGTTATAACCTTGAGCAGTATCAGCACTAACTCCCCAAGCGTGGCTGGCACAATCTGTAATGTGTTCAGCAGTCGCTCGGCTTCAGTAAGTGACTGATAAATAATTGCCATTAGCGAGGGTGAGGCTGAGGATGAGATGAGTTACGCTCAGGTCAGCGCAGTATCATTGGAGGGCACCTCTCATTCTGCAATGGCAGGGACAGTGTCAAGTAATCAGACAGCTGAGGAATAAGGAAATAAACTGCTGACTGAGAAGTACGGAAATGAGATGCCAGACAATCTGCTACTTGTATATTTATTTTTCACATCTCACTGTCTGTATGGATATCTCAAATTTTTATCAGGCACACCAATAACAATACCATTTATTACTCTACTGATGGAACTTATTAAAACAACACTTTCACCTGAGTGTATTAGTACTGAGAGTTGCAGCGGTCGATTTCAAAGCCCAGTTCCTTCTACAAACATTACAAATTCAATTTGTAATACAAGAGAAAGAAATCAGCACACAAGAGCCAAAATGGCAATTAATAGCACTAGGGCCTACGCCCCAACATTTCACACGGCCAAATCGGGATCATTTGTCTATTAGTCAGAGCTATTAACATTCTGAAAAATGTGTTAACTAAGTTTTATTGATACACATGCTTAAAGTGACTCTCACCCTAAAATCAAGTATTTTTCTAATACATGCACAAAGATCCATACAGACATATATTCTGTAGATATAGAGAAAACCAGACATGGTGAGGACTTGAAAACTAAACCAAAGTTGACTTTTTCCTTTATAAAGTGCAGCTTTTTAAAACAGGATCCTATGATTTATTTGACTACTGTTATTTGCTGTCCTTAAACTAACAAACAAATTACATTCCATAACTGGTATTTGCAATGGATACCTGAGCGGTATCTCAAGCTGATAAGTTTACTTTGACTTAAATTGAAAGTTGTTTAACCCAGTAACATTATGGAGACTGAAATTTAGCACATCTGCTATTTCACTAAATAATGGTAGATGACTTTCCCATAACTACAACTTTCACCATATTGGACCTTCAAGTATTTGGATACATTTTTAGTATCAACAATGAAAAAATGATTGACAGCTATCAACATAATTAGGTAAAATGTAATGTACCAAGTAAAACTGCAAATAGCCATCAAACACTTAGGAATCATGCTACATAGTGATGTAAGAAAGATAATCAATATAAATTATAAAAAGATCAATAGGGAATTAGATGAGCTATTGAGAAGTTGGAAGGGACTAAATATTTCCTGGTCCGGGAAGATAATAGCAACTCAGATGTCGATACTAACGAAAATTGGCTATTTTTAAGAAGTAACCCGTTTTGTATTCTGATGTATCTAATAAACAAATTTTAGAAAAAAAAATTGATCTTTTTATTCATAAAGGTAAAAAGTTGAGATTAAAAAGACTTATTTTAGGACGAAGATTTAACAAGGGGGGTTTGGCGTATCCAATAGGCGCACATTATCAAGAAGCAATTTTGATCTCTCATATGATCAGATGGAATGAAGCAATAGAAGTAAATGAAGGGCTACAGATGGAAAGTAATCTAATAAGGGTTGGAGAAACAAGAGAAATTTTGTTTGAGAATAATCCTTCAACAAAGGATATTAGTTTAGAGGCAAGATGGATTAAAAACAATGTCAAATTATGGCAAAAACATAATAAAAAATATTTTCTGATCCCCTATTACGCCTCTGGAAATCCTTACCTCTCAACTTAAATCAACTTTGTTGAGTAAATTGACTGGATATGGTAGGTTAAAAGTGAGCGTTCTTTATGTTAATAATAGATAGCAACATTCAAAGAAATTAGACAGAAATTTCCAGGGCTATCGGGTTGTTGGTTAGAATACCAATCTTTAAGTAAAATTTGTCTTTAATCTAAGAAATGCTCGGGCACTAACTCCCTGTGAGAAATTGATCAAGGTAGGAAATAATCGACACTTTATCTCTAAAATGACGTCTATAGTAAAAAGTAATATGGAGGATAATAAATCCAGTATGATGTTAAAATGGAAAGAGGATCTAAGTCAGGAAATTCCTATTGAGAGCTGTCATAGAACATTTAATATACCCTAAAGAGTCCTAAAAAATGCTGCTCAAAGAGAACTATATTGTAAAATATGGAATAGATGGCATTTTGTTCGCTCAAGGCTACATCAGATTAATAAAAATGAAAATACTAAACTTTGTTGGAGAGGATGTGGAAATGAGGGCTCCTATCTACATATATGGTGGGGCTGCCCAGAAATTCATATATTTTGGAAAGCGTTAGCAATGTATATATTCAATATAACCAATAAACCAATAAAGTTGACTCCAGAAATAACTCTCCTACATATTTTCCGGAGAGTATGTCTCTGGATATTAACCTTTGTGGCGGTATAATTATTTCAGTATTTAAAATGTTAAAGCGGTATATTCTAAAATATTGACATAATCATACCGCCTTTAGATACCATTACCCCTTCCCCCTCTCCTACTCCCTTTCCCCTTCTCCTCCTTCTCCTCCTCCATTTCCCCCCTCTCCGCCTTATTATCCGACCCGCCTCCATTTCTCCCCTTATCCGCCCCCTTTCCCCTTATCCTCCTCATTCCCCCTCATCCTCCTCATCTTCGCCCCTCATCCTCCTCCCTCCTCATCCTCCTTTACCCCCTCATCCTCTTCCTTTCCACCCTCATCCTTCTCTTCCTCCCCTTCCCCCTCATCCTCCTCTTCCCCCTCATACTCCTCTTCCCTCTCATCCTCCTCTCCCCCACTCATCCTCCTCTTCCCCCTTATCCTCATCTCCCCCCCTCTTTCCCCCATTCCCCCCTCACCCTCCTCTTTCCCCCTCACCCTCCTCTTTCCCCCTCACAGATGGGGAGGAGCAGGAGGAAGGTGGGGAGGAGCAATGGTGTGCTGAGGGGGCCCAGGCAAACTCGGCAGCACTGGGCCCCCTCCACATCCTCCCTGCGGTAACCCAGACCGATTTAGGAACAGAAGATTAACCCTGAGTCACACTCGGGCTTACCGCTAGGAAGGTTAAGAGATATCTAGTCCAAATTCTCATTGTAGCCAAAGCACACATAGGAACTAATTGGAAGAAAAAGATAACACCTTTATGGTCCGAAATTAGAGATAAAATGGACAAAAATTGGCAATTGGAAACTGAATTTAGTGAACTAGGGGTAATAACAAACTCCAAAACCAGATGGAAAATGTGGGAAAAATATAGAAATAATGAACTTGGGAAAAGAATAGCACAATGGGTCAGTACTATAGATAAATCATATATGTGGGCTTACTCCAGTCTAGGGCCCATGAGTTGGCTGACCTGCACACCATAATTATGAAGTATATTAGAGTGAAGGTATGAATGTAAACCCAAATAAAGGATCTTTTTTTTTCCATTGTCCATAGATTCAACAAGAAAGACAAAAGTAATATAGAGTGTTATGAATATCATAACATTTTATTGGGTTTTTAGATATGACTGTATATGTCTCCCTGGTGATAACTGGTATGTTACCAATTCAGGGAGGAGTCTGTTTTACCTTGTTATGTAATGTTTATATTCTGGTGAAATCAATAAAATATAAAAAAAAAAAAACATAATTAAGGGTGAGTTATTACTCTTGCAAACTACAGACAGACTAGCAGTCTGATGATGGAAGCCCCATGACATAAACAGAATCACTAATATGTAAGATGTTTTCTACAAATGTTCTTATGTACATGGTTTACGCAGTCACTAACGTTGTTAGCTTCTTACAGAATGTAAAAAACATGAAAAGCTTTTCCCAAACTGAAATGGTATATCATTTATTTTTATTATATATAGATATTTATATATATAACAAAGTAATAAAGTTATTTGAAATAAGTGGAACAGCCTTCCAAACACAGTTAAGGAATTTAAGCATGCCTAACATAAGCATAAGACTAATGTGATGCTTAACTCAGATAGAATGGGCAGATCAGATGGACCTTTTTATTATTATCGATTGTCAAATCAAATCTATGTTCGCATATCATCTTGTTTGATTTGACAGTAGGGGCTCTTATGAACACAACAGAAAAACTAAGCCGCAATTTAAGGAGATGGTTATACTCAGTCATTGGCATTTGGAAAAAAAAAACTTTTCGAAAGAAAATTTGCAGATGAAGGACTACATAGGCTACAAGAGAAATACACAATAAAATATGTATGTTGTGGCTACAAAAAGAGCAATAAGGCAAATCACTCTTTTTTTGTGATTATGATTCACTGCATTTTAAGGTTATCACTGCAATGTCCTAACAAAAAGAGCCAGTTGTTTAAATTATATATTGGTCATTAATAAAATGATTTTTAAGAGTAATATTAAATATGAAACACATTTGTCATTAGTTATAGAATCAATTTCCAGAAGAGCTAATTGTCACCATCCTGATAACGTCATCAAGAAGGATGGGGTCAGATCTAATTGTATTGAATCTAATTAGATAAGAGACCAAACAATCATTGTATTGGCAAGGGAATACAAAAGTCTCCAGATAGTGTAAAGATTTGTGTTGGTATAATTTTGTAGCTGAAAATGTAGCACTTTCTACTCAACAACACTGTTACCGCACCATTGACCTTATAAGAGGCTGAAGACCAGCAGCAGTTGAGTCTGATATATAACTTAGGTTTAATATTGGATATTGTTTTTTAAGTAATTGACTTTGCATTATATTTATAACCTGTGCCTAATTAAGACTTGTAGCTCTTGTTTTTAGGCCATTAAAGTGATACTTTAAAGGACCACTGCAGTTCAAGAAAAAAAAGTATTTTGTTTGTTTGTTAAGTATATACCAAACTAATAATATTTGCAGCTATGTAAGCCAGGGCCTTGTGTACTTTAATGAAGCTGTGAGCTATACCATGTAGGTTCACTCAAGATAGGCAGGTCATAGCAGAGAAGTCAAACAAATCGTGGTCCATTGGAGAAGGAACTGGCAACCAACTCCTGTATATTTGCCAAGAAAACTTTGTGGTAAAGCACAACCAGCCACATAGCGATTGTGCCTGGCATGCTGCGGTCCAAAGGGTCACTGTCAGACACAACTAAACAAATACAACAAGCCATGGCATAAAGCATTTTTTGGGGAAAATCTGAATATTTTAAGACTCTTAACTTCACCTGAATCAACAGACAGGCTATTTAAACTCCAGGAAGCAGCAGCCAGGGGGTCAGAGAGAGAGAGAGAGAGAGAGAGCTGCTGTACTCGTAATGGGTCCCTGGGGGAAGGGCTCATGGAGTGACGGGTAGGCCAGTGCCCTGACCATTAAGCGGTGCAAACCTGACCACTAGGTGGGGAAATTTCATGAACATAGGACATACTGTATGCCAGAGACTATTGTTTTACCTGAAGGCCAAGAGGGAAGTGGCTTCAGGACTAGACAGAGGATACCTGAAAAAGAGTAAGCCAGTTTATGTAGATATTTATTTTTCGACGACTATAATCTATTTTATTTGGAAACATTTTATTAAAAGAAAATATAAAAACATATTGTGACTTTGTGGCTTATGTGGATTACTAGAGAAATCAGTAGCCAAAGGCCTGCCAGGTCACACAAGTATCAGAAATACTACCGAGGAACAGTCCTGTACGGCCATCCTTGTAACACTGGTGTTAGAAGTGGGATCTGAAGAGTCCTGGATTGTAGGACTGTCCCGCCCCTGCTATGGAGGATATGATAAAGTCCTTAGTGATGGTAACAGTGGCACAACAGGAGACTAACCGGCAACAGCAGAAGACCAACCGGCTGTTAGCCATCCAAGTGAACCAGATCCAGGCTGCTCTGGAAAAACTCTCCACCTGTCAGAAAATCGAGGCGGGTTTGATCCAGTCACCAGTTACACAAGATGTGTCCGGAAGACAACATAGAGACCTACTTGATGTCCTTCGAAAGAATTGCTATGCGTGAGGCTTTGCCGCTAACTCCGAAATTCTCGCTCCTTTCCTGATCGGTACAGCCCAGTGGGCTTACTATGACCTTACGGCCGACCAAGCATTGGACTACACAATGCTAAAGAAGTAGATTCTCGCCCGTGAAGGAGTAAATCCTGTGGTGAGGGACCACAGATAACAGTAGTGGAGATATTGCTGCCACCAACCAGCCCTGCAACAGATCTATGATCTCCTCCATGTCCCCTGAAAGTGTCTTTGCCCTGAATAAAAGTCACCTTACCAAATAGTGGAAACACTAGTCATGGACCGATATTGGAGGGCCTTACCCAAGGAGATCAGAGACTGGGTAGGACAAGGGGGTCCTAAAAACCCTGGATGAGATGATCAATTCGGCAAAACGGTATCAGGCCTGTAAAGAAGTACCTAAGAGCCCAAGGCTGGAGAGACTCAGAGAAGAGAGAAAGACCCGAACATAGAGAAGGAGGAATACTGAAAGGGACACTGGCAGTTCCTGGGGTCCCCCACCTGATGTTCAGAGAACCGATAGAAGGGAACCCGGAGGAAGGAGAGGAGAAGAAAGACCCTTACAGCCCTAGAGGAAAACCGAAAATGTTCGGGAGCCGGATCAAGTGCTTTCAGTGTGGGGAGTTCGGTCATATTGCCACCCATTGCCCGAGACCTGAAGAACCCATGCAATGTGAGCTAGGGATCAAAATACCCCGATGTGTCCTGATAACCCTAGTAGGACTAACAAAGACCCAAAACACGTGTTTGAAAAGGAAGTCAAGCTCAACGGTAGGAGAGTCTTGGGTCTAATTGACTCGGGGAGTGCCATCACTTTAATATCAGGTACAAGAACGGGGATGAAAATGGGCATTGCTTGTGTACATGGCACGGTCATGACCTATCCCACCCAGATATTCTGGATAGAGATGCAGGGATCCAAGCAAAAATGACAGGCCCAGAGGTTCCTAGGCTCCTGTATCCCATGGTATTGGGTCGGAACTTCACTCATTTTGACAGCCTTCTAAAGCCGAATCCCCCTGAGACTATGGAGTGCAGGCAGAACCTCCAGCTCAGTTCGATGGGAGAACTTGGAGAAATATCTCCTTTTGTTGACCCAGAGAAACGAGAAAAGCAAGAAAAATACAGAAAAGGTTGGGGTCTGAGTATAAGCAGAAGATGACCCGAGAGGAAGTTCTAGCAGCCTCTCAAGAGAGCCCAGATGAAGGAACAGAGGCCAAAACTCCTTCCGATGCCCTAGCACCCCCCCCCCCACGTGGTGGAGACCGGGTTTTCTTGTGACTACAGAAATTGTTAGTAGAGACCAATGACCCACTGCTGTTGGGAATATGAGAAGAAGCAGTAGAGGTTAATGGCATCCAGGTACCAGGAAGAGAAAACCCTCAAAGTCCATATTTTTTAATCCAAAAAGACCTCCTATACCGAGTTGTAAAGACCACCTAGGAGGTGGTGGAACAGTTGCTCATACCCCAAAATTACAGATGGAAAGTTATGGACTTGGCCCATAGCCATCTCCTGGGAGGTCACCTTGCGGTAGGCAAAACCTTTGACCGTATCCTAAAAAGGTTTTATTGGCCCTGGATATTTGCGGAAGTAAGGAGCCTGTCGTGTCCTGAATGTCAACTGACAAGTCCAAAGCCCCGATTGAGAGCCCCCCTTGTACCTCTGCCAATCATAGACAAACCCTTTGAAAGGTTTTCCATGGATCTGGTAGGGCCGCTAGAAAAAACATCTTGTATATCCTGGTGATACAGGATTATGTAACTAAGTACCCCGAAGCTTTTCCATTACGAACGACGAGTTCAAAAAGCATGGTCAAAGAGCTGCTTCTCCTGTTCTCCAGAGTAGGGATTTCCTGAGAGATCCTCAATGACCAAGGCATGCCTTTCGTGTCCAAGCTAATGTCCTAAATATGTAAATTGCTGCAAATCCAGTCTCTACGGACCTATGTGTATCATCCACAAACCGACAAGCTGGTAGAAAGATTCAACCCCACCATAAAGAGCATGATAAGAAAAGTGGTTGACCACGATGAGAAAAATTGGCATTTGCTGTTACCCTGCCTCCTGTTTGCCATACAAGGGGTACCCAAAGCCTCAACCGGGTTCTCACCATTCCAGCTCCTGTATGGACGCCATCCCCGGGGAATCCTAGACACAGTACGAGAAGCCTGGGAAGAGCAAAGAGTGCCTAGCCATAACATTTAAAAATATAACAACATATTGGGACTCTGTGGCTTATGTGGATCACTGGAGAAATCAGAAGCCAAAAGGCCTAAATATATAATTTATTTTTCCCCCTCGTACAGTGGTTCTTTAAGGGTCCGGGAAAAACTTCACATTAGTATGCATCAACCTAATATTAGCTATGTAAACTAGGTGCATAAAAGCATTATCTTTGATTTGTCAGATTCTCTTGGACTGCTAGTTTGCCTGTAGTCTGAGAGGGAGGGTTATTCTACTGGCAACAACTCTGTGGCAAGTGTAATCTAAATGCAAATGTTCCCCTATTTCTCTCACAAGTCTAATTCTGTTAGTTACAATAGTAAATGTCTGCAAAATTTAAAACAATAGTTACACATTATTTTGTCGGGATAGACTCATTTTTGATATTGTCAAGTCTTTTTTTTTTTTTAAATAAAAACATACCATAAATATGATACATTAGTGGTCCTTAAAGTGATGTCAGAGGGGGCCTTCCTAAGGTTTTGAAAAGTTGCACTGGCAATAAAACTTTTCTAAACATTTTCCAGAATTCAAACCACTCTATTTTTCATTCAAAGAAGCTTTTTTAAAAATACATTACAGACATGGGAGACGTCAATATTCTTTTAATGATTTGTTGTAAGTAATGGTGAGAAGAGGTTTTTATGTTTTGGATGATGTGCAGTGAATTCTAGAAGTGATTCTCTGAAGGAAATAATAAAATAATCATGCCTCATTGATTTGTATTCTCAATAAAACCCAGGCTTGTTAAAGAAAATCCTTTATAGTGTTTCATGGTCATAACATACTATGTGAGGTAGTTCACTTGTGTGCGCTGGTTTATACATTTAATGTAGTTTAATATTCCCTGAACTGTTAGAATGACATTTACCTAAGACGTAAGGGAAATCTCCTGCCTCACATCAAAACTTTAGCATAAAGGTTGTTATTGCTTCACCTCTATCTGCTTAGTTAAAATGTTCTGATCCCTCTGAAATCTACAGCAGATTGGTGACTATGAGCCTCATTCAATTGAGCAATTGTAAGTTACAGTAGGGCATAATGGACGCCGTAAGTTATTTTGCTATTCAATTGGAGTTTTCTTGTAAGCCGCAAACGGGCTACGGGCTTGAAATCCCTGCAGTTGTTAAAACCGGAACTTACAGCCCATCAAAGCCTTTGATCTTTCACACCCGCAAGAGTTAAGATCTCTAAAATCACAAATCGCTATTCAATTGCTACAATTCCCCAATCCCGCAAATGTTTTCAAACCCGTAAACGGAAAATGTAGAAGATAATCCTACGAGTACTAGAGAGGACTCGCAAAGGGGTTAAAGTCATGTCTGTAGAACTGTAAATGCAAATAAAAAAATCATTACTGCACTGTAAATGACCGGGAAAGCAATGTAAGACATTCAAATTTATTGCACAACAATCTCAAGTTCGCAAATTCAATTCAGGGTTATATCTATCTCAGGAATCAATGAGTTAATACATATCAGGCCACCCACATGACTAGAACAGTATCAGCATTCATTTTATTATTTTGTATTTTGCTGGTTTTGCGAGTCCGATCGCATATTGAACCTCTAAACGCTAATTGATTGCCATGTAACCTCCATCTTATTCTGCCGGAATTATGGCGGTCTCATTTTCTATTGTCTATTTCGGAATGGGTAGTTAAGGCCTTGCTTAATTAATCATGTTCCCGCCATGAACTGCTACATACCAGTGCATGGTTTACGTTTTTGGCTTTCGGCCCGTAATTTGTGGGCTTGTTCAATTGAATAACACCGTAATTGTAGCAAGCCCGCAGCAAGCCCGCAGACATACAGCCTGTATACCGCGAGATTCAGGCTTCTAATTGAATGAGGCTCTTTATGTTAAACCTGACTAAATGTGAAGATGTCTTAGCATATTCTGTACAATACATTAGGGACTGGTCAGTAATTATGTTATGTTCAAGAGATGATAGAAAATTGAGCTTGCAGAGCTAATAAGCACAAACATCATACACATGAGGCAGAAGGGTGGAAAATGCAATAATTTCATTTTACACTGTTTGAACATTTAATTAATTGAGACACTATATCAGTCCATTGAACAGTTTTATACATTTTTATTGTTTTATATTACATTAGTATTATGAACAAAATTCAACACAGTATGGTTATTAAAGTGTATTGATGGCATTAAAACTGATTGACTCCTTTTTAAAGTTAAAGTGGCTTGGGACTCTATTTAAAGATCATTGTAAACATGCTGCCCTTTATTGGAGCCAAATAGAGATCATTATAGCCCACTACACTCAGTCTTGATTAGTATGGGGGATGGGACCTAACTGCATGATAAATGGGATTGTTTAGTTATGCCACCACCAGAACAAATAAACCATGAAACCCGTTGGTAGATCTAAAGTTATGGATCTAAACCAGGCAATGTCCACCATTTTTGATCCATGTGGAATTATCCACCCATCCTTCATCTTTCTCACTCCATTCATCAACACTCTTTCTCTCTGTAGACCAGTCCCATGAACAGCTTTTGCTAACCACCTATCTAAATGAAGGCAATATCCCACCTATGCCAACTATAATGGTTTCCAAAATTGCTCTTAAGTACCATCAATTGGACAGAATCTAAAAATTATAGCACCACCAAAATCATTGCTCAGTATAAAATGTATCATATATTCAATATATATTTAGGTATGATTAATGATTAGCTTTATTTAAAAAAAAATAGATATGTATTGTGCCCTATGTACTAAACATGGGTTCCCTGGTGGTCCAGTGGTTAGGATTTGGTGCTTTCACTGTTTTAACCTGGGTATAATTCCACTTAGGGAACCAAACGGTCACACCACCCTAAAGCCATGCAGGGTTGTGTCTGGTCACTACTTGGATGGGGGACCATCTGGGAATACCAGGAGCTGTCTGTATGCTGTTGCCCACTGGAGAATGAATTGGCAACCCACTCCAGTATCTCTGCCTTAAAAACCAAGTGGATCAGCATGATCATGGACAAAAAGATGTGCCGGGTGTGTTGTGTTAAAGTCACAGAGAGTCGGACATGTGCACTAATATTTAGCATCTGCAGTAGTTCTCCACTAAATTCTTTATCTCATTGTGTGTGTACACTTACTGATGTAGGCTTACCTGGCACCCCGACTTTCGGGCTCATGTCTAATACGCGCCAACGCATTGTGCCAACCCATGCGCAAACCCACAAGTGCGTGCACGAAAATAGCGCTTCCGACATTTGTGCTCTAACTCTCCCCGTCACTACCTTGCTCCATTCCCTGTGCACCCTGCTCACCCGGATTTGTAGTCCAGCTGCTCTGGATTTGTAGCCCTCATGCCCAGGTTCCCCTATACTGCCCCGGCTCACCCCTCACTCTCCTAAACTTGCCAGTTGTGCCCCTGTGTCCCCTCCAGTCCAGACCCCAGCTGCCCCTGTACATCCTCACTCAGTTGCCCTGTTGCTCCCTACAGTCCCTGCCCACCCTGCTGCCCCAGATGGCTTTCCCTCCGGCGGGTGGTCCTGGCTGCCCTGGGAGTGGTCATGCTCCTGGTGAGTGTGATCCCCCTACTGGCATTGCCCCCCCTGGGGGATGCTCATTCTGTGATGGTGGGTACCTGCCGGATGGGACCAGCATGTGGGCAGACCGGTGTAAGAACAGGCAGGTGAGTGGGTGGCTGTGTGGAGATTTGGGCAGAGCTGGGCAAATATGGGCAGGAGAGACTGGGGGCTATGGATAGAAGTGGGGACAGTGTGGGCACATCTGTGCAAGAATGGACAGGCGAGAGGTTTGGACTGGAGGGGACACGGACAAAACTGGAAAGTTTAGGAGAGTGTGTGTGAGGGGTGAGCCGGGGCACATGGGCAGGAGGGCTACAAATCCAGAGCAACTGGGCTACAAATCCGACCGAGCAGGGCACAGACAGGATGGAGCAGGGTAGTGACAGGCAATGTGAGAGCGCAAATGTTGTGGGTTCGTGCAGGCATCGGTGCGCATGCATCGGCCCATATTTATGAGTTGCGCTAAATTCTTGCCACCGGCTTACCTATGAGGAGATACAGAGTCAAACTACATTGGTAAAATTGCTACACAAAGTACAAAGGAAATGTGTAACTCAGAATCAAATAAATAAGGAAAGTAATGATGTGTAGCAGCATTATCCCATTTACATCATATGTCGGGACTTTACACAACATTTAAACCACATAAAAGCTAAAATGGCACTCCAAAAAGGATCTCTCAAACTGGAATCAGGTGATTCAATCAGTAGCATGATTTGCTAAGAGAACTGCTCCTTCTGTTTTATCCAAAGCTATAACCTGTATTTGCTAAGAAAAAGACAAGACACAGCAAACATTCTACTCCTTTGGTCTTACTATTTCAAGCATTATGGCAAGATTAGTACAGTCGGCAGCTTTTTCTTTATTAGTCTATCACATTGTTAAATTTCCATATTGGCCTTTTTCTAAATAAACCTATGAAAATCAATACTTGCATCTACCAAATATCATACTACAAATACCACTGACAGACTATATCCTCATGTTTAGTAGAAACAGCTCCAAGATCACCTTAGCTCTCAGAAAGCTGATGATAATGAGTGTCTTTTAAAGAGGTAAATGATATCTAGTCCCCTAACAACATATTCTAAAATCCTTTGTAATGGTGTTGTCATTCATATATCCATTTGGTAAAATACAGTGCCTTGCAAAAGTATCCACCCCCCTTGGCATTTTTCATGTTTTGTTGCCTCACAACCTGGAATTAACATGGATTGTTTGAGGATTTGCATCATTTAATTTACAGAACATGCTCACAACCTGTTTTTTATCTTTTTATTTTGAAGCAAACAACAAATAGACAAAATAACAGAAAAAGTCAATGTGCATAACTATTCACCCCCCTAAAGTCAATACTTCGTAGAGCAACCTTTTGCGGCAATTACAGCTCCAAGTCGCTTTGGATAAGTCACTATGAGCTTGCCACACCTTACCACTGGGATTTTTGCCCATTCCTCCTTGCAAAACTGCTCCAGCTCCTTCAAGTTGGATGGTTTGCACTTGTGAACAGCAATCTTTAAGTTTGACCACAGATTTTCTATTGGATTGAGGTCTGGGCTGTGACTAGGAAATTCCCACACATTTACATGTTTCCTCTTAAACCACTCCACTGTTGCTTTAGCAGTGTGTTTGGGGTCATTGTCCTGCTGGAAGGTGAACCTCCGTCCTAGCCTTAAATCACGCACAGAGTGGTACAGGTTTTGGTTTCCCAGTCCCGGCTGTTGAAAAACATCCCCACAGCATGATGCTGCCACCTCCATGTTTCACTGTGAGGATGGTGTTCTTTGGGTGATGTGATGTGCTGGGTTTGCCCCAGACATAGCATTTTCTTTGATAGCCGAAAAGTTCAATTTTAGTCTCATCAGACTAGGGCACCTTCCTCCATACATTTTGGGAGTCTCCCACATGCCTTTTCGGAAACTCAAAACGTGCCATTTTGTTTTCTGCTGAAAGTAATGGCCTTCTTCTGGCCAGTCTGTCATAAAGCCCAACTCTATAGAGCGTACGGCTTATTGTCGTTCTATGTACAGATACTCCAGTCTCTGCTGTGGAACTCTGCAGCTCCTCCAGGGTTACCTTAGGTCTCTGTGTTGCCTCTCTGATTAAGGCCCTCCTTGCCCGGTCCTTGAGTTTTGGTGAGTGTGATCCCCCTACTGGCATTGCCCCCCCCCCTGGGGGATGCTCTTGGCAGGTTTGCTGTTGTGCCATGTTCTTTCCATTCGGTTATGTTAGATTTGATTGTGCTCCTGGGGATCATCAAAGATTTGGATATTTTTTATAACCTTACCCTGATTTGTACTTATCAACAACATTGTGCCTTACTTGTTTTGGAGACTTCTTTGGTCTTTGTGGCAGTGTTTGGTTAGTGTTGCCTCTTGCCTCTGGGGCCTTTCAAAAAAGGGTTGTATATGTAATGACAGATCATGTGACAGATTGCACACAGGTGGACATCATTCACTAATGATGTGACTTCTGAAGGTAATTAGTTGCACCAGAGCTTTTTATGGGCTTGATAACAAAGGGGGTGAATACATATGCACACAACAATTTTCTTTTTTCTATTTCTAAAAAATAGTTTTATGTATATATTTTTCTCATTTCCCTTCACCAACTTAGACTATTGTCTTCTGATCCATCATATAAAACTCAGATTAACAAAACATTAAACTTAAGGCTCTAATGTAACACAATAGGTAAAAAGTCAAGGGGGTGAATACTTTTGCAAGGCACTGTATTTTATCTCTTCATTTGGAAAGTGTTATAAATGCAACTAACATTGTGCTAAAATGTTCATTAGCAGTTTGCTGCTTTCCCGTGCAAAGGAGACTTATTAAATTGCGATTCAGTAAATTTAAAAGGGCTCTATTTAAGCACACAGTTTATTTTTTCCAGAAGTTTTCAGTTAGTGAACTTCTATCCAAAAGCAAGGTCTTCACTAACTAAAAACTTCTGTAAATAAAATATGCTGTGTGCTTAAATAGAGCCCTTTTAAATTTACTGAATCGCAATTTAATAAGGCTGTGGTGGATGTTTAAATCTAGCCGATCCTCAGGGGTAGAGTCATGCAACATACAAAAATGTTTCATATTTCACTGATAAATTAAAAGTTGACATAAAGTTTTTAGTTAGTGAACTTCTATCCAAAACTAAAGTATTCACTAACTAAAAACTTCTGTAAAAAAATATGTGCTTAAATAGAGCCCTTTTAAATTTGGCGAATCGCAATTTAATAAGGCTGATAGTCTCTGCTTTACTGTGCAAGCAAAGAAGTTGCTTTAACTTTGACTCATTGACTACATTTCGGGTCCATTTGACAGTGAAATAGCTACATTATACTGGCTATTTACCATTATTGACTAGCATTTTTCCAATTCTAATGCTTTTTTCTGTCTTTTGTTTTCCAAATCTATATGTGCCTCAAATAACACAACTCTATAAATACAATAAGGAAGTGTACTCTTTTTGTCACAAGATGAATTACACATGGGCATTTTTGTGAGCTATTTTTTGCTAAAAAGTAAAAATCTTAATATGAATAATTTTGTATTCAATTATATGAATGATACGTTTTAATGCAAAAAAGTATTGATTTGTTTTGCTTTAAGAAATCCCAAAACTACCAAATCACAATGCTAATGTAACAGAAGTGACCTTTACTTTCTCCTCTTCCATATAATAAAAATGCAACCCTTATAGTCAAAATGTATTCACAAATAGCAGTACTTGCATAATATTCCTACACAAACTAAAGGTTCCAATTTAAGATAAACATATAGCAAAAATGTGTAAAACGAATACATGATTAAATTTAACTATCTAATCTTATTAATTAAAGCAATATATATATATATATATATATATATATATATATATATATATATATATATATTTATATTTTTATATATATATATATATATATATATATATATATATATATATATATTTCAGAATAATAGCAATAAAAAACCAACATCTGGAAATTGAAGGGTGGCTGCACAGAAACCAAAAGACCAAAAAGTCCCATTGTTTCTTATTTGTAATCAAAATTCTACAGTTTGTTTTTATTTATTTTTTGGTTCAGTTTTATTATATGCATTTGTCTGCCAAATTATCTCTCTTGACAAAGCAAGGTTCTCTCTCTTGACAAAGCAAATGCTGCTCTTCACTAAACACAAACACATTATGTTTGTCCTGTAAAATTTATTTTTACACATTTATTTAATTGAGGCTGATGTTAATATATCCATTTGTGAGAATAAGTGGCAAGTAAGCATTTCTTTAGACGTGGCTTCCTGCACCTAATTTGCATCTCACAAGAAAGATATGCTGAAATGTACTGCTAATTGCTCAGTATTGATGCTTTCACCAGCATAAGTAGTTCTTGCTTGGAACAGGAGCTGCAAAAACCAAAGGCAAAGTATTTCCTTATTTTCTATTGGCTGATCAGTATTAATTCAATATATATTCTTCCTAGTATCTGTATGCAATATGTGTCCATAATGACATTGAAATATTTCATTTTTATCTGTCAGAAATTCTGATGCTTCCTCTCAATCTCTGATGTCATATTTTCATTAAAGTGTAATCATTGTTTATTATAGCTAATTATTTCTCGACTATCTGCACATGCTCAATTTGTTATTATTATTATTATTATTATCATTGTTTATTTGTAACAGGCTAACATATTCTATAGTGCTATACATGGGTTAAGATCAAGGCAAAAAGTAATAGCAGTATAAATACATTGCAAAGGATGGAGTGCCCTTCATTTGTGTCCAAAGTGCTTTCCCCAAAGCACCTTGCAAGACTGGATACTCGTGAACTCACAATGAGTTGTACATGTTAAGGTGGAAGGTGGTAGACTTCTTTAAACAGATGCATTTTTAATGATGATTTGAAGGTTTTGTTGCAGGGAGATATGGATAGTTAGGAAACTGGAGTTATAGGTAGTTCTCTTGTTT
The DNA here is from genome assembly GCA_027410445.1 of Discoglossus pictus. NCBI lineage: Eukaryota > Metazoa > Chordata > Amphibia > Anura > Alytidae > Discoglossus > Discoglossus pictus. Next base: position 319,139,889 of record CM050166.1, on the reverse strand, counting down.
TATTTATTTTCTTCCTTTTTTTGTCACTGGTGAAGAAACATTAAAATTTTGGAAAGCATTTAACAACTTCCTGTGTTCCTCCATCAGAAGTGTCGGAAAATAGGGCATTGACCACAAGGGAGACGGTTGCCTTGCCATACTGGTCTCAGAAGTAAGATGTCTGCTCTTGGTTTCAAAGACATCTCAGTTAGATCCAAATCGAGCTGCCTTTGCAAAGCAAATAGAAGATGTGGCATGAGTTAGAGCCAGTAATATTCTAAAAATTACTGAGGATGATGATGTGGAAGCATACCTCATGATTTCTGAAAGAACTGCCATTAGGGAAGCATGGCCCAAAAGCCTATGTATACATGGATGCAGAAAAGCCTGGATACACTCCAGAAAAAAACAAATTACTGGGGTGTCCTTTCTAGCATAGATAAAGAATCGCAGATCTCATAGGAAGGGGGGCACAGTGGTTCCAGGTGTGCTTGTTGTTCATAGTGATGCAGATGATTCACAGAACCTAGAAGAGCCAGAAGTGGCCCTAGGAAAGGTCATGTCTGTGGAGCCTATGAATGATAAGGCACCAGAGCTCAAGCATTTTGGGCAAAAACATCATTTTGAGTGACTTATTGGCCAGCCTATTGTGGTTTCTGGAACAGGAGGAGCCAGGTCATCTGTCTTTGAAAACCATAAGCTGGGAACAGTTTGCAGGACTATTAAGCAGGCAGAGATGATAAATGGGAAGAGATACAGCATGTGGATTTGATTTGCCATAGTGAGGAAGATAATGATGAAGTTGATGATGGCTGACCTAAAGAGAAGAAACTTAAGCAGCGTCATGAAGTCTGTGATAAATTGCAGGTTGAGCTTAAATAGTTGAGACACAACAGGCATTAAGTCAGCGATAGCCAGGAAAGTATGGATAAGCTGGGCCAGGGTAATGCGAAAAGCCTTATTAGCTGAGGAAGGGAGACTGACAAGCTCAAAGTGTCACAGAGTTTGATCAAGAGTTACAAGCCTTGGCAGCAGAGAATCAGTTGCTGTCTGGGTCAGAGACCCATTCCTAGAGTACTGTGGAAGTGTTGGTGAGGTATAAAGAGGAACTTCATAAAACAGTAAGTGACGGGACTGAAAGTGGAGAGGGAGAGCAAAGCTGAAGTGCAGAAGCAAAAACATAGTGCCCTAGTGAATCAGGAAGCCGTGATAACTAGTAAAACAGGAGCTGCAGAAGAAACCCTTTGACCAAAATATGGTGCCCCAAAGGTCCATAGAAAGTCTCCTAGAGATGGGTCCTAATGGAATAGTCATAAAACTGTAGGAACATATGCATAATCTGAGGGGCCTTATCACTTATTCTACTTACAGTAAATACCAGAGAAGCACCAGAGATAGTGAGCTGGACTTTGGACAGACTGAGTTGAAGAGGTCTTATGGTACATACAATGGCATAAGATTAATTCCACAATTGAGAATAGACATTCAGTAAAAATACAGATAATACAGATAATATTACATATTACAGTGCATAAGGAGAGCTGTAAGATTATAGCTCTGTCTCAGCACAAAGACAACAAGCAGCTGGATGGTTGTGATATAGAGAAGCATAATCTTCAAAAGGCCAGAAAGACACTGCAAAATGCATATTAAGGTAGAGGACTGGAGAGGAGAGCTGTTATACAGAGTTCAGAGACTACTGGAAAGTGAACCACAATATCTACACCTAGAACTACAGTTACATCTCTACCACGAGGGCGTTGGAGACCAAAACTATTTCTTGAGAGGAACTGTGATTTTTGTAAAATAGCTGAATGATCAGAAGCTCCAGTGGCTTCAGGAGCTATTAAACAGTGCAAAAGTGAAGGAATAAGGCACAGAGATGACAGTCAACATGACGTGGATGCAATGTACAGCATTTAAGGCCTCTCGGCTGCAGTCAATGAGCTGTGGGGGATGTGTAACAAAGTCATACTGAAACGTGTCAGAGTCCTCGAGGATAGATGTGTGAGTTTGAGGCTGGATAGAGGCATTTGTCCAATCCAGTACTGCAGGTGTTAAAAACACTTACATCACAATGGGGCTGCAGCTGTGTAAAAGTCAAGAATTTTTGAAGAGTTTATTGCAGCCAGAGCCCAGAGAGAGAGAGAGATAACTCTAGAGCAGTCCACAGCTATGAAGGACACACTCTGAGGGATGGGTGTGGAACCAGTTCGAGACTGCTAGAGGAGCAGTAATGGCACAGGCTCTGAGGAGAGAGCCTAAAAGTACAGTCTGAAAAACTGCATGAGAGGTTGACCCAGACTGTGGCTACCAAACTGGGACAGGGATCCAGAGAGACTAAAGTGGGGAAGCTGTTAAGCAAAGAGCACAGAACAGGAGCCCTGGACTTAAGAGTAGACAGGTCAGTACTCTAAATATACAGTTTATTGGACTGTTTACTGTGTCCCTTCACGGCTTAGTTGGGAGCGGCTATGGATAGGTAAGAAAAAGTCTTGACGTTATAGATAGTGCTCAGAATGAGCTAGGCCTATGTATTTCTTATTTTTGTTTTATTTTCTTACATTTTTTTTGTGCCGGAGATTAGGGCATTGACCACAAGGGAGAGTTGACTTGCCACAGGTGGAAGAAAAGGTATAATACATATTATTGATGCTTTTTGTTACCTATATTATTCAATTATACATCATTGGATTGGTTTTATATGGCAGTAATTTTGAAATTACATTTTTTTGGAGAATGCCACTTCTAGGAACTTCCTTAATATGTCATAGAAACTGGAGTGGTGGATTAACACAGCACAAAATAAATACTGGATGATTTAGGGAGAAATAATAAGCATCGTTATATGTGTGGTAACACAGGGTGAAACCTACTTGAAAAGTTAAATATCCATAATGTTCCATATACAAGAATGTTTAGCTCTGTGTCTTCAGAATTTGTCATGAGAACTAAGAATTCAATATGAAAAATGTTCAGCAAATAGAAACAACTAAGCCTTCACATTCAAAGACCAAGTAGATGTTTAAATGTGTCCAATGGGAAGTGTTATTTAATTAATTAGTTATCCACATTTTTCAGGAGCTTTTGTCCACAGCACTTTACAAAAGCAGTACAATCAAAAATTGGTAAAAATAGAGATTAGAATGAAATTCAGGTTAGTTATTTAATAGGTGAAACTGACTAGAAGTCATGACAGAAAGTGAAAAGGAGTCAGTGGTGGGGCATTGTAGGTTAGCGAACTGAAGTTCAATGCTGGAGCATGATAGCAGAATAATTGGTTCATGAAATGTGAGGACAATTAAAGGGATATGTAAGTTTCCTGGATTATGAATGCATCTGATAGAGGAGAATTAATTGTATATGAAAAAAATGTTTGCATGAAAAAATACTAAAAAAAACATTTAAACACTTACCTTGAAGTTAGCAAAATCTATTGTAATTTCTGACAGTGTAAAATTAAGGTTAACACCCCCTCCGTAATTAGTTTTGGCCAATCTGGTTAGATGAAAGATTTGAGACATAGCACTATGTTAGATGCTATGGCAAAAGCAGACAGCATAAACAAGAAGCATAAATGAGTCAAATCCCAGCAGTGACTGGGAAGCTGACAGCACTGCTCTATTATTGTCTGAGCAAGTAAGTGCAGGTAAATAGGGGGTTAATATTGCTCCCCGAATGCTGCATGCTGATTGGGTGGGGATGAGGAGGTTGTGTTGACACCCCCAGGGGGTGTCAACACAATCATTAGAGGGATTTTTAGATATTAATAAAAATAAAATGTTTTATGAGATGTGCTGTATACATATACTGTAGGCTGCCTTTTGCCTATAGAGTACAGAAATGTATTAATCCAGCAAACTTACATATCCCTTTAATAGAGAGTTCAATATATTGCAGTGTTCACTGTAAAGATAGCATAATTAGGAGGCAAGGTGCATGCTTTCAACATGGAAAGAGTGAAGGATACTATTTGTGCATGTACAACAAATAGGAGCCCTATGCTAATCCTGGTAAAAGCAACTATGAGTGCCGTAGTAGCACAGAAAATCCTACCTAGCTATGTTAATCACCCATCCATAAAACATTGCAAGACAGCAGAAAGCTATATCCATTGATTATTGGCCTGATAATAAATTATGAGTTACTCCGGGAGACCTTTCCCCCAATATCCTATGCTAATAAGACTACAGATCACATATAATTCAGGGCACAGCCATAACTGCAAAAAGCAAAGGAAAGATTTATGTGTATCAAAGACCACCCCCAGAAGCATTTATAGTGACAGTATAGCGCAAAAAGCACTACAAAAATTATGACATTTCAACATTATTTGACACTTAACAATCTGATATAAACATATGTGTAATTAAAGCATATGATATGTTAGTATTAAGCCTGTTTTATGTAAAAAATCCAGGGTAACACACAAGCCAGTACTCAAGGGGTTAATACACATCACAAAACCACATTGCCTAGAAACTAATGTTCTAATACATTGTCTATAAATATATCATATTTCAACACAAAATAAAAACATCTTTACCTATTGAAGCTATAAATACAACTGTCACATCTTTTAATATCAAAATATATTAATAAATAAAAAATAAATACTATATATATATATATATATATATATATATATATATTTAATGTTTCCTTGTAGCAGCAATTACAGCACTTGTGATTATGTTTCTGAAGTAGATAACAAACTAACAACATTACCAGCTACGTAAGCTATGAGCACAACATTTTTTTTAAACAAAAATACATATTTAGCAGACTCTGCTTTTGTCATGGGCCCTCCATCTTTGACTGCTTGTATGTCTGTAGCCTAATCAGGGAGGGCTATCCTACTGGTGATGGATCTCATTTCAATCCTATAGCTGCCCAGTGCCACTTTGTAGTTGCAGTGTTGCAAGAGTAGTGAATAGAGATATCTGAATATAGAATTCCGCCCATTCTTTCCATGTATATGTTAGGAGCAAAATCAAATTGTCAGACACCATTAAAGCAAAACTGAACACAGTAGTTCAGAAACATATTTTTTTTTTTATATTCGAAAAAACAAAATGGCCATTAACAACTGGTCTTTTAATACCAATTCCAGTGTAGAGAAACAAAGAAACAAAAATTAGCTTTTCATCCCCAAGAGAATAATTATACCTATTGGTTCTGAGTTTTTTATTGACACTAGCTAGTTGCCCGTCAAAAATGACGGGAATAGAATGTTAAGGCTGGGAATGCTGTACCTTCGCAAGCCTCACCCCCTGTTTAGTTTATAGGCCTGACGCTTGAATGCTATTGTCTTGGGTCGTGTTACTGTCTTGGGTTGTGTTACTGACTTTGGTTAAATGTTAGTGGCTTGGGTTAAGTGTTACTGGCTTTCAGTAAGTGTTACTGCTTAAGGCTATTTTTTAAATCCTTCGGGCTACTTTTATGTCCTTGGGCCTCGTTTTCGTCAATTTGCGTTTTTTTCACAGCCATTTTATTTCTCGCTTAGGTGATTTTCGATTGTGAAAAAACGTCAAATATGCATCCAATTAACTTGCAACCTGACTCACAAGCTCCCTGCCTCTCCCACTGTGATATGTGTGTGTGTGAGTGAGTTCATTTGAGGCATATTGGTTGTTTTTTCCATGTCTTTTCAGTTTTGTGGTTCGGTCGTTAAAGTCGTAATTTTGCAAGGTGCACAGTGCATGTCTCGGTCCTAAGTCGTACGGGTCATAAGTCCCACGTGCCTCACCTGCTCGCCTCAGTAAGTCTCACGTGCCTCAACTGCTCGCCTCACTTTGCGAGGCTCGCAGTGCAATGAGTGCCATGGCCGCTCATTGCAGCTTAAGTCCAGCGTTCCTTAACTGCTAGCCTTGCTTTGCATGTCTTGCAGTGCAATGAGCTCCTTTAGCCTAAGTCCCGTGTGGTCGACTATGGGCCGCAATCGGGCTTGCAAAGCGTGACCAACATTGCAAACATTACCCACAATGACAACTATATATGTCATTTCATCTTTACTTGTTGAGAAAAAACACAGCTATCTCACATTATTTCTCTCAAAGATTTTGCATTTGAAGGACTTCCATGTGGAGGGAGCAGAGTTGCTGGATTGTTGATTAATCAACAATAAAACTCAGTGAATTGGAAGTCGGCGTGATTCCCAAAGACATGGGGAGGCTCCCTCTAGTTGAACAGGCTTTCATAATTAGTGCCAGAAATCTAAATCTGTAAATATTCATAGCAGCCTCCTGGCTACTTGTGGGAATTGAGAGCTTGTGTATGTTTCTCTAGATTTTTGTTTCTTGGCATTATTCTCTGAAATTCTGCCCAAAGTACAAACACCAGAGATATGTAGAGAGAAACAATGCAAGGCTTATGACCATCCCTATTATTGAATTAAATATAGTATCCCATTTGCAGAAGCCATATGTTGCAAAAAGTGTGCACGTTTTAGAAAATCACTATATGCAGTTTTTTCAACAATTAACCATCTGCTTTAGAAGCTGCTAGGCATTGAAACAATCTCTATGGAAGAAGAGCAAACAATCCGAATATCATCTCAGCCAAGTGTAAATGATGAGTTACCTCTTTGTATAATGTTTAGCCTTTTACATGTTTAGTACCTGAATGAAACAAGATATAATCCTGCAAATTCATATGCAAAATATGAGATTGATGGGAGAAGACATGCAGATATTACTAAGAATAGAAGCAAGTGAAAAGAGGAATACTCATGAATTTATGTACTTCAGTCATTGTGTTTTTTTAGCTACACCAGTTATAGGTGCCACTGTGTCCATGAGTCTTAAAAGTTTTCATCAACTCTGTCATTAAAAAAAAGGTTCAACAATATAACAACATAGCAAACAATGTACAAGGACACATACATTATATATACAATATAATGTATATGAAAAATATATCACATATATAGTTGTGAGCGTACGAGTCGTTGCTCACGCTTGCGGGCTCGCGTAGCGAGCCCGCAAGAACTGCGTCCCTCGCGAAGCGAGGGACGCAGTTCGCCGCAAATGCGGGTCCTCGCGAAGCGAGGGCCCGCATTTGCGGTTGTCGAGGCTCAACGTCGGCTCACGCTTGCGGGCTCGCGTAGCGAGCCCGCAAGAACTGCGTCCCTCGCGAAGCGAGGGACGCAGTTCGCCGCAAATGCGGGTCCTCGCGAAGCGAGGGCCCGCATTTGCGGTTGTCGAGGCTCAACGTCGGCTGTGTTAACACACACATACACACACACGACTTTTGTAACAGAATAAACCCAACCGCCCAGCCAACAAAAACCCAAGTCGTTGCTCACGCTTGAAGAAACTGCGTCCCTCGCGAAGCGAGGGACGCAGTTCGCCGCAAATGCGGGTCCTCGCGAAGCGAGGGCCCGCATTTGCGGTTGTGGAGGCTCAACGTCGGCTGTGTTAACACACACATACACACACACGACTTTTTTAACAGAATAAACCCAACCGCCCAGCCAACAAAAAACAAACAACGTCCCCGCAAATGCGGATCCTCGCGAAGCGAGGGTCCGCATTTGCGGTGGTGGGAGCATCCCAACATCGGCTGTGTTAACACACACATACACACACACATAACTTCATAACAAAAAAAAAATCAAAGTCGCCTCACACCCGCTTACACCCAGACACACAGACGCAAGACTTAACAAAAAAACAGTAAAAAAGGCCCCTCACACGCTCTTAACACACATACGCACGATGAAGAAACAAATACACTGCGTCGTACACGTAAAAGCTAACTGCGTATATCGCAACAAAATACGGCCGCATCGGAAAAAAATACGGCCGCGAAAGACCCATTCCAACCGCCGCGCATCAAAACATCACAAACACAAGAAATAAACACAACAAACACATAAAAACCTTACTTATAGCACGGGGGGGGCATCCGGCACCTCCAAAAGTTCATTTACACGTCCATTTAAGTGAAAACAAACAGTTTAAACGACCGAAAATCGGCTAAGCGAGAGAAAAAATGGCCGCCGAACAAAACGAAAACGAGGCTCCAGACGTAACTACACTACACTTACTCGCAACAAAATACGGCCGCATCGGAAAAAAATACGGGCCGCGAAAGACCCATTCCAACCGCCGCGCATCAAAACATCACAAACACAAGAAAGAAACACAACAAACACATAAAAAGCTTACTTACAGCACGGGGGGGCATCCGGCACCTCCAAAAGTTCATTTACACGTCCATTTAAGTGAAAACAAACAGTTTAAACGACCGAAAATCGGCTAAGCGAGAGAAAAAATGGCCGCCGAACAAAACGAAAACGAGGCTCCAGACGTAACTACACTACACTTACTCGCAATAATGAAACACATACTATGCGGAACGGATCACACTCATATTAAACACCATTTTAAACACTACTACGCACAAAATGGCGGATGGAACGCAAATTGTAAGCTGGAACGCAAATAGCGCATGCGTATTACGTTCTAACGGTCTAACTTTCCAGAATGTTCTACAAGTTTATAAATACTGTCTATTTGACAGAGAAAAATACATTTCTCCTCAGGTGATGAACAGAGTGACTTCTGAGATAACTGCTGCTAAAACTTTAGAAGATAATTCTTTCCTAATTTACTACTTTACATTGTGCAAATTACAACTGAGAGGTAAGCTATAATATATTACTTATTTTCAAGACAGGACATCAAAAAAAAAAATTAAAGAAGACAAAGAGGTTTATGTATACTGACAAGTGACACGCACATATATGCGTATAATGTATACTGACATGTGACACGCACATTTATGCGTATAATGTATACTGACAAGTGACACGCACATTTAGGCGTATAATGTATACTGACATGTGACACGCACATTTATGCGTATAATGTATACTGACAAGTGACACGCACATTTATGTGTATAATGTATAGTGACAAGTGACACGCACATTTATGTGTATAATGTATAGTGACAAGTGACACGCACATTTATGCGTATAATGTATACTGACAAGTGACACGCACATTTAGCCGTATAATGTATACTGACAAGTGACACGCACATTTATGTGTATAATGTATAGTGACATGTGACACGCACATTTAGGCGTATAATGTATACTGACATGTGACACGCACATTTATGCGTATAATGTATACTGACAAGTGACACGCACATTTATGTGTATAATGTATAGTGACAAGTGACACGCACATTTATGTGTATAATGTATAGTGACAAGTGACACGCACATTTATGCGTATAATGTATACTGACAAGTGACACGCACATTTAGCCGTATAATGTATACTGACAAGTGACACGCACATTTATGTGTATAATGTATAGTGACATGTGACATGCACATTTATGTGTATAATGTATAGTGACATGTGACACGCACATTTATGTGTATAATGTATAGTGACATGTTACATGCACATTTATGTGTATTGCCCCTGCAACAAACTAATTAAACAACTACATTTAAATTACATTACAAAAAAATAAGTCGGGACTATTAAAATACTATTAAAATATGAGTCATGTATACTGATATGTGACACGCACATATATGTGTATCATCTATAGTCACATGTCACACACATTTATGTATGTTGGCCAAAAATAAAAATAAGGTTAATTTAACAATTAAAATATGATTCATGTATACTGATATGTCACACGCACACAAAAAAATTACTTTCAACTATGGAAATGTGCTTCATGTATGTGACATATGTGTGTAGCACCCACCAAAAAATAATGTTAATTCAAATTAATTACAGAAGTATAATTCAATGAAATTAATTTACTGCAATTCAATAGATCACCTAAAACTCAATCTTTCTACTTTTTTAAATATTCAAACAGACTCTGCATCAACAGCGTCTTTCAACAATTTGCACTGTGCACTGTGAAGAACAATCCCTTTTAAAGAACACCAACAAAGAACAAGAGGTAAGATACAAAAATACTTTAAATGCTGAAAAGGCCATGGTTTGTTAAATACAAATAAAAAATTCTATAATTCACTATTTCACTTTATTTTTCAAACAGACACTACAAGAAGACCGGCGGATTAAGATTGGCAGGAGGGGACCCTCTGTCATTCCACACTTCAATCAAGGTAAAGTATTTAAGTATAAAAAAGAACCGAACCATGAGCCTTATTCAATTGTGAGTTGGCTAATTGAATAGGGCTTTATATAAGCACATAATAGGGCCCTCATTCAATTGCAATTTGGCCAATTGAATAGGGGTCTAAATAAGCACATAACATATTTTTTTTAAAGAAGTTTTTAGTTAGTGAACATCTATCCAAAAGCAAGGTTTTCACTAACTAAAAACTTCTTTAAAAAAAATATGCTATGTGCTTATTTAGAGTCCTATTCAATTGGACAAATCTCAATTGAATGAGGGCCCAGGTCTTCACTAACTAAAAACTTCTGTCAAAAAATATTTTATGTGCTTATATAGAGCCCTATTCAATTGGTCAAAACGCAATTGATTCAGGACCTAAATATGTTTAATGGCCGAGGGCCTCATTCAAATGTGATTGTTTAACAATGTATAACCATTAGAAAAAACACTACGGCCCTCATTCAATTGTGATTTGGCCAATTGAATAGGGCTCTAAATGAGCACATAGCATATTCTTTTTAAAGAAGTTTTTTGTTAGTGAAGACCTTGCTTTTGGATTGATGCTTACTAACTAAAAACTTCTTTCAAAAATATATGCTGTGTGCTTATTTAGAGCCCTATTCAATTGGCCAAATCGCAATTGAATGAGGGCCTACATAAGTATAACAAAAGTGGTGCCCATCAAACAGGATTTACATTTACATTCTTATTTTAATGTTTAACAACCTATAAGCCTTAGAAAGAAGCCTAAATAAGCATACCAACATTGGTGCCCACCAAACAGGATTGTATGAAAACTCACACAAACACATAACAAACTACATTTACATTCTTATTTTATGTTTAACAACCTATTAGCATTACAAAACTACATTAATAAGCATACCAACAGTGGTGCGCATCAAACAGGATTGTATGAAAACTCACACAAACACATAGCAAACTACATTTAGATTCTTATTTAATGTTTAACAACCTATAAGCCTTAGAAAGAAGCCTAAATAAGCATACCAACATTGGTGCCCAACAAACAGGATTGTATGAAAACTCACACAAACACATAGCAAACTACATTTAGATTCTTATTTAATGTTTAACAACCTATAAGCCTTAGAAAGAAGCCTAAATAAGCATACCAACATTGGTGCCCACCAAATAGGATTGTATGAAAACTCACACAAACACATAGCAATCTACATTTACATTCTTATTTTATGTTTAACAACCTATAAGCTTTAGAAAGAAGCCTAAATAAGTATAACAACAGTGGTGCGCACCAAACAGGATTGTATGAAAACTCACACAAACACATAGCAAACTACATTTACATTCTTATTTTATGTTTAACAACCTATAAGCCTTAGAAAGAAGCCTAAATAAGCATACCAACAGTGGTGCGCACCAAACAGGATTGTATGAAAACTCACACAAACACATAGCAAACTACATTTAGATTCTTATTTAATGTTTAACAACCTATAAGCCTTACAAAGAAGCCTAAATAAGCATACCAGCAGTGGTGCGCACCAAACAGGATTGTATGAAAACTCACACAAACACATAGCAAACTACATTTACATTCTTATTTAATGTTTAACAACCTATAAGCCTTAGAAAGAAGCCTAAATAAGCATACCAACAGTGGTGCGCACCAAACAGGATTGTATGAAAACTCACACAAACACATAGCAAACTACATTTAGATTCTTATTTAATGTTTAACAACCTATAAGCCTTACAAAGAAGCCTAAATAAGCATACCAACAGTGGTGCGCACCAAACAGGATTGTATGAAAACTCACACAAACACATAGCAAACTACATTTACATTCTTATTTAATGTTTAACAACCTATAAGCCTTAGAAAGAAGCCTAAATAAGTATACCAACAGTGGTGCGCACCAAACAGGATTGTATGAAAACTCACACAAACACATAGCAAACTACATTTACATTCTTATTTTATGTTTAACAACCTATAAGCCTTAGAAAGAAGCCTAAATAAGCATACCGACAGTGGTGCGCACCAAACAGGATTGTATGAAAACTCACACAAACACATAGCAAACTACATTTACATTCTTATTTAATGTTTAACAACCTATAAGCCTTAGAAAGAAGCCTAAATAAGTATACCAACAGTGGTGCGCACTAAACAGGATTGTATGAAAACTCACACAAACACATAGCAAACTACATTTACATTCTTATTTTATGTTTAACAACCTATAAGCCTTAGAAAGAAGCCTAAATAAGCATACCAACAGTGGTGCGCACCAAACAGGATTGTATGAAAACTCACACAAACACATAGCAAACTACATTTAGATTCTTATTTAATGTTTAACAACCTATAAGCCTTACAAAGAAGCCTAAATAAGCATACCAACAGTGGTGCGCACCAAACAGGATTGTATGAAAACTCACACAAACACATAGCAAACTACATTTACATTCTTATTTAATGTTTAACAACCTATAAGCCTTAGAAAGAAGCCTAAATAAGCATACCAACAGTGGTGCGCACCAAACAGGATTGTATGAAAACTCACACAAACACATAGCAAACTACATTTAGATTCTTATTTAATGTTTAACAACCTATAAGCCTTACAAAGAAGCCTAAATAAGCATACCAACAGTGGTGCGCACCAAACAGGATTGTATGAAAACTCACACAAACACATAGCAAACTACATTTACATTCTTATTTTATGTTTAACAACCTATAAGCCTTAGAAAGAAGCCTAAATAAGCATACCAACAGTGGTGCGCACCAAACAGGATTGTATGAAAACTCACACAAACACATACCAAAGTACATTTAGATACTTATTTTATGTTTAACAATCTATAAGCCTTAGAAAAAGGCCTAAATAAGCATACCAAAAGTGGTGGACACCAAACGGGATTGTAGAAAAACAAAAAAATTATGTCATTTTTTACTTCATACAAATACATTAAAATAATATTACATTTTCATTTTTATTTTATATCAGATACTGCGTCAAGAACATCGGACCAGGAGTTTCAACTGAGGACCACACCAGCGGACGAGGACTTTCAACAGAGGACCAGACCATTGGACGAGGACTTTCAACAGAGGACTACACCATCGGACGAGGACTTTCAACAGAGGACCAGACGATTGGACGAGGACTTTCAACACAGGACCAGACCATCAGACGAAGGCTTTCAACACAGGACCAACAAAGATTCTGCTTCAAATCAAACTTCAACCAAGGTACAGTATAACAAGTAAAAAAAGAGAAAAATTAATTAATATTCTTCTTTAATGTTTAACCACCTATAAGCCTTAGAAAATAGCCTACAGAAGCATACCAAAATTGTGGCGCACCAAAAAGGATTGTAGAAAAACACAGAAATAATGCCATTTTTTCATTCATACAAAGACATTCAAATAACATAACATTTTCATTTTTATTTTATAACAGATACTGCGTCAAGAACATCGGAACAGGAGTTGGAACTGAGGACCACACCAGAGGACGAGGACTTTCAACAGAGGACTACACCATCGGACGAGGACTTTCAACACAGGACCAGACCATCGGACGAAGGCTTTCAACACAGGACCAACAAAGAATTTTGCTTGAAATCAAACTTCAACCAAGGTACAGTATAAAAAGTAATATCTATCATCTATCTCTTATTTGTCTTTTAGGGCCAATAATCTTTAACAATAAAAACAAACTTCAATGTAAACTTAAAAAATAAATTGGCATAGTCCAAAAAAGTCTAAAAACACAGAATCTATACAATTTGTCATTGTAACATTCCAGTCCTAAACCCTAATTTAATTGCCATTTGACAAATTGAATAGTGCTGTAAATAAGTAAATAACACCTTTTTTAAATACCTTTTTAGTTACTGAAACACTTGCTTTTGGATACATGTTTAATAAATAAAAATGTCTTTAAATAATTATCTCATGCCCTTATTTAGACTTTTATTCAATTGAACGCATTGAAATTGATTAACTATAAAATGTTAACACACTATTGATAACTATATGTCATGAAAAACAACTTAACATCTCAAAATAAACTAATGGTACATTATTTTCTTTTTACAGATTAACATGGCTGATAATGAGAGTAAACAAGAAAAGAAAAGACGCCAAGCTAGAGAACGACGACAGAGAGCAGACAGCCAGCAGACACCGGAGAAGAAGGAAATTCGACGAGAAAAAGAACGCAAAAGAATTGCAAGCAAAAGACTGTCACTTGCAGAAATTAAAGATATGTCAAAAAAAACTACAAAGAAAATAAAGCATTTACAACCTGTTGCTCAAACATCAGATGACATTTTGCCAGAAAAAAGACAAGAGATACCAAAAAAAGCAACAAAGAAAACAAAGCATTTAGAACCGTTTCATGAAACATTAGATGACATTTTACCTCAAACAATACAACATATACCAAGAAAAGCAACGAAAAAAACAAAACATTTAGAACCTGTTGTTGAAACATTATATGACATTTCACCTGATGAATATGAAAGGCAAAATCCTATATGCTTTGCAAATTGTCCTCTACTCAAGTCTTTAGCAGTAGAGGTTCATAGTTGTGGGGACATGACTACTCAATGTCAGTTTTGTGAGGCTTATTATTTTAAACAGGAGAGACCCAGAGATGGACAATTTATTAGTTGTTGTCAAAAAGGCAAGTTCAAACTTCCAGAAAGGAAAGAATTTCCTATTTATTTACAAAATATTATGACTGAACCTACTTTTCCAAACTACAAAAATTTTAAGACAAACATAAGATCCTACAATAGTGCCATATCCTTTGCATCCATGGGGGCAACATTAGCTGCTAATGTACCAGGACATGGTCCTTACTGTTTTAAAGTCCAAGGACAAATTTATCATCGCACTTCCCATTTACATCCAGAGGAAGGAAATAAAAGAAAATTCGCTCAACTATATGTCCTAGATACAATGGAAGCTGTTGACCAACGTATGCAGATGGAAGAAAATAAAAAATGCTTACCCACTGTTATCATAGAGCTAAATAACATTATGGACAACAATCCCTACAGTAAAGCTTATAAAAAATTGGCAGAAGTAGAAAATGAACAACTACTTCATTCACAAACACATCAATTACCAATGCCGAAGGTTAATATGGTGCTTAAAAGAGACAGACATACTGATAAACGTCGTTATAACTTGCCAACAACAAATGAGGTTGCAATGGTGTTTCACAATGATGAAGGAGAACCACCATTTCAAAGAGACATACGAATATATCCTAGAAATGAGGACCAACCGTTTATTAATATGAGTATCTTAAGTCCAAATTTAGATCCAATGACATATCCCATCTTTTTCCCACACGGAGAAGCAGGTTGGCAACCAAAATTAACTCTTCCCAGCTACCCAAATGCTAAAGCCAGAATCCGAAATAATGTTTCTATGCTTGAATTTAAAGTAGCTCAAATTGCCATTCGAAATGTATTTAATCCAATTTTATGTGGTGGGAAACTAACACAACAATGGATTATTGATTCATATTTGCAAGTTGAGGCAAATAATTTAAACTTTATCAAATATCAACAAGATAAACTCCGTGTAGAACAATATTCTGGACTCATGGACTATGTTGCTGACGTGGCTACAAGCAGAGACATGACAGCTGGCAAAGCCATCATTTTATCATCTTCCTTTCAAGGATCTCCTCGGAATATGAGAGAAAGATACAATGATGCTATGGCTATTGTGACAAAATTTGGCAAACCCGATTTATTTGTGACATTTACATGTAATCCACAATGGCCAGAAATTACACTAAATCTACTTCTTGGACAAACTGCTTCAGATCGACCAGATTTAGTAGCCAGAGTTTTTAAGATTAAATTAAATGAATTAATACGTGACTTCACTATAAATCAGTTATTTGGCAAATGTCTTGCTTATGTATATACCATTGAATTTCAAAAAAGAGGCCTTCCACATGCACATCTTCTAATAATACTTCAAGAAAAAGATAAATTAGATACTTCAGACAAAGTGGATGCAGTCATTGTTGCTGAACTACCAGATCCAGAACTATATGGTAGACTATATGAGATTGTTACTCATCGCATGATTCATGGACCCTGTTGTGACCTTAATCCACAATCACCATGTATGGAAAATAATAAATGTTCCAAAGAATTTCCCAAAGATTATAGAGACAAAACCTATGCCAATTGTGATGGATATCCACTTTATAAAAGAAGAGAAGGAGATAGTGCCATTATTCGTGGGAAAAAAGTGGACAATAGATATGTAGTACCCTACAATCCACATTTACTCATGAAGTACAACGCCCACATCAACGTAGAAGCCTGCACTTCCATCAAATCCATTAAATATGTCTACAAATATATTTACAAAGGTTACGATGCAGCTACTGTAGTCGTCAAAAGTGCAGACAACCCTGAAAGTAGTGAGTTAGTACATGATGAACTTGCATCTCATGTAGATGCTCGCTATGTCAGTGCGCCAGAAGCTATGTGGCGGCTTTTAAAATTTGAAATGCATGATAGATCACATGCAGTATATAGGTTAGCAGTACATTTGCCACAACGACATTTAGTCTATTTCCATGCTGGAAATGAAATGAATGCATTGGCCCAAAGTGAAGATCGTCACACTACACTAACTGCATGGTTTGCATTAAATTCCACTGATGCTGAAGCAACACAATACTTATATATTGAAATTCCATATCACTATGTTTTTGTGAATGGATTATGGAGACCAAGAAAAACCAGAGGCAATAAAATTATTCCAAGAATTTACACAGTCAGTCCAAGAGATGTTGAACGTTTTTGCTTACGGATATTACTTTTAAATGTTCCTGGAGCACAAAGTTTTGAACAATTAAGAACTGTTAATGACATTGTATATGAATCCTTCCATTTAGCTGCAAGACATAGAAACTTACTCGCTGATGATACAGAGTGGGAAAGATGCTTAGAAGAAGCAGCACAATGTCAAATGCCACGACAGATGAGAGAACAATTTGCTTTTATTTGTATCTTCTCAAATGCTCCAAATGCATTAGCTTTGTGGGAGACTTTTAAAAGTAATATGGCTGAAGACTTTATGCGACGATACAATGAACCCATTGCACACTTAAAAGCGTTAATGGAAATCCAAGAAGTCTTTTTAACTCATGGATTAAGTTGTGCAAGTTTTAATTTGCCTGATCCAGGTCTTATAGATGACATTAACTTTGAAGACTATGACATTCAACTACAAGCAGAAAGAACAGAAGAAAGACTTGCAACTTTAAATACACTACAATTGCAAGCATTTCATGCCATTAAAAATGCTATAGATGATGACATGGTGACAGAGCGTTATTTCTATCTTGATGGACCTGGCGGATCAGGAAAAACATATTTGTACAATTTATTAATGAGTTCAGTACGAGCACAAGGAAAAATAGCAATGGCGTTTGCCACTACTGGAATTGCTGCACTTTTATTAGAAGGTAGAAGAACTGTTCATAGTGGATTTAAACTGCCAGTGCCTATTTTAGAAAATTCTGTGTCAGATATTCGCATGACATCCTTACAAGCAAAGAAATTGAAGAAATGTAAATTAATTATAATAGATGAGGCCACAATGATGTCATGCTATGCCCTCCAATGTATTGACCGTTTGCTTCGTGAAGTCATGGATAATATTTTTCCATTTGGTGGAAAGGTAATGTTGTTGGGTGGCGATTTTAGACAAACATTACCTGTTGTTGTACATGGAAATCGAACTGACATTATCGAAACATGTATAAAGTCAAGTACAGTATGGAAACATTTTACCCATCTTCAACTGCAACAAAATATGAGATCAGAAGGCCAAACTGATTTCAATGATTGGCTTATTAAAATTGGAGAAGGCAGAACAGAAAAAATACTAAATTTACCTGACGACACTGTAGAGATCCCACCTCATATGATTTGTCAACAAGATATTATATCGGCTATATTTGAAGGGAGCATAAATAACGAAGAATATTCCGAGCTTGCCAACCAAGTCATACTGACGTGTAAAAATAAAGATGCATTAATCCTCAATAATAAAATCTTAAAAAAAATTTATGCACCACAAAGAAATTATCACAGTGCTGATTCTGTACTTGCTGATGACAATGAAAGTCAGGCTAACTTTTCCACTGAATTCATAAACTCTTTAACTCCTTCTGGAATGCCACCACATATTTTGCAGCTAAAGAAAGGTGCAATTATCATGTTACTGCGAAATATGAATCCCAAAAAAGGCCTATGCAATGGCACAAGATTAATTGTTCAACAATTAAAGGACCATTTTATAGATGCTGAAATTTTAACTGGGACCCATAGAGGAGAGAGAGTTTTCATACCAAGAATAGATTTAGCACCAAGTGAAAGTAGTCTCCCTTTTATACTTCAAAGAAGACAATTTCCCATTATTATGGCATTTGCCATGACCATTAATAAATCACAAGGTCAAACTTTCAAATCTGTGGGTATTTTCTTGGAAGAACCAGTTTTTGCACATGGTCAATTGTACGTTGCGTTGTCAAGGTGCAAAAATCCACAGGCAATTAAAGTTTACATTGAAAACAATGAAAGTCAAGGTGATTTATTAGAAGATGGACGTATTTTTACTAAAAACATTGTCTACTATGAAGTACTATAACTTTGAAGGATACTAATTAAAGGTGCCAAGATTTTTTAAAAGCTTTGCAAAATACATAACAATTGGTTGTTTAATTCAGTCATAATTAATGGAAGTCATGTTTATGAATGATTCGCCTCACAAAATACTTGCCTTGCATTGTTAGTAAAAATTATGTTAAAATGTTAAGTCACTATGTTAATGTTTCTAATGTTAAAAGTTTAAAAAATATATTTTGAAGTTATTTCATTCAACATATTACAAAGTGGATGTTAAGAGGTCAAGCACCTTTTAAGTCACAATGTAAATATTGTCTGTTATCTTAAGATTACTACCTACATTAATGTTTATCGCCAATTTATGTGCTCAGTAATAAATTAGTTTAATTACGTACGTTTTAAGAAGAGTTTGACTGTATGCCTTCCTCTACATTCAATGTATATTCAAGTTAACAATTATTGTGATAGAAATTGAATTTTAATACTGATTAATTTAAATGTCAATTGTTTTTACATTCAAATGTTAATACTTTTAATAAAAAATTACTTTACAAAATGTATTCACTATGTTCCTGTTTATAATGTTCAAAATTATACCAATGTTTTGTCAACTTCTAAACTTACATAAAAAATAAAGTTCAAGTTTAAAAATATATACTTTGATGGTTATTGCTTACATATATTTTAAACTTCATGTTAAAATTTGCAACGTTTAAAAAAGGGTTTTTACTTTTGGCTTTCCTATTCATTCAATGTATATTCAAGTTAACAATTCTTCAGATACTAATTACATTTTAAAAAACCATTACATCAACATTTTACAAAAATACACGTTCATATTAAAATACTTACAAGTGTCAAAAATATATGTTAATAACTAAACAACTTGACAAACATATACATAACATTGCCGTCATTTTTTGACGGGCAAGTCGCTAGTCACATATATAGTTGTGAGCATGCGGGTTGTTGCTAACGCTGCGGGCTCGCAAAGCGTGGGCCTCAGTTGCGGGCAAGGAGCGCCGAAGGCGCTCCTTGCCAGCAACTGCGGACCTCCCAAAATTAACGGACTTACGACACAAAAATACAAGATGCATTACGACCCATTAGAACCTCGCAAAACCCGTGCACATCAAAACATGAAAAACACAATAAATACACACAACAAATACATAAAAAGCTTACCTACAGCAAGGGGGGGGGGCACCCAGGACCTCGAAAACTGAACTTACATTTCAATTTAACTTGAAATAAAAGAGTTTACACACCTGAAAATCCCCTAAGCGAGAGAAAAAATGGCCGCCGAAAAAAACGAAAACGAGGCTACAGGACTGAAGGCGCTCAGCGCGAGGCTCGCAATCAGCGCCCAAGGATCTTAAAACACCAACAAAATTAATTTTGCACACAAACAACATTACCTGCCTTACAATCTTATTGCCGTAATTTTTTGACGGGCAAGTCGCTAGTATAGTATAGTATACAGTGATAACTTTTTATTGGACAAACATTTTAGTTAAAGGCTTAAGCTTTTGAGATAGGCAACTCTTTATCAAGTCAAAAGTGGTTACGTGTTTTAAACTATTTCTTTACACCAGTTATAAAGTTAAAACAACAGTAGTGGGAAACTGCAATTTAAATTAAATACAGAAATTAATGTTAACTATTATTATTAAAAGACTACAACTATGAAGTGCCACTTGGTCCAGTAAAATAATTTACAAGCAGCCTAATATGGAACCACTCATGACACAAGAAGCATTGTTTCTTTAGTTAGTAATATACTCCACTTCCAAACTACAGAGTCTTTTTAAGGCTTTTGGATTGAATTCATTCGTATACATTCTGTAAAGAGAAAGATAATGTATTGTTAGGAAATTAGGATATTTAATTTTTTTTTTTAGATAATTCAATATGTATATAGATATAAATGGATAGTTAGATAAATGCAGTGGCAGAGCTAGAGAATGGAGGACCCTAGTGCAAAAAAAAACATTTGGGCCCCCCTTAGTGGGGTGTAAAAAATGTTTTGCGCTGGGCCCCACTGAGACCAAATTACTAAGTGCTCCTGCCTGTGCAAACCATCTCTGCCTGCAGCAAAGCTCCTGGGCGCATGCTCCACTTTCTCGCAACATCCTCTACGGATATATATGTACACATATATACACATGTACACATATATAAACATCACCCAGCACCCATCCCTCTTAGCATCTATCCCTACATAACACCTAGTCTTTGTCACCAGCCATTCCCTCACAGGATCAATCCTTGCACAACACCCAGCCCCTCTCAGCACCCACCTCACATAGTACCTATCCCTATCTCCTTTGTCCCTCACAGAACCCATCCCCCTGTACTTTGCTGCAACTTTGCAGCCCTTGCTCTTTTATATTCTTCTGTGATACACATCCCCAGCATTCTGAACTGCTCCACACTGCCACCTGTTGGAGCTTCAGTAGAAATGCTCTTTTTTCCACGGGCATGCACACATTTCAGGCTGGGAGTGTGGTCAAGGAAGCACATGGGGGTCCCGGTGGGGCCTTGGTAGTTTGGGCCAGGCTGGGAGGCCCCAGGGGGCCCCTATACCCCAGGAAAAAAATGTAATGAAAAAATGTTTCACAGCACTGGGATCCCCCCATCCCCCACCACCTGCACCACTGGTAGATCCACCGCTGGATAGATGCAAATTGAATAAATTAGAAAATAGTATATTGATGTATGAGAGATTTGTTACAACTCAAAAGAGACCACATATGACAAATATTTGTTTCCATTTTTTGGTGCAGCTTATGTTATAAAGTGTAGAGCTATTGAAAGCAGAATTTCCCATGGTCGTCATTGTGTGGATAAGTACTATAGACAGAAAAAGGACACAGGGTATATAC
This sequence comes from Discoglossus pictus, assembly GCA_027410445.1. Lineage (NCBI taxonomy): Eukaryota > Metazoa > Chordata > Amphibia > Anura > Alytidae > Discoglossus > Discoglossus pictus. The sequence continues at coordinate 319,118,221 of CM050166.1, read as the reverse complement.
ATTTATTTGTTCATATGATAATTGACATATAAGCCCATTGATGCTGACAGGTTAGTGCTAGTGCTAATATTTGAGAAACTCAAGAGGAAACTAAATAGAAATTGGTCTGTGTCATTCATATGAATAACTGGATGTGTGGAGAATCATCACCTAGGTCAAATATGCAAAAAGGTGAAGTATCTGAGAACTTTTGAACATGTAAATCTTAGTAGATATACTCATTAAATCTGACAAGTTAGTGTTGGCATCACAAATATTTGAGAAACTAGGAAGGAAAATAAGTGTAAAACAGTTATATAGGGTTTCAGAAATAGGATGCCCAGTCCTTAGTTATTTACCCTGTGACAGTAGTACAATTTATATTATATAATAGTGTAAAATGCTAAATAAGCCTCATATCATAATTTATTTCATAATCTTTTTTTAGTCCTTCACCTTCTCTTCTACGGTTTCCAATGTATGGCACATATTTTGGAATTTATTTTTTTCAGTAAATTAATTACTATACTGATATTTTAAAGTCATTTGCCACACAAAATATTAAGAAAAACCTGTTTAAACTGCATTGAAACTAACAGGAAATGCAGAAAGCATACCTTAGTTTGTAAGTGTCATTGGCAAGCCCCAAGAACAGTTAAATATCTTAATAGGTTTTTGTACATTTACTTGAAAACAGAAAACACACTTTTATACATTATCAAATATTCTCTTTCTGATGCAAATAGTCTTTCCATGTTTGTTTAAGTAAGTTTTTAAAGATTTTCTTTCTCTCATAAAGGAAATTTACATATATGCAGAGTTTTGCAATGAGTTTCATCCTATCGCCTATCAATCACCCATCACTTGAATTAAGTGCTAACTGTGTCTGGCCTTTGCTCTGATGGGAACTGAGACCAATGCCCTCCCTCCCTCTCTCCTACCCTCCCCTGATTTGTTTTACTGTATTATAACATACAAATATCTGCACCTGATCGGACAGCAACATCTGCTAACAAAAATACCTAGTACATTATTTCTAACCCACCTATGATGATCCTTCCCACCTATGATTAACCACCTCTTCCCACTACCTCTTCCCTGTTATGTTACTGTGACCAGATATTATACAAATCTGGCCCATTCCACCAATTCAGCAATACATTTCTAACCTTCCCAACCTAAAGCACCTATATTACAACGAACTTTACTATATTTTGTAATCTTGTACTGTTCTTCATTTCTGTACCTTTTTTGCACTGTATTTTCTTCTCTTTTATCCTCAATCTCAGTAAAGGTATCTAAGATATCTAAGTTTCCCTGTCCTTACCTTTTTCTAATCTAATACATGCTGTTTATATCCAAAACACAAATTACATTGAGTCATTCTATACACATACAGATTTATTTTATTTCCACACCCTTAAATCTGCCTAGATAGGCACTTCGTACTAACCAATAGAAACACTGCATTCAAGTACATTTGTAACCCTATAATAACCTTCAATCCAACAGCAGAAAGAATGCAGAAATTCAGTGCTACACTGGTGAGCTGCATCACTCAAGGGAGGAGAAAGAGAGGTGTGGTTTTGGGAACTAAGCCTACAAATCCTATGATGCTTTGCTGCAGAGACTGATGTATCTGCCACTGATTGTCCAAAATGAATTATACATTTTATTTTTTGCTGTAGACACTACAGTATCTGCCTCTAATTGGCCAAAATGAATTATGAATTGTATGCTAGTTTTAGCAGTGATTTACTGGGGCGTTAACTCTCAAAATCAACTGCTAGCAAACTGAAGAGATTTAGCAAACTTTAGGGTCAGATTAATAATGTTTATTTTGATATTTATTCATGGAGAAAAATGTTTTCATACATTAATGATTCTCCGTTATCAGATACATTCATAACCCAAGAAATGTAAATATGCCTTTTACTTATTTCTGATTGTATTAGTAAACCATTTAAAATAAAACCTATAGTAAAACCTAGGACGGTAGGCTACAATTATAGTTCAGTTACAGATGGGTTGATAATACTCTACAATTTGCCACTAGTTCAATACAAATGGAAATTAGTGAATTGCCAGTCTGAAATCATTTATTTAATCAAATCTATCATCTATCCATAAACATAAAATAATTATTCTTTTAGACTGCCAGCCTGCAATCAGACAGGTATAGAAATATTATGCAGCTGCAGCCAATTAGAAACCTTTATCACAAACCCTGTGTCCAACCTATTCATTTGTCTGTTGCTAATGATCAGAGGGATTTGCAGCTGTTCTTCCCCAGGCTGCTTTGTGGCTTGAAATATATCATTATTGTTACAAACAATTGAACACAAATTATAACAACACCAATTATGTGCAGAATGGATATCACTGCACTTCAATGGTCAATTTGTTAAAGATGTGTTAGGGAAAACATACCAGGGTAATTTGATGTAAACAGTGCTGTACGTGTCCATTTAAAAACAATAATTTACTGTGTAAGAAACACACAGGACAATATTGTGGTAATAGTTTACTTACAGACGGGGAGCTTAAAGAGTCATCGAAATCTGATACAGTAACATATTATATGTACATATAATTTAATTTTTTTTGATGATCAGACTCAATTCATACTGTTGTATTATTGCTTGTTTACAGGCATTACTCACAAATGAGAGCTGTATAACTGTGCAACTTAGAGAGCTGTATAAGTGCTCCATAGCTGAGAGATGTGGCACACATGGCTATAGTGATTCTCATTGCCTGACAGGAACAACTTAGAGAGCTGTAGAAGTGCTCCATAGCTGAGAGACATGTCCCACATGGCTGTAGTAATGCTCATTGCCTGACAGGAAAAAATTATAGAGCTGTATTAGTGCTTTATAGCTGAGAGATGTGTCACATGTGGCTGTAGTAATGCTCATCGGCTGACAGGAACAACTTATAGAGCTGTATAAGTGCTCCATAGCTGAAAGACATGGCACACATGGCTGTAGTGATTCTCATTGCCTGACAGGAACAACTTAGAGAGCTGTAGAAGTGCTCCATAGCTGAGAGACATGTCCACATGGCTGTAGTAATGCTCATTGACTGACAAGAACAACTTACAGGGCTGTATCAGTGCTCTATACCTGAGAGATGTGTCACACATGGCTGTAGTAATGCTCATCGGCTGACAGGAACAACTTATAGAGCTGTATAAGTGCTCCACAGCTGAGACATGGCACACATGGCTGTAGTGACAGGAACAACTTACAGGGCTGTATTAGCACTCTATACCTGAGAGATGTGGCACACATGGCTGTATTGATGCTCATTGACTGACAGGAACAACTTATAGGGCTGTATTAGTGCTCCATAGCTGAGAGACATGTCCCATGCGGCTGTAGAGATGCTCATTGACTGACAAGAACAACTTACTGGGCTGTATTAGTGCTCCATAGCTGAGAGATGTGGCAAACATGGCTGTAGTGATGCTCATTGTCTGATAAGCACAACTTAGAGAGCTGTATTAGTGAGATGGGATCTATCTCTCTTTGCCTGCGCATTTCTTCTGCAGCACATACAGCTGCAGTTACAGGTGCCATCCGAAAGAGGACGCTGTGAGTTTTCGGGCACCATCAATTTCCAGGGAAGGTAAAGAACTATTTTCCCCTCCAACATGGCGCAACTCGACAGATCTAAATCAACAGCGAGGCCATCGCTATGTTCGTTGCAGGCACTCAACGCCCCCCAGGGCCTCGGGCGCTCCTCTCATAGCTCAAGGCCTCTTCTGTCGGCGTGCCTTATATGCTAAAATCTGCAGCACCATCTGTCAGCTGGAGGCGGAACTGCAGCTGTCAGATTTTGCAATGGTGAAGAGGGAAAGGGCCGAGACATGTGGCAAACATGGCTGTAGTGATGCTCATTGGCTGACAGGAACAACTTATAGAGCTGCATTAGTTCTCCATAGTTGAGAGACATGTCCAACATGGCTGTAGTGATGCTCATTGGCTGACAGGAACAACTTATAGAGCTTTATTATTATTCCCTTGGCTGAGAAACATGATACACATGTGATGCTTATTGGTTGATAAGCACAACTTAGAGAGCTGTATTAGTTCTCCATAGCTGAGAGTTAGGATGCTCATTGGCTGACAGGGACAACTTAGAGAGCTGTATTAGTACTACATATATGAGAGACCTGATGCTCATTTGGCTGCTAAGTACAATTCATAGAGCTGTATGAGTGCTCCATAGCTGAGAGACGTGGCACGCATTGCTGTAGTGATGCTCATTGGCTGACAGGAACATATTTTACTGCTCTATTAGCACTCAATATCTGATGGAGAGGAATGACACATCTAAACTAATCTTTACTGGCTGACAGGCACAACTAATAGGAACCAATTAAACAGCAGTATTAAAACATTTTATTCAAAACTGGGGACAAAGGACATAGAAATCAACAAAACTGCTCTGATGACTCATCAAGAAAAAGCCTAAAAATCTTGTTGGAAAGTTGCTTGTTGGTGTTTTAAATTGATCAAGAACTGACTCATTTTATAATTTTTAGTTATTGGTTGTATAACTTATGTAGGTGTCCCACAATAAACTGCATAATCAATCAAATTGAGGCTGTACACTGTTATATTTATCATGCTTTAGGTTTATTAGTTTCTATACTATCTATCTTGCATTTGTTAAAGCCATCTGCCTTGGAACTGAAGATCAAGCTTTGTAATGGGTGAAAAATAGCAAAACATCTAATACGGATATAGTATAGGAAAAGTAACACTTCCTCCCACAGACAGGTTCTAACTGGTGCAACCAGCCCTGGTTGTTTATCATGCATTCTTCATAGGCAGGGAAGATAGTATATTAGAATAACTAACTTTAATTAATTTAGTAACAATTAAAAAAAAAAAAAACACATTTTACAAGTACCGTACTATTCCACTCTTTATCTTATGTGAAGAACAAATCTAGTGACTTATGCCTCTTTAAGAAAATGGTTTCTTTTTTAAAATGCATTATTTCAGACCGGTGTTTCCATGGTCATTTAGGATCTGTTTTGCTTATAATTATATTATGCATTTAAATTTTGTCAAACTGTGTCACAATCTAATAAATTAACAGCAATACATACTAAATGCTATTTTATCATCCTTGACAACTATATTAATATGCATCTCATATATTTGAAGTTTTGATTTTCACGAGAGGTTTCTTAAATATGTTATCTATCCTGTCTTTGCTCATTAAGTTGAGCAGTGCGATTGTTGGCAGTTGTAGGAGAGATTAACAAGCATGTCTGGTTGGAATCAAGTCAGTGATCAAGACTTGTGTTAGCTGTCCTAACAAATCTGCCATCTGATTTTAATCATGTCTCTTAGCCACTTGCATTCTTAAATAAAGTGTCATCTTTATACAACAGAATATGTAAGAGAGGATTCAATCATAACGTTGAACATTGTGCCTTCTTACCATTGAGATGTCTGACCTAGGTTGTACGGTCTATCCATCTCTTCAGTTTAAGTGTTGGAGAAACTATCCATTCCTATGGGGCAAATGTTCTAAAAAATGGCATCTGAATTTTTTATTCACTCTTTAATATATTTGTTCCAGCTCCCAAACATGGTACAAAGAATCAGAAACCTGTCAGGGGGTCTCTATTTGCATGATATCAAGTCCCCATCTGGGTTCATGAAGTGGTAAATTTACTCCAGTGTCTTTGGCAATAAACCCTTATGGATAAGCACAACCAGTGACATAATGATATGCCACCATAAGATGAGCCCATCAGGTCAGAAGGTGCCTACCACATTATTGGGGAAGAGCAGAGGGTGAGTATTGGTAGCACTAGAGCTAATGAAGTGGTTGAGGCAAAGTCAGGGTGTCCTGGAAAGGAAAGTCCTTCTGTAAAAAAAACAATTTAGAATAGGAACCTGAAACATTAGAACTGATATGAAAAGATTAAACATTGATATCCTGTGAATGAGTGATCTCAAATGGACGGGAACGAGACACTTCATATCACACATCACCAGATGTTCTAATGTGGTCAAAAATCACACAGAAGAAATGGAGTACGCCTCATACTCAAAGGGTGGCCAAAGAAGTGCTCGGTTACAACCCCCAAAAAAGGACAGAATTATTTCAATTTGAATTCAAAGCAAGCCATTTAACATCACAATGATCCCAAACTATGCCCCAACTATGTATGCTGAAGAGGTTGGAGTTGTCCAGTTCAATGAGGATATTCAGCACCTCCTCCACATAATGCCAAGTAAATACATGATTCTCATCATAGGAGATTGGAATGCTAAAGTAGGGAACCATAATATACCTATATACTAATGGCAAAGCTTGAACTTGGATTGCAAAAGGAAGCAGGTCATGGATTACTAGAATGTTGTAAAGGAAAAAACTGTCCAACTGAATGCAGAATTTCAGAGGATAGCAAGGAGAGACGAGACATTCTACAAGGAACGATGTAAAGAGATAGAAGATAACAGAATGATGAGGGTAAACAAAGTGAGTGCAAAAGCTGGGCTGCTACTCAGCATTAAAAGGACAAAAAACTTGGCAGACAGCAGTCTCAGTTCCTGACAAATAGATGGGAAATAAGTGAAGTCAGTGACAGATTTTATTTTCATTGGCTCCAAGATCTCTGTATATGGTGACTGCATCCATGAAATTAAAAGACGTTTGCTTCTGGTGAGGAAAGATATGGCATGTCTGGATCACACTATTTTACCATTCCAATGTAAAATAGGTTCCTATGTTGCTGCGGCTGTTTTGCTAGCACTGAGAGTTGTTCTGCTGACTAGCAGACAGAGACACACCAGCAGCTTCGGATTTACCTCAGATCTATTTGGCTTTGCTCTTTTCATATAACCCAGTCCAAAACACTAGTTTATCTGATAATTTTTTAGATTTTACGAAATTTACATGCAAGTCACAGAAAGCTCAGTCTATTCATTAGACCAATGTAATACTAATTGTATGGATTCATACCACTGCTGTACATATTCAAACTACTATACACAAGCATATTTCATGACATAAACTGTATTCATATTTTAGCAAATATATAAACTTAAATTAATATTCTCACAGGCAAACCTCAGATTCTGATGGAGTTTTCCTAAATGTTAAGAATTTAAAAGGACCACTGAAGTAGTTAAATTATATGGTTTAATTTGTTTATTTAGTAATCAACATTCATCAAAAGCAGTATTTGAAGAAAATATAGTCAAAGTAACTTTTTAAACTTAAAAATGAACATAGTATTGTAACGTCTAAGGGGAAACGCTTCTCTTCACCGAAATGTGTTTTAGTACTACACCCCTATATTGCACTATATCCACGGTACTGAGTCTGCTGCTTTGGGGAATTTGTTTTATTATTTTATGTTTCATTTCTTTATTATAAATTTGGTCCCCTATTTTTTTTTCAGAAATAGACATGCAATACTGTTTATATTTCCATATCTCGCAGTTTACTCCTTGATTTTAAGGAATTTGGAACTTCCTCTTTGACCACAACTGGGTCCTGGAGACCTTTGCTGAAAGCTTTAAGCACTGGGCACTGAGATACTGTAATCAGTATTTTCATGATTTTTTTCCACATCAATTTAGTGATACAGCTAGCCAAATATATTGAGATTACTGTTTTCTAAATTAAAAAACAAAAACATATTTTCTTTTTCTCCTACATTTACTCTAGTGATTTCCCCTTCTGTGCACAATGTTTCTGACAAATATGTGCAGGGCTGGATTTATGTAGATGGCACCCCAAGGCACAGACTCCTTAGGCACCCCTTGGCCGCACAAGTGCATGTGCATCTCTGTTCACCATGTTGCTCTAGCAACACATGTATGACTAACAAAGCAGTTGTGTGTACTGTGCTAATTCTAATAAAACTATGTGTGAGTGTATATGTATGCATTGATTTAATATATAGAACATTCTGAACTTTGCATGGTCTGAGCCGCAGTCACCTCCAGGTCTTGTTTTTGCTGACTGTATAGAGCTCCTCCATCTTTGGCTGCAAAATATATAGTCAATCTGATTTCTATATTGTCCATCTGATGATGTCCATATGTAGAGTCGTCTTGGTGGCTGTTGGAAGAGGGTGTTTATTATGAGAATTATCTTGACAGAATTCTACTAATCTTTGATATATATACTGTATATATATATATATATATAAGCACTTTGAAATATATCGGACTGCTTAGTGTATTAATATGGAACAGAAATAAGCATGTGCAAGATGTATGTATGAAGCAAATTTATGAACGATGTGATATATAACCATTAATATATATATATATACATATATATATATATATATATATATATATATATATATATATATATGTATGTATATATATATACTGTATATATATCTCTATAGAAAACATTATAACTTTTAATAAAATGTCTGACTTGCTTATTGAGCAAAACTCAATAGTTTTTACTTGCTAACCAGATATGAGAACGTGTAATCCTAGTTGTCTATTCTGGGGAACAGGAGCATTCTGTGTTGTTGAGGGAAGCCACTTAAAGGCATATTTACATTTCTTGGATTATGAATGCATCTGATAGAGGAGAATCAGTAGTGTATGAAAACAAAAGTTTGTAAGCAGTAGATTTTCAGAGTTAACGCCCATTGATATCCCTGCTAAAATTAGCATAAAATTCGTAATTCATTTTGACCAATCACAGGCAACTAATACATTTGTAGCAATCTGTAAGGCCATGTTGTGCACCAAAGAATTATGGTCCTGTTTTCAGCCGGGAACAGGAAGTAAGGAGGATTCAGTCACTGCTGTGTAGATTTATGCATTGAGCTGCTGCTGGCTTGAAGGTTAGTAAAATGTTAAAATCCATATCCAAATGTAGTGTTTCTATTTGTAGGTACACTGTGCCATGTAAGTAGCTCTGGGGGTGTGGAAAGCAAGTTTTATAAAAAAAAAAAAAAAGTTTGTATGTGTATAAAATGACTGTAATGTGTGTTTCTGATATAAGCAGCAGGTGTTAGATTAGAGAAAGGTAAAAAAGAAACTTAGATATACCTTTAATAAGCTGATTATAGTGCTTTCAGTTCCCAACTGAGGAGGAGAGATTGGTGGTAGGCAGGCAATGAGAGGCAGAGCTAGTATAGTATGAACTCACTGCAGGTGATTGTGTAGATGATTGAGCTGAAATGTTCATGCATTATTATGCAAATTAGCCACCCCACTCATCTGATTCTGTTTGCTGCTTTCATAGGAGTGTGTGTCCTTGTAAACTAATACATTTCCCATTTCTCCTATTGAAAGCACTGGCAGTTTTAGATGCTACATTCCCATTGTGCAGATCAAAACTTCTTGCGCATTCAAAGTCTCCCTGATCTCAGGAATATGATCAGTAGAAACTAGAAGAGTAGATTCCATTGCAGTTTAATTCTATAAAAAAAGTATTAAATTAGTGTTTATAATACTTTTCTATCCTAATTCTGCCTATTTTGCAGTGTAGTTTTTCAAAGAGTATAATTTAAATATAAGATGACAGTAGTCCTTTATTCTGTAATGCTGTATACATCACCTAAAATAAAACACAATCTGTCACAATGAAGAAACTTCACAGGGTAAAGCAACATGTCTGCAGCAGGAGACTTATTATGATCACTGTGTTGTTCTTTCTGATCATTTCTTTGCTTCTCAAACAGATGGTTTGTTTTTGGTCTTGTGATTTAATCTTTATTATTCCCAGTACTGTGGTTTCCATGGCCCACAATGTCTATTACCCTGCACTGAGTACTGCAAGCTGTGCTGGGCCATGTCTGGCCTCCAGGCCCTGAGCGTATCAAGGATCAAGAGTTTCAACCACATTAAAGTCTCTGTTTCCCACTGACATGAATCTATTTGTGACACCAATCACTTGTACTATGAGAGCGTCTCTTATGTCCAGGCTGTGCCCTGATCATGTGGTGAATTGCTGTAAGCACTGAGCAGCCTTTCAACATGAGAGATCACTGGGGTTCAGTGTTGGTTTAGACCTATAGATTGGCTGCTTCAGCAGAGTTTTCTTTAAATTCTGTAACTATACTTGATAATAGGTAAATTGTTTTAAAAGGCAAACATAAGGGATCTATCCCATTGTAAATTCACCTGCGCTGACAGCTGCATTGCTAGTAAGTAGCCACTAGTGGCACTGTTGATATTTTTCAGCGATGCCGATATTTCCCACAAGTTGTAACCTTAGAAGGTTACCCTAACCCTCACCCTAACCCTCACCATAACCCTGAAAGTTTACCTAACCCTAATTCTATGGTATGGGCACTGAAAATCAGCAGCGCCATCTATCGGTTGGTGGGCGGCACTGCTGCGGCCGCCACTGCTGGCAAATGTTTGGCAAATTTCAAGAGGGAAAGGACCAAAATAAGTAAACTCACACTCACATATGCAATTAATCCTTACTGTGGCATCTCATCTTCCTTTCTGAGCTGATTCTGTCTGCTACTGTGTCCTCATAAGATATTGTGATTTCCATTGTAATGTCTTATTGAAACCACTTGCAGTCTTAGATGCCACAATCTCATTTTATAGATTGAATCTCCCTGTGCATTCAAAAGTAACCTTCCGCCTCAGGAACTTGATCAGCGAAAACCATAATGGAAGCAGTAGCATCGGTAATGAATAAAACGCTGTGTGGTTCTTTTTCAAATTCTAAAAACACTGAGCCCTTTTAGTAGTAAGTAGGGGGATCAGAGAAAACTAATTGACAGGCAAAGTGACAAACCTCTGTGTAAATTTACAGAATTAAGGGCCCTATTAAATTCCAGCCTCGTAAATAAGAGGCTTCTACTTAAGCCCTACGTACTGCAAAGTTTCTCTAACTTACAATGCTATTAAATTAGCCCTGCTGCGAGCAACGTGTGAGCTACGCAGCAGGGCTGTACGTATCTACACTGCGTAAATGTACATGAGGAGTGACAGCCTGCGAGATGATATCGCAGGCTCCCACTCCTCATCAAGTGCTGCGGGGGTCCTAAAAGGGACCTCCGCGGCAGTCCCCCACATAAGCCCTGCCGTGGGGGGTACTCCAAACCCCCCCCAGGCACCTAAAATGAACCCCCCCTCAATGCGGGGGTCCCTGTCGAGACCCCCGAAGTGTCCTCACATGAACACCTTGCTGCAGGGGTCCATAGGAACCCCCGCAGCCCCCACACATTAACCCCTTGCAGCGGGGGTCCCCGATCGGCACTGATCAGGCCCCCGCTGCATTTAAAACTTTTAAATTCCCCGCCGCGGCTCCTTAAAGGGGCCGCGGCACACTATTACCCAATCCCAGCCGCGGCACTTAAAATTAACCCCCCTCTATGCTGGGGGTCCCCATCGGGACCCCCGAAGTGTCCCCATATAAACCCCCTGCAGCGGGGGGCCCCGATCGGCACCGATCGTGACCCTGCTGCAATTCAATTTTAAATTTCCCGCCTCGCGGGTCCTCAAAGGACCGTAAAGGTCCTGAAAGGACTCGCACTAAAAATATTAACCCCAGGCAACTATAATTACCCCATTAACTCATGATGGTCAATCCAGACCACCATAAGGCTCTAATTAACCCATTAACTCATGGTGGTCAATCCAGACCACCATAAGGCCTAAATTAACCCATTAAGTCATGATGGTCAATCCAGACCACCATAAGGCCTAAATTAACCCATTAACTCATGGTGGTCAATACAGACCACCATAAGGCTCTAACTAACCCATTAACTCATGGTGGTCAATACAGACCACCATAAGGCCTAAATTAACCCATTAACTCATGGTGGTCAATACAGACCACCATAAGGCTCTAATTAACCCATTAACTCATGGTGGTCAATACAGACCACCATAAGGCTCTAATTAACCATTAACTCATGGTGGTCAATACAGACCACCATAAGGCCTAAATTAACCCATTAACTCATGGTGGTCAATACAGACCACCATAAGGCTCTAATTAACCCATTAACTCATGGTGGTCAATACAGACCACCATAAGGCTCTATTTAACCCCATCAGTCCCATAAGGGTATATTATTACCATTATGGGCCTGTTACAACCCAACATTAACCACATAAGTGCCATGATGGTCCTCAAGGACCATCATGACACTAACTACAAACACTACACTATAACCCCCAATAAACCATTTAATCTAAACTAACCCCCCTCTACACTAATCTATTAACACTTACACTACCTACCTACACTACCTACCCCCTAATAAACCTCCCCAACACTCTAATTACAAAAAACAATAAACCTACAGCACAGAAAACAAAAAACCTACAGTACAAAAAACAAAAAAACCTACAGTACAGAAAAAAAAACAATTACAACCCCACCCCCCCACTACAGAAAACAAAAAAATACATTACAACCCCACCCCCCACTACAGAAAATAAAAAAATTACACACCTGAAAAGGAAAGACAGATAAACACAATACAATACATACATATAATACATTACATACATTACATACAATACATGACATTACATATAATATATTACATATATTATATTACATATCATATATTACATATAATACATTACATACATTACATACAATACATGACATTACATATAATATATTAAATATAATATATTAAATATAATATATTACATATAATATATTACATATAATATATTACATATAATACATTACATACATTACATACAATACATGACATTACATACATTACATATAATGTATTACATATAATATATTACATATAATATATTACATATAGTCCTAATCAAATACCCCCTATCTATCTAACATACAATCTATTTAATTTAAAATAAATCCTAACTATATCAAATACATCCCCCTATCTATCTAATATACAAAAAATCCTAACTACATACACAGACCCTTATTCTAAACTAAAATGAAATAATTACAGTCCTAACTACATACACAGACCCTAATTCTAAGCTAAAATCAATAAATTAAGACCACTTACCTTTAAGATGTTGCTTCAGATCACTAACCTATGGGTCAAACAAAAAATAAAATTTAGTACAAAACATTAACATCAAATAAATAAACATTCTATACATTCTAAATATTCAACTCACCTTTACAGCATGTCCAGTCACTGTTTAGCTCTTCCGGCGCGGCCCTGTTAAAAAAAAAACACAATACATGAATACATGAATACAATATATAAACAATAAATAATATACACAAATAAACATCTAAATATACATTTAACTTACCTCCCCGCGATGTCCCCGGCCTTCTCTCCTTCAGCCCCGGCTGGGCCGCGGAACCATCCGCGCTCTAAAAAAAAAAAAAGAAAAAAAACTAACGGAGGTCTGCACTGGCAGACCTCCCCGACGCTACTGAACCTCCCGGAGTCGTTTCCGGGAGGAAATTGGCATTGTCGGCTTGTGATTGGCTGAAAAAGCTGTCAGCCAATCAAAAGTCGTCAATGTAGGAGCCAATCAGGATGCGCAGATGTCTTCTACCAATCACTCCGTGGGGGTGTATCCCATAGTGATTGGCTGAAGGCATCTGAGCGTTGTGATTGGTTCCCAGAAAGATAGACAAGTGTTTAAGCCAATCAGGGTGGGATATTGGGGTGTATCCCATCCTGATTGGCTCACACATTGACGACTTTTGATTGGCTGAAATTGATAGACAGCTTTTTCAGCCAATCACAAGCCGACAATGCCAATTTCCTCCCGGAAACGACTCCGGGAGGTTCAGTAGCGTCGGGGAGGTCTGCCAGTGCAGACCTCCGGTAGTTTTTTTTGTTTTTTTTTTTTTAGAGCGCGGATGGTTCCGCGGCCCAGCCGGGGCTGAAGGAGAGAAGGCCGGGGACATCGCGGGGAGGTAAGTTAAATGTATATTTAGATGTTTATTTGTGTATTTTATTTATTGTTTATATATTGTATTCATGTATTCATGTATTGTGTTTTTTTTTTAACAGGGCCGCGCCGGAAGAGCTAAACAGTGACTGGACATGCTGTAAAGGTGAGTTGAATATTTAGAATGTATAGAATGTTTATTTATTTGATGTTAAAGTTTTGTACTAAATGTTATTTTTTGTTTGACCCATAGGTTAGTGATCTGAAGCAACATCTTAAAGGTAAGTGGTCTTAATTTATTGATTTTAGCTTAGAATAAGGGTCTGTGTATGTAGTTAGGACTGTAATTATTTTATTTTATTTTAGAATTAGGGTCTGTGTATGTAGTTAGGATTTTTTGTATATTAGATAGATAGGGGGATGTATTTGATATAGTTAGGATTTATTTTAAATTAAATAGATTGTATGTTAGATAGATAGGGGGTATTTGATTAGGACTATATGTAATATATTATATGTAATATATTATATGTAATGTCATGTATTGTATGTAATGTATATAATGTATTATATGTAATATATTATATGTAATATATTATATGTAATGTCATGTATTGTATGTAATGTATGTAATGTATTATATGTATGTATTGTATTGTGTTTATCTGTCTTTCCTTTTCAGGTGTGTATTTTTTTTATTTTCTGTAGTGGGGGGTGGGGTTGTAATGTATTTTTTTGTTTTCTGTAGTGGGGGGTGGGGTTGTAATTGTTTTTTTTTTCTGTACTGTAGGTTTTTTGTTTTCTGTGCTGTAGGTTTTTTGTTTTTTGTAATTAGAGTGTTGGGGAGGTTTATTAGGGGGTAGGTAGTGTAGGTAGGTAGTGTAAGTGTTAATAGATTAGTGTAGAGGGGGGTTAGTTTAGATTAAATGGTTTATTGGGGGTTATAGTGTAGTGTTTGTAGTTAGTGTCATGATGGTCCTTGAGGACCATCATGGCACTTATGTGGTTAATGTTGGGTTGTAACAGGCCCATAATGGTAATAATATACCCTTATGGGACTGATGGGGTTAAATAGAGCCTTATGGTGGTCTGTATTGACCACCATGAGTTAATGGGTTAATTAGAGCCTTATGGTGGTCTGTATTGACCACCATGAGTTAATGGGTTAATTTAGGCCTTATGGTGGTCTGGATTGACCATCATGAGTTAACGGGTTAATTAGAGCCTTATGGTGGTCTGTATTGACCACCATGAGTTAATGGGTTAATTAGAGCCTTATGGTGGTCTGTATTGACCACCATGAGTTAATGGGTTAATTTAGGCCTTATGGTGGTCTGTATTGACCACCATGAGTTAATGGGTTAATTAGAGCCTTATGGTGGTCTGTATTGACCACCATGAGTTAATGGGTTAATTTGAGCCTTATGGTGGTCTGTATTGACCACCATGAGTTAATGGGTTAATTTAGGCCTTATGGTGGTCTGGATTGACCACCATGAGTTAATGGGTTAATTTAGGCCTTATGGTGGTCTGGATTGACCATCATGAGTTAATGGGTTAATTAGAGCCTTATGGTGGTCTGTATTGACCACCATGAGTTAATGGGTTAATTAGAGCCTTATGGTGGTCTGGATTGACCACCATGAGTTAATGGGTTAATTTAGACCTTATGGTGGTCTGGATTGACCATCATGACTTAATGGGGTAATTATAGTTGCCTGGGGTTAATATTTTTAGTGCAAGTCCTTTCAGGACCTTTACGGTCCTTTGAGGACCCGCGAGGCGGGAAATTTAAAATTGAATTGCAGCAGGGTCACGATCGGTGCCGATCGGGGCCCCCCGCTGCAGGGGGTTTATATGGGGACACTTCGGGGGTCCCGATGGGGACCCCCAGCATAGAGGGGGGTTAATTTTAAGTGCCGCGGCCGGGATTGGGTAATAGTGTGCCGCGGTCCCTTTAAGGAGCCGCGGCGGGGAATTTAAAAGTTTTAAATGCAGCGGGGGGCCTGATCTATGCAGAACGGGCCCCCCCCCTGCAATGGGTTTATGTGGGGACACTTCGGGGGTCCCGATGGGGACCCCCAGCATAGAGGGGGGTTAATTTTAAGTGCCGCGGCCGGGATTGGGTAATAGTGTGCCGCGGTCCCTTTAAGGAGCCGCGGCGGGGAATTTAAAAGTTTTAAATGCAGCGGGGGGCCTGATCTATGCAGATCGGGGCCCACCGCTGCAATGGGTTAATGTGGGGGTGCTGCAGGGGTCCGGATAGAGACCCCTGCAGCATGGGGATGTGTATAGGGTGCAGGGGGGAGCCTCACACTGCTGTCTCGGGTTGTTCCGAGGCAGCACGTAGAGGCTTTCGGATCCCTTGCGTGGACTTTTTGTCCATGTAGGGATTCTTACGATATGCGAGACTCGTGCATAGATTTAAGGCTACGTAGCTCTCTCGGAGCCTATTCTCGGCCATTTTCTCGCAGTCATATCGTAAAGCAGGCTGCGAGAGATTCGGTTCTCGCAAACAGCAGGAAAAATGCCTTTTGCGAGCACCGAGAGAACTACGAGGGAGAATTTAATAGGGCCCCAAATTTATTGTTTTAACATTCAATCGATAGTACTTGTTACTACATGTAATTTGAAACTATAAAATACCTGAAACTTATTGCTGTGTCTCTTTCCTAAAACCAACCATTTCAAGCAAAAAACTGACCTTTTTCATGTTTAATCCTATTAAATGTATGATGGAAAATCTGGAACTTCAGTGACTCTTTAAAACATTCAAATCACATTCTTTTTTTCATATTTAGATCCATGCAAATTACAATGTCATATAGGTTACATAGGGATTACAATAATCCATGCTTAAAGGCATATGGAAGGTTCCTGGATTTTTTTTGTTTTTTAGTCATTCAGTTGTGTGTGTATCTCCATGACCATCTGTCAGCCACTTCCCCTCAAGCTCAAGTTCATTGCATCAGTGACCTCATCTATCTATAACTGCTTCTGCTGTCCCCTTCTTTGTGTGCCTTCAATCTTTCCCAGCACCAGAGTATTTTCTAGGGAATCCTGCCATCTCATGATATGGCAAAAATATTTGACCTTCGGCCTCATGATCAAACCTTCCATTGAACAGTTTGTCTTGATTTCCTGTAGTACTGATTAATTGGACCTTCTTGCAGTCCAAGAGACTCTAAGTAGTTTTCTCCAACACCACAATTCAAAGGTGTTAATTCTGCGGTGCTCAGACTTCTTTATGGTGCAGCTCTCACATCTGTATGTTACTACTGGGAATACCATACTTTTTACTATGTGGACCTTTGATAATGTAATATCTTTACATTTTACTAAGCTTTCCATAGCATTCCTTCCTAGAAGCAAACATCCTTTAATTTCATGGCTGCAGTCACAATCTGAAGAGATATTGAATCACAGGAAAAAAAATCTCTTTTAACAGCCTCCCATGGAAATGGTAGAAATAAATAAGTATGTCAGGCATGGAATCTTTTTTGTGCTGGCACAAGTACTGGTGGAAGATCAGAAGAGCTCCCATGGACAACCAAACTGATAATGCTGCAAGCTCTGCATTTCAGCTCTTCGCTTGTTCCATCACAGTGTTAATCATCTGAATTTTTAGCATTGGTAAATCTGTTAGACCGACAGTGAAACGCGTCTGGACACTGTATAGATTTTATATACATTTTTATTTGTTATCGGTTTAATTTTGTCCTTATTTTATATTACATTGACTTTTAGTTAAACTTCCAGTTTATTTGATATACTTATGTAAATGTATTGCCTTGTTTTTATATTTGCTTTCTCAATAACTCATTAATCACTGTATATATTTGCTTTTATATATATATATATATATTTGTCATTGTACTAAATACGTAGATGGCTGATTGGAAATGTCCTATTATACTTCTATATTTCTCTGCACCCATACTACACCAATACTGGTCATTTCAATAAATACAAGCAGGAATATATCCATATTTATCCACATGACCAGTCTATTTGAAAGTAATTATATTTGCCAAAATTCTACAAACTAAAGAAAGGAAGAGAACACAAGAACAACAGGTCAGAGGCCTATTATGCCAGTAGGGAAACCAGGTACCTTGACTAACCTGTGGGATTTATAACTACCTCATGTTATGAGGGATAAAAACGTGAGAGGAGAATGGAAATCCCTCTATACTGGTTATATCTTGTGTTGATATTATCTACATTTACCATTTGATCTGCACTAGGAGATGGTGCGCTTCTTCACCTTGTCCTTTAAAAAAAAAAAAATAGAAATTGGGGTTGGCTTTTTCTCACTAGGATTTTCTCAAAAACAGTGTTCAAAAATGTTTATTTGCAAGGCTCAAACTGCTAATGTTAATAGTTTTTCACAAACTTTACAAACGTGATTTTTTCCCAAACTACAGTGATTCTTTTAGGTCATTTTCAGTCACTAGTTTTTTAAAACCAGTCTAAAGGTAATTAGAAAACTTTAATATGAACTCCACGCAATTTTTAGCTGCCGCTTTGTCTATGATTTTTTCAATGTGAGTTTTTTTAATTCTTATTTGATCATATAATATTTTTTTTTTGTCCTTGGCATTTAACATTTTTAGATGTAAATAGTTATGTGATTTGTATTGTTTAGTGTAAACAATCTGAAAGTTTAATTGATCTCTTTATCACTGTTCCAATTTACTTATCTTTCTATGTTTATGATACAATCTGAGTTTATTTTGTGATAGGATGTGGTAACGTAGATACTCGAATATAGCGCCACGTGAATATACCGTGAGTGTTATGAATTTGGTAGGTGAATGGTTAAAAGGTGCAAGACACGATTATAACACAATGGTTAAATGCTTGAGACCTCCACTCCCATTCCTACACACCACTGCAGGACTCACAACACAATGGCCAGGGCCTGTGGTAAATGCAGCACTCAGTGCACTGGCTGCAGCAGCAGGATGCACGCTAATAAAGACATGACAGCAAGGAGCCGTTTGTTGCTGCATCTGTGGGAAAACTATAAACTTCATTCAACAATAAGAACTGCAGGGAACCAGTTTACCAGAAATTAGAACAGCTGAATCTCGAATATATCACCGTCCTCTGATTATTAGTTAAAATAGGAACATAAAAAACTTGCGGTATACTTGAGTATCTATAGTAATCTGATGATAGATGCAAAAAATAGTGTAGCAGTATCAAATAATAACTTTTATTAATTTCAAAATCAGTATTAAGAGGCAAACTTGGAGAGGTTTCCAAACAACATTTGAAAAAATCTGAATACAGTAAACTTCCCGTTATCTGGCACCTGTTGCCGGATAAGTGTAGTTTTTGGTTAATCGGGAGTCCCCGAATTTAGGGGTCTAAACAACCCTTAAACACCCCCAACCCCTCAAAATGCCTTTAAAAATGCATTAGCATCTAAACTGGGCCATTTAGCAGTCTCGAACTCCGATATGTCTTGATAGTGCAAGTTATGCTGGTTTAGCTGGAATAAATTTAAAATTGATGCCAGTGCCGGTTGCTTGAGAGTGCTGGTTGGTTAGGTGCCGGATAACCGGGAGTTTACTGTATAAGAGTATGAGGATGTTACAATCTGTGTACAGCATGATGATGCTGTATTGTGCTTACAATATGAAGATGTTTGTAAACAGTATGGGGATGTTGTAATCTGGATACAGTATTAGGATGTTGTATCCTGATTAAGGTATTGGAATGTTGTAATCTGTAGACAGTATTAGGATGTTGTATCCTGATTCAGGTATTGCGATGATGTAATCTGGAGACAGTATTAGCATGTTGTATTCTGATTCAGGTATTGGGATGTTGTAATCTGGAGACAGTATTAGGATGTTGTATTCTGATTCAGGTATTGGGATAATGTAATCTGGATACAGTATTAGCATGTTGTATTCTGATTCAGGTATTGGGATGTTGTAATCTGGATACAGTATTAGGATGTTGTATTCTGATTCAGGTATTGGGATGTTGTAATCTGGATACAGTATTAGGATGTTGTATTCTGATTCAGGTATTGGGGATGTTGTAATCTGGATACAGTATTAGGATGTTGTATTCTGATTCAGGTATTTGGATGTTGTAATCTGGAGACAGTATTAGGATGTTGTATTCTGATTCAGATATTGGGATAATGTAATCTGGAGACAGTATTAGGATGTTGTATTCTGATTCAGGTATTGGGATGTTGTAATCTGGATACAGTATTAGGATGTTGTAATCTGATTCAGGTATTGGGATGATATAATCTGGATACAGTATTAGGATGTTGTATCCTGATTAAGGTATTGGGATGTTGTAATCTGTATACAGTATTAGGATGTTGTATTCTGATTCAGGTATTGTGATGATGTAATCTGTATACAGTATTAGGATGTTGTATTTTGATTCAGGTGTTGGGTATGGGATGATGTAATCTGGATACAGTATTAGGATTCAGGTATTGGGATGATGTAATCTGGATACAGTATTAGGATGTTGTATCCTGATTAAGGTATTGGGATGTTGTAATCTGGAGACAGTATTAGTATTAGGATGTTGTATTCTGATTCAGGTATTGGGATGTTGTAATCTGGATACAGTATTAGGATGTTGTATTCTGATTCAGGTATTTGGATGTTGTAATCTGGAGACAGTATTAGGATGTTGTATTCTGATTCAGGTATTGGGATAATGTAATCTGGATACAGTATTAGGATGTTGTAATCTGATTCACGTGTTGGGATGTTGTAATCTGGAGACAGTATTAGGATGTTGTATTCTGATTCAGGTGTTGGGATGATGTAATCTGGAGACAGTATTAGGATGTTGTATTCTGATTCAGGTATTGCGATGATATAATCTGGATACAGTATTAGGATGTTGTATTCTGATTAAGGTATTGAGATGTTGTAATCTGTAAACAGTATTAGGATGTTGTATTCTGATTCAGGTGTTGGGATGATGTAATCTGGATACAGTATTAGGATGTTGTATTCTGAATCAGGTTTTGGGATAATGTAATCTGGATACAGTATTAGGATGTTGTATTCTGATTCAGGTTTTGGGATAATGTAATCTGGATACAGTATTAGGATGTTGTATCCTGATTAAGGTGTTAGGATGATGTAATCTGTATACAGTATTAGGATGTTGTATTCTGATTCAGGTATTGGGATGATGTAATCTGGATACAGTATTAGGATGTTGTATCCTGATTAAGGTATTGAGATGTTGTAATCTGTATACAGTATTAGGATGTTGTATTCTGATTCAGGTGTTGGGATGTTGTAATCTGTATACAGTATTAGGATGTCGTATTCTGATTCAGTTGTTGGGATGTTGTAATCTGTATACAGTATTAGGATGTTGTATTTTGATTCAGGTGTTGGGATGATGTAATCTGGATACAGTATTAGGATGTTGTATTCTGATTCAGGTGTTGGGATGTTGTAATCTGTATACAGTATTAGGATGTCGTATTCTGATTCAGGTATTGCGATGATATAATCTGGATACAGTATTAGGATGTTGTATTCTGATTCAGGTGTTGGGATGATGTAATCTGGATACAGTATTAGGATGTTGTATTCTGATTCAGGTTTTGGGATAATGTAATCTGGATACAGTATTAGGATGTTGTATCCTGATTAAGGTGTTAGGATGATGTAATCTGTATACAGTATTAGGATGTTGTATTCTGATTCAGGTATTGGGATGATGTAATCTGGATACAGTATTAGGATGTTGTATCCTGATTAAGGTATTGAGATGTTGTAATCTGTATACAGTATTAGGATGTTGTATTCTGATTCAGGTGTTGGGATGATGTAATCTGGATACAGTATTAGGATGTTGTATTCTGATTCAGGTGTTGGGATGATGTAATCTGGATACAGTATTAGGATGTTGTATTCTGATTCAGGTGTTGGGATGTTGTAATCTGTATACAGTATTAGGATGTCGTATTCTGATTCAGGTATTGCGATGATATAATCTGGATACAGTATTAGGATGTTGTATTCTGATTCAGGTGTTGGGATGATGTAATCTGGATACAGTATTAGGATGTTGTATTCTGATTCAGGTTTTGGGATAATGTAATCTGGATACAGTATTAGGATGTTGTATCCTGATTAAGGTGTTAGGATGATGTAATCTGTATACAGTATTAGGATGTTGTATTCTGATTCAGGTATTGGGATGATGTAATCTGGATACAGTATTAGGATGTTGTATCCTGATTAAGGTATTGAGATGTTGTAATCTGTATACAGTATTAGGATGTTGTATTCTGATTCAGGTGTTGGGATAATGTAATCTGGATACAGTATTAGGATGTTGTATTCTGATTCAGGTGTTGGGATGTTGTAATCTGTATACAGTATTAGGATGTTGTATTTTGATTCAGGTGTTGGGATGATGTAATCTGGATACAGTATTAGGATGTTGTATTCTGATTCAGCTGTTGGGATGTTGTAATCTGTATACAGTATTAGGATGTCGTATTCTGATTCAGGTATTGCGATGATATAATCTGGATACAGTATTAGGATGTTGTATCCTGATTAAGGTGTTAGGATGATGTAATCTGTATACAGTATTAGGATGTTGTATTCTGATTCAGGTATTGGGATGATGTAATCTGGATACAGTATTAGGATGTTGTATCCTGATTAAGGTATTGAGATGTTGTAATCTGGATACAGTATTAGGATGTTGTATTCTGATTCAGGTATTGGGATGATGTAATCTGTATACAGTATTAGCATGTTGTATTCTGATTCAGGTATTGGGATGTTGTAATCTGGATACAGTATTAGGATATTGTATTCTGATTCAGGTGTTGGGATGATGTAATCTGTATACAGTATTAGCATGTTGTATTCTGATTCAGGTATTGGGATGTTGTAATCTGGATACAGTATTAGCATGTTGTATTCTGATTCAGGTATTGCGATGATGTAATCTGGATACAGTATTAGGATGTTGTATTCTGATTCAGGTATTGGGATGTTGTAATCTGTATACAGTATTAGGATGTTGTATTCTGATTCAGGTATTGCGATGATGTAATCTGGATACAGTATTATGATGTTGTATTCTGATTCAGGTATTGGGATGTTGTAATCTGGATACAGTATTAGCATATTGTATTCTGATTCAGGTATTGGGATGTTGTAATCTGGAGACAGTATTAGGATGTTGTATTCTGATTCAGGTATTGGGATAATGTAATCTGGAGACAGTATTAGGATGTTTTATTCTGATTCAGGTATTGGGATAATGTAATCTGGAGACAGTATTAGGATTCAGATATTGGGGTGATGTAATATGGATACAGTATTAGGATGTTGTATTCTGATTCAGGTATTGCGATTATGTAATCTGGAGACAGTATTAGGATGTTGTATTTTGATTCAGGTGTTGGGATGATGTAATCTGGATACAGTATTAGGATGTTGTATTTTGATTCAGGTGTTGGGATGATGTAATCTGGATACAGTATTAGGATGTTGTATTCTGATTCAGGTGTTGGGATGTTGTAATCTGTATACAGTATTAGGATGTTGTATTCTGATTCAGGTATTGTGATGATGTAATCTGGATACAGTAATTGAATGTTGTATTCTGATTCAGGTGTTGGGATGTTGTAATCTGTACTATACAGTATTAGGATGTTGTATTTTGATTCAGGTATTGGGATTATGTAATCTGGATACAGTATTAGGATGTTGTATCCTGATTAAGGTATTGGGATGTTGTAATCTGAATACAGTATTAGGATGTTGTATCCTGATTAAGGTATTGAGATGTTGTAATCTGTATACAGTATTAGGATGTTGTATTCTGATTCAGGTGTTGGGATGATGTAATCTGGATACAGTATTAGGATGTTGTATCCTGATTCATGTATTGCGATGATGTAATCTGGATACAGTATTAGCATGTTGTATTCTGATTCAGGTATTGGGATGATATAATCTGGAGACAGTATTAGGATGTTGTATTCTGATTCAGGTGTTGGGATGATGTAATCTGTATACAGTATTAGGATGTTGTATTCTGATTCAGGTATTGGGATGTTGTAATCTGGATACAGTATTAGGATGTTGTATTCTGATTCAGGTATTGGGATGTTGTAATCTGGATACAGTATTAGGATGTTGTATTCTGATTCAGGTATTGGGATGTTGTAATCTGGAGACAGTATTAGGATGTTGTATTCTGATTCAGGTATTGGGATAATGTAATCTGGAGACAGTATTAGGATGTTGTATTCTGATTCAGGTATTGGGATGTTGTAATCTGGATACAGTATTAGGATGTTGTATTCTGATTCAGGTATTGTGATGATGTAATCTGTATACAGTATTAGGATGTTGTATTTTGATTCAGGTGTTGGGTATGGGATGATGTAATCTGGATACAGTATTAGGATTCAGGTATTGGGATGATGTAATCTGGATACAGTATTAGGATGTTGTATCCTGATTAAGGTATTGGGATGTTGTAATCTGTATACAGTATTAGGATGTTGTATTCTGATTCAGGTATTGGGATAATGTAATCTGGAGACAGTATTAGGATGTTGTATTCTGATTCAGGTATTGGGATGTTGTAATCTGGATACAGTATTAGGATGTTGTATTCTGATTCAGGTATTTGGATGTTGTAATCTGGAGACAGTATTAGGATGTTGTATTCTGATTCAGGTATTGGGATAATGTAATCTGGATACAGTATTAGGATGTTGTATTCTGATTCAGGTATTGGGATGATGTAATCTGGATACAGTATTAGGATGTTGTATCCTGATTAAGGTATTGAGATGTTGTAATCTGGATACAGTATTAGGATGTTGTATTCTGATTCAGGTATTGGGATGATGTAATCTGTATACAGTATTAGCATGTTGTATTCTGATTCAGGTATTGGGATGTTGTAATCTGGATACAGTATTAGGATATTGTATTCTGATTCAGGTGTTGGGATGATGTAATCTGTATACAGTATTAGCATGTTGTATTCTGATTCAGGTATTGGGATGTTGTAATCTGGATACAGTATTAGCATGTTGTATTCTGATTCAGGTATTGCGATGATGTAATCTGGATACAGTATTAGGATGTTGTATTCTGATTCAGGTATTGGGATGTTGTAATCTGTATACAGTATTAGGATGTTGTATTCTGATTCAGGTATTGCGATGATGTAATCTGGATACAGTATTATGATGTTGTATTCTGATTCAGGTATTGGGATGTTGTAATCTGGATACAGTATTAGCATATTGTATTCTGATTCAGGTATTGGGATGTTGTAATCTGGAGACAGTATTAGGATGTTGTATTCTGATTCAGGTATTGGGATAATGTAATCTGGAGACAGTATTAGGATGTTTTATTCTGATTCAGGTATTGGGATAATGTAATCTGGAGACAGTATTAGGATTCAGATATTGGGGTGATGTAATATGGATACAGTATTAGGATGTTGTATTCTGATTCAGGTATTGCGATTATGTAATCTGGAGACAGTATTAGGATGTTGTATTTTGATTCAGGTGTTGGGATGATGTAATCTGGATACAGTATTAGGATGTTGTATTTTGATTCAGGTGTTGGGATGATGTAATCTGGATACAGTATTAGGATGTTGTATTCTGATTCAGGTGTTGGGATGTTGTAATCTGTATACAGTATTAGGATGTTGTATTCTGATTCAGGTATTGTGATGATGTAATCTGGATACAGTAATTGAATGTTGTATTCTGATTCAGGTGTTGGGATGTTGTAATCTGTACTATACAGTATTAGGATGTTGTATTTTGATTCAGGTATTGGGATTATGTAATCTGGATACAGTATTAGGATGTTGTATCCTGATTAAGGTATTGGGATGTTGTAATCTGAATACAGTATTAGGATGTTGTATCCTGATTAAGGTATTGAGATGTTGTAATCTGGATACAGTATTAGGATGTTGTATCCTGATTCATGTATTGCGATGATGTAATCTGGATACAGTATTAGCATGTTGTATTCTGATTCAGGTATTGGGATGATATAATCTGGAGACAGTATTAGGATGTTGTATTCTGATTCAGGTGTTGGGATGATGTAATCTGTATACAGTATTAGGATGTTGTATTCTGATTCAGGTATTGGGATGTTGTAATCTGGATACAGTATTAGGATGTTGTATTCTGATTCAGGTATTGGGATGTTGTAATCTGGATACAGTATTAGGATGTTGTATTCTGATTCAGGTATTGGGATGTTGTAATCTGGATACAGTATTAGGATGTTGTATTCTGATTCAGGTATTTGGATGTTGTAATCTGGAGACAGTATTAGGATGTTGTATTCTGATTCAGATATTGGGATAATGTAATCTGGAGACAGTATTAGGATGTTGTATTCTGATTCAGGTATTGGGATGTTGTAATCTGGATACAGTATTAGGATGTTGTATTCTGATTCAGGTATTGTGATGATGTAATCTGTATACAGTATTAGGATGTTGTATTTTGATTCAGGTGTTGGGTATGGGATGATGTAATCTGGATACAGTATTAGGATTCAGGTATTGGGATGATGTAATCTGGATACAGTATTAGGATGTTGTATCCTGATTAAGGTATTGGGATGTTGTAATCTGTAAACAGTATTAGGATGTTGTATTCTGATTCAGGTATTGGGATAATGTAATCTGGAGACAGTATTAGGATGTTGTATTCTGATTCAGGTATTGGGATGTTGTAATCTGGATACAGTATTAGGATGTTGTATTCTGATTCAGGTATTTGGATGTTGTAATCTGGAGACAGTATTAGGATGTTGTATTCTGATTCAGGTATTGGGATAATGTAATCTGGATACAGTATTAGGATGTTGTAATCTGATTCAGGTATTGGGATGATATAATCTGGATACAGTATTAGGATGTTGTATCCTGATTAAGGTATTGGGATGTTGTAATCTGTGTACAGTATTAGGATGTTGTATTCTGATTCAGGTATTGTGATGATGTAATCTGGATACAGTAATTGAATGTTGTATTCTGATTCAGGTATTGTGATGATGTAATCTGGATATAGTAATTGAATGTTGTATTCTGATTCAGGTGTTGGGATGTTGTAATCTGTACTATACAGTATTAGGATGTTGTATTTTGATTCAGGTGTTGGGGTGATGTAATCTGGATACAGTATTAGGATGTTGTATTCTGATTCAGGTGTTGGGATGATGTAATCTGGAGACAGTATTAGGATGTTGTATTCTTATTCAGGTATTGCGATGATATAATCTGGATACAGTATTAGGATGTTGTATTCTGATTAAGGTATTGAGATGTTGTAATCTGTAAACAGTATTAAGATGTTGTATTCTGATTCAGGTGTTGGGATGATGTAATCTGTAAACAGTATTAGGATGTCGTATTCTGTTTCAGGTATTGCGATGATGTAATCTGTAAACAGTATTAGGATGTCGTATTCTGTTTCAGGTATTGCGATGATATAATCTGTATACAGTATTAGGATGTTGTATTCTGATTCAGGTGTTGGGATGATGTAATCTGTATACAGTATTAGGATGTTGTATTTTGATTCAGGTTTTGGGATAATGTAATCTGTATACAGTATTAGGATGTTGTATTTTGATTCAGGTTTTGGGATGTTGTAATCTGTATACAGTATTAGGATGTTGTATTCTGATTCAGGTTTTGGGATAATGTAATCTGGATACAGTATTAGGATGTTGTATCCTGATTAAGGTATTGAGATGTTGTAATCTGTATACAGTATTAGGATGTTGTATTCTGATTCAGGTATTGCGATGATATAATCTGGATACAGTATTAGGATGTTGTATTCTGATTCAGGTGTTGGGATGATGTAATCTGGATACAGTATTAGGATGTTGTATTCTGATTCAGGTTTTGGGATAATGTAATCTGGATACAGTATTAGGATGTTGTATCCTGATTAAGGTATTGAGATGTTGTAATCTGTATACAGTATTAGGATGTTGTATTCTGATTCAGGTGTTGGGATGTTGTAATCTGTATACAGTATTAGGATGTTGTATTTTGATTCAAGTGTTGGGTATGGGATGATGTAATCTGGATACAGTATTAGGATTCAGGTGTTGGGATGATATAATCTGGATACAGTATTAGGATGTTGTATTCTGATTCAGGTGTTGGGATGTTGTAATCTGTATACAGTATTAGGATGTTGTATTTTGATTCAGGTGTTGGGATGATGTAATCTGGATACAGTATTAGGATGTTGTATTCTGATTCAGCTGTTGGGATGTTGTAATCTGTATACAGTATTAGGATGTCGTATTCTGATTCAGGTATTGCGATGATATAATCTGGATACAGTATTAGGATGTTGTATCCTGATTAAGGTGTTAGGATGATGTAATCTGTATACAGTATTAGGATGTTGTATTCTGATTCAGGTATTGGGATGATGTAATCTGGATACAGTATTAGGATGTTGTATCCTGATTAAGGTATTGAGATGTTGTAATCTGTATACAGTATTAGGATGTTGTATTCTGATTCAGGTATTGTGATGATGTAATCTGTATACAGTATTAGCATGTTGTATTCTGATTCAGGTATTGGGATGTTGTAATCTGGATACAGTATTAGGATATTGTATTCTGATTCAGGTGTTGGGATGATGTAATCTGTATACAGTATTAGCATGTTGTATTCTGATTCAGGTATTGGGATGTTGTAATCTGGATACAGTATTAGCATGTTGTATTCTGATTCAGGTATTGCGATGATGTAATCTGGATACAGTATTAGGATGTTGTATTCTGATTCAGGTATTGGGATGTTGTAATCTGTATACAGTATTAGGATGTTGTATTCTGATTCAGGTATTGCGATGATGTAATCTGGATACAGTATTATGATGTTGTATTCTGATTCAGGTATTGGGATGTTGTAATCTGGATACAGTATTAGCATATTGTATTCTGATTCAGGTATTGGGATGTTGTAATCTGGAGACAGTATTAGGATGTTGTATTCTGATTCAGGTATTGGGATAATGTAATCTGGAGACAGTATTAGGATGTTTTATTCTGATTCAGGTATTGGGATAATGTAATCTGGAGACAGTATTAGGATTCAGGTATTGGGGTGATGTAATATGGATACAGTATTAGGATGTTGTATTCTGATTCAGGTATTGCGATTATGTAATCTGGAGACAGTATTAGGATGTTGTATTTTGATTCAGGTGTTGGGATGATGTAATCTGGATACAGTATTAGGATGTTGTATTTTGATTCAGGTGTTGGGATGATGTAATCTGGATACAGTATTAGGATGTTGTATTCTGATTCAGGTGTTGGGATGTTGTAATCTGTATACAGTATTAGGATGTTGTATTCTGATTCAGGTATTGTGATGATGTAATCTGGATACAGTAATTGAATGTTGTATTCTGATTCAGGTGTTGGGATGTTGTAATCTGTACTATACAGTATTAGGATGTTGTATTTTGATTCAGGTATTGGGATTATGTAATCTGGATACAGTATTAGGATGTTGTATCCTGATTAAGGTATTGGGATGTTGTAATCTGAATACAGTATTAGGATGTTGTATCCTGATTAAGGTATTGAGATGTTGTAATCTGGATACAGTATTAGGATGTTGTATTCTGATTCAGGTGTTGGGATGATGTAATCTGGATACAGTATTAGGATGTTGTATCCTGATTCATGTATTGCGATGATGTAATCTGGATACAGTATTAGCATGTTGTATTCTGATTCAGGTATTGGGATGTTGTAATCTGGATACAGTATTAGGATGTTGTATTCTGATTCAGGTATTGGGATGTTGTAATCTGGATACAGTATTAGGATGTTGTATTCTGATTCAGGTATTGGGATGTTGTAATCTGGATACAGTATTAGGATGTTGTATTCTGATTCAGGTATTTGGATGTTGTAATCTGGAGACAGTATTAGGATGTTGTATTCTGATTCAGGTGTTGGGATGATGTAATCTGTATACAGTATTAGGATGTTGTATTCTGATTCAGGTATTGGGATGTTGTAATCTGGATACAGTATTAGGATGTTGTATTCTGATTCAGGTATTGGGATGTTGTAATCTGGATACAGTATTAGGATGTTGTATTCTGATTCAGGTATTTGGATGTTGTAATCTGGAGACAGTATTAGGATGTTGTATTCTGATTCAGATATTGGGATAATGTAATCTGGAGACAGTATTAGGATGTTGTATTCTGATTCAGGTATTGGGATGTTGTAATCTGGATACAGTATTAGGATGTTGTATTCTGATTCAGGTATTGTGATGATGTAATCTGTATACAGTATTAGGATGTTGTATTTTGATTCAGGTGTTGGGTATGGGATGATGTAATCTGGATACAGTATTAGGATTCAGGTATTGGGATGATGTAATCTGGATACAGTATTAGGATGTTGTATCCTGATTAAGGTATTGGGATGTTGTAATCTGTATACAGTATTAGGATGTTGTATTCTGATTCAGGTATTGGGATAATGTAATCTGGAGACAGTATTAGGATGTTGTATTCTGATTCAGGTATTGGGATGTTGTAATCTGGATACAGTATTAGGATGTTGTATTCTGATTCAGGTATTTGGATGTTGTAATCTGGAGACAGTATTAGGATGTTGTATTCTGATTCAGGTATTGGGATAATGTAATCTGGATACAGTATTAGGATGTTGTAATCTGATTCAGGTATTGGGATGATATAATCTGGATACAGTATTAGGATGTTGTATCCTGATTAAGGTATTGGGATGTTGTAATCTGTGTACAGTATTAGGATGTTGTATTCTGATTCAGGTATTGTGATGATGTAATCTGGATACAGTAATTGAATGTTGTATTCTGATTCAGGTATTGTGATGATGTAATCTGGATATAGTAATTGAATGTTGTATTCTGATTCAGGTGTTGGGATGTTGTAATCTGTACTATACAGTATTAGGATGTTGTATTTTGATTCAGGTGTTGGG
Organism: Discoglossus pictus; assembly: GCA_027410445.1. Lineage (NCBI taxonomy): Eukaryota > Metazoa > Chordata > Amphibia > Anura > Alytidae > Discoglossus > Discoglossus pictus. Next base: position 319,087,335 of record CM050166.1, on the reverse strand, counting down.
ATGATGTAATCTGGAGACAGTATTAGGATGTTGTATTCTTATTCAGGTATTGCGATGATATAATCTGGATACAGTATTAGGATGTTGTATTCTGATTAAGGTATTGAGATGTTGTAATCTGTAAACAGTATTAAGATGTTGTATTCTGATTCAGGTGTTGGGATGATGTAATCTGTAAACAGTATTAGGATGTCGTATTCTGTTTCAGGTATTGCGATGATGTAATCTGTAAACAGTATTAGGATGTCGTATTCTGTTTCAGGTATTGCGATGATATAATCTGTATACAGTATTAGGATGTTGTATTCTGATTCAGGTGTTGGGATGATGTAATCTGTATACAGTATTAGGATGTTGTATTTTGATTCAGGTTTTGGGATAATGTAATCTGTATACAGTATTAGGATGTTGTATTTTGATTCAGGTTTTGGGATGTTGTAATCTGTATACAGTATTAGGATGTTGTATTCTGATTCAGGTTTTGGGATAATGTAATCTGGATACAGTATTAGGATGTTGTATCCTGATTAAGGTATTGAGATGTTGTAATCTGTATACAGTATTAGGATGTTGTATTCTGATTCAGGTATTGCGATGATATAATCTGGATACAGTATTAGGATGTTGTATTCTGATTCAGGTGTTGGGATGATGTAATCTGTATACAGTATTAGGATGTTGTATTCTGATTCAGGTTTTGGGATAATGTAATCTGGATACAGTATTAGGATGTTGTATCCTGATTAAGGTATTGAGATGTTGTAATCTGTATACAGTATTAGGATGTTGTATTCTGATTCAGGTGTTGGGATGATGTAATCTGGATACAGTATTAGGATGTTGTATTCTGATTCAGGTGTTGGGATGTTGTAATCTGTATACAGTATTAGGATGTTGTATTTTGATTCAAGTGTTGGGTATGGGATGATGTAATCTGGATACAGTATTAGGATTCAGGTGTTGGGATGATATAATCTGGATACAGTATTAGGATGTTGTATTCTGATTCAGGTGTTGGGATGTTGTAATCTGGATACAGTATTAGCATGTTGTATTCTGATTCAGGTTTTCGGGATGTTGTAATCTGGATACAGTATTAGCATGTTGTATTCTGATTCAGGTATTGGGATGTTGTAATCTGTATACAGTATTAGGATGTTGTATTCTGATTCAGGTATTGCGATGATGTAATCTGGATACAGTATTAGCATGTTGTATTCTGATTCAGGTATTGGGATGTTGTAATCTGGATACAGTATTAGCATGTTGTATTCTGATTCAGGTTTTCGGGATGTTGTAATCTGGATACAGTATTAGCATGTTGTATTCTGATTCAGGTATTGGGATGTTGTAATCTGTATACAGTATTAGGATGTTGTATTCTGATTCAGGTATTGCGATGATGTAATCTGGATACAGTATTATGATGTTGTATTCTGATTCAGGTATTGGGATGTTGTAATCTGGATACAGTATTAGCATATTGTATTCTGATTCAGGTATTGGGATGTTGTAATCTGGAGACAGTATTAGGATGTTGTATTCTGATTCAGGTATTGGGATAATGTAATCTGGAGACAGTATTAGGATGTTTTATTCTGATTCAGGTATTGGGATAATGTAATCTGGAGACAGTATTAGGATTCAGGTATTGGGGTGATGTAATATGGATACAGTATTAGGATGTTGTATTCTGATTCAGGTATTGCGATTATGTAATCTGGATACAGTATTAGGATGTTGTATTCTGATTCAGGTATTGGGATGATGTAATCTGGATACAGTATTAGGATGTTGTATTCTGATTCAGGTATTGGGATGATATAATCTGGATACAGTATTAGGATGTTGTATTCTGATTCAGGTGTTGGGATGTTGTAATCTGTATACAGTATTAGGATGTTGTATTCTGATTCAGGTGTTGGGATGTTGTAATCTGTATACAGTATTAGGATGTTGTATTCTGATTCAGGTATTGTGATGATGTAATCTGTATACAGTATTAGCATGTTGTATTCTGATTCAGGTATTGCGATGATGTAATCTGGATACAGTATTAGGATGTTGTATTCTGATTCAGGTATTGGGATGTTGTAATCTGTATACAGTATTAGGATGTTGTATTCTGATTCAGGTATTGGGATGATGTAATCGGGATACAGTAATTGAATGTTGTATTCTGATTCAGGTTTTGGGATGTTGTAATCTGTACTATACAGTATTAGGATGTTGTATTTTGATTCAGGTGTTGGGGTGATGTAATCTGGATACAGTATTAGGATTCAGGTATTGTGATGATGTAATCTGGATACAGTAATTGAATGTTGTATTCTGATTCAGGTGTTGGGATGTTGTAATCTGTACTATACAGTATTAGGATGTTGTACTTTGATTCAGGTATTGGGATTATGTAATCTGGATACAGTATTAGGATGTTGAATCTTGATTAAGGTATTGAGATGTTGTTATCTGGATACAGTATTAGGATTTTGTATTCTGATTCAGGTGTTGGGATGATGTAATCTGGATACCGTATTAGGATGTTGTATTCTGATTCAGGTATTGCGATGATATAATCTAGATACAGTATTAGAATGTTGTATTCTGATTCAGGTGTTGGGATGATATAATCTAGATACAGTATTAGGATGTTGTATTCTGATTCAGGTATTGGGATGATATAATCTAGATACAGTATTAGGATGTTGTATTCTGATTCAGGTATTGGGATGATATAATCTAGATACAGTATTAGGATGTTGTATTCTGATTCAGGTATTGGGATGATATAATCTAGATACAGTATTAGAATGTTGTATTCTGATTCAGGTATTGGGATGATATAATCTAGATACAGTATTAGGATGTTGTATTCTGATTCAGGTATTGGGATGTTGTAATCTGGATACAGTATTAGGATGTTGTATTCTGATTCAGGTATTGGGATGTTGTAATCTGGATACAGTATTAGGATGTTGTATTCTGATTCAGGTATTGGGATGATATAATCTGGATACAGTATTAGGATGTTGTATTCTGATTCAGGTATTGGGATGATATAATCTGGATACAGTATTAGGATGTTGTAATCTGATTCAGGTATTGGGATGATATAATCTGGATACAGTATTAGGATGTTGTATCCTGATTAAGGTATTGGGATGTTGTAATCTGTATACAGTATTAGGATGTTGTATTCTGATTCAGGTATTGTGATGATGTAATCTGGATACAGTAATTGAATGTTGTATTCTGATTCAGGTGTTGGGATGTTGTAATCTGTACTATACAGTATTAGGATGTTGTATTTTGATTCAGGTGTTGGGGTGATGTAATCTGGATACAGTATTAGGATGTTGTATTCTGATTCAGGTGTTGGGATGATGTAATCTGGATACAGTATTAGGATGTTGTATTCTGATTCAGGTATTAGGATTATGTAATCTGGATACAGTATTAGGATGTTGTATCCTGATTAAGGTATTTTTATGTTGTAATCTGTATACAGTATTAGGATGTTGTATTCTGATTCAGGTGTTGGGATGATGTAATCTGGATACAGTATTAGGATGTTGTATTCTGATTCAGGTGTTGGGATGATGTAATCTGTATACAGTATTAGGATGTTGTATTCTGATTCAGGTGTTGGGATGATGTAATCTGGATACAGTATTAGGATGTTGTATCCTGATTAAGGTATTGAGATGTTGTAATCTGTATACAGTATTAGGATGTTGTATTCTGATTCAGGTATTGGGATGTTGTAATCTGGATACAGTATTAGGATGTTGTATCCTGATTAAGGTATTGAGATGTTGTAATCTGTATACAGTATTAGGATGTTGTATTCTGATTCAGGTGTTGGGATGATGTAATCTGGATACAGTATTAGGATGTTGTATTCTGATTCAGGTGTTGGGATGTTGTAATCTGTATACAGTATTAGGATGTTGTATTTTGATTCAGGTGTTGGGTATGGGATGATGTAATCTGGATACAGTATTAGGATTCAGGTGTTGGGATGATATAATCTGGATACAGTATTAGGATGTTGTATCCTGATTAAGGTATTGGGATGTTGTAATCTGTATACAGTATTAGGATGTTGTATTCTGATTCAGGTATTGGGATGTTGTAATCTGGATACAGTATTAGCATGTTGTATTCTGATTCAGGTATTGGGATGTTGTAATCTGGAGACAGTATTAGGATGTTGTATTCTGATTCAGGTATTGGGATGTTGTAATCTGGAGACAGTATTAGGATGTTTTATTCTGATTCAGGTATTGGGATGTTGTAATCTGGATACAGTATTAGGATGTTGTATTCTGATTCAGATATTGGGATGATATAATCTGGATACAGTATTAGGATGTTGTATTCTGATTCAGGTGTTGGGATGATGTAATCTGGATACAGTATTAGGATTCAGGTATTGGGGTGATGTAATATGGATACAGTATTAGGATGTTGTATTCTGATTCAGGTATTGCGATTATGAAATCTGGAGACAGTATTAGGATGTTGTATTCTGATTAAGGTATTGGGATGTTGTAATCTGTATACAGTATTAGGATGTTGTATTCTGATTCAGGTATTGTGATGATGTAATCTGGATATAGTAATTGAATGTTGTATTCTGATTCAGGTGTTGGGATGTTGTAATCTGTACTATACAGTATTAGGATGTTGTATTTTGATTCAGGTGTTGGGATGATGTAATCTGGATACAGTATTAGGATTTTGTATTCTGATTCAGGTATTGCGATTATGAAATCTGGAGACAGTATTAGGATGTTGTATTCTGATTAAGGTATTGGGATGTTGTAATCTGTATACAGTATTAGGATGTTGTATTCTGATTCAGGTATTGTGATGATGTAATCTGGATATAGTAATTGAATGTTGTATTCTGATTCAGGTGTTGGGATGTTGTAATCTGTACTATACAGTATTAGGATGTTGTATTTTGATTCAGGTGTTGGGATGATGTAATCTGGATACAGTATTAGGATGTTGTATTCTGATTCAGGTTTTGGGATAATGTAATCTGGATACAGTATTAGGATGTTGTATTCTGATTCAGGTATGGGGATGATGTAATCTGGATACAGTATTAGGATGTTGTATCCTGATTAAGGTATTGAGATGTTGTAATCTGTATACAGTATAAGGATGTTGTATTCTGATTCAGGTGTTGGGATGATGTAATCTGGATACAGTATTAGGATGTTGTATTCTGATTCAGGTGTTGGGATGTTGTAATCTGTATACAGTATTAGGATGTTGTATTTTGATTCAAGTGTTGGGTATGGGATGATGTAATCTGGATACAGTATTAGGATTGAGGTGTTGGGATGATATAATCTGGATACAGTATTAGGATGTTGTATTCTGATTCAGGTGTTGGGATGATGTAATCTGGATACAGTATTAGCATGTTGTATTCTGATTCAGGTATTGGGATGTTGTAATCTGGATACAGTATTAGCATGTTGTATTCTGATTCAGGTTTTCGGGATGTTGTAATCTGGATACAGTATTAGCATGTTGTATTCTGATTCAGGTATTGGGATGTTGTAATCTGTATACAGTATTAGGATGTTGTATTCTGATTCAGGTATTGCGATGATGTAATCTGGATACAGTATTATGATGTTGTATTCTGATTCAGGTATTGGGATGTTGTAATCTGGATACAGTATTAGCATATTGTATTCTGATTCAGGTATTGGGATGTTGTAATCTGGAGACAGTATTAGGATGTTGTATTCTGATTCAGGTATTGGGATAATGTAATCTGGAGACAGTATTAGGATGTTTTATTCTGATTCAGGTATTGGGATAATGTAATCTGGAGACAGTATTAGGATTCAGGTATTGGGGTGATGTAATATGGATACAGTATTAGGATGTTGTATTCTGATTCAGGTATTGCGATTATGTAATCTGGATACAGTATTAGGATGTTGTATTCTGATTCAGGTATTGGGATGATGTAATCTGGATACAGTATTAGGATGTTGTATTCTGATTCAGGTATTGGGATGATGTAATCTGGATACAGTATTAGGATGTTGTATTCTGATTCAGGTATTGGGATGTTGTAATCTGGAGACAGTATTAGGATGTTGTATTCTGATTCAGGTACTGGGATGATATAATCTGGATACAGTATTAGGATGTTGTATTCTGATTCAGGTGTTGGGATGTTGTAATCTGTATACAGTATTAGGATGTTGTATTCTGATTCAGGTGTTGCGATGTTGTAATCTGTATACAGTATTAGGATGTTGTATTCTGATTCAGGTATTGTGATGATGTAATCTGGATACAGTAATTGAATGTTGTATTCTGATTCAGGTGTTGGGATGTTGTAATCTGTACTATACAGTATTAGGATGTTGTATTTTGATTCAGGTGTTGGGGTGATGTAATCTGGATACAGTATTAGGATTCAGGTATTGTGATGATGTAATCTGGATACAGTAATTGAATGTTGTATTCTGATTCAGGTGTTGGGATGTTGTAATCTGTACTATACAGTATTAGGATGTTGTATTTTGATTCAGGTGTTGGGGTGATGTAATCTGGATACAGTATTAGGATTCAGGTATTGTGATAATGTAATCTGGATACAGTATTAGGATGTCGTATTCTGATTCAGGTATTGGGATGATGTAATCTGGATACAGTATTAGGATGTTGTATTCTGATTCAGGTATTGGGATGTTGTAATCTGGAGACAGTATTAGGATGTTGTATTCTGATTCAGGTATTGGGATGATATAATCTGGATACAGTATTAGGATGTTGTATTCTGATTCAGGTGTTGGGATGTTGTAATCTGTATACAGTATTAGGATGTTGTATTCTGATTCAGGTGTTGCGATGTTGTAATCTGTATACAGTATTAGGATGTTGTATTCTGATTCAGGTATTGTGATGATGTAATCTGGATACAGTAATTGAATGTTGTATTCTGATTCAGGTATTGTGATGATGTAATCTGGATACAGTAATTGAATGTTGTATTCTGATTCAGGTATTGGGATGTTGTAATCTGGAGACAGTATTAGGATGTTGTATTCTGATTCAGGTATTGGGATGATATAATCTGGATACAGTATTAGGATGTTGTATTCTGATTCAGGTGTTGGGATGTTGTAATCTGTATACAGTATTAGGATGTTGTATTCTGATTCAGGTGTTGCGATGTTGTAATCTGTATACAGTATTAGGATGTTGTATTCTGATTCAGGTATTGGGATGATGTAATCTGGATACAGTAATTGAATGTTGTATTCTGATTCAGGTGTTGGGATGTTGTAATCTGTACTATACAGTATTAGGATGTTGTATTTTGATTCAGGTGTTGGGGTGATGTAATCTGGATACAGTATTAGGATTCAGGTATTGTGATGATGTAATCTGGATACAGTAATTGAATGTTGTATTCTGATTCAGGTGTTGGGATGTTGTAATCTGTACTATACAGTATTAGGATGTTGTATTTTGATTCAGGTATTGGGATTATGTAATCTGGATACAGTATTAGGATGTTGTATCTTGATTAAGGTATTGGGATGATGTAATCTGGATACAGTATTAGGATGTTGTATTCTGATTCAGGTATTGGGATGTTGTAATCTGAATACAGTATTAGGATGTTGTATCCTGATTAAGGTATTGAGATGTTGTTATCTGGATACAGTATTAGGATTTTGTATTCTGATTCAGGTGTTGGGATGATGTAATCTGGATACAGTATTAGGATGTTGTATTCTGATTCAGGTATTGCGATGATATAATCTAGATACAGTATTAGAATGTTGTATTCTGATTCAGGTGTTGGGATGATATAATCTAGATACAGTATTAGGATGTTGTATTCTGATTCAGGTGTTGTGATGATATAATCTAGATACAGTATTAGGATGTTGTATTCTGATTCAGGTATTGGGATGATATAATCTAGATACAGTATTAGGATGTTGTATTCTGATTCAGGTATTGGGATGATATAATCTAGATACAGTATTAGGATGTTGTATTCTGATTCAGGTATTGGGATGATATAATCTAGATACAGTATTAGAATGTTGTATTCTGATTCAGGTATTGGGGTGATATAATCTAGATACAGTATTAGGATGTTGTATTCTGATTCAGGTATTGGGATGTTGTAATCTGGATACAGTATTAGGATGTTGTATTCTGATTCAGGTATTGGGATGTTGTAATCTGGATACAGTATTAGGATGTTGTATTCTGATTCAGGTATTTGGATGTTGTAATCTGGATACAGTATTAGGATGTTGTATTCTGATTCAGGTATTGGGATGATATAATCTGGATACAGTATTAGGATGTTGTATTCTGATTCAGGTATTGGGATGATATAATCTGGATACAGTATTAGGATGTTGTATTCTGATTCAGGTATTGGGATGATATAATCTGGATACAGTATTAGGATGTTGTATCCTGATTAAGGTATTGGGATGTTGTAATCTGTATACAGTATTAGGATGTTGTATTCTGATTCAGGTATTGTGATGATGTAATCTGGATACAGTAATTGAATGTTGTATTCTGATTCAGGTGTTGGGATGTTGTAATCTGTACTATACAGTATTAGGATGTTGTATTTTGATTCAGGTGTTGGGGTGATGTAATCTGGATACAGTATTAGGATGTTGTATTCTGATTCAGGTGTTGGGATGATCTAATCTGGATACAGTATTAGGATGTTGTATTCTGATTCAGGTATTGGGATTATGTAATCTGGATACAGTATTAGGATGTTGTATCCTGATTAAGGTATTTTTATGTTGTAATCTGTATACAGTATTAGGATGTTGTATTCTGATTCAGGTGTTGGGATGATGTAATCTGGATACAGTATTAGGATGTTGTATTCTGATTCAGGTGTTGGGATGATGTAATCTGTATACAGTATTAGGATGTTGTATTCTGATTCAGGTGTTGGGATGATGTAATCTGGATACAGTATTAGAATGTTGTATCCTGATTAAGGTATTGAGATGTTGTAATCTGTATACAGTATTAGGATGTTGTATTCTGATTCAGGTATTGGGATGTTGTAATCTGGATACAGTATTAGAATGTTGTATCCTGATTAAGGTATTGAGATGTTGTAATCTGTATACAGTATTAGGATGTTGTATTCTGATTCAGGTGTTGGGATGATGTAATCTGGATACAGTATTAGGATGTTGTATTCTGATTCAGGTGTTGGGATGTTGTAATCTGTATACAGTATTAGGATGTTGTATTTTGATTCAGGTGTTGGGTATGGGATGATGTAATCTGGATACAGTATTAGGATTCAGGTGTTGGGATGATGTAATCTGGATACAGTATTAGGATGTTGTATTCTGATTCAGGTATTGGGATGTTGTAATCTGGATACAGTATTAGCATGTTGTATTCTGATTCAGGTATTGGGATGTTGTAATCTGGAGACAGTATTAGGATGTTGTATTCTGATTCAGGTATTGTGATGATGTAATCTGTATACAGTATTAGCATGTTGTATTCTGATTCAGGTATTGCGATGATGTAATCTGGATACAGTATTAGGATGTTGTATTCTGATTCAGGTATTGCGATGTTGTAATCTGTATACAGTATTAGGATGTTGTATTCTGATTCAGGTATTGTGATGATGTAATCTGGATACAGTAATTGAATGTTGTATTCTGATTCAGGTGTTGGGATGTTGTAATCTGTACTATACAGTATTAGGATGTTGTATTTTGATTCAGGTGTTGGGGTGATGTAATCTGGATACAGTATTAGGATTCAGGTATTGTGATGATGTAATCTGGATACAGTAATTGAATGTTGTATTCTGATTCAGGTGTTGGGATGTTGTAATCTGTACTATACAGTATTAGGATGTTGTATTTTGATTCAGGTATTGGGATTATGTAATCTGGATACAGTATTAGGATGTTGTATCTTGATTAAGGTATTGGGATGATGTAATCTGGATACAGTATTAGGATGTTGTATTCTGATTCAGGTATTGGGATGTTGTAATCTGAATACAGTATTAGGATGTTGTATCCTGATTAAGGTATTGAGATGTTGTTATCTGGATACAGTATTAGGATTTTGTATTCTGATTCAGGTGTTGGGATGATGTAATCTGGATACAGTATTAGGATGTTGTATTCTGATTCAGGTATTGCGATGATATAATCTAGATACAGTATTAGAATGTTGTATTCTGATTCAGGTGTTGGGATGATATAATCTAGATACAGTATTAGGATGTTGTATTCTGATTCAGGTGTTGTGATGATATAATCTAGATACAGTATTAGGATGTTGTATTCTGATTCAGGTATTGGGATGATATAATCTAGATACAGTATTAGGATGTTGTATTCTGATTCAGGTATTGGGATGATATAATCTAGATACAGTATTAGGATGTTGTATTCTGATTCAGGTATTGGGATGATATAATCTAGATACAGTATTAGGATGTTGTATTCTGATTCAGGTATTGGGATGATATAATCTAGATACAGTATTAGAATGTTGTATTCTGATTCAGGTATTGGGATGATATAATCTAGATACAGTATTAGGATGTTGTATTCTGATTCAGGTATTGGGATGTTGTAATCTGGATACAGTATTAGGATGTTGTATTCTGATTCAGGTATTGGGATGTTGTAATCTGGATACAGTATTAGGATGTTGTATTCTGATTCAGGTATTTGGATGTTGTAATCTGGATACAGTATTAGGATGTTGTATTCTGATTCAGGTATTGGGATGATATAATCTGGATACAGTATTAGGATGTTGTATTCTGATTCAGGTATTGGGATGATATAATCTGGATACAGTATTAGGATGTTGTATTCTGATTCAGGTATTGGGATGATATAATCTGGATACAGTATTAGGATGTTGTATCCTGATTAAGGTATTGGGATGTTGTAATCTGTATACAGTATTAGGATGTTGTATTCTGATTCAGGTATTGTGATGATGTAATCTGGATACAGTAATTGAATGTTGTATTCTGATTCAGGTGTTGGGATGTTGTAATCTGTACTATACAGTATTAGGATGTTGTATTTTGATTCAGGTGTTGGGGTGATGTAATCTGGATACAGTATTAGGATGTTGTATTCTGATTCAGGTGTTGGGATGATCTAATCTGGATACAGTATTAGGATGTTGTATTCTGATTCAGGTATTGGGATTATGTAATCTGGATACAGTATTAGGATGTTGTATCCTGATTAAGGTATTTTTATGTTGTAATCTGTATACAGTATTAGGATGTTGTATTCTGATTCAGGTGTTGGGATGATGTAATCTGGATACAGTATTAGGATGTTGTATTCTGATTCAGGTGTTGGGATGATGTAATCTGTATACAGTATTAGGATGTTGTATTCTGATTCAGGTGTTGGGATGATGTAATCTGGATACAGTATTAGAATGTTGTATCCTGATTAAGGTATTGAGATGTTGTAATCTGTATACAGTATTAGGATGTTGTATTCTGATTCAGGTATTGGGATGTTGTAATCTGGATACAGTATTAGAATGTTGTATCCTGATTAAGGTATTGAGATGTTGTAATCTGTATACAGTATTAGGATGTTGTATTCTGATTCAGGTGTTGGGATGTTGTAATCTGTATACAGTATTAGGATGTTGTATTTTGATTCAGGTGTTGGGTATGGGATGATGTAATCTGGATACAGTATTAGGATTCAGGTGTTGGGATGATGTAATCTGGATACAGTATTAGGATGTTGTATTCTGATTCAGGTATTGGGATGTTGTAATCTGGATACAGTATTAGCATGTTGTATTCTGATTCAGGTATTGGGATGTTGTAATCTGGAGACAGTATTAGGATGTTGTATTCTGATTCAGGTATTGGGATGTTGTAATCTGGAGACAGTATTAGGATGTTTTATTCTGATTCAGGTATTGGGATGTTGTAATCTGGATACAGTATTAGGATGTTGTATTCTGATTCAGATATTGGGATGATATAATCTGGATACAGTATTAGGATGTTGTATTCTGATTCAGGTGTTGGGATGATGTAATCTGGATACAGTATTAGGATTCAGGTATTGGGGTGATGTAATATGGATACAGTATTAGGATGTTGTATTCTGATTCAGGTATTGCGATTATGAAATCTGGAGACAGTATTAGGATGTTGTATTCTGATTAAGGTATTGGGATGTTGTAATCTGTATACAGTATTAGGATGTTGTATTCTGATTCAGGTATTGTGATGATGTAATCTGGATATAGTAATTGAATGTTGTATTCTGATTCAGGTGTTGGGATGTTGTAATCTGTACTATACAGTATTAGGATGTTGTATTTTGATTCAGGTGTTGGGATGATGTAATCTGGATACAGTATTAGGATGTTGTATTCTGATTCAGGTGTTGGGATGTTGTAATCTGTATACAGTATTAGGATGTTGTATTCTGATTCAGGTATTGTGATGATGTAATCTGGATATAGTAATTGAATGTTGTATTCTGATTCAGGTGTTGGGATGTTGTAATCTGTACTATACAGTATTAGGATGTTGTATTTTGATTCAGGTATTGGGATTTTGTAATCTGGATACAGTATTAGGATGTTGTATTCTGATTCAGGTATTGGGATGATATAATCTAGATACAGTATTAGGATGTTGTATTCTGATTCAGGTATTGGGATGATATAATCTAGATACAGTATTAGAATGTTGTATTCTGATTCAGGTATTGGGATGATATAATCTAGATACAGTATTAGGATGTTGTATTCTGATTCAGGTATTGCAATGATATAATCTAGATACAGTATTAGGATGTTGTATTCTGATTCAGGTATTGGGATGATATAATCTAGATACAGTATTAGGATGTTGTATTCTGATTCAGGTATTGGGATGATATAATCTAGATACAGTATTAGGATGTTGTATTCTGATTCAGGTATTGGGATGATATAATCTAGATACAGTATTAGAATGTTGTATTCTGATTCAGGTGTTGCAATGATATAATCTAGATACAGTATTAGGATGTTGTATTCTGATTCAGGTATTGCAATTATATAATCTAGATACAGTATTAGGATGTTGTATTCTGATTCAGGTATTGGGATGATATAATCTGGATACAGCATTAGGATGTTGTATCCTGATTAAGGTATTGGGATGATATAATCTGTATAGAGTATTAGGATGTTGTATTCTGATTCAGGTATTGTGATGATGTAATCTGGATACAGTAATTGAATGTTGTATTCTGATTCAGGTGTTGGGATGTTGTAATCTGTACTATACAGTATTAGGATGTTGTATTTTGATTCAGGTGTTGGGATGATGTAATCTGGATACAGTATTAGGATGTTGTATTCTGATTCAGGTATTGTGATGATGTAATCTGGATATAGTAATTGAATGTTGTATTCTGATTCAGGTGTTGGGATGTTGTAATCTGTACTATACAGTATTAGGATGTTGTATTTTGATTCAGGTGTTGGGATGATGTAATCTGGATACAGTATTAGGATGTTGTATTCTGATTCAGGTGTTGGGATGTTGTAATCTGTATACAGTATTAGGATGTTGTATTCTGATTCAGGTATTGTGATGATGTAATCTGGATACAGTAATTGAATGTTGTATTCTGATTCAGGTGTTGGGATGTTGTAATCTGTACTATACAGTATTAGGATGTTGTATTTTGATTCAGGTATTGGGATTTTGTAATCTGGATACAGTATTAGGATGTTGTATTCTGATTCAGGTATTGGGATGATATAATCTAGATACAGTATTAGGATGTTGTATTCTGATTCAGGTATTGGGATGATATAATCTAGATACAGTATTAGAATGTTGTATTCTGATTCAGGTATTGGGATGATATAATCTAGATACAGTATTAGGATGTTGTATTCTGATTCAGGTATTGCAATGATATAATCTAGATACAGTATTAGGATGTTGTATTCTGATTCAGGTATTGGGATGATATAATCTAGATACAGTATTAGGATGTTGTATTCTGATTCAGGTATTGGGATGATATAATCTAGATACAGTATTAGGATGTTGTATTCTGATTCAGGTATTGGGATGATATAATCTAGATACAGTATTAGAATGTTGTATTCTGATTCAGGTGTTGCAATGATATAATCTAGATACAGTATTAGGATGTTGTATTCTGATTCAGGTATTGCAATTATATAATCTAGATACAGTATTAGGATGTTGTATTCTGATTCAGGTATTGGGATGATATAATCTGGATACAGCATTAGGATGTTGTATCCTGATTAAGGTATTGGGATGATATAATCTGTATAGAGTATTAGGATGTTGTATTCTGATTCAGGTATTGTGATGATGTAATCTGGATACAGTAATTGAATGTTGTATTCTGATTCAGGTGTTGGGATGTTGTAATCTGTACTATACAGTATTAGGATGTTGTATTTTGATTCAGGTGTTGGGATGATGTAATCTGGATACAGTATTAGGATTCAGGTATTGGGATGATGTAATCTGGATACAGTATTAGGATGTTGTATCCTGATTAAGGTATTGGGATGTTGTCATTTGTATACAGTATTAGGATGTTGTATTCTGATTCAGGTGTTGGGATGTTGTAATCTGTATACAGTATTAGGATGTTGTATTCTGATTCAGGTGTTGGGATGATGTAATCTGGATACAGTATTAGGATTCAGGTATTGGGGTGATGTAATATGGATACAGTATTAGGATGTTGTATTCTGATTCAGGTATTGGGATGATGTAATTTGGAGACAGTATTAGGATGTTGTATTCTGATTCAGGTATTGGGATGATATAATCTGGAGACAGTATTAGGATGTTGTATTCTGATTCAGGTGTTGGGATGATGTAATCTGGATACAGTATGGGAATGCTGTAATGTGATTACAGTATGGGCATTTTGTAATGTGATTAAAGTATGAGGATGTTATATTCTGATTCAAGTATGAGGATTTTATAATCTGATTCTATTATTGGAGGTTGTCATTTTTATTCCGCTGATTGTGAGGCCCATGATGAGCGCCAAAGGCGCTCATCGCGAGACCAGTAAAGCAGATGGGGAGAGGCTCCCATTGCGTGGCAAAGAGCATTGCTAGGCTTCACTTTTTATTGCCGTCATTTTTGACCGGCAAGTCGTTAATATGTATAAAGTATGTGAATATTGTAACCTGGATACTGTGTGGGATTTTGTATTCTGATTACATTATGGACATGTAATCTGTACTCAGTGGGATGGTGTTATATTCTAATTAGATGAATTGTTATATTTTAAAATGTGCCCATACAAATATAGACATTGTATCATAGTATTTAAATATGAACAAATTTTAGTTTTCACAGAAAGTAATTCACATTACATAAACAGGATCTCTTTTGCAATTCTAATAGGTTTCCTCTTTTATATTTGGTCTGGTAAATAAAACTGAGTGGAAATATTGAAGTAGCAGTGTTAGATGTTAGCAATCATTATAAAAACCCAGATAAACTGCATTAATAAGTGTAAAATTGGCTATTCTTAAGAAAAATGTGAACAGTTTTATCTAAAATATTCAAAATAAAGCAAATGCTAACATGAGCCTCATGTTTTTTAAATCAAAAGACCATCGATGTGCCATATATATATATATATATATATATATATATATATATATATATATATATATATATATATATATATATATATATATATATATATATATATATATTGTAGAAACATACACAGCCTTGAAAGCACAGGGAACATGTTTTAAACCGGGGTTGCATTTTTGCCTAGGCCCCTGAGGCTCAGCACACATTCAGGGGGCAGTAGGCTGTCAGAAGATGCTGTGCAGTACATTGAAATGTGTTTGTATATGCACAGAAATGTGTATATGCTGATAATACTGCTTTTTGTAAGTGTACTTTACACTTTCTGAAATAATATATATATATATATATATATATATAAATATATATATATATATATATATATATATATATATATATACATAAACACACAAACATGATTTGAGATATAAAATGGGGAGTAGAAGAGCTGCAGCTTGGTCATAGCAGTTGCCTAGGGTAAAATAAAATCTAAATACTGAACGTTTTAAACATTACAAAACATGAAAAAATATGAGGCAAAACCTTTTAAAACTTTACTTAAACTAATAGGATATGTAGAGAGCCTACTTTAGTAATTTAGATCCCAATGGATGACAGAGGGCAAACCCTCGATAGTAGTTGAAAGTCTGAATATGTTTGTGGGCTTGGAGATCTTCATTTGAAAGAAAAAAACACTGTGGCACATTATTAAATACCCGCTTTCTGATGCAACAAATACAAAAAATATTTCCCCTTTATTTTTTAATTATTAAATTATTTTTTTAATGGCATCAGACTTTTGACACATTGGAAGAAATCATAAACTACAGTGGTCCTTTAAAAAAACTTAAAATATTAGTTATAAAATCTAGTTTTAGTTATATATGTAACTGTATACAAGAAGAGAGTCTACTTGATGTAAAATGACAGCTGATGAGAACCTGCATTTAGGCTCCAAGCTATCAGGAAATATTAAAGCCAGACAAAATCAATTTTTTCTGTATGTCTGCAAAAATTTATTTTGTTTTTGGAAAACGATTCTATGTTCATGGCATTAACTGCTGCTAATTTTGTTAGTTTTTTACAAACTTTCCAAACATTTAAGGGTTTTCTTAAATTATAGCGTTCCCATAACCAGATCCCATATTCAGCAAATCTTATCTTCCCAACTCTTATCTATACACATACTACTTGCAACATCTTTTACTTTCAACCCATGTTACCAAGTTGTTCTTGGAAGTCAGGAAACCACAACTCTCTTGTCACAACCCAGAGATGAGCGGCCACGTGCACCCCCAACACCTCCTACTTTCTGCTACAGAAATGCCTCTATGTTGTCGATTTGGGGTTAATGTTCAGGGAAAGCAATACTACTTCCAGTAGTTCAAGGCAGAGTGTCAGGCAGAGTCTGTTGCAATGCCTCCAATGTTTAGAAATATTATTCCCTCAGAATAAAACATGCACATTGATTATGCCTGTTTAACAAATAACAATAATAGCTGTTTATTAGCAAGGACAACTCATATTTATATCCCAATCACAAACAGCAAACATTCTCTTAGCCACTCCCTAAGCTCTATTTTTCCCACCTCCATCAAAGATAAAGTCCCTAATGACCCCCAGTCCATAGGAGGAGTTTACTTTCCTGCCCTTCTGTACTTGGCAGGGGGCATCTGCTAATCACCATTCTCCCCTTGCTCTGTCAACTTTCTCTAAATTGTTAGGCTTTTTTATCTCCAGTTATCTAGGAAGTGATGATTGACATGTCCATATCATTTTTCCTCAGGCAGGGGGGCCAAATGACCCCCTACCTTCCTGTATAGGTCCAGCCCTTAATCTGCTGGAAACTTTCAACCTCATAGTCAGGTAACCCTATAACTGGACCCCTTTTTCTCTAGAGACCTCAGTAATACCCTTTCTTAAACTCCCTGTGGAAAATGCAGCATTTTTATACTAAATCTGCTATGGGGACAGTCATGAGTCATACAGGATACAACCACACCACAGGAAATATCAACCAACTCATGCAAGCAGGGCAATACCAGTCCATCAGTTCATGGTAATCCAGGGCCCCTAAAAGACCAACAGTCCCCAACAGTTCAGTGGGCCCTCCTGGGCATGATATATCTTAATATTGTTTTTTCAATTCTCCTGGGCATGATATATCTTAATATTGTTTTTTCAATTTAGTTTTGACATCACCCTCAATGATTAATACACCCAGTCAAAGAATAATGGCTGATGTGTTTCCCAGTTAGGTCTCTATCACATTAGCTTCTAAGACCTGCTAGCTAACAAAAAAACTAATCAAATACACTATTTTTCCCTAACCTAGCTTCACAAAAAAATAGATGTCCACTGTTAAAATGAGTGCCCCAGCCATCCAAGTCTAGCTAAAATGTCCAACACAAAATTATAGATGTTACTGATAGCCGGCTTCATATTTTCCTTGCTAATTCTTTGTTGTTGTTGTTCAGTCCTTAGGTGTATCTGACTCTTGGTGACCATATGAACTGCAGCACCCAGGCACATCTGTCTGTATTTCTGGTGGTGCTTATCCATATGGTTTTCTTGGAAAAGATACTGGAGTTGGTTTCCAGTTCCTACACAAGTGGACTGTTCTTTGTCTTTCCTCTCTGCTATGACCTCTCCATCTTGGGTGACCTTACATGGTATAGCTCACAGATTTATTCAGGTACACAAGCCCCTTCACCATGATAAAGTAGCGATGCTGAATGAGTTCTAATTTTTGCCAGGAAACAAAAAACCTTGCTAAAGCTAAAAATTGTGCATACACAAAACAGTAAACATACACAAAACAGTAAAAATGTGGTTCAAATAAAAAAGTTAAGTGGCATCTAAAAAATCCCTTCCCATTAATGAAGTGGGTGGGAGTTAAAAAATAAATTATGGCATCATTAGGGATAGCAGGGAAGGGGTCGAAAATATGAACTATTTTCCAGAATCCCCTTCCATACAGGGCTTATTCTTCTAATTAGTTCTGTTGTGGAACCATAGTGGCAGTCTTTAAAAAGAATCCATGTTTTTTTCCTAAATTAGTAATCTGTTTAGCAACAACGCAAATGCTGCTATTAAAAAAAACTTGAGTACATTAGTTATCAACTAAAAAGGTTGTATTTAATTATTTTAAACAGTCAACACCTTTTCAGTATCATGCCAAGTTCTTCATAAAAGCATACTCTAAATATGACATTTCAGTGGTGATTTAAAAAGAGAGAACTCATAGAATAGAATAGGATTTATCCAGTTCTCTAGGTAAAATGCCATTTTCTTGAGAACTACAACTTTTATCTACAGTAAGCATTTCATATTTCAGGAATAGAACTTTTTCAGAATGTACTCTAAAATATTCTGTAATTTCCTATAAAGTCAGACTCTACTGTTAGAGATACAATTTAGAAATGTATTTCTAAGATAAAATGTATCTTCTACACAAATCTCTATGGATAGTATTAGTGTAATAAGCCATATGTTATTACAGGAGGGTGGGGCTGCAGAAAGTGAATATTATTTCCTTTGTGTGTCTATAATTTTCTATATTTCTCTAGTACACAGTCTCTTGATAATGACTTTTGTGTATAACTAAGTTTTAAATCTGAGTAGATTTACAATAGTACTTATAATTCTGAATACAAAATATTTATTTTCATGGATTTCAATGCAAAATTAAAATTATTTTTTTTATAAAAAAAACAAGTGCAATATCAAGAATGTGTGTCAATTGTTTTGCATGCACTGCATATAAAAAGCTAATTAATTGCATATTAAGCAATAGTAATTGGTACGTTCAACTTGTGGAACATTACTCATTCTGTAATTTGCTTCTTTAATGGGATTTTCTGAAACAAGCCAGTGAAAATAGTTCTATAAGATTTTGTTTATAATATTAATATTTGTTAAAACAGACTGTGTAAAAGTTATAGCACTTGATTTGTATTGCTAAAAGATATCTGTATGTTAGGTGATATGAGCTTGTAAAGAAGGCACACAAATAACACTGGTCAACAAAATTTTCATTTTTTTTTGTCTCAGAAGTGAAAATATGTGAACCTTATAGTAATTTTTGTGCTGAATACAAAATGTATTTTTAGAATTTCTCTATCACGTAAGGATTTTGAGATAGTGATTTTAAGCTTACAGTATTACATATATTTACAATACGTACATAGTAAAGGACTAACTCCACTAAAAGGTAAAAGTATAGGATTTTCTCCTGTATTTCTTCTCAGGAACATCCCTCTTAAGGGTCCAACAGTAATCAGGAGGCTTCGATCCATCGCTTTGACAAAGTTCTTCATAAGACCGAACTTTATATGGAGTGGAGGTAGATATATTTGTTCTGGATCAACGAGTGATGTATTGATAACATTCTTCTGTCCTGGAGTTAGTGATCTTCGTTTTGGCCATTGTTTCTGAGTGTAATTTCTTTGGTCTCTGCTTTCCCTATTTCCCAGAAAACAGCTGTACTTTGTGTGACCAAGTTGTAGTCCAAGCAAAAGAGCGACTACTTTCAAGTCACCACAGATATTCCATTTGTATTATTCATACTTGATTTCTTTTTCAAGCATGAGTTTCATGCTCTCATAAGTTTCTTTGATATTGGAGCTAGTGGCACTGATGGAAACTTATTTCCTTTGTGGAGAAGCACAGCTTTCAAGTTAACTTTAGATGAATCGATAGATAAACGCCAAGCCTCTGTTTTGTACTCATGACCAAGTGCTTCCATGACAGAATAAACATAATTGCAAAAAAAGAGAAAAGAAATCCTAAAAGTCACTATGCCTATCTCTTAAAAAACAGACTTTAGTTTCCTTATGCAGAAGATTCTGGTCTTTCAACCTAGAGCCTAAAAGTTATGTTTATGTTTTAGATAGGTTCAAGACTCGGACGGGGTCATTGAGATCTTCTTGATAAGGCAATGTGGTTTTAACGATGAACAGGAAGCCTCAAACATTTGATCAAGCCTTACATGATCATCACCATGCTCTATAGGATCTTTTTCTTGTTCATCATCACTAAGTAATACTTCTTCTGGAGGTGTTGGCACAAGCAATATCTTCACTATGCAGCACTAGCCTGATAGCAGATGGTAAATTAGGATATGTCACAGTGTGTTTTGTTTTAGAACTGATGCCTGAAATGATTGTAAGACAAAAGTAACAATCTGTGGAGTGATCTTTTTGTTCTCACCAAATCATTGGAACAGCAAAAGTCTGACACAGGTACGACAACAAAAATGAGGGGCTCAACTTTTATCTTGGTCACTGACTTTGCATCTGAAGTAAAGCTCATAACACTTCTTAATAAGTGGAGTAAAACCATGTTTATGATTTTTAAAAAATCACCTCACTGCAAATGTAGCAAAATTTGTTTGGATGATTAATACAATTTCTTGGCATTGTTCAACTCCGTATTATGATCATAAAATGTACATAGAACTACAGAAATAACAGATACTCACAGCATTAGATGTTTCATGAATGAACTCTTTCCACCAACTGGCCAGGAGCGCTGACTCATACAGTAAATAAGCAAACACACGACTCATCATGCCTCAAGAGCATCACATGACAGAATATGTATCAATTGTTTATTTATGTTTATTACTCTGGGCCCTTTTTACATTGACTACGTAGAATATCCAACAATTACAGATAATACTAGGATTTTACTGTTGAAAAATGAACATATCTTAATGCTGTATGAATGTGTTATATAGCACAGTGTATTATATTAAAGAAGATGTAATTTTAATAATGTGTGATTCTGAGACCATTTTAGAAATCAGTGGGATAAATTACATATAGCACAACCGTTATTTGCTCTGAGACAAAATCTTGTTGACCAGTGTAATCTAACTGCTACAGTTTAGAACTGCAGCTGTAGAATGATTGACTGTTCAGATATCATAGCTCAAAGCTCAGAGTCAGTGACAGAAATGGAACATCATTTTCTTCTAATAGTTGCTTCCTCTCTAAGCAAACATTGAACACTTTGTCAACCTAGGCACGTCTATGACATTTACATAGGTAGTTATTATGCTCTCTTTAATAAAATAAAAAAAAACACACATTTAGGTGCAACTTTCCTTTTAGGAAGTCTCATAATGAGCTCTCTGAAGAGCAGTGGGTTCAACAAGCACTTTTTTCAAAGGAATACCTATTCTGGTTATGTTCAATATTTTGAATGAGTTATTATAATAAAAGTCAAGGAGAATGATTATTTCCAACATGCATACTAGATTTGGTGTATGATTAATGTGATAATGGATGTATGCATTGTTATTTGAATAGTGCCATATATATATGCACAATACATATTATTATTAAAGGTATAATTTAAGTTTCATGGATTATTAATGCATCTGACAGAGGAGAATCAGTAGTGTATAAAAACATTTTTGCATGAAAAAATACCAAAATAAATATGACTAAAATTACCCTAAACTTTGCTAAATCTTGATTTTGAGAGTTAACACCCCTGTGATTATACATTAATGAAGATTAATTAAATTAAAGGGACAATAAAACATTTTTCTTTGTTTCATATGAAAGAGGGTATTTGATAATGTGTGACTATGGGCCTCATTCAATTGCAATTTGGTCATTTGAATTGGGCTCTAAATAAGCACATAGCATATTTTTTTTAAATACGTTTTTAGTTAGTGAAAACCTTGCTTTTGCATAGATGTTTACTAACTAAAAACTTCTTTAAAAAAAATATGTTATGTGCTTATTTAGAGCTCTATTCAATTGGCCAAATCGCAATTGAATGAGGCCCTATGTGTTTTATTTGTTTCATATGATTCACTCAAAGTAGAAAAAAAAATGATTCAAATATTTACCTAATTTGGGGGCTTGTTCTTGCCAGCCAATAAGCAGTAATATAACTCTATGAGCCATTCTTGTCTGAAAATGAGACCTACAGCTTAAAGTATGCTCTGAGCATTTCCTGTTAGTTTTTAATGCAAAACACAGCTTGTGTAATTTTTAAAGCATGCTCTTTTAAATGCATGAAAAGAAGATTTGTGTTCCACATCCTTTTAAGTTGCTCTTGCACACACATTTACATCACCACCTGCCTTGCATGCACAATTGCAGTCTCATGTTTAAATTTCTTTAACTGCTGTTTCATATAGAATTAAATTATAGTTGGGCTAAAGTTTCCTTTTAATTTTTCACAGCCTTATAAATATCTTAAATAGTAACATGAGTGACATGTTCACAGACATAATTACCTTTGTGTTTAATTATAAGGTGCCCTCAAACGCAAGCTATGGTTAGTAATTTACATGATGGAAGCTGTTCATACACAGCGCTACAAGGCAGATCTTTTTAACACAGTTTTTTAGTTTAATGAAGCAGCTGTCTGTAATTTGTGGATATGTCTGGCAGCTTCTTTCCTGGCTTTGTTTAATCCGTGACACTGGTTTCAAATGAATTAATAGAAGTCTACATCACTTTATAAGGCAGAAGGGTCCGGTGACTGGACAAAATATCAGGGCTATCTTAAAGTGTATATGCTGTTGCTCGGTAAAATATACCCAAGCAATACTTCTGTAGCGCCCTTGAGAGGGATGTATAGAACTATTCGTCTTTAAGCAAATAATCAATGAGCCATGTTGTTGTTAAAATAGTGAGATGAACTAGGAGAGAGATCTTATTGGTAGTCTATAATCATTAATAAATGTGTTCTTATCCTTGGTGTGCAGTTGCTCACATCAATAACATATTTCACAGATGTATCTATGATGTATAACAGACAAAGGGTTGGGGGAAGGAGATAGCACACCACCAAAAGCGCAAGTTACTTTGATAAATACAAACGTAATAGATGAGGCGAGAACAATAAGATATGACTCTTATTGATATAAGGTATATAAAGAACTTCACAATTCCTCTCTAGTGGTTCATTGGTACTTCACACTTTTCCATATCCGTCGCTCACTGGTGCGTGTATGATGTTGGTGATATACTAAGGGGGCATGCCCCTTTGTGTCATTACTTCATTTGCAAAGATCTGTACGTAGTGCGATCTATATTTAGTCAATGTGTTACTATGCATGTGATTGGGAAGAATTAATTATTATATGTGTACACCAGTATATATGTATATATGTATATATGTATACACCAATATATATATTAATTTCTATATACCGTATATACTCGAGTATAAGCCGAGTTTTTCAGCCCTTTTTTTAAGGCAAAAATACTTGGCTGATACTCAAGTCATTCTCCCCCCGTGTCTCTCTAACCCCCCCATGTCTCTCTAACCCCTCCGTGTGTCTCTAACCCCCCGTGTGTCTCTACCCCCCCATGTGTCTCTAACCCCCCCGTGTGGGTCTCTACCCACCCCGTGTCTCTTTCCCTCCCCCCTCCTCAACCTAAACCCCCCTCAACCCCCCTCCTCCACCTAAACCCCCCTAAATAGCTCTCCCCTCTCCCCTCACTTACCTGCTTGTGCTCCGGCCTCCGCTCCTTGACCCAGCGCCGGCGCGCATGTGACGTCACATGCGCGCCGATTCAAGGAGCGGAGGCCGGAGCACAAGCAGGTAAGTGAGGGGAGAGGGGGGAGCTATTTAGGGGGGTTTAGGTGGAGGAGGGGGGTTGAGGGGGTTTAGGTTGAGGAGGGGGGTTGAGGAGGGGGGTTGAGGTTGAGGAGGGTTGAGGTTGAGGAGGGAGTTGAGGATGAGGATGGGGTTTGAGGAGGGAGGATGAGGATGGGGGGCTTGAGGAGGGGGTTGAGGATGGGGGGGGTTGAGGAAGGTGTTGAGGATGGGGGGGTTGAAGTTGAGGAGGGAGTTTGAGGATAAGGAGGAGGGGTTGAGGAGGGGGATTGAGGTTGAGGAAGGGGGTTGAGAATGGGGGGTTGAGGAGAGATTTTGTGGTAAAATGGGTGCCTCGGCTTATACTCGGGTCGGCTTATACTCGAGTATATACGGTATACTATGTTTTGTTGATTCCCCCTATATGTATTTAATTGAAGTCAGATGCTGTCTCCACTCTATCTGAATCACTGTTTACATTCAAACTGATGGTTCCATGTCGTGTTGGTATTGCTTTAGACTTGATAGAGAGGTCAAACCTCTTGAAGGCTCGTCAACTATTTACATTCAAACTGATGGTTCCATGTTGTGTCGGTATTGCTTTAGACTTGATAGAGAAGTCAAACCTCTTGAAAGCTCGTCAACATAAATAAGGAGTTTGTCCAATACAAAAGTAGAAAAAGGTATCACAATACACTGTAATACTATATATATATATATATATATATATATATATATATATATATATATATATATATATATATATACACTGCTCAAAAAAATAAAGGGAACACTAAAATAACACATCCTAGATCTGAATGAATTAAATATTCTTATGAAATACTTTGTTCTTTACATAGTTTAATGTGCTGACAACAAAATCACAAAAAAATAAAAAAATGGAAATCACATTTTTCAACCCATTGAGGTCTGGATTTGGAGTCACCCCCATTATAAAAATTGGAAAAACACACTACAGGCTGATCCAACTTTGATGTAATGTCCTTAAAACAAGTCAACATGAGGCTCAGTAGTGTGTGTGTGGCCTCCACGTGCCTGTATGACCTCCCTACAACGCCTGGGCATGCTCCTGATGTGGTGGCAGATGGTCTTCTGAGGGATCTCCTCCAAGACCTGGACTAAAGCATCTGCCAACTCCTGGACAGTCTGTGGTGCAACGTGACGTTGGTGGATGGAGCGAGACATGATGTCCCAGATGTGCTCAATTGGATTCAAGTCTGGGGAACGGGCGGGCCAGTCCATAGCATCAATGCCTTTGTCTTGCAGGAACTGCTGATACACTCCAGCCACATGAGGTCTAGCATTGTCTTGCATTAGGAGGAACCCAGGGCCAACCACACTAGCATATGGTCTCACAAGGGGTCTGAGGATCTCATCTCGGTACCTATTGGCAGTCAGGCTACCTCTGGCGAGCACATAGAAGGCTGTGTGGCCCCCCAAAGAAATGCCACCCCACACCATTACTGATCCACTGCCAAACCGGTCATGCTGGACGATGTTGCAGGCAGCAGAACGTTCTCCACAGCGTCTCCAGACCCTGTCACGTCTGTCACATGTGCTCAGTGTGAACCTGCTTTCATCTGTGAAGAGCACAGGGCGCCATAGGCAAATTTGCCAATCTTGGTGTTCTCTGGCAAATGCCAAACATACTGCACGTTGTTGGGCTGTAAGCACAACCCCCACCGGTGGATGTTGGGCCCTCATACCACCCTCATGGAGTCTGTTTCTGACCGTTTGAGCAGACACATGCACATTTGTGACCTGCTGGAGGTCATTTTGCAGGGCTCTGGCAGTGCTCTTCCTGTTCCTCCTTGCACAAAGGCGGAGGTAGCGGTCCTGATGCTGGGTTGTTGCCCTCATACAGCCTCCTCCACATCTCCTGATGTACTGGCCTGTCTCCTGGTAGCGCCTCCATGCTCTGGACACTACGCTGACAGACACAGCAAACCTTCTTGCCACAGCTCGCATTGATGTGCTATCCTGGATGAGCTGCACTACCTGAGCCACTTGTGTGGGTTGTAGACTCTGTCTCATGCTACCACTAAAGTGAAAGCACCACCAGCATTAAAAAGTGACCAAAACATCAGCCAGAAAGCATAGGAACTGAGAAGTGGTCTGTGGTCACCACCTGCAGAATCACTTGTTTATTGGGGGTGTCTTGCTAATTGCCCATAATTTCCACCTGTTGTCTATCCCATTTGCACAACAGCATGTGAAATTGATTGTCACTCAGTGTTGCTTCCTAAGTGGACAGTTTGATTTTACAGAAGTGTGATTGACTTGGAATTACATTGTGTTGTTTAAGTGTTCCCTTTATTTTTTTGAGCAGTGTATATATATATGTATATATATATATACGTATACTAGCAACTTGCCCGTCCAAAAATGACGGTCAATTAAATTTTAAGCCATGGCAATGCTGTTTGTCATGCAAGGTTAAGCTTTTTATACTCTAAGGACCTTTGGCGCTCATTGCAAGCCTTGCGCTTAGCTCCTTCGGTGCTCATTGTGTGGCTCTCCTCATGTGTCCTTTGGCATCTCTCTATATTTTTTAGAATACTAATTAATGAATGAATTTTAATCATAAACCTCTTTCTAATTTATATATGTAACAATCAATAGCCTGAAGAGGTAACAATATCTTTTTATTGTCCTGCAGCATATAATGTCTTGTTGCTGGCCTGGGGAGATAGTTTTATGAATGTTGTAACAATGCATTAGAAATAAGCTGCGTGCGCGAGGGCAAAGCGTTGGTTTATTTGTGTAAAGCGCTACTTTAGATGCGTAATGTTGTTAGTTGCAAGTTGGGGTTGTAAAATTGCGTTCCTGGGTGAAAAGTGGTACGCTGTTGGCTGTGTTTCGCGTGGTCCAGGGTCGTGTAGCCTTGTTTTAATTATGTTTGGCAGTCATTTTTTTTCTTGCTTAGCCAATTTCAGAGTGTGAAACTCGGCAAAATCCACTTCAATTCGCGTTCCACCTCAGTCTCAGACGTCCTGGCTCTTCCCTCGTGCTGTGTGTGACGTTTTTGTTGTATTTTTTGTTGTATTTTGTGTGTTTTTCATGTATTTTGCTTTGTGCGGTTCGGCCGTTAACTTCGTATTTTTCCTATCTCGTTTTTGAGAAGTCCTGCATCTCATTTTTTTTTTCTAATCCCACGTCTAATATTTTTTTTTCTAAGTCCCGCGTTCGTTAACTGCTTGTTCGTCCCACATGTTTCAATGTATGATTGGTTCACCTCGCTTCGCGAAGCACACAGGAGCACCTTTGGCGCTCCTTTCTGGCTAAGTTCTGCGTGATTCATTGCCTCCACAGCTCTTTGGTGCTCATCAACCAAGTGCTGCAAGTTTTAGTGCCTTAATGGCTCGCCTCGCTAAGGAAGGCTCACAGGTGATGAACGCCTTGGGGCTCATCGACTAAGTCATAATCAGCACGCAAAGCGTGACAACGTCTCGTAGTTCGCCAATTATAATATGTGATATATATATTAATAATTACTAAATGACTACATTAATTTAAGAATGTAATCCAGTAGAATATCCAATTATAATACACATTTCCTCCCCTGTCTCTCCCACCCTCTCCCACTGCACTCCCTTATGTCTCACCCTTCCTGTTTCTCTCCCACCCTTTCCCCCCTGTCTCTCTCCCACTGCACTCCCCTATGTCTCTCCCTTCCTGTGTCTCTCTCCCACCCTTTCCCTCCCCTGTCTCTCTCCCACTGTTCCCCCTGTGTCTCCCCCCTCCGTGTCTCTTTCCGACACTTTACCTCCCCTGCCTCTCTCCCATTCTCTCCCACTGCTCCCCCATGTCTCTTCCCCTCCCCTGTGTCTCTCTCCCACGCTTTCCCTCTCGTCTCTATCCCACTGCTCCCCCCATGTCTCCCTCTTGTGTCTCTATCCCACCTTTTCCCTCCCCTGTCTCTCTCCCACCCTCTCCCACTGCTTCCCTGTGTCTCTTCCCCCCATGCCTCGCTCCCACTCATTCCCTTCTCTGTGTCTCTCCCACTCTCTCCCACTCCCCCCCTCTTATCAAGTTTAGTTTTTCAAGATGACATGTAGAATACAAATGACCCAAGATATGTTTAAATTGGTGAGATGTTTCCTTCTGAGTTATCATTTTTATTATGTACTTTGGCAGAATTTCTGTTAATGATAGAATATATGTCAAAAAGCAAATAATCACAAAAGGGCCGTATTTGTATATAACAGAGGTTGAATATCCATACTGTCCTCGAGGAAAGGTGACAATTCTGAGTGTGTAGTTTGGAGCTGTACAGGCAAATCTCGTAGGATATAATTTAAGAGTTTTATTTCAGATTCTGGTGTAAATGGTAAGATGGGACCCGGTGTGCTATTTTCCAAGAGGGAATTAGCTGAGATCTGTATTCAACTTTCTAATGGAACACTTAGCACTTCTCACAGATGCTGCAGCCGTGTATCAGATTCATCAGACTGTATTGTGATTGTCAGATAAAAGGGCTATTTACATCACACCAACACAAGTACTTAATGTGCTCTATTTACTTTCATGTTAGCTGGATGGCACCTAAAATAGCCATGGAACATAGCACTTTTTGTACCGTCTACTAGGAAAATATATATTTTGTGCTTTTAGAAATATTTATTTAGCATCTGTTTTGGACACCTGCAGCTTACTTTCTTCAGTATAACTCACAAATCTACACAAGTTTTAGTCTACTGCACTTGATGAAATAAGTGGTACCTGAATGCATGCTCTAAAGGGACATGGAACTTCTCAATAATGCTCTACTTCATTACACAGAGCAGTGAACACCAAGTGAAAATTCATTTTTTAAATATTTCACTGTTTTATAAAAGGTTTTCAGTAGTTTCCTAGCATAGGCAGGCTCTACAATGACCGCAAATCCCAAACATACTCAAATGGGTTACACACTCTACTGTATCCACAAAATATCAGCTTATTCTTTTGGGTTCATTATACATTCTAACCTCAAAAAAAGGGAAGGCACTTGGAAGCGTAGAGAGTTTAAAAGTGCTTAGAGAGAGCTTGTAATGTATGGTCCTTTCAGGATCTGAAAGCATGTCACCATGAGCTTAGTAAATTGTGCAGTATTTTTAAACAATTATAAAGCAGCAAAAAGAGGTTCAAGTTTTTACACATTTTCTACTTGATTTTTGACTGCTCTATACGATGATTCAGAATGATAACCATGAGTTTAGAGACCATTTAATGTCTGTGAATTTAAAAATAATTTAAATATACCTGATATTTAGTTGAGTAGAGTCTAGTTAGGAGTAAAATTAGATTTTTATTCACAAAAAAGTTAGATTGAAAAGGGACAAAATCCACTATGTATAATTCTTTTAAATCCTCTCTGTTCCATATGTTATGATAATTGTTCCGTAGAAAGACAAATAAAAACCCTCTTGAAACTAAGAGCCTCATTCAATTGGCCAAATCACAATTACTTAAACCTGTAATGTAGTCCATAAATGTTACTGATATTCCATTGGCTACTTTTTGCTACTTGCATTCAAATTGTGAGTTACAGGCTCAGGTTGTCAAAAAAACGTAACTCTGTCCTATATCCTCCATTGATTTTTCAATCTCGTCAAAGTTACCAGTGCTAAAAACGCAAAATCAGTATTCATTTACAAAAATTCAACAAGCCTGCAATTGCCTTCAAACCCATAAATGACAAATGTATAAAAAAATTGTACTGGATAGGACTCGCAAGTGGGTTAAACACCTGCAGCAGCAAATAAACACACACGACTATACTTTAAAATACTGGTAAAGCAATGAAAGGCATTATAATTAGTTGAATAGTCTCAAGCTTGCAAATCTGCTATAAAAAAATATGTATTTATTTTTTCTCGGTGATATATCAATCCCAGAAATCAAGGGGTTAATACATATCAGGCCATTTAATACATTTCAAGATTACTTGAGTGCAACCCAGCAAACATTACTTACTTGTGTGTATTAATGCTTAGCCTACAATTGCAGGTAAATTGTAACCTCTGTGTTTTACTGACATCATGGTGACTGTCTTATTTACTATTGGCTCTGTCTAAATTGTAACTTACGGGCTTGCTTAATTATTGCCAGATCACATGATCATTCCCCCTGAAATCCTACTTACGAGTTCATGGTTAAAGCCTGTTTAAATTTAATTGAAGCTAACAGGAAATTTAAAGAGCATACTTTAGTCTTTAGATATTATTGGATGACAGAGGCAAGTCCCCTAAGCGGTTAACATCTGAATTTGTTTTATGTGCTCCAAAAAAAAGAAAACGCTGTGATACATTATCAAATACCCTCTTTCTGATGAAACAAAAGGACATTCTTTCCATGACTCTTTAATAATTAACTTGACCAACACATATCCCCATGCTTCATTACTCTTATTCCAATTACATTTTCAAATCTCTATAAATTTCCAAGTTAATCTTTTAAATACACCAGCAACACACTCTTACAGGCACCTAGAGGTATTTACAAAGGGATGGATTTGCTGGAGGACACTATCAGCCTTATTAAATTGTGATTCGGCCAATTGAACAGGGCTCTATATAAGCACAGGTCTTCACCGACTAAAAACTTCTGTAAAAAAAATATGCTCTGGGCTTATATAGAGCCCTATTTAATTGGCTGAATCACAATTTAATAAGGCTGTATGGCTCTGAATGCAAATGCCCTCCTGGTTTTGTTTCTGTTGTATAGCAGAGTTATATATGATTCCAGAAAGATAACAAACTGAGGTTTACTTTTAAAAGACATAAATGAAGAGAAGGGAAATTGATTATTCACTTTTTCGCACATTGGTATACAATTAAAGGCAAAAATAAAAAAAATAAGTTTTCTTGAATAGAAACTGTGTGGAATTGATTTTTTATAATTATGCATTTTATATATTGTACAGTTTATCTTTTCTTCCATACTTTTTTAAGATGGTCCTTGTGTAGTTGCTAGTATTTTTGGAGACTAATGTAGCTTTCAAGATTTTATACAACAGTCTTACCCAGTCTTACCCAATTTATCCAGCCTTTTATTTCGTTCAGCATATGAAAATAAATGATAGTAAGAATAATACAAGTTCAAGTTAGAGTTCTTAGGTTAATAGCAAATATGAATCTCTTCAAGTAATCTTATGACTCATTTCTCTATAAACTAATTTCTAGAACAAATCTGAGTGCACAAACTAATTTTGACTAGCTTGGAAAATCTCATCTAATTTGGAGGAAAACCATGATTATTACAATGTATAATTGCAAGACATGAACAAACTACAAATCATAATATTATAGGCAACAGTTCAACAATTCACATTATAGCTGAAACTAATAACTTGTTTTTAAGTGAATATGAAATAGGCTCAACAGATATATTAAACCAAAGAGTATTTGCTGATAATATATATTGCATACAGTTATTTATATATAAGTTTAAATAAAATTGTAAAAAATTAGATAAATTGCCTACATTCTCTAAGATTTGATTGTTCTCACTTGCGATGTGAAACATCTGCAGTTCCTGTGTACACGTTTTTGTATTTTTAGTTTAAGTGTATTTCATACCTCTGACAAAGCTGGACAGGGACATATATGCCAAAGGCATTTATGTGAACCTGAGCCTGAATAAAGTCCTATGCCCAGTCTAGCTAGGTTGGAGTTAACAGCCTCTAGCATCACAATGAGGCTGCAGGCTCTTGCATCACAATGAGACAGCACCTGGAAAAGGGCTGCCACAGTTCTACTGAGGTCAGATGTAACCGAGCAGGGCCTGTGAGAGAGAGGGGGAAGTAGTTTGTCAAAATAAGTGGATCTAAGAAAGGGATTCTGTGTGACTGGACCCATTCAGAATAATGGAAGGCTGCAAGCAGTATGGCAAAGACAAGATTTAACAGCAGAATAAGTGGATTGTCTCTACTGAAGTCTGACAGAGCTGTGGAGGTGTCGCGGTAAGACATCCCAGAGGCTATCACTTTATACTTAATGGTTCCTTTGTGGAGAGTCTGGAGAGAAGTGTGGGTCAGTGCTCCATCCGCATGTATGTGGACATCACTGCAACAGCTACAGACCAGAGTTTGGAGGCCAAAAGTAATATAGCCAGATACCGTACTGAGGCTGCAGAGTTTTGCTACCTGTAGCAGACAAGTTGCACAGGTTCAGAGAGGGTGTCCCATCAGTAAGGTTAGTTTGTTTATGTAGATCTTTCTTTCCATTTTTGTAATACTGATTTTATTAAAAACCCTTGGGTCTAAAGTCTATTCGTTTTTAAGTTTCACAAGAAGTATCTTTGGACAGTATAGGTGGGTTCTGAAGAACCACCTTGCAACAAAACTCTTTTAAATGACCTTGGTACTATATAATTACTGTTAATCCAGATCTATTAGTCTTGTATAAGTAAAAACTCATTTGAGCACATATTTTTGTTCTAAAACTGCGGTGTGTGCTAGTTTTGATTTATAACTTAAATAGACCCCTATTAAATTGGGGCTATGTTTTAAAACGTAGCCCCGTAACACAGCCTGAATAGGACTTGCCGGATAAGACGCTTGAGGGCAGAAAATTTACTACGATTTGAGCTACGTTGAACTTCGCGGCCGTAAATCCTTTAATCTGTCCAGCCTGTAACCACTATGTTTCCAATCATGCTATTAAATTGCAACAAAGTCACTCACAAGCAAGCCCGTAACAAGCAAATGGAGCCCAAAGCCCAACGTGTGCTCGAGAGAACCCGCAAGTGGTGTAAAGTCCAATACGTAGCACTTGTAATGCAAATAAAAACACAATACTGTACATTTATTAAAATTGAACGTGATGTTAGGTCTTAGAAATAATAGCACAACATTTTCAAGCCCGCAAATCGGCACGGAAAAATACTATATTTCATGTTTATATTCCGTGTTATATCGATCCCTGCAATCAATTTGTTAAGACATATACTGTAACTCGCATGTGATAGAATATCATATTTACGGCTTTATTATATCTGGAATGTGGGTCCGATCACAACTTGTAATTGAAGCCCGTAGGACTTTGAAATCTACCCTCCCCTTTTTCAGTGACATAACGCTAATAATCTCTTTTTCCATTGGCTCCGTCTAAACCTGTAACTACGGTCTACACTAATTGATCGTCCACACGGCCTCAATTCCAATGTTCTACGAACGAGCTACAATTTGCGTCTCAAACCTGTAGCTTGCAGACCCTTCTAATTTAATAGCAACATAACTCAGCCAAATTTCAAGCCCGCAGCCGTTATGTGCTTCACGTTGGACTTACCGGGCTGGAATTTAATAAGGCATATAGTTTTTTGTATTAACTAGTTTAAAGCATAAGAGTATGATGAAAAAAATGATTTTTTGGATAAATTAAAGGTTGAGAAAGTGTAATAAAGAGTTTTTTTGTTACATCACTGAAGGTTTTGGTATTTGACACCTACTACTTTCCATCACAAATATGCAGAAACTAGCAGTGGCAAGGTTAACTGCAAGACCTGCTCTTGCAGAAATGTAAAGCTCATTACATACATAAAAACCTTCACCAGCGTAGCATGGACCATGGTCCAGCATATGTTTTCTAACTAAAAACAGAGTTTTGATATTTGCCTTCTGAATTATGTTCTTTTATTTATAACATTGTATTGTACTACTTTTCTGTATTATTATTATTATTATTATTATTATTATTATTTATATATCCTCAACATTTCTCACATAATGTACAATGAGTGTATGTTATTTAGAAACACTTAAACATGCTGTGAGCATTCTTAATTGTCACTTAACTTTTTAGTGATAAAAATTATTTGTTATAATATATAAAAACGCGAATATTGAACTTAATCTCTATCAAATGCCTGGTGGGCTTAACATAGGTTCCGTAAACATAGCTGCACAACCTATTCCATTTAAACCTTTACAACAAAGATAGCAAAGCCACGAACGGTGTTGTTCCTTTTTATAACATATACAAAAAACAAAGTTAGAGGGCTGAACCACTCTAATGAGTGGGACCAGACTGATATACCACAGGATATTTCTCCTGTTCAGGGTAGAATTGCGTGGTTTTTCGGGCTGGGTCACTCTAGTGAGTGGGACCAGACTGATATACTACAGGATATTACTCCCTGTGAAGGGCACAAGTGAGCTAAAAGAGGTTGCTTTCAGAGTTGGTTATTATGTCCATAGAGCTAACCTATTAAGGTTAGTTAGTTCTCTGATTGAGCACCTCTATTTTGGTATTTTGTTTATTCAAATGACCATTAGGGATCAGTCTCCCTAAGGGTCATATGGTACTCCAGACATGGATTCCTTGCTCACTGTGCCTAAGGCAGATATCAGCTACACCTCACTGACGAGGCCAACAGAGGCTGAAACGTACGTCTGGGGTTTGCTGTTTCTCCTGTTCAGGGTAGAATTGCCTGGTATTTTGTGTCTGGATCACTCTAGTGAGTGGGACTAGACTGATATACTACAGGATATTTCTCGCTGTGAAGGGCACAAGTGAGCTAAAATAGGTTGCTCTCAGAGTGGGTTATCATGTCCATAGAGCTAACCTATTAAGGTTAGTTTGTTCTCTGATTGAGCACCTCTATTTTGGTGTTTTATTTATATCATATATTGCATCAAAAGAAATCGTAAAGACTCATATAAGTTATGTATTGCAATGGAACCTGCCTTGAAACAACAGCTGTATAATTGCAGCACTGCTTTTTTTTAAAAACAAATTGCTGTTTCAATGGAAGTCTTTCAACTTGTTATCTCTGTATAAAATTAATAGTAAATAAATTAGGATCTATATAGCTTGAGATTCATGAAGTAAAAAACTTTGTAGGGGCTATTTGAAGCTTGAAGTGAGTAAAATCAAAGCCTGTGACAGCAGATCAGAGGTGCCAATAATTTCAGACATACGTTCAAGCCATGTATAATTGAGGATTCCACTGTTTTGTGTTTAGAGTTATGTACAGCCTTATTAAATTGTGATTCGGCTAATTGAATAGGGCTCTATATAAGCACAGAGCAATTTTTTTGTACAGAAGTTTTTAGTTAGTGAAGACCTTGCTTTTGTATAGAAGTTCACTAACTAAAAACTTCTGTACAAAAAAAATTGCTTTGTGCTTATATAGAGCCCTATTCAATTAGCCGAATCACAATTTAATAAGGCTGATAATGTTTAACAAAACATATAAAGGTATTATGCTGAAAAGAATCAGGATTTTAATACTGTTAAAACATTTTTAGAATCCCATGTGTTTAAATATATTTGTAACAATGCCAGTTCTCCAGAGGCCATAAGATGTAATCAAAACCCTAACATGTAAAATTATGTTTTCTTCAGGATTTATTCTTTCCATCAGATTGCACAATTCCCTCGGTACTAATTACCCTATGACTCTGCACAATGTGCTGATGAGCACTATTAACCTCT
Source organism: Discoglossus pictus (assembly GCA_027410445.1). Taxonomy (NCBI): domain Eukaryota; kingdom Metazoa; phylum Chordata; class Amphibia; order Anura; family Alytidae; genus Discoglossus; species Discoglossus pictus. The sequence goes on along the minus strand of CM050166.1, from coordinate 319,051,634 downwards.
TAGGAACAATGCATTTTATACAATATATTAACCATGACATACTGCCCACTGACAGATTTGAGGTTGGAAATGTACTTACACCGACCACACACTGCTCTAGACCTGCTTGGTCACAGGAATTCTACTTGTTGATAATTAATAATTAGAACAATTTAATGATGCCCTGCCAAGTGCATTCAGTAGACAGCATTTGTTAACTTTTATTAATACAGGCTTTCCCGCATTTGAAACATATGTTGGCAATGTTACAGCATTGAGGCTAAATTAACAGCTTTAGAAATCCAGCAAGCTTCTTCTCAACACCAAATACTGGTGCCAGAATCATTGCAATTTTTTCTAAGGAGGCAGATTACTCCACTGCGTAAGCAGATCTGTCTGTAGTGGGCTCCATTTACCATCAGGGTGGTGTGAACTCTTGGTTCCCTGACTGGAATCAAACCCAGGTGGCAGTGGTGAAAGCACTGAATTCGAACCACTGGACCACCAGGGAACACACAGCCTACACAGCTGCTAATGCTGATACTTTGTTACATACTTCACAAATATATAAATCTTTTCACACAATACAAATGTCCTTTTACTCAGCCCAGGTTGTATTTCTTTGTTTATATTGTACACTGTACATTGGTAACCAGTTTTACATATGTTGTAAAATAAAGGCAGACAAACTTAGACAGAGATTCAAAGAAAGAGGTTTCTCTATGAACTGTGTCAAAACTGCATTTAATTATGCTTTGTATTGTGATAGAACAGATCTCTTACATGGGGAAAAAGCGTTCTCAAAACATGTCAAAAGATCTTAACCCCATCCGTTGTATCATGACTTTTGGATATGATTCCCAAATCGTGAAAAAGTCACTTGCAAAACACTGGCATCTTCTAAAAAGTGATGAAGATCTCACTGATGTATTAACAACTGACATCTCAGTTACATATCGTAGAGGCAAAAATGTAAAAGATATCTTGGTACATAGAACCTTTAAAGAAAAAATACAGAACACAATGTGGTTGAAACCCCCAGCAGAATGTTTTAGATGTGGCAGATGTAAATATTGCAGCTACATTAAACCCACAAAAACTTTTGAGCATCCAACAATAGATATAAAATATGAGATGAAAGATTTTTACAACTGCTGTTCCACAGGTGTGGTTTATGTAGCAGTATGTATTTGCAAAAAGATCTATGTTGGAAAAACGAGCCGCCAACTACGACGCACGATAGGGGAACTTGATACCCCTATTGCCCGCCATGTGAGACATTATCATAAAAATCAAAGTAAAGTTCTCTCATTCTTGGCTATTGACAAAATCACTATGAATCAAAGGCAGGGGTACATTGACCGGAAACTCCTACAATGTGAAGCCCGTTGGATCTACAAATTAAAAGCTCTCTCTCCCCATGGGCTTAAAGAGGGTTTTAATTTTAAGGCCTTTATCTGAATACAAATATTTGGATGGACTATCAAATTGTTTATACTTGGCAAAAAACATTCAAGTGAGAATTTATCCAAGTGAGAATTTATCCAATCACACATTCTAGTTAAGGGTGTTTTCTATTTCCCTGATCATTTTCAGAGTTTTTAAAGATAGTGGTCATATATACATTTTGCATATTTATTTAATTTCATTATTATAATATAAGATTTATACACGTCACTAATTTATCATTCTAAATATTAACAATATCAAGTCACCTTAGATGTTTTTTGATACTTGCTGTTGACACCTTTTGGTATATAATAAATCAGTAAGTAATTTTAATTCCAACACTAACAATATCACATATTAAGTACTATTTATTTAGGTTACACATGTTAATATAGTAATTCTTTAGGCCCATTTAATTTATTTCATCTTTGGGCCTTTCATATAATATTATTTTATATTATTACTAATAAATAATTAGTTATGTTTATCAGCCATTTTTGGCCTGTTATATACTTGCTTTTTTGCAAATAATCATTTATGTTCACCAGTCACTATTCGGCAGCTTATACACTCTCACTGATATCATTTGGATAATTTTGAGATTTCATCTATATACTATAATAGTTTCTATTTTCTAGCCTTCAATATGCATTAAATATAGTACATTATATCACCCTAACTATTTGGTCCTCGTTGAATTTTGCTTTTTATTTTTTATTTTTAAAATATTGATCTAATAACCTTTGACATTTTTATGTCATTGACAGTTTAGAATAGTTCTCTCTCAGACTGCATTACTAATGCTTTTACTGCCCTTTCCGGTTGCCCTGGCAACCACAGCATTTAAAAACCTTGCACAGACGCCCCTTCCCTGTTTACCCTTTGAGAAAGACGTCCCCTGTGACGACGAAATGTGTCAGTCGTAGGCGGATCGTCATATGCGGTCCACAGTGACATGCATGTAGACGCATCGTGCTCTGCTCCATAGCATTCTCTGAATGTAATTTCCAAACAAGACCCTTAGTATAATCCTGTCCTATTATTATTATTATTATGTTTATTTATATTGCACCAACATATTCCGTAGCGCTATACAGGGGTTGAGTACATAGCAGAAAACAAATGAAACACCTTGTAAATAATGGAGGGCCCTGTTTTTGAGCATAAAATCAAATGTACATAGAGCTTGTTTCCAAGGCACTGACACAAGATTGAAAACTCGCAAACTTACAATCTAAGGGCCTCATTCTATTATCGGCCGTAGGAGATGCGGGGCCGCAAGGACCGGCCTCAGGCTATTTGCCTATTCTATTCCCTTCCGGCCGGGGACTCCGGCAGGCTTGCGGCCGGCACCTTGTTATCCCTTGCGGCCGCACGCGCAGGAGGAAAGCCTTTGATCTTAAACGGCCGCAAGAGTTTCGGCCGCAAGAAAATCCCGGTTGCTATTCAATTGCTCTGGGAACCCTCTCGGCAAGGCTAAAACCGAGCCGCAGCTTACTTGCAGCAAAAAGGTCCCGCAAGCACACAATTAAGCACATAATAAAGCCATAATAAAGCCATCCTGCACTCTGATGAGACGATAAAGTGATTGGGGGTGTTAGCATTCATAGCACAACATTCCCCTACACTCAAATCCGTAAATAATTTTTAGTTTAATTCATGTCAAATATCCATGGACAAAGTCCCGAGGGCTTGGAGCACCTCAGACCCGCCCACGCTGCGGCCGGAAAATAAACAGTTAATGAAATATCGGATTTGTGCTGATGTGCAAGCTTGAGAGGGGGTTGCTATTAATCCTCATGTCCCCCATAATGATGACTATGATTTACAGAGCTTTACAGTGCCATCTTGAATTTATATTTGCTTTTAAAGTTTTCAGACCTTGCGGCCGGTTGCAAGGGGGATATCCTTGCGGCGCTGTCTATTTGAATTGCAAGGTAACGGGAGCCCCGCAAGGAATCGCAGCTTTGCGGCCATTTTACGGCCGATAATAGAATGAGGGCCCAAGGGTTTATGTGTGATACAAGAGGGTGACAAATGCAATTGAAAGCAATTGGTTCAGTAAAGTGGAGGGGTCTGTGTGTTGTACTGTATATTGTGGGTGTAAGTGTTATTAAGCTGTGGAGTGTGCAGTTGTACATGTTAAGGCTGAAGGTGATAAGATTTTTTAAACAGGTTTGTCTTTAATAATTTCTTAAAGGTTTTGAGGCAGGAAGATAGTCTAATGGAGCGGGGCAAGGAGTTCCAAATAGATGGGGAAGCACGAGAAATGTCTTGAAGACAGGAGTGAGAGGAGCTGATGAGAGAGGAGGAAAGAAGAAGGTCGTTAGCAGAACGAAGGGGGCGGTTGGGAAAGTATTTTGAAACAAGAGCAGAGATATAAGGGGGTGCACTGTTATTGAGGGCTTTATATGTTAGGGTCATGATTTTAAATTTGATTCGGGAAGCTAAGGGAAGCCAGTATTGACAGAGAGGAGTCTAGCAGAGGCGTTCATTATGGATTGGAGGGGAGACAGACGAGAGATGGGGAGGCCAGCAAGGAGGGAATTGCAGTAGTCGAGTCGAGAGATTATAAGAGAGTGTATTAGAATTTTAGCTGTGTCTTCTGTAAGATAATGACGAATTTTGGAGATGTTTTTTAGGTGAAACTGACATGATTTTGTTATTGCTTGGATGTAAGGAATAAAAGAGAGGGCAGGATCCAGTAGAACCCCAAGACAACGGGCCTGGGAGGTGGGGGTGATGATGGTGTTGTCAACAGTGAGAGATATTTGAGGTGTGGAAGCTGTAGTAGAGGGTGGAAAGATTAGGAGTTCAGTCTTAGACATGTTGTGTTTGAGTTGACGGGTGGACATCCAGGAGGATATGCTAGAGAGGCAGTTGGAAACTTGAGCTAAAAGAGAGGGGGATAGATCGGGTGCAGAGAGGTAGATTTGAGTATCATCTGCATAGAGATGATACTGAAATCCAAAGGATTTTATAAGGGTGCCAAGGGAGGAGGTGTAGATGGAGAAGAGGAGGTAGCCTAGGACAGACCCTTGGGGAACGCCAACAGACAGAGGGAGTGGTGAAGAAGAGGTGCCAGAGAAGGAGACTCTAAATGTACGATCTTTTAGATAGGATGTGAACCATGAAAGAGCTGTGTCTTGGATGCCAAATGAGCAGAGAGTTTGGATTAGAAGAGGGAGGTCAACTGTATCGAAGGCAGCAGAGAGATCCAGGAGAATTAGAATAGAGAAGTGACCCTTTGATTTGGCGGTTAGCAAGTCATTAGTGACTTTTGTAAGGGCTGTTTCTGTAGAGTGTTGGGCCCGGAAACCAGATTGGAAGGGGTCAAGTAGGGAATTGAAGGAAATAAATTGAGTGTGGCGATTGTAAACAAGCCGCTCAAGGAGTTTAGAAGCCAGGGGAAGTAGTGAGATAGGGCGATAGTTGGAGGCAGAAGCTGGGTCAGATGAGGGCTTCTTGAGAATGGGTGTAACTGTGACGTGTTTTAAGGAGGATGGAAACTTGCCAGTGTTTAGGGAGAGGTTGAATAGATGTGTGAGAAATGGGATAAGTGTGTTGGATAGGGGAGGGTCTAGCTGTGATGGAATAGGATCATGAGGACATGTGGTAAGGTGAGAGGTTGATAGTAAAGTAGATACTTCATCCTCAGTTACAGGGTCAAAGGAGTCCATAGTGGAGGTGGGATTGGGGAAGGGTAAGGGCTGGTTGTTGTCGTTTTGGGGAGAGGGTGGTGGGGTAGGGCCAAGCTGGGAGGAGAGCTAATTTCGGATGGTATCGATTTTATTTTTAAAAAAGCTGACAAAGTCATCAGCAGTGAGAGAGGAAGGGGCAGGAGGTGGGGGTGGGTGGAGGAGGGTGTTGAATGTAGCAAATAAACGTTTAGGGTTGGAGGACAGGTTTGATATTAGTGATGAGAAGTAGTGTTGTTTGGCAAGATTGAGGGCAGAGAAGTAGGAGCGCAAGGTAAACTTGTAGTGGAGAAAGTCTGCTGAAGTGCGAGATTTCCTCCATAGTCGTTCTGCAGTGCGTGAGCATTTCTGTAGATAGCGTGTTTGTGTAGTGTGCCATGGCTGTGGATGAGAGCGAGGGCGTTTGCTTGTGATTATGGGGGCAAGAGAGTCAAGGGTGGAGGTTAGAGTAGTGTTGTATTGTGAAGTGGTGATGTCAGGGCAGGCAAGGGTGGTGAGGGGGCTGAGAAGGGGTTTTAGTACATTTGAAAATTGTTGTGGGTTGAGTGCTTGCAGGTTTCTGCGTGTTCTGGTGGCAGGGATTGAAGAAGGGTGGTGAGCGGAAGATGAGGTGAGGTTGCAAGTTAGCAGGTGGTGGTCAGATAGGGGAAGTGGGGAGATGTCAAGGTTGGAGATAGTGCAGACATTGGTAAAAATAAGGTCAATGGAGTGTCCACCACAGTGAGTTGCTGAATCTGTCCATTGTGAGAGGCCAAAGGAAGAGGTAAGCGCAAGTAATTTTGCAGTTGTTGGGGAGGTGGGTGTGTCAGTGGCTATGTTGAAATCGCCAAGAATGAGTGAAGGTATATATATCTCTCATTAACTGATGTAGTATTGAGACTATTCTTATCTAGCCAAACGCCAAACAATTATAAAGCTTCTTCTTATCAGTGGTAACAATTAAGAGTCTGAGGCACAATTAAGAGTTTGAGGCACAATTAAGAGTTTGAGGCACAATTAAGAGTTTGAGGCACTTTGGCAACAACTGGCAAAATGAGGGTTACTAAGGGAAAGAAACAACACGCATATAAATACAGATATTAGTCTGTGTCATTAGCAATTTGGACGGACGCAGGGCAGAGCATTTGTACTTTAGAATACTTCTTATTCAAGATTGAAATATAATAAGAAATATTGATTAACCTATTGATTTGGATTCTTTAGGCTACATTGATGGCATTGTTTTTATTGTACCCTTATTACCCTTGGTTTTAAATTGATTTTAATCGTCGTTGTGAGGTATAAGTACCTAATAAATTGCACATGCATATGTATTTTCCCATACCTTGTTATTTATCATCATATTTTGTTAACAACAAAACATCAAAAATGACATCCATTTCAAATTAAATACAAAATTAAAATCTTATAAAACTAAGTGGCGCTATAAGAATCATAAAAGCCAGCAGCAGCTTGTGTTAAAATTAGAATCTTGCCAATTCTATAATAGTTTCAATAAACATTGACGTGTATTTCAACAGTAAATGTTCTTTATAGTTTATTTTACTCCTCAATGTATTGATACTTTGTTATTTAGTCCAGGAGATATATTTTACGGGTGCATGAATGTGTATATAATGCATGCAAATAATGATTATGCATATACTTTAAACAACAGAAGGATGGGAATCTTGCAGGATCAGTTCTTTACTAACAGACTGTGTCCCGTTGATAGAAATGAACATTGGAAGTGCTCCCAATGCTGGAATTAAATGTTAATTGAATCATATGTCCTTGCACAAATTTTCTTAGAAACACAGCCAGTGACATCCTGCACCACACAGCACCTGGCATTTTGTTCTGAAATTATAAGTTCTTGTTGTATGAGAAGTTACTTGGACAAGATAATAACAGCTGCAGAAGAATACTGCTTAATTTGTGGAAAACTTTGCTGTTTATTCATGAGCTATTAAAGGGAAATTATTTAAAAACGCAGAAAAATAAATTAGTATCTATTTTAATCTTTCCTTCTGTGATGGGACAAAGTGCCTATAGCTCTTAAAGGGCAAGTTTCACCAAAGCTTAAGTTTATTTAATAATAAAAAGCACCATTACAGACAATTTAAAAAACATTGAGCCCGATTCAATTGAGCTCTCGCTCGATACAGTAGCGCGTAAGTGAGGTCACAAGTTAATTTGCTATTCAATTGGCGTCTTTTCACGGGCTCCGAACGGGTTACAAGTTACGTCCCTGAAAAAATGGAGATGGTTAAACCTGAAACTTACAGACTCCCGAAGCCTTACAAAGCCACAAGAGTTTCGATGTCTAAAATTGCAAATTGCTATTCAATTGCAAAAATCACTCAAGACAGCAGCCGCAATCAAGCCAGCAAACGCCAAAGGGCAGCACAAAGATTACTGGTTCCAAATAGGACCCGCAAAGGGTTTACAGACTAGTTAGTAACACTGCAAATGACAATATAAAGACACCAATGCACTTTAAAATATAGGCAATGCAATGGAACGCATTACAATTACCGTACTTGCACTCCCAACTATCAAATATAGCAAAAAATGTAATGTTATTCTCCTCATAGGTTGTAATGGTCATACATATGCCAATATTAAAAGCCATGCTGCAACATGCTGATTATTATTACAAGCTATTAAAGACACACTACCTCATTACGTATATTGCAATACAAATACATGGAAGTGGTTGCCATATTAACCCTTTCACGCTCACATAGGCTTTAATGTGGACCCTTAAAAATACAAAGATCATCTTATACATTGGGGAAAAAGTATTTGATCCCCTGCTGATTTTAGGCGTTTGTCCACTGACAAAGAAATGTTCAGTCTATAATTTTAATGGTAGGTGTATTTTAACAGTGAGAGACAGAAAAACGCATGTCAAAAAAGTTATAAATTGATTTGCAGGACAATGAGGGAAATAAGTATTTGACCCCTTCGTCTTAGTACTTGGTGGCAAAACCCTTGTTGGCAATCACAGAGGTCAGATGTTTCTTGTAGTTGGCCACCAGATTTGCACACATCTCAGGAGGGATTTTGTCCCACTCCTCTTTGTAGATCCTCTCCAAGTTATTAAGGTTTTGAGGCTGATGTTTGGCAACTCAAACCTTCAGCTCCCTCCACAGATTTTCTATGGGATTAAGATCTGGAGACTGGCTAGGCCACTCCAGGACCTTAATGTGCTTCTTCTTGAGTCACTCCTTTGTTGCCTTGGCTGTGTGTTGTGTGTCATCGTCATGCTAGAATACCCATTCACAACCCATTTTCAATGCCCTGGCTGAGGGAAGGAGGTTTCACCCAAGATTTGACTGTACATGGCCCCGTCCATCATCCCTTTGATGCGGTGCAGTTGTCCTGTCCCCTTAGCAGAAAAACACCCCCAAAGCATATTGTTTCCAACTCCATGTTTGATGGTGGGGATGGTGTTCTTGCTCCTCCTCCTCCTCCTAACACAGTGCGTTGAGTTGATGCCAAAGAGCTTGATGTTGGTCTCATCTGACCACAACACTTTCACTCAGTTCTCCTCTGAATCATTCAGATGTTCATTGGCAAACTTCAGACGGGCCTGTACATGTGCTTTCTTGAGTAAGGGGACCTTGCGGGCACTGCAGGATTTCAGTAGTGTGTTACCATTTTTTTTCTTGGTGACTATGGTCTCAGCTGCCTTGAGATCATTAACAAGATCCTCCCGTGTAGTTCTGGACTGACTCCTAGCCGTTCTCATGATCATTGAAACTCCACGAGGTGACATCTTGCATGGACCACCAGATCGAGGGAGGCTGGCAGTTTGTGTTTCTTCTATTTGCAAATAATCGCACCAACTGTTGTCACCTTCTCACCAAGCTGCTTGGCAATGGTGTTGTAGCCCATTCCAATCTTGTCCCTCACATCCTTGGACAGCTCTTTGGTCTTGGCCATGGTGGAGAGTTTGGTATCTGATTGATTGATTGCTTTTGTGGACAGGTGTATTTTATACAGGTAATGAGCTGAGATTAGGAGCACTCCCTTTAAGAGAGTGCTCCTAATCTCAGCTCGTTACCTGTATAAAAGACACCTGGGAGCCAGAAAGTTTGCTGATTGATAGGGGATCAAATACTTATTTCCTTCCTGACAAGCAAATCAATTTATAACTTTTTGTCATGCGTTTTTCTTTTTGTTATTCTGTCTCTCACTGTTAAAATACAACTACCATTAAAATTATAGACTGATCATTTCTTTGTCAGTGGGCAAACGTTCAAAATCAGCAGGGGATCAAATACTTTTGCCCCCCACTGTGGGACCTATGCTCTATGAAAATATAATGAAGTATTTTTTTTATATATGGAAGTATTTATTTCCTTGATAATGAAATACCAAAATAGAGGTGCTCAACCATAGAATGAACTAACCTTAATAGGTTAGTTCTGTGGAGATGATAACCCACTCTGAGAGCAACCTCTTTTAGCTCACGTGTGCCCTTTACATGGAGAAATATCCTGTAGTATATCAGTTTGGTCTCACTCACTAGAGTGGCCCAGACCCAAAATACCAGGCAGTTCTACCCCGAACAGGAGAGACAGCAAACCCCAGATATTCATTTCGGAGAGGTTGCTCCCAGAGCTGGTTATCATGTCCATATAACTAACCTATTAAGGTTGGGTTCGTTCTCTGACTGAGCATCTTTGACTTTGTTGTTTTGTCCTTCATAATGATCCTAGAAAGGGATTACGAGGTTTATCAAATGTATCCAGTGTATAAAATCACATATCTAAATATTTAAATTTCATGTAATTAATGTTGAACTAAAATGCAAAGAAAAGCAAAGAAAACCACATGTGCCTTTTTCTTTTTTTTTAGGCAAATCTCAAATCTTATTTGAGCTTATATGTAACTTAAGCCATATTGGTCCACTTAATGTAGACAATATTAAAGGGGACAGAGCAGTGGTTTCACTATAGGTAGTAGCAATAAATGTATCAATTGAATGCAAAAAAATACATTTGCTTACAGTAAATTGATATTGTCGTGTTAGAGTGTAATCATTCACAATGATTGCTATTTACTATCGGGGGATTTGCACAAACTCATAGTGATTGTAGCAGTTATTTTCATGCTATAATTGCGCTTTTGTAACAACGGGTCTTGGTGTTACTAAAAAACATTCAATTAATAAAGTAATGGTTACTACCTATAGTTTTAAATTATACCATATTGCTTTTGGTTTTAATACTAAATGAAAATTGGCAGTGGTGCACTCTGAAGCAAGAAAGAGGCAGCAGATCCTAAAGTAGGCAGATAGGTAGAGTTTATCATCATAGGGGATTCCTTATCATACAATATATCTCAGTAATGTTATATCTATATGTTAACCTTCCAATAAATACTCCATTTAATTATCTCACACTTGAGTAATGATATAACATCTTAAAAATAATTGTACTTTAATTATAACCTTTTTTTATTGAATATTCGAAAGCATAAAAACTTCAGATTGTTGTGTAATTTAGCATCTGTTTGTAATTTCCTAATTTAAAGCCTCTTGGTTTTTTTGTGACATCTCCAGGCTTTCCTATGTACTCAGTCAGGCCTCTCTGTACATCCCACCAGTGTTTTCTCCACTCTCCACCAGTCATCTCAGCACTCACCAGGCGTTATATACTGATGAGGTCCAATAAAGGCCACAACATATGTCTGGGGTTTGGTGTGTGTCCTGTTCAAGGTAGAATTGTCTGGTATTTCAGAACTGGATCACTATATTGGAGGAGACCAGATTGACATAATACAGGATATTTCCCCCTGTTATAGGCACAAGTGAACTAAAAGAGGCTGCTCTCAGAGTGGGTTATTATGTCCATAGAACTAACCTATTAATGTTACTTCGTCCTCCGATTGAACACCTATATTCTCCAAAATGCTTTCATCTTAGGCTGTAGAAACCAGAATTGTAAGGAAAGATTTTTGCTTGGGTGTATTTGTGAGAGAGGTTACGTTTGTTAAGTTTAGGGAGCAGCACAATCTTGAAGCAGTTCCCTATATTATCTCTCTTTTATTTATATATATATATATATATATATATATATATATATATATAAAATTAAGAAACATGAAAATAATTTAATGGCTGTTTCTTTTTCTTCCCTTAAACACTGAGTAAATGATTGCTTTCAGCAACACAGTATCCTTAACAAAACTATTAATAGTACATTCTTTTTTTTTCTCAGATGGAAATCCATATACATGGTGGGTTGGAAAAGGCAATGAGAAGCATCACTACTGGGGAGGGTCTGGACCAGGAATTCAGAAATGTGCGTGTGGGATAGAGAGGAACTGCAGCGACAGCCGCTTCTACTGTAACTGTGACGCTGACCAGAGGCAATGGTAAGGGATATGGAAATATAATAAATTAATCTGACTCCCAAAATTTTCACTTACAAGAGCATGGCTTGCATGGGTTTAGGAACTGGGGGGGATGAGCGGGACAAATCCCCCCAGATTTTTCAATGTGTGTGTTTATATATTTGTATACTATATGAGGTATCCCCCCAGCTTTTCTTTGGCTCCTACACCCATGATGACTTGCATATTCTTTGTTGAAAGAATATGAAAAAAAAACCTGCACCTTCCATGAAACTTGCAGAAATTAAATGTCAACATTATTTTAACCACCACGTGGGCAGACAAGCAGATTGTGATTCTAATTAGCACATTAAAGTAGCTGTTTAGTATTTGCGAGGTGTTCATTTGCATAAAAGGCAGCACAAATAGTACTGTTGCTATCCAAAATATATAATTTGCTGAAAACCGAAGGTAGAGATGTATTTGAAGTCATACAAACGGCATGTGAAATTAAAGCATTAAAGGGGATCTGTATTTATTCCTGGTGCTGTCTGTTGAGATATGTACTACACTTTATGTCTGACATTAGTAGTAACTAGTGTGGGGGGGGGGGGGGGGGGGGGCGTAAGAGAAAGCGCACCACTATCTATTGTAGATTATTTAAAATGTAAGCTATTGGATACACAATATGTGCAGCTAAAATAATTGAACTCTCTCCTTGAATACCCTCAAAGAATATGAGGTATATAAAAGCATTGGTGAGATTGTTCGTGTCAGTCTCTGGTGGTATGGTCATCCACTATTGTTTTTAGATGTGGACAAAAGTGTTGAAGTAAATAATAATGGTGATTTGTGGAAATAAATCATACAAAGTCCTATAGATTTAAAAAAGGACTTTATTATACACAATACTATTCCACATAAACAGTGAAATAAAAAATGTGAAATAAAAAATCACTATTACGAGTAATGATAAAATTGTGGCAGTAGTACACACAAGCTAGTGTGGTTGTCAGGTGGTTGTTTGTGAACAGTATGAAAAAAAGAGAGCAGCCCCAAGATATATATATAGAATATACGCCAAATAATATACGACCATTGTAGTTCATCGGAACTAAGACATTGGAGGGTCTGGAAAATATGAGCGTTAGGCTACTAATTGGGATCCACCAGCCCCAAAACTTTTCAGAACATTAGTAGGAACATATCCTAACAATATTTTGGATTTTAGATGTAAAAATAAGTTAATCAAGTATATCTGTGGCTATATTCATGCCTGTGTGTACTATATATTGAAAATCAATGACACATGATCAGCTGTGTGTATGGTGGAGTGAATAGGGATGACATGTGACTGACTGTATGTACTGTACTGTATAGTCAACTGGGCTGGCATGTGTCCTTGAATTAAACAGTAGTTTATTCAAGTGTAGAACTAGATGAAGTGCAGAATGATTTAAAAAAGAGGATACAGCTTTTGGTGTTTTATATTAGGCAGTCATGCTGTGGAATGGGCAGTGACTTTTTTATTTGTCTATCTCTGGTTTTGGAGAAGATATTTAATGCATATCAGATTTCTAATGATTATCTTTAAATGTTGTATCACTTAGTTCATGGGTGTTTTTCAGCCTAAGCCCACTAGGCCCAGGCCTAGGGCAGCCAATTTCCAGCGGGCAGCAATCTGTTTAAAGATGCAGTGTAGTACATTGAAATATGCGTGTATATGCACAGTAATGTCTATATGCAGTGATATTTCTGTCTGTAAGTGTATTTGACCTTTAGCCAAGTGGACTTTCAACCAGAGAGAGATAATTGTTGTGAGGCTTAAAGAAATTGGAAAGCCTCCATAGAAAACAACTAAATGCACTTTGGAATAAAACTACTTTTGATAGATACCTTGTGAAACATCTTATACCTAGCGGTCTTAGGATAACATTTTTCCCATCATTCTCCTTCAATTTGGAACAATACAAGGAGTGATGGGAATCATAGATTACTACTTGTTCTGAGACTCTATTAGTTATCCTAATAGATTTGTTTGAATTATTAGACACATTTTAGAAAAAGTATAGCTGGATACTATCGCACCTTGATAAGAAAGAACAATTATTAACAGCAAAAAAGAAAAATGTATTAGAGATACCAGAGATAATGAAATTGGTCAGGTGTTTGACTGGTCCCACAAAAACAATGTGAGAACCAGATTTGAACTAATGTTGTTTCCGCCACCGATTTTGAGTAATCTGCTATAGTTTGAGAGTTGAGTAAATCTGAGGTGGAAGGTGAATTTGTTAATAGACCCTCAGACTATTTAGGGCCGAGTGACAGGTCCCACCCCAACAGTGGACCTGTACCATCTTTGGAAGACCAGTTAGATCAGAACCATCCCCGAAATGTAAGGGATGGACAGAGATGGGGGTACAGGAGAGGGGAAGAAAAAAACTGATCCAGAAGGAAACAGTGGTGAGACCAGAAGAATCTCACATTATTAGTGTCTCCAGCAAAGTACTAACTGCATCTTAAATCAGTGTTTTGCAAAAAGGAATATCTTTCTCACCCTCCAAGCGTTGTAAAGTTTTTGATGTTATTAAAGATGTACATCTCTTGTCAGAATATTGTTAAATAAAAACATTTAGCAAAGACTTCTGAATTATAACCTGTCACTGACAGTGTTAATATTACTCCTAAAGATAAAGGGGATGTTGAGGGGTTTGATGATAATATTGAGGAAAATGTGTAAAGTTAAGAATAAATCTAAATTTAATCTCCCCATTTCCACCTGCCTGGTAGCAGAAGTATATGTGAAACTCGTGACTGGTGAATTGCAAAAGTTACATGTTTCAAATCTCCCTAATCACAGACCTTCTGAAAAGACAAAGGAGGAAATGTTGTGATCTGGCCAGTTGATTTATATTTTGAGGAGGCCAACAAACAATTACATGATAAGGACTGCTATACTAAATTATTTGTTAATCTCACTGATTATTTTCGGGAATAAATAATATAAAAAATCTTGGATGAGGCCACATTTTCACAGCTGATCACACAGAAGGAATAGGTGTCTTAAGGCCATATTAAATTATAGGCTAGTAAGTCCAACGTGTAGCACGTAAGGGCTGCGTACTTCAAATTTGTCTGTTTAACATCGCTATTAAATTAGAATGGGCTGCGAGCTATGAGCAAGAGACGCTATTTTGTAAACCAGTTCTAAGCCGTCGAAGGTGCGTTCTCAAACGCAAGCAAATAAGCGAGCACGTAGTTACGGGTTCAGATGAAGCCAATGGAAAAAGAGATTGTTAGCGTTACGTCACTAAAAAAAGGGGAGGGTAGAGTCCTACGTGCTTCAATTAAAGTTTGCCATCGGATTCACATACCAGATATAATGCAATATTAATAAAGCCATAAATATGATATTCTATTACATACAAGTTACAGTATATGTATTAACACATTGATTTTGAACACAAAATATAAACATGAAATAAAGTATTTTTCAAGGCCGATTTGTGGGCTTGAGAATGTTGTGCTATTAATTCTAAGACCTAACATCACTTTACCTTCTAATAAATGTACAGTAGAGTGTTGTTATTTGCATTACACGTGCTACATATTGGACTTTACCCCCCTTGCTGGTTCTCTCGAGCACATGTTGGGCTTTGGACTCCATTTGCGTGTTACGTTGCAATATAATAGCTGAATTGAACAAGTAGCGTTTACGGGCTCGTAGGATTTTCAACGTTGCTCAGCACGTAGCCTATTCTCGGCTCTCCTGCATGTTAACATGTAAAGTCCGCTGCAAGCAACGTTACAGGGCTAATTCAATACCCATAACTTGTAAATTTGAAATCACGTGGCTTAATTTAAAAACATAGCCACAATTTAATAAGGCTGTTTGTGTTGAGAATCCAAGGATAGCTACCTGGTTCACAGGATCAGCATCAGCTGGAGGAAATCTGAGATTATTAGGGAGTTATTTCTCTAGAATAAAGAACAAACAGATGACTCTTTTAAGTGAGGTCACTGTAAGTTCTGTGACCAATTTTGGAATCGATCAGGGAGAAAACTTTCAGTCAAGGATTTTCACAATTGTAGTAGCAAAGGTGTCTTATATTGCCTGGAATGCCCCTGTCAATTGTGATATGTTGGTATGACCTCTAGGGCGGTGCAACTGCATATTGGTGAACATTTGGGATATATTAGGAGGGGCTCTAGAGATTTGGAGAGAGGTAAAACCTTAATGTCCATGGTGAGACATTTCCTTTACAAACATCAGGGCAAGCCATTGGTGAAATGCTGGGTCTTACAGGGAATTAGCTTAGAAATCTGTATGGATGACAAAGCAGAGACCCAATGGATTACTCTATTGGATACAATTATGCCTAAGTGACTCAATGAGAACATTGATTTCACTGCCTTCCTATAGGCACTTGGTACCCATAAAAGCAGTCCCCACAAGAACATATATTTAATTGTATTTCTATTACTTTATTTTTATTGTAACAGCTTAATAGTTTCTTTAAAAAAGTGTTCATACCGTGGTTAATACAACCAGGTATAGTCTGAGTTGTTTACCAAAATCATCAGCCTTATTAAATTCAGGCTATGTGTTAAAACGTAGCCTGTAATGTTGATATTAGGACTTATGGCTATTAAATTAGCCCCGTAAAGCAGGACGCTGCGGACTTGCAGGTTAAGAAGCAGGACGGCCGTAAAATACATATGGGATGTGAACGTGGAACCACTACAAATCCAATCATGCTATTAAATTGCAACGAAGACACCTGCGAGCTCGCCCGTAACATGCAAATGGAGCCCAAAGCCCAACATGTCTTGGAGAGGACTCGCAAGGTGGGTAAAGAACAATACATAGCCCTGTAAATGCAAATAAAAACACATTACTGTACTTTATATAAAAGGGACTGTGGTGTTAGAATTAATAGCACAACATTCTTATGTCTGCAAATCGGCCCAAAAGATACTTTATTTCATGTTCGATGTTTCCGTGTTATATCGATCCCAGCAATCAATGTGTTAATACATATACTGAAACTCCCACGAAATAGAATATCATATTTGCGGCTTTATTAATATTGCATTAATCTGGAATGTGGGTCCGATCGCAAACTGTAATTGTAGCCCGTAGGACTTTGAAATCTAACCTCCCCTTTTTCAGTGACGTAACACTGACGATCTCTTTTTTCATTGGCTCTATCTAAACCCATAACTACGGTCTACACTGATTCAACGTTCTACAAACGAGCTACGATTTGCGTCTCAAGTCTGTAGCTCGCTGCCCATACTAATTTAATAGCACCGTAACTTGGCCAAATTTCAAGCCTGCAGCCATTGCGAGCTTCATTTTGGAGGTACAGGCTTCAAATTTAATAGGGCTGCATATATAGATAATGGAAGGATAGGTGTATAGAGTGATTTATCTTGATCCCTGGAAATTATTTTATAATGTTATTGAAGGTATTTGTTAGAGTCTATTGGTTTTCAAATTGGGTTTGGAATAATCTGGAATATAATGTTTTATGCGTAGTCAACTTTATCCTGTGTTTGGATTCACAGGGTTTATGTATAGCAGCTTGTAATATCCTACACTGGTATTTATGGGTATTTTTATAATGATTAGTAGATTCATTTAGACAGTGGGAGACCTTTATTTAATTATTACATTAAGATATTTTGAAGCTATAATTCATAATTATGTTACTCATTTGTACACTCTAGCATTAGAATAATTACCTTAGTTCACTGCCAATGGTTGTCACATGCTATTATTGTGATGGCTTTACCAATAGCCATATTATTTATTACATGTAGATTTTGTGGTGGCAATACTCATAGATTTATCACAAATTTCACGCTGCATACGTTAGCAGGTTTGAATGTATTGATTGGTTTATACCTATAACGAATTGTAGTGTTTGATTACATTATTTTTTAATACAATATTCAGGGTGTGTAATTATATTTATATGTATTAGTTTTTTTTTAGGGTTTATATGTTCTTCATTGTGTGTTAATAGGGATTTTCTTGTGGTGTAAATGTAATATCAATAATTTAATTGTAAGTGAAGGGAATACTTTATCATTCTTCTGTTCACCTAAATTGGGGTATTTTTAAGCACTTCATTTAAAATGTTTTTATAGTATATATGATCACTTGAGTAAGGTTGTAGAAGAAGTTTTGCGCTTATTTAGATATTCTTCTCTCGGCATAATTTTTAAATAAATATTCTGTTTATTTGCTATACATCCCTTTGTTTCTTATATTTTTATTATTTGGTATGTAGTGTATATGCACACGTATACATTTATTTTACACTGATATGCACAACCACAGCAAAATCTTGTCTCTTTTTTTATCAGTGAGAACATTTTAGGTACTGAACTTGGTATTTCAGCAGTTGATCTTGTATATATAAATGTTGTACATTTGTGCTTTGATGAACATGTACATATTAGCAAGATTATACGAATCGGCTGATTTGATTTTGCAGATAGATGACCCACTATGATTCTTTATCTTCTTATGTGAAACAAAAAATAAACTAGCTGGTTAATCATTCATTACTCCCCTTTAAAAACTGCTAATTGGCCCTCCGTAGACAGCTACATGCGAAACGTGCGCATTAGGCCCTCTGTGACATCTTCTGATGTATTCAGGAGCTGCTGTTCTATGGACATTTGCTATTTTTTGTATTATATTCTGAATGGGCATTTAAGGGACATCAGTGATACAGTAGCCAGAGCAGTTAGCCTGTATAATCTGCATTGCTATGTTAGCGGGAGGATAAATAGAGCGTCCTCCAAGTAAAGTTTTTTTACAAAATGGCAGTGAATCTCTGCTATATAGAGGCATTTACTTGTAAGCTTTTGGGGTATATTGATGCTATAATCACACGAAGACTTTCATGAAAAAAAATATATTTTTTGGACAATATTATATTGTAATTAGTAGGAGCCATGCATAAAATTCAATGTTTTTTTTTGTGCATGAATAACATGATTAAGTTGTTAAACTTGTATCTCTCACAGCATTATATTTATTTTTGCAGAAATTAATATATTTTTCACACATACAAACAGATGTTTTCCTGCTGTCTTGGTATATTTCTGCATGGTGTAGAGAGGTATGTTGGTGTTTCAATTGTCCTCAAATAGACCTAGGAGATCTACTCGGAATAGTGAATGATTTAGACTCAGTCAGGACTACTTTATTTAAATACCTGGTATAACAAACTATTTGGAGATTCCCCTTCTACAAGTGTTGCAGTCAAAAAATGTTTTGAAACATTTAGAGTAGCTAGACTAGCTGCTTGGTATAAAGTATCTAATAGTTTGTCCTTTACTCATATCATAACTAAAAAAATACAGTGTCATTGTATCACTATTGTCAAGTTAATTGTTCTTTTTTCAAGTAATTTATTTAAGGAGTCTTGACTACACTGCGAGAAAGCATTGTAAATACGTTTTTAATTGTTGGATTTTATTTAAATGTGTGTAATTGTTTTTTCAAAAAAATATTTTATTAGCATAATAATAAAAGTTAAGTTCTAACATAAATCCATTTTTCTCATTTTTTCTGCGATGGGACAGTAATTAAATGTTGACCAGGGAGTGTTAGCATACTAGTTCCAGTTTCTGTCCCTTTTTGTATATCAGGTTATTTTGACATTGCTAATGTGTTATCGCCTTGAGCGGTAGATGGGTTTATTGAATAGGAATATCTCTCCCTTAGGTATAGAGTTTTCATTCGTTTTCTTTCATTTTAAAAATACAGATAAGCAAACACTGCAAGGGCTGCTGCCCTAGGTACTGCATAACTACATATAACTGCATATAATAGTTAAAAAACTACAGACCCAAATTCACTAAGACTTGCAGCTCCAGCAAAGATGTTTTCTGAGATGAAACAAATAGCTGTAGCAGCAGTGGAAATAACTGTAGCAGCGTCAGTTAACCATTTAGCAACTGCTGCAAAGCTAAGCAAATTATAGTCAATGGCTATTTTAATTCCCCTGTTCTCTGTATCATTTTTTTCTTGTACAAAGGTCTTGTGCAAAGTACAAATAAATATGTACTGTAGGCAGCCATTGCCTTGATCATATAATTGCTTTCTCAACAGGGGAGGGTCCTTGAAGATTGATGATATTTCCATTACTAGAATACTAGAAGTGAAAGCTGCCACTTTTCAACACAATCCGCTGAATTTCCCATTGCATCCAATGTCCCTTTTCACTTTAGAAGCCGATAAGAAGAAACAAAATAGCTTTAGCGCAGAATTACTGTAAATACAATAGTTTACAAATTATGGGTTACAATTTTTGAATTTTCATTTTCTTAAAAATGTTTTCCCATTTTCTTCAAAAGAGCATATGGCTGATTTGTGACCACAGTGTTCCTTTCATCCCTGTGTTCTTATATTTTCTGAATTACTGCTGAATATATACAGTGCCTTGCAAAAGTATTCACCCCCCCCCCCCCCCCCCCCCCCCCTTGGCATTTTTCGTGTTTTGTTGCCTCACAACCTGAAATTAACATGGATTGTTTGAGGATTTGCATCATTTAATTTACAGAACATGCCCACAGCTTTTTTTTTATTGTGAAGCAAACAACAAATAGGACAAAATAACAAAAAAAGTAAATGTGCATAACTATTCACTTTGTAGAGCCACCTTTTGCGGCAATCACAGCTCCAAGTCGTTTTGGATAAGTCTCTATGTGCTTGCTATGTCTTACCACTGGGATCTTTGCCCATTCCTCCTTGCAAAACTGCTCCAGATCCTTCAAGTTGGATGGTTTGCACTTGTGAACAGCAATCTTTAAGTCTGAACACAGATTTTCTATTGGATTGAGGTCTGGGCTTTGACTAGGCCATTCCAACACATTTACATGTTTCCCCTTAAACCACTCAAGTGTTTATTTAGCAGTGTGTTTGGGGTCATTGTCCTGCTGGAAGGTGAACCTCCGTCCTAGTCTCAAATCACACACAGAGTGGTACAGGTTTTGCTCTAGAATATCCCTGTATTTAGCATCATCCATTTTTCCCTCAACTCTGACCAGTTTGCCAGTCCCAGCTGCTGAAAATCATCCCCACAGCATGATGCTGCCTCCACCGTTTCACTGTGGGGATGGTGTTCTTTGGGTGATGTGATGTGTTGGGTTTGCGCCAGAAATAGCGTTTTCTTTGATGGCTGAAAATTTCAATTTTAATCTCATCAGACCAGAGCATCATCTTCCATACATTTTGGGAGTCTCCCACGTGCCTTTTTGCAAACTCAAAACGTGCCATTTTGTTTTTTAGTGAAAGTAATAGCTTTCTTGTGGCCACTCTGCCATAAAGCCAAACTCTATAGAGCATATGGCTTATTGTCGACCTATGTACAGATACTTCAGTCTCTGCTGTGGAACTCTGCAGCTCCTTGAGGGTTACCTTAGGTCTCTGTTCTGCCTCTCTGATTAATGCCCTCCTTGCCCAGTCCGTGAGTTTTGGTGGGCGGCCGTCTCTTGGCAGGTTTGCTGTTGTGCCATGTTCTTTCCATTTCGTTATGATAGATTTGATGGTGCTCCTGGGGATCATCAAAGATTTGGATATTGTTTTATAACCTAACCCTGACTTGTACTTCTCAACAACATTGTCCCTTACTTGTTTGGAGAGTTCCTTGGTCTTCATGGAAGTGTTTGGTTAGTGGTGCCTCTTGCTTAGGTGTTGCAGCCTCTCAGGCCTTCCAAAAAAGGTGTGTATATGTAATGACAGATCATGTGACACTTAGATTGCACACAGGTGGACATCATGTCACTAATTATGTGACTTCTGAAGGTAATTGGTTGCAGAGCTTTTTATGGGCTTCATAACAAAGGGGGTGAATACATACGCACCAATTTTCTGTTTTCTATTTCTAAAAATAGTTTTATGTATATATTTTTCTCATTTCCCTTCACCAACATAGACTATTGTGTTCTGATCCATCACATACAATTCAGATTAACAAAATATTGAATTTAAGACTGTAATTTAACAAAATAGGTAAAAAGTCAAGGCGGGTGAATACTTTTGCAAGGCACTGTATCTCAGGAGTGAACAACTTGCTACCTAAGACAGGCCCAGCACATGCACACATCTCTAAAGTTAAGAAGCTATCGCAGACTCTCATATTTGAAGATGCAGCAGTGCAATAAAGTAGTGTATAAATGTATACGTTTCAAGCAACTCATGAGACATGTGTACTACGGAATTAATCAATGAACAGTACTTCCACTTCCACTAAGGATTCTGGGTACTTCTATGCCTCTAACCCACAGAGAGAATAATTGTAGCTTGGGGAAAATCTTAACATGTTTGTAAAGGATATAACAGATCAATATCCTCCTAGGGGCCTTAACAACATTATTTCTATGGGAATACGGGTCTTCTTGACTACTTTGAACATGAAGAGGTACCCAATGTGTCTTTTCTTTCCATTCTTTATATACAGTAGAGAGCATTTCCATCGCCTTTATGTGCATCATAATATAAATTGCAGATTATAAAGACAGCAAAGCGCAGCATCACCACCAGTAGGTAAAATGAATGCAGGATAACCCTTATAAAACAAATTCAAATCAAATTCAAAATATGGCCCAGATAATATTTTCTGTGGATCTGTGGACAGGCCCTAAGTATAATAAATGCTCCACTCTCTTCATCTTAAATGATAGATCATCCACCCTACACACAGGTTTCATATCTGGCAGTGAGGTATAGTTGCAATTGAACTTGACTAATTACACTAAAATGTGTACAGTTTATCAACTAGTCACAGTACAGACAGTTAGAAATATTCGTCCAGATATAACATACCATTAATAGATTTCTGTTGTTAGAAATAAGCCACAAGTTGCTGTGCATAACCCTATGTTAGCTTACCCAAATAATATTAAGTTCACAACAACATATCCAAAAAAGGACAATAGATGAATCATTATGTATACGTTCAAATGCTTTGACAATCCATTGCTGATTAATATATTAACAAATTACTGCAGACAGGAACATCTGTTTATTATACTTGAACTGTGATGAACAATCGGGTGCTGTTATATTATCACAAGAACATCTTATACAGGTTATTACTAAATGTTAAATGGGGCAGCATTTGTTTTCCTAACGAGGTCGTTTGCTTGCTAAGGAGAGGATTTGAAAAATAAGCCTAATTGAAATAAAATAATATTAACATACATATGGCTGTTTGTGCAGACGACTGACAAGTATCTGGATTTTGCCACTGTTTATGGCAGAATAATAAAAGATATCAGTTAATTATCTTCTTCTCTTGCCATTAACAATTTCTCAGGCAATAGGCTGCAAATAATTGTTTCTGATGAATGGGAAAACATTTCAAATGCTATAAAAATGGTTGTTTGATTCATTTGCTAACAGCTCAATTAACTTGAACTGATAGGAAATGTTACCCCCACTAGAAGTGCTTAGCACTAGACAATTATGAACATATAAGAGGGACAAGTGGGGGGAATGTGAATAATATCTTATTTACACTTTATTTACATTTACCTTAGGACAGCGGCACACACACAAACACTTATAAAACATTTAAAATAAAGGTATAAAAACACCCTTTGCAATTTCTGAAGGTAATTATCATAATATACACCTTTAGCTGGTTTAGGGACTCTATGAGTCTTTGAACATTAGTAATCTAAAGGTCTTCCTACTACTTGTATGAATTGATTTTGGGAAGACTTAGAAATGAGCTCTTAGATGGAAAGGGGGGGGGGGGGAGACATAGTATCCCTTAATCCCTATTTTCGGGGATCAATTCAGTGAAGAGGGGTAAACTGTATGTTGTTATATCACCATTTAAAAATCTGGTGTTGAGGAGGTAAAGTCCTTGTGGGCTTTTATATATGTATGCTTCAATCTCCCAGTACAAAAAATCCCTTCCTCTAGGGGAAATATTGAACCAATGACCCCCACTACCACCTATCTATTTTCCAATTTCCTTCTATTTTATAATTCCGGGAAGTCCTATATATACTCTCCCATAGTATTTCGGGGTTAATGTAAATGATTTAACCTCATAGTAGCAGTTAGATCTTTTCTTTTCCGTAGTTAAGTCAGATCCCCGCTCTATCGGCTCTATATCTTGCGACGGCGGTGTGTGACGTCACGCCGTGCATTTTTTTACCCTAACGCACGTTTCTATGCTGATGTGTCTTTCTGAAAGGGAAGGGCAATTACATGACTCTTGTAGGAACTCTCATAAGGCTGCCTCAGCCTGATGGGAGTTTTTAAGAGAACTCACAGAGCTATTAGATTGGTCCTGCAGGCCAAGACACATAGGACTCAGTATACATAGCCAGGGGGTCATGTCATATAAGGGAGATTCATTTACAAGCACTCACAACTGTACTTTGGTGGTACATAAGCAGCTAAGAGATTAAACTAGCTCAGACATAGGCAAGTTCATTTCCGGACAGCCACACACAGGCCTGGATTTGAGGATTTCTGTTCTGTGCACAGGTGGGTCAATCAAGATGACTAAAGAAGTGATAGTCTCACCTATGTGTGTCTCCCCACGACTAGACTTGCTTACTCCCTGATCCAGCCAATAAGAGCTAATAAACACAGTAGTTCTCATGGCAACCTCAATCAAGTTTTAGAACATCACATATATAGTTGTCAGTGTATATAAAGGTTGTGATGTTGGTCACACTTTTGGGAGAGGCTCGCGATGAGCGCCCAAAGTGATCAGTGCAAAGCAGGAAAGTTAAAGTACACAGGGGAGAGGCTCGCAATGAGCGCCGAAGGTGCTCAGAGGACCAAAAGCCTCACATTGCATGGCAAACAGCATTTGCCAGCCTTACAGTTTTAATCCTGTCATTTTTGACGGGCAATTTCCTAGTTAAATATAAAACATGGTGTCTATAAATCCTCATGTTTCCTTCTCAAATGTTTACTGTGCCATGCTGTAGCTTGTATGCGTTAGGTTCCACTCAATGGAGATAGAGTGGGGGAGAGAAAGAGAGATAATCTCATGTTTTACAGATCAGTATGTAACAACAATGTAGTATATGTATATAAAACCAATAAAGAATCCAGCAATATGTGCACTCAGTAACTTCACAATTTGCATATGTGTAGCGATGCACTCAATTGTTTGGAGCTATAATCTGCTCCTGCTGTAAACAATAGAGAGGCATTAATAACCACATGGATATATACTGTATATTGATCAGGATGGAGCCCACTTGCTTTGGTTCGAATAGTGCGAATATTTTAAATGTGTCATTTTTAAAGAACACATGTACAATGATCAAACTTTGAGTCTGTATATTATACAGGGGACAATCATAAAGTTATGATACTTGCTGAGTGTGTGTATGGGTAAACTGAGTGTTTTAAGAAAAGGGCTTGGGATACAAACATGTCTGCTTCTTGGGGAAGGGTGTAGGTTTTAACTTCAGTGAGATCAAATGAACTTACATAATATCCATCAATCAGAAAGTGTTGAAATAAAGAACATATGGATTTTTCTTTGGATTACGGAGCCTTCAAAAATGAAAATGTTCTGTAAAAGAAGTTTGTATGGATAATACTGCTAAGGTTCTTAGATTCTTACATACTTCACAAACAAGCACCATTTTTTATATGGATGCCCCAGTGCTTAATGAACTGCTTTGAATGTAGGTGTTTGTGAGTCTGTCAGAGATCATTAGCCATTAAGATAATTATTCAGAAAATAACATTATATAAAGTATGATTAGTGCATTTCAAGTTTAAACAAGTTCCATGTCTCGATACAATGCCATCACATTGGCTTCATTCTTATCTTTTTGTGAACAAAGCAGCTAATACCTGCATTTTCTGTGACTTTTCTCTTTCAGGAGGAAAGACGCTGGGCTCCTGTCCTACAAGGATCATCTGCCAGTCAGTCAAGTGGTGGTTGGAGACACATATCGATCATCATCAGAAGCAAAGTTGTCCGTTGAGCCTCTTAGGTGTTATGGAGACAGTAAGTTCTTACAAAGATTGTTTTTTTTCTTCATGGAAATGTGCTGCTCATGACTGTAATGTATAAAACACACATGCAAAACAGTAGAAGTTTTGTATATCTGGATGCCTTCAGAATACTTATGATAACTGAATGCTTTAGAGACAAAACAGAATGTATAATAAGAATACGGAATTTATAAAGTGATATTACACTGCAGTCTACCACTAAGGACTTTACATCTATATAGATTATTTAAATAATATTCCATATCAAGAGTGCAAAACAGCCCATGGCTATAAATATTATTTTACTGTTTTTCCTACAGCTCCTTTGGGATTCTTGCAGCTACTGTGTATTAACACATACACGTTACTTTGTAATATGTTTATCTTAATAAAAAATATCTGAATACAATGACAACTAAAATAGCAGAACATTTTAATCTGTATTTTTTAAAAGTAGAAACTATTAAAGAGTTAACATATATTAAATGTGCTGTAAGGAATTGCTGTTGAGCTGCTTTCTCTACCATTACCGTGTAAATTGTGTTATTAAAGGTAATTTAGAAGGGCTTTCTGGTATAAACGTTACCTATATTAGGACATTGATAAATGCCATGTTAAGACATCATAGCACCATTTGATTTTGACTCTGATTGTGAGTCACATCCCATTTCAGTTGGAGACCGGTCTAGTACCATGAAACAATTCATGGCCGGTCCGCAGAAATGTCCTGCCAGTCCACAAAACAGTTTTTGCCACTAACACATGGTATCCAGACCTTCCTTAAAGCTTTTGGCGAAAACCGGCATTTAGGCTGGCAGTCATTTGGTGGTGTTGATACGTTTTGACGTCACATGCCAGAGTTTGGCAGTGAGTGCGTCTTCTATCAGGAATCGAGTGTTAATGTGGAGACTTATCAGCACGGTCACTTTTCTCCACATTGCTACTTTGGAGTGAGCGAACTTTCAGGAATCAGCTTCTAATTTCCTATTACAAAAGGACTGTTACTCTGACTTTCAGGAATCATTTTGATAAACTTGTTATAACTTGCACCAATTTGTTCAGTTAACAGGAACAGAAATAACAGGACAGAAATATAAACTTGGCTGTGAGTTTGCTAAGATTGATTTCTTGTACTGTTGTATGTGTCTTTCTCAGCTATAGTTTGCTGCGAGGCTGAGAACCAATAGTTAAAGGCATATCTAAGTTTCCTGGTTTATGAATGCATCTGATAGAGGAGAATCAGTAGTGTATGAAAACATTTTTTTGCATGAAAAAAATACCATAATAAACATTAACAATTTCAGCCTGATGTTTGCTAACAGGCTTATTAAATTGCGATTCGGCCAATTGAATAGGGCTCTATATAAGCACAGAGCATATTTTTTTACAGAAGTTTTTAGTTGGTGAAGACCTTGATTTTCGATAAAAGTTTACGAACTAAAAACCTTTGTTAAAAAATATGCTCTGTGCTTATATAGAGCCCTTTTCAATTGGCCGAATCGCAATTTAATAAGGCTGTTAATGTCTTGAGTTTATTATTTATTAGTCAACACTCCTCGATATCTCTGCTAAAATTAGCATAAAATGCATAATTCATTTTGGCCAATCAAAGTTAACTAATACATTTTAATACAATGTAACAATTAGTGGTGGCAGTTTGTGCAGGAAGGAATCATGGGATGTGTAGTCTCCCTTTAGAAGAAAGCAAGAGGAGCCAGACACTGGTCTGTAGATATCTGCATTGAGCTGCTGCTAACTTGTAGGTTAGTAAAAGGTTAACATTCGTGCCCAAATGTAGTGTTTCTATTGGGAGGTTCACTGTGCCTATGTAAGCAGCTTTGGGGGGTGGAAACAAGTTTTATTTTTAAGTAAAATAAGTTTGTATATGTAAAGAATGACTCAATGTAATGTGTGTATCTGATATAAGCAGCATGTGTTACATTAGAGAAAGGTAAAAACAGGACACTTAGATATACCTTTAAAGAAAAAGCCATATAAATTCAGCACTAAAAAGATCTGAAATGCTGGTGATTGGACATAGTTAAGCTAATCTGCGTAGGAAAGGATAATCTTTATCTTTGTGAAATATCAGTAGCTCATCTAAACTTTTCAAAGTCAGGAATAATGTGTTTCTTGACAAAGGAAAAATAAACAGATATTCTTTAGACACAAAGATTGACAAAATCTTCCTTTTATATAATACAAAATACTTACAATAAATACATATTTCATGACAGGACTGAAATCAACAAAACCCTGAATTATTCATTTTTTAGAACGATTACTTAAAGTGCCAATGACAGTAGATGGATTTCAACCGACACCCTATATAAATTTACTTTAAAAGGACACAGTAAAGGCCTCAGTGAAAAGTACACATATAAATACATCACATTTCATAAGGTTTTTGTTAGTTACATAGTTACATAGTTATTTAGTTTGAAAAAGGCTTTAGTCTATCAAGTTCAACCTTTTTAGATCTCCTCTGATCTGCAATATGCAGATTTATTGTTAATTGATCCAGAGGAAGGCAAAGAGAAAAAAAAAATCCAGTGAAACTTTGCCACTTGTCTCAACAGGGAAAAATATAAAATATAAAATTCCTTCCAGACCCAGATACTGGCGATCGGATTCATCCCTGGATCAATACTCCCTCTCTATTTATTCAGGATAGCCCTTAATGCAATGTTTATTTAAAAATATATCCAATCCCTTTTTAAAGTTATCTATCGAATCTGCTGTCACCACCTCCTTTGGTAGAGAATTCCACAGATTAACCACCCTTACTGTGAAGAACCCTTTTCTTTCTTTAAGGTGAAATCTTTTTACTTTTAATCTCAAAGGATGTCCCCTTTTCAGTTGAAAACCTCTTGGCACAAAAAGTTCCCTTGACAAAGCCTTGTATTGACCCTGGATATATTTATATAAGGTAATCATATCTCCTCTTAGACGCCTTTTTTCTAGAGTAAATACGTTTAATTTGGTTAGTCTTTCTTCATAACTTAGCCCCTCCATTACCTTATTAGCTTTGTTGCCCTTCTCTGTACTTTTTCCAGCTCTAAAATGTCCTTTTTATGTAGTGATTCCAAAAATTGTACTCCATATTCCAAATGAGGACATACTAGGGATTTCTATAGTGGGAGAATTATATTTGCTTCCCTATCTTCTATACTCTTCTTAATACATGCCAATATTTTACTAGCCTTTGCAGATGCTGCTTGGCATTGAGCACTGTTGCCTAGGCGGTTGTCCACAAGCACTCCCAAATCCCTTTCAATATCTGATACCCCTAGATTTGCTCCATTAAGATTATAAATTGCATGGCTATTTTTCCTTCCCAGATACATAACTTTACATTTATTTGTATTAAATCTCATTTGCCCTTTAGATGCCCATTCATTATGCAAATCACTTTGGAGGGAAAGTAGATCATTTTCAGATTTAATTACCTTGCATAACTTTGTGTCATCAGCAAAAATGGAGACACCACACTCCAATACCACTTCCAAGTTATTAATAAATATGTTAAAAAGGAGGGGACCTAATACTGAACCCTTAGGAACCCCACTTACCACATTAGTCCGATCTGAGTATGTTCCAAAGTACCACTGCAGTTCAAGAAAAAGACACTTGTTTGTCAAGTATGTACTAAACTAACAATATTAGTTGTGTAAGCCATGGACATACAGATTTTTTTTGTGAAAATTTGAATTTCTGAAGACTGGATCATGGGTGTGTTTGTATAGTTATCCCTCCAGGGTTATGCATATATATATATTTTTTCTAATTAATAACTGTATGACTTTTTCCTCATTAATTGTACTCATTCAGTCAAGTGATAGCGTTAGATAATTGAGTTTCAAAGTTTGGTATTTTATGCAACATTACATGAAAATGCCCCTTCTCTCTCTTAATGCCTTTATCTAACCTGATAAATAAGCCATGTGAGCATGCATAGATAGATAAGTAACAATAGACACAGAGACTTTTAAATGTTAAAGTCGTATTATTCTGACCTATACCAACCACTCATACTTTTGTGATTTATTATAAGTAATCATGTAAGATAAAGTCATTAGATGAGTTGATTTTAAGTTCAAAGATAGGTTCCTCCATTGTTTTGCAATGAGTCAGTATGTTTTTTTGCATTGTAACCCCCTTATGGCACTATGGAATTTGTTGGCTTGCTATAAATAAAGCAGGATAATCATAATAGAAGGACTTTTCCATGTAATTTATGCTTAAAAAACTAACTTTCCAATTATCTAAACACCTCAACTCCCAATGTTTAATAACAACCAATTGTAATTATATTTATTTATATGTGTACTCCCCTTGTGGATTGCTACCTTGCTGTGGTGAAGCTGTGAGCTATATCATTTAGGGTCACCGAAGATGGGCAGGTCATATCAGAGAGGTCAGACAAATTGCTATCCACTGGAGAAGGAACATGGCAACCCACTCCAGTATATTTGAATTGAAACAATATGGATAAGCACTACCAGAGACACAGACATATTTGCCTGGCATACTGAGGTCCATATGGTCACCAAGAGTCAGACACGACTGCAGGACTGAACATACATGCATTCATATATGTGCACTAGTTATTTCTGAGGTAACTGGGACCGTCACGGTGCCAATTTAAATTAAAGTTCTATTGTTCTGTATCAAAGTGATATTACAATTCTGTTTGAAATCCATGTTATTATAACTCTGGTTCTTTATTGCCAGAGATGATCATGGTCACCTCACATTTCGGTGTAAGACTAATTTGTTAATATTAGTTAATCAAAGTCACATCACATCACTATCTTTATTTTTACAATAGGCCTAACAAGTCTATTAGTACAGATAAAGCCAGGATCGTACCTGTTAAATGTTTATTTTCTCTTCTCTGGCAGAATGCCTGGAAACGTGAACCCTGTGTATGCCTGTGTTGGTGTCACTATCATGAGACTGCTTTTATACTCCTCAAGTATATATAGCATAGCGTTTTGGTAACAAGTAATTCAAACTGTAAGAAATATGGGGCCCTATTCAATAGAGCAATTGTTAGTTACTGGAGCCCATATTGTAGCCCGTAAATTAATTTTCTATTCAATTGGCGTCTTTTAGCTACCTGCAAATGATTTGCGGGTCACATGCGAAAATCCCTGTGGTTGTCAAAATCATAACTTTGACCCATTTAAGCCTTTAATTTTCAATCCCGGAAATGTTACAATCGCAAATCGCTATTCAGTTTCTACAATTCCTTAAGCCCGCAATTGTTTTCACACCCGTAAAAGGCAAATATAGAAGAAAATCCTATGGGTACCAGATAGGACTCACAAGAGGGATAAACACCTGATCGTAGCACTGTAAATGCAAATAAAAAATCAATACTGCACTTTAAAAGATGGGAAAACAATGAAAGACATTAGAATTAATTGTACAACAGTCTCAAGCCTGCAAATCTGCAATAAAAAAATATTTATTTACGTTTCATTTCCATGTTATATCAATCTTGGGAATCAATGAGTTAATACATATCAGGCCACCCACATGGACTAGCACAATATCACCATTCATTTTTATTGTTTTTTACATTTCTGGATTGCGAGTCTGATCGCATATTGGACTTCAAAATGCTAATTAATTTACGTTTAACCTCCATGTTTTACTTAAGTCATGATGATGGTCTCATTTACTATTGGCTGTTTCTAAATCGCTAGTTACGGCCTTGCTTAATTGATCATGATCATGCTCTGATATGCTACTTACGGGAGCATGGTTTACGGTTTAGGCTTTCGGCCAGGTAGCTGCGGGCTTGATCAATTGAATCTCTCTGTAACTGTTACAAATTTCAAGCCTGCAGACTTATGGCCAGTATTAACTAAACTGTGGGCAATTGAATGGAGGCCATGGTTTGTACAATGTTTTGCCAGTTGTTTATGTTCTTAAATAACACATTTAAACATATGTTTGTTTGCTGGGCATAGGATATTAAAAACACTGTGCAGTTTAAAATAAAAAAAAATACATTTGTTCTTAGCTTTTATACTGTGCATCTCCTCCTACTTGTGTCTATCGGGGGTGTGGCCAGCTCTTCCTGTTTTCTGGACTAAAAAAAGTCTTACCAGTGTAGGTTCTGCTTCAGACTGAGCATGCTCAGTAAAGGGTGTGGGGTTATGATGACTCATGCACTGTCACTGGGTGGCGCCTATTTAGGAGCTGCAGGCATGTTACAATAGAGCTGTTACCTCTGTGTAGGCAGTGAGGGTGAAGCTAATGATGTCATGGGGCAGGGCCAGTAACATAAGCCCAGCCCGCTTCCAAGCACCTTGATAGTCCAGCATACAGACAGATATGACCATGCTCCCTGACAGAGACATGTAGGAGGAGATATACAGCTCTGCTTGAGGGGAGAAATGGAAACCTAAAAAGCTACAGAGCATTTTAAACTTAATTTATTTTAAACTACTAGGCAAGAGGAATTTTATGGTCGACAACAAAAGCTATTTTTCTGTTGTGGGCTAAGTTTGTGAGTCTTCAAATCTGCATGGTGCCAAAGCTACCAATATCTATAATAGGCAAACCGTCTTCACTGGTGTACATGTATAACAATGTATAACAACAAGAGACTAATCATTATACTGGGAGAGAAAAATATAATAATTAAATAACATAAACTAACCCACTCTTACAGACACAGGAATTATTGAACAGAAAAGATTTCACATACAATTGCACAGACTCATATAAAATATGTGCTGTTAAAAATAATCATGAAAACCAAAAAAGATAAATATTTATTTCCTATATTATGAAGTGATCTCACAGGAC
This sequence comes from Discoglossus pictus, assembly GCA_027410445.1. Lineage (NCBI taxonomy): Eukaryota > Metazoa > Chordata > Amphibia > Anura > Alytidae > Discoglossus > Discoglossus pictus. Next base: position 319,019,348 of record CM050166.1, on the reverse strand, counting down.
ACTGACATAAGCCATATTGGTCAGGGCAGGTCACCAGGACATCTGTGACTGAATTAATATTATTATACTGCTAATGATACTGAAAAAGCTTTCCAGTTTGTTCCATGTGCCATAGTTCATCTGTCATATTTTATATTATCTGGTCAAGGCTGGAATTATTTTCTAGAAGACACTAATCACATTATACTAATTAAAAGCTTAACACCACAAGAGTAAAGATAAATTTTAGTTAACATTTCAGAAAAGGCGCTTGACATAAAACAAGTTAATGAACATTTCATTGTGAAGGTATTACTTGAGTATGTTAATGTGAATATTTATTCATAATATAAATCTCCATACACGGTAACGTTTCACTGTAACAGATGGTTGCTGATCCTCAGATGTACAGTCCAACTTTACCAGATAGTAATTTTGAAAGAAAGAATCAGCTTTTTCATAAATGTTTTCTACATGTGTCCCATGGCAGTACTTGAAGTGCATGAACTGCAGTAACTATTATAGAATAGTTTTTACCTGTAGAAAAAAAAAAAAAAAGGGAAAATTTAAAGAAAATGTGTGGCTGCTATTTTATCATTTTCAAAACTGAAATCCTCCATTTTACTTAATTTTCCATAGTAACAATAGTAATCTGCCATTGTCCCTCCTACCTATTCCTCTCAAACATTATTTTAAATAATTTCACAGCAATATACATGTTTTAGGATATCATTTAACCATTTTTATATAACCACTAAAACTAGACAATTAATTGATGCATTTTTATTACCAACCTGACTGAAAGGTGAATTTTAATTTCTTGTGATTTTAAAAAGTTGGTCTCTTGAAAATTGCTGTTCTTCCTCTGATCTTTAGGTTAAAACTCCCTATATTAATTCCAGGCAGTATCACGAAGTTCAGGACATTTCCTCAGTAAATAAGCAGCTGCAGGGAAGTCAGCTCTAGACTGTACATTGGACTGAAAAATAATGGAGTAGGTCCTCAATGAAGATGGTGGGAAAACCAGTGTCAGTTTTTTCACAAAGATCAGCTTGGCTAACCACACTAAACTGAAAAGTTATTTATATGGATGTTTACTATTTAAAAGTTATTATTAAAGCCGGGCCATTTGCAGTGAAGCTGTAAAGCTTACATTCTGTGTTTTCCTCTAGTATGATATCTCAGTGTCAATTGATTGTGTCCAACAACAGTAAGCAAAGTTGAACCAATTAAGAAAAGTGAAAAAACACAGTCCCTTTCATATTTTTCCTCCAATTAGCATCACAAACACCTCGTTACTCACAGCTTCTATTTTTCATGTGTGTGTCTTTATATAAAGCTATATTATTTACAGTACTCAGCAGGTGTGAGCTATAACACAGCACCCTGGGTTACGTAGGATGCCAACTGTTGGATAGAGCTGAAAGTATTGGGATTTAACCTTTGCATCATTCAGTCATGTAACCTTTGTGTCATTCAGTCATGTCCAGCTTTTTGTGACTTTGTGGACCACAACACACCATGCTGATCCACTTTGTATTCAAGGAGTGATAATGGAGTGGGTTGCCATCTCTGACTCCAGTGGGCCACAGAACACAGCTCCTGGCATTCCTAGGTGGTCTCCCATCCAAGTACTGACCAAGCCCAACCCTGCTTGGCTCCAGGATGATGTGACCACTTGGTTCCCTGACTGGAATCGAACCCAAGTCACAGTAGTGAAAGCACCAAATCCTAACCACTGGACTTCAAGAGAACCCATTTTAACCTTAGGTTCCAGTTAAAGATATGCCATCTGTTGAAGAGTCTAGATTTACAATATACATGCTCAGAAATTGTCTTTGAGTTCTGCGTGGCTCTACTTGAGTATTAAATAGACATGGTAGGTTTTTGGACTTTACTAGGCATATAATACACCTATAAATCTCTTGCTTAGATGCCCTGTTTTTTTTTTTATGCCTAAAATCTTACAAATAGTCCCTAACAGTTTTTTCCCCTTGGTAGCTTATGAAGACAGTATACATCTAAATATATCTTGTGCTCTTTAATAGTAACCAACCAGTGGGAACATTCTGCAATATGCTACTTTAGAGAGATCACGGAAAGGCTAATTTAAAACTCTGCACTTCACAGTCTGTGTTTTCATGAGCTGCAGACGATAGACAAAAAAACAGGTACAAATTGTATGATTTTGAGACAGAAAAATACACTGATATATTATATTCCTAGTGAAATCCAGAAACCTTCCATATCCCTTTAAGCTACTGCATCACTTTATGGCTGGATGCAGCTGTGGATCTATATTTGATAAAAAATAAAATTGCTGATCACTGTGTTTGACTTTCTCCATTTCCCTCACTTCTCAAGAAATTAAACACCAACAATAGAGGAAAATCCCTTTGCATTACAGTAATTCTTAACAATTCTGTTCATTCTGGATCCATTCATTACGGGTTAACATTATTCTCCGTAAACGTTGGCTAAGCTTCTAAACGGTACAAATTCCCTGGTGCTCAGCGCCATAACAGTAAATTACAGCACATGTTTCCCAACACTTATCTTTCAACTCTCACATTGCCACAGTAATCTTCACGGCTTATTTGATTTTATTTAACAAAGAATTGTTTTCCCCCAATTTTAAGTGTTTGCTTGTGTTTGAGCAACACATTTGTCCAAAGTAAGTAAACGCCCATGAAGGACAGTAGTGGAGGTGAATCGTTCTAGCCTTGAACAAATGTTTTATATTATGCCAAAAATAGATGCTTTGTTAATATTTATGTCTGCTTGCAAGTGTACTTGTCAAAGCACCAAATAAAAAGTATGTAGATTTTTTTTTTCAGTAATAGTAAATACACATAAGCAGTAGGTTGTCTATTTAAAAAAATATATATAGGTTTGTTAAAATTTACTTTTTAAAACATATAGGCTGTGTTTGTTGTTGTTCAGTCATGTCCAACTCTCCGTGACCCTGTGGACTGCACATTTTGTATCTGGTTGTGCTAATCCATAAGGTTTTCATGACACAGATACTGGAGCAGGTTGCAAATTCTTTCTCCAGTGAACCACGATTTGTCTGACCCCTCTTTTATGACCTGCCAATCTTGGGTGACCCTACATGGTATAGCTCACAGCTTCATTGACGCACACAAGCCCCTTCACCACAACAAGGTAGAGATCCAGAAGTAGAGGTTGTATTTAAGGATCTATTAAAGGAAGATGATATGCGAAGACCATATAGAAATAAAATGTCAATAAAGTGGCATAGACACCCTCTAATTTACAGTATGTATTTTTAAAGAACTAAAACTACTTATTTAAAGATCTAAAATGAATCAATTATTTTCTATGATACTTCCCCAGACTTTAGAATCAGTTCTCTAACATTACATCAAAAGCTTCAATGCTTTTTGTCTCATAGATTTACTGATTTATGAATGTCATACCATGTGTTATTTCATATGTGACACCTAACGATACTATTCTGTTTCAAAGAAGTAAAAACAATAAAAATGCATACGAATGTACACAGCAGAGGTTTGAAAATATGTTCTAATTTAAAACTATAGGTAATAACAAGTACTGTATCAGTTGAATGTTATTTAAACATTTATTTTCTTTCATTGACGTTTTGATTTTTAACTCCGTCAATAAGCCTTTCTGGCCCACTGAACAACCATAGATTATCATCTATCTGGTTAATACTCCTGTCAAGAGGGTATTTGTTTATTTATACTAGGAATTGCCATTCCTCTGAGATTAAACAGCACTAAAGCTACAGTTGTGCTCAAAGGTTTGCCTTGGCGAATTGGTAATATATGTACCATTTTTAAAGAAAACATGAGTGAGCAGGCAAAACACATTTCTTTTATTTCTTATGGGATTCATATTCAACTGTAGGTTATAACAAAATGGCACAATCATAAAACAAAACATGGCAACAAAGAAAAAATTAAATGACCATGTTCAAAAGTTTACATACCCTTAGTTATTAACACTGTGTATTACCCCCTTTAGAATCAATGACAGCGTGCAGTCTTTTGTAATTGTTGTCTATGAGGCCCTTAATTCTTGCAGGTGGTATAGCTGCCCATTCGTCTTGGCAAAACGCCTCCAGGTCATGCAAAGTCTTTGGTCGTCTTGCATGAAACGCACGTTTGAGATCTCCCCAGAGTGGCTCAATGATATTAAGGTGACTGTGATGGCCACTGCTGTAACCACTGGAGGGTCAACTTGGCCTTGTGCTTAGGCATGCTGGAAAGTCCAAGAGCGTCCCACGCGCAGCCTTTGTGCAGAAGGATGCAAACTGTCTGCCAGTATTTTCTGATAATATGCTGCATTCATCTTGCCTTAAATTTTCACAAGATTCCCCATGCCTTTAGAGATCACCCCCCCCCCCAAAAAAAAATACATCAGTGGTATTTTTGTTCACTATAGGCCTTGTTGGCCTCTCTCCAAACATAGCGCTTATAGTTGTGATCATAAAGCTCTATTTTGGTCTCGTCACTCCAAATTACAGTGTGCCAGAAGCTGTGAAGCTTGTCAAAGTGTTATCAGGCATAGTGACGTGTAATGGGCTTTTTTGTGGCATTTGCTCAGTAAAGGCTTCTTTCTGGCAACTCGACCATGCAGCTAATTTTTGTAAAAGTATCGTCGCATTGTGCTTCTTAAAACAACCACACCGTCTTTTTCCAGAGCAGCCTGTATTTCTCCCGAGTTTACCTGTGGCTTTTTCTTTGTATTCCAAACAATTCTTCTGGCAGTTGTGGCTGAAATCTTTCTTGGTCTACCTGACCTTGGCTTGGTATGAAGAGATGCCCGATTTTCCACTTCTTAATAAGTGATTTAACAGTACTGACTGACATTTTCAAGGCTTTGGATTTATTTTTTATATCCTTTTCCATCTGTAGGAAGTTCCATTACCTAGTTATGCAGATCTTTTCTGCTCCCTATGGCTCAGTGTCTAGCCTGCTCAGTGCATGCACATGAGAGCTAACAAACCCATTAACTATTTATACACAACCACTAATTGCAATTTGAAAAGCCATAGGTGGGACATTAACCTTTTATTGCCATTTAACCTGTGTGTGTCACCTTGTGTGTCTTTAACAAGGCCAAACATTCAAGGGTTTGTAAACTTTTGATCAGGGCCATTTGGGTGATTTCTGTTATCATTATGATTTAAAAAGGAGCCAAAAACTACGTGATAATACACTGCTTCCTATGATCACTATCCTTCAATAAAATATATATTTTTTGCAGGATCAGTCATATTTTCTAAATAAATGCCAACATTTCACAATTCCTGCCAGGGTATGCAAACTTGTGAGCACAACTGTATAGTTGTGTAACTTTCATGTGGATTTTTTAGGACATCAATTTTTGGCCAATCCTTTATCCCTTGGGCAGATCAGAGGGTGTAGAATAGGAGTTACTGCTAGGACTGTACAAGAACAGGTTAAGTATTCAGTAGTAGTCTGAAATATTGAGGCTGGGCGTGAGAGAGGGAGCCTAATTATATTACTACTGCACCAAGTCTGAACAGTCTCCTGCAGACAGATAAAGTTTGCTTTGCAACTGACACTGTTTACTTGGTAACCTGCAACACCACAGTTTTGATTGGAGAGAATCCTGAGTGAAGGGCTGTCGTCACAATCCCCTAGTGACCTTGCTAATTACCAGGTGGTAATTCGTCTAATCAGTCTGTATTACTGTCATGACTGATTTTTGTCGATTTATTACATGTTTCTTGTATGTGTAATATTTAAATGATATTGTGTTTTTTACGCCTATTGTAATATTTGGTCACCAGTAGCAAACAAAATGGAACCCATTACCTGTAGCCAATCTGAACTAGTCCATTCATGCCTCTCTTTTATTCCAGGGGGCTACTTTCTTTCAGCTCAAATAACAGACCAGTCACCAGGAGAGGGTTGACCCTTCTATGACATCATCCCTGTCCCCACAGACACATAACTATTCTGATTGGGCTATGTTAGTTCAAGCAGCACAGCTATCCAGCTCATTGGTGTTTGTGAATTCAAACTTGTTTATTCCTTGTTAATGTTGTTTTTTTTCTTTGTGTATTTTCTTTTCTGAAATGCTCTATTTGGGAAGCCATTAATGTTTTTGTCAGTCTAACTCTAGTATTCTAAACAATGCGATGTCTGAATGTAGTTCTTATATGTTCATTCTAATCAAAGGAATATAATAGCAGATTTTTTTTTTTTTTTTTAGTTAGTAACTGTAGGACTGAGCTTGCAACCTGAGATTTCCAGAGTTTCCCTAAGAAGTGTTTGCAGGAAGCTGTGAGATTGAACACAAAAGGCACGACCTAGTGGGAGAAGTTTGAGGTGTATGTGGCCCCTCACATATGGATTGTCACTATTACCTACTATATGTAGTGATGGACAGTTCCATTACCCTATAGCCCTCCACTATGTATACCAGTTCAGGTTATAATTTATATTTATTTTGTTTACAAAATAATATTTTAAAACATCAGGAGTAGGGCATTTCAAGTCCCTTTAATAACCCTCTAGAAATATCTTCCTGTTTCAATGTACATGTGCTATATGAGATATAAATTTAGACCATGGGCTGCAGGAGACACTTTAATCTACTAGCCCAAAGTACAATGTGTCATACACATAATTTTGCACTTAGTATTGCCGGAGTCTCCATTTATTCAGGGCATGTTTTGACAGGTGCCAGCTTTTGGCAACTTTCTGAAATTAATCCACTAAGTGGCAAAAAGTGTGCTTCACAATACAACTTTTTATCAGACACACATTGTTTCTTGTTCATCAGATGCAGAATTTATTCCGGTCATCTAATGTAGTTGGTTTATTTAAGCTTATCTGGAAGCCATTCATGTCTGTCATAATTTAACATGTACTTCCTAAGAAACTCTTTTATTGCATGTTTAATGTAGATCAGAAAGAGTCGGGCACTGAAATAGTTTAAAGGACCATTCAGCACAACTTGGAGCACACCACTGTAAAGTACACCTAAAGACATGTTGAAATACTTTTTCAATTTTTGAAATAGGTGCCTTTTTAACAGAAAAATTAATAAATGAAATGTCTGTTTACATGAGACTCTGACAAGCCCTGTGCAGAGAGCATAGGCAGAAAGAAAGTTAACCCTTCCCAAATTCATCTGTGCAATCAACTAAATACAACATTTGGGGGTTAACATGTCCTGCAGCATTCCTGAAGTTCAGTGAAAAACTATAAATCTGTGTGCTAGTGTAGCCTTCACAGCTTGGTGTCGGCAGATATTCTTAATTATGAAACAGTCAGGAGTTTGTTTGTAAACAGGCCTAAGACCGTAGATTTTTAGCTGTTATTAGTGTAATTAAAAAAAACAATAGATCATTGTAACATAGAATCTTGTGCTCTTTCACACCACGAACAGCTCTTATAGTGAGGTAAAATGCCCTTTTAGGAAGCAGTCATTATTCATTTAATGGGATGATTTTCTAGCTAGTATTGGGGTAAACAATAATTTATATTATACGGAAGATAGGTAGCATTTTAAAGAACTATTAGGCCAGTTTATATGAAAAAAGGAAAGTTCAACTGTGCGCATCTGCAGCTCATGAAATGAAAAGTTTTTTTTAATAATTTATTTAATTAGTAAAACTAAGTAATATTTATTAATGTTTGAAATTTGAAATTGAGACTTTGCGGAAACTGCTTATAGCCGATGCACAACAACATACCGTATATACTCGAGTTTAAGCCAAGTTTTTCAGCACTTTTTTTAAGGCTGAAAAGGGCCCCCTCGGCTTATACTCGAGCCACTCCTCTGAAGAGGGCAAGGCCCAAAATCTACAGGCAGAGAATACTGGATCCAGGTTACTTAGTGGCCCATAGCAAGACCACTCCCCAAGTCAGGATACAACACACAGAAATAGTCTCACACCTTGTTTATGTGAAAACTATCTCTCAACAACCTTTATTTGGAAAACACACGTATATAAACTCTTTAAAACATAGTAGAGGGAGGGGCTACCTGAGGTCAGCCCCTAATGGCCTCTGGCCAATCCCGTAGCTTTACACCGTGGGAAACATGAGACTCCTCCCAGGTCCGCCCACTAGGTGTGGCTACCTAATTTAGTTGGTCTCTGGCTCTCAAGGGAGAAACATATATGTGCTCCTGTACTATGACCCTGATATTGGGCTGAAGACCCCATGGGGTTAAGGTGCCTCAATGTCTGTACAGACCCCTTTGTTCTGGCCTTGCTATTTCTTCAAGTGTTTACTTTAGGTGATAGCTGGAAGGCAGATGGGTGATCTACTCAGGTTACATATGCAGTCAATATGGATGACTGCACACAACATGGCTCCCACATTACAATACAATATATTTACAGATATTACCACTACAACATTTTATAACCCACATGTTATGAGTTGAGGCAGTACTTCCCACGTCAGTCCACATAATGCGTTATGACGACTTTATTAGTGGTGACGTGGTAAACTGCCTCTTCTCTGAATGCATAACAATAACAGTGGGACTCTGCCCTGAATATATTACATTATAACAGTGGCTCTGGGAGCCCAAAACCTTCTGTTCAATAACATGTGGCAGATAACAGTTCCAAATCCAAGATGGCCCCTGGCTGATTCATGACAGAAGGGGGTTGAGGAGGGAGGTTGAGGAAGGGGATTGAGGATGAGGTGGGAGGATGAAGAGGGAGGTTGTGGATGAGGAGGGGGGTTGAAGAGGGGGCTGAGGAGGGTGGTTTAGGATGAGGATGGGGGTTGAGGATGAGGATGGGGGGTTGAGGATGAGGATGGGGGGTTGAGGATGGGGGGTTGAGGTTGAGGAGGGAGGTTGAGAAGGGGGTTGAGGATGAGAAGGGGGTTGAGGAGGGGGTTGAGGATGAGGAGGGGGTTTGAGGAGGGGGTTGAGGATGAGGAGGGGGGTTCAGGAGGGTGATAAGGGAGGGGGAGAGACACAGGGAAGGGAGAGGGGGAAGAGACACAGGGAAGGAAGAGGGGGGAAGAGACACAGGGGAGGGAGAGGGGAGAAGAGACACAGGGGAGGGAAAGGGGAGAAGAGACACAGGGGAGAGAGGGGGGGACACAAGAAAAGGGCACACAAGAAGGGGACACAGAGGGCACAAGAGGGACACAGGGGGCAGCACATTTCCCACCCTTGGCTTATACTCGAGTCACTCGTTTTTCCCAGTATTTTGTGGTAAAATAGGTGCCTCGGCTTATACTCGGGTCAGCTTATACTCAAGTATATACGGTAGCTGTACCCTGCTTTACTTTGTATGTGACTCTTGCTCCATTTTGAATTTCACCACGTGTGTGACATGATTGCTTATGGTTTAACCCATTTCATAACATCTGCAGTATATTGCTTTTATAGAATTTCCAACAATATATTATTTTTAATGAAAAAGAAAAATATGTGTTATTTATTTTACATTGAGAGATCAGCAATTGCACTTTAATGCCTTGACTGCAGGGGTGTAGGAGACAGAATAATTGCCCCGGAGGTTACAGCTTATTGTATAAGCAGGCAATAAAATAGCTTAATTATACATACATACAAACATAGAAATAACTGGGGGGGCGGGGTTGTCCCCCCATCCCCCTCCAGTTCCTACACCCATGCTTGACTGACAAAATGTTTAGCAAATCATTGTATTATTGTATATTTAAACATTGCCCACTCACTCTATCTAAGAAGTTTTACTTAATTAAACTTCAGAATAGCTGCATGCTGATCACAGGGATGCAAAAACACTGTGCATGCTCCTACCAATTACTAAGGCTGTTATACCTACCAACTACCATTTCTGCAAAATAGTACTTTCATACACCTCTGAATCTTCCATTGCCTGGTCTTTCATTCTTTTCCTGGAATATCCCTCTGGTACTAATGTGGTTCACTGAACTGAACAGACTACATTCCTGCTTTCTGCAAATTACAGGGGCATTAATCCAGGAAGTGTTCATGTGTATTTCATAGGAGATGGAAGAATGCAGAGCTATAGCAGGCATATAAGAAAATAATTAACTAATCATCACCTATTATATTTGTCAAACTGCGAGTTGTTGTCACGTTTGCTGCCCATAGGGCCGTATTTGCGGGCTGTAATTCCGCAACTGCGAGCCTCGCAAAGCGAGGCGTGCCGTTTGCGGGCCGTAGAGTTGCAACTGCGAGTGGCCCGCAGGACTACGTGGTTCCTGCCAGGAGAGGACTCGCGATGAAGCTCATTGCGAGGCCCTCGGCCTCGCATCACCCCCAAGGTACCTGGTTCCTGCCAGTAGACAAGGGCTGCAATGAGCACCAAAGTCACTCATTGTAGGGCTCGCCATGAGCGCCAGAGGCACTCATCGCAAGGCCCCCAGGTCTGGTATCACCCCCAGTGTCTCCTTCCCCTCATCCTCCTCCTCATCCCTTTCCCCCTCTCCGGTTACCCCCTTCTCCCCTCACTTACCTTGATCCGGTGAGCTCCTGCTGTTCTCTGCTCTCCATCTCGTCTTCTGCCTGTGTCCACCTAGCATATGCTAATGACGTGACGAGTATGTGACGTCACGTCATTAGCATATGCCGGGTGGAGAGCCGGAAGATGCAATGGAGAGCAGAGAACAGCAGGAGCTCACCGGATCAAGTTAAGTGAGGGGAAAGAGAAAGGGCAGTAATTGGAGAGGGAGAAAGGGATGAAGGAGGAGGAGGATGATAAGGGGGAAAGGTAAGAAGGGGGAGGAGGAGAATGATAAGGGTTGAAGGGATGAGGAGGGGGAGGAGGAGGAGGATGATAAAGGGAAAGGGAGGGAGAGGGAAAGAGACACGAGGGTGAGCAAGGGAAAGAGACACAGGGGAGGGAGAGAGGGGGAAAGAGACACAGGGGAGGGAGAACAAGGCAAAGAGACACAGAGGGAGGAAGAGGAGGGGGGAAATGAGACAAGGGAGGGAGAGGAAGGGGAAATGAGACAATGGAGGGAGAGGAGGGGGAAATGAGACAAGGGAGCGTGAGGAGGGGGAAATAAGACACAAGGGGGAGGGAGATGAGGGGGCAAAGCGACACAGAGGAAGTAGAGGGGGAAAAAGACAGGGGAGAGAGGGGAGGACAGACACAATGTAGACAAAGGAGGGGGAAATAAGACACGAGGGAGGGAAGGGGGAGAGACACAAGGGAGCGAGGGGGGATGAGACACAAGGGAGGGAGGTGGAAATGAGACACAATGGAGGGTGAAAAGGGGGAAATGAGACACAAGGGAGGGTGAGGAGGGGGAAATGAGACACAAGGGAGGGTGAAGAGGGGGGAAATGAGACACAAGGGAGGGTGAGGAGGTGGGAAATGAGACACAAGTGAGGGAGAGGAGGGGGGAATGAGACACAAGGGAGGTGATACGGGGGGAAATGAGACACAAGAGAGGGAGGGGAAGGGGGAAATAAGACACAAGGGAGGGAGAGAAGGGAGCAAAGATACACAGAAAGTAGAGGGGGGAAAAGACAGGGGGCAGACACAAGAGAGGGAGAGGAGGGGGGAAATGAGACACAAGGGACTGAAAGGAGGGTGAAATGAGACAAGGGAGGGAGAGGAGGGGGGAAATGAGACAAGGGAGGGTGAGGAGGGGGGAATGAGACACAAGGGAGGGTGATGAGGGGGGAATAAGACACAAGGGAGGGTGATGAGGGGGGAAATAAGACACAGGGAATGGAGAGGAGGGGGAAATGAGACACAAGGGAGGGAGAGGCGGGGGGCAAAGAGACACAGAAGGAGTAGAGGGGGAAAAAACTGGGGAGGGAGGGGGGCAGACGCAAGGGAGAGAGAGGAGGGGCAAAATGAGACACAAGGGAGGGTGATGAGGGGGGAAATGAGACACAAGGGAGGGAGAGGAGTGGGAAATGAGACACAAGGGTGGGAGGGGGAAATTAGACACATGTGAGGGAGGGGGATGGGACACAAGGGAGGGAGGGATGGGGGAAATGAGACAAAAGAAAGGGAGGAGGAGATGAGACACAAGCGAGGGAGAATTAAAAAAAAGAAGGGTAGAAGAGACACAAGGGAGGGAGAGGAGGGAGGAAAGGATACACAAGTGAGGGAGAGGAGGGGGAAAGGAGACACATGTGAGGGAGAGGATGGGGGAAAGGAGACACAAGGGAGGTAGAGGAAAAGGAATGTAGACATAAGGGAGTGAGAGGAGCGGGAAAGGAAAAACAAGGGAGGGAGAGGGGTGGGAAAGGAGACAAAGGGGAGGGAGAGGGTGAAAGGAGCCACATGGGAGGTAGAGGGGGAAAGGAGGCACAGGAGAGGGAGAGTGGGGGGAGGAGCAGGGAAATGAGACACAAGGGAGGAAGTAGACAGGGGGAGAGGCTCACGATGAGCACCAAAGGTGCTCACATTGGGTGGCAAGCAGTATTGCCAGCATTCAAATTGTATTGCCTTGACTGTAGGGGTAATTTTTGACAGGCAAGTCGCTAGTTTGTATAATATTCTTTAGATATTATGAACCTAAAAAATAGTAACAGCAGGCTGACTCCACATGGATAGTAAAGAAACAGGCAGGCCAGGAAGGCATAAAATCCATCCTCATTGATTGTCTTTGCATTTTCTCACTTTTTGGAAATCCCCCTATCCTAGAAAAAATACTGGAAGGGTCATCAAATGTCCAAATCTCTATCGATTATCCAAAGCCTTTCCACCCCTCATTTTCATCACAGATGCAGAAAGCCAATTGCAACTGAATTAATTAGTTAAACTGAATTAATCTTATAGCTTGGAAAAATTAGAAAGCTAAATAACTATTCTAAAAACAGAGATCCACTGTAATTTTGGCACTGTCTTTTGGCACCCAAATTGCAACCATACACTCCTGATTTACTTTACTCTTCAAAAGTAAAAACAAATGATATTCTTTAAGGGCATCAAATGATAGAAATGTATCTAGGAAATTGTAAGTGCCGGGCTTACGAGAAATATAATACCGATGAACCTCTATATTCGGCATTAAACCATTCTTGAGGGACGGACGTATACTGAATCGGATGAATATAGAATACAGGTTTTTTTTTACATAGGACTTAACTAACATTTAAATATTTTGTTTCCAGACCCAAATCTGATAATATTAATAAATAAAACTGTAACCACAACTTTACCTTTTACCTGAAGAGGAGCAAAGGAATTGTTTAGAAGGGGAGTCACCTTCCATTGAGACATCAGGTAAATCCAATTCTGGTGATCAATGAATTTTTTGCCCCTTTCCCAACAATTCCCTAGCTCTCGATTTAGCAAAGAACTTGTACAATGTCTGTATCTGTCTTTTTTACATTTTTTGTCTAATATTAGATTTGACTAATAAAGAGGTTGATGAATATATAGGTTTCAGTAGATCTCTTTTTGTATCTTGCTTGATCTAGCTTTTCACCACAAAACCGCTATCTCCTAGGTCTGTCCAAAAAGAAACCACAGCCAAATATGAATAGATTTCCATGGTTGATTTTGCCAGTTGATGACATCATAAATCACAGCTATGACTCTTGTAGATTGGAATTCACCTGTGGAATTCAGTGGAACATGAGGTTTGTACAGAGAAAGTTGAGGATATGGTGTATCTTGAGATGTAACAGCAGCCAAGAGTTATTACTAGAAACGCAATATCTACTGGAGAGAAATACTTGTACCAGGTATATATAAATCACCCAGAGCATTATCTGTGTGTCAGAGAATCACGATAGTACAAAGTATTTATCCAATTTTGCTGCCCACGCAGATATTTTGTGGGCAAGCAGTTTCCGCCAACCAGCTGTGACAAGACCAGCATACCGGATATTCTGCATATGATCCAAAGAGGCATAACTGCTGTACCAGGGTAGAACAGAGAAGGGTGGGAGGGGAGATGTGAAGATGATAAAACCTAATGAGTTAAGAAGAAAAGATAAACTGTAAACCTGCTAATAAAGCCCCAGGTCCTGATGGAATACATCCAAGTGTACTAGGGAACTGGGCTCTGTAATAGCCAAACCATTATATTTAATTTTTCAAGATTCACTCAACAAAGGGTCGCTACCAGATGACTGGCAAAAAGCAGAGGTGATACCTATATTTAAGAAGAGAGCAAGAGCAAATCCAGAGACTTATAGACCAGTGAGCCTCACTTCTGTAGTGGGAAAACTTTTAGAAGGGTTAATAAGGGATAATATACTATAATATGTCTATTTGAACATGATTATAAGTAGGAGTCAACATGGATTTATGAGGGATATGTCATGTCAAACAATAGTTTCTTTGAGGAGGTTAGTAGGAACCTGGATCAAGGCAACTCAGTGGATGTAGTCTTTTTGGATTTTGCAAAGGCTTGTGATATAGTGCCACATGGAAGACTATTGTGCAAACTAAGGGATGCAGGAATTGCAGTAAATATCTGCTCATGGATCAACTGCTGGCTAAAAGACAGGAAGCAAAGGGTTGTTTTAAATGGAACATACTCCGATTGGACTAATGTGGTAAGTGGGGTTTCTCAGGGTTCAGTATTAGGTCCTCTCCTTTTTAACATATTTATTAATGAATTAGAGGTGGGACTGGAAAGTAGTGTCTCCATTTTTGCTGATGACACACAGTTGTGCAAGGTAATTCAATCAGATAATGATGTACTTTCCCTCCAAAGGGATTTGCATAAATTAGAGGAATGGGCATCTAAATGGCAGGTGAGATTTAATACGAATAAATGTAAAGTTATGCATCTGGGAAGGAAAAATAGCTATGCAATTTATAATCTTAATGAAGCATATATAGGGGTATCAGATATTGAAAGGGATTTGGGAGTACTTGTGGGCAACCACCTAGGTAACAGTGCCTAAAGCCAAGCAACAGCTGCAAAGGCAAATTAAATATACTGTATATAAAGCTGTTACATAACCATCCCTCCACTTTTAACACCAAACTCTTATATTAACCCCTTACATAATCAATTGTCAGACAACCAAAACTTCCCATCGTATTACTAGCCTGGTCAAATTCCCATTACCTTGACTACATACTTCCATGAGTTTCCTGGTAATTCATGCTTTAACAAATGTAGAATGGGAGTTATACTCAGAGGGTAGATGCACCACTAACCGATCCCTCCATCCCAGGGTTACTTTAAAAGGGAATTATTATTATTATCCTTTATTTGTAACGCACCAACATATTCTCTAGTGCCATACAGTGATAAGTACAAGTAAAAAAATAATTCTAACACTTGGCAAAGGAATGGAGTGCCCTGTCATTGAGTTTAAAATCAAATATACATAGTGTTTGTTACCAAAGCACTGACACAAGATTGAAAACTTGTAAACTTACAGTCTAAGCATTTTAAGCATATTAAGGCTGAGGATGATAAGCTTCTTTAAACAAATGTGTTTTTAGTGAAGTTTTGAAGATTTTGAAGCAGGAGGATAGTCTGATGGAGCAACGCAAGGAGTTCCATAGAGTTGGGGCAGCACTAGAAATGTCTTGAAGGCGGGAATGAGAGGAGGTGAAAAGAGAGGTGAATAGATGGAAGTCAAATGCAGACGTTCAATAAATGTAATATAAGTTCATCCCATCATGTTAATAAAGTATGATCCTGAGCCCGTAAATGATGCTAGAAAGAGAAGAGAGTTAACATCCATCTTCATTACTTATGGAAATTTGTATGAGGAGGAGAGAGGACAGTGAGTATGGAAAGACTAATTGACAGAAAGAGGGGAGGGAAATGCATAGAGGATAGGGATTCAATTTGGGGCACGTACCTCTTGGTATTAGAAGAATGGATATACCTCTTTTTCATTGGACACACAGACCAATAGTTTAATATTCATTACTATAGAGATAGAAGATAGGAATTAATGTTGTGTGTTCACATTGAACATTCAGGGAGAAGTGGTAATATATAGAGTTTGGGGGAAAACTTTGATGGGGAGGGTCAGGAGAAAAGGGTGTTAAAAGGGAGAGAGTAGATGGGAAAGAGATAGTAGATGGAGAAAAATAAAAATTATACTAAGAAAGAGAAAGGAGGCAAGCAGAAATGCGGGAGAATAACAAAAACCAGGAACTAAAGAAAAATGTGTGTGATCTGAAGCAAGAATTGTACAAACTTAAAGTATTTTGAATTCATGATCCTCCCCCAATTTTATTCACAAATAAATAAATAGGTCAGGACAAGTATAAAGCAAACAATCATATCCTATGGCCTTTCTATGTCACTTTCTAGTTTACAAAATAATTGTTTGTACAAAAAAAAAATCATGTTCGCAAAGTTTTAATATGCTATATGAAACAAATATGTTATTGACTTTATCTGCATTTAATTTATACAAAGCTATTGCTAAAGTCGGTAAGTAGTTATTTTCTTATCCAAGCAGTTAATGGCACTGAATTTAATCAGGTGGAATGTTTTTATGTAGACAATAATATTCAATCAGCATTAACAAGAAGGAAATGTAACAAGACAAGGAGTGTATGGTGACAATGGAAATCCGCAACACATTGGCATGGTGTCAGAATGTCATTGAGGCACCATATGGTTGGTCCATGTGTCTGTGAATGTTTCTGTTGTATCAGTTTCACACACACTCATATATTTAGCCAGTCAGCAAGCACTGGGGAATAAAAGCTTGAGTAATAAAATCAGGAAAAGTCAATGTGAGCTACACATATTTCCTTAAACAGCCAAGTCTGCTGTGCCCATTAACTGAAAAGTCAGGATATGGCAGCTCTTGTGGTTCTGCCTGATGGATTTCTTTACAATCATTAAAGGTAAAGCAAATTGTATGATCTCTAATCCACATCCGCATGTAAGACAACAGAGAAATCATTTTATAAAATAATAATTTCCAAATGTTTTAATTTCCAGTCCAGCTGTCCCACATACATGCTATTTCTTTACCTTTCCAGCTCTTTATTACAGTGAAAATGTAATTTTGGCTTCTCAGTCTAGCATGATCATGGGAGAAGACTTCCCAGGGTATCATTTGTGACTGGATAAGAAGCCAACATGGCATTCTATTTATTAAAGTAACACAGTTTTTTTGCAGGATAAATATACTTGCAAATGGTTACTAAACATTGTTGAATTAAAGTGTTAGATAATTGAGCTTGTAAGCAAGGAATTGTAAGCTATTTATTTTACTCCAATCATCTTTATCTAAACCCATTACTTAACTCTTATAGTGAGGGGCGATGAAGAAGAAGAGAATGTGCATATCATATTGGTTACAATAATCTTTAAAAATTAGAAATGTCCTTAACTATTGGTCTATTTTGTTATATTCCTTGTATGGAGAGTAAGTAAGATTACACATGTCATTGTCTCTTTAAATTACACTATAGTCCGTTATTTGCAGTATGCTCTCGAAGCACTGGGTTTGATAATGAGCAAATGTTTTTTTAGAAAGCTAAATAATTTGATTGATTTATATATATATATATATATATATATATATATATATATATATATATATATATATATATTATGCAAACATGCTTTACTGGGGCAGACCGGTGCTGTGTCCACTTGCATTCTCAGGGTTGCAAACTGGTAAGATCTACATTAATCATATTGAACTGACGGGCAATAAGGAATTACACATTTCATAGTCTATTTCATGGTGTATGCTCTCACTTGAACAAACAAAAATTGTGAACACCCTCTGCAACATAAACACATTTAATACTTAATAAATGAAAAGCTGTATTTATTTTTTTTTACTTATTGTCATATGTAATGATGGTACTATAGTGATTGCTCAAGTTTATAAAGTAATGTGCACTCCCACATACTCATAAAGCCTGCAAAGCCACTAATTAGCATTTCAGGTCACAAATTAATGTAGAGTATTACAGATTACCATATGATACTGCTAATTTGCATACTGCACTACAAATTAGCATTAAAAGTCAGAAAAAAATCTATATATCTCAAGAATGATTTCAGAATTATTATAAAAAAATACCAAGTACAGTAAACAGTAGAGACTCCAACTATGGAATAAAATAAGTGCTTAGGTAACAATGACAGATCATTGTCAGTAATTGTTAATTACCCCCTAGAGCTCTGAATGTATTGCCTACAGTTTAAAGGCATGCACGGAAATAAAAGACTGGGCATGTTCGGATCCCAGAGGGTAACTAGGCAGATTACATAATCTATTCACTGACATCCCAGCATGCAGTCATTTCTTTTTCAGATGGCTTTATTCAGAAGTCAATAGCTTCAGAAGCCCTCTGAAGATTGAATTTTAGGATTTTTAAAGAGCTTGATGTCTAACAAAATCATCACATCCAGTCAAAATTATTTTTATTTTTTCATGTTGTCAGGGAACATGATCTGCTGCACGCTTTCCAATCATTCGTATATACAAGCCTAATGTAATATGGATTGTTTACAATGCACAGATACTAAACCATATCTACTAAATGGTGATGGTTTAAATATATCCTGGAGATGTTAGATCTTAGTACACATGACCCCTGAGACATAATAGGTTGAGTTTCTGAAACTTTAGTACAGTTGGCCAACTGGGCTGCCGACATACAGGTTACATTCAACAAGCTATCAAAAGGGCTACAGTGATATTTGTCCCCATAGAAAATAGCCATTACAATATTCAGAGATCTACTTCTTGAATTTGGGTTAAAGGGTTATAATGAGTCCTCTCCAGTGCCTGTGTTGTTTTGGAGCCTATTTTTTGAGTGACCTATCACATTTGTATATATTAAGTGTAAGAGATAAGAAAACTGTGCAATAATTGATATCAAATATCTCAAAAGCAAAGCAACTAAAACAGCTAGTATAAAAGATAAAAATGATAAGGAATGACATCATGATCTGATCTTAGAGAAGGGGGTGAAACAGTAGAAACCTTGACATATTTCAAAGGATTTTATAAAGTTTAAGATGAGAGGAAATGTCAGTAAAAAATGAATGTAAGAACAAAAAGTCATTATGTATCTCTTCACTTGTGTGTACTTTATTTTATTAAGACATGCTGGAAAGTTCTGCCTAAAACATTTTGCTGTTGTTTCTAACAGTTTTCCTATCTGTAGCTCATGAAAATAGTGTACTGTGAAGTATGGGGTGTGCACTGTCTCATCAGTGGCAACATTCTGCAACATGCTGCTTGAGAGAGGTCACTGATGGGCTAATTTAAAACTATTCACTTCACAGTCTGTGTATTCATGACTTGCATGAGCTACATATAGAGAGCAGACACAAACAGATATAAATTGTATGATTTAAAGCACTTTGTATTACAATAAAGTACATAAAAGTAAATATATACATAGGTATATTCTAATCCCAGTAAAATGCAGAAACCTACCATGCCCCTTTAGTGGTTTAAGTAGATAGAATGGACAAACTATAGTAACTTATTGTTTCTTATCTGATTCCAAAGCTATATTAATTTCTGATTATCTTCTAAATCTCACACAACTGGAATAATAGATAACTTTTTAGGGGAAGTGGAAATAGAGAAGATAACAATGTTACTTAGAGCAATTGCTTTTTTATCATTTGTTTATAAGTAGTATTTCTAATGCAATGATGTATATTTAGCCTTTTCAACCAACTTTATCTGACTGTCTATCAGGAATAATTCATAGATCTGTGCTCATTGACAGATACAAACATATAGCTGTATCAGTGCTCACTTGCTACCAGACAAATCATATACAACTGTATTAGTGGCTGACACTCCTCTCCCCTATCCCCTTGCGTTTTTTTTTTGTTGAGATGGCAATTAACTTTTAATTATTTATTACTTACTTAGGCCCCCTAGCCCCTTATAGACCCCATGGTCTTAACCCCATACCTTGGTAGTCTAGCTTTGGTCAAAAAGAATGGGTATTTTTGGTAGGAAACTGAATCATTAAAAGACCACTGTAACTGCATTTACAAGTAAGGATCATATGATCGTTTGTTGGGAACAGACTATTAAAAACAGTATGCAGTGTATCACATATATAGTTGTGAGCATGCGGGTCGTTGCTAACGCTTGCGAGCCCGCAGCAACTGGGCCGCAGTTGTTGGCAAGGAGTGCCGAATACAAATACATGAAAAGCTTACCCACAGCAAGTGGGGGGTGGGGGGACCTCTGCAAGTGAAGTTACACCTCAACTTAAGTCCAAATTCCAGAGTTTACACACACGAAAATCCCCTAAGCGAGAGAAAAAATGGCCGCCGAAAAAAGTGAAACCGAGGCTACAGGACCCTCAGCACGCAAAACACCACCAAGCACATACAGATTTCCCAAAAAGCCGTACGAGGTACAAGATACACCATTAGCAAGGATGCTACATCATAAACAGCCGCGTAGCACATACACATTAGCCGCCATTTTACAACACTATCTTACAGAATGCGGAAGTACAAAGCTACCCTAACGGCTTCCCCTCGCGCACGCCGCCTATTTACACTACACACTGCACACATTGCTGACACTTACACCTCAGCTCCACAACACTGCAAATCTACATTACATGCTGCAGGAACATCAAAACAGATTGTCAGCTCTTCAGCACAATGCTTCCTGCATATATTACTTCCAAATAGGTAAAATATATAAATTTATTAATGTATTAATTATTTCATTAGCATACAAAAACAAATATACACAAAAACAAAAAAATCACAAGAACCACAAAACCCATTCACTGCGCGTCGCCTCCAAACACCATTACCTGCCTTACAATTTTTTTGCCGTTATTTTTTGACGGGCAAGTCGCTAGTAATAAATAAAAGTCAATATTTTTTCTTACTTTTGAATGTGTAATTTTTCCCTCACACAGAGTTGCTTATCTTCCCCTAGCTGTGACAATTAAGGGTGTTGTCAGCTGCACCTAGAAACTGGACTAAACAACATGTCTGACCAGTTGGGCTTATGGAGCAGCTGCAAGCAGGTTACAATACAACTGTTATCTCTCTGTAGACAGCTAATAATGTCACAGGTATGGACAGTGACATCATAGCCCATCCTCCTTCAAAGCTCACTGATGGTGCAGCCGCTAAGCAAATCTGACACTCCCCCGACTATTCACAGGCAGGAGGAGAAAAGCAGCTCTGTTTGAAGAGAAAACAGACAATTTAAAAACTAAGAAAAAATATTAGCTGATATTTAATTTAAACCGCATACTGTTTTTAATAGTATATCAACTCATGAGCTTTATTTTATAAGCACTTCCATGATCCTTTCAGCTTTTTAACATGCACAATGTGTGGCTTTAGAGTGTAAGTTTCTGAGTTTTCAGTCTTGGAAGTTGCTTTGGGGGAAGAAGCACTGTGTACACTGGATACTAAGCTCTAAGACAGGGCCCTCCATCATGTGTTTTGTGTTAACACTACTATTGTTTTTTTGCCTTTTACTTAACCCATTTGCCTTTTACTTACTTTGCCTTTTACTTAACCCATGGAATATATAATAATAATAATAATAATAATAACACATTTTACTGTGTGAAATTAACATCTTTAAACATCATTCTGGCCCATTATTGCTAAAAAAAGACATCTTACTTACTTTTTAGAGATCAAAAATATTTTATTTACTCAAAAATAACTCCACATCCCAGGAAATTAGAAAGTATGAATAACCAGAGAGCGTTTTTGGTTCCTGAAGCAAACTCAGCAAAATAACTGACTGAAACTGCCAAGTTCCAAGAATTATATATTTCCCCTAAGTGACTTTAAATGCAGTTTTAATAAGGAATTTTTAATTAGTCTTGAAGGCACAGAGCTATGTGAAATGTGTTTTTTGCAGTACTAAGTAACTGCCCTGAGAGTAGATACAAATGGGTCATGTTTACAGATATAGAAATAATAAATAGAATTATTTTACACTGGGGGAACCACAGTATAACGCAAGGCTAATGTCTGTAACTAGTGATGTGCCCACAGCATAGGAATGAACAGGAAATCTGTTTATTCACTTGTTGTTAGGCTTGCAAATGTACACACAATCTTAATGTTTTCGTGGTGTATGTGGGGGACCGCTCAAGTCATTCTTTTGCTCACAATTACCTAAATGAATGTGTTGTTATCTCCTCCTTTAAGAAACACCTCCTTTTAAAAGGAATATTGTCCTGCATATGTTATATGAACCCAGCATATTTTTTTACAGAAGTGTTTAGTTAGTGAAGACCTTTCTTTTGGATAGAAGTTCACTAACTAAACGCTTCTGTAAAAAAATATGCTGTATGCGTAAATAGAGCCCTATACAATTGGCCGAATCACAATTTAATAAGGCTGCATATGTCTTAAAATTCTTAAAATATTGCAGTCAGGCTTGTAGCAAAAATATGCCTTAGTTTGTGCATCATGTTTCTAATCCGTTTATAGATATAAAGCATAATTATACAGTGTAGTATGTGTGGAGATCATCCCAGTATAGTCATTTTCACAAGAGATGAACAGCTAAACATTCTCCCAATATATTATAAAGAGATTGTTTCACCTCAGCCGACCTAACTCCTACATGACGTAGCTTGCCAGGGAACATTGGCAATTGATTGTAAACCTACAAAACTGTGCTTTGTTACCATACTTCACTGTTTTTCTTCTCTTTCTGTGATACTTTGGTTTTAATTTTCTTAAAGATCACTGTATAATGAAAAATCTGTATGTCTGACTAAAAGCATAATTAGGATAAGAAAATGTGGTAAAGCTAGTTTTAATAAAAAAAAAAACAAATGTAGATGTTTCTGTGGGTCTTTCAAGACATCCATAATACTATGGTAAGGGTTTTAGTGCACATGAGGGGGGCATTTACACTTCTGGATTGCATTAATTGTTGCTAGTTAACATTTTCTCTAAAATTATATTTTTTTAGATAGTTGCTAATGCTGTTAGTACTTCACAGAAATAACAAGTTTTTCCTAAAATGCATTAATCCTTTAACATTAAGTGAAATGCAGCTATTGACTTGTTGGCAGGAAGCAGAATTCAAATGTAAGGGCAGGCAGAGAAGGTTCAGAAATGACATTGTCACATATATCAGGGATGGCAAAAAAAATAAGACCGTAAGTGGCATGGGGTATGGCATGGGGGGGCGGTGCAACAAAGAAAATGTGGGCCCCCTATTAACTCACACAGAACATATATATATATATATATATATATACAGTATGTATATATATGTGGATCTGTGTCTATATATATATATATATATATATATATATATATATATATACACAAAGTACTTTCTTACCTGCCCGATGCTGACCAAGGGGGCCACAAAAGGCTAAGGGAGGCCGCAGGGTGCCGCGGGGGGCCACAAGGGGCGGGGGCAGCAGAGGGCTGAGCAAAGTTGCAGAGGTCTGCAAGGGGCCACAGGAGGCTGAGGGGGAACACATGGGGCCGTGGGGTCCACAGGACCTGTAGGAGGCACAGGGAACCCCTGGGGCCTGAAGAGGTCCATGAGGGGCATAAGGGTTTGTGGGTGCCCTGTGGGCCACAGGGACTCCATGGGGTTCACAGGGTGCCCTAAGTGCCACAGAGGATCTGCAGGGACAACAGGGGATCCACAGGGCCACAGGGGATCTGCATGGGCCATAGGGGGCCACAGAAGACCTGCAGGAGCCATGGAGCAGCAGAGGACCTGTGGGGGGCCCTCAGAGGCCAGAGGCGTCTGTGCCTTGCACCGTTTGCATCAGCGGTAGCTTCGCCTCTGGACACAGGCAAAGCACTAACGAGTACAGACAAATAACCAATGTCAGCCATTGTCTCCAAAGAGTACAGGAACATACCCAGAGATTACTTACAGTACATGAGCAAAGTGATTCACAGGAGGGTTCAAATAATCTGCATACCAGCTGGAGCAACTTACTTCCTGATTCCACCTAAGGTGGATGCTCCTTCTTGGCCTTCAGAAAGATTCTTCTTAGTTTTCTTTAAGATGGATATGAGAAGATCCAGAGTCAAAAGCATCCCTAGTGCTCTGAACCAGCAGATTCCTTACAATAAATATATATACTACACAGCCTTGAAGCAGCTGTACATGGGTAGGATTCCTGGCTTGTGTGTAGTCCATCCTTGGCTGTGCCCTGGGCTGTGTAGTGCAGCAGGCGTATGCTTAAAGGAAGCAATGTTTAAAATGGTTATGGGTTACAAGAGCAAAGCCTTCGTGGGCACATTAGCATCTCCCTGTCCAGGCTCCCAGAATGCAGTGTAATAACTGTATTTCTCACAGATTTTGAGCAGGAAACAAGTTTTTAACTTGTTTTAGACGTTCAAATGTGAACACAAATGTACTATATATTTACTGTACTACTGTACGGTGGAGGGCTTCTGTTGCTCTTTTGACCACCATAAATTAAATATATATATATATAATTAATCTTAAGGCATGAATCGGTACAAGGTAATAATGTGCGATGATATTTGTCAGTACCAGACTGAAAGATTCCCCTAACTGCTGCAAAAATGTTCTTTTAGTTTTAACAAGCCTACATTGCATGAAAGGAAAATGAATCAGTTGATAAATTAGACAACCAGAACTTTAAAAACTGAAGCAAAAGATATTAAAAACTTTACAAATGTTGTAATTATTTCTACAATCCGAATTTTCTTTCACACAGTTATCAAACACTGTTAGTTTCACAGTAACATATCATTAGGTTTGCTCCTTGTAGAAAACAGCAATTAAGAATTCTTTTAAAAGCTGTAATATATTTGTGCTGTAATGAAATTAACAAGCCTAGAATATGTCTTATATACGGTAAAATGAGAAAAACTAATTAGATTCTGAAGTTCACGAAAACAACTTTATCTACCTGTCTAGTGTCCCTGCAATACTGCAAAATTGTAGATGTTTGGCTCTTTACCGATCAACTGTGTTAAAACAATATTTACCGTTTTTAATTAAAATAATATTGGTACAACCGCAGAACAATTTAAATATATACAAATACTATATTGCACTTATTTAGTACTAGATAAAATAAAAAAGGAACAGATGAAACTCTTAAAGGGACATAAGGCAGAATTATTTTTTTCAAGCGTTTGAAAGAGCATGCTTCCAACATTGCCAAAGTTGTGTTTTGTGTTTTTTTTAAGTGAAATCTGTTTAAGTTTAATTGAAAATAACAGGAAGTACAGAGAGTATATGAATGTCTCAACCCAGGGGAGGGGGTCTGCTTTACCCCCCAAAACATCCACCTTCAGATACAGGAATTCTCCCTCAGATTATGAGGGGGGAGGATTTCTTGTGCCCGGCGGTGATACAGGGATCATCAGCAGAAGCATCAGGAACATGAGATTAGCATACCCAGTACCATCTGCTCTTCAGTGGTCTTGAAAAGACCAAGGAGACCAATCCTTCTAGTAGATCTCATCTGGTTTATCTAGTCATTATAGCTCAAAGTGATTATAGCACAGTACAAATAATAAAAGTCTTCCCTCTAAATGAAACTATGCTTGTGTGTTCCAAACAATGCAAAATCTTTATTCCTTGGGTTTCATTTTCATAAATATCTTCCATAAAATAGAACAATGGTAGATATTACATAGGCTTTACATAGGCTTATCTCCCCACCCAATGGTCAGACCTTTCATATAGAGTCTCGGCTCTCCAGGGGTTTGAGACTTCACTCTCCACTGAGGAAGTTGGCTGTCTGGGGTTATAGGGAGTGTCCAGTATCTTAAGGTAATATCATCCCACTCATACAATCCCCTACGGTCCCTTCCTGTGAATAGTGACCAATGGGACCTATGGTACCTTGATGTCTGGGAAGAGATGAGCCCTGTAAGGGGTTAAATACAAACTGGGGAAGTTCTAAGAGGGCCTCGCCCTGAGTTTGGTTAGTAGCCTTATTTTGGGTGGCTCAGATTTCTTTACTAACCAATATCTCCCAATTAGTTACCATGAATAACAGTGAATCACATTGGGTAAACATACACTGTATAACACACTACAACATCTGCACATGACAACATTTTAAAGTAAAGAAAAAATATCATACAGCCTTTAATTTAATACATTGCATATATACTTTCAAGGCTTTTCAGGTCCCTAGTGGTATGGGGTTAATGTTCAGTACCATCAGGAACATAGGGGTTAGTGTCAGGTGCCGGGAACATCCATAAAAACTCCCATTATTATAGACTGTCTTACCATGGAGGTCCATAAGTACCCAGTGGTATGGGGTATAATGTTAGGTACCATGGGGGTCAATAAGGGCCCATATGGTTATTAAATAGATAACCATGGTTGCCCATAGGGACCCCTGTGTTAATGGGTTAATGTTGGGTGCCATGAAAGTCCGTAAGAACTCCCATAGTAACATTTCAAAGCTCCAATGAGGATAATGTGCCTCCAACCAAAGCACAAGTGTTGGGGGGAGGGATCCTGATTGCCCGCAATAGGTATTTAAGAGGGGTTCTAGGGATACCTGGGCTCATAGGGGTTAAAGTGTTAGTGCAGCATGGTTTTATTTTGTTGGGTTTGTTGTTGTTTGTGATTATTGATGTTTTGCCAACCATTGCAGGTTTGCCAACCAATATGATGCCTGCACTGACGGATATGCATGCGCTACTTCGATTGCGATGTGTACAGGGGTGAATAGTGGATGTATACATAGTGCTGCATCAGGCAGTACAGAGGCTCATCTTGGACCTAATTATAATACCAACTATTTAGAAAATTGCACAACTCATCACAAGTCCCCATATTCTGTTGAAATTATTGAAAGATTTTCTCTAAACTTTTTATAGTTTAAATCTTTTTCTGTAATTTGTTGCATCTTTTACAAACTTGTGGAGAATTTGCTTAGAATCTCATGTGACTGAGATGTGCATCTGTGCATTTACTATACATTATTTCCTACTAGCGACTTGTCAAAAATGACGCAGAGAAAATTTTAAGGCTGGCTATGCTGTTTGCCACACAATGCAAAGCTCTGCTCCCTCTGAGCACCTTCGGCGCTCATTGCAAGCCTCTCCCCCCGTCTACTTTGGTGCTTTGCAATGATAACCTTCGGCGTTCATCTCAAAGTCCTGCGTGCCTGGCGTTGTTCGGCTAAGTCTTACTGGCTTTGGCTAAGTGTTACTGGCTTTGGTAAGTGTTACTGGCTTTGGTAATTGTTACTCGCTTAGCCAATTTTCTATCTCCGAAAAACGGCAATTAGGGCTCAAATTAGCTCGCAACCACACTCACAGGCTCCCTGGCTGTCACCCTGAGTTGTGTGTGAGTTTTTTAATTTATTTTGTACATTATTTTTTGTGTTTTGGCGGTCTTTCGAGTTACGGGCTTCGGCTAAGTGTTACTGGCTTAGGTTAAGTGTTACTGGCTTAGGTTAAGTGTTACTGGCTTAGGTTAAGTGTTACTGGCTTTGGTTAAGTGTTACTGGCTTCGGCTATGGGCGTCTTCAATCTCTTTCCATCCTCCATCGGTGTAGTGTAGTGGGGTAAATTACATCTCTGACATGACAGAGGACCCTTAGAGGGACCCTGAAAGGGCACTATTGCAAGAGCAAATTGCTGCGAGCCTCGCGATGAGCGCCTATGGCGCTCATCTTGAGGCTGTCTTCAATCCGCTTTAGAGTCCTATACTAAGATCAAAGACTTTCTTATCTCATCTCAGCCACTTGAAATGTTTAATAAATGTCCCTACATATATTTTTTTAAACTACAGCAGTTTTCTCTACTGCATTGCCTTTGTTGCATATTACTTATTACATACTATTCATTTTCATCAAGGACAGATGTGCTCAATGCACCCGATGGTCATCTTTGGGTGGGGATGGCGTAATATTCCCATTAGATTAAAAAACATTTGCTAAAATAAAAAAGGCCTAATGTGAGTATTTATCAAAGTGTTTTTTAGTAGACTATTGTAAGATTCATGTGGGAAAGTTGTTAAATATGTGGCAGATGTTCTACACTCAGACAGCGTAAGCTTTTCAGTATGTTTCCCAGTATTTCAGGACTTGGCAAACCTTCGTCTACCAGTCAGAAGTGCAGTCTGTGCCTATATTCTCTCTGTCAAATCTGCACCTCAATTGTTCACTGATATTAAATTGCCATTGTACTGATCCAGCTTTTTTAACCTTTAAGTAGTATACCAGCCCCTGCCCCTTGTGTCTCCGAATCAGGAATGCAATTATGCGAGAGCTGCATATCCTGAATGAGGAGCAGGAGGTCCCTGAGGGCTCCGTGGATGCCCCCATGGAAGACCCAGGTTATGAGGCTTCCCTGTTTCGTGCTAAGCACCTCAAGTTGGCAAGGAGGTACCACCATTGCATCACTCTACTGGGGAAAGGACTGTCCCAAGAGAAATATCCTCCTGGAAGCCAGCCAGTCACCACATCACAGCCAGAGCTCCACAGGTTCTCAGCCACTACACAGGAAGTTGTCTTATAGAGCTTTACACAGGTTTTGTGGTGTCCCTGCTTAGTGGGCAAGGCAGCACAGCCCACTTGGCAATTTCCTACCATCTCGCAGAAGACTGCCATGAAGTCAAGCGGGTGCTGCTGGCCCAGTACCAGATGACCCTGAACGGTAAAGGATGCAATTCCGGGACCTGGTCTGGGGTGCCCAAGACTTTTATGAGCTACCGGTGAGGATGGTCCTCCACTCTTATGATGCAGGGACACCATGTGCAGACTGTAGAGGTTGCCCTGATTGTTGTGCTGGAGCAGTATTTCCAGCTTTGCTATCCAGCCATGAGAGCATGGGTTGAAGACCAATGACCCATCAGTGCAGAACAAGTTGTCTCCTGACAGGACAGTAGAGGGAGACCCAAAGAGAAGTAAGTGTGCCTCCCCATCCAGTGCCTCCAACGTGACTGGGGCATGCGGAAGGGAA
The DNA here is from genome assembly GCA_027410445.1 of Discoglossus pictus. NCBI lineage: Eukaryota > Metazoa > Chordata > Amphibia > Anura > Alytidae > Discoglossus > Discoglossus pictus. Next base: position 318,990,576 of record CM050166.1, on the reverse strand, counting down.
TGAAAGATGTGGGAATCATGACCAGACTCCCAAGGATGTATTCTTGGGGAATGACTTTGTATTTAATGCTTTTCTGTGTGACAACTTCATGGAGAGTGTACAGTAACACCGTTTTTTTGTTTTTGTTATATTAAACGATTCCTCTGTTGTTTTACATTCCGATAATGAATGGAGATTAAACCATTTGCTTTACCAGGTCCCTTTAAATTGTACTTATATTTAACAATTTTTCAAACTTTGAGATAACAAAATCACAGTAGAAGAACAGTGTGATTCATTGTGGGGTATTAGTCATTCTAGATCCTAGTGATGGAATTAACACTATAACACACAGACATTTGTTAAAAGGTTCCAACATCTCCATGTCACAGATGTCACACTAATTAAGAATAGCTGACAATAATAAACAATTAAAATCTAATCTCTAACCTCAGTCTTTCTCCACAGAATCACAATTCACTTGTTGAAAACTTGGAAAAAAGAGAAAATATTATCAACAAGTTAACTAATTCTACTATTTTAACACAATTTTAAATAGACACCGGAAAATTATCCTTAAAAGCGTGTAAAATCAATCTTGTGTGTGCATCGCCATCTACAAATGTTTGTGTACAACACATTTCAAGTGGATTGTTTATTTCCAATTGAGTAACCAAATACCGTGATGGTGTGCTAACTCCCAGCATGCACCCTTCACATATGCTCATTAGAGCAGTGATATTATCAGGGAGGCCTTACATTATAATGCTTTATTAACTGATTAGAGACAAAAGAAAACCATTTAACATAGATAATAACTAAACAACTATAGGTAGTAACATATTAATACAAATTACCTTATAATATATTTGAAAAGACTGGACAGGGTCCTGCTTAAAAAGCCATTGTCAAGGTTATACTATAGAATTAGCCTATTTATTTAATAACATTAGTGTTTCAGAGACTAGCAAATTTGCCTTTCTCCACCTCCAATTAGGTGTTCATAGTGTGGAAGAGGATCTTCTCAGGAGGCTGTCCTAATAATCCTAATTTATTAAACTCTCTAAATTTGCCCATCGCTATCTGATAGGGGTGGAGAGAAGCAGATCTACTGAAGTCTGAAACACTAAAGTTTAACTGTAAGATTTAAATGCTACATTGAAATACTGTTATTCAAATACTGCTTATATTATACTGCTAGTCAGTATTACTAAAAAAAACAGTATAGAATAAGATAACACTCTCCTTAGCAATTTTTTAAGCTCTCCCTGTTGTAGGACATACAAAGGCCAGGTAGACTCGTAATTGCTTGGCTTTTGCCAGTGGGAATGTTAAGGATGAATACTGACTCTTTACTGCTATAAGCATGTGGTTAGTGCCGGGAGGTCTGGGATATTTAGCTTACTGTATCTCTTTCACCAATTCTGGAACACTTAAAGGGATATTGAAGGTTCATGGATTTGATTAAGTATGTAATATACATGTGTATCCATTAACTTTTATGTACTTCATTCAGAAGTGCTTATAAGCTCCGTTTTTACTGCAGCTCACTAAGGCACATACTCTGCTGTACATGCTGTGTTGTGTCTCATACTAACCAATCACTGACTGCACCACAGCAGCATGCTGCAACATGCAGTTAAGACATGGTCCCTGATAGGCTGGGATACTTCAATGCACAGCCAGCAGTACAGAGTCTGTATCTGCATACGCTGCACATGAGCAGACCCATACAGGGACTATTTGTTTGCTTTTCAACAGTCAAATATCAGCGTATAAGCACTTCTTCATAAACAAAGTAGATAAATGTAAATAGATACATAGTTATATTATATACTTAAACATTTCTAATAAAGATCAATAGTCATACAGCATTTCAGGAAATGTAAATCCTGTAAATTACTTCAGTGCAGCAAAAATATAAAAAATATTAGTTACAAATAAACAAACAATAGATTGTACATGCATGATATTATCTTTACATTTTATATTGGCCAGAAGAAAATTGTTTTTCTTCTACCAGATTTCCTTTAAACTGCCACTGCAATCCTATATCTTAAAAAAATAGGCAAATAATAATTAAGTTTAAAAGGTAAAAATGTAAAGGTTATATTTATTTATTTTATTTATGTATGTTTTCTAAAAACATTTTGCCCCTTATCAAGTTTAGTTACTCAAAAGAACATGAATACAAACATGAATAAAATAAATAATACAGTGGTCCTTTAAAATTAAATGTACACTTCTTGAAACGTACAAATTGTAATCTTGTACATTTAGTGTATTGCTTAATAATATAACATTCTTTATATGCTTATTGCAGCTTTCTGTTATTTTAATAAATAATTCTGCTGCGCCTCCTATGTCCTGGGCACACACTTTAACCAAGTGACTTTCTTGCCTTTGACCCTAATGTACATCTCAGCTCCTCTATATTGAGTTTCTATGTCTAGTAACAGTGAGCAGCTCTTGAAATTGGTTATTTTCTTGAGCAGTGAAGCAGCTCTGCCCCTTTCCTTCAAACATGATGAAAATCTCAGGTATGAGTGGTGCTGATAACTCTATAGATAAACCTACAGGGCTAGACTCCATCTCAACTAATTTACTAACCAGAATGTTTCTGCTTAATACCACAGGTGCTTCTTCCACTGTACCACACCTAGGATCTGCGCTGTGATCTTAATTCTTGTGCATGACTTACTGAGAATTCTTGTATTTTATAGGTATTTGCTTCAGAGCTTCTGAAGGTGTTACTATATTCTGAGAACAGTACCTAGACTTCAAAATATATTGTGATCTATCTATCTATCTATCTATCTATCTATCTATCTATCTATCTATCTATCTATCTATCTATCTATCTATCTATCTATCTATCTATCTATCTATCTATCTAGCTATCTATCTATCTATCCTAAATGCCACATCTGTAGCCCTGTTAGTGGTAGAGCAGTTGACTTGGGGTCATATTCAATTGAGGTTTCAGGCAATCCAGTAGCCCGTAAGTGAGGTCGCAAGTTAATTTGCTATTCAACTGGCGTCTTTTGGGAGCTCTAAACGACTTGAAAAAATGGCAATGGTTACACTCGTAACTTACAGCCTCCAGAAGCTTTTGATCTGTCACTTGAATAGCGAAGGCTAAAATCGCATATTGCTATTCAGTTGCTCAATTTACCCAAGCCCGCAAATGTTTTCACACACGTACATGGCAAATGAAGGAGAAAATCCTACGAGTGCTAGAGAGGACCCGCAAGGTGGTTAAACACCTATCCGTAGCACTGTAAATGCAAATAAAAAAATGAATACTGCAAATTATGGGGAAAGCGATGAACGACATTAGAATTAATTGCACAAAAGTCTTAAGCTCTTAAGTGTCATTTCAGGGTAAAATCAATCTCGGGTATCAATGAGTTAATACATATTAGGCCACCCACATGAACTAGAACAGGGTTGGCATTCATTTTAATAATTCTTTATTTTGCAGGTTTGCGAGTCTGATTGCATATCGGACCCCCAAACATAATTAATTGACATGTAACCTACATTTTTTACTGCCGTAATAATGACATGAAATGATGAATGTCTCATTTTCTGTTGGCTGATTCAAAATGGGCGGTTGCTGAATTTATCATGTTCCTGCTCCGAAGTGCTCCAAACTAGTGCATGGTTTACGGTTTTGGCTTTGGGCCAATAACTTGCGGCCTTGAGCAATTGAATAGCATCACAATCAGAGATGGAGGGGAGCCCGCAACACACCTTATGGAGTTCACATTGGTTTGTGGCCACTCACTCTCTTTCTCATAAAGGGTCAGTGGAAGTACATGGATATCAGCTTAGGATATTTTATTAAATATGTTAAATAAACCATATTGTAAGCATGCTCTTTTAACTAATAATAGGAAAAATCTTTTTATAAAGTCAAAATATAAAAATATGTATTTACCTATTGCATACTGTGATTGTATATGAAGTACTGGGAGCTGCCATTGTTCTATTTGTTTATCTGCCTGGTCAAGGAGGAAGAACCATGCATGTAAAATGTTTCAGTTAGTTGTGCTGAAAGCTAGCAGATTCTACTATGTATAACTTCTCCGGCAGTACACTACAATACAGTACCTTAAACTAAATGTACCTTATACTTGATCTTTAAAAGCACATTTTACTTTTGAAAAGCAAAGGAGAAGTAACAAAATAAATAAACAAATAACTAATAGTACTGGACCTATCAGCCATAAACCAAGGGGTTCACCGAGTCAAATTACAGTGGAAGATTGTATTATATTTGAAAATAAGTAATTACTTTCTAGAGTGTGATAAATGTCTTTACAAAAAAATCTGTACTGCAATTTAGGAGGAGATATGACCAGGGCTGGATTTCCTACTAAGCAGAGTAGGCAGCTGCCTATGGGCATCTGTAGTAAAGGTACCAGCTCAAAAATGTATTTAACACTGTTATAAACATATTTGATTTAGACAGTAGGTACCCAGGATGTACTGAGTGCCATGGAGCAAATGAACACAGTTTATCTCTGATTGGCTGAATTTTGTTGCCAATCTATATCACCCCAGAGATAAATGAATCCCTAGTTATGGTGTATCTATCCATTGAGCACTAAATGCATCACCAAGAGTACAAACATTGAAGGTAGAATATCATAGTTAAAGGAACTTTGACCTCATAGTTACTGCTCTGGGCCATGATATAGAGCAGTCAAAATCAAGTAGAAAAGGTGTAATCACTTTTTCTTTCATATAAAGCCCTTTTCACTGTTGTATAAATGTTTGTAAATGCTGCTTAACTTTTACAGCACATACTTAGTAGGAATCACTTTCGATTATAAGCTCCCTCCAAATGTTTATATACTAATGTTGCTGCAATAATAAATGTCAATTTTTTTACCTTTGGAATCATTTTTTTACAAAGAACCCAAAGGAAAAAAATGGATATGATTGGTTGTAGCAAGCAGAGTGTTTTGCCATTTGAGTGCTCTATGTGATATGTATTGTTCAATATCAGTATCAGTTTGTGTTTAGTCCTCAGTTGGGTATCCAGTAAAACAAATGTATAATATAATCTATGGCTACGCAGTTTGAATAATGTAATACCATCAAAGCATTTCTATCTGTTTAGCACATGCTTACATATATATTGTTTTACTTCACAGATTGAAACAATTTATCCTCTGCATATGGATATGTACCTGGTAACCAGTAGCTGTGGGGGGTGATTGTAAAAGAACTAATTAGGTAATCATTGGGTTTACACTGCCATCTGCTGGTAATGTAAAATATAACAGAAATACCCACATATTTTTAAATTATTAAATTAGTTCTTACTAAATTATGAATTTGATTTTAATCTCAACTGGTTATCAAAACTGTATTTTTTTACCACTGGTAATAACAATTTTACATTCCTCAGCAAGCATTATTGAAAGTAAATAGAAAGACTGATAGATTAAGATAAACTGAAGTGTTTTTTTTTCCCCTTCTTTAAAAAAAAGTATAATAAAGTGACATGGAGCCTCATTCAATTCGGGACTCGCAACTCAATCGCAGACAGCCAAATGCCTGTGATTGAGTTGTGGGCTCCTGTTGCTCTACTTTTGTGATGCTATTCAATTGGTCAGGCTTGCAAGTTAGACGCTGGTCGCGAACGTGTTAGGGAAGCAAGACCATAACTCCCGATGCAGAAACAGCGAATGGAAACAGAGATGGTCATCATGACCAACCTCCAAGCACATAACTCATAAGTGAAGGTCGTAGGACTTTGAAATCCAACCAACCTTCACACTGATTGCCGTGATCGATATAACACAAGAATTGAACATGAAATAAAGTATTGAGAATGTTGTGCTATTAATTCTAAGACCTAACATCACTTTCACTCTTATGAAAAGTACAGTATTGCCTTTTTATTTGGTTTTAAAGTGCTCCGATTTGTCATTTAGCACTTTGCGAGACCTCCTTGGTACCAGTAACTTGTGGTTAGATTTTTGCCATTCGCAGGTTTGATGGATTGGTTAGCGAGGGGGAATCGGAGCAATTGAATAGTGATTTGTGATTTTAGCCTTGCGGGCATGAGAGATCAAAGGCTTGGAGGGCATTAACGTGTGATTTTAAAAATCACTATAAATCGCAGCTCGGAGCCAGTAACGCGATCGGAGCACGCAAGAAGTTGCCCATTGAATAGCAAAATAATTTGCGACCTCCATTTCCGAGCGCGGATCTCACAAACGGCTCAATTGAATGAGGCTCATGCCCTTTACATTACAGAAGCATACAACATGACTGTTATGGAATATACCTTTACACATTGTTCAGACTACTTTTGCAATGTTCTGATATGTCAGTAATAAGTAAGTATTCCTCCAGATAGACTGGTGATTGGCTGCAGCTGGCACTTCCAAAGCAGACTTTGCCAGACCTGTTATTGTTGTAAAGCTGTTCTTTCATTAAAATAAAAGCACATGTAAATTTTACATGCAAATAGGTTAGTAATAAGTAATGCAATTTTAGTGAGCTTCCTGTCCCTTTAATGGTGTAACATTCATATAGAGACCAGGGAGCACACATATACTTTTTTGTGTCTAATACCCTGAACCCCTTAGATTGCAAGCTCTGAAAACAGCAGTCATGTTTGTCTAATTTATCCCCTGTGCTTTGGAACATGCTGACACTTTATAAACAAAGGATAACAATAATTAACTATAATAATTCTGGTAAGTGTGTAACCCTCCATTGGAGAGGGGGGAGGAAGACACAGGGGAGTGGGTGAGGAAGACACAGGGGAGAGGGGGGAAGACACAGGTGAGGTGGGGAAAGACACAGGGAATGGGAGAGGTGGGGAAAAGACACAGGGGAGGGGGGGAGAGACACTGAGGGAGGAGACATAGTGGAGGGGAGGGGGAGAAGAGACACAGGGGAAAAGAGGGGGGAAGAGACATAGGGGAGGGGAGAGCGGGAAAGAGACACAGGGGGGAAGAGACAAAGGGGAGGGGAAGAGACACGGGAGGGGAGAGTGAGAAAGACACAGGGGAGGGAAGGGATGGGAGACACAGGGGAGGGAAGGTTGGGGAAGAGACACATGGGAGGAGGGGAGACACAGGAGAGGGAAGGGGTAGGAGAGACACAGGGAAGGGGGGGAGAGACAAATGTAGCGTGTAAGACCCCCAATGCGAAACCAAAAATTGTAGGCTCCCTATGCACGGGAGGGGAGAGGGTGATATAGAGGAAAAGCATATAGAGTAAGAGAGGTAGAAAGAAAAAAAGAGATGCTGATGGGGAGACACAATAGAGAGGAGGGGCAAGATATAAGGTAGTAGAGAGAAATTGAAGCTGGAGTGATAATGCAAAGGAAGACAGAGAAGAAGAAAGTCAAAAGGGCAGAGAGAAGGTGATGTTAGGATAGGTATGGAAATAAAATGGTGGTGAAAAAACAGAGAGAAGTGGGGGAGAAGAGGAAAAGGAGGAGAGAGAGAATGGAGAAGAGGAATTAGAGAACTGGAGACAAAGGGGAGAGACAGAAAAGAAGTTGAAGGAAAGATTAGGGATTGAGAGGAGGCATTGAGAGGTGGAAAGGTAAAGAATGGGGAGAGAGAAGAGGGAGATAAAGGGGGAGAAAGTAGGAGGAGAATAGGGACAATGAATAGGGCAATAGAAGTTAAAAAGGGAAAGAGAGAATGAGAGAGATGAGTAGGGAAAAGAAGTGTGGGGGGGGAAGAGAGAAGGGCCTGAGGGAAACATGAGAGTTTTTACAGAAGGAGATGTGATGCCATGCCAAATGTCATTAAAAGGTTACGTATAGGATCCATTTAATCTAACACTGTACCTGGAACCAACATCTGCTCAAACATAAAATGAGCAACACACTGGACCAAATGAAAGTCACTTTTTCAATCTTAATGGATCTCATCAGTGTGTGTCTGGTACCTAACTTGTGCATATGCTAAAATGAGCCAAGCATCAAGTATTATAGGATTAAAGAGTGAAAATGCTTTGTGGATTAATTTATCTGTTCTCGTTCAGTTTCCCAGAGTGCAGTACAACAATTGTATTTCCTGCTCAGAATCTGAAGAAGTACAATTTTTTACTTATTTTCCAAAAAGTGGAGAACTTATGTCACTTTTTTTGCCCACCATAGGATAAATGGTGTTATGATTAATAGCCTTCCCACAAAATTGATATCATGAGATAGATACCAGCCCACACTGATGAGACCCATTAAAGATTAAAACAATGACTCTGCCTGTTGGCTAAGATCAAGTGTAAGTGAAATATCCCCTCTGAAAGGGTAGGCGTTGTAAGCGTGCACCTGTCAAGTAGGTTGGGAAAAACTTGGTCTGGCTAGGGGCTGAGTTGCATAGAAACCCAGGCACATCGGGGACATCATCCTAACCCTCAATGGGAGCACCTACTTCAGTGCATATGAGCAGGACCTTTTGGTTTGGGATGAATCCTCATATTTTTTACTCTCTCAAGCCTTGGGGTTGGGGGAGCACTACACTGTGCAATCCAAGCACTTTGCCTGAGAAAGTGGTGAGATACGTGTCTCTGGCCTCAACCTAAGTAAAACGGGAAAGGTGGCATTTTGATGCTGACACTTATGATTTTTTTTACTGTTTTTCTTGGGCACTGGAAATTTTGGCACAGACAAGGATATGAACATGTTTTGAGTTTGTCATCACACATTGTAACACCAGTGAAGACAGAGGGGTCTTGTCAGTTCTTGATGCACAGGGCCTTTAGGCCAGGGACTCCTTGGAAGGTGTTGGTGGCATCTGCTCCCCCAGGAATCTGAGCTACGCTAGGACTGGTTGCAGCTTTCTCCACAGAGAAGACCCAGCTCACATATGAGGGCCCAGGCCTGAAGATGGTGGAAAGACCCCCACCATTCTTAGGGTGGGATGGAGAGATGGTCTGAAAGTTGGGATGGAGCCCTGCAGTCAAAGCAATCCTCTAGCTGTTAAGGTGAGGGGACCAAAAGGCTTCACAGGAGCACACTTTGTTCCACTGCTTTTTTTTTTCCCTTAAAAACATGTCTCTTTAAGACAGGGGTAGACATGTTCAGACCTGAAGAATCAGACCAGAACAGAATTTAATGATCTGTTTGCTGTGCACATTTATGCAATCGTGGCATCAACCTATTAGTTTTACTTTACTGTGCAGGTCTGTAAAATTATCGCATTCTGACCTGTTTGCAGCTTTTTAGGACCAGCCTTACTCACCAATATCTTGAAAGGGAATTTCGAACTAAACAGAGTTTATTTTCTATTAAAGATTCAGTTATAGAAATTAAAATATATGTGTAAATGTTACAGCACTTGCCTTTTATTTCTGCAACTCTGTATGTTAGGTAATGCGAGCCACTTAAGAACACAGAAATATGATTATAACTGCCACAGCTTTGAACTTTTGCTGTGGTTTGATTGGTTTGTGATCTTTTAAGCCAATAAGACCACATACCTAAGACAGTGAAAGAAATGGAACACAATTTGTTTTTCTCCACTCTCTCTCTCCTCAAACATTGATCAGTGACTGGCAAACTGGACAGGGTCCATAAGTGTTACATACTATAGTTAGTTATTCTTCTCTAAGTGCGGTCTTTCATATAAAAAAAACTTAAGGTAGAACTTGCTCTTTAAGGTGTCACATATATTCTATGGAGTATCATAAAGTGAAAACAAAACAATGTGAGTATCTCTAGAGGCTTAAAATCATTGAGGAAAACTATCCTAATCGGTTGGTGTAAACTGAGGTATAGCCGTAATTTGGCTGCGGGAGCTTTTTCCCCTACGTAACACTTCGATGTTAATCTTTGGTTCCGACACATTACGGCACTCAGCACACATCCATAAATCCTGCCTTATCTGCAAGATATTTTAGTGTAGGGCTCACCCGAACCAAGCTTTACGGATGAGAAACATCTCTAGAAACCAATAGGAAATGAGAACATCATCATTATTATAATGAGTAAAATCAAGTGCTGTAACTGTGGCAATGAACCATAAAAAATATATATAAATAAATGATCTGTTAATGATTTATATTGAATGACATTAGATATAACAATTGTATTTATAGCTTCGATATATAAAAATGAGTGCATTTTTTGTTAATAAAATATAAATATACAGACAATGCATTAGAACATATCTTCATAGGAAACTTGGTTTCTTGACTTGTATAAACCCCTTGAGTACTGGGTTGTGTGTTACCAGAGATGTTGTCTAATGAAACAGGCATAATAATACATCATAATTTCTAATTACATATATGCTGATATTGTACTGTTAAGTGCCAAATAATGTTGAGATATCAACATAAGAGTTTTAAGATGCTATACTGTCACTTTAACAGCTGCTGTGGAAATCAGTAAAGGTTTTAAATGCATGTGCTTGTGGTCTTTAGTACTCATAATATTTCCTCCAGCTTTATGCAGTTACAGCACTGCCCTGCTGTGCGAGTGAGCAGCAAAATCTTATTAGCATAGGGTTCTGGTGTAAAAGTCTAACGGAGTCATTCGTAATCTTTGGTCAGTGCAAAAATCAGTGGAGCAGTTCTCTCGCACTGTTTTCGGGATGGGGAAATAGCATAGCTAGGTAGGATTTACTTTGTTACTACAGCACCCGTAATTACAATAGAGGGGATTAGCATAGGGCCCTTAGTCTGTAGCAGTTAAGTCACATCCACATCCAGTTAGTTAATTCACTGATGAGATCTCTAAGGAGGGACTTATCTCTAAATTCACAAGAAACACCATGGCTGAGACGTACAGTATTGTTTATATGGTAAAATATCCCCACAAGGTAAACATTTTTTTTGTTTTCAATATAAATAAGGGCAAGCAAAGTCTGAAGTATATATACATCCAAAAAGTCTTGTTTTCAAACTGGCAAAGACATATTCCTGTTTAATTATGTAGCAGTCGGTAAGCAGATGTTGTTTGTGGCGTTCTTTGAGAAACAGACAGAACCTTTTGATAAATTCCACCAGCTGTGTCCCCATTAACTTTCATTCAAAACCTTCCAGTGTTATTCTCATAATAATATCTTGAGATACTTGAAAGTAGTTGTGAATCTGTTCAGTGACCGACTGTATTATTGTGATAATTATTATTGTACGGATGTTTTAAGTCACTTTTTCTGTGTGCACTGTTAAATACTCATTTTTGACTTGGCACATCTCTTTTTAGAGAACGCAAGCTTTTTTTGCTAGGCTTATTTTCTTTTTCAAAGCAGTGGGTGGTCAGCAGAGCTCCTAATCCAGGAATCAACAGTATTTCAGCAAGATGAGCCAAAAGCCAATGTATTGATGAAAGCTCCTTTGATGCCAATAACTTATACTCTTTATTCTGCTGTGTAATCTTATTTTGTTAAGTAGAGGAAAAATAAACTGGTTGGCAGAACAGATCTTGCTAAATGTAGTGAGTAAAAATTAGAAATAGAGTACAAAAAATGTATGTGTGGATAAATGCAAAAACACCAGTTACAATAGAAAGTGGCAAGGTAGATAGAGAAGGGTGATGGGATCATGCAAGGGTATGTTCACACAGCCTACCCTGAGACTCCTGACTAGTGATGTCCCGAACAGTTCGCCGGATAACTATTCTCGGCGATTTTCGCATGTTCGCCTCCGCCACTAACAGCGAAGACATGGGCTTTTCGGTTTGCCCCCTATACTTTATCATTGAGGAAACTTTGAAAAAAAAAATTGTGTGTAATCTATGCATCTTGTGTGTGTGACAGGCTAACACCTAACAGCTTATATTGTGCTTATTTTCACTACTCATACCTGGTGGTGTAACATACATTGAAAACAACCATTTTTTTCCTGTAATCTTATTTCAGTTGCCTGCCTGTGTCAGGCTCACAGCTTATATTGTGCTCAGTGAAATAAAACAACACTTTTTCGACTGTAATAGATTGAATAGCAATTGCCTGCTGTAAAGGATCTCCTGGCACCCCGACCGGGTACCTACGTTGATAGACGCGTCCTAGTTTGCGCCGAGGCCTACAAGCACCGCACCAGACACCACACTACCACAGACTCCACAACCGCCGTAGTTTAGCTGGAGCCGCGTCGTCTTCCTTCCACCCTGTATGAATCTCCAGCATCCAGGACCGTGTGGGGAAGACCTCTCCTCCAAGGAGGACACATCAGGAACAAGCGTTCAGTAGTTACAGCTCAAGGGAGTATGCAAAAGCATAGCAATCCCCAGTATGATAGAGCCATCCCCTCCAATAACGAGACAAGGCTACGTTTTAAAGGGTCAAGAAGAACTGAACTTTAATGACAGGGGATCTCCTTTTAGGCAATGGTGCCCTCTGAAGGCTACACCCACTTAATTATCACAGCCAATTAGATACATGGTTCAACCCCCACGTCTCCTCCCCTCAGATAACAGGTAACACAATTAAAACAGACACAATTTTAACCACATTCTGGATGTACCCCAAAAACAGGGGGTACACCTTTAAGTCCAGCACCGTTCAATAGCTCTCACCCAGGGGAACAACATATTAAAAAATGGCATGAATCAGACCAGGGGTTCAAAAGTTAGTAAAAGTATCTTACTGGCAGCATGGCAATCCACATCCCCCATAGTTGGCCACACAATACACATAAAGAGAACAATAGGTGTGGTCACCCCTCCCTGAGGCTCCTTGATATAATCAGACAATGATTAAATCAGCCGTCTTTGTTCTTATGTTTGAGAATGAATAAACGTCCTTATCTGTAACAGGATTATCTCTCCTGCCAAGGTCTGCACTAGCCTGGGGCCAATATTCTGCAGAGCATAAACCAACATACATACAGTATATTACTAGGATCATATTTTAACCAAGAATTAAATAACCATAAACAGGGTAAAACAGTGATGGGTTTCGTTACATCTGGGATCTGAGCGCACAAAACTACCGAATAGCACTCAGATCATCTTCACACAGTTCAATTGCCATGTAGCTAAAGTCTTTCCCATAGTCTTTCATTATATGAATGGGCTCCATGGCATAGCTATCTGTGGTATCATGGTTCACACAGGGCAAGTACCGAATGACCCCCCTGTATGTAAAGGGCCAGAATGAGTGACATACACTCTGGTATGGCCAATTACTGTGTTTGAAGGGCAATATGTACCAGGGCCATAGTCGCAGGGCAGGAGGCTGGCAAACAGTCCTCTCCAAGACAAAGTGGCGAAGGGCACTTCGTCACACCTGCCTACAGGCGTGTGTGTGAAGCCTATTGCATCTACTCTGCCAACTTTTGCCAGTGCACAGTGATACGTCATATCTGGTGCAACCGTAGTGTACAGTGACATAAAACAACACTTTTTTGACTGTAATCGATTGAATATCAGTTGCCTGCCTACAGGCGTGTGTGTGAGGCCTACAGCGCCTACTCTGCCAACTTGCACAGTGATACTCATATTTGGTGGCACCTTAGATTGCACGCGCAGTGCCCCAAATTTTAAGTAGGAGGTCCGACCAAGCATCTTTTTCCATCTCCCTGTTCCAAAAATCAATGCCATATACACGTCCCCTAATAGTGGACGTAACAGGGATTAAGGTGGAAGACCAAACACAGCAGGTGTCCCAGGGGGCTTGTTGTCACCTTTCGGGGACCCTTGGTGGCTGGGTGGAGGAAGAGACCTTCAATGACATCAGTGAGGACAAGGAACGGGACATGGCTAGCTTGGTATCCAACCTTGTGCAAATGTGGAGTTTGCGGTTGTGCAAAGGGACTGTTTGCGGTTGTTTGCGGTGCATTAAACAGGAGATTGGTCTGTTACTGTGAAGCGGGTGTAACCCTTACACTACCTGTTCGATACAACATCATACCTGATGTTTTAAAGCATGTTATTCCAAACAATTTAGGAATGTTAGGTGATTTATGCCCTTTATGGCTTAAAACCAGACTCTGCATCAACTATGTAATTTTCCGTGGGAGTTTTGCCATGGATCCCCCTCCGGCATGCCACAGTCCAGGTGTTAGTCCCCTTGAAACAACTTTCCCATCACTATTGTGGCCAGAAAGAGTCCCTGTGGGTTTTGAAATTCGCCTGCCCATTGAAGTCTATGGCGGTTCGCTGGGTTCGCCCATTCCCGAACATTTGATTGAAGTTTGTGTCCGATGTTTCCGAACCGAAAATTTGATGTTCGCGACATCACTACACCTGACATTTTTTTTCAAGTCAATTCTAATATGTTGCAATTTGTAGAAGGAAATAAGATTAATATACATTCTCACTTGGGATTTGGGGGCTCTAGGAATCACCAGTACATATAAGCTAATGATGTACTAAGCATTGCTTGCTTGTGTTTGTGTCAGTGTGAGTGATTGTATTTGTGCTATTTATATGCAAATGAAAGACAGAGGGAGAGGGAATGAAGACAGGGAGTAAGGGAGAGAGAAAGAGAGTTTCCTAAAGATGATAAAGTATCCCTAAGCTCTGCAGCATGGCTTTTCTCCCAAGTGCTCTGTTGATTGCAAGGGCACAGTAAGGTTCAATGAGTCTTATTTTATTCTAATGTGTTCTTTGCCCTTACAGTGTTTGCTTGTTTAATCGGGCACACCCTGTTATTAGACATACATAGATATACAGTATATGTTAAACACTCATTCTGCAGAAAACAGAAAAAGCTGTGCAGTATGTGAGTAACCAAATGAAAATATCTGGTGAGTAGGATACAAATCTAATACAAATAAACATTACTAATTATTTACTGCCATAAAATAAAGGTATGTTACATGCTGATTTATTTTGCTTATGCAGTATTTTGTTGTTGTTTAGTCATTCAGTCACGTCTGACTCTACGTGACTCTATGGACCACAGCACGCCAGGTGCGTCTCTTAGTCACTGCCCCTCTGAGCTCCATCAAGTTCATGTTCCTTGCTTCAGTGGCCTCATCTATCCATCTCTGCCTCTGTCGTCCCCTTCTTCTTGTGCCTTCAATCTTTCCCAGCATAGTCTTTTCTAAGGAAAGCCTCATGATCATACCTTCTAATGAACAGTTTGTCTTGATTTCCTGAAGTATTGATTTATTGGATCTTCTTGCATTCCAAGGGACTCTCCAGCACCACAATTCAAAGGCGCCAATTCTACATCGCTCAGACTTCTTTATGGTCCAGATCTCACATCCATATGTTACTACTGGGAATACCATAGTTTCAACTATGTGGACCTTTGTTGATAGTTTAATATCTTTACTTTTTAATAGCTTGTCCAAGCTTGCCATAGCTTTCCTCCCCAGATGCAAACGTCTTTTAATTTCATGACTACAGTCACCATCTGCAGAGATCTTGGATCCAAGGAAAATAAATTCTGTCTGTCCTGCACGACTTTTGGGGGCCATGATGGGACCCCCTGCACCCCACAAGTAACTCTGCTATTTGGAATGCTGGCACACTGGGTGGTAATGTCATGAAGTATTACAACAGACCTGAAACTTGTTGTGGGGACTGACTTGATTGTTTTTGTGTGTAGTGTGGGCCACAGTAATTCATTTTGGGGTTACTATGTCATGTAACTGTAATAATGTATCTGTGTTAGAAGTAGGCCCTAGGATGCTAGAATTATCTAAAAAATACTGCAGTCACTTACGTGACAAAGTGTTTAAGATTTGAAAGAATTTATATGGGCTTACGATCGGCTACGTGGGACTGCACTTGCTTTAGTCTGGAAGGGGGAAGTCTAGTTTTATAACCCTGTAAGTTGAGATCTGGCAACTAAGAGATGAGGGATGTATCATGAGATAGACATCTCCTAGGTGGTGAGAGTGTAACAAGCTATTGCCCACAAGTGGAGGGGTTAGGCATGTGGGGGGGGGGGGGGGGCAGTGAGATCTTTTTGTGTTTTTATATATCTCTGTAACAATAAAGAAGTGCCAGTCTGATTTTGGACACACCAAACAAAGGCAGAGTCGGAGTCTGCTTGTACTAATCAAAGGTACATGGTGTGTTATTCTTAGATCCTAAGAAAAGGGGTCTGAGGGTGCCTGTCTCTTCAGAAATGATGCTGTCATCTAAAGTCTCTGCTGGTGTCAAGATCTGATCAAACAGTTGTGACCCATAGAGAGAGAGAGAGAATTGGGGTGAGTGTAGTCCCCCAAATCTGACGGGCGTAAAAATGTCACTGCCTCCACTTCTTCTCCGTCTATTTACCAGGAAGTGAGATTGCCGTTTGCCATCATCTTTGTCTTTTTAACATTAAGCAGCAGGACAACTTTTGCACTCTCTTCTTTTACCCTCATCAAAAGGTCCTTTAGTTTCTCCTCACTTTACTCCATCAGAGTAGTATCATCTGCGTATCTGAGGTTGTTGATATTCCTTCCAGCGATATTGATTCCAGCTTTGGATTAATCAAGTCCAGCCTTACACATGATGTAGTCTGCATATATGTTGAATAAATAAGGTGACAGTATACAACCTTGTCGCACTACTTTTCTGATCTTGAACCATTCTATTGTCCCATGTTCCGTTCTGACTGTGGTTTCTTTGTCCATATACAGATGCTTTAGGAGGTAAATGAGATGGTCTGGTACTCCCATGTCTTTACATGCCACATTTTGTTGCGATCCACACAATAAAAGGCTTTAGAATAGTCTATGAAGCAGAAGTAAATGTTTTTTTGAAACTCTCTTGCTTTCTCTATTATCCATCGGACACTGGCAATTTGATCTCTTGTGCCTCTTCCTCTGTGGAACCCGGCCTGCACATCTGGTAGTTCCTGGTCCATATATTGTTGGAGTCGAGCTTGTAGAATCTTAAGCATTACCTTGCTGGCATGGGAAATGAGTGCAATTGTTCGATAATTGGAGCACACTTTGGCATTGCCTTTTTTGGGATTGGGATGTAGACTGACCTTTTCCAGTCTATTGGCCATTGTTGAGTTTTCCAAATGTGTTGGCAAAAAGCAAGCATCACTTTCACAGCATCATCCTGTAGAATTTTGAATAGTTCAATTGGGATCACCTACTGCAGCCTTATTATCAGCAAGACATCCTAGATCTCACGTCACTCTCCAAGATGTCTGGCTCCAGCTCATTGGAAAAATTATTGAGGTCATCACTGCTGTTAAGATTATTCCTGTATAGATCGTCACTGTATTCCTGCCGCCTCTTCTTTAAATTATCTTCTTCTGTTAAGTCTCTACCATTTTTGTCTTTTATCACGCCCACTTTGGCCTGAAAGGTGCCTTTTAGGTTCCCAATTTTCTTGAAGAGATCTCTTGATTTACCCATTCGGTTATTTTGTTCAGTCTCTTTACATCGCTCATTGTAGAATGTCTCCTTGTCTCTTCTTGCTATCCTCTTTTCTTATCTCCACCACCTTTTGCTTTCCTTCTTTCTTGGGCTACTTTCAAAATCTCATCAAACAGACAGTTTGACTTCTTACTTTTCTTTCTTTTAGCGATATTCTTTGTTGCTGTTTCCTGGATTATGTTGCGAACATCAGTCCAGAGCTCTTCAGGCATTCTAGCTTCCATGTCTAGTCCCTTAAATCTATTCTTTACTTCCACTGCATATTCTCAAGGGATATTATTTATTTTGTATCTACTTGGTCTGATGGTTTTTCCTATTTTCTTTAATTTAATTTTCAACTTTTCAATATAGATATTCATTAATTGTATTTTTTTCAATTCAAATACCCTGTTTACCAAATTGGTGTTCAAAAATCACTTTTGTCACATATTTAGGATAATGCAAACTTTATTGTATCATCTATTATATGCAGTTGTGATGCACATAAAATCATTTTGGTTTCTGCTAATTATCCTCCTGAGATGGTGAAACTTTCAATGCACAGGAAGTTACTCTCTGCACAACGCTACATCTGCCAGTACTTTCAACAGAACTATTGGAAATCTTAGTTTACTTATTTAACTAGGATATACACCCATAGAATCATCTGAGAAAAGAACATGGAAACCTACTTTAAAGAATATAAAGTTTAAGATATTAAGGTTGTGTTTGTTTATTTATTTATCTATTTATTGTTTTTTTTAATTCTAAAATAAGTTTGTTATTCAAAATACCAAATAGAAAAATATTTCACCACTGTGATCCTTTAAGAAAAAAAACAGAAAGCATGGTCCTAGAATAATAGTTTTTTTGTCCTTTAAAGAAGGCGGGAGGCATTTAAAAATGACAGAGACATAATATGCTTATAATACTATAATAATGACATCACAATCATAGTTCTGACACAGCTGCTTTTGCTGGGTCGACTCACATTATTATCATCTCCTACATATGACATCAGCAGTGTGTAGCCAGGGAAATACGGGATGTGTCATGGGCATATAAGGTTACATGTAAGCATTCTGCAAACATATCAACCATTGTTGTCATGTATAAAATGTGAGATTTATTCGATTTTGAAAAGGGGATGGTCTTTGGCTCTCAGGCTAAGGGTGGCAGTATTTCTGAAACAGCACAGTTTGTGAACTATTCACAGGCTGCTGTGGTTGAAGAGTACCATGACTGCACAAAGGCACCATTGTGAATAAATGGTGTTAAATGGCGTTGAAACTGTAGAGCACCACGTGCCATTGATGTCAGTGGTGAACATACAATGCAAATGTGTGTGAGAGTCAACCAACATGCTACAGTTGAGCAACTCACCACCCAAAAGAACCAGGGGGCTACCCGGCATGTGTCTAATATGACATTACAGCGAACCCTGTTGTGTATTGGACTCTGAAGAAAACGGCTGGTCACTGTACCCATGCTGGAGAGGGTTTATCAATTCTTCCCTCAAGGAAGTACCCTCCTCTGCTCCCTCTTATACTTTTCATTTTCATTTCAAACAAAACTCATACATGTCTTCTTCACAACATTGCTCTTTCTGACAAGTAAAATCATTCTTACTTATACACCTTCACCTATGAAACTCATTCACACAGCATATAATTCCCTTTAGACCTTCAAGACCCAAGGAAAAATTCACTTCTAGCAATAAAAATAAAGAAGTATGAATCATACATTTGATGGCAGATAATACTACATAAAACCATTTATTACGGCCTCAACCTTGTAAGCTTTGCTTAATAAATCTTCTACACAACCATATGCTTATACCAAAAACAAAGACATAAACAAAAGGAGAGACACATACCATACCTGAGATAATATGCAGGGTGCAGTCTCTTGTGTTTGCTAACCTGTGGCATTATAGAGGGAAAAGCTATTGAAGCACAACAGACAATACCCAGAACCAAAATGCTTGGCAAGTATCTTACCACATAAGAATCTGTAACCCCTTGATATACATTTCAGCCACTATTATCTTTCATCAGTGATAAACTACTGAACTCACAGAGAGCAAGGTCCCCATATCTGGGTTACCCTTTATCCCTTATGAACTAAACTGCTTTTTAAAACGCCTTATTCAATGGTGCCCCCACAGGTTGTAGCGTCAAAATAATTTAACTTTTGTCTTCTTGTATTACAGTGCATGTCACAAACCACCATGTGCCAGTCAGGGCTGAGTGAAGACTTCTCTTTGCATTGGGCCTCTAGGCTGATGGATTCACTTTACTGGGGATACCACGTGTAGCTCTGGGTGTTTTCACTGTTCTGTATGGGTGGTTGTTTGCAATTGTGATTAGATTTATATTAAACATACCTGATATGTGTATGTATTGTTTAATAAATCGTTTTGTGGTGATTCAAGGTATACAGTGTGAACTGCTCTAGGGTGGTGTAATCAAATTATTTTTTGCAAAAGCAGATAAAAAAGATCATTTTGTGGAGCTGACACAATGCTTCATATGGGACGATTTATCATTAAAGGCCTCTTGTGGAGAGATGCAAACAACCAGCTTACTAACCAGTCACATATTTTGCAACAACTCTGAGTAATTGGATTATCTTGGCTTCTGATCTAGTGATCTTAATTATGTTACCAAATAATAGCACCACTGTTTAATTACTTTTTGTTAATGTGTTTAGTTATCATTGTATTTTCCCTATAAACATGCACTGCCATGTTCAAGTAAAGAGATTTTTGTGTAAAGACATAGGTGTTGAACTATGTTCTTTTCCTGGATGCTGGGATTTTCATTACCGCTCTCTTTCTGATCTGATGAAAGGACAGAGAGTTGTTCCCATATCGTGACACTGCACATAAACAAAAATGCAACCAGATCAATACTAAATCTGCCTGTGAATCATACTGACCCTTATGAGCTATTCAACTCAACCAGCAAAATAATTGTGTATTTTGTTATCAACAATACAATAGTGTTTTCCTGATCTTTAGTTTGTCTTCTTCATGCTATACTTGATCTACTGTGTTCTTGTTGCATGTTTGAAATAAAACAAAGCAAAACATGTTTTATTAAATGTGGTATTCTATAAAATGCTATAAAAAAACACAACACAAGTCCCAGTTATTATACAAAAGAAAAATGTATGTATAAGTAAATATAACTGCACTTGCTTATACGTTTGAAGTGGAATTGTTCGATGACTGAGCCTTGAACCCTTTTGCCTACGTGTGCTGCAGTCCAAAACTGGTGACCTAGAGGAGGCCTAAAGTGACAAAGTCAATCACACAATATAAACATAAAAATGAAGGCCTGAGCTCTCCTATGTCATGAAACTGATGTATTCACACAATAAAACTGTGACAAATACACTACTTTACTGTTGAACAAAGATAGAAGCAGATAATATGTTCCACATTTTATATATTTGAGGAATAATATGAGCCATTTGTGCTACACCGTAACCTTGGGTGTAATATTAGATGGAGATGTAAGTCCTTTTTTGAGAAAGAAACAAGTGTTTTTAAAATAGATTTGAAACTTTCATAAAACTGTGAAATGAAAACAAGTCCTGCCATTAATCTCTGCTTGACTTTATGATAAAACTGAGGTGATTTAATACTTCTACATCAGATTGATGTTTTCCTTCCTAGCTAGGCCAACATAAAATACAAATGGCATAAAAATGAGCTCAGATCCCTTTTGCTACTTTTCAGAGAAGTACTCTAAAAAATGTCTTACACAAGACTGGTGCTCAAGGAAATACAAAGTCCTAAGTGTAGATTATTTTGAAGTTAGAGTTATTCTGAAGTTATGGTCATTGAACAGATCCGTACAAAAAGCAATTTTCAGTATATTGCATATTTTGCAGTTCCTAGTTCTTACCTGTTGATTTCCATGATTTATATAATAATAGATAAGTGGTTAAGAGAATTAAGATTTGTTATATCTTTGAACTTTTAGAATGTGACAGGTACCTCCTTCTCCCATACTTGCTTAGACACAGGCAGAAGCAATAATAACTGTAAGCACTTGTCCTGCAGATATGTAAATACTGTTCTAGCTTATGCAGCCTTCACCAAAGTATCATGGATATCTCCATGGATTAATAGAGGCATTATATATATTTTATAATTAAACACAAGCTTTATGGCATTTCTCCTTGTCTAAGTATGCCTAGTAGGACTAATTTGATTACATTATAATGCAATGTTGTATGCTGTCTATTGTTAATTGTCATTAGGTCTCACCTTAATATAGGCTTGTACCTCAGTGAGTTATATGAAAATTATATTGCCCACACACAAATTAAACACATCTTTTCACATTGTTTTCCTTTACAAATTAGTTTTTCATTTATAATTTTGAACTCAGATAATTTTGAATTCAGATAATAGTTCTAAGCCATCAACCATATAAGTAATCTGCATACTACTGTGATGAAGTAACACAAATTACTTCATTATTATACCCGATCATCAACTCCTGACAAGCTTTTGAGGCCATTCAGGAGGAATATTCAAGCACAAAGATTGCTTTAATCAGTAACTTCGCAAAGCAGAAAATATAATGAAATCCAACATAAAAATAATTTACTTAAGAACAGTCTACTCCTTCATTATTGGATCAACGTGTATCCAGTGCTTAGGTTGCATAAAATAATTTAGAATTTGGACTGCTATCTCCCCTTCGATACTAATTTAATGAAGGGGAGTGATCAGAGATGTTTATATCAAAAGGAATACAAAGAACTAATTGGTTAGAAACAAGCTTACTACATAGATCCAAAAGTCACAGATATCAAATTTATATTCTCTAACTTTATTTATTCTATTTTATCACATGTGTAGTATTGGGTTGGGAAGAGAATGCTCAAAATGAATTAGTTTTTTTCCTAATCTTTTCCTGTAAGTGTTCCCTCATATGAGTAAAAATGTATACCAATGTAAACAGATCTCAGCCAAGAATATTGCTATCTTTTTAAACAATTCTGATGTTCTTAGAATGCCTTTGGCAACATTAGTCTTAAACTTTTCCAGCATTCTGTATAGGTGCAGTTGTGACTAAACATTTAATTTCTTTATAGCCCTATTAAATTCCCTCAACATTGAAAACCGTAGCTTGTAATGTAGGCAGCATGACTTGCGGGGTAAGAAAATTTAACTTCATGCCTGCAAATCCTTTGATCTGTCAAGCCCGTAACTGTTACGTTCCAATCACGCTATTAAATTGCAACAAGTTCACTGGCGTTCAAGCCCGTATCCCGCAAATGGAGCCAAGAAGCCAACGGACACTAGAGAGGACACGCTAGGGGGGTAAAGTACTATCCGTAGCACTGTAAATGCACATATACACACACTACTGTACTTATAGGTAAAGGGAAAATTATGTTATGTATTAGAATTAATAGCACAACATTCTGAGGCTTGCAAATCTGCAATATAAAATACTTTATTTCATGTGTAATTTCCGTGTTATATCGATCCCGGCAATCAATGTGTTTATAGATATAATGGAACTCGCATGGAATAGAATATCATATTTACGGCTTTATCAATATTGCACTATTTCTTGAATGTGGGTCTGACCTCCCTTTCTCAGTGGCGTAATGATGATGATCTCTGTTGCCATTGGCTCCACCTAAACCCATAACTACGTGTTTGACTAATTGATCATGTTCCGCGCTGCGCATCCAACGTTCGAAAAATGGTTCACGGGTTTGAGTCTCAAGTCTATAAATTGCGGCATGTTCTAATTTAATAGCTCTGTAACGCAGCCGAATAAATTATGAGTTACTCCATGACACTCTGACACCCAAACTCTAATAAAACTTTACAGATCACTTGCACTGCCATAATTGCAAAAAGCAGAGGAAAGATGTATGTGAAAAAAAATTATGATATTTAAACACTTGACACTTAAAGTTACGATTTCAACATATCTGTAATTAAAAAATTTGCTATGTCCGTATTAAGCCCGTTTTATGATACAAAATCCAAGGTAACACACAACAACACATACAAGTGGTTTTATTGCCTAGGAAAAAATGCTCTAATGCATTGAATATAAATATATCATACTCTAACACAAAATAAACACATCTTTATTTATTGAAGTTATAAATACAATTGTCACATCTTCTTAATATCAAAATATATTAATAACATTTTTATATATATATATATATATATATATATATATATATATATATATATATATATATATATAAATAATGGTTCCGTGCTGCAGCCTAGTTACGGCACTTGTTACAGGTCTTCCCCTTATTATAATATTCATGACGTTCGGATTTCCTATTGGCTCCTAGAGTGTGTCTCATCCGTAAAGCTTGGTTTGGCTACTCCCTACACAGAAATCTGTTGCGGCTAAGGCAGGATTTACGTCTGTGGGCTGAATGCCCTATCCTGGGAGTGCAAAACAGCCGACTTACAGCAGTGCCATAACTTAGAGCACTTGATTTAAATGGAGGCCTGTAATAGCAGCTGTGTAAGCCGTGCACATATAACCTTTTTAGAGAAAGCTATTTTTAATTCATAGAGTTACATCTTGTCTGGGAGCCTGATGGAGATTTGATCATTTAATCTGTCAGTGGAGGGATGGGTGGCAACATTTTTTACACAATTGGTGCTTTTAGTACTTAGCATCTATCCCCTCCCACAGATGCTCAGAAGCAGGCAGTCACAAGATATAATGCTATTGCAGAAATGTGTACACCTCTCATTTATACATTTTCATTAAAGTCTTATCGTTGCCTACAGGGAGCAGCAATGGAATAAAAATGATATTATATTATTATATCATAATAAAAACAAGCGCAATTATGCTCTGAAGTTTTAAATTTAAATATATATATATATATATATATATATATATATATATATATATATATTATGTTAAAATGATCCTATAACAAATTGACTCATTATCCTTGCATCCTTCTATAGGGTATTAAGACTATTGTCATTTTCATTATGGAGATATCATTCAGTTATGTTTCCTCTTACCTACAGAAAATTACTGGAACGCTGCCTCCTTCACTGCATCCTCCTCCTTTCTGCACTTCCCTACATTTCAAGGTGAAACCAGCGCTGACATCTCCTTCTACTTCAAGACTTCTGCTCCTGATGGAGTGTTTTTGGAAAACAGAGGAAATACAGACTTTATCAAGTTAGAACTGAAATGTAAGTTGTTTTTATTCTTATCATTAGTTTTTCTTCAGTGGACAGTAAAGTCCTAAATGTTACGTTTTGCATTTATTAAAAGAACATGTTTAAAACACTAAAAATATTGTTTTATTTGACTAATAAGTGATCTTAAGTAAATATATTAGTTGGTGCAATCAAAGGGAACCTCCATTCAACTTTCAGCTTACTAAAAAATAGAGGAATTATTGTATCAACTATAAAAAATGAATACATACAGCCTTTTCCCAAGCCACATCGCCATTTCTGTTGGCTTCTGTTTTATGGGGAAATGTATCCCATGATATGACCGGTAATTGGTTGAGAATGCATGAAATTCTCACTGTTAGTAAAAACTGTTAGAACCAGGTAGTATTTGTAAGCTTTTCTGTAAGACGACTTCTCAATAAATTAAAAAGATGTAAAAGGCAAGTTTCACCAAAACTTAAGCTTCTTTTATATTAAAGATCACTTTTAGGGGTGAATAACAAATGATAGTGATACAGCATCTTCAGTAATTGCTGCTTTTGGTCAGGATTAAAGTAGATTCTGAATTGGGGGAAAGGATGGAAAGACAACAGGTGCTTTTACCACTGTAGCGGACAGAACAGGTAGGCAATAACATAGAGAGTGATCGTCTCCTGTTTGGTAAGGTTAACCCCTTCTCTAACCCTGAGGAATTCACTCTCTTCATTATCGCCTACCTTTCCTCTCCTGTCCTCTACACGGACACTGACCTCTTCTCTTGGCTGCTGGTTATGAGTCACAATGGTAACATATTTACATCCCATAGGAACAAGATCAGTATACAATAGCACAGCATCAGGAAGGCTGATCATGACCCCCTTTTTTCAGGTCTCGTGACCTGTACCCAAGTAAATTTGTATCCTAGCCACAAGAATAGAGTGCTTCTGACTGACTGCCAACCACAATTACATCCAATGATTTACTATACAAAGCAAATGTGTACACCAAGTCAGGATGGATGAGGGTAAGGAACGATTCTGAATCTGCTACCTTGTCATCCACTATCACAGGCAGTCCATTGCACCTCCTGGCATCCCCAAAAGACTGTCTGGGCTCCAGGGGGTTTTCTGCCATTATGAGCCAAATGTCATGGGGGCCTTTTCCTATGGCACGTTTCCCTCCATTAACCACTCTGTCCTTTGATCTGGGCTTTGAGCTGCATTGTACTAAGTGGAATGCTACTAGGGATCAAGGCTTTGCTGATTTGTGCGGTAGGGTATGCAGATTGCAGTTCCCTTTTTGTCTCCTAGTACCAATTAGCTAGCCGGGAAGCAGCCTCTACTGTGGAGGGTTTCTGGTCCTGAATCCATTTTTGCACAGTGGAACAAAAGAGCGATGGGCTTGCTCTATGGACTGTACACCCTTTCCCCAGCCCTGGCATGCATGTCATAGTCTCCAAACCAATTCAGAGAAAGTATCACCAGCATTTTCCCCATTTCCCTGAACTGGATTATGTTGATTTCTGGGCTGAATTCATAACATGCCAACAACAAACCTTTTAACTTCCTCATAGTTCTCAATGTTTTCTCTCCGAATAGCCTGATATGCCATGCTGCCCCACCAATATTTCGATCTATTCTTGACAGCCAACCCAATGCAATTCATACTGTCTCTCAAAATCTTATAGTTCCCCGTCAATATCTCCATTGCTGTATCAAATTTTTAAAACTGTTTGTAAAGTAGTAATATTCTCTATCTTTCACAGTTGGCTATAGCTAGTGGGCTAAGAGTATGAGGTCAAATCTAGCACCAGGAGATAGTTCACTCCCTAGCAAGGCAACTCTGAACTGATGTTTCATCATCCTCACCATCCTCAGTCAGCCTCCTAAATAACACACTCTCACTCCTTGGGTTACTACAGGATGGCAAGCAGATGTTCTTTGGAACTACCAATTGCTGGCCTACCTCATCTATTTTTCTGAGCTCCTAAACTATCACTGTCCAAGTTCATATTCCAGTGATCTCCACTCCCCTCTCACAGATTAAACTCTTTCATTCCACTATTGATATATCCTTGTATTCAGTCATGATGAGCATGGAATGGTCAATGTCCAGTGCTGTCACGTCTCTATGCTATCAATCTGTTATGGAACACAGCCAGAAAACCCCTACTGGTGTCCTTATCTCTATAAAGGTGAAACATCTCTCTCACTAGTAGCAGTCAATCACAGAAGCTCCAAATCTTCTTTAATAAAATCCCTACAGGTATTAGCTCCAAGTCTTTAATAAAAGGTATTTGAATCATTTTTCCACAGAAAGACATGCTTGTTCTTTATTACACTCCAGATAACTTTATACACGTTAAAGAATAGAAGATGCTAAACATAAATAGAGCATACACAAACTTTACAGACAATGCACAAACTTCACAAACTTTGAACACAAATTACTCAGTAAAGATTAACTTGTGTCTGTACCTTTAAAGGTATACCTTAATCAGTATGTTGTTACATACAGCCCTATTAAATTCCCCCAATGTTGAAAACAGTAGCTCGTATTGTGGCCCATAAAACTTACTGCTATTAAATTAGCCCCGTAAAGAAAGCCGCTGCCAATCTGCAGGTTTGGAGCGAAAAAAGCATACGGGACGTGGAACGTGGAACTCTGCGGCCGCAAATCCTTTGTTCTCTCAAGCTTGTAACCG
The DNA here is from genome assembly GCA_027410445.1 of Discoglossus pictus. Lineage (NCBI taxonomy): Eukaryota > Metazoa > Chordata > Amphibia > Anura > Alytidae > Discoglossus > Discoglossus pictus. Next base: position 318,963,454 of record CM050166.1, on the reverse strand, counting down.
CTACAATTCCAATCATGATATTAAATTGCTACAATTTCACTTGCGATGAACCCCGTAACGCGCAAATGTACCCCAAAGGCCAACGAGTGATAGAGAGGACTCGCAAGGGGGGAAAAGTCCAATCCGTAGCACTTTAAATGCAAATATCACCACACTACTGTACTTTTATTAAAAGGGAAAGTGATGTTAGGGCTTAGAATTAATAGCACAGCATTCTCAATCTCACAAATTGACCCCAAAAAATGCTAAATTTCATCAATATTGCATTATTTCTGGAATGTGGGTCTGATTGTAACTCGTAATTGAACCCCGTAAGACTTTGTAATCAGCCTCCATATTTTTGTGACGCAATGATGACGATCTCTTTTTCCATTGGCTCCATCTAAACCTGTAACTACGGGTTTGACTAATTGATCATGCTCATGGCAGCTTTACGGATTTGCTTCTCAAGCTCGTAACTCGCAACCCGTTCTAATTTAATAGCACAGTAACTTCACCAAATTTCAAGCCCGCAGCCATCGCGAGTCTCACGTTGGACTTACTGGCTTCAAATTTAATAGGGCTGTTAGTCAGTACATTGATACCTTGATCAGTACATTGACAGTTTAGTAAAATTATTTTAAGCATTTTCTTTAATTCTTCATTAAATCTGTAAGCATGTTCAGAACATTTTGTAGATGTCATGTACCAAGAGTTCTCTACATCTCAGTGAACCCACAAAACAGAATTACTTTGGACTACTAACACAAATGTAATCTTGACACAAATGTACTCTTTTTTAATACTTTTTTAATATACTTTCCTTGATTTTATATACTACAGTTTTTTTCTAGTATCTTACATACTGCATAAAAAACCATGAAACACAATGAGTATTTATAACAAACTGTGGGCCATATTCAATACGAAGCCTGCAACGCGATCGCTCCCGTTGGTCTCAGATTGCGATGCTATGCAATTGCTCAAGCCTGGAAGTTACGGACCCAAAGCCAAAACTGTAAACCACGCACTGGGTTGTAGCAGTTCAGGGCGGGAACATGATTAATTCAGCAAGCTCATAACCACCCATTTCGAATCAGCCAGTAGAAAATTAGACTGTCATTATTACGGCAGTAAAACATGGAGGTTACATGTCAATCAATTAGATTCGGGGCCCAATATGCGCTCAGACTCGGAAAAACCTTCAAAATATTGAATTAGGAAAAAGAATGCCAATACTGTTCTAGTCCATGTGGGTGGCCTTATATGTATAAACTCACTGATACCCGAGATTGATTTAACCCTGAAATGAAATTTTAAAAAAACAACTCAGATCTTGCCGATTTGCGAGCTTAAGACTGTTGTGCAATTACTGTAATTCTAATGTCTTTCATCGCTTTCCCCGTTATTTACAGTATTGCAGTATTGATTTTTTTATTTGCATTTACAGTGCTACGAATAGGTGTTTAACCCCCTTGCGGGTCCTCTCTAGCACTCGTTGGATTTTCTCCTTCAGTTGCCGTTTACGGGTGTGAAAGCATTTGCGGGCTTGGGGAAATTGAGCAATTGAAAAGCGATTTCGCAAATTTAGCCTTGCAAAAGTGAAAGATCTGGAGGCTGTAAGTTATGAGTTTAACAATCGCCATTTTTTCATGCCCGTAATTCGGAAGCTGATCGGAACCCCCAAAAAGACGCCAATTGAATAACAAATTTGATTGTGTGCTACCGGATCTCACGAAACCTCGATTGAATGGGAGCCAATGTGTCCTTAAATATTACCCACAGACATAAAGAGTATTTTGCCAGTTGCAGTTCATTGAGATGTATTTTTTTTTAACTTAACATTTGTACATTAATTTGGAATGCTTTGAAGGTTCAAGGTCCACACAATTACACACACACACACATATATAAATATATATATATATATATATATATATATATATATATATTTATATATATATATATATATATATATATGTTATGTTTTAAAAAAAAAAAAAAGGCAAATCTATATCCTTTTTTCTGTATGCTGGACAATTAACCAAAATTATAGATTCTACACTAGCACGATCTACAGTAGATTAAATGGTGGCTATAGTATTTTTTTTTATTTTACAAATGCTAACTTTTACCTATTTTTAAGTGTAGTTCTTTAAAAGAGTACTACAGCAATCATTTAATAAATTGTGGGAATTAAATATATCAGCTAGCATTGCATGGAAACATTCTTATACATATTCTAAAATAGTTCAATGTTTAAAAAACGGAAGGGAGGTTGATGGGTATTGCTGAGTTGGCAACCATAGAAATCAGTCGACCCATCTAGTCTGCCCATGTTATCTACTCAAATAGCCACTGTGTATTTCCCAATATACTCTTTCAATAACTAAACTGGAAATCCTAATTTGTGGTTATATGCTTGCATAGAGTGTGTGTGAGGGGATCCAACTGCGTTATAACATTGCAGCATTTTGTGTTTGACACCACATACAGCAAACTGTGCCACAAATTACCACATCAAATCAGCTAGTACTTTTCAGGAGGCACTCATTTCCATAATAATGTATCACAAGCACTGTTGAATATCTCTGGAGTAATTCACTTTAGATAAATGGCTAGTACAAAGTATTGCTAGTTTTACATGCTCTTTAAAAATCACTTTAAAAAACAACCTAATTTTGGGATAACAGCGTCACTTTAAAAAGCAAGTTGTATCTATGCTTTTCTTTAATATCCAATTTCCAAGCTTGTGTGCTTTAACCAAGCTGCTAGATCAACATTTAACCCCTGCAGCTCCATTTAAACCTCCACCTCTAGTAAATGGCTGCACAAACCAGCTACAAACACTTTTTTGTGTTGCTGATAATAAAGTGATGGACTCTGGATTACTTTGGATCTAAGTGACAGTGATGTGTGCTCTGAGTGCAGTGTTCATCCTGCATGGCTTTTAGAGATAAGGGTATAAAATAGAGAGGTATTGACGGGACCTGTGACAAGGCTTTAATAGCTGCAATCCAATAAAATTGTGTATTGCGCTACTGTGCATCCCAATGTCAAACCGATGTCTATGCACATTTTTTTTTATCTTACAGGGAATAAAATAAAACATAGTTTTCTTGATTTAATTACTTTGATGTCCTTTAACATGAAACAGAAATATAAGTAAGTAAGTAAGAAATTCTTAGGAAAGCCAGCCTGAATTTACCTACCCAAAATTCATATTTTGACATATTAACATTCATATTTGATACCAAGCTGGGTACCCATGATATAGTTCATCTGCAGCATCTACTACATATTTTACTTGATCTATTTGGTTCTCAAAAATGTAACACCATCTTTTTAACAGTATATTACAAGCTATTAATAGTGATTTCAGTTTCAACTAAAAATATGTACAGGTACAGGTACATTTTCAAAATGTTAGAAATGTTTACTAGAATGAAAAATAAAAAAGTCAAACTTGGGTATAGAAAGCCAAAAGATAATGGTTCAGAGTGGCAATGGCGAGGCATACGCTTTTCCAAAGGCTATCTTATGGTTCTGTATTAAGAAAGCTAAATATGCGTATGGTGGTTACAGAAACACTGTGGATGTACTATACACTCTGTCACGATTTCAAAGAATACTCAATGAAAACTGAATGAGAAAAAAAAATATGTACAGGTTACTTAGATGTTGCAGATAAAGGACTGTAGGGAAGAGGAGCACTAGCTTACAGACAGGGTAGTTGATAAGCGCAACAGTTTTCCTACGGATGTGGTAGGGTGTATCCAGTGCTTCGCTGTGGTATAGCTCCAATATATAGTAAGTTTAAAACACTACATATGCATTTGTTTCTGCATTATAAAATACAACTCAAATGCTGGAGTGTTATATGGTGCTTATATGAATAACATTTTTTTTTAAATTAGGTACTTAAAAAGTTGTTCAAGATGTTCACCAGGACTTGTACTCTCATTTATTTTTGCAGACATACTGTAATTCTTTTGATGCTTAATGTTCCTTGGCAGTGATCAGATGAGCTTTTGAATAATAAATGCAATCACATACTGAAAATGAGAATTTGAGACTGATCATGTAATGGGTGCACACCAATTTATCTGTAGATTGAAAGCTTGTGAACGAGAAGATAGACAATACAAGTATCCAATGGGTGCTTCTTAAAGGGACATGGGACCTCCAAAGTTTCTTGCATTTGAAGAATATGCTATAAATATTACAAAAGTTCAATTTTTAAGATGAAAGAAGAAGAAGACACATGAAAATAGCTACAACATATTTGATCCTTCCATAATTTGCCAAATTAAATAAAATCTGGGGAAGGATAAATGAATTCATGCATGTCTGGGACAGGCCTAAGCAGAAAAAAGAGAGAGAGTCCCATGCACATAAGAACGGGCAGCTGCAATGTAGTTCACCCTGTGGAATAGTGCCCACTCAGGTTTCAGTCTGTCAAGCTTTGCCCACTTGTGCCAATACATAACAAAAATCTTCTGCAGCCTATTGGTCTGTAACTAAAAATGCCATGTAAGTCTCCTCTGCATGGTAGAAACAGATCTACAAATGTAAATGTCAGCCTATAAACATAAGGAATCCTGGGGATTAATTAAGCCAAGGTTTTTAGGTGGACCGAATAGATAAATCAGGTGGGTTTTTATCTGCTGTTAAATCTATGTTTCTAAGTCAGTTAGTTGTGTTTACTAATCCAGCTGTGCATTTAATAAGGTGGTAATAATTCAAAGCAATATCATTTGTGTCTCCCGAAGAATTCCTCACACTAATTCCTGTGACATGGTAAAAAGATGTCATTTTAATGTACATGTCCCATAACACAGATCACCTATTTTTCATGGGAAGGATGTTTTTTAATCGTTGAAACAAGCTCTTAAACATAACATTTTAGTATTGCTTTGACAATTTTGCATCTATTATTCTGACTACAAAGTTGAACTGTGATTACCTCGTTGTAAACATACAGCCACTGCTCTGTTTGCGATGACACCTCAAATAATATTCAGCAACACTATCATCACCACAACACACTGCTGACAAAGATCATCTATCCACATCCAATGGAAGGTATGGCATCTACACCAGAACCTTAGCTCATAGAAAATGGGGTGAGGGAATTGTCAGCATAGGTACTAATGTGGTCAAGATGTTCAGGAAGTCCAACAAACAAACATTGAGGCTGTGGAGAGGCACATGGAGCAACAGCAAACTAACCTCCATCAAGGGCAATCTTGGGTACACCCATTCTGGATGTTCCTATGCCATTGCTGTTGGACATGTGGCAAGATGTAAAATAACAATAATAATGTGAAATTATCACAAGTATTTTGATATTTATTCATTATTAATAATTCCTGTCATTTGGTTAACAACCCTTCATGGGAATGGTGATACTGAACAGTGCTACAACGTATACTTTTCCTGAGTATTAACTCACAAACATCACCGAAAATGTTGTTCGAGCATGATAACAAAAGTCATGATAATAACACATAAAATAGTGCTTGAAGGCATTTTGTAAATATTGATTCATGCGACTATTTGGAAAAACACCTATGTCACTATAATGGGCTGGAATGTTCACATACTAATGTATGGGGGCAGTAAATACAGTAGAGATAATTATTTTAGAAGGATGTCACACTTCATGCAGATTTTAGGTGTTACATGCACCAGTTTGTGAAATAATGTTAACAATGATGAAATAAACATCACTTTTAACATAGAAAGTGTAAACACTTGGCCATGCCAAAATCACACCCCAATTAACTGAAGATTAGTGACATGCAAATATATGATTACAGTACTCGAATGCATGAAGGAATGGCTATACAGGAAGATGATCTAAGTTAAAATATTTGATTCTTACATACATTTAATATATGTTGATGTGCCAAAATATTAACCATTAAAAACACATGGAACCAATGATAATGGTGTAAACAAACTTTATTTTATACACAGAGCACGCTCATAAATGTATCTGACTGTGCATTAATATCACGAGAGTGGTGTGGGCAAATCTGAGAGGGCAAGAGGCTGTTCTGCAAAAAAAGGTCTAATGTAAAGCTAATGTAATACTGTACAATAATAATGATTCCTAGCATCTAAACATGTGCTCAGTACACCACAGGAACCATAATATGATGAATAGATATCTCATCAGACATAACTCCATTTAATAGAAGTAACCAATAATGCACCTAGCACTTACATAGAGTCTTCATCTGCTCAATTAAACTAATGCAATAACTCATGGATTATGTAATCCAATTACACACATACACTCTGTTCTGAAAATCAGCAATAGAATAAAAAATAATGGTAAAAATCTAAAACAAAAAGAGGAAGAAGAAAGCCTAGCAATAACTGTATTTACAGTAAAGTGTTTCATGCTATTACTGTACCAATAAACAAATTTCATCTATGAGCAGTGCTAACCAAAGTTAATCTGTCATGAACAATCACCTGCCATGTTCATCAGTAAAGATGTGTAATTTCACAAGGAATGTTTCACTGTGATCACAATCAGTTGGCCAGGAGTACTATCACTATCTCCATATGAAATAGTTGACATCACATTTCATTGGTATAAAGGTGTTATCTGAAAAAAACTGCTTACAATAATCGCATGAGTTGCAAACACCCATTTATATTGATGTAAGACAAAGGCTGGCATCCATAATGTCTGTAAATTAAATCAGACAAATGATTCTGCTCATCATAATGTTAAGAGGATGACATGCAACAATAACAAATGCATAACTACTAGGTGTGATTAGCAGATGCTAATGAGACTATGCATTTCAACAGCTATGACAGTATTGATAGTAACTGCACATAACATCAGTCATGTTTTTTTAGATGATATATGTAGTTAGATATGGCACCCCCCCACCCTCTGTACCACCATGCCTTCTCCCCCTATGATGCTGAGTGGGTGTTGGAGGGAGTGGTATGTCCTCTTGTTGTGGCTGTGTATCAGCTGGAGTTAGATGGTATGGAATGTCCCCATACCTATCCTGAGGAGCCAGCGCTGTGAGTGGCATAGTTGACAGTGGGCCGGGTTGTTCCTAGCTCCAGTACATGGGAGCTGGAGGCAGTGGTGGTTTCTCCTGGCTCCAATACACAAGAGGAGGTGGTGGTCGTTGATCCTGGCTCCAATAGATGGTAGTAGGTGGAGGTTAACCCTCTGTCCCTTCGCTTTGTGTGCTTGCATCTAGGGGAAGATCCCTCTACCTAACTTGCGAGCTGCTATCCCTCCCTCCTCTCCCTCTCTCTTCACTACTCCCCCTCCCTCCTCTCCCTCTCTCTTCACTACTCCCTCTCTCATAACTCTACCGCTCCTCCTTTCCAACACAGATGTTACTCTGCTAGCCTCCTCCTCTCCTCTCCCCCTCTCCTCCAGCAACAGTGTTCCCCTCACTCTCCTCTTCTTCCCCTCTCCCCTCCTACAGATATGAAAAATAATATAAATGTATGTACATGTATTTGAGGTATAATAAGAATGTATGTATTCTGAGTATTATAATATGTGTTGGGAGATGAGAGGGGGGAAGAGAGTATGAGGGTGTATATGTGCTGCGGCCTAAGTCTATGTATAGCTATGTGTATGTATTGATCTACGTGTGGGAATTATGTGATATCAGTAATTATGTGTTTTGTAAATTAAGTGTTAATAATTATCATAAGAAAAATCAGCAAAATACTTACAGTACAGCTCCTTCCCTCTCTCTCTAATAATCGCCTAGACCTGCATGTGAACTTGCTCAGCTACAACACAGTCAAATTATTACGAGTTTCATAGGCCTTTCCGGCTGAGCTGATTAGCATTTTAAGCTTCCTATGGGTTCCTAGGGTTGTCACTCGATCGCAAATTTCGGGCTTGTTAATCTTTAGCAAATAGCATATAATCAAGTCCCCTTAAAGCTTGCAGGGTATACGAGTTTAGGCTTCAGGTCAGAGTTTGTGGGCTTACAGCAATAGAATACATCTAAATATTCAAAGAAAGAAAAAAAAAAACACCAGCAGCAAAAATTACGAGTTAGAGGCGTTTGCAAGTTTCCAATACAATAGGACTCTATTATAGCTATTAGCACAAAATAGCACAAAATATAACTTTAATTCAGACAATCTTATAATATCGATAACTGGAATGAGAATTAGAGATCAGATTTTCAAAACTAAGATATTGTTATTCATTAGATTAGTTAGGGACTGAAAAAGTAGAGTTGATATCTACATTTTCCATGGTATGTTATGGAGCCTATTTGTCAAAATGTCTAAAACTTTAAACCATGTTCTTAATAGTTTTCATATAATAACAAAAATTGGAGTTATTACATCCCGTTTTTAACACCATTTTTGTAAATCCTTTTTATAAGTAGTCCCTAATACTTGAATTATTAACTTGATATGTTCATCACTGTGATCATCTGTTTTTATGGATAATAAGAATTTACCCTGATTGCAATGCTTCTTCTTTGTCTCCAGCCAGTACTGAGGTGTCTTTTTCATTTGATGTTGGAAATGGACCAGTTGAGCTGATTGTTAAATCTCTCTCTCCACTAAATGACGACCAGTGGCACCAAGTCAAAGCGGAGAGGAATGTGAAGGAAGCCACCTTACAAGTGGACCAGTTACCACTACAACTGCACAAAGCACCCACTCAAGGCCACACACGATTGGAGCTCTACAGCCAGCTCTTTGTCGGTAAGAATCATTTACGATAGATAAAAAAAACATAGAATGAGACCCACTGTAGTATATCAATTACATGTTTTTCAAAACAATGTCTGCAGACATTGCTTGGTCTCCAAATAGTAGAACTTTAGTAAGGTCATAGAATAATGCATCAACTATATTCATGGTTGACTGGATGTGTCTATCGCACAATACACATTTTGTGTAATAAGTGAAATTATTTAATAACTGCTGTTTGATGGAGAGGGATAATTACTGTTTGCTAAAACAAGTCTCTTAAAAAATATATAACTCCATGGAATCAACTGAAAGGTCATGATAGCTCAGTCGTTACAGTGGCCCTTTAAATTAGTAAAATCTTCAGAGCAGCTGCTAAACATACAAATAAGAAATATTCTGCCATCAGACACATAAATGATTTACACCCCCCTCCCCCCAACAGGTCAGAGTATAAAGCATGCAAACAATGAAATGACAAGCCAAAATGTGTTTTGTATATATATATACATATATATATATATAATTTAATATTCAGAGTAGTTTTTCATAATATTTATCACTTTCAGAAAAACTCATAGAAAATTATGCTAAAATGACAGAATATTGCACAAATAATCCCCACCTGATAAGATCAGATATGTAAATATCTCAGTGGACCATAGAGGTTACACAAAATAGTTAAGGTACACATTAAAGGAATATTGGCCACACATATTTGTTATAATGCATTTAAAAACATGTTTTAATCATTAAAAGCTTTCATTCCAATCCTTGTATAACCTACCTTTGCAACAACATCAGGACCACCTCTAGAAATACTCTGATTAAAGAGAACCTGCACCAGCTGAGTTATGAAGCTGTATGGAGAATAAGTTACTCACTCCACTGGCTGTACTTTATACAAAACAGATCTAAGTCTAGTGAATAGATTCTAGGGGAAAGCCAAGACGTCCTTCTGACAAAATCGTATTAAAGGACCACTGTAATAGTAAATCTCTCATGATATTTAAATAGTAAAAATTAGGATAACAGCTTTCCATTTAATGCTACAGGTTTACTGGTAAAGGCTTGATGAGGTGTACTACTCTTCCTCCCACATGCTAAGTAAAATGAGTTGCAGTTTAAAGGTCAAGGGAAGAGCAGCAATCACAATAAATTAAAAAGTTGTTTATATTAATCTTTACTACTTGAAATCCATTAAAAGAGAACAGTTACCCTATAATGTGTGTCTGGGATTCTATGGATGAATGATTTGCTCTTTAAAGAGACTGGTGCACATGACACATCCTAATCAGACTTCTTCAGAGGTAGATCCTTACACTTTGCAGTAAGTACTTCCTCAACTGAATGTTACTTTAAAAACAAAGATTTCCTTAAAGTAAACTCACATTGAAGTTGGTAACTTTTGTCAATCATTCAGCATTTCTTATCTCCCCCTTAGAGTTTGCTTGTATCTGTGTACTACATTTTGATTATTTCTAACCATTGCAAATTACTCCCTGTGGGTTTATGTCTTCTTATATTATTTCTAGCAATTTCTTTGGTTGTTTGGGCATTAAAATCTACACATCATCATTTCAAATGGCCAAAGTGGGACCTTTAGACTTTGTTCGGCATTGTTAGGTAGTGTTGGCACCATTCAATGTGTAAAGTATGTTTTAGAGATGCATACACTTAAAGGAACATTATTATGTGTTTTGTATGAAAGTATTAAGCAAATCCTGTTTAATATTAATTGAAACATAAAGTGCACAGAGCATATGTACATCTGTAGATTTCATTGTCAGACAGGTATTATTAATATATCTATATTACTGCTCATTGGCTGACAGGTATTATTAATATATATTTATATTACTGCTCATTGGCTGACAGGGGCAAGCCCCCAGATCAGTTAAGCATTTGAGAGCATAATTTGAAAACATGAATCACACAGTACATATACCCCCTTCTTATGTAACAATGACAAAATGCTTTCAATGTCTCATGTTTCATATGTACATACTGCTCCATACACACATGCATTCCAGAGAACTGACCTTGCCTATATATGTCTTCTAGACTTTGAGAGAAAACAGGAAAGATAACTACAACATAATTTAGTAATTGTGGTGTAATTTTCTTTTGTGAAACACAAGGTCACAGCAACTTTGTGAAGGCCGCAAGAGCAATGACACTAAAGTACTTCCATGTGTCCTGCACTAAGAGAGCACAAAGCAGGCCTGGATCGCAGTGACTGAAAGTTACAGCCACTGTAATGAGAATAAAAGGCACAATAAACTATCCATATGCTTTCCAGATTTCAGTGATATTTAAATATGGTTCTAATGTGAGTCCTGAGAGCTTGTAACTGAAGCAAATGTACATTTTTAGAACTTCAATAAACTACTGCATCAGGGAAAGCATTGGGAAAAAGTATCAAATAAATTCCTACTGAGTCAGCAGACAATGTTTAAAGAGGCGGTTTAGGAGCCATATATCTGTGATAAAGACTGTTTCTGCAAGGCCTGAGAAAGAACCTCTGGATGTCTCTGACTCTTCCACTGAAATAAGGTTCATTCCTTCCTCTCAACATCCATACATGTCTTCCCATAGACACACACACACACCAGAGTTTTGGTTTAGGAGGCCACAGCCACCTTTATTAAATACAATGATTAACAGTAATCAATGGCTAACTTACATCATACAAAATGTAAAGAGCCAGGGCATTTTTCAACCACCTTACACATGTCTCCTTGCATCCATTTTAAGAAAACGTTCAGGGGCAGGAGTCCAGTTACAAGAGATAGAAAAAAAAAGAATTAGACCCACTACAGTATATAAATTACAGCATCAGGTGCCCCAAATTGTTGAACATAATCAAACACTGAAAGCAAAAAGTCTTGCCATCTGAGACTCCTTAAACTCAGCCAGTGGACTTCAAATGATTGCTCATCCAATCTCAGCTGGTGCCACTGTGGATGCTCCTCAGAAAGCCTTTGCACCCAATAAATGTGAGAACAAAAGTGTCTCAACTCCCATAGTCCAATCCTCTTAATCACTTCAACAGGGAGACCCAACCTAGCCGCCCCTATGTGAGAATAGTGTGATAATGTAATCAATTGGCTGTAAACTACTAATGCACCTCTTCAACATTTTGATGAACTGGAATTTTGACAGATGGGAGCATGGGTAAAATTTGGTCCAACCAAAGGTTGAACAAGGCCACAGGGCATGCGGATCCTTGTATAAAGAAAAACATCCTTCCACTTGGCTTTATGATCAGTTTTTATACCTTGTAATGCAGATATTCAAGTGATCATCCACATTAACATAAATCACCAACAGGGCGTCCATAAACTTGCAGTTTTAACTACCACATTCCCATAGTGCAGAAATAAACTTCCCCTGCATTGAAAGTCTACTTCCACCTCAAAGTAGAATGGTAAAAACCAAAATGGTACATTCCACGGTAGAATAATTACATATAAAAGGTAATGCATTAAAGGCTGTATTGTTTTGTTTTTACACGCTGAAAACATTTAACCAATTAATGACTGTAGTTTTTTAAAAGAGCACACTTTAAATGTCAGATTACAGTGGTCCTTTAATAAAATGCTTAGGATGACTTATATGTATCCAAGGCATGCTTGATTCCCAATACTGCGTTTGACCATAACGTTTCTTTAATACCTACACTGTTTATCCGCTGCCCCTTTTACTACTACTATAATAACATTGTAGTCTCATATTGTCAGAGTAGTATTTTAAAGATCATACTACTAGTTAATACAATAAATCTGGCTTTTATTTTTATACATATACCGTTACAAAGCTGGCCTATGTATAAATTCCACCTTATGTATAAATTATCAAAAGTAATATTTATGCCCCAGGAACTCGTCATCACCAGCACCCTGAACACTTTTGGTAATTGGCATTAAACAGAAGATGTGTTTCTTATGCTACTCTGAATATCCATCTTCAGGACAGAATAATCAGGATATTAAGTTCTTTGCTTGAATGTTCAGGTCTAACAAAGCGGAACATTATGTAAATTATTTAATATGTTGTCATATAGCAATCAATTTCCAGGGCGCCACACAACTCAATAGGACGTGGCAAGTCGTTATGTTTTCTATCACATCCTGTAACCTTGCTTAAGAAGGAATGTTGAATAATGTAATCACATATTATAAATGTCGTTAACTCGGAGCACTTAGACGATGAGCTCCAAAGGCACTCATTGCCTGCGATCCTCGCATAGCGAGGCGAGACGTTAAGGCACTACATCTCACAGCAGTTGGCCGATGACGCCAAGGTTGCTCATTGCCTGTGAGCCTTGCAAAGCGAAGCGAGCAGTGGAGGCAATGAAACACGAGGGACTTAGACTACAAACACTTAGGAAACGAAGGATTGCCTTACAGACTTATTCAATTGCCATATAGGGCTCTATATAAGCACATATAATCTTTTTTAAAAAAAAGGTTTTTAGTTACTGAAGACCTTGCTTTTGGATAGAACTTCACTAACTAAACACTTCTGCAAAAAAAAATGCTATGTGCTTATATAGAGCCCTATTCAATTGCCCGATTCGCAATTTAATAAAGCTGTAAGGCTGCAAGCAGTTGACAAACGCGCAACTTAGAAAAAAAATCATTACGAGAAGCAGGACTTAGAAAAAAAAAATACAAGGTAGAAAAAATAAGAAGTTAACGACTGAACCGCGAAAAACAAAAAACACGAAAAACACCAAAAAATACACAAACCCCCCCAAAAAAAAACATCACACACAGCACGGGGGAACAGCCAGGATGTCTGGGAGTGAGGTAGAATGCGAATTTAATTTTCAAGAGTTTCGGCATTTGAAAATCGGCTAAGCAAGAAAAAAATGGCGGCCCAAAAAAATTAAAACGAGGCCACACGACCCTGGACCTCACCAACCACGTACCACTTTCACACAGGAACGTACGAGGTACAAAATACACTACTACAAAGGATGCCAAATACTCGCGAACCGCGTAGCACATACTCAAACGATGCTACTTTACACTCCGAACTTGCAAATTACAACATTACGCATCTACAGTAGTGCTTTACACAAATAAACCAACGTTTTGCCCTCGTGCACGCAGCCTACTTCTAATGCACAGTTGGGACATTCGTAAAACTATCTCCACAGGCCAGCAACAGTCCAACTGGACATTATATGCTGTGGGAAAACAGATTGTTAGCTCTTCAGCCTATTGATTGATGGATATATTAATAACAAATAGGTAAAGTATATTAATTCATTAAGTAACTAATTAATTGATTATTTACAAAAATATAGACATATGTATCTGTTTTTGTTATGAGCGCAGAGACTGCTCAGAGGAGCAAAAGTACACCAGAGGAGAGGCTCACAATGAACGCTGAAGGTCCTTAGAGTATAAAAAGCTTAACATTGCGTGCCAAACAGCATTGCCATTTCTTAAAATTTTATTGACCGTCATTTTTTGACGGGCAAGTCACTAGTTTAATATAACAGTTGGCAGGAAGGTGCCTGCTCAGATGAAATTACATCATAATAAAGCAGAACCTCATTGACAACAAAAATCTACTGATGTGTCCTTATAGCAACTAACAGCTAGATAACGTTTATGTAATGACTGCTGTACTTACAGAAAAAGTGCATGGGTGTAGTATGTAACAACTGTGTAAGTCATGAAAATGAAAACATTTTTAGAAAAAAAATCAGAATTTTTGAAAGTCTGTTGATATATAGCAGATTTGGGGTTTCATCAAAGATGAGAAGAAGTACAAGAAGAAGAGAGGTGGATTGGTTAAATACTTGTATATTTTAGAATTTGCCTCCTAACCTCTTCACATTTAATGCTCAAAAGGAGACACTAGCAACTGCAGCTTTGGGAGCAGGACTTGCAAACACACCTATCACATGTGCAACCTTCACCAACCTATCATGCATGCCTCCATGTGTGACTTTTCCCTGCCTAATGTTGTACTTAGACTAATTGTTTTCAAACATATATTGGCCTTTAAAGGATTCTTCATAAATATCTAATAATGTATAATGGTGTTTTTACAAGATAATACTGTGTGTTATTGTGTACAAATACATTTAATTTTACAGTAAATTAGGCTAGATTATTTTGCATTTATTGTAAACTTTCTTTCTTATAAGCTGACAAAAACAATACTGTTTAAAGCCCAGTTGATAAATCTCTGTAAAGGAGAACTGGAAAATGGTGGAAAACATTTGGATGAGACTTTCTTGTTTGGATATTAACAGCCTTATTAAATTGCGATTTGGCAAATTTAAAAGGGCTCTATTTAAGCACAAAGCATATTTATTTTACAAAAGTTTTTAGTTAGTGAAGACCATGCTTTTGGATAGAAGTTCGCTAACTATAAACTTCTGTAAAAAAATGCTTTGTACTTAAATAGAGCCCTTTTAAATTTACCAAATCACAATTTAATAGGGCTGTAAATGCTTTTAGCTCTTTTGTTCCACTTTATTTTTATGATGTTTTTCCTTATTCTATGAAGTAAAAAGCATTACAAAATGCCTCTCTATCTCTTAGATAGAAAACTCTCATTGCTGTTTTCAATAATTAAAAAGAGTGCATTAAACATTACATAAGATTTATTTTCCACGTATATATAAGAGCATTCCTAGAGAGAATCTATCTATCTATCTATCTATCTATCTATCTATCTATCTATCTGTCTGTCTGTCTGTCTACCTTCTGTACAGAAAATGAATAGTACCACAATGCACTCTCAATCTTTTAATGCCAAACCACTACATACATGGCTCATTTTAAGCATATGCTTGCTTTATTACACAGCTTTCAGCAGAGCACAGGATAGATTATGCACAAACCAGGTGACATACCCACATACAACACTGTTTTGTGTTTACTGAAGCTCATCAGTGTGGGGCTGGTTCCTGGTTTGCAGTCGATATTAAGCTTCAGCCCACCATAAGTTTAATGATGGTTATGGCTATGTTGCCAGTTACTGTTAGGTGGTTGTGAAGATCGAAGGGTGCTATTAGAAGCAAAAACTGTATCTGTTTCTTACAGTTAGAAATCTGAGAGGGTGAAAAGATCAAGAGCCAATCAATTGTGCAGTCAAACATTTCTTGTGTATATGAAGTCTCCTTAAACCTGAGGAAGTTTATCTACTGAAGCCAACATTGTAGCTTCCATAGCAGCATATTTGCATATAAAAGATAAATTAGAAGCTGTGTTATTATATTTCTAAAAAACCTGTTGCATATTTTTAAGACCTTCATTTAAAAACTAAACACTATCAAATACTGTCTTTCAGATGTAACAAAGTAAAAACACAAAAAACATGGTCCTTTAAAATTGAGGGAATAATAATACTTCAATGAGATACAATTTCTTCTATAATTCACACAACCTTGTATTTTTTCTGTATAAGGTGCTGCTGGGGATCAGAGGGGATTTCTGGGCTGCATCCGCTCCCTGAGGATGAACGGTGTGACGCTGGACTTGGAAGAGAGGGCAAAGGTCACACCGGGAGTGAAGGCCGGCTGCTCGGGGCAT
Source organism: Discoglossus pictus (assembly GCA_027410445.1). Lineage (NCBI taxonomy): Eukaryota > Metazoa > Chordata > Amphibia > Anura > Alytidae > Discoglossus > Discoglossus pictus. The sequence goes on along the minus strand of CM050166.1, from coordinate 318,947,195 downwards.
TGTACCAGCTTTGGAATGTACTGTGAGAATGGTGGCAAGTGTGTGGAGAAATACAACGGGTACACATGTGACTGCTCTAAAACAGCATACAATGGACCTTTTTGTAAACAAGGTAAATATATATTTTCTAATAGTGCTGGCAGTTTCTAAAATATAACATGTTCCACGTCTATTCTTCCTTATTGCACTGTTGTACAGAGTAAGACGTTCTCTAAAACATGTACTTATGCACTGTTCACGATCATTTAGGCTTTAAAATATATTTATTTTAAATTAAATATCCTCTCAATCACTATAATTTTTACCTATAATAATAATAAATCAGTCTATCTGAAGCATTACTCATATTATTAAGTTCTGCATCCACTATACTGTATTTGCTATTTCATTGATTTAAAATTTGTTGTAATTTTATTTCTAGCCTCAGATACATTCAGGAGTCCTTTGTGTTTCATAAACATCCCTGCTTTGTTCCACGAAAGTCTTTAGTTCAGTAAGATTGTGCTCTATGATCATCCCACATCATGGTTATAAACCTGTAGATAGAAACAGGAACAGTCTACTTGCAGAACAACTAATCTCATTGAACATTGCACCTTGACTATCACTTCTCCTTGCCTTCTGGAATCTGATCCACTTGTAGTTATCTGCTTGCATGCCTACTCTCCTCTCCAGGAGTGTTAGCTTTGTCCTATTGGTTTAGAGTTCACTTAAAGCAATGCTCACTTTAACAGAGTCTTATCCCTGAGTGTAAACCTGATCGGGGCAATTTCTATATCTGTTATTTCAACAACCCATTGGTCTGCTTCACCAAGCCAGCTTCTTGCGGGTGATGTAGAATATGCAAGGTCCATGTTACTGTTGCATCTTTGGACCATGCCTGGAACAGACTGCTTGTTAGATATGTCCCATGTTCAGGCTGTGTTTCTCCTGGAAGTCCATAGGCAGACTCTCAGACTTTTCCTGGTCCAGCTAATTTCCGGAGGGACCCTTGGCTTTCTTTTCTACATGCATCTGTTTCAGCACAGCACTGTCACTTGCCTTTCTATTGTGTTCAAGGTTTTTGGCAGAACTCTTAGGGATGCCCTTTTATTCGTTGAATGTCCCCCAGCCATACCAAAACTGAATCTACCACAGTGGCTTCTGAGATCCCGGCAATTACATGTGCCTCTCTGTTCAGTCTACCTGTGGGTACATTGACGCCATTCACTTGAAAGTCTTTAGTCTGAGCGCTTTCCCAGATGCCATACCATATCTCAGGTCCTCCTTGGACTGGTTCACCATGCACAGATAGGTCAGTCTCCTTCCCAGTAGCCATTAAGTTGCTTAGATGCTTAGGACAGAAGCCTAGAGCAATAATGCTCTCTCCTTTGTGTTCTCCAGCTTGTCCCCATTGCATCACATTTTCGCAAATTGAGTTCAGTTCAGTTTGAAAGACTTTCTACTATTAAAGGTCCCCATCTTATTTCTTTTACAGCTAAAACTGCATTTTAGCCCAATATCCTATACTTTGTTTCTACTGACAGCCCAGCCTCAGCTCTCCGTGTGATTTATGCGATTTGGTAAAGCTCCCTTGCCTTCCTCTTTAGTACCTGGAATCACAATGTCATCAATTTGGTGAATGATAGCATTTTTTTTTAAATTTAACTGCTTGAGGTCTCTGGCCACCAGTCCATGACAAATTGTTAAGGAGTGTAAGTATGCTTGGTGGCAACACCTGGAATGCATACTGCCTCTTCCAGGTGAATGAAAACTGGTCCTGAGAGGCCGGGTCAATAAGTACTGAAAAGTTTGCATTTTCTAAAATTCCTCGTAATACTCTGCCCCAATAATACAATTTTTCCTGAATATGTCTTCCTGTAATTCAGTGACTAGCAAACTATATATAAATGGAGCTCCTTTATTGACTGACATTATCACTGTTATACATACACCCTGAGTTAACTTATTTACAAAGATTCTGGTATATATATTCTGCCATACACATCTGTCTCTATCTGTGCACAGGGTTCCTCACTTCACCGGCTGGAGCAGACAGCAGAATTTCCATAGCATTTAATCAAATCATACTAAAACTAACAGAGCATGCACATCCCAGCATCGAGGAAAATAATGTAGTTCTACCACCTATGTCTTAAGATTATTTATTGAACAGAGTACAGCATATTTATAGAAAAAAATACACTGGTAACTAAACACATTAACAAACAGTAATTAAACACTGTTACTTGGTAACATAATTATGATAATTAGATCAGAAAGTTAACCAAATTACTCAGAGCTGTTAAAATATGTGACTGTTAGTAAGCTGGATGTTTGCATCTCTCAACATAAAGCCTTCATTGATAGACTGTCCTATTTTGAAACATTGTGTCAACTCCATAAAGAACCTCTTTTATCTGCATTTGCGAACAATAATTTGATTACACCTCCAAAGACCAGGCCACATAGTATACCTTAAATGACCACAAAACTACCTATTAAACAATAGATACAAATAACTACCATGTTTAACATGAATATAATCGTTATAGCAAGCTGTTAAACACAGTTATATTGCACCCAGTATTACAGTACAGTTAAACAATCCCAGAGCTAACCATGTTACCACCAGTATAGTGAATCCCTTAGGCTACAAGCCCAGTACATGGTAGTTCTTGACAATATCTTCTAGGTCTTGAAGCCTCTGAGTGAACAACTAATTTCTTTTTTCAAAATATGTAACTGTTCATTAACTGCATGCTGCTCCTGCTCAGCTGTCTCTCTTCCCAGAGTCTCTAACAGTCATGGTCGGTGCATACTTTATTAATACTTGGACCAGGTTCAGGAACTCACAGGGTTACTTCCAACATTCTTCCCATTTACAGCCTTATTAAATTGCAATTCGGCCAGTTGAATAGGGCTCTATTTAAGCACATAGCATAATTTTTTACAGAAGTTTTTAGTTAGTGAAGACCTTGTTTTTGGATAGAAATCCGATCATTTTTTTTTCCCTTTGAGACGATTGGCTAAGTCTCACTTGTTTTTTTTTCTGTTTGCCTTCCTCTGGATTAATAAAAAATAAAAAATAAAATAAAAAATAAATAATTAAATAATTGATTAATAATAAATTAACAACTAATTAATTAATATTGATTCTGCATATTGCAGATCAGAGGAGATCTTAAAAGGTTGAACTTGATTGACGGAAAGCCTTTTTTTAACCTTAATTACTATGTTACTATGTAATTACTATGTAACTAACTAAAAACTTCTGTAGAAAAAATATGCTATGCGCTTAAATAGAGCCCTATTCAATTGGCCGAATTGCAATTTAATAAGGCTGTAAATATGTAAGTGTGTGAGTGTGAATCCCGATGACTGTACCACATTTATTGCAAAGGGATTCAACAAATGCACTACTGCAGCCCAACCTTGTCTGCTCAGACACTGTAGTTACTGGCTCCTTCTGTGAAACATGCACGTGAGTGACAAAGGAAACCACATAGAGAAAACATATATACTTATCTTTGGTAAGTAGTTCACAGTTGGCTTCTAATGCAGAGGAAAATGAAGGCATACATCACTCACTTCCTAATTTCTCGGGGGAGTGCAATCATCATTCCAGATTTCCACAGGAGCAAGGGGACATGTCTGATACTTGCACAGCTTGGCCTACCAGGCATTAGCAGTCTTGAGTGAAGTTCAAGGCGCATACCCTTTGCTCATATATAGTAGTATGCTACTAAGAACTTTCCAAAATAATGAATTATTTTAGAACCAATTAATATTAGTTGTGTGTAAATTTAAATTGCTGAATGTCCTAGAATAATATTACTTGAAACATTTAGCTTCTGTTATCAACAAGGAATGCACCATCCGCCCTCCCTGAGACCCCTTTAAACACTTACTACCTTGTATAAGTTAGGTATCCCCCAGGGCTTCTACTCAATACCTTGGGTACAATAGTGCCCCCCCCCCATCCATATGAACTCCTATGGAAACTAATATTACCCTCTATGGACCCACATGGACATCCCTATGGACCCTCTTGGCAACTAACATTAATCCATATTATCACAGGGGTCTCTACAGACCTATTTTGGACCTAACATGGGGTCCTTATTGACCCCCTTCGGAAATAACATTAACCACATACCACATGGGTCTAACATTAATTTATTTAACCATAGGAATCTCTATGGAATCCCCTTGGACCACATCACTCCAATTTAATAAAGAAATACAACAAAAAATATCTAAAATAGAACATTTATAGAAAAATAAAAAAGTACTATTAAAATAAGCAAATATTACAACTAAAGTATAAAAATAATTATATTGAAAAAGACATTAGGAAAAAATATTGCACCAGTGTGGAAAAAAGGGGTTGAGTTATACATTGCCCTCATTTGGATGATCCTCCAGAGATGATCATCTACATACTAGTCATCAATCTCCAGCTGTGGGACATCCATGTCCATCAAATAAATCTTTTTCATCTTAATTGAACACCCTTGATTCTCTCTTCATACTGCCAAAAGGACCTGCACCAAAAAAACAATCCCGACATTTTATTAAAAAAAACAAAAAATGAAGGCTTATGCTTTTAACCAACCAGAGGGCGCTTTTTTAGGATTACAATGTTTTCTCTTGTTCTTTCAACAGACAATCAGAAAAAGTTAATACTATAATTAAGCCCTATTTTAGCCAATCCGATCATATAGAGTCCTCTTAATGGTTACAATTGTAACTCTTAGTTGTATTGGAAGAAGAATTAGCATAACAAGAATATTGAGTATTAATGTAATTGCATACCTTCTAGTTAGATCTCAACTACAATACTGTTTAAGTTGTTTCTAATTTATTAATATCCTTTTGGAGATACAGTCTTCACAACTAAAGGAAAATTACTAAAATGGTTTAAGAGACAAAACGTGTAAGGAAAGACTACATACTCTTAATAAGCAGAGGTAAAAGGACAGAAGGGAGAGGGGTGATATTTCAAAGGGTTTAATGAAATGCAGGAGGGAATTATCTTACAGAAGTAGAAGAATGTGGGGTGGGAACAATAAGTCATGATTTGTAGATGGAAGGTGGAAGATTTAGGGCAATGTGAAAAAAATACTACTTTCCAGAAATGGCAGTAGAAACTCTCCAGTGGTAGCAGGTTTAACCACCATTTCAGGAATGTAACAATACCCAAAATAAGCATAAGCATTCCCCAGAGAGAAATGGCAGACTAGATGGCCTTTTTGGTGTTTATCTACTGGTAAATATTTATTTCTATGCTTTAGAATATTTAGCCCTACTATGTTTGATGGTCCCAAAACACAATTGCTTCACATCCTCTTTTTCCATATGGTTTATTGCAGATGTTGGAGGGTATTTTGAGGAAGGCACCTGGTTGAGATATAACTTCCATTCAGCAACAATTGCAGCTGTTGTCAGCCCCAAGGATACTGTGAACATCCCTCAAAGCTCTGCTTCAGATATTGGCCTAGCCAAAGAAGAGCTTCTGTTTAGTTTCAGCACCACCAAGACCCCATGTGTCCTCATTTATGTCAGCTCCTACTCACAAGACTATCTGGCTGTCCTTCTCAAGTCCTCTGGTAAGGCACTGGCTCAGGGATGAGGAATATTTTATAAATGATATACACAAAGCTAAGCTACACTGCTACCATACATAGTTTTGCCATTCTATGTGTTCTGGAATAAAAACATTAAAACAAAAAAATGAAGGAATAATCCACTTTACCCTACAGCACATTGATGTGGTAATGTGTGCAGTAGTTTCTCAAATACATTTTGTTCAAAGTTCCTCCAAAATATCTGGCTCTTATTACGCATAGTCTCTTCAGAGAAACAGCACTCAGACATGATAAAATCCACATTTTATCTTACAATTCTGACACAATAAAGGTCCAAGTTATTCCAGAAATTAAAAGAACACATATAAATAAACATATTTGCAACTGATTGTTATTAAATTATTTTAGAGAAACTGATAGATAATTGAGTTTGGAAATCATTATAAGAGCAATTTAAACTAAAAGTAAATTTGTTTTACTCTAAGGCTATTTATTAATTCTCAAAGCGGAGGTTGATAACATTTATAATAATAATAATAATAATTAGTCTTTAACACTTAAAAGTGTATGTGACCATTATGATTTAACCAAATGGGTTTGTTCTTCTTCCTTATGTTGGTTCAAAGTAATCAATTTCATGTTATTTATTACATTGATTATGGCTTCTCTTTCAGGAATCTTACAAATTCGTTATAATTTGGGAAATACCAAAGAACCGCACAATGTGGATATCACAGATCACAAAAATATGGCAAATGGCGAGCCACACAGCATCAATATTACTAGGGTTCGGAGGAACATTATTTTCCAGGTATATATATTGTCTATACTTAAAAAGGTAGGAATATATTTTCTGAATCTAATGCAACTCAAGTCATTGCACATTCTATAGGAAGCACAGAAGTGTGGTTTAAGATAAGTAAACAACTGTGGGGGTGTTTGTGCATCATGCCAACTGGATGAAATTATGCTAAAAAGATTAGGCTGCACTTTTGCCAGAGTCATGCTAAAAATAGGTGATTGGTGCAGTAACAAAATGTCCTAGTAGTATTTCTAGGCATTGTACCATATGTGCAAAATTCAGTATAATAATATTAATCTCCAGGTGTTTCACTATCACACCTGCAGAACTAGACTAACCCACCTAGTAATATATAATAAATATATCTGTTGAAAAAAAATATTGACAGTAATAACAAATATGTGTTATTAAGAGAGAAGAGTGGACATGCAGATTGTGTTTCTAATTGGTCTGATGGAACATGACTCAATAAAATGCAACTCTACTGCTTATTAATCACTATTCAAATAACTCAACCCGGAAGACTACTCACACATAATCAGGAAGATAACATATGACAGTGAGAAAATGTAATACATTTTATGGACATGATTCTGAAGATACCAAACTCATGAAGATTTTTCAAATAACATTCATTAATTATACTTATTTATGGCAACAGGGCGTGGTTTGAGGCTGACCACCAAAGGTCTAATACTTGGCATGATCGAAATCTACATTTAAACACGTTATTAAAAATGTTGTTAAAATTTGTTAAAAAAATGTTAGACTACAGTTGCTATATTTTACATATGAATCAGTCTCATTGGTCATCCACTCAGCTTCTGCATGTTATCTAATACATTATCACACAGGACAATGCATTTTAAAGAGGGAGAATGACAAATACGCGACAACATTTCACAATATTTCAGCTATGGAAAGTAGTACACTAACTTGATAAGATATGAGATTTCACAGATACATTTTTCCAGTTTCTGTTTAATTGTAAAGATTTTGATCACTAAAAATGCACTTATGATCTTTACTGTAAAGGGAGAAATATGGCTTGATTTACAAAACTACATAATAAGATGCAATAAATTCCATAATGGAGCCACAGATTAGCAAACATGGATTACAAAGCTCCATCACACAGATATCTCTTTGAGTTCAGATGTGTGATTCAGACTCTGGACCTATTGCACACTATTTGGCAACTAACTCTAATCTAATTTCATTCAGATTACTTTTCCATGTAAAAAAAATACATTGTACAATGTTTAAAAGATGCATACAATTACTGATTTTTCTACCCCTGTAAATAAGGGTTCACAAAAAGGAAACACAAAAAGTTCCTATATGTTGCCAAGAATCCTTGTGATTTCCTAAAGGTTTTATTTATACAGAAGTGACACGTCTGCATTGAACTAAAAGTATAACATAGTTCAGTGTGGCGCTAATGAATATTTTGCAGCCAAAACATAATTATTCACATCCCCTGTGTTTGAAAGTGCTGTGAATGTTTTCTTCCCTTAAAATATGATTTACTCCAATGTGGGACACTAACTTTCAAATGATCGATTTAAATAAACCTAATTATGGACCTTGGAAAAGTTGGTAGGTGTCTAAGGCAGACTCTTGAATATTTAAAATAAAACATTCATATTTAATAAGCCAGAACCATCTGGTTGCTTAATTATAACACATTAGTGGTAGATTAAAGTTATGCAGAGATGCTCTATAAGCACAGCACACACAGCTGCTTCCAGGCGTCAGTGGAAGGTTGTAAACCCCTAGTGGGTGTGGATTGTTGGTCAGAACCTCATCCAGCTACACTTTAAAGATATTTTAATATGAAATATTGACACAGAAAACATTTTAAATAAAATAAATAGAGTCCAGTCAGGCAGGTCCACTAAGATGGATGCTTTTTAGCAGTGAACAGGCAACATAATCTACTGCAATCCTCTTTATAAATAGTACCATACACTTGCAGGGGAAACCACTGAGTTAGGTAAGGGTGGTATTTTAAGTCCCTTTGTCGCATACGTACTGTGGAATATTATCTGATTACCAGCAAAGCTAGTCTGACAAATAATTCAGCCAGTTATTCAATCATTACTGGGTAATTATAATTTAACATTGTAAATATATACTTTCACAGTATTGTACAATATGACTAGGGTTCCCTGGTGGTCCAGTGGTTAGGAATTGGTGCTTTCACTGCTGTGACCTGTGTCGATTTCAGTCAGGGAAGCAAGAGGTCACACCACCCTAAAGCCATGCAGGATTGGGCCTGGTCAGTACTTAGATGGCAGACAACCTAGTTATACCAGGAGCTGGCAACCCACTCCAGTATCTCTGCCATGAGTACCAAGTGGATCAGCATGGTTTGTTGCAGTTGACTTGGAAACAAAATTAGAGAAAGAAAAAGACACTTATGTATACATGGTGGCAACTCCTCTGAGATTAAAGGCTAAGCTGTTATAAGCACAATAGAAATAGGTCTCAAAAAAATCAATAGACAGATATAAAAATATTATTTTATTGTAATATTTTCAAAACAGAATCATGACATTTAATATAAATTAAAACATAAATGTCCCACAGCATATACTGTACAAATATATATGTATATCTGTTCAATACAAAGTATTGTATATGACCCTACTACAGCAATACATTACACAAAGTAGCAATAATAACAATAATTATAAGTAATGTCTCATGAAAAAATTAAACAATTACTGTAAAGGGACATATGGAACACAGAGAACAAAAGATATGAGATGTATATAGAAAAACATACAATATTGCTATCAAATACAACTTAGAATTGATTAATTGAAATGTTAAATATATAACAACAATACTATAAAACTGAGTATCATACAATAATATAATATAGTCAGTAAAGTGCACACTAAACCCTAATATATTGGTGGTAGCGGAGCCCACCACTTACTCACAATAAGGAACCTTACCTACACTAAATGAAACTAACGTGAAAATGAAAAAAAATATATAAATCTATAATATAAATGTATAGAAATGTGCCCACTATGGTCCAATGGGACACATTAACCTATAACTACTGTAGTGTGAATAATCCAAATGGATATGACAATTAACACTTAAATGAAAAATAATCAATAAAGTGCTAGACTAATTAATCCAAAGTGCAAAATTAAAAATAGTATTGCTAATGCATATAAAGTGCATGTGCAAAATAGTGCAAACATTAATTTACAATCTAAACAGGTATTATATCCCATTCAACACATGATAATAACCAAGAAAGTTATGTGTTAGGTTGGTCAATCAAAGATGAAATACAAATGGGGTTACTGACGCACACAAACTGCATGTGACAGGCTAATTCGATTATACACAATCCCAACACAGTAATATCCTGATACCAGATTGGTCAATAAAAGATGTAATAACAACAAAGTTGCTAGTGCACACAAAGTGCATGTGACGGAGAGTCGGACATAACTGAACAACACAAACACACAATATGACAGCTTTTCAATAGCAGAGCTGTTTTTTTTGTTTTTATTTACTGGCAGGGATGGGGTTATGACATAATCTATACCTTGTTAGTAACTTACTAGCTGGACTGAATTTCTCCTGCACATGCTGTTCTCACCTTTTTTCTGCATGCAGCCTGAATGTCATGGTCCTCACATAGAAAGTCTCAACTCTGTAACATCTTCAAAGGAAACTCACTGCATAACCATATAAGTGGAATTGTGGGAGATGTCGTATTTTTGCTTGTGTATGCTACAATTTGATATTCTACCAGGATTGCATCTCCAAATGTAGAGAAGAGACAAAGGAAAGCAGCACAATACAGCAAGAGAATAGCATTGTAATTGCCACCCCAAGCCATAGAAATTCCCAGTTACTACATTTTCATTGTTTGAACATGCCCCACTCACTGCAAACATGTGCCCTGACACTCCTTCTTACATGTTTTCCTGCTGTTTGAGTCACAAAACTCTATTTCAGCTCTAAAAGTATTGATGGAAATCCAGAAACACACAATCTCATACAAAATTGCTCCAAACCCTTCCTTAGGTCTCCAAACTGCCACTGGGATCTTAAATTCTATACTCGTAAACCCCTCAAAAGAAAAATTTTAAAGAAGCTACAAAACTTTCCACAAGGACATATTTAGTGTGGTAATTGTCTTGTGGAAACTACAGTAATATGAAATGTTATGGGGGAAACTATTCATGGCAGAACTAAACTGTGAATGGATTCCTGGAAACTTAACTCATATATTTGTCTAGCATGTACTTAAAAAGAGGAGGTACCAACATTACAAAATCGTTGGGGGGGCTTAAGTAAAAAAGAGCTACAAAATATAAATATGGATATTCAATACATTTGCAGACTGCATTTGCAAACTCCTAAAGACTTATCAAATAACATACAGTACATTACTTATACTTAGTTATAGTAACAAGGGGTGGTTTGAGGCTTACTTAATGATGTGCATTTCATGACGCCATATGCATGAGTTTTTCAGGGGAACAGCGTCTCTAAGACATAGATGGGGATACAAGCATATATATAGTTGTGTGCTACTTTTAAATTACATTTTTCTGTTTTTTTATTTTTACTGCTGTTCTGCATATCTATAACATGTTTACAGCCTTATTAAATTGTGACTCGTCCAATTGAATAGGGCTCTATAGAAGCACATAGTATATTATTTTACAGAAATGTTTAGTTAGTGAACTTCTTTCTATCCAAAAGCAAGGTCTTCACTAACTAAAAACTTCTGTAAAAAAAAGTATGCTATGTGCTTATGTAGAGCCCTATTCAATTGGCCGAATCACAATTTAATAAGGCTGTTAATGTTTTTACAATTAGTGGAAATCCCATGTTACTGATTGTTGAGGAGTGTTGCTGCAATCAAGAACTAAGCTCATTAGTGCACATGTTTTGTTAGAATAGTACAAAGCAGAAACATGTTGCAAACTGCATATCAATGGCCACCAAAGGTCCCATACCTGGCATAATTGAAATCTACATTTAAACATGTTATTAAAAATGTTGTTAAAAATGAGTTGGGTAGGCTTAATGTACGACTAAAGTTGCTATTATTATACATATGAATCAGTCTCACTGGTCCGCCACTCAGCTTGTGCATGCTATACAATTACTGATTGGGTTATAAAATGCAGATAGTGATTTCAGTAATTTATAGTTATTTATGCAATTTGTAAGATAGAGTCTCCCCTACTATGCAAATCCACAATCACAGTGAACATTTGGTAGCTTGCAACCCCAGAGATTCTTAACAAATATATATTATTAGAACAGAGTCATATTCATGTTATACCAGCTTTCAAATTAGCACTGGGATGTTTTGGAAATCCGTGTTCTTTTTAATAATTATACAAAAACTTGTATTATCAATATATTGCTACAGTAACTATTTTCTGAAATACATAAATTTTCCCCTGGATGGCACATTATTCTGATAAATTGCACATCATTTTAACTAGAACTAATTAACCAATGAGAGATATAGATTGTTAATTAGTTTATTTGATAGTTGAAAACAGTGTAGCAATTTGTTATCATGAAGTGAGGTCCTTTGTCACAAGCTAATTAAGCATCATGTGCTGTTAATTAATATACCGAGACACTCAGAATGCAGGAAGTGTATATTAGAAGATTTTTTTTTTTAAACATCATAAAATGTCTTACTAGGTAAGTACATTTTTTATGTGTTTTTAAAAAGTACCAAGAAATGCAAATGTGGCAGTTCCACTCTAAGGAACGTGTAACTGCACTACTATGGCCGCATTGCTGTTCCTTGATCGAATTATCAGCTGGACTTTTTTTCTCTCAAGGATGCAGCAACTATTTATGGTTAGTTCTGTACAGAAACAGGAGCATCAAGAAAAATGTGATATTAGAACCAAGAGCTAACCACAAGGAACCATAATGTAACAAGCTGTGATTTAAAGACTGATGTCTTATGTTTCGTATATCTTCTTCTTTTGTGTCTCAGCTCGATCATTACCCTCCAGCATCTTACAGCCTTCCTGAAGCATCAGACACCCAGTTTAATGGACCAAAGGCTCTTTTTCTTGGGAGAGTTATAGGTAAGTAAAATACACACAATAATGAAATAGAGGAGCTGCCTCAAATTATCACTGGCAATACAGACATGTTTTTGTTCAAATTAGGAGACAATAACTAGAAATACATTTTAAAGTATGTTTTCAGTGGCAGTCACATATATCTTGTACTACATAAAATATCATGGTTATTTGCCATAAAAATGTCATCTGTTTTCTGAAGTGCATTACAAGCCATATTTATATGTATGAAAAAGAAAAGATATTTGTGTGACACAAAGAGCCACATTCAATTTGAATCCCATAACTCGATCGCAGACAGCAGAATGTCTGCGGATGTGTTGCGGGCTCCTGTTGGTCTCAGATTGCGATGCTATTCAATTGCTCAAGGCCGCAAGTTACGGGCCCCAAGCCAAGACTATAAACCATGCACTGGTTCGGAGCAGTTCTGGGCTGGAACCTGATTAAGTCAGCAAGTCCGTAACTGCCCATTTTGAATTGGCCAATAGAAAATGATACTGTCATTATTACGGCAGTAAAACACGGAGGTTACATGTCAATCAATTAGGTTCGGGGACCGATATGCGATCAGACTCGCAAATCACCAAAATAAAGAATTATGAAAATGAATGCCAATCCTGTTCTGGTCCATATGGACTGCCTGATCTCTATTAACTCATTGATACCCAAAATTGATTTAGCCCCGAAATGACACCTAAAAATAAAATGTATTTCCTGACGATTTGCGAGCTTGAGACTGTTGTGCAATTAATTCTAATGTCTGTCATCGCTTTTCCCATTATTAAAATGCAGTATTGATTTTCTATTCACATTTACAGTGCTACAAATGGGTGTTTAACCCCCTTGCGGGTCTTCTCTAGCACTCATAGGATTTTCTCCTTCATTTTCCCTTTACGGGTATGATAACATTTGCGGGCTTGGGGAAATTCAGCAATTGAATAGTGACGTGCGATTTTAGCCTTGCGAAAGTGAAAGATCAAAGTCTTCTGGAGGCTGTAAGTTACAAGTTTAACCATCACCATTTTTTCAAGCTCGTAACTCGGAAGCCGATCTGAGCATGCAAAAAAGATGCCAATTGAATAGCAAAATAGCTTTTCAACCTCACTTACGGGCTTCCGGATCTCAAATTCGTTCAATTGAATGTGGCTCAAAGTTAGTAAAGTATAATAAACTGCTACAAACTAACCAATGTATATCCTTTTGCTCTTGGTGTGAAAACTTGAAACTTTGAGGGGTTGGCATATGATACAGTCGAATTTTAATAATTTGGTAGCTTGTAAATTTTGGTTCCAAATTTGGTCACGAAGGGCACAAACTTTGAAAATGCAGAATGCCTCTTCTAGTTGTATCATTCCTATTATGAAGAGGCTGTTGCCTTCTTTTACAGATAAGTAGTAGAATATGCGTGGTAAAAGACAAAAATGGTAGGGACTAAATAGAAGAAGGTCAGATAAAGAAGATGTGACAGGAATACACTGACGATCTGTATAGGAAGGATGTTAACAGCAGTGGTTATCTCAATAGTTTCTCCAATGAGCTGGAGCCAGACATCTTGGAGAGCGAAGTGAGATGGGCTCTAGGATGTCTTGCTGATAATAAGGCTGCAGGGTGGGATGGAATCCCAATTGAATGATTCAAAATTCTACAGGATGATGCTGTAAAAGTGTTGCTTGCCTTATGCCAACACATTTGGAAAACTCAACAATAGTTAATAGACTGGAAATGATCAGTCTACATCCCAATCCCCCAAAAAGTCAGACCTAAAGAATGCTCCAGTTATCGAACAATTGCACTAATTTCACATGCCAGCAAGGTAATGCTTAAGATCCTACAAGCTTGACTCATTAATATATAGACCGGGAACTACCAGATGTGCAAGCCAGGTTCTGCAGAGGAAGAGGCATAAGAGATGAAATTGTCAATAGAGAAAGCAAGAGAGTTCCAAAAAAGCATTTACTTCTGCTTCATAGACTATTCTAAAGCCTTTGACTGTGTGGATCACAACAAAATGTGGCAAGTTATTTAAGAGATGGGAGTACCAGATCATCTCATCCTCCTCCTAAAGAATCTGTATGTGGACCAAGAAGCCACGGTCATAACTGAACATGGGACAACAGAATGGTTCAAGATTAGAAAATGAGTGCAACAAGGTTGTATATTGTCACCTTATTTATTTAACTTATATGCAGAGTACATCATGCGTAAATCCGGACTAGATGAATCCAAAGCTCGAATCAATATTGCTGGAAGAAATATCAACAACCTCAGATACGCTGATGATACTACCTTGATGGCTGAAAGTGAGGAGGAACTAAAGGGTTTTTGATGAGGGTAAAACAAGAGTATGCAAAAGTTGGCCTGCTGCTCAAAGTTAAAAAGACCATTGCAAAAAATGATCATGGCAAGGCAAATGGCAATCTCAGTTCCTGGCAAATAGACAGGGAAGAAGTGGAGGCAGTTACAGAATTTACTTTCCTGGGATCCAAGATCTCTGCGGATGGTGACTGTAGTCCTGAAATTAAAAGACGTTTGCTTCTGAGGAGGAAATCTGTGGCAAGCTGGACAAGCTAGTAAAAATTAAAGACATTGAACTAGCAACAAAGGTCAGCATAGTTTGAACAATGGTATTCCCAATAGTAACATACGGATGTGGGAGTTGGACCATAAAGAAGTCTGAGCGCTGTAGAAGTGACGCCTTTGGATTATGGTGTTGGAGAAGACTGCTTAGAGTCCCTTGGACTTCAAGAAGATCCAATGAATCAGTACTTCAAGAAATCAAGATGAACTGTTCACTAGAAGGTATGATCATGATGCTGAAGCTAAAATATTTTGGCCATATAATGAGACAGTAGAATTCCCTAGAAAAGACTCTGTGCTGGGAAAGATTGAAGGCACAAGAAGAAGGGGATGACATAGGCGGAGATGAATAGATGAGGTCACTATAGCAATGAACATGAACTTGGGGCAATGACTGAGCGATGTACCTGGTGTGCTGTGGTCCATAGAGTCACAGAGAGTCAAACACGACTGAACGACTAAACAACAACAACAGTACAATGAGTGGTTCTGTGTGCTATTTTTTCCAGCGTTTGCTATGTTGGCCGGTATTTGCTTACATTTGTAATTTTGGTGTACGTACCTAATATATTTAAGCAATTGAAATTTGAAATTGAAACTTTCATGGTATTTCTATTACATATTTGATGATGTGGACTCTGCAACCTTATTATAAAGAACTTACAGGTATATTTGCTCAAGTCCAGTCTAATTCATAATGTCCTATCAAGAGAAGCTAGTTGTTTTAAGCTTTGATAATTGATACAATGACCTGTTCAGTGATTTATAAAGTCAATAAACAATATATAATTTATTTACAAGGGTCAGCCTCCAGCTTTGATGTGTTCATTGGGGCTTAAGGCCTTTAAAACAGTCTGATTAGATAGAAGCAAACTAAAGACCCTTTTCAAGTTAACTTATGCCACTTGCAGATTTTCTACCTGGCTATACAATTCACTGTTTTGTTTTGTTTTGCAAAAAATGCCCTGAAAAATGCTCTACAACTATCATATTTCTTAATTTACTGGAGGCTTTCCCTGTCATTTTCACTCAAATGTGATCCAATCCCTAAGCTACACTACACTCACAAATTACTTATAACTCACAATTCCTAAGTCAAGAAGATTTCTGAATAAAAATGTAAGTGCACTGACACTCACCCATAAAGGCAGAAAAAAGAGCTGTGTGTCAACCTAACATTATATCTGACCATTTAGTGCTGCTTCCCAACCAGTGCGTCCCCATATTGACTTATAGTGGCTGAGACTAGCAGCGGCAAGCTGTTTCTTTTTCTGATATTGCATATTAAACACTAGCAGCCCTATTAAATTCCCCCAACGTGAAAGCCCGTAGCCTGTAACAGAGCTAGACTTATTTCTATTACATTGGCTACATAAAGCTACCACAAAATTATCTGCGGGTTACATGCAGAAAAACCCTATAGGCTGTCGAATTTGGAACTCCGTTGCCGCAAAGCCTTAGATCTGTCAATTCCATAAATGTTACGTTCTCAAATTGCTATTAAATTGCTAAGAATTCACTGGCGTTCAAACCCGTAACCCGCAAATGGAGCCATAAAGCCTATGCATACTAGAGAGGACCCACAAGGGGGTTAAAGGCCTATCCGTAGCACTGTAAAGGCAAATATCAACACACGATTGTAATGAAAATTAAAGGGAAAGTGATGTTAGGTAATAAAATTAATAGCACAACATTCTTAAGCTCACAAATCTGGAATATAAAATACTTTTTTTTTATTTTTTATTTCCGTGTTATATTGATCCCGTCTATCAATGTGTTATATGTACATATAATGGAACTCGCATGGACTAAAATTTTATATTTACTGATTTATTAATATTGCATTATTTCTGGAATGTGGGTCCGATCGAAACTCATAATTGAACCCTGTAAGGGATTGAAATCTAACCTCCATTTTTCAGTGACGTAATGATGATGATCTCATTTGCCATTGGCTCCATCTAAACCCATAACTACGGGTTTGACTAATTGATCTTCACAAACTAAAAACTTCTGTAAAAAAATATGCTCTGTGCGTGTATAGAGCCCTTTAGAATTTGCCGAATTGCAATTTAATAAGGCCGTTAGTCAACAGCTTTTTAAAAAGGAAATCTAACTCACAGATGATAAAACCTTAAAGCGCTGGGTCAGAAAAGAATGGGGAATAAGTTGAATTTTACTGTGTCTCTCTTAGCCACAACACATAAAGGAGACATTGCTGTAAATCAGAGAGAGGAGGTTTTGAAAATTGGCCAGCCATTCTACCTAGTATTACTTCCTTAGCTAACTTATCAGCAAAAACTAAGGGGACCTGAGATAAGGATTTTGATGCTTAAGTGCTCAACAAGCCTAGAGGTCCCTATTTTTTTCAAGGTTTAACTTTGTCATTAGGTACCATCCTGGTTCTAAGAATTGTAAAACAGATTCTCTTTCTCGTGCTCATGAAACTGTAATTACTTGTCTCATAACAGAAAAAGTTAATGTGCATAACTATTCACCCGCCTAAAGTCAATACTTTGTAGAGCCACCTTTTGCAGGAAGTTGCTTTGGATACGTCTCTATGAGCTTGCCACATCTTACCACTGGGACTTTTGCCCATTCCTCCTTGCAAAACTGCTCCAGCTCCTCCAAGTTGGATGGTTTGCATTTGTGAAAAGCACTCTTTAAGTCTGACCACAGACTATGGCTTTCTACATTAAATATTTGACTACTATAGCCCTCATCCAAGTTGGGTCCGAGATTCATTGGGAGATGTTTTCCAAGTGGGATGAGGAAAAGCAAGGTGAAGTAAGAGTAAAGCATCAAGCTGAAAAGTACAGCCATTTTATAGCAAGACGGTTCAACTGGGTAGCATGGAAAAAATGATCACACAATCTGTAACTCAAACAAACTTCTAAGAGTGGTAACAGGCCCTTTTATAGCCCTAAGCCTCTCCCCTATACTGCTTCACTCCTAGCTGCCTACCTACCCTGTTGTTATCAATAGCAAAAAACAGAGCAACTAGCAACTGAAGATACAAGGGTGCGTGTGTGTGTGTTGGGGGGGGGGGGGGGGGGTGTATATATTCCAAAGAAATGTTTAATAATAACTGGTTTCTATATTCGTTTTCCCTCAATTATACGCAGAGCAAAGGTATACAAAGGTATAGCACACATAGACATCTGGATGCAGCTACTATACAATAAGGACTTGGTTGGCTGCAAATGCCACTACATTACGTTGTACCTAATGTATTTGTGTACAATGCTGTCTTTCTGGCTGACCATAAGAATGAGCATGATTAAGTTTGCTTTTTGTTTTTGCTTTCTAATGCATTTAATTGCTGATACGTCAATTCTCTGTTGTGCCCTCAGAGACTGGAAAGATAGACCAGGAGATCCACACATACAACACTCCCGGCTTCAGTGGCTGCCTGTCCAGGGTGCAATTCAACCTCATCACTCCTCTCAAGGCAGCTTTAAGGCCGACCAACAACTCCCAAGTCTATATCCAAGGAGAACTTGTAGAATCAAACTGTGGAGCCTCCCCACGTACCATCACTTCAATGACTTCTAACACAGATCCATGGCAGCTAAATTCAGGTATTCTATGTTTTATAATGGATGCATTGTATTTGTATGTACACAGCTCTTTACAGAGACCAGATACAAAATAATTATGCATAAAGACAAAAGAGGTTACATAGTCTCTGCCCCAAATAGCTTGCTGTCTAGCTATAAGAGGGAACATTGCATACATTAGGGTAAAAGGGTGCATATTGAAGAGAGGATATAGCTAAGCGTTTAGATAAGGGAATCCTTGCAAAGTGTCCAGAAATCTTGCCAGGTCTTTTAGTACCAGGAGCATTTACTATTCCCCTCGTTGGACACAGATCAGACCATAGGTGAAACCCCTCCCACTCCCTTCGCTCATGTAGACTATCCATAAATTAAATATTATCATTATGTGACAGGATAGGCAATAGATTGCATGCGGCTAATCTACTTTCATGGTTATTGAGACATACATAATTTTTGTCAGATATATATATAAAAGTACAGTGATGCTTTAATAGTATATTACGAAGAATTACTGGTCTGATTTTTTTCTGGCGAATTGGGATTAAATTCTGTCAAGGCATAAAAAGTTGCTTAATGTTGAATTTTGGCATAATAACATGGTATTTTTCCTATAAGAATTTTTGCTCGCTTGGCATGACATTTTAAACTTGGTATTTTGCATTGTAAAGCACATTACTTTGGTAAGTTTGACAAATGTTCGGAAGTAGAATCAAATTAATCGTATATATACCATTTTGATGTTAAAATGAAAATGTAATGTTCGGATTTAGTATTCGTTAGCAGTGGTGGACGAAAGTCGCACTAGAGAGAAAGAAAGGAGAGACGAGGCAGAGAGATCTAGACTCTGAGGGCACTAAAGATCACAATTCTGTAACAATGAACAAATGTTACTTTAAATAACAGGAAGTTTAATTTACCATTATAAAATTGTTCATTAATATTCACTTGCCATCTCTGGCGAATGTTTACATTATACCTTTGTTTAAATTTTGGAAGCAGGAACATATGATGCTAATGTGAAAAAGTATCAGCCTTCCAGTGCAAGTAGTAGGGTCAAACACATTTAAATAATTTAAGGCTGCTTTGCATAAGCCTGTTCTGAGGATAAACTACGTAAAACTTTTAGGTACATACAGTATAATGGCCACAACATCTGCAATTAAATGTATTTTTCTATGTTAAGCAAAACTACGATATACACATTCAGCAGCTGTCACCAATTGATTGGCGCATAGCTTTAATTTTCCTCCCCCTACAAAGGCTTTTCTGATGATGTCATTCATTACAACATTTATGACATTAGGTGACATAATTCATGACATCACATATGATATAAATAATAACATCAGCTATGACATTACTCACGACATCACATATAATATGAAAAATAACATCATCCATGATATGAAACCTCCAAAATGTAACTAAATGTACAATTCTAAATACATCATTGAGCATCTAGTGTGATGTCATCAATAATATCATGGGTGATGTATTTTTCCTAATGTATGCAATATCATGAGTGATGACATAGCTGATATCATTATTTATATCATATGTAATGTCATGAATGATGTCACCTAATGTCATAAATGATGTCATGAATAATGTTATATAAACTTTTGCAGGTGGAGGGAGGGACGTTAATTTTAACTTCCCAATCTCTTGTATTCTTTCAGGCTTAAACAAAGTCTGTTACACTAACAGAAGTGGATTTACTTTTTAATGCATTAAAAACTGGCTATATATTGTATTTGGAGTTTTTCTCTACAGTAAGTGATGGGTGAAACAGTATTGATTTTGAGACTCTGGAATGCTAATGTGCTGCTCAGTGTCATAATGTGTGGCTCAAGTACTTGATAAGGGTAACTTATATACTTAAATTCAGTTTTTTGCATGTGCGTGTGTAACTTTTCTTTTTATTGTGAGTATCATCTTATTTGTGCTGTGTGTGTGTGTAACTTGCTCTTATTGTGAGTATCATCATATTTCTGCTGTGTGTGTAACTTGCTCTTATTGTGAGTACCATCATGTTTCTGTTGTGTGTGTGTGTGTCTGTGTCTGTAACTTACTCTTTTAATATGAGTACATCATGTTTCTGCTGTGTGTGTCTGTAACTTACTCTTTTAATATGAGTACATCATGTTTCTGCTGTGTCTGTAACTTACTCTTTTAATATGAGTACATCATGTTTCTGCTGTTTGTGTGTCTGTAACTTACTCTTTTAATGTGAGTACCATCATGTTTCTGCTGTGTGTGTGCCTGTAACTTACTCTTTTAATGTGAGTACCATCATGTTTCTGCTGTTTGTGTAGCTGTAACTTACTCTTTTAATGTGAGTACCATCATGTTTCTGCTGTGTGTGTGTCTGTAACTTACTCTTTTAATATGAGTACATCATGTTTCTGCTGTTTGTGTGTCTGTAACTTACTCTTTTAATGTGAGTACCATCATGTTTCTGCTGTTTGTGTGCCTGTAACTTACTCTTTTAATGTGAGTACCATCATGTTTCTGCTGTGTGTGTGGCTGTAACTTACTCTTTTAATATGAGTACATCATGTTTCTGCTGTGTGTGTGGCTGTAACTTACTCTTTTAATGTGAGTACATCATGTTTCTGCTGTGTGTGTAACTTGCTCTTATTGTGAGTACCATCATGTTTCTGCTGTTTGTGTGCCTGTAACTTACTCTTTTAATGTGAGTACATCATGTTTCTGCTGTGTGTGTAACTTGCTCTTATTGTGAGTACCATCATGTTTCTGCTGTTTGTGTGCCTGTAACTTACTCTTTTAATGTGAGTACATCATGTTTCTGCTGTGTGTGTAACTTGCTCTTATTGTGAGTACCATCATGTTTCTGCTGTGTGTGTAACTTGCTCTTATTGTGAGTACCATCATGTTTCTGCTGTGTGTGTAACTTGCTCTTATTGTGAGTACCATCATGTTTCTGCTGTGTGTGTAACTTGCTCTTATTGTGAGTACCATCATGTTTCTGCTGTGTGTGTGTGTCTGTGTGTGTAACTTACTCTTTTGATATGAGTACATCATGTTTCTGCTGTGTGTGTGGCTGTAACTTACTCTTTTAATGTGAGTACCATCATGTTTCTGCTGTGTGTGTGTGCCTGTAACTTACTCTTTTAATATGAGTACATCACGTTTCTGCTGTGTGTGTCTGTAACTTTCTCTTTTAATGTGAGTACCATCAAGTTTCTGCTGTGTGTGTCTGTAACTTACTATTTTATTGTGAGTACTATCATGCTTGTGCTACATCATGTCTTTAATGTGCCTTTGAGACATTTTATGCCATGCATGTGCTGTGTTGATGGGCAGTGTGCCCATTCATGTACCCATGTTCAGATAGCCTTACACGACAAAAAAGTAGAAAATTAAAACTATTTTAGGAAATGCACAAAGTTGATTATTGTCTACACATGGCATGATTATTCTGATCCTCTGCATGTAATGGAGACAGTCTACGCTATTAACAAGGGGCAATTAATGAATTTCTTCTACACTATGGAAGTATTTCCTAACAACTGCTCTTTAGATTTGTTTGAGTTGAGGCAGACTTTTTTTTATTTTTTCTTGGCTCATATTAATTATCAAGGAATTATTTTGTGATTCATTCTCAATGATAATAATACAACTTTTGACATAAATAGAAAACTGTTCAGTGTCAAATAATGTTCACTTTGTCTTGGTTCTGAGTAAATTCCCTAATAAATATAACTCTCTCCTATTTTATCATTACAGAACCTTTTCCAGATGAAGGAAAGGCCATTAAAGATGGGGTGAACAGGAACTCAGCAATTATTGGAGGTAAGTAAACAACACCTGGTAAAAACATTTTGGTAGAATAAGAAGCAAAGATCTATCTTGGGAATATTTTTCTATTTTAGGTTTTTGAATTAATATACTCATATTTAAAAATATAAAAAATGTTTACTGAATATGTTGTTTTTCAGCCGTTCAGTCATGTACAACTCATCTATCCATCTCCACCTTTGTTATCCCCTCTTTCATGGGCCTTATATCATTCCCAGTATCAGAGTTTTCTCTAGGGAATGTCTTCTAAACAATATACATACTTCCTGAACAATTCTAAAGCCTTTGAAGGTGTGGATCACAAATTGTGGCAAGTTTTTAAACATGGGTGTACCAGACCGACTCATCCATCTACATCCATCTCCTGAGGAATCTGTATGTGGACCAAGAAGCCACTGTCAGAACCACATATGGAACATTATTCAACTTATTCACAAAATACATCATACGTAAGCCAGACAGGAAGAATCCAAAGCCAGAATTTATATTACTGGAAGAAATATCAAAAACTTCAGATACTAATGTCACAACTGGACAATAGATCAGACAGAGCACCATAGAATTGACGCATTTGAATAGTGGGTGTTGTAGAAAACTGCTTTTCTGAGTTTCTTAGACTGCAAGAGGATCTAATAAATCAGTACTACAGAAAATCAAGCCAAACTGTTCATTGGAAGGTTTGATCATGAGACTGAATCTCAAATACTTTGGCCATATAATGAGAAAACAGGTTTCCCTAGAGAAGACTCTGATGCTGGCAAAGATTAAAGGCACACAACGAATGGGACAGCAGAGGTGGAGATGAATAGATGAGGTAATTATGATAGATTAATTAATACAACTGATGGAGCTTGATGGAGCTTAGAGGGGTAGCAGATGACAAATTTGTCTGGCATGCTGCACTCCATAGGGTCACAGAGAGTCAGAAGAGGTAAAACATAAATAAACATGCATAATAAGAAAATAAATTGCATGGGGATTGTGATATGCCTGTATCATATTAAAAGGTTGACTATTGTGAGTGTAAATAAATGTTAGTGAATTATATAAAAAAAAAAAATCTTGTCCATTAAAAATAAATAATAATATTTAAAAATAGAAGTAATGAATAACTAATATAAATAAATAAATTTACATATTATAATTCATACTGATATTGACACATTATAAAAATACAGATTACTCATTAAAATCATTTAGTCCAAAAGGTAACTGAATTATGTATATCCAGCAACATCCATGTTGTAATAATTTATGATCACCACCTCTAAGTCCTAATTAAATGATTTGTAAACCCCAACATTTGAGCCTCTCTCTTCACCATTGTATTTTTCTAAAAAATGTCTGGCTTTGTTTATAATTATTTTGCTTTTGGCAATATCTTTTTTTGCCTTTCCTCACATTAGAAATATGCTCCAATATATGACATCTTATTTCTCCACACACATAACATTATTTACACAGGAAATACAATAAATTACCCCAGCAGTTTTACAATTAATGCAGAATCGATATTTGTGAATATATCTTGGATATCTATTCTTGGTCATAAAAGGGCACAATTCACATGAGAAAGAGGCATCAATAAAAGGTGTATTTTAAGAAACTGAAGAAAATTACTTTTAACCAATATACTTTTTCATCTAATTCTTCAGCCAAAAGAGGATCATTGTTTATTTGCAATGTTTATTACCTCTTTGGCTTGAGCAGAATGATCGGCAATCAGTCTTTTCTTAAATTGATCATTTTTGCCTTTTTATATAGCAGTTTTTCTATTGGTACATTTCTAACTCTATAATAAGCTTGTTTGATCAATATATCACTGTAACATTTAATTTTCAGCTTTTCTATAAGGAGAAATGCTTGGAAATTGAATGCTTCCAATGTGGAACAATTTCTATGAAATCTCAGAAATTCACCGATAGTTAAATATATCAGATTGGATGGTGGATGAGAGCTGTTAAAATGTAAAATACTATTTGTCACTGTTTGTTCTCTATATAAATCAGTTTGAACAAGGCCTTTATTATTGTAAGATTATTGTAAAGACTGATGGCTATATTCAGCTGATTTTATTATGATTCAATTTCCCATGAATTTCTCTAAAGGTTGTTTGCATCCACTCACAAATAGAATATGTCATTGATGTATCTTATCCATATTTGCATATAATGGGTTTAATTGGACATATCATCACAGAATTCATTCTCCCACCAACCTAAAAAAAGGTTAGCTTAAGGCACTGAGGGCTCATTTGCATGTAACCACCCAGTTTCCCAAAGTGCAGTGCAATAACTGTATATTTGGCAATTATAAGCATTTTTGTTGTAGTGCTTTAAACTAGCATCACAACTTCTGGGTTAAATAAAATAGCAGTGCTTACACTTTGTGTTTTATTAAATTAAAGTTGAGTAGCCAGTAATACATGGAGAGATTCCATTGTTATCTTCCTTAGTTGCCTTTCTCAGCCATTTTATACGGAATCCTGACCTTTCTGCCTTAAAGGGCAACAAAAAATATCTGGTCCATATTACTTGGTACAGTGCAAACAGGCAAGTGTTTTCATTAACTTTATTAAAATTTGTAATTTTAATTTGTACTTGGAAAATGCTTAAATGACATAAAAAGGAGAAAAATGCATTAATGATACAGAACACTGTAATTTTTTTGCTATGTATTTGTATTTGTTGCCAATACAAAAAAAAGTTTTTTCCCCCCCAGTAACCTGTTATGTACTATCATTTATTTATAAATCACTTTAAAGTGTCCTAGTCAAGGTGCAGGATACATGGAATGCCGGAATTTACTCCTGACCCTGAGTGGCAAATTACATTTCAAAAAGGTTTACTTCATAAATAAGTTTATTGATAAATATATTTTAATATTTGATATTTGAACAATTTTTTTTCCAACAAATTACAAATCTATTCACTATTCATTATTGGTAAGAGGGTTAAAGGAGTGTGGATGTTGAAAAGTTCATGGAAAAAAGATGTTTTGAATAGGTTTATTTATTAGAGAGCATTTTTATTAAGTAGGGAAGAGTGAAAGTCTAATAGGGTGAGGTAGGAAAGAGGAGGTACAGCACATGTGAGTTATGAGTTAATAATGTTGTAATCAGAGCAGAGGATGCAAATTACAGGGAATGACAATATTTTCATCTTAATATATAAAAATCCTGTAAAAACTGGAAGAGGGGAACAACTGATGAGATAAATAAGCCTAGAAAAGCGATTTTAATTGATTGGATTGGGGAGTCTAGTGAGGGGACGTTCAGTTGTGAATGGTTTGCAATAACCAAGATGGGGCGTAAGTGAGTGAATTAGGATTTTGCTTGTGTGGTAGTTGAGAAATGTACATATTTTCAAGATATGCCACAGATGCATAACTGCAATTTTTGGTGAGTGATTGGATAAGAGGAGAGAGCAAGAATAGAAAGTCAACACCAAGACAGCCGCAGGCATGGGATGTAACTGTGTTAGAGGAATTGTCAATGCTGAGAGTTATTTCAGACACTTGGGATGATAGAGGTAGAAACTATAGAAAGATAATTATGTGTCATCTGTGGATCAGAATTTGTTTACCAGTAAGTTACCATACATGTTTTATTTCCTACTGATTTTCACCCACTCTCTTATTTTTATCTCCTAAAGGGGTAATTGCAGTTGTGATCTTCATTATACTCTGCACGCTCATCTTTTTGATACGTTACATGTTCCGCCATAAGGGAACTTACCACACCAATGAAGCCAAGGGAGCAGAGTCTGCCGACACCGCTGATGCAGCCATTGTAAACAATGACCCAAACTTCACTGAGACCATCGATGAAAGCAAAAAAGAATGGCTGATCTGAGACCCATTGAGAAGTGTGGGGTGTGGGATGGTTGGGAAGTACTGTGTCTCGCCAGTGCTTGGCTATAGACTTCTCCTCAAAAGATTGTCACCGTTATAGAGGCATAATTGGATAACTGGACATGCTCTTGAAATCATATATAAAAAAACTTTTGAGACAGACATCTGAAAGTACTTTTTTGTTTATTTTTACGGTTGAATTTGGCTCCTCTGTTATCTCTCTGCCTAAAAGAACGAAATATCAGCTTTTAGAGTTTTACCATTGGTTCAGGGTCATTGGGAATATCTGTATTTTTTGTATATGTTTAGAGGTATTCTATATAATTAATAAAGATGGGGAAGTTTTATAAAGTTTTTCAGTTTCTAAGACCTTAGTATATCACTATATTTGTCGGACAGAAGCCAACTCATAAATTGTGTATACAGTATATTAATAATAATAATAATATAATAATATATATGTAGAAGAAAGTTTACTGCAACATTCAACTTAAAGTGAATAATGTTCTTATTACAACATAATGTGGTATACAAAAGGACTAGATTGTATGTTGTACTACAGCCCTTTATCAAGCCTGATGTAAATGAGAGAATACTAGTATAGTTGATCCCAATGTTTAAGCCAACAATAAGAGAAGACAGGAAGTGGCAACTTTTTTTCTCATCAGTGGACTGTGATTAGTACAAACTGCAACCTAAACAAAATAGTAATGCTCACATAGTGTCCAATGCAAACACCATAACAAATTTAACCATTTGTTTAACGTACATCAAATTATTTTATCATTGTATTCACAAAATATTTATCTCTACTAGCCTCAAGCTAAGAGCTAATATTGTACATAAAATAAAACACTGGAATTCCTAACATGAAGATGATCTTGTTATAACAGCTTCAAAACTATCTGTAAAATATAATAAACCAAAAGAATAACAGATAAAGATTGTACGTGAAAATGTTACAGACTATAGTCCCTGTTTATTCCCTTGTTAGACTTGGCATCAAACATTGATATACAACCTACCTTACTTTGTGTTAAATGTTTAGTTTCTCTCTGACCCCTTGTCTAACTGTTGCTCCATTAATAGAAAATTGAGTATATTACCAGTGCCATGTCACTTCAAAATAATTTAACATAATTTAACTATGTTTAAATTTAAACAAATAAAGACTGTACTTACTGCTAGATGTGGAACAGATAAAGCTAAAGAAAATTATTAATTTTAAGCAGTTAAGTGCTGCAGTGAGCTGTATTCTAATCTAATAAATAGCAGGGCAGGATTTACATTGATGGCACCTCCATCCTTTGTCATATATATATATATATATATATATATATATATATATATATTTTTTTTATATTTGTTTTTCTTTTCATTTTGAGTTACCGTTACGAAAGTAAAAAAACAAACATAGTATTTATGTTTTGGGATCAAATATGCCTCCGTTACAGAGTTGGGTAAATCTCAGGATCATCATTGCTTATTTATTTGTCTTACATATATCAATTTGCAGCCACACATATGATGTTTTATTCATTTATGAAACACATCCTGCCTGCCAGTGACTTCTATTTATACACCACTTTGAAAATCAATTGGTTTAATATTTTTTCTTCCAAATCCATGTTTTATAATCATTCCACATCTAAAAATACAGCTTGGCGTGAAGGCCTTGGTGGTTGTCACTGTTATTACTCCATGCACTATAGGGCAGTGGGCTATTTGAGATATTTGGAAGGCCAAACAATGCTAGCTCCATAAACATGACAAGTAATGTTGCTTCCATAAATTATCATGCCATAAAACCATAAAAAAAAGCTGATATTCTCAAATTCAAAAATGTAAAAGTACACTCTTTTGATTCGGTAGCTACTGACTTAGCTTTCTTTCATGTTCAAGCCTAAGTTTCTTTTCCACTAAATCTTAGATTAACCATACTGTTTTCGATGTGATTGCAAAAATAACATGCCAAAGTTCATCTGTTTTCTTTATGTTTTTCTTTGTTGACCATTGATATTCTTTGGTGACGAAGCTGCATTTTAATGGAAATATGTACTGATTTGACTTGCACTTAGAGGACCACTGAAGTGTAATATTTATAGTATTCTGTTTTGAAGAACTTTACTTGATAATGAGCAGAATGTTTTATAATGTTTAAAATAAATAAATAAATAAAGCCTTTAATTGTAACAATTGTATTTAATTTTACTTTAATTATGCAATGACATTTAGTCTTTGTTTAGAACAGGATTAGAAACCTGGAAGGTATGGGGTAGCAGTGAATTGAAATAAAATATCTATTTTGTTCTGTTGAAAGACTGTCACTTCATCTAGCCCCTTAACAGTGGAACTCAATGGGAAAATAAGCTGCACTAGTATAACCCACCCCCTCAAGCTAATGACAGACTATTAAATACAATCAGAGTCATTGAAACACAATAGTTTCTCTAAATTGAACAGGAATTGAACACACTTAATTAAACATAATATCACCTTGCACAAGAACAATTAAGGCAAGCATATCTTCCTTTATTTTATCTATTGCTTTTTTATTTACACAGTGTTGCAATGTTTTCTCACACCATCTTCTTCATTATAACCTCCTGCCTCTCTCAGACTCTCCTATACTGTCTCTACACTTCACGTCTCCAATAATTTAACAATTTCACCTTCCCTGCTTTCCTCTCTTCTTCTCTGCTCCCATGAGCTCCTCTCCTTCCTCCAGTCACAATCTCATCCCTCCCCTAAAGCTCAAAAGCACAAATGCTTCTATACTTCCTACCCCCATCTACTTTTACTCTCTCTCCTTCTTCTGATGGCTTCTGGCAACATATGCCCTAATCCCTCACTTATTTCTACCTGCTGTCAGCAATGCAGAGTGCCCAGGGCAGCAAATACCAAACACCCATAATTTAATACCCATCAATTGTCACAAGCCATCTACTTTGCCCTCTGGAGTGCAAGGTCTGTTTGTAATAAGCTTACCGTCTTTCATGATCTTTTCATTTCAAATTCACTCAATCTACTGGCTATCATGGAAACCTGACTCACTCCATCTGTCTCTGTTTCACCTGCTGAACTCCCATATGGTGGACTACACTTCAGCCACACTCCTAGACCTGGGACAAGCAAGGTGGAGGTGTGGGCATACTATTATCCTCTTGCTGTACTTTTCACTGCAAACCCCTGGTTACGTTCCTCCAATTATCATCTTTTGAAGTTCACACTATTTGCATCTTCTCTCACATCCCACGAGTAGCTCTAATCTATCGCCCGACTGGTTCACCCTCTCAATTTCTGGATCACTTTGCCGCTTGGCTCCCTCACTTTCTCTCCTCCAATATACCTTCACTCATCTCTGGCGATTTCAACATAGCCACTGACACACCCACCTCCCCAACAACCACAAAATGACTCACCCTCCTCTTAACAAACTAACAAACACCCAGCCCTTCCCATTCCCCAATGCCTCCTCCACTATGGACTCATTTGACCCTGTAACCAAGAATGAAGTATCTACTTTACTATCAACCTCTCAACTTACAACTTGTCCACATGATCCTATTCCATCACAGCTAATCCCTACCCTTTCTACCACACTTATCCCAGCTCTCAAACATCTATTCAACCTCTCCCTAAACACTGGCTAGCTTCCTTCCTCTTTAAAACACACCATAATTACACCCATTCTTTAGAAGCCCTCATCGGACCCTGCTTCTGCCTCCAACTATTGCCCTATCTCTCTACTTCCCCTGGCTTCAAAACTGCTTGTCGGCTTGTCTACAATTGCCTCACTCAATTTATTTCCTCCAATTCCCTTCTTGACTTCTGGCTTCTAGGCCCAACACTATAAAAAAAACAGGCCTCACAGGAGTCACCAAGGACTTGCTAACCACCAAATCAAAGGGTCACTTTTCTATTCTAATTCTCCTGGACCTCTCTGCTGCCTTCAAAAGAGCTGACCACCCACTTTTAATCCAGACTCTTCACTCTTTTGGCATCCATGACACAACTCTTTCATGGTTCACATCCTACCAAGGAGATTGTAAATTTAGTGTCTCCTTTTCTGGCACTTCTTCTTCACCTCTCCCTCTATCTTTCCACCCTCTACTACAGCTTTCACTCCTCAAATATCTCTAACAGTTGACAATGCCATCATCACTCCCATCTCCCAGGCCCGTTGTCTTGGGGTTCTTCAGGACCCCGCCCTCTCTTTTATTCCTCACATACAATCAATACCAAAATCTTGTCAGTTTCACCTAAAAAACATCTCCAAAATTCATCACTATCTTACAGAAGACACAGATAAAATTCATATACACTCTCTCATCATATCTTGACTCAACCACTGCAATCCACTCCTTGCTGGACTCCCCATCTCTCGTCTGTCTCCACTCCAATCCATAATGAACGCCTCAGCTAGAATCATCTCCCATACTTAGCTCTCACTGTCTGCAGCTCCTCTCTGTTAATCACTCCACTGGCTTCCCATAGCCTCCAGAATCAAGTTTAAAACCATGACCCTAGCATATAAGGGCAGTGCACCCCTTATATCTCTGCTCTTGTTTCAAAATACTCTCCCAACTGTCCTCTTATCGCCTCCTCTCACTTCCGCCTTCAATACTTTTCTCGTGCTACCCCTACTATCTGGAACTCTTTGCCCCACTCCACTAGACTATATGACTACTTCAAAAACTTTAAAAAAAATCACTATTAACACCTCTGTTTAAAAAAGCTTATTATCTTCAGCCTTAATATGCACTACTGCAGGGGTCACCAAACTTGGTCCTGGAGGGCCGACCCAGGCCTGGATTTGTGGATATCCTTGCTGCAAACAGGTGAGTCAATCAGGATGGCTGAAGAAACAAGATTCTCACCTGTTTGCAGCAAGGATATCCACAAATCCAGGCCTGGGTCGGCCCTCCAGGACCGAGTTTGGTGACCCCTGCACTACTGCATGCTCCATAGCTTAATAACACACTCACAAGCTTCAGTACAACACACAGACACCACCACTTGATTGAACAAATTGCTTTCACACTACCATCTTGCATCTATCACCCTCTTGTATCACACCCAAACCCTTTAGAATGTAAGTTTGTGAGTTTTCAATCTTGTGTCGGTGCTTTGGAAACAAGCTCTATGTACATTTGATTTTATGCTCAAAAACAGGGCCTTCCATTCTTTGTAATGTTAATTCTTGTTTTTGCCTTGTGCTTGACCCCTGTAAAGTGCTACAGAATATGTTGGCGCCTTACAAATTAAGATACTAATAATAATAATTTATCAATACTGTTCCACATATGCAAACAGAGCACTGAAAGATAAAAAAGGTAAAAAAAGGGTTTGCATTTTTTTTATTAACTCCCTTTTGATGTAATTGTAGCCTTTTACAGTGTTATTCTCTTCTGTTTGATACTGTCTATAAGTTTTTATATAACTCAGTTAATCCTCAAATAGTCCCCTTTAACCAGCGAGTGGAGCTTTCTAGACCATGCAGGTTTTGAAAGGACCAAAAATCCCAAGTGCACTCGAATGTTGAAAACAAGAAATGTCAGCTTTTTCATTTGGATTCTCTGGATGGACTAATCCCAAAGGAAACATAATACATTTGTTATAATGGTAACGAGAGTAAATACACATATACATGGATATTGTAATTTATGGTCCTTTCAGGACTTGAGGGATGTTGCCCATAAGCTCACTAAACCATGTGCGGTTTACTCAAGGTAAGTAAACAGTGTGCTAAAATAACAATACGGCGTTTAAAATCAAAACAATTATTAAAATAGCTCCAAATTAAAATGTTTTTTAAAACCTTTTGTACTTGATTTTGACTGTGTTAAATAATTGAACTGAACAGTATCCATCAACCCTAAATCTTTTGAGGTAAATTTTGTATTAAATGAGAAATAAAACAAAAAGCAGTTGACTAAAAAGGTATATATCAAACTGAATATTTTAGTTTTTTTATTTAATATCTTAGCTTGTATATTTAATTCAGGATTAGACTTATATAAACCACTGTTAAATAGAGTATCTCAAACACACATTACTTGGATCATGAGAAGATTTACAGCCTTATTAAATTGCGATTGAATAGGGCTCTACATAAGCACAGCACATATTTTTTTTCAGAAGTTTTTGGTTAGTGAACTTCTTTCCAAAAGCAAGGTCTTCACTAACTAAAAACTTCTGTAAAAAATATGCTCTGTGCTTATATAGAGCCCTATTCAAATGGCCGAATCACAATTTAATAAGGCTGTAAATGTATTTTCCTTGAAGCTAAAACTCATTGGGCCCCATTAAATTCGAAGCCCACAGCGGCCATGGTACAGCCTCAAAGCCTGCGGTCTTGAAATTTGGCAGAGTTACAGACCGGTAAAATTAGACAAGCCCTCAACATACGCGGGCGACATCCAAATCCGTAAACCATGCTTTTGCACGTTGATTTTGCGGCCGTGAACATGATCATTTAGTCAAACCCATGTTTACGGGTTTAGACTGAGCCAATAATTAAATGACCGTCATCATTACATCACTACAAAATTTAGGTTAGATTTCAATCACTTACTGGTTTGAAGTATGAGTTGTGCTAGGGTGGGCAATCCAGAAATAATGCAATATGAAATAATAATTAAATATGATATATTAGTCCATGCGAGTTCTATTATATGTATAAACACATTGATTGCCGGGATTGATATAACACGGAAATTAAACGTATTTCAGATTTGCGGGCTTGAGAATATTGTGCTATTAATATTAATACCTTACACGGCTTCCCCTTTAATTTAAAATACAGTATTGTGTTCATATTTGCTTTCACAACGCTACAGACAGGAGTTTAACCCCCCTTGCAGGTCCTTTCTCGTACCCGTAGGATTTTTGGCTCCATTTACCAGTGCATCTTTTGGGAATCGTTGTAATTTAATAGTGATTTGCAATACTAACATTTATGGGCTTGACTGAGTTCAGATGCGGGTTACAGACGGCCTGTAGGGATTTCCCATCTGTAACCTGCAGATCATTTGCGGTATCTAAAAGAGGCCAATTTAATAGCAGTAACTTTTGCAGACTCCTTTACAGGCCACGATTTCTAAAATCGTAGCAATTTCATGGGGCTCAAAGTCAATCAATAGAAATACAAAATTCTGTGATATTTTGAAAGTGTGATTTTTCTTGGCTTTATTAAAAACAAGGGATAAATCAGTGACACTAAATCATTAACTTCAATTTCTAGTTCTATAGGTATAATTCATGAAATAACTGTACAGTTTTACAGCATCACTGACATTCCTTTTTTATAGTAACAATAATATTTATTATTGAAATGGTCAATATATCAATTTGTGAAATCATTATTACGAAATTGTATGCTCCATTATGGGATAAGAACATCACTTATAGAAGAACATAAAAAATCCTTGTATTATGATTTGTTCCGTATCCATAAAAAATACAGATTTTGATTGAGCAACTAACAATGGTTAATAATTAATTTTCACTCTTCTTGATTGGTTGCATGCTTCACTGGTGTTTCTTGTTACTGAGCTTTTAGCAATTGTCAGATTTAGAGAGTGCATCTAGATGCCAACCATCTCTGCTACTCTATCCATACACGTACTATTAGTGTCTAGAGCTTAGTTAGATTAGCTTTAGCTTTTGCCTTTGGGAGCTGGTGAACTATTGTTCTTGTACATTTTTGTATTTAAGCTACTGGCTTTCATGACCTTACACAGTGACTTGATTCACTTAACAACTAAAGCCTTGATTACATTGCTTCTGTTGCAATCCTTAAAAGTAAAAAAATACCACGTATGATCCCCTGCAGGTTATACATGCTGTTCAAAAGAAACACTTACGTGTAACCTCTTATGGGTGATTGCTACATGTGGCCTGTTACCTTCTCTGCATGTAGTTTTAACTAATGTGCTATTACATGGCCACAGAAAGCAATCTGGGCTAATGCTAAATATGGTCATAAAGCTCTGTGGGCAATCAAAGTGAGCCTTATCCAGCAGATCACCCCCTAAATAGAAATGTTACATGACAAGTAAAAATTACAAGTGCATGTAAAGACCCAAAAAGCCCAGAAACAACAACCTAAAGAAGCATTTTCAAGCACCATATACAATAAAAGTTGAGGTCTGCAGATTAGAGATGTTGCGAACAGTTCGCCCGCGGACTATTCGCGGCGATTTTGGCATGTTCGCAGCGGACGGCGAACACATGAGCTTTTGGGTTCGCCCCCTATTCTTTATCATTGAGGAAACTTTGACCCTGCACCTCACAGTCAGCAGAAACATTCCAGCCAATCAGCAGCATACACTCCCTTCCAGGGCCTTCCATCTGAAGGACAGCATCCATTTTAGAATCATTCTGAAGGTGCATTCATTGTGAGAGGACAGATAGTGTAGCTGCTGGAGATTTAATAGGGAAATATATAGCCAGGCTGTGTATTTAGCTTCCACTACAGACCTGAAGGACTCATCTGATATCTGCTGCAAGGACAGCAACCCAAAAAGCCCTTTTTAGGGCTAGAACATCATTTATTTTATTTTATAATTTTTTTCTGTGTAATCTAAATGCATATGCCTGCCTTCCAGCGTGTGTGTGTGACAGGCTAACACCTAACAGCTTATATTGTGCTCAGTGAAATAAAACAACACTTTTTTGACTGTAATCGATTGAATATCAGTTGCCTGCCTACAGGCGTGTGTGTGAAGCCTATTGCATCTACTCTGCCAACTTTTGCCAGTGCACAGTGACACTCATATCTGGTGCAACCGTAGTGTACAGTGACATAAAACAACACTTTTTTGACTGTAATAGATTGAATATCAGTTGCCTGCCTACAGGCGTGTGTGTGAGGCCTACAGCGCCTACTCTCCCAAATTTTGCCAGTGCACAGTGACACTCATATCTGGTGCAACCTAGTGTACAGTGAAATAAAAGAACCCTTTTTTTTTCTATAATCGATTGAATATCAGTTGCCTGCCTACAGGCATGTGTGTGAGGCCTACAGCGCCTACTCTGCCAACTTTTTTCTGTGTAATCTAATTGCATATGCCTGCCTGCCAGTGTGTGTGTGTGACAGGCTAACACCTTACAGCTTATATTGTGAGTGAAATAACACAACACTTTTTTGACTGTAATAGATTGAATATCAGTTGCCTGCCTACAGGCTTGTCTGTGAAGCCTACTGCATCTACTCTGCCAACTTTTGCTAGTGCACAGTGATACTCTTATGTGGTGCAACCGTAGTGTACAGTGACATAAAACAACACTTTTTTGACTGTAATCGATTGAATATCAGTTGCCTGCCTACAGGCGTATGTGTGAAACCTATTGCATCTACTCTGCCAACTTTTGCCAGTGCACAGTGACACTCATATCTGGTGCAACCGTAGTGTACAGTGACATAAAACAACACTTTTTTGACTGTAATCGATTGAATATCAGTTGCCTGCCTACAGGCGTATGTGTGAAGCCTATTGCATCTACTCTGCCAACTTTTGCCAGTGCACAGTGACACTCATATCTGGTGCAACCGTAGTGTACAGTGACATAAAAAAACACTTATTTGACTGTAATCGATTGAATATCAGTTGCCTGCCTACAGGCGTGTGTGTGAGGCCTACAGCACCTACTCTGCCAACTTTTGCCAGTGCACATTGACACTCATATCTGGTGTCACAGTAGCTTGCACGCATAGTACCACTAATCGAATAAGAAATGACAGGCAGAGGCAGGCCACCCCACAGGGGCCGTCGTGGTCGTGCTGCTGTGATTCCCTTTGGCCCTAGAATAATGCCTAGTTTTCAGAGGCAACGTACCCTGAACTTGAAAAGTTCTGAGGACATGGTTGACTGGCTAACACAGGACACCCAATCTTCTACAGCTTCCGCTCGGAACCTAGACACACCATCCTCCTCCAGTTTTGCTTCGGGCACCTCTCCAGTTACCACTCGCCCGCCTGCCACCACCAACACTAGCACCACAGCCGCTTCACTTGATCCATCAGCAGAGTTATTTACACATCCGTTGGAAGAAATGAGTGATGCACAAACATTAGCGCCAGAGGATGTAGATAACAGGGATATGTCCCAGTCAAGCAGCATTAAACACATGGACGTACGGTCTGATGATGATGATGTTGTACCCGGTGCTGCTTCCTTTGTTGAGTTGTCAGCTACAAGTGAAGCAGTTGATGATGACGATGCGTCCGTGGATGTCCGCTATAAGAGAAGAAGAACAGGAGGAAAGACAGATGGGGAGACAGAGAGGAGGAGGAGGAGACGAGTTGGAAGCAGGGGGAGGTCGTCGTCGCAAGTAGCTAGTGGCACAGTCAGACAGCATGCATCGGCACCCAGGGTCAGCCAGACAGCACGCCAGTCAACGCATGCTGTTGCCACCACCAGAATGCTGTCATTGCAGAGCTCAGCAGTGTGGCAATTTTTTTGTGTGTCTGCCTGTGACAACAGCGATGCCATTTGCAACTTGTGTGAAAAGAAACTGAGTCGTGGGTAGTAGAACACCCACCTAGGTACAACTTCTTTGCGAAGGCACATGATGTCACATCACAAACGCCTATGGGATCAACACATGAGTACAAGCAGCACACAAAGTCAAAGCCGCCATCCTCCTCCTGGTCCAGCATCTTCAGCCACGTCAACCACTGCTGCCCTGCTTGCCCCCTCTCAACTATCCGCCACTCCATGTCTCATCCTGAGCAGTCCCTGATCATCTGCCCACAGTCTGTCAAGGACATGTTTGAGCGTAAGGAGCCAATGTCACAAAGTCACCCACTTGCCCGGCAACTGACAGCTGGCTTGTCTGAACTCTTAGCCCACCAGCTTTTACCATACAAGCTGGTGGAGTCTGAGGCGTTCAAAAAATTTGTAGCTATTGGGACACTGCAGTGGAAGGTACCCGGCCGAAATTTCTTTGCACAAAAGGCAATCCCCAACCTGTACTCGATTGTGCAAAAGGAAGTAATGGCATCTCTGGCACACAGTGTTGGGGCAAGGGTCCATCTGACCACTGATACCTGGTCTGCAAAGCATGGTCAGGGCAGGTATATCACCTACACTGCGAATTGGGTAAACCTGGTGACGGCTGCCAAGCATGGAATACGTGGCTCTGCAGAGGAGTTGGTGACACCGCCACGACTTGCAGGCAGGCCTGCTGCAACCTCCTCTACTCCTCCTACTCCATCCTCTTTCATAACCTCCTCGGCTGAGTCCTCTTCTGCTGCTGCTATGTCTTGCTCCACATCAACGGCACCCCCCCATATCCACAGGTACTCCCGAATATGGCAGTGTCACGCCGTCTTGGGGTTGACTTCCCTGAAAGCAGAGAGTCACACCGGACCAGCACTCCTGTCCGCCCTGAACGCACAGGTGGATCAGTGGCTGACTCCGCACCAACTGGAGATCGGCAAAGTGGTTTGTGACAACGGAAGAAATTTGTTGGCGGCATTGAATTTGGACAAGTTGACACATGTATCGTTTTGAGGAGGTGACAAACCTGGTCAGTTGCACCGAGGACACCATCAGCGACATCATACCATTTGTTTTCTTCCTGGAGCATGCCCTGCGAAGAGTGCTGGATTAGGCCGTAGATGAGCGTGAAGAGGAAAAGGAAGAGTTGTGGTCACCATCACCACCAGAAACAGCCTTATCAGCATCGCTTGCTGGACCTGCGGCAACGCTGGAAGAGGATTGTGAGGAAGAGGAGTCAGAGGAGGAATGCGGCTTTGAGGGGCGAGGAGGAAGACCAACCACAACAGGCATTCCAGGGTGCTCGTTGTCTCCTATCTGGTACCCGTGGTGTTGTACGTGGTTGGGGAGAAGAACATACCTTCAGTGAGATCACTGAGGACGAGGAAAAGGACATGACTAGCTCGGCATCCAACCTTGTGCAAATGGGGTCTTTCATGCTGTCGTGCCTGTTGAGGGACCCTCGTATAAAAAGGATGAAGGAGAACGACCTGTACTGGGTGTCCATGCTACTAGACCCCCGGTATAAGCAGAAAGTGCCTGAAATGTTACAGAATTACCAAAAGTCGGAAAGGATGCAGCGCTTCCAAAATAAATTAAAAAGTATGCTTTACACAGCATTTAAGGGTGATGTCACAGCACAACGGCAATCTAACAGCGGAAGAGGTGAACATAATCCTCCTCCTCCCACGACCACGCCGGCAAGGAGAGGATGCTTTACAGACGTGTTGTTGATGGAGGACATGCAGAGCTTTTTAAGTCCTATGCATCGCCACAGCCCTTCGGGGTCCACCCTCAGAGAACGACTCGTCCGTCAGGTAACAGACTACCTCGCCTTAACTGCAGATATCGACACTATGAGGAGCGATGAACCCCTTGACTACTGGGTGTGCATGCTTGCCCTGTGGCCTGAGCTATCCCAATTTGCCATAGAACTTCTGTCCTGCCCCGCTTCAAGTGTACTGTC
Organism: Discoglossus pictus; assembly: GCA_027410445.1. NCBI lineage: Eukaryota > Metazoa > Chordata > Amphibia > Anura > Alytidae > Discoglossus > Discoglossus pictus. The sequence goes on along the minus strand of CM050166.1, from coordinate 318,908,431 downwards.
AGAAAGGACCTTCAGTGCAGCAGGAGGTTTTGTCACTGAGAAGAGAAGTCATCTAGCTCAAAAAAGTCTAGATTACCTCACCTTTATTAAGATGAATGAGGGATGGATCCCGAAGGGACTGACAGTGGGCGATACATTAGATTAAAAAAGGCCTGATAGATGAGCTGCCTTGAGCTAATAATGGTCCACACGCTGCTGTATTTTATCCCTGAATGCCGCATGACTTGCGAGACTTATCCCCCACCAACTAGGGTTCAAGACGCAATGTTTTAGGGCACTTTCTGCCTGGCAAACTAACATCAATTTTTCTGGTCGCTGCAACAATACCTAATTTTTGCATTTAAATTATTTTATTTTAGAAGGCGTACAGCATGTAATGAAAAATAAAGCATTTTTGAATAGTCTTGCATAACAGTTGTGCAAAAATACATATTTACAATAAAGACATTTTGTGAAAGTTAGCTGGCTATTCCTTCTTATTTTTACTTTTTAGGTTAATAATTTTTCTTATTTTTTACTGTGATTGCAATTTAAGAGATACCTAAAACATGGTAAAACAGACAATAGTAAGAGTATATCTGCAGGAAACACCAAAGTCCTATTAGCTATCATCCATCCAGCAGTATTGTTATGGATGATAATTAGGAAAATGTCTTTTCATGTTATTATCTTTGTCTGCATTCCTTACTCACTTATATATTTATTAATGAGAAGAAGGTTACTTAAAATGGAGGATGAAACTACAAACAACATGGCTTCAGAACTACAAATGGGAGTGGCCTGATGATGCATACATCCGTGACCAAATAAGGTCAAATGAACGGTTCCTCCCTAAACTGACCAGTATGATGACGACACACTGCAGCAATTTTGAACCAATCAATAAAGCTATTAATTCCTAGACAAAGGAATCATGTGACGCTTGATCAGATAACGTTTTCTACATATAAACGTGTAAACTGCCATTTTAATACAGAGCGCTTTGAGAACTACTATACAGAAACACCGTGTCTGTGTCTTATTTCTCTGGAATGTGCACATTCCACACTAATTGGAAAAGCAGCAGATATTTAATACAGACTTTGAAGTCTTATCTAAATCAGTTGGCGCCTCAACGTGGGGCCTTGAGTTTATGACCTGACAATAGCCGAGAAGGAGCGAAGTGGTGACTTTCAACAGCAGAAGGAATCTTCAGAAAATATGTCTGGTAAGGTCGACATTTAGTACTGTGCAAGTCACTATATTTCTTTCTCGGCTATTGGCAGGCATTCAAAGCACAGGTGTTTAGCTTGCTCAAGGTCCGTTTAAAAAAAAAGCCTGTGATAATAGATATCTGTTGCCGGTGTGTGTGTGTTTGTGGTCTGTTGGTATTGTGAGTAGAGATTCCTTAGACATATGGTTCAGGACCCACACACATGTGTATTTGTGACTATCTGGAAGACGGATGATTTGTACCCAGTGTCGTACAGATACATATAAACCAGAGGTCGCAAATACGAACTTGCATATGTGTGCCCTGGGGAAATATATATATATTTTTCCCTGGGAAATGTCTATGCATGTTGGATAGACGATATCCCTTGAGGGTCATGATGTTCGGGCCGGAAGAAGTAGCTTGAAAACTTTAAGGGACGTCTGTCATTCACTACGGGTGGTTAAAAAAAACGTGTGTGTGACGTATAATGCGCATGGTCTTGAAATCATATGTCTTTTGAATCTAAAGTTTTCTGCAGAAAAGGTTTGATGATTATAATGTTATATGCTATGTCACTGCTGGTTGTTATGCATGTTTTGATAAGAAATGCAGCTTACAACTTCTCTCCCTAAAACAAAAAAAACAAAAAAAAAAAACTACAAGCTGATCTCTCTCTGTTTTTTTTTTTGACCTTGGTCACAGCTGTAGAGAGAGAGAGAGAAATTCCTCATCCACCCCCTCCCATCTGGTTTAACTATTTGAAGGACGAATCTTAGAATTCTTCCTACGCCAATGCTAGGTTGTATTTGAAGGTGTTAACATATTTTACTGTATTGCTATGCTGTTTAAGGTATGAACACAGAAATATTAAGGAACTTTTCCTTACATACATTTATATAATATTCTGATTGCTTTTGTTTATAAAGTAGATGGATTATCTTGTGTTTTGCTGCAAGTAAATGTGTGAGTATTTACTGTAATTCCTTTTCTTTGCAATACAATTGAGGAATGCAGGTTAGAGAATTTGTGTCCACCACTGAAATCAGTGGAGGATTTATAGTTTATCTTGTTTGTAAGTGTAAGACAGGTGTGTTTGTGAAGTACATACATATGCGTGTATTCTTTTGAAATATTTTGTCTGAAGTTTCTGTGTGTTCGATACTGTACTCTTTGAAGAGGGAGGTGACCGGTTTGCATTGTATGAGAGGGATTGGCCACCCCATCTTATGACAAAGCAAAGCAAACCACTCCCCTTCCCTCCTCCCATCTACTCTGTGTGCGTATTAGAGTTTTATGTGAAAATATGTCTGTCTGTATTATTGAGAGAAGAATGGTGTTTGCTACATTTTAGTGGGTTGTGGAACAAAGACACCATGAAATTCTTAACACACAGCCACCGCCCCATCATGGCTCCCAACTTATGAAAAAGGGAGTTGACTAACTTTAGGACCAACCCCTTTTAAAACCTATGACGAAGCATTTACTATGCTACCTCTGCTGGAGTCAGTGCCCTGTATCCACTACTCCTTGGGAATATTAATCTTTCCTAAAAGGAAGGTATAGGAGACATTCAATGTTTTATTAAGCTTCTTAAGCTTTTATTAGCAATCTCTGCTCATGTAAATCAACTCCTACATGCCTGTCTGCAACGCTGATACAGAATTCTGTGAGTTATTAATAGAATGCGCTCCGGATGAAACAGTAAATCAGGCTATTAATTTGTCAGATACTATACAGGATAAAACAACCAGGGGTAATATATCATTCCTGCTGGGAGCAGCCTTTGTGGAAGGATTGAAGAGAAGGGAAGTTTTTTTCTCTGTCCCCTCAGGAGATCCTTATTATCCTCAGCAATTGAAGTTTAAATCTGATGTATTTATTGATTATGTGATTGTTTTATCTCAAGCACTGACTAAAATACATGCACAAGTGTTTTCTCCTATTCCAGATCCAGAAGTAGACACTGGTACTCATCAACTACTTCCTGGAGCTTGGGTCCTGGTTAAGAGATTTGTGAAAAAGAATCCTCTGAAATCCAGATATGATGATCCCTTTCAAGTTCTTCAGTTAAACTTGAAGGACGGCCTACTTGGATCCATGCATCTTATGGCAAGCAGCACCAGACCCACAGCAGCCAACATCATGATGATCATAACACATATCCTTTTCTGTCTGTTCTTAACTAAAGTAGAACCTTCTGCATTCATTAGTGAGAAGAAAGATGGTATTACATTTTGGTACAATCCATCTAAACCACATATGATCACATTGTCCTTTGATTATTGTCATGTTGTATGTTGCCAACAGCTAAGCGTGACTCAACAATGTAACTTGTACAAAGACACTCACAGCACATGTATACACATATGTGTTACAGACCAGACTTGGGGAAAAGATTGTAGTCATTGGGAAGCTGTAGGATGGAACACTGGGACAGCTTGGGGCTACAGACCACAGAGTGCCTCAGATAGAACAGATTTGAGTGGAAGCCCTTTACTTGAACGTATGACTCTAATAAAGCCAGGCAAATGCTCGCCAAATGGCAAGACTGGAGCCAACATGCGACTCACCCCCAGACCCACAGACGCAGGTACATACCTAATAGGTGGCTGGGTTAGAGGAGAAGCAAAAGGACGGATTGGTAAATTTATGCTCAGAGATCTAAATGCACCACTCATATCAGAAGGACTAATGCAAGTACAACACACTCAGGCATTACCCCAGATGACTGATATCAGTGAACCTAGGCACTGTTACACTTATGATAACTATGAAGGAAGAAGTGGAGTATTAGTTGAGAATTATTGTAAGTTAAGTACGGGACTGAAGCGAATAGTTCCTAGAATGTTATAGTAAGTGATTTGGAAGAGAGATTTTGCATGTGAATTTGATCCAAAATGGAGTTTGTATTTGAATAGTTTGCAAACATTAAATACAGAAAAAGAAAACAGGCAGCCCTTAACCCCCGAATTAACCCTTCTACATATATGATGTATATAGTCCGTGGCTATCCTCTGACAGTTCTGGCACCACATAATATTGCGGCCATCATACAGCAGACTACCTAAGCACATGACTACAGCCAGACACCTCCGTCTGCAATGTTCCCTCCTTCTAGCAGACAATGTTACTTTACAGAGATGCTATGTTCTCAATCCAGCCACTCTCTTACCATTTCCAGAGGGGGGAGAAAGGAAGATGGGTACTTTTGTACAGCCTGATTGTACAACCTGATTTTGAACCCAAACTCAGGAATAACCAATCTATATGTAAAAAGACGTCTACTGGAAGGTGGTGGAAACTGCCAGACGCTCACAGATGAGACACAAGACCCTCTATATTGCACGCTGTGGAATAAACATCTCCAGGCCGAGATTTCCAATATGAAGCAAGTCTCACTAAATTGAAGCAGGTCACCTTAAACCTAAAGACATTGTACAACAATGCAGCAGGAGATAGTGCATTTACGGTGGAGCTCCCACAAGAAGCAGAAGCGCTCTACAAGCATTGGGATACAGAAATTCCACATGTTGCAATATCCAAGTTTGCACCGGATGGATGGAAGACATTAGGAGCTGCATTAAAATGGTGGGAATCTGCAGAGGAAGAGGAAGGAGTGGAAAAGAAAACTCTCCACTGGCGAGCAGACAGCACTCCCAGTATACAAGCCAGAGACCCATATGCAGTCCCAGGACTCACAAATCCACCCCATGACTGCCTTCAACAAATGGAAATGGAGACCTCACACCTTGCGAATGTAAAAGAACTTGCCCTGACAGACCCAGACATCACTCTGTATGTAGATGGATCAAGGTATGCTGATGAGAATGGGAAAGATCACACAGGATATGCTGTGACTACAGAAAAAGATGTGATGCGAGCCTTCTCACTACCTCCCTCCATGTCAGCACAAGAAGCAGAGTTGATTGCATTGACCAAGGCCTGTGAGGTTGCGACAGGAGTCTGAGCCAACATCTACACAGACTCAAGATATGCTCTGGGAGTGACTCAAGACTTTGGAGTAATCTGGAGAGCTAGAGGATTCATGACAGCCGCAGGCACTCCAGTGAAGCATGACAATCCGTGAACTACTAGATGCTTTAGCACTCCCGAAGGAAGCAGCCATACTGAAAGTAAAGGCACATGGGAAGCTAAATTCAGACGAAGCACGAGGAAACCATCTAGCAGACCAGATGGCTAAGAAGGCAGCAATGGTATCACAGGAAATGGAAAGGAGAGAGGTGGATGGAGAAATAAACATTTATACAATGCAGACTCTGCCAACAGATTTAAGATTGCTCAAAGAATTGCAAAAGACGGCAGGTCCAGAAGAAGTGAACAATGGAGGAAAACGTACCCTGTGATGACTAGTAATCCCCACCCAGGGAGAGGTATAACTGAGTACCCTGGAAATTATACGTGTTACAGGAGAAACGTTTCTCAGGGGTTCAACCTACAGAGGTTCCCAAGTGGGTTTTGTCACTTCAGCCACCATACTAGTCAATCAGACACAATCTTTGGGGAACGTATATTGGTTGTGTGGAGATATGAAACTCAGGGTAAGACTGTCAGGAGTATGGCGTGGGGAACGTACCATGACTAAAGCCATAATGCCGTTACACATTGTTCCAACCTATTATGGTGATCTAGATAATGTTCCTCAGACACAGTCCAGAAGGAAGAGACATACATCATCATCTGAACCTAAAGAAAGTTTTAATTCCCATGTGTACATAGATCCTATTGGAGTCCCAAGGGGGGTGCTTGATGAGTTCAAGGCCCGAAACCAGATAGCCGCAGGATTTGAATCACTGATACCAATGATTGGTGTAAATAAAAATGTTGCTTGAATCAATTATATATATATATATATATATATATTATAACCAACAAAGGTTTGTGGATTATACAAGAGACGCTCTGCAAGGAGTTGCAGAACAATTGAAGGCTACATCACACATGGCCTTCCAGAATAGAATGGCACTAGACATGCTAGAAAGGGGGGTGGTGTAAAATTCTCCCCGACACTGACACTGGCAACTGTTGCACCTACATACCTGATAATATGGGTCCAAACGGTAAGATTACTTTAGCCATTAAAGAACTAAACAACTTGGCACAAGAATTGAAGGAGAATTCTGGAAACACAGACTATTGGGATAAATGGTTTGGGTGGCAGAGAGTATTGTCACAGGTTGACATTGTCTTTCTTTCAATACTGATAATTCTTGCATGTGTTACCTGCTGTATTACCCCATGTGTCCGAACATATTTTTATGAAGTCAGTTACTGGAGTTACATCAACCTTTGTGCACCGAGAATTTTGTGATGATGACAACTGTGAGGAGTCACATAGAGTGTTACGGTCTATTGTATCTAGGAGTGAGGTTTCCACATAAACCCCTTGTCCCACATGTTCCTGATACAATGGGGCTAGGGAAAGGCATCTGACTTGTCTGTGACAGTGGCAGGAGGGGCCATGGGTAAGCCATGGCTACTCAAATGTACAAAGAAGAACGGGCGTTCACAGCACAGATGTTTAGGGCTTTCTTGCAGTCATGCACCTCATACTCAGGGACAGATATACACCTAGTGTTTAGGGGGGAGTTTACCCCTCATCACGCATTAACATAAGTACAGCTGCTTTTCTTAGGTTGCACACTCATTAATAACATAAAAAGAGTACATTTTAGGGGGGACTGTTATGGATGATAATTAGGAAAATGTCTTTTCATGTTATTATCTTTGTCTGCATTCCTTACTCACTTATATATTTATTAATGAGAAGAAGGTTACTTAAAATGGAGGATGAAACTACAAACAACATGGCTTCAGAACTACAAATGGGAGTGGCCTGATGATGCATACATCCGTGACCAAATAAGGACAAATGAACGGTTCCTCCCTAAACTGACCAGTATGATGACGACACACTGCAGCAATTTTGAACCAATCAATAAAGCTATTAATTCCTAGACAAAGGAATCATGTGACGCTTGATCAGATAACGTTTTCTACATATAAACGTGTAAACTGCCATTTTAATACAGAGCGCTTTGAGAACTACTATACAGAAACACCGTGTCTGTGTCTTATTTCTCTGGAATGTGCACATTCCACACTAATTGGAAAAGCAGCAGATATTTAATACAGACTTTGAAGTCTTATCTAAATCAGTATTAGCTTAATATTTACAATATCTAACCTGGGCCATCACCCTTGGGTTACCCTAGGGCAGGCTTCAGTAATCGACCTCTCCTTTCCTGGGATGATTTTGCTGTCGGTTGCTTCTGAAGGGTCTCCAGGGCGCCCCCACTCCGGTCCTTCCCCCAGTGTCGCTTCAACCAGTAACAAATGTTTTATATTTGTAAAGCGACCCAATGATCCCCCTTGATAGAGGTTTATCTTTACAAATTTTGGAGAACCAATTTAAGAACGGTGTCCCCTGTTTCTGGGTCAGCGAGTGTGTGAAATGCTTTAGCATACAGTAATTGTAATGTTCTGACAGCGGTAGCTCATGCTTGTCCCTCAGTTCCTCATAGGTGAGCATGTGGCCCTTTACTAACCAGTCTCCCAGTCTATCTAGTTTCCTTGACCTCCACCAGTGTTGCTATTATGTGATGTTTTGATTTGTAGTTTCCTGGCTAGTAACAGGCCAGGTTTATTGCCTTTATTGAATATGATAGGAATAAATAGTACAACTGAACACACCACTCCTATCTGGTGGCACCTTAGATTGCACGCGCAGTGCCCCAAATTTAAAGTGGGAGGACCGACCAAGCATCTTTTCCATCTCCCGCTTCCAAAAATCCATGCCATATACACGCCCCCTGATAGGTGACGTAACAGGTATTAAACTGATAAGAATATATAGTACAACTGAACACACCACTCCTATCTGGTGGCACCTTAGATTGCACGCGCAGTGCCCCAAATTTGAAGTGGGAGGACCGACCAAGCATCTTTTTCCATCTCCCGCTTCCAAAAATCCATGCCATATACAAGTCCCCTGATAGGTGACGTAACAGGTATTAAACTGATCGAATAAATAGTACAACTAAACACACCACTCCTATCTGGTGGCACATTACATTGCAGGTGCAGTGCCCCAAATTCGAAGTAGGAGGTCAGACCAAGCATCTTTTTCCATCTCCCTGTTCCAAAAATGAATGCTATATACACGTCCCCTGATAGGTGACGTTACAGGTATTAAACTCATAAGACGAAATAGTACAACTGAACACAACACTCCTATCTGGTGGCACCTTAGATTGCACGCGTAGTGCCCCAAATTTGAAGTGGGAGGACCGACCAAGCATCTTTTTCCATCTCCCGCTTACAAAAATAAAATGCCATATACACGTCCCCTGATAGGTGACGTAAAAGGTATTAAACTGATAGGAATAAATAGTACAACTGAACACACCACTCCTATCTGGTGGCACATTACATTGCACGTGCAGTGCCCCAAATTTGAAGAAGGAGGTCCGACAAAGCATCTTTTTCCTCTTTTCCATCTCCCTGTTCCAAAAATCAATGCCATAGACACATCCCCTGATAGGTGACTTAACAGCTATTAAACTGATAGGAATAAATAGTACAACTGAACACACCACTCCTATCTGGTGGCACCTTAGATTGCACGTGCAGTGCCCCAAATTTGAAGTGGGAGGACCGACCAAGCATCTTTTTCCATCTCTCGCTTCCAAAAATCCATGCCATATACTCATCCCCTCATAGGTGACGTAACAGGTATTAAACTGATAAGAATAAGTAGTACAACTGAACACACCACTCCTATCTGGTGGCACCTTAGATTGCATGCGCAGTGCCCCAAATTTGAAGTGGGAGGACCGACCAAGCATCTTTTTCCATCTCCCGCTTCCAAAAATACATGCCATATACACATCCCCTGATAGGTGACGTAACAGGTATTAAACTGATAGGAATAAATAGTACAACTGAACACACCACTCCTATCTTGTGGAACATTACATTGCACGTGCAGTGCCCCAAATTCGAAGTAGGAGGTCCGACCAAGCATCTTTTTCCATCTCCCTGTTCCAAAAATCCATGCCATATACACGTCCCCTGATAGGTGACGTAACAGGTATTAAACTGATAGGAATAAATAGTACAACTGAACACACCACTCCAATCTGGTGGCACCTAAGATTGCACTCGCAGTGCCCCAAATTTGAAGTGGGAGGACCGACCAAGCATCTTTTCCCATCTCCCGCTTCTAAAAATCCATGCCATATACACGTCCCCTGATAGGTGACGTAACTGGTATTAAACTGATAAGAATAAATAGTACAACTGAACACACCACTCCTATCTGGTGGCAGCTTAGATTGCACGCGCAGTGCCCCAAATTAGAAGTGGAGGACCGACCAAGCATCTTTTTCCATCTCCTGCTTCCAAAAATCCATGCCATATACACGTCCCCTGATAGGTGACGTAACAGGTATTAAACTGATAGGAATAAATAGAACAACTGAACACACCACTCCTATCTGGTGTCACATTACATTGCACGTGCAGTGCCCCAAATTCGAAGTAGGAGGTCCGACCAAGCATCTTTTTCCATCTCCCTGTTCCAAAAATGAATGCCATATACACCTCCCCTGATAGGTGACGTAACAGGTATTAAACTGATAGGAATAAATAGTACAACTGAACACACCCCTCCTATCTGGTGGCACCTTAGATTGCATGCGCAGTGCCCCAAATTTGAAGTGGGAGGACCGACCAAGCATCTTTTTCCATCTCCCGCTTCCAAAAATACATGCCATATACACATCCCCTGATAGGTGACGTAACAGGTATTAAACTGATAGGAATAAATAGTACAACTGAACACACCACTCCTATCTTGTGGAACATTACATTGCACGTGCAGTGCCCCAAATTCGAAGTAGGAGGTCCGACCAAGCATCTTTTTCCATCTCCCTGTTCCAAAAATCCATGCCATATACACGTCCCCTGATAGGTGACGTAACAGGTATTAAACTGATAGGAATAAATAGTACAACTGAACACACCACTCCAATCTGGTGGCACCTAAGATTGCACTCGCAGTGCCCCAAATTTGAAGTGGGAGGACCGACCAAGCATCTTTTCCCATCTCCCGCTTCTAAAAATCCATGCCATATACACGTCCCCTGATAGGTGACGTAACTGGTATTAAACTGATAAGAATAAATAGTACAACTGAACACACCACTCCTATCTGGTGGCAGCTTAGATTGCACGCGCAGTGCCCCAAATTAGAAGTGGAGGACCGACCAAGCATCTTTTTCCATCTCCTGCTTCCAAAAATCCATGCCATATACACGTCCCCTGATAGGTGACGTAACAGGTATTAAACTGATAGGAATAAATAGAACAACTGAACACACCACTCCTATCTGGTGTCACATTACATTGCACGTGCAGTGCCCCAAATTCGAAGTAGGAGGTCCGACCAAGCATCTTTTTCCATCTCCCTGTTCCAAAAATGAATGCCATATACACCTCCCCTGATAGGTGACGTAACAGGTATTAAACTGATAGGAATAAATAGTACAACTGAACACACCCCTCCTATCTGGTGGCACCTTAGATTGCATGCACAGTGCCCCAAATTTGAAGTGGGAGGACCGACCAAGCATCTTTTTCCATCTCCCGCTTCCAAAAATACATGCCATATACACATCCCCTGATAGGTGACGTAACAGGTATTAAACTGATAGGAATAAATAGTACAACTGAACACACCACTCCTATCTTTTGGAACATTACATTGCACGTGCAGTGCCCCAAATTCGAAGTAGGAGGTCCGACCAAGCATCTTTTTCCATCTCCCTGTTCCAAAAATGAATGCCATATACACCTCCCCTGATAGGTGACGTAACAGGTATTAAACTGATAGGAATAAATAGTACAACTGAACACACCACTCCTATCAGGTGGCACCTTAGATTGCACTCACAGTGCCCCAAATTTGAAGTGGGAGGACCGACCAAGCATCTTTTCCCATCTCCTGCTTCTAAAAATCCATGCCATATACACGTCCCCTGATAGGTGACGTAACAGGTATTAAACTGATAAGAATAAATAGTACAACTGAACACACCACTCCTATCTGGTGGCAGCTTAGATTGCACGCGCAGTGCCCCAAATTTAAAGTGGGAGGTCCGACCAAGCATCTTTTTCCATCTCCCGCTTCCAAAAATCCATGCCATATACACGTCCCCTCATAGGTGACGTAACAGGTATTAAACTGATAAGAATAAGTAGTACAACTGAACACACCACTCCTATCTGGTGGCACCTTAGATTGCACGCGCAGTGCCCCAAATTTAAAGTGGGAGGACCGACCAAGCATCTTTTTCCATCTCTCGCTTCCAAAAATCCATGCCATATACTCATCCCCTCATAGGTGACGTAACAGGTATTAAACTGATAAGAATAAGTAGTACAACTGAACACACCACTCCTATCTGGTGGCACCTTAGATTGCATGCGCAGTGCCCCAAATTTTAAGTGGGAGGACCGACCAAGCATCTTTTTCCATCTCCCGCTTCCAAAAATACATGCCATATACACATCCCCTGATAGGTGACGTAACAGGTATTAAACTGATAGGAATAAATAGTACAACTGAACACACCACTCCTATCTTTTGGAACATTACATTGCACGTGCAGTGCCCCAAATTCGAAGTAGGAGGTCCGACCAAGCATCTTTTTCCATCTCCCTGTTCCAAAAATGAATGCCATATACACCTCCCCTGATAGGTGACGTAACAGGTATTAAACTGATAGGAATAAATAGTACAACTGAACACACCTCTCCTATCTGGTGGCACCTTAGATTGCACTCGCAGTGCCCCAAATTTGAAGTGGGAGGACCGACCAAGCATCTTTTCCCATCTCCCGCTTCTAAAAATCCATGCCATATACACGTCCCCTGATAGGTGACGTTACAGGTATTAAACTGATAAGAATAAATAGTACAACTGAACACACCACTCCTATCTGGTGTCACATTACATTGCACGCGCAGTGCCCCAAATTTGAAGTGGGAGGACCGACCAAGCATCTTTTTCCATCTCCCGCTTCCAAAAATAAATGCCATATACACGTCCCCTGATAGGTGACGTAACAGGTATTCAGCTGATAAGAATAAATTGTACAACTGAACACACCACTCCTATCTGGTGGAACATTACATTGCACGTGCAGTGCCCCAAATTCGAAGTAGGGGGTCTGATCAAGCATCTTTTTCCATCTCCCTGTTCCAAAAATTAAGGCCATATACACGTCCCCTGATAGGTGATGTAACAGGTATTAAACTGATAGGAATAAAAAGAACAACTGAACACACCACTCCTATCTGGTGGCACCTTAGATTGCACGTACAGTGCCTCAAATTTCAAGTGGGAGGACCGACCAAGCATCTTTTTCCATCTCCCGCTTCCAAAAATCCATGCCATATACACGTCCCCTGTTAGGTGACGTAACAGGTGTGGTGTATCACCAAATTAATATATATAAATATTACACAAGGTTCGTCTACATTAAAAGGTATTTATTAAAAGGCAACAACACAATACTATAAATGTATTATAAACACACAGCCAGACCCACGGAGCACCAACCCTTTTTAAATCTATCTACCTATATAATAATCCCCTTTCCCAAACGCTTTATCTTACCCACGGTTAGACCATTTCCATCATCACCACCATCAACCATCACCAACACCACCCAGCAAGCAAACAGGAAAAAGCACCAGTTTCCTGCCTGGATATATCCTTAGTTGAGATGATGTAATTTACATCACATCCTGTCCATGAGCAATTGTGGGAGGGAAGTAAAGATTCTCAGCCCTCCTACAAAGGCCTGTTTGAGGAAGTCCTGAATTACCATTCAAGGAAGACAAGTTACCACATTCCCTCACTTTTTCTTCTTCTATGTTGCTCAGTTTCCTAGTTATCCCTCTAGTACAGGAGAACCTAGTGGGAGCAAAAACCTGATATACAGGAGAAATTCAACCCACCGTCCCTCCGGAATAGTTCCCTCAGCGACATAAGTTCTCCTGTACTTTCCTATGGCTGTCAATCCACATATTACACAAAAAAACAGAATTTATAGAATTTAGGTGAGAGTGTGTGATAAATGTTTATGTATGTGCAATGTAAAACTTTATTGAAGAATGTATGAGAGAGAGAAAGAAGAGGAAGAAGACACATTATTATATATCCTCCTTGCAAGTTTCATTGCCACACAAAAGTATATTATTATAATTGTCGTTAATACTTGAATGAACATGAGTACCAGCGACAGTGTTCGTAGGACTGGATGTGTCTCTGACTCATGAAGTTCCAAGGTAAAAAGCTTCATTGTCAAGTTTGTCCAATCTGCATTTGCAGTAAAATTGATCATTTCAGTGGTAAGGTTTCTTGATGGAAATACCATGATACAAGACCCTTCTTCCACCAAACATATTTCATCAACTGTCCTATATTCAGAGTGGCCGATAAAGCATGCAATGTCCCCTATGCGGATCACCTCTTGCATCAGGTTTTCTTTTATCAACTGCACCCAGCCATCCTCCTCAGCTCCTTTCTCCCAAACACAACTGCACAGCCATCGGTGTTGAGATTTCCTGCAACAGCTTTCATCCATCTCCAATCCTGTAATAGTGGCCAGTCTTTTTGATGGGAAGTGTTGCCTGTAGATTCCATCACTTAACGTGCCAATGCTATGTATGAAGTTCAGTTGCTCTGCCTGCCCCTCCCAGCGGGGAATTGCCAGGATTAGTCCTATTGTCCCAGATTGTAGTCCATGTGGCATCCATTGATCTGGGCCTTCAATATAGCTGTATTTAAGATTGTCCTCAGTGATGTCCACTCCTTTTCTTTTCAATGACGTGATAATCCTTGCCTGGATGTCTTTAATAGTTTCCTTTAAATCTGCCAACAGCTTTCCTCCAATCATAGAACAGAAAATGGCAGTTCCCACTATTTCATTCTTAATGCTGTTAGCAATGGAAGCAATATTTTCCTCAACTAGATGCAGGTTGTTGGCAATGGTGTGTATGTCATCAACATTGTCTGTCAGTCTACTCACTATAAGGGAGTCAGCTACTCCACCTGTTTTCATAGCATGTCCCATGCCATCAGTAAGGGAGTTTATCCGGCTGTTCAGTCCAATGATGTCTGCTGAATTCCATACTCCCAATCCAGTTCCGACTCCTCCTAAAAGGGCTGCAAGTGTGTCCCGTTTTTCTCGACTCCCTGCTCCGGTCCACTCAATGATGGTCTCTTGTATACTTTGCTTAAACCACTGCCGCTGTGATTCCGGGCACTTTGGAGGAATAGAAAAATCATTAAAATTTAGAATTATTGGGTAGTAAGTCCACCCAACCCCTTGCACAACTGTTTCATGTGTTGGTACCACCACCAATCCGCCTATTGGCCATGGTACCTTCTTCTGATCTTTACAACATTGCAGCTCCTTTACAGAGACAAAGACTTCATCTATTGTTAGAACACACCCCTTTCCAGTATCAAAATTGCAGAATTCCTCTAGGTCAGGCTGGGCAGCTATAACTGCAGCGTCCCATTCTCCACCTTCTTCTAATGTTAAGTTACTCACTACTACTGTAATATTTGTAAACCTCCCTTGTATTGGAGCTCTAAGAGCTAATCCCCTGGTACTATTATGTGGCAAAATAATGTTTACTTGTAACCCTCCACCCTCTTTTACTTCCAATTCCCTGGGCCAAATAAATCTATCTGCTTGAACATAATGTAACTCCAATCTTTTTAAACTCTTATTTGCGGTATCTTCTGGCCTTATTGCCTGTCTCCCCATTCCTACTGTGATACAGCTTATATTTATCCATCCTGGAACAAGAATCCACCACAATCTTCTGTTGACACGCATCTTCATTCTTATACAGCCTTGCTCTGTGGGAACACTAGATTCCATCATTAGAAACATATACATAACAAAAACAACAGGGGCCATTCTTTTTGCAAGTTTGTTCACGGCCCTGTAATCAATGGTAAGTCTCCATGATGAGGCTGCTTTTTCATCTCTATTCCCTTTTAACACAGCTTTTCTCACAGGCCAACATGGTGAGTTACATGCATACCCATTTCCAGATTTCATTATTCCACTTTTCTCCAGTATTTCTATCATCTTGGTGATTGATGCCACTGATTCTCTTGGGACTGGATATTGCTTTTTCCATTGTGGGTCTCCTCCTTCCAAAAAGACCATTCCTTTCATTCTTCCACAGTCGAATTTATCTGTAGCCCAAACAGGTATGTCTTGGATTAGCTTCTGCAGCCATTCTGGTTGTCCGTCTAGTTTCAGTTTGTTTTTTTTCAGACTTTTTATCGGAGAGACAATATATGCCATTGGGAGCACAACCCCTTTCGTCAACTCTGTACTTACCTGATTCACCTTTTCTGTCTTCCACAAACAAAAATTGGCAAGATCTACAATGAAATATCCTTTTTTTAAAACTTCTATTCCCAATATTTCCTCTGGCCAACCCACTATTGCTTCTACTTGTATTGTTTTTTCTCCAACTGCTACATCAATTGGACCTGCTCTAACCTCCTGTGGATTCCCAGTAACTCCCATACTACTTACTGAAGAATCCCCATTTTTGACCCTGTTGGTCATTAAAACTGCTGCTCCTGTATCTACCAACATATTTTTCCCTACCCCTGCGATGACTGTATAACTGGTAGGCCGACCTGCCTCATCCATGGTTAAATTAGCTGAGTGAATGAGATGCTGAGGCGCAGGGGTTGGGATTTGTCATTGTGACTCACTTCTACTCCGTCCCTCTTTTATAACACTATATTGCATCTTTGCCTCACTTTCCTTCAATTTCCTCTCTGACTCAGCTACCTTGTTTTTAAGTATGTGATTTTCCTCTTCTATCCTATCCTTCTGTCTCCTGAGTTCCCAATAGCCCATGTTACCATTTCTCTCTCCCTCCTGATTAGCCCTCCAGTTGCTGCCATCCCTATTCCTATAGTCCCTAGGTGGATCTCTCCATCTTTTGTCAAAGTTCTGTTTTGGTCTCCAGTTTTGAGCATCCTTCTTGTTCTGGGGTACATCGCACGTCTGGTTTTTCCAATTACCATCTATATCTCTACCAGACTCGACCTTAAATGTTCTTACAGCTGAAACAGAGCAGGCCTGTTCTGTGAAAGGATGCTTGATCCACCACGTATCAGCTCTAGTTAGTACCATTTCCAAGTCTGTTGGTGTTGGATCAAAAAGCCTGATAAATTCTTGACACTCCCGGGGAAGGGCTTCCATTACTTTTGCTATATGTTCTGGTGAGCCCAGCACTAGAGGCTGTTGAGGTTGTCGTAGAGTATACCAAAAAAATATCCTTTGAGCTACCTCTCTAGGACCATCTATTGGCCTCATGGTAATATTTGCTATTTCTTTTTCTATGCTAAGTAGATAGAAATTAGTTGCAGCAATTCTTCCTGCCTGATCAGACACACTGTTATTAAATCCCAATAGTCTACTAGCCAAAGGACCCATAGCGTATTCTAACAGTTCTGTCCATTCCTCTAAGTTAAGACCTCCTTTTTTAGCTCTATCTGCTCCCCTCATAAACCAATGTGTAAACGTATTAAAGTTGTTAGTTGGCATACTTCCCCACCATTTCTGGAAATTGTCTTTATCTGCCATAGACATCGGTCGAGTCTGCATAGAAAATCCTGTAGGTGTTTGCCTTGCATTAAATAATTCTGAAACAATAACTGGTGCTTGTGGTATGGTATCTACTTGTGGAACAGAATAACATAAGAAATCTTTTCTATCTTGGTTCATTTTCGGCACTGGTTCTTTATTTTGTGCCACAAACATATCCAGATCTGGATATAT
Organism: Discoglossus pictus; assembly: GCA_027410445.1. Lineage (NCBI taxonomy): Eukaryota > Metazoa > Chordata > Amphibia > Anura > Alytidae > Discoglossus > Discoglossus pictus. The sequence goes on along the minus strand of CM050166.1, from coordinate 318,891,322 downwards.
TTTGGCAATGTCTCTGACTCCTTTTATCCCTTCTAACTTTGTTTTATTTTTATAGTCCATTATTATGTTTTGAAGTTCTGTTATTTTTACTCCATAAACATCCCTCTGCTTTTCTATTTCCCTTAACTCCCTTTCTAGTTCCCCAACAATTGTAGTTGTTCTCAAAGCTGCAATTTTTAAACAATCCCTTTTGTCCATTGCTTCCTCCATTTTATTTGTTGTTTCCAAATTATGCTGCCGTAATTCTACAACTAAGTCTATTAGGCCTCCTATTGTGGCTACAACAGCTTGTGTGACCAAACTTTTTCTCTTCTTTGTTCTATACTTTTTGTTATTTACAATTTGTGTTAGAACATCCATTAATCTCTTTTCTTTTTCACTGTCTGGGTTTGCTGGCTCTGGAAGCTCATATGGACCATCATGTTTTTGAATATGTTTCCTAAAGTACTCACGCACTTCTGTGGGAAAGTATTTGGCCCCTTGAAAAGACATTCCTACTCTTTTACTCACCCAAGTAAGAATCCAAATCAATTTGCGACTAAAGTAGCATGCTTCTGAGTAGCCAACAATAGTTGATGACTATTCAGTAGGCCAGGTGTAATATGTAGAAAAATAGATTAGTACCCACAATGCAAATTATACTTACCTTAGTATGGTGAAGGTAATACTTGCTAATTAACTTAAAATATAATAGCAAGGCCTGCAGGGTAGGAGATAAACCCGAACTAGGATATGCAAGACACCCAAAATGTATAAGGTATGGAAGCCTATAGTGTATTAAAATGCACGCCTGAAATAATATATATATATATATATAATATTTAAAATGGTTTATTTATTATTTTTCTCCAGGCCTGTACTATGATAAAGGACTAGAGAAAGAAAAAGAAAGAAGAGAAAAAAACAAAACAAAAACAAAACAAAAATAATAGTATTAACAAACTCAGGTATTTGAAACACACAACAAACTAATTGTGGCCTGGTGCCCAAGCTTGTATATTAAAAATGGAGGCTTGAATTAGCATTTAATTACACAAAGAAGCCACATGGATTCTATTCAAATGCAAAGCTAGGCCTGTACTCAAAAGCACAACAACTCAGATAAACCCACAAAAAGAACCTGTATGATATATATTTGTTTTATGTATCAAAATAAGCTAGTACGAACAAAACTCAACTCAGAAGCTAGTACGATATAGTACAATATATTTGTTTTATGTATCAAAATAAGCTAGTACGAACAAAACTCAACTCAGAAGCTAGTACGATATATATTAAAAATGGAGGCTTAATTTAGCATTCAAATACACAAAGAAGCCGCATGGATTCTATTCAAATGCAGGGCTAGGCCTGAGGCTTATCCTAGACTCCACACACAATCAGCACTTGATTTCCCATGCAGAGGATAATTAGACAAAGTACTTTTTTTCCTTCCCCACAAAAAATAAATAAATAAATAAATAAATCTGACTATCTATTAATGTGATATTACCTCATAAATAACCTTTGTAGAAGTCTAAAATTCGTGGTCGCCAAATGTGGTGTATCACCAAATTAATATATATAAATATTACACAAGGTTCGTCTACATTAAAAGGTATTTATTAAAAGGCAACAACACAATACTATAAATGTATTATAAACACACAGCCAGACCCACGGAGCACCAACCCTTTTTAAATCTATCTACCTATATAATAATCCCCTTTCCCAAACGCTTTATCTTACCCACGGTTAGACCATTTCCATCATCACCACCATCAACCATCACCAACACCACCCAGCAAGCAAACAGGAAAAAGCACCAGTTTCCTGCCTGGATATATCCTTAGTTGAGATGATGTAATTTACATCACATCCTGTCCATGAGCAATTGTGGGAGGGAAGTAAAGATTCTCAGCCCTCCTACAAAGGCCTGTTTGAGGAAGTCCTGAATTACCATTCAAGGAAGACAAGTTACCACAACAGGTATTAAACTGATAGGAATAAATAGTACAACTGAACACACCACTCCTATCTTGTGGAACATTACATTGCACGTGCAGTGCCCCAAATTCGAAGAAGGAGGTCCGACCAAGCATCTTTTTCCATCTCCCTGTTCCAAAAATTCATGCCATATACACGTCCCCTGATAGGTGACGTAACAGGTATTAAACTGATAGGAATAAATAGTACAACTGAACACACCCCTCCTATCTGGTGGCACCTTGGATTGCACGCGCAGTGCCCCAGATTTGAAGTGGGAGGACCGACCAAGCATCTTTTTCCATCTCCCGCTTCCAAAAATAAATGCCATATACACGTCCCCTGATAGGTGACGTAACAGGTATTCAGCTGATAAGAATAAATTGTACAACTGAACACACCACTCCTATCTGGTGGAACATTACATTGCACGTGCAGTGCCCCAAATTCGAAGTAGGGGGTCTGACAAAGCATCTTTTTCCATCTCCCTGTTCCAAAAATGAAGGCCATATACACGTCCCCTGATAGGTGACGTAACAGGTATTAAACTGATAGGAATAAAAAGAACAACTGAACACACCACTCCTATCTGGTGGCACCTTAGATTGCACGTACAGTGCCCCAAATTTGAAGTGGGAGGACCGACCAAGCATCTTTTTCCATCTCCCGCTTCCAAAAATCCATGCCATATACAAGTCCCCTGATAGGTGACGTAACAGGTATTAAACTGATCGAATAAATAGTACAACTAAACACACCACTCCTATCTGGTGGCACATTACATTGCAGGTGCAGTGCCCCAAATTCGAAGTAGGAGGTCAGACCAAGCATCTTTTTCCATCTCCCTGTTCCAAAAATGAATGCTATATACACGTCCCCTGATAGGTGACGTAACAGGTATTAAACTCATAAGAATAAATAGTACAACTGAACACAACACTCCTATCTGGTGGCACCTTAGATTGCACGCGTAGTGCCCCAAATTTGAAGTGGGAGGACCGACCAAGCATCTTTTTCCATCTCCCGCTTACAAAATTAAATGCCATATACACGTCCCCTGATAGGTGACGTAACAGGTATTAAACTGATAGGAATAAATAGTACAACTGAACACACCACTCCTATCTGGTGGCACATTACATTGCACGTGCAGTGCCCCAAATTTGAAGAAGGAGGTCCGACAAAGCATCTTTTTCCATCTCCCGGTTCCAAAAATCAATGCCATAGACACATCCCCTGATAGGTGACGTAACAGGTATTAAACTGATAGGAATAAATAGTACAACTGAACACACCACTCGTATCTGGTGGCACCTTAGATTGCACGTGCAGTGCCCCAAATTTGAAGTGGGAGGACCGACCAATCATCTTTTTCCATCTCTCGCTTCCAAAAATCCATGCCATATACTCATCCCCTCATAGGTGACGTAACAGGTATTAAACTGATAAAAATAAGTAGTACAACTGAACACACCACTCCTATCTGGTGGCACCTTAGATTGCATGCGCAGTGCCCCAAATTTAAAGTGGGAGGACCGACCAAGCATCTTTTTCCATCTCCCGCTTCCAAAAATACATGCCATATACACATCCCCTGATAGGTGACGTAACAGGTATTAAACTGATAGGAATAAATAGTACAACTGAACACACCACTCCTATCTTGTGGAACATTACATTGCACGTGCAGTGCCCCAAATTCGAAGTAGGAGGTCCGACCAAGCATCTTTTTCCATCTCCCTGTTCCAAAAATCCATGCCATATACACGTCCCCTGATAGGTGACGTAACAGGTATTAAACTGATAGGAATAAATAGTACAACTGAACACACCACTCCAGTCTGGTGGCACCTAAGATTGCACTCGCAGTGCCCCAAATTTGAAGTGGGAGGACCGACCAAGCATCTTTTCCCATCTCCCGCTTCTAAAAATCCATGCCATATACACGTCCCCTGATAGGTGACGTAACAGGTATTAAACTGATAGGAATAAATAGTACAACTGAACACACCACTCCTATCTGGTGTTACATTGCATTGCACGTGCAGTGCCCCAAATTCGAAGTAGGAGGTCCGACCAAGCATCTTTTTCCATCTCCCTGTTCCAAAAATGAATGCCATATACACGTCCCCTGATAGGTGACGTAACAGGTATTAAACTGATAGGAATAAATAGTACAACTGAACACACCACTCCTATCTGGTGGCACCTTAGATTGCACGTGTAGTGCCCCAAATTTGAAGTGGGAGGACCGACCAAGCATCTTTTTCATCTCCCGCTTCCAAGAATCCATGCTATATACATGTCCCCTGTTAGGTGACGTAACAGGTATTAAACTGATAAGAATAATTTGTACAACTGAACACACCCCTCCTATCTGGTGGCACCTTGGATTGCACGCGCAGTGCCCCAAATTTGAAGTGGGAGGACCGACCAAACATCTTTTTCCATCTCCCGCTTCCAAAAATAAATGCCATATACACGTCCCCTGATAGGTGACGTAACAGGTATTAAGCTGATAAGAATAAATTGTACAACTGAACACACCACTCCTATCTGGTGGAACATTACATTGCACGTGCAATGCCCCAAATTCGAAGTAGGAAGTCCGACCAAGCATCTTTTTCCATCTCCCTGTTCCAAAAATGAATGCCATATACACCTCCCCTGATAGGTGACGTAACAGGTATTAAACTGATAGGAATAAATAGTACAACTGAACACACCACTCCTATCTGGTGGCACCTTAGATTTCACGTGCAGTGCCCCAAATTTGAAGTGGGAGGACCGACCAAGCATCTTTTTCCATCTCTCGCTTCCAAAAATCCATGCCATATACTCATCCCCTCATAGGTGACGTAACAGGTATTAAACTGATAAGAATAAGTAGTACAACTGAACACACCACTCCTATCTGGTGGCACCTTAGATTGCATGCACAGTGCCCCAAATTTGAAGTGGGAGGACCGACCAAGCATCTTTTTCCATCTCCCGCTTCCAAAAATACATGCCATATACACATCCCCTGATAGGTGACGTAACAGGTATTAAACTGATAGGAATAAATAGTACAACTGAACACACCACTCCTATCTTTTGGAACATTACATTGCACGTGCAGTGCCCCAAATTCGAAGTAGGAGGTCCGACCAAGCATCTTTTTCCATCTCCCTGTTCCAAAAATGAATGCCATATACACCTCCCCTGATAGGTGACGTAACAGGTATTAAACTGATAGGAATAAATAGTACAACTGAACACACCACTCCTATCAGGTGGCACCTTAGATTGCACTCACAGTGCCCCAAATTTGAAGTGGGAGGACCGACCAAGCATCTTTTCCCATCTCCCGCTTCTAAAAATCCATGCCATATACACGTCCCCTGATAGGTGACGTAACAGGTATTAAACTGATAGGAATAAATAGTACAACTGAACACACCACTCCTATCTGGTGGCACCTTAGATTGCACGTAGAGTGCCCCAAATTTCAAGTGGGAGGACCGACCAAGCATCTTTTTCCATCTCCCGCTTCCAAAAATCCATGCCATATACACGTCCCCTGTTAGGTGACGTAACAGGTATTAAACTGATAGGAATAAATAGTACAACTGAACACACCACTCCTATCTTGTGGAACATTACATTGCACGTGCAGTGCCCCAAATTCGAAGAAGGAGGTCCGACCAAGCATCTTTTTCCATCTCCCTGTTCCAAAAATCCATGCCATATACACGTCCCCTGATAGGTGACGTAACAGGTATTAAACTGATAGGAATAAATAGTACAACTGAACACACCCCTCCTATCTGGTGGCATCTTGGATTGCACGCGCAGTGCCCCAAATTTGAAGTGGGAGGACCGACCAAGCATCTTTTTCCATCTCCCGCTTCCAAAAATAAATGCCATATACACGTCCCCTGATAGGTGACGTAACAGGTATTCAGCTGATAAGAATAAATTGTACAACTGAACACACCACTCCTATCTGGTGGAACATTACATTGCACGTGCAGTGCCCCAAATTCGAAGTAGGGGGTCTGACCAAGCATCTTTTTCCATCTCCCTGTTCCAAAAATTAAGGCCATATACCCGTCCCCTGATAGGTGACGTAACAGGTATTAAACTGATAGGAATAAAAAGAACAACTGAACACACCACTCCTATCTGGTGGCACCTTAGATTGCACGTACAGTGCCCCAAATTTGAAGTGGGAGGACCGACCAAGCATCTTTTTCCATCTCCCGCTTCCAAAAATCCATGCCATATACACGTCCCCTTATAGGTGACGTAACAGGTAGTAAACTGATAGGAATAAATAGTACAACTGAGCACACCACTCCTATATGGTGGCACATTACATTGCACGTGCAGTGCCCCAAATTCGAAGTAGGAGGTCTGACCAAGCATCTTTTTTTATCTCCCTGTTCCAAAAATCAGTGCCATATACACGTCCCCTAATAGTGGACGTAACAGGGATTAAACCGATAGGAATAGTACTACTTAACAGTACACACCTTATAATAACGCAGACAGAGGCAACGCAGAGAGAGAAGTCTGAAGAAGAGGAGTCAGAGGAGGAAGGTGGCTTTGAGGAGGTGGAAGACCAAACACAGCAGGCGTCCCATGGGTCTTGTTGTCACCTTTCGGGGACCCTTGGTGGCTGGGTGGAGGAAGAGACCTTCAATGACATCAATGAGGACAAGGAACGGGACATGGCTAGATTGGTATCCAACCTTGTGCAAATGGGGAGTTTGCGGTTGTGCAAAGGGACTGTTTGCGGTTGTTTGCGATGCATTAAACGGGGATATTGGTCTGTTACTGTGAAGCGGGTGTAACCCTTACACTACCTGATCAATACAAAATCATACCTGATGTTTTAAAGCATGTTATTCCAAACAATTTAGGAATGTTAGGTGATTTATGCTCTTTATGGCTTAAAACCAGACACTGCATTAACTTTTTAATTTTCCGTGGGAGTTTTGCCATGGATCCCCCTCCGGCATGCCACAGTCCAGGTGTTAGTCCCCTTGAAACAACTTTCCCATCACTATTGTGGCCAGAAAGAGTCCCTGTGGGTATTGAAATTCGCCTGCCCATTGAAGTCTATGGCGGTTCGCCGGGTTCGCCCGTTCGCGAACATTTAATGGAAGTTCGCATCCGCTGTTTGCGAACCGAAAATGTGATGTTCGCGACATCACTACTGCAGATGTCTGATCCCTAAATATCCATTTAAATGCCAATCCCTTCCCTCTACAACCAATATTACTATAAAACAAAGAAATACATACCAAATGAACAATAAAAACAGATTCTTATGCCTGAAAATCTGACATGTAACTTATGTAAACATATTACATTATCCCATGGGTAAACATCTACCTACCTGGCCTATAAACAACTTGACCATCCCAACAATAATCTTGCACTAGTCAAAGTGAGATATGATGAGATTAGAATTTTAGTTGTGTCTTATGTAAGATAGTGATGCATTTTAAAGAGGGTTTTTTAGGTGAAAGTGACAAGATTTTGTCATAGATTGTATGAATGAAAGAAAGGGCAGAGTCTAGTAAAACCCCAAGACAATGAGCCTGGCAGTGATGATGGCATTGCCAACAGTGAGATATATTTGAGGAGTGGAAGCTGTAGTAGAGGGTTGGAAGATTAGGTGCTCAGTCTTTGACATGTTGAGTGATGTTGAGTTGACGGGCAGACATCCAGGAGGATATGCTAGAGAAGCAGTTGGTAACTCATGCACATGTTACTTTGGCAATTATTTGCTGCATAGGCAAGGATTAGGAGACACCTTACTAATATCTACACAATATTTTCTGATGACATTTGGTCTGGGTATTGACAGAATCTTGCTGATATACTCATGGTTAGGCCAGACAGTAATGTCTCACCCTGGATTTGCTTCATATTAATAATAGGTCCTCTTTATTATATATTGTTTTTGATCAATATTATATCACACTGATGCTACATATGTTTTTTGCATTTTCTAGTTAATGACATAGCTAAATCAACCTATACACCTACCTCACATTCTCACATTGGAGTCTTAGCTAGTGTTTTTTGTAATAATAGTGAATGTAACATGACTTTCATGAAGTTTTATCATTAAAAATATGTACTGTAACATTAGGGACAACTTGTTAGGTTAGAAATAATGTGTATTGTTCTTTTGTTAGCTACACTACCCCAATAGCTAATATTATCAACCTCCAAGTAAGTACAATAATTTGTTCTCTTATTGTATTTATTTTGCAATAAATTATTACATTGGTTTTAATAGATAACTGATAACATTCTCTAACCCAGTATTTATTACATGAGTTCTATTGTGTAATCAGGGAATTTGTTTGGTGGCAATCACAGTACATAGAACAAGAGGCAGTGGTTGAGGTTATATGGTAATGGGGAGTGACACTGATAAATTGTGAATCGGTTGTACAGTCATTTGGAAGTGTTCTAATGTCCATTGTGAGGTTTATATCATTCTGGTCATTCTAGGTTGCAGCATTCCATCAATATTTAAGAAACCATAAAATAATCCCTTTGTTGAATTAGTTCAGGAAAAATGCTTTAACACAGTTATTAATTTCTGTGTAACAATAAATGTTTTATCTCTTTTTAGACCAAAGAAAATTTAAATTAAATTCACCTTAAAAGATTCAGGACCCACATTTTATATTGTAATATAAAATCATGTTTTTGACTTGCATGACAAATGTAACATTTTAACAATGTGCATTAAAGAGAGATGCAGTGGGGTCTTTTTTTGACTTGCCTGCCCTATTACAAGGCAATATTTACCACTGGAGATAAGTGAAGTAAAAAAAAAAGTAAATGTAACTACCCCAACTTCCTATGTCTTCGATAGGGACTATCTGACAAACAAGATTTAAGGGTATACCCATTTCAATTATTAGTTCCCACAAAACCATAGAAAGTAGCAAATGTTATTTATTATTCACATTTTTAATCCTGTTTGATAAATAAACCCCAAAATTTAAAGTTGTCTTGTTGAGTGAGAGCTAGCATAGATTACCTGTTTTAATACTCAATTAGTACACATAAATCATAATCATATAAGCATTTTGCTTTTATTAGCATTGCCCAAGGATCCATTGCAGTACATATATATTAAAAATCTTGGGAAGGTGCTAGACTTTCACATCCTTATTGGGGCTTGTTATACCGAACATATTTATTATGCACATTGCATTTATTAGCTAATAACACATATTGTCATAATGCCATTCTGTGCAGTAGATGTTGTTCTTTAAAAGAAAAAAATCAGCTTGGAACACATTTTGAAAACACACATATTCTAAGCCCTTTTCCCTAAGATATTTGAAGTAGCAAGATCAGCACAATCTAGAGAGAGCTCACGTTATTCTTTGATATGCAATTATCTTCCCAACAGATAAACCCAAATTAAGCACAAAGAAGAGCAGAAATGTACTGAACTATGTGCATAGTAAAAGATTATACATTTCTCTAAATGCTATAAACAAACATCAGCAGCACTTTTAAAAGAAAAATATATAGTGTTATTGTACAGATCAACAAAAGCAATGATGTTTTAATTATCTTGATAAATTAAGCAGTACCAGAAGAAAACACTTTGGTTGTAAAGAAAGGCAGCTTATAACTCCTTACAATTTCAGTAAGATGTATATGTGAGATTTATGCTAAATACAGGTGTTGATACATTTTAATTACCAGAAGCTGTATAAAATATTTAACTGCAAGATCTATGTGAAATCAAGTAACATGAGAAGTTAGAAGTCATTATTTTCTTTCTGTTAAATGTAACTTTTGCAACAATGTAGCAGTGCACTTGTTATAGATCCACCAATGTCATTATATCACATATACAGCAGATGAGATGTGCAATAAGGAAATGGAAATACAGTAGTACAAGTATGCAACATGTACAGTCTAATAACCGTAGGCTCCCACAGCTTTATCAATAACTCTGTTTATATGCCTCTTATCATTATCCCAACCTTACATACCACTGCTCATTAAGTCCAAGTCTCAAACTTCTTTAATGGGCCAGTCATACACAAAATGGCACCCCAGTCAAAAATAATTTTTTGTTATCTCCATTTATAGTACTGATATGTGTGTAACAAGTGAATAGAAGCATATTTTACAATGATCTTTCAATCAAAACCTGTATTACAGGTCTCAACTAAATTAGTAAAGTGCAATAGTTTGCTGCATTGGGCCAGACATTTCCCTATCCAAACCTGACACCTTCCAGTTGCCAAAGACTTGACATGTCTCATTATGTCCATATTTTAACGAGTATCTCATCACCTCCTCAGCTAAAAGTCTCTTCATCAAATCCCTTGTCTCACACCTCTCATAAATTCCCTATACTTGCCCATTTATTCCACAGTTTAAAACCCCTCCCATATACTTCCTAGCAGTTGGGGAGCTAGAAAATAGATAGCATCACTACAAAAGAAAAAAAAGAGTTTGGTCCCCCTAAAGGGGTATGTAAAAAAATGTTTGGGCTGCACCCTCCACAAGGAACAAATCCACAAGTCCACCTCGAATAACAGCTCCCTTCCCTAAGTCCCCATCACATAACAGCACCCTCTTCATTACCCTTGCCCATAGCTGCTCCCTCCCTCCACCTTAAAGAAAGAAAAGGGTTCTTCACAGTAAGGGTGGTTAATCTGTGGAACTCTCTACCAAAGGAGGTGGAGACAACTGATTTGATAGATAACTTTAAAATGGGACGGGATTTATTTCTAATTAAGAAGGGAATTCAGGGTTATCCTGGATAATTAGAGAGAGTGTATGGATCCAGGGAGTAATCCGATCGCCAGTATCTGGGGTCAGGAGGGAATTCTTTTTTTTTTTTTTTCTTTAAGGTGATTGGCTAAGTTTCACTTGGGTTTTTTTCTGTTTGCCTTCCTCTGGATTAATTAATTAATAATACAAAAAAATTGTTGATTAATAATTAATTAACAATTAACAACTAATTAGTTAATAACTAATCCACATATTGCAGATCAGATATTAAAAGGTGGAACTTGATGGACTGAAAGCCTTTTTTCAACCTTAATTACTATGTAACTATGTAACTATATATATATATATATATATGGCCAGGTAAAGAATGTTATCTGGTATTTGTGGGAGCGGCCCTCTCCAAACAGTCGAACGATCATGGTAGCTATAAGAACCATGGCTATCCAGCTATGGAAAGCCCTGTCGGACAAGTGGAAGAACATGGCAAGTCATAGACAAAAAGTGCCGGGTGCTACTGGACATCCGGTCTGCTCAGAGGGCCAGATGAGTCCTTGCGCGGAGCAAGGACTGCTGATACGCCTGGGAACAGCAGCTATAGCAGATTTTCCCTCTGTCTCTTTTCCTCCTCTCCCTTCCATGGGTCTTCTTCCCCTCATCTCCCTCCCCTTTTGCCCCACATTGTGCATGTGTGGCATTTGCAGCGCATTGCACATGCGTGACATTCACTGCACAATGCTCATGTGTGACTCTTGCCGTGCATTGCGCAGTTAATACTGCAAGTTTGTGTGTAAGGCTTGCAATTAACGGCGTTAACTGCGAGCGTTACACATAGACACGCAATTATGAATATGTCTATTCAATCAGGATTATAAGTAGGAGCCAACATGGCTTTATGAGGGATAGGTAATGTCAAAAAAATCTAATTAGTTTATATGAGGAGGTTAGTAGGAACTTGTATCAAGGCCACTCAGTGGATATAGTCTTTTCAATTTTTTCAAAGTCTTTTGATACAGTGCCACAGACTATTGTGCAAACTAAGGGATACAGCAATTGCAGTAAATATCTGCTCATGGATTGAGAGCTGGTTAAAAGACAGGAAGCAAAGTGTTGTTGTAAATGGAATATACTCAAATTGGACTAATGTGGTAAGTGGGGTTCCTCAGGGTTCAGCATTAGGTCCTCTCCTTTTTAACATATTTATTAATGACTTAGAAGTAGGACTGGAAAGTATTGTCTCCATTTTTGCGGATGACACAAAGTTGTGCAAGGTAATTAAATCAGAAAATGATGTATTTTCCCTACAAAGGGGATTGCATAAATTAGAGAAATGGGCAATTCAATGGCAGATGAGATTTAATACGAATTAATGTAAGGTTATTCATCTGGAATCTAAAAAAAGCGTGCAATTTATAAACTTAATGAATCAAATATAGAGGTATCAAATAGTTACATAGTTACATGGTAATTTAGGTTGAAGGAAGACTTTGGTCTGTCGGGTGTGGCCTTTTTTGATCTTTTCTGGTCTGCGGTGCGTAGATTTATTATTGGTTGGTCCAGGGCAGGGCGAATGGAGAAAAAGGCCCCAGTGGGATTTTGCCGGTTGCCTCAACAGGGAAAAGGATATAAAGTTCCTTCCTGGCCCCGGGTGCTGGCGGTTGGGTTGATCCTTGCCCTTAGTGCCCTTTTTGTTTTAAAGTGTGTCCAGTCCCTTTTTGGAGTTGTCTGTCGGGTCCGCTACCACTATACAAATCCCTAGTACACCCTCATTTGGAATATGGATTACAGTTTTGGGCACCAATTCATAAAAGGGACATTTTAGAGCTGGAACAGGTACAGAGGCGGGCAAAAAAACTAGTTAGGGGAATAGAGGGGCTAAGTTATGAAGAGGGGATATGATTACCTTATATAAATACATCCAGGGTCAGTATAAAGATTTGTCAAGGGAGCTTTTTGTTCCAAGAGGATTTCAATTGACACAAGGACATCCTTTGAGGTTAGAAGTAAAAAGATTCCACCTTCCTCTGGATCAATTAACAACTAATCCGCATATTGCAGATCAGAGGAGATCTTAAAAGGTTGAACTTGATGGGCTAAAAGTATTTTTTCAGCCTCAATTAATATGTAACTATGTAACTATGATTGGTTATTCAACTGTTTTAAATATGTTTGATGTGTGAAAATAATATCAGTCTGTATCTGCACTAATAAACATTGTGATTCTTGAATGATGGGCTATCCTACATAATAGGATAGGGAAAATTGATTTTTTTTTTTTAATTAGCTAGTAAGAGCCTCTACCTTTGACTTCATGAGTTCCATTGAAATGTTCCTGAGGCATGCTGGGCACTGAGATTAAATACACAAAAACTTGAGGTATTGGGGTGTACCTGATCCACTCATCTCTGGGTTGTGACAATTGGTTGGCAGCGGTGGGGTCTCATGCAGTAACCAGCAGCAGGATGGCTACTTACAAGGGCATGGTGGAGGAAATTGTCTCCAGGATTAGAGGAGACAGAGAGGAGGAGAGGCAGGTGACAGATGAGGTTTAGGACTGCAGGGGAATGGCCCTTGTAAAGAAATGGATAGCAATCCTGGCACTGTGGCAAGGCCATGAGCTGTCTTGCTGGCTGGAGGAACTAGTATGGACAGAGATTGCCCTGGAGGGTAAATATGTCAAGTGGGAAAAATTTGGTTGAACCTGAGAACCATGGTCCCAGGAAGATAATATCCTTGCACCACTGATCCAACAAGATTTGCAGCTGGAGGCTGAGTATGTTGAATTACTGGATGAGGCATCCATGGAGGGGTGTGGTTATATAGTTGGAAAGAACCCTGTTGGGTGGGCAGGGATGAAGTTGCTTGCCCACAAGGACTGGTTGCTTGCCCACTACCAACATATACATATACATTTATGGGCTTGCACATGCTCAATGATCAGCAAATCTTCTCATTTTGTGGCCCACGATGAGCGCTGAAGGCGCTAGGCCCGAACAGAAACTTGAGCATAGGACCAGGCACAGGCCTGCAGAGGCATCAGGGATCAGATATAGTCACAGGTAGAGTACTCACCTGATCTGCCTCAAATGGGGTGATGTTGGCCTTGACTGAGCCCACTCCCAGCCCCACTCTGATGAGGTCCCTGAATATGGCCGGGGCACAAGTATGTTGAATTACTGGATGGGGCATCCATGGAGGGGTGTGGTTATATAGTTGGAAAGAACCCTGTTGGGTGGGCAGGGATGAAGAGGACTGATTGCTTGCTCACTACCAACATATACATATACATTTATGGGCTTGCACATGCTCAATGATCAGCAAATCTTCTCAATTTGTGGCCCACGATGAGCGCTGAAGGCGCTAGGCCCGAACAGTAACTTGAGCATAGGACCAGGCACAGGCCTGCAGAGGCACCGGGGATCAGATATAGTCACAGGTAGAGTACTCACCTGATCTGCCTCAAATGGGGTGATGTTGGCCTTGACTGAGCCCACTCCCAGCCCCACTCTGATGAGGTCCATGAATATGGCCGGTGCACAGTACCTCCCGCTTACCTCCTGGCAGGCTGAAGTGGTGATGTAGCCATTGGGGGTGGTGCAGTTCTCTACCCCGGCCATGTGAAAGTCCTCACAGTAACCGGAGAGGGTGTCCAGGTATGTGTCCAGGGTAGAGCAGCATGCCCAGCAGGTAAAGTACCATACTGATTAGGATCAAAAATAACTTGCCGGCAAAGGCATCGGCCAGCCAGCCCACAAAGGGAGACACCAGGTATGTGATGCCCATGAACAACAGCAGGCCCTGGCTCGCCTCGGTGCCCTCCCAGTTATAGTTCGGGCCATTGAGGAACAACACCAAGTTGGAGGTAATACCATCGAAAGCTACCTTCTCCAGGAGCTCGGACAGAAGCAATTTGCGACACAGGCCAGGCGGCAACCGGTGAACAGCGAGCCCTGGAGCGGGGAGGCCTGCTGGAGCAGTGGGGTGCATTCACTAGAGACCCTGGCGTCCATGGTGAGAGGTCAGTGTAACAAGAGTTCCATGGGGGGTCTGGAGGGGGTGGTAATGGGAGTCACTGAGCGATGTGACTCGATGTGACAGCAGGGCCAGGTAGGGAGCCATTAGGGAGCCGAAGAGCCGGGCCAGGTAGGGAGCCAAAGAGTACCAACTGGGGGTGATGTGACAGCAGGGCCAGGTAGGGAGCTGGACAGCAGCGTCAGGTTGGGAGCCAGAAAACAAGTCCAGGTAGGGAGCAGGGCCAGGTAGGAAGCCGGAGAGTACTGAATACGGGAATGATGTGACAAAAGGCCAGGTAAGCAGCTGGACAGTAGGGCTAAGTCACCAACAGTAGCCACAGAGCAGGGCCGGGTAGGGAGAGGAAGGGTGAAAGAAGACACAAGGGATGGAGAGGAGGGGGGAAAGATGCCACAAGGGAGGAAGAGGAGGGGGAAAGGAGACACAAGGGAGAGAGAGGAGGGGGGAAATGAGTCACAAGGGAGGCAGAGGAGGGCGGAAATAAGACATAAGAAAGAGAGAGGAGGGCGGAAATAAGACATAAGGGAGAGAGAGGAGGGGGAAAGAAGACACAAGGGAGCGAGCGGAGTGGGAACAGAGACATAAGGGAGGGAGAGGATGGGGAAAGGAGAAACAAGGGAGGGAGAAGATGGGGAAAGGAGACACAGGGGAGGAAGAGGGGGGAAAGGAGCCACAGGGTTCATCCCTGTAAAGCACCGAACCCCTCTCAGCATCCATCCCCACACAGCCCTAAAACCCTCTCAGAAGCCATTTCACATAGCACCCATCCCTATCCCATTTGCTCTCCCCTCACAGAACCCATCCCCCTGTACTTTGCTGTTATGCAGCACTTGCTTTCTATCACCTCTTCCCTGATACATGTCTCCAGCATTTTGAAATGCTACACACTGCCATCTTTTGGAGCTTCAGTAGAAATGCTCTTTTTTAAACAGACATGGATCAATTTCCACCAGAAAGGCAGGTGCAGCCAAGGAGGACCTGGGGAGCTGTGGTAGGTTGGGTCAAGGTAGAGGGAACCTTAGGGTCTTCTATACTACAGAGAAAAAATGTAATGCAAAAAAAAGAAACACTTTACACAGCACTGGACCCCCATGATGAGGGCCCATGCTCATTGCACCATCTGCACCACAGGCAACAGATCCCCTGCTTCCCAGCTTCACATGCCTTAGCCTCCATTCATTCTTATCAATTCCTGATTTTCACACTTTTATCAACTCCCTGTCTTCACAATCCTCCTATCAATAACGCTCCTTCAGTTTATGTCTATCACATCAGGTTTTTGAGATGCATTTTCAATAAAAACAGCAAATTTGTGCTCATATACGAAGAGCTAAACAGACATAGAGACAAGAATAAGATAAGATGCAATATACCATAATAATGAAACAAACATTTAATGAGCCGTAGCACAACGTTGTGAGAGTAACTGCATATAAATGTGCGTGAATGCATATTACCATGTAAGTATTGAAATGTGTAGATAAGAAACATATGTACAAAAAGGTAAATTGACAATAGTGATGATACGTCTGCATAAACAACCTCTTCTTTGACGATCTTCAGCTTGTGGAATGTCTCTCATCAAGGACCAGCAGTAGTCTGCCATCATATTGAAGTCCCATCGACCTTGGTAACACTCTTCCATAACTTTAATGTCTTGATGAAAGCATTCACCTTGCTCTTCGCTCATGTGACCCAAGTTCTCTGGAAAGTTGGCCAAGTGACTAAGTAGTGAACCTCGATGCTCATTCTACATCCAAGTGCTTGGAAACTCAAGAGCAGCTCCTCCACAATCTCTTGATAGTTGTCCGCTTTCCTGTCCCCAAGGAAATTATGTACCACATCAGAGAATGCACTTCAAGCTCTAACCTGTGCCGCAGTCATTGTTGTAACAAAGTGTGGATCCCTGATGAGTGTTGTTTGTGGTCCATCAAATATTCCTGCCTTATTCTTCTTAGCACTGAGAATTGAAAAGATTAATAAGTATACAAATGTTGTTAAGAAAATTCTCAGGTTTTGGTTCCTGAAGTTAGATTAACCACATTAGTAATTAAGAAAGTCATGCAAAGCTTTTCTTTCACTGACCAACATGTTGGTATTACTCTTTGAAATGTTCAGAATCATTGCAAATCATTCCTCTATTTCTTTCCTTAGAAGTGCTGACTAACAGCCTCATTAAATTTGAGGCTCTTAAGTCCAACGTGTAAATCTTAAGCCCTACGTGCATGAAATTCTCCTGGGTTACGTTGCAATTAAATTGGAAGGGCTTGGAATGGCCTGCAAGCAGCGTGCGAGACAAGCCAAATCTAAAGCCAGTTTTGTTGCACATTGCATGTGCGGCCATGATAAGATCAATTAGTCTAACACGTAGCAATGAGTTAGACTTAGCCAATGGCAGAAGAGATCACCATCATGGCTAATTAAAGCCTGCGGTATCACCCGCCGACTCCCGACATAAGCCCTTGCCGCCGGGGTCCAGACCAGGACCTCAGCGGCAATTAAAAACTAAATCCATGCCACGGGGAGTACTTCAAGTACACCCCCGACACCTAAAATGAATCCCCCCAATCCTGGAAGTCCCCTCTAGATCGGGACCCTCCCTACTTTTAAAATGTAATATTTACTGCCGTATAGGGTAGGGTAGGAGTTGGGTAGTAGTGTAGGGGTTATTAGGGCAGGGTAGGAGGTGGTTTATGGATGGGTTTAATTGGTGCATTTGGGGTTAAATAGGCCCTATTAGGGTTACATAGGACTAGATAAAGTTACATTTGACTAGATAGGGATACATAGGATCAGATGGGGTTAAATAGGTCTAGATGGGGTTAAATGGTTAGTGATAGGATTAATTAGGTATGGTGAGGGTTAAATAGGGTTAAAGGGTTAGAAGGGGTTTATTAATGAGATGGGCTTAGTTTCGATTTAAAGGTTTATTGGGGTGGCTAATGGTGCAGTGTAGGGTAGTGCTTAGACTTAGTGTCATAAGGGTCCTGGAGGACCCTCATGGCATTTATAGTGTTAATACTGGAGCTAATTAGTGTCCCATGAGGGTCTGTATAAACCCTTATGGGCCTGATGAAGTTAAGTAGTGTCTATAAGGATCTGTAAAGAGCCTTATGGGACTGAGGGGGTTAATTAGAGGCTCATGGGGGACTGTATAGACCCCCAAGAGTGATGGGTTTAATTTTAGATGCCTGGGGGGTACTTATAGTACCCCCGTGGCAGGGGTTGATATTTTAGTTATCGCAGGACCTTTAAGGACTGCAAGGCAGGACATTTGAATTTTTAAAAGGCTGTGGGGAAATTACGCTGTGATAAATGGTGGAAAGATTTGGACTTTGATCTTAGTCATGCTGAGGACATGCTGAGTTTGAGATGGTGGGTGGACATCCAGAAGGATATGCTTGAGGGGCAGTTAGAAACACATGCTAGAAGAGAGGGGGGGATAGATTTGGTGCTGAGAGGTAGATTTGAATGTCAGCGGCATAGAGATGATACTGAAATCCAAAATAATTTATTAGGGTACCAAGTGAAGATGTATAGATAGATAATAGGAGGGGGCCCATGACTTAACCCCGAGGTACACCACCAGACATAGGGTGAGGATAAGAAGAAGGAGATGCTAAATGTTTGTAGGTATGATGTGAATGATGAGAGAGCAGTATCTCGGATTCCAAGGGAGCTGAGAATTTGGATTAGAAGAGGGTGGTAAACTGTATCAAAGGCAGCAGAGAGATCCAGAAGACTCAGAATAGAAAAGTGTATTTTTGACTTGGCAGTGAGCAAGTCATTAGTGACTTTTGTGAGAGCTGTCGCAGTGGAGTGTTGGGGCTGGAAGGCAGATTGGAAAGTGTCAAGAAGGCAGTTGGAGGAAATGCATTGGGTAAGGTGATTGTAGATG
The DNA here is from genome assembly GCA_027410445.1 of Discoglossus pictus. NCBI lineage: Eukaryota > Metazoa > Chordata > Amphibia > Anura > Alytidae > Discoglossus > Discoglossus pictus. The sequence goes on along the minus strand of CM050166.1, from coordinate 318,872,652 downwards.
GTCTGGTCAAGCAGTTGGAAGCCAGGGGAATTAGAGAGATAGATGTTTAGGGAAAGGTTGAAAAGATGTGCGAGAGCAGGGATAAGTGTGGTAGAAAGGTGAGGGATTAGTTATGATGGAATAGGATCTAGAGGACATGTAGTAAGATGAAAGATTGATAGTAGGCTGGAGACTTCATCCTCTGTTACAAGGTCAAACTAGTGCATAATTGCTGTGCGATTGGGGAAGGCTGAAGGCTGGGTCTTGTCAGTTAGTTGAGAGGAGGGAGTGTGGATCCATATTGAGAGGAGAGTTTGTTGGAAATGTTTTCAATTTTATGCTTAAAATGGCTGGCAAAGTCTTCAGCTGTGAGACACAAAGGTGGTGGTGGGAGGAAGAGGGTGTTGAAACAGAGTAAATATTAGTGATGTAAAATAGTGCTGTTTGGCAAGGTTCAGGGCAGAGAAGTAGGAGCATAACATTAACTTGTAGTGGAGGAAGTCTGCTGAAGTGCGAGATTTCCTCTATAATTGTTCAGCAGTGCGGGAGCACCTTTGGATGTATTGTGTTTTTGTAGTGTGCCATGGGTGTGGATATGAGTGATGGCGTCTGCATGTGGTTATGAGGGCCAGAGTGTCAAGGGTGGAAGTAAGAGTCATGTTGTACTGTGAGGTGGCAATGTCAGGACAGGGGAGGTCAGTGAGGGGACTGAGACGAGGTTGGAACACAGTGGAAGAGTATTGTGGGTCATGTGCTTTGAGGTTCCTGTGGGTAATAGTGACTGGGGTAGAAGAAGGCCAGTGAGAGAAGTATGTGGTGAGGCTGGAGGATAGAATGTGGTGGTCAGATAGAGGGAGTGGGAAGATGACAATTTTAGAGGTTGTGCAGAGACAGGTAAAAATAAAGTCTATGGAGTGTCCATCACAGTGAGTTGGGGCAACTGTCAATTGTGAGTTCCTGAGGGAAGAGGTGAGTGAAAGTAGTTTTGCAGCAGTAGAGGAGATGGGAGTGTCAATGACAATGTTGAAGTAGCCAAGAACGAGTGAAAAAACGTTGGAGGAGAGAAAGTGATGGAGCCAGGTGGCAAAGTGATCAAGAAATTGAGAGGATGGTCCAAAAGGGCAGGGCGATAGATCACAGCAACAAATACTGTAGGTGAGAAAAGGCAGATGGTATGCACTTCAAAAGATGATAATTGAAAAGATACAGTGGGTATGGAGTGACATGTGTCCAGAGAGGAAAGTAGTATGCCAGCACCACCACCTTGTTTGTTCAGAGGTGGAGGTGTGTGACAAGTGAAAGCCACAATGGGAGAGTGCTGCAGGAAGGCAGTGTCTGAAGGGGAGAGACAGGATTCTGTAAGAGCCAGTAGATTTAGGGGTGAAATGAGTGAGGGGTTAGAAGCAATATCTCGAGCTGCTAGCAGGAGGAGGAGTGAAAGGGATAGTCGGTGGGACAGTGGGTCTTACAAAAGGGTTCTGCTTTTGAGCTGTAGGAGATAGTGTCTGGAGGAAGGAGAGGAACTCATGGGTGGAAAGAAAAGGAGAGGAGATAAGAGAAGGTGAAATGGTTATTTCGTTGGAGACATGATGTGGGGGAAATGAGGAGGAAAATTTCATAAACAGACAGGAGGTTATAAAGAAGAAGAAGGTGAAAGGAGACATTTTATATTTATATATTTACTTTTATATTCCCAGATAACACAGGTAATACACACAGAACCCGTAGGTTGTTTCATTGTCCCGCCCAAGCTAATTAGGATACTCTTTCAATAATTGTGTTCATTAGACTGTTATTGTATATTGATACAAATTGAATGAATGTGTTACTAGTCCTCACAGTTAGTAGGAGCCTTCTGGACTGATTGTGCTGTCTGAATTTATATGTTTCAGTGCCTTGTTTAGAATTAGTCATTTGTTGTAAAAAATCTCTTTCATGATACATTTAGAAAACAACTTATATTATAATACATAATAGTTTGACAGCATTTAGATTTTTAAGCTTTAAGAGGTTCTGGCAGCTATGATATAATACATTAAGAGTATATCATGTTATATATGGTGAAAGTACTTCAGTGAGCCCTATTTTTATATGCTCTGTTATTTGTGTAATAACGATATAGGCCCCTGTGCTAATCTCTGCAAAATCAATTATGAGTGCCGTAGCAGTACAGTAAATCCTACCTTGCTATGTTAATCCCTATCCCTAAAACGTTTTTAAAAAAATGCCTACCAGTCACTGCTACGAGAGAACTTCTCAACAAAGCCGAAGTTGAAGGCAAAAATCTCCATTGATTTTTGCACTGACAATAATTTAAGAATTACTCCCTTACACTTTGACACCCAAATACTATGCTAATAAGATTTTATAGATCACTCGCAAATCAGGGCATTGCCGTAACTGCAAAAAGCAGAAGAAATATTTACGAGTACCAAAGATCACTTGCAAGTGATTTTCAAACTCTTGCTGAGTCCCCCAGAAGCCTTTAAAGTGACAATACAGCACAAAAAATACTACAAAGTGAAGATTGCTCTAATCTGGGGGAGTAAAAGACTTACATTAGTATAGAAGTTAGGACTTGGAGCACTTGATTTACATGGAGGCCATAGTTTTTGGAATTGGTGAGTGTTCTGGAATTTTTTTATGACCTGTTTATTGTTTATTTTACATGCCGCAAACTTTACGAACAAAGTAGCTAGAATATAAAATATACATAGGTTTCCTGGGTTTCAAATGTTTTTTTAAACAAGCAGTGATTATCAGAAAAAGATGTGTTATATAGATAAGTTCAGTGTACTTACAAATTTATAGGCAGGTAAGTAAATTCCAGCTTTGCAAACCCAGAGGAAACTGACATTACCAAGTATGCAGAAGAAATGTATCTAGGTATGCAGTTTGACCTTTCAAAGGAAGTACTTGATGCTGGATTGCATCACATGGTTGGGTGGGGTCTGGGTTTATCCTTGTGATCTTATTCAATTGTATATAGAGAAAGAGACAACATATCCCAGGCTTCTTTGCAACACAGCAACCCCAGAGTATGATACAAATTTATCTGCTTTCTCCTGATTGGCCAAATTGAATTATGATAGTCTTGTCAGGGATTTCAGGGGAGTCAACTGACAAATGCATCAGCTTGCAAATTGAAAAGATTTAGCAAACAGGGTGAGTTTATTATTATTATTATCGTTTATTTGTAACTAAACATATTCTATAGATCTATACATGGGTAAGTTAAAGGCAAACACAACAAAAATATTAACACATTGCAAAGGATGGAGGGCCCTGTCTTTGCGCTTAGAATCCAGTGTCCAGAGTGCTTTCCCCAAAGCACCAGGCAAGATTGAATACTCACACATTAACAATATAAAGGAATAATATATAAATAATATTCTTTTAACTAGTAATATTTAACGCACTTTAGCACATCATATTACTATGAAACTTGCCTGATTTGCTTGTTTCTCTTCTGTTATGAACCCAGATTTGAGGAAACCACATGCACCTCAATTCTCTCCTTCTATGTTGTGACTTTTGTGTTCAACCTCAGCACCAAGCAATTTATCCAGATCAGTTACTGGCATAATCAGATCCTGTTTCTTAGGACATAAGAAGAGCACAAGTACCATTGAGTAGACTGATCTTTATTCTTGCTTTAGATACATTTTAAAACCAAAACAATACAAATACCACATGGCTTTTTCCCTCATACTGTAACTATGGTTTCCAACCTTCCAAATGTTCTCCCCCTGAGATATCTGATCTGATATATTTTACAACCCCCAGAGGTGCCCACTCTGACAGAACCAACAATCCAGTAGGCCATACACAAATTCAAATTCTTGCACAGTTAACTCTTTGTTGTCACGCTAACCACGACCTGAACACTACACATTATAAACAATTCTTATTGGGCCTTTGTAATCAAAGACCATTCTCCTTGGGGATCCAGGGTACCGGTTCAGAGCCGGAGGCCTAACATTACATACGTTTTCATGGTCATAACAAAATAGCCCTTGAGTTTGAGGCAGTGACAGTTCGATCTTGGGCCATACAGACCCTTGTTGGTTGGGCTCAGCAGTCCCCCATCCTGAGCCCCATAACTCAGTCATAACATCTTCCATGATTGACTTCAAAACTTCTTCTAATTAGAGCCAGGGTGTGTTTAAAAAAAAAAAATAGATATGGGTATGGATATGAGTGCTAGGTTAAAATGCTTGCGCCACTCTTACTATTATCATTTATATATTAATATTTGTTTCCAATGAACCCCAACACTTGGATGAGAACTGTCAACACGTGATTATGTTTTGTAAAGGAAAACTGACAGCAGTAAGAGGTTGCCGACATTATGAAAAGTGGAATCATTTTTATTTTGCTTTTTGAATGTCACTTTCTCATAGCACTACATTAATTTATATAATGTAGAGCAGAGGTACTCAGTAGATGCACCTGGGTCCGAAACAGGTCATCTAGGCCATACGTTCTGAAGCGCCACATCCTAAAATGTTTGATATATCTGTCCAATTCCATAAATATATACAAATATATCAATTCTCTAGTTATCCTTCTCTATCTAATCTTGCTTTGTGTGCTCTTTTCGGTGTCAAAATGTTGATGTGCATATGCAAAGATATAGACTCTGAACTTTGACTTGCCTGACTTTTGTGAAAAACTAATTGAGAAATGAGTTGAACAAAAATGTATTCACTACTGTTTATGTTGAAACACACACTAAACCGATTGCAGTGAAAAACACACAAACCGTAAAATACAGTGAACCTCCAATCTCATTAAATGCTGGCAAAGAGAATAAATAGTTGAAATATTCAGATTCAGCACTAAAATTCCTTACTATTTAGATGAATCCATCTTGTGGTGTAATTTATTATTTTGAGGAATGCTAGCTCAGCAGTAGCAGTCGTTGTAGGTGATATGTTAAGAGCTATCCAGGTGCAAGCTGCAAAACCGCAGGGCACAGCTACATTAGAATATGTCTGGGCAAAGTGTGGTACTTATAGGAATACATCACAACTATACACAGTACTGGGCTTTAGATCAGCAAAATACTGAATGCTCCTGCGGCTTATTTTACAAATAGATACAGGAAGGTTTTTTGAAGCTGTGCCCTATATGTATTTCTAAAGGAACAATATTATAATAAAGCACTGAACTTTGAATCAACAGATTGAACAATTACATAAAGAGATGGCTCCAATTAGTGCTGGAAATATTATGGGGGCTGGGGATATGTGGAATAGTGTCTAAAGTTATTTTCGTGTCTCCTACTTCAAGAATGGCTGTAGTTTAGGAAAACTTCACATTTGTTACTTATGTAGAAACTAACATCATTAGCAGCTGTGTAAACCATTAACATAAAAAAAAACATAACAAAATGTGATTTATGAGACAATGAAAACAATGATTACGTTTCTTAAACCCCATTCTTGGCGGTCACATCTTTAAGTGCCAAGTAGGATAATGTAACATGCTTGAATTTGCATTTTGCATGCTGAGCATCTGTAATGATATAGAAATCACAAAGTTGTGGAGACCAGTAGCCAAGGTCAGCAATAATCCAGTTCTGCAAACTTGTAGGTGACAACAGGAACAAGGTTTATTGAAGTAATCAGAAACCACACAATAATCTGGCAAGGATCAATAGACAGGAAGTGCCTTATATAGACCAAGGACCAGACACCTGACCAGACACAGCTGAAGAGACTTAGGTACTAATACAATTGCTAGCAGAGTCAAGCTTATAAGGTCTCAACGGAATTCACAACAGGCAGGCTGGCGCAGTGGTAGGGAAGAGGTATAGCAGCCTGGGGACCAGGGTTCAAAACCCAGCAGAGTCAATTCCTCACATTACCCCCGCCTCTATAGGTGCAGCCTCTGGATGCCCTATTACCTGGTTTAGCAGGGTACTGCACATGAAAAGACCGAAGGAGATCAGGAGCGTGAATATTGTCCACTGGTTCCCACGAACTCTCCTCCTCACCATAGCCTTTCCAGCGAACCAGATACTGAAGCTTGCCACGGAAGATCCTGGAGTCAAGAATTTTGTCCACTTCGTACTCATCCTCACCATCCACGAGGACTGGAGGTGGGGCAGGCAGGGCTCGGCCAGGGAAAGTGTTTTCATGAAAAGGTTTAAGCAGTGCAACGTGAAACACTGGATGTATTTTCATGGAATTCGGGAGTTGTAAACGGAAAGTGACAGCATTGATCTGAGCAATGATCTCAAAAGGTCCTATGAACCTTTGACCCAATTTATGAGAAGGAATCCGAAGCTTGAGATTCCTTGTTGACAGCCACACCTTGTCACCAACGTGATAGACTGGGGCCTCCTTTCTATGCCTATCAGCAGCTCTTTTGTAACATTCCTGAGCCTCCAAAAGAGTCTCTGTCAACAGTGCTTGGGAATCACGTAAGGCCGTTAGCCGGTCAGCGACAGCAGGAATGGAAGTAGTAATTGGGAGACTGACTAGAAAGGTCGGATGGTAACCATAGTTGGCAAAAAATGGGCTCAAAGAAGTGGAGCAGTGTTGGGCATTGTTATAGGCAAACTCCGCCGTGGGTAGAAAATACAGCCAGTCATCCTGCAGGTAACTAATATAGCACCGCAAATATTGCTCCAAAGTCTGGTTGGTTCGCTCAGTCTGTCCATTACTTTGCGGATGAAAAGCTGACGACAGATTTACATTAATACCTAGATTAGAACAAAAATGTTTCCAAAAACGAGACGTAAACTGTACTCCCCTGTCAGAAAATACTTCATCAGGCACTCCAAGCAAGCGAAATATTTCCCGAATAACCAGGTCAGCCGTCTGTTTAGCTGAAGGGAGACCACGAGCTGGTATGAAATGACCCATCTTAGTTAACCTGTCCACAACAACAAGAATGGTAGTGTGTTCCTTAGAGGGAGGTAGTTCCACAATAAAGTCCATGGATATAGATCCCCAGGGACGATGAGGAATCGGAAGAGGCTGAAGCAAGCCAACAGGGGATGAGCGAGGAGTTTTATGTCTGGCACACACATCACAAGAGGACACATACTTCTTAACATCCTCATGATACTTCGGCCACCAAAAGGATCGGGCAAGTAGCTCTTGTGTCTTTCGGATTCCTGGATGACCTGCTGGTTTTGAGTCATGGTAGAGACGTAAAAGGTCCAGTCGCACTGACTCCGGAGCAAACAGACGTTGTTGAAAAATCCAAAACCCATTACGCATCGTCATATGGAGGACACGAGGAGGATCACGAAGAACTGGGTCTTTAGCGTAGCCATTTTTAATGCGAGACATCAGATCAGAAGGAAATGTAACTCCTATAAATATATCCTCTGGCAAGATGGTGGTCTTGGATACGGTAGTATGGAGGGGGTCGGCTATTCTAGACAAGGCATCCGCCTTACCATTCTTAGAGCCAGGACGGTATGTAACCAAAAAATTAAACCTTGAGAAGAATAGGGACCAGCGTGCCTGTCTGGCTGACAGTCTCTTAGCTGATCGAATACATTCCAGATTTTTGTGATCTGTGAGGACAGTAATTGGATGGGTAGCTCCCTCCAAGAGATGTCTCCATTCGGTGAAGGCAGCTTTTGTAGCCAATAGTTCTTTATTCCCTATGTCATAGTTTCTTTCTGCTGGCACCATCTGGCGGGAATAGAAGGCACACGGATGTAACAGCATCTTAGGTCCAGTCCTTTGAGACAGTATAGCACCAACAGCTGAATCAGAAGCATCAACATCCACAATAAATGGTAATTCCGGCTGAGGATGTACCAGGACAGGGGCAGAGGTAAACAGTGTCTTCAATCTGGAAAATGCGGTATCCGCCTTATCGGACCACTGAAAAGGAGTCCCCTTACGTGTGAGTTCAGTGAATGGTGTAATAACGGCAGAGAAATTCTTAATGAAACGCCTGTAAAAATTGGCAAACCCCACAAATCTCTGAACATCTTTTTCATTCTTGGGGATGGGCCAGTCCAGCACAGCTTTAATTTTACTTGCGTCCATACTTAAACCTTTGGGAGTTATTACATACCCCAGGAATTGAATTTCTGTTTGTTCAAACTCACATTTTTCTAGTTTAATGTATAGGCGGTGGCCACGAAGGCGTTCTAGGACTATACGGACCTGTTTTCTGTGGTTTTCAAGATTATCAGAGAATATTAGGATATCATCCAAATATGCCACAACAAACTGATCCAGGAGATCTCGTAGTACATCATTGATAAGATGCTGGAAAGTTGCAGGGGCATTACACAGCCCAAAAGGCATTACTAGATATTCGTAATGCCCGTACCTGGTTCTGAAAGCGGTTTTCCATTCATCATTGGGTCTTATGCGAACCAGATTATATGCCCCCCGAAGATCAAGCTTCGTAAATATTTTAGCTGAGCGGAGTCTCTCCAAAAGTTCAGGAATTAGAGGCAAGGGGTAGCGGTTTTTAACAGTGATGTTATTAATGTCCCTGTAATCAACGCATGGCCGTAGGCTGCCATCTTTCTTTTCTACAAAGAAAATAGGAGCTCCTGCTGGAGAAGTAGATGGTCGGATAAAGCCTTTGGCAAGATTTTCTTGTAGGTATTCATGAAGAGCTTTCAATTCAGGCTCAGAAAGGGAATATATACGGCCAAATGGGATAGCAGCCCCAGGCAACAGCTCTATTGGGCAATCATAAGGCCTGTGTGGTGGAAGCTGATCAGCATTCTTCTTATCACAGACATCTGCAAAATCCCGATATTGTAGAGGAAGCTTAGTCAAGTTTGTAGCAACCATTTCATTAATTGTTGTGGCAACAGGTGTTACCTTAGAGGGTTGACAATTCATTAAGCAGTGTTCTGAAGGAAAGGACAAAGTTCTGATCTTCCAATCAATCTGTGGGTTATGCAGAGCAAGCCAAGGTACACCCAAAATCACTGGAAACTGTGTTGAGGAAATTAGGTGGAAAGAGATAGCCTCATGGTGATTCACTTCCACAGTCAACTTTAAGGGCACAGTCTCATGTGTAACCGGTCCTGACGTAAGTGGAGAACCATCAACTGTCTCCATTAACACAGGTGAAGAATTAGGGATAGACTGAATTCTATTTCCTGCTGCAAATTTAATGTCCATAAAGTTTCCGCCTGCTCCAGAATCTATCATAGCGGTAGTTGAAATTTTATGATCACCACATTGCAACCACAAAATGAGGATGTTGAGTCAACATACCCTCTTCACCATGAGCCAGAGAAAACAAGGGTTGTGTGACAGAATCCAGTTGATCCGAAATCTGGGATTGGTGTCGAATCTGTGCACCCTCAGCCGCCATAGCTATTGTTCTTTTGGATTTGCTAGGGCAATTGATGGCATAGTGCCCTGCACTACCACAATACAGGCATAAATTGTTAGTGCGTCGCCACTGTTTTTCTTTGTTGGATAATGGCCCTCTTATTAGATTTACCTGCATAGCCTCTGGCTCAGAGTCTGTAGGTGTTTGTGGGATCGGAGTAGAAGTTCTTGAATAGGAAATTGGAGTAGTACTTGGTCTAAAAGAGCCCTGTCTTTCCAATCTTCTTTCAGAAAGTCTCTGATCAATACGGATAGCCAAACGCACAAATGCATCAAAGTCAGCAGGAAGATCAACACGAGCTAGCTCATCTTTTATAGCTTCTGAGAAACCTTTTCTGAAGTGGAACCTCTGGGCTGATTGGGTCCAGGTAGTATCAGCAACCCACTGTCTGAATTCAGCAGCATATTCAGCCACCGAGCGCCTCCCTTGATGCAAATGAAGGAGAGTGGCTTCTGCTGTAGCACATCGATTGGGGTCATCAAAAACTAGGCACATGGCCTCAAGAAAGTCATTTAGATTACCCAAGACTGGACTGTCTTGTTCCAGAAGAGGGGAGCCCGAAGCCAGGGCTTCATCTTTGAATAAGGAAAAAATAAATTCCACCTTCTCTCTTTCAGATGGAAATTGGTGAGGTAACATCATGAAGTGAAAACGGCATTGATTTAGGAAACCCCTAATTTTTTTGCGATCTCCTCCAAACTTTTCTGGCAGGGGCAAGCGGGCCTCTTGAGCAGGTGTAACAGTAGCAGCTGAAACATCAAGTGCCCTGTAGCTGGTATACTCACTGTGCATTGACTGAAATTTATTTTGCAGTTCAGCTACCTGGTCCTGCAGCACTTGGATGGTCTGTGCCTGGGTCTGCACAGTTCTTGCAAATAAAGCAACCTGCTGGGCCAATGCAGAATCTGTCCCGGCGGTCTCCATAAAAGGGCCAGATTATTCTGTAATGATATAGAAATCACAAAGTTGTGGAGACCAGTAGCCAAGGTCAGCAATAATCCAGTTCCGCAAACTTGTAGGTGAAAACAGGAACAAGGTTTATTGAAGTGATCAGAAACCACACAATAATCTGGCAAGGATCAATAGACAGGAAGTGCCTTATATAGACCAAGGACCAGACACCTGACCAGACACAGCTGAAGAGACTTAGGTACTAATACAATTGCTAGCAGAGTCAATCTTATAAGGTCTCACTGGAATTCACAACAGGCAGGCTGGCGCAGTGGTAGGGAAGAGGTATAGCAGCCTGGGGACCAGGGTTCAAAACCCAGCAGAGTCAATTCCTCACAGCATCTGTGGGGCATACTCAAACGAAAGGTGGGGGAGTGCAAGGTCTCTAACATCCACCAGCTCGTGTTGTTATCATGGAGGCGTGTAAGAGGACTCCTGTGGCAACCTGTGAAGCTCTGGTGAGCTCCATGTCCATGAGGGTTAAGACAGTGCTGGAAAATAATGGTGGCCACACAAAATATTGACACTTTGGGCCCAATTTGGACATTTCTACTTAGGGGTGTACTCACTTTTGTTGCCAACGGTTTAGCCATTAATGGCTGTGTGTTGACTTACTTTGAGGGGACAGCACATTTACACTGTTATACAGGCTGTACACTTACTACTTTAAATTGTAGCAAAGTGTCATTTCTTCAGTGTTGTTACATGAAAAGATATAATAAAATATTTACAAAAATGTGAGGGTTGTACTCACCTTTAATCAGGGAAAGGAATAATAAAACTAGAAAAAACGCTGTAGTGTGCGATAGTAAAAGAAACTAGCTACCTTGATGGTCTAGGTTTGGAAAACTATAATCTACAAAATTAGAATAGTAGAATATAAGAGATCAATTTCCAAATGTATGCAGATATAGATAAATAAATGCAATAAGATATTGACCATATACATGTAACCCTCATATGTCAGTAAGAACTGTTAATCACAGGATCACTTTTAGGGTACTCTTGGGGTACTATCAAGTTATGCTAAGATCAAGGAGCTAGATGTATATTTTTTGTAAATAACACCAAGTGAATTAAAAACAAAAAACAAAAACACAAAGAGGATGATGTGCAGAAATACAATGAATATCCTGGTACTCTAATTATTTATTTATATATTTATATGTACCATATGGGGGAAGTTGGAAATAGAGAAAGTGGGCTGGTGGGAGTAATTTGTATACCATGCAACACCTATTAAGTATCCATCATTAAACCTGAATGTATGGTTTTGCTGAACAAAAAGGTGTACATATCTGTATATATTGAAAAAGCCACTCAATGCCCAATACTTGTTATTTTTGACCACAACATCAGATAAATAAGATCCTCCATATGTCCGATCTGCACATCACCCCCTCTGTATGTCCCGACTGTCTGTTTCGCTCTCTATGAGAGCTTCCTTTGGGGTATTTTGAGTAAAAACTTAGGCCTATTTATAGGCCAAACAACTTCCGCGTTTAGGTGAATAGGGAGAGCGTGTCATGTCACGCTAACGTGATGACGTCATTGCGTCTGCGTAATTACGGCAAATAGAAAGCTAAAGCTTTATTTGTATGTTTTATAATGACATTCTATCTAAGTTGCGTCGGCCATCTTAGATTGAATCCTGTAATTTTATGGATTCTAAGCAGTACATAGCCAATTTGAGATAAATAATGTACCAAACAATGTATTAAATATAAGTCTAGGATGACTAATAGAACAGAGAATAGAACATGTGATGGGATACAAATGGTAAATAGTAAATAGATGGATTTATTATTAATGTATTGAATGAAATAATAACATCAGCTAAGTTGGAAATAATGAAAAAAAAAAAGATAAGAGATCCAAATGACTCAAAACTAGCCAGATTGGACCAATGTTGTGTATGGGGTAAAATTTACTGTCATGATTTAATTGTTTAAGGACTCATATTGTCAGTGGTTTGTGAGTATGTCCAAGGGAGCATGACATTGTTACATTGGGATTATGTAGTATTGTGTGGTTATATGTTGCCTGTACATAGTTATTCTGTATCCTAGGTATAATATATTAATGGGGAAATATGTTATGGGTTATAATATGTTAGTATTATATTGTATATTGTATATTGTATTATGGAGTGATAGCTATGTTTTGATTAGTCAACCCTCCCCCATTGTATAAACTCTCAGTCAGGAGCTGCCCATATGGCCCTGAAGGTAAACACTTGAAATGATAGTAGTCAGGAACAAAGGGATCTCCACAGACATAGAGGCACCATAACCCCAGGGGGTCTACAGGGATTCTTACTCAGAGAATCAGGGCAAAGTCCAGAGGGCAGGGAGATGTTTCTCCCTTTAAAGTCAGAGACCAAATGAATTAGGTAGCCACACCTAGTGGGCAGACCTGGGAGGAGTCTCATGGTTCCCACGTAGGGACCCTGCCTGATTGGCCAGAGGCAGTTAGGGGCTGGCTAAAGGTAGCCCCTCCTGGTAATTTTGTATGTATGTTTAAAAGATGGTGTTTTCCAAAATAAAGGTTGTTGAGAGATAGTATTCACATAAACAAGGTGTGAGACTATTTCTGTGTGTTGTATCCTGACTTGGGGAGTGGTCTTGCTATGGGCCACTAAGTAACCTGGATCCAGTATCCTCTGCCAGTAGCGGTTGGGCCTTGCCCTCTTCAGATGCCATCTTTTGTGCCACAGAGAACAGGAACTACATGATTCTGCTGGGGTAGGTTTGAACTAGGTTCATATCAGACCCCCAAGAAGAAGCAGATCGTGACATTTACCCTTTGAAAACTGTGTGTTCTAGAGTGGAGGTTATAAGTGTGTAATTTATGAAATGGGAAAATTCCCTATAAATGATATAAAAGGGAGGTGTGAGTGAGTTAAAAATGAATGAGTGAGGAAGAACTAACAAAATGTGTGATGATATTAATGAAACATTAATAGAGAAGTGATAACTAGTGATACTGAATGATGTGTGTAAAAATAAATGATAAGAATTTTTAGAAATTAATAAGGGTAAAAATACCCAATGATGAAACAATTGTATTCCTTAATGTGATAAAATATAATAAAGATTAATAAACGTGGAACAGAGAAAGGAATAAATAAGATATGTGAATATAGTGAATAATATAACCAATCTCTGAGGAATTTATAAAAAAGCTGAATATGAAAATCCTTCATTAATACCATACGGATATTGAGAATTTAGGGTAAAAATCCATCTACTTTCCAATTGTAGTAATTGTGTGTTCATATCTCCACCACGTGGTTTCCTACATAAATGATCCACGACAAAGAATTTCATGAAATCAAGTCTATTAGCATGATGTGTTGAAATATGGCATGAGACCGGTGTATCCAATTGATTTACTACACTATAGGTGTGTTCTAATACCCTATGGCGGAGTTGCCTTATTATCTTCCCAACATATATCATGGGACAAAGGCAAATCAGCACGTAAATAACATGCGTTGTTTTACAATTTATGAATCTTTTGAGAGGATATTTCTTCAGGGTAATTGGATGAATAAATTCATGGCTGGGCTGTATATAGGGACAAGCCTTGCAATGTCCACATCTAAACAGTCGTTTAGTAGGAGTTAGCCAAGTTGTCTTTTTCATCTTTAGATCTGAAGAAGCTTGGTACAATACTTTCCCCAATACTCTTGTTCTTTCGGAATGTGATGAGAGGTTCCGAAGTTAAATGAGTCTTCAAAGTTGGATCATTCAAAAGTATGCCAATGAGTGTTTAGAATATCTCTGATTGGTTTCCAGTCACAGCCGTATGTCATGATACAGCGTAGTAGGTCATTTGTATAATTTGTTTGTTTGTTTTTTTGGCTGTTCTTCCCAAATAACAATTCTATTCTGTCTATTTTAAGAGCTCATTGGTAGGCAGTTTTTAAAACCCTGTTCAGATAACCACGTTCTTTAAATCTATATTTCAATTATTTTGCTTGTCTTTCAAACATTGACAGTGTATCACAGTTTCTTCTTAAGCGCAGATATTGACTAAAGGGAATGCTTGACTTCAAGGCTCGAGGGTGTTGGCTTGACCAATTAAGCAAAGCATTTGAGGCCGTGGGTTTGCGATAAACGGACATATGTACTGCTCCATCTTCATCTATTTCTAGATGTAAATCTAGAAATTCTGTTTGACTCCGATCAATATTGGAGGTAAAGCTGAGATTTAACTCATTGATATTAAGATCTCTAATGAATTGTTTAAACTCTTGATGTGTGCCACCCCAGATGAGTATTACATCATCTATATATCTTTTCCAGAATAGAATCTTTTCAGACAATGGTGACATAGAGTCTGAAAGGACAAAACATTTTTCCCAATAGCCAAGATATAAGTTGGCATAACTAGGCGCACAAGCAGTGCCCATGGCTGTTCCTCGAGTCTGATGACAGTATTTCTTATTGAATAAAAAGAAATTCTTAGTTAATAGGAATCTTAAAAGCTTTAAGATGAAATCATTAAAGGTGATATGGTTATTACTTTTCTCTGCAAGAAAGTATTTAACTGCCAATAAGCCACAGTCATGTGGAATGCTAGAATAGAGTTGCTCAACATTAATCATCACAAATAGAGCCTCATCGGGAACATGCATCCCATCTACCTGTTTTAAAACATCAGATGTATCTTTAAGATAGGTCGGTAAAGACTCTACAACATCTTTGACATAGTTATCCACAAATTTGCTTATTTGTTTTAGAGTGATTGTTATTACCCGATACTATAGTGCGTCCAGGTATAGGTTGTACATTTTTGTGTACCTTTGGTAAGGCATAGAAGGTAGCTATAGTTGGGTATTTAGTCAATAGGTAGTCATGGGTGTCTTGGTCAATTAGTTTATTATCTTTTGCTTCCCTCAATATCTCTCGTAATTCTTTGTCAAAGATGGAAGATGGATCATTACTTAGTCTGCTATAGGTGTTTTTGTCAGATAGAATCTTTTCACACATTTTAATATAATCTTGTTCATTTTGTAAGACCACATTGCCTCCTTTGTCTGCTGGTTTCACAACGATATTACTTTTACTAAGCTCAATTAGAGCTTGTCTTTCGGATTTGCTTAGGTTTTGTTTTGTTGGTGCAAAGTCCAGTTTCATGTTTTCAGGATGTTGCTTTAAATCCCTTTCTACCAGATCTAGAAAAAACTTTATGTTTGCATATTGATTAAGATCTGGCGTGAATTTACTTGGATTTTTTCTTTTCATTATTTCAGATGTAGTTAATTCATGTGTCTCTTGCTCATTTAGAAGGGACATTAGATCATTAAATATGCTCTCGTCTTGTTTTTGTAGTCCTAGATTCCAAAGTTGTCTTTCAGACCTTGCAGAAAAATATTTCTTTAATGCTAACTTTCGAGCGAACAGATTAATGTTCTTAATATTTGTGAATAAATTGGACCAGCTTGTGGGCACGTAAGATAATCCTTTCATTAAAAGTGATTTGTGAGAATGATTTAATTTAAAATCAGACAAACTAATGATTGTGGTTTGACTATCATGGTTATGATCATTAATATTGACATTCTTCGATGTCACAGAGCAAATGTTCTTCTCAGATTGGTGTATGGTGGTAGATTTATTAAATGTGAGAGAGGGGTTTGTTTCGTGATCAGAAGGGGATCTATCTCCTACTTGTTTCGTGATTTGTACGTTTTTCTTTGTTTTTGGCCGTGCCCCTTCTCTAAAAAATGATCCATAGTTGGTTGATTTGGATTAGATCTTGTAACCGGTCTCTTTGAAAAGTAAGTACGTGATAAATTGGATAACTGATATTTGGGAGTTTCCTGATTGCTTTCATCCTTATCAGATTGGTCCAAATCTGAAGAACTAATGTCTGTTATACTTGATTTTTTAAGAGTCGTGACAAATTCATAGATCTTTCCACTTTGATAGTCTGAATTATCTCTTCTACTGCGTTTTTTCTAGTTTTATTATTCCTTTCTCTGATTAAATTAAATGATAACTTTATATAAAACTCAGTGTTACCCACTAGTACTTGTACTCACCTTTGTAAGATACTATATATATATATATATATATATATATACACACACACATACACATTTATTTTTGTATTTATATAATGCATATCTGTATGCCAACTTATCCTGTATGTGTATATAATATAAATGATATATGATATATGATACATATAATAATGATATATACATTATAAGTCATGGTTATCTTGGGAAAGACATACTGCTCAATAGTGGCCAAATCTGGTAATGCATTATTGTGTTTAATTTTGGTATTTTTGTGTCCCCTATTCATTTAATCTGCCAGTACAGAGATCAGTTAAAGGGCTATTTAACTCATTAAGAGTGTTCTTCATGGTGTGAAAGAGCACAATATTGTTTGTTGAAATTATTTATTTTTTCTAAATTACAATAATAACAGATAAAACATGTCTGTTTATATACATGTCTATTCTACCCACTGGATGTTGAAAGATTAATCTGCAGATGGCCGAGGGCAGTGTGCGTTGTATGAAGCTCTATGGGGGAAGGCTGTGATTGATAGCATAGTTTTCCCTTGGACTCAGGTTACACAGCACTGACCAGTTAACTCACAGTTTGCTGTTTAGGTGAATCCAGTATTCCATGTCTGCACAGATAGATGTATTAAGGGTTACATTTTTGCTTGCTAGGATCACTGCAAGGAGCTGCATAGAGTACCCAGATCATCACAGTGCACAGAGGGCTAACCCACTGCATTTGTCTGCATTGATCAATTTCCAGACAAGAGAAAAAAAATGTGTATTTTCTACCCGTTAGTAAAATATACAACCTGTTCCTTTCAAACTTGAAATATAAGCTAACAAAAATGTTAGCATTATTATAAGTAAGGGAAAAACATTTTTTAACCATTTTTTTGCCTAAATCACCTTACAAGATTGAAAACCTGCAAACCTAATGTCTAAAGGGTTTGGGTGTTTTGATTCAGGTAGGTGATAAATGCATTGTGAATATTTAGACTGAAGGTCATAAACATATGCTTTTTTAAACAGATTCTTCCTTAAACAGATGATTTTTTAGTGAGTTTTTAAGGGTTTTGAGGCAGGAAGATAGTGGAGTGAGGCAAGGGGTTCCAGAGGATAGGGGCAGCACGAGAAAAGTCCAGAAGCTAGGAGTGAGAGGAGGTGATAAGTGAGGAAGGAAGAAGAAGGTCATTAGCATAATAAAGAGGGCAGACAACGAGTATTTTGAGACAAGAGAAAAGATATGGGGGGGGTGCTGTTGTTGAGAGCTTTGTAAGTTAGGGTCATGATTTTAAATTTTATTGGTTCCACATACACTGTGCATACACTGAGCGTTGAGTATAGTAGATTTGAGTGGCATCTGCATAGAGATGACACTGAAATCCAATAGTTTTTTAGGGTACCAAGTGAGGATGTATATATGACGAAGAGGAGGGGGCCTAGGATTGAACTTTGGGGTGCACCAACAGAGGGCAAAAAGAAGAAGTGGTGCCAGAAGGAACTATAGTTGAAAAACACTGCTATAACAATATAATGCCCATCTATACATTTAGGTTTCTCAACCACTGCAGAAATTCTGCACATTATATTGAAATAATACTTCTACCAAATTATTAAATGGAAATATATGCTAATGGGGAACATTTAATGTAATTGGATATCATTTCTATGATCTGTTCTACATTATATTTATATGATCTTTACACTACTGAAACAAGACTTCACGCTCCCTCTCTATGCAGCAGAAGCTAGATTCTGACTAACACAAGTCTGAAAAGTGTCTGCAGCTTAATTGCAACATTAGGCAGAGTAAGATTTGATCAGACATAAGTCCAGAACTCACTCTCCATTATGTAGATCCTAAAATAATAATAAATTGTTTTTAACAGTGCCCACAGAAATACTGCATTCACTTTAATCTGAATAAGGTAAGAGAAGCTGCAGTATTTTTTCTTTTTCACAGCAGGCATTGAGCTCCTTTCAGTAATATGTACATAACATTATTGAACTGGGTCCCTGAGGCGGTAACATCATACAGCTGCAACCCAAGGCTGGGCACCATTAAATGGGAGTGTATGTTAACTCTCAGAACTATAATTGGAGTTCATTAGAAGCTATTTAGGGCAGGTTTGTAGGTTAATTAAGTTGGTAGAAGCAAGGGTTGTATGTATCACAGTGGCACATTTATTCCTTCTTAGAAAAGACAGATGTAGATAATTGACTGGAGGTCTCTATGCCCATTAACAGCTATGTAAGCTAAATGCATAAACATTTTAGAGAAAATCTTATTTTTAACAGTCTGTACTAGCGTCTAGAGGCTGACATGCTGTTAGCAATCCTGTTCAGAGCAGAGAAAATAGGATTTGTGCAATCAATATTACTCAGAAATAGCATTTAAAAAAAATATTTTTTATTGCATATTTTGCAATTTGTTAAATTGTTGTTCAATTAATTCTAATGTCTTTCCATGTCTTCCCGTGCTTTTAAAGTACATTATTGTGTGTTTAATTTCTGTTACAGCTCTAATGACTGTTTGCACCCTTGAAACTCCTGTTTAGTACTCATAATATTTTTGACAGAAACCTGACACTTTTTTCAGTAGCGGGTAAGACTTCGAGCGAGCTAGAGCAACAGGTCAAATAGAATTTTGATTGCGTAACTTTAATTATTTAGGCCCTCATTCAATTGCAATTTGGTCAATTGAATAAAGCTCTAAATAAGCACATAACATATTTTTTTAAAATAAGTTTTTAGCTAGTAAACATCTATCCAAAAGCAAGGTTTATACTGACTAAAAACTTCTTTAAAAAAAATATGCTATGTGCTTATTTAGAGCCCTATTCAATTGGGCAAATCGCAATTGAATGAGGCCCTTAGAACTTATAATTTTCAAGCTGTGCTAAAACCAATGTCATTCTAAGGTCTGTTTTGCAGGTTTGGGTGGCCCTTAGTGATTGTGGGCGGTGAACTCGTAATCGGATTGAGAGTAGCTAATAGAATCTGTGGCAATATTAAGAGTGATTTTAAGTGTGTGTAACTTTGATAATTGGACAATAGAATAGGGCCCATAATTATAAGAGCAAACCCCCATGGGGCTGCAGGGCAGCAAGTATAGCTGAAAAGATACAATATGAAAGCCATTATGTACAGACAGAGTCTGCTAAGAGTAAGATGCTGTAAAAATGTTTTTATACTCCAGACTTGTGATGATTTTCCCAAACTAAATATATTTGACTTCATAACTGATTGCAATTCTGATCACATATCAGACCACTAAACAATAATTGATTGATGTTTAACCTCCATGTTTTACTGATGTAATGATGACGGTCTCACTTACTATTGGCTGTTTCAAAATCGGTAGTTACGGCCTTGCTTAATTGATCATGATCACGCTCTGAAATGCTACTTATGATTGCATGGTTTACGGTTTCGGCTTTCGGCCCTTAAATTGTGGGCTTGTTCAATTGACTAAGTATAAAAACTGTAGCAAATTTCAAGCCTGCAGACTTACGGCCAGTATAAGGTAAACTGCGGGCAATTGAATAGGGGCCTTAGAATAATGAACTGTGCAAATTCGTTCATTCAAAAAATCAAGTACCAATCAGATTAAATCCGCAATATCAATCTTTGGCACTCATTGCAAGCCTCTTGGTTGTTGTATTTTTTTTTTATCATAGGTGCTTTTACTGTCGTTGTAAGGTCGGCGCTGATCTGTTTTTTGCAAGGCTGTCCCCTGGTGTAGTTTGTGTGCTATGAGCAGCGTTGGCGCACATTTTGAAGCGCGCAGTGAATGGCTTTTGCGTTTATTGCAATAGTGTTTTTTTTGTGTATATGTATTTTTGTATGCTAATTAAAGTAATAAATGAATATACTTTACCTATTTGTAAGTAATATATGCAGGAAGCATTGTGCTGAAGAGCTGACAATCTGTTTTGATATTCCTGAAGCATACAATGTAGTTTTGCACTGTTGTGGAGCTGAGGTGTAAATGTCAGTAATGTGTGCAGTGTGTAGTGTAAATAGGCTGCGTGCTCGAAGGGAAGCCGTTAGGGTAGCTGTGTACTTCAGCTTTCTGTAACTTAGTGTTGTTAAGTGTCGGCGAATGTGTATGTGGTACGCGGGTGTGGATGATTTAGCGTCCTTGCTAAAAGTGTATCTTGTAATTTGTACGGCTTTTTGGAAAAGCCGTATGTGCTTGGTGCTGTTTTGCAACTTTAGGGTCATGTAACCTCGTTGTTTTTTTTGGCGGCCATTTTTTCTCTCGCTTAGGGGATTTTTGTGTGTCTAAACTCGGTAAATTGGACTTAAATTGAGGTGTAACTTCACTTGCAGAGGTCCTGGGTGCCCCCCTTGCTGTGGGTGAGGATTTTATGTCATTTTTGTGTGTATTTATTGTTTTTTTTAATGTTTTCAGCTGGCCGTTAAGGTCGTATTTTTGCGAGTTCGTAATGTCCCACGGCCGTATTTTTTTAGTGTAAGTCAGTATTTAGTCATTGCGTGTTAGATGTATTTTTTTCAAAGTCTTGCTTCTGTGGGTGTTTGTAACCGCTTGTGAGGCGCCGTAGAGCCTTCACCTCCGCAAATGCGGCCCCTCGCTTTGCAAGGGAACACATTTGCGGCCAGAACTGCGTCCCTCACTTCGCGTGACGACGTTTGTAATGATACATTATATATATATAATGTAATTGTTTTTATTTATTAATATATTTTGATATTAAAAATATGTAACAATTGTATTGATAGTTTCAATAAATAAAGATGTGTTTATGTGGTGTTAAATTATGATATATTTCTAGACAATGCATTAAAGTGTTTGTTCCTAGGCAACATGGTTTTGTGACATTTTATGTTGAATGCATTATAATTTTAATTAATATATAACATAGAAAGTAGGATTATATAAAGTCACATTTTAACCTATTTCTTTAAAGAAATATCATAAAGCAAACGTTTTAATCTCCTTTCTTCAATCAACAATAGAGGAACAATTTACCATAATATAAAAATGTACTGGTTTAATAATTTTAGATCTCTTTATTTAAGGAATTTTGTCTGGACAAATGAAATACAAAATGTATTAGGTACATTATTTATAAATTTGTAGGACAATGTATACGTAAGCACACAAACAAATATAGTAATTTTGGTAGCATATTAATTTTTAGTTCAGCAATTCTGCCAAACTACTAAAACTGGCTTGTGTATTGGTAATATATATACCTAAGTGTTTACTTTTATTGGTTATGCATTTGAAGATGTATATATTTTTAATAATATAAATATTTTGGAGGTTTTCATTAATACACAGAATTCTTATTTGTTTCTTATTAATTGTAAATCCAGATATTTTTCTAAACTTATTAAGTTCAAGATGTAGCTTTAACAGAGTGGTGGGCAGTTTTTTAAAACTTTATATCATAAAATCTGAATATTGTAAAATTATATTCTTTTTTTTTTTTTTTTTTTTTTAAATATAGTACCTCCAATGTATTTGTTAACTCATATTCTCTGTGCTAGCTGGAGAATATTGGGGGAACATTGGATTTCTGAAAATGGGCAACCTTATCTAGGGGCTACAAAAAATTTCTGCCTCGGTCAAAATTTCTCAGAAAAGAAAAAAGTTTCAAAAATATAAAATGTTCAATTCTCCAGTTAGCACTGCCTACTTTTGTAATTATACACAATGGGCCTCATTCTATTATCGGCCGCAGCCGCTGCGGGGCCGCAAGGACCGGCCGCAAGCTATTCTGCTATTCTATTCCCTTACGGCCGTAGGCTCCGGCAGGCTTGCGGCCGGTGCCTTGCTATCTCTTGCGGCCGATCGCGCCGGAGGAAAGCCTTTGATCTAAAACGGCCGCAAGAGATTTGCAATTCAATTGCTCCGGGAAACCTCTCTGCAAGGCTAAAAACGAGCCGCAGTTACTTGCAGGAAAAAGGTCTCGCTAGCACCAATTAAGCACATAAAATAGCTCAAATAAAGCCATCCTGCACTTTGAGAAGACTATAAAGGGATTTTAGGTGTTAGAAAAAATAGCACATAATTATCCTGTACTCAAATCCGTAAAATATTTCATTTTTAATATCCGTAAAATATACATGTAAAAAGTCCAGAGTGCTTGGAGCACCTCAGACACGCCCACGCCGCAGCCGGCAAATAAACAGTTAATTTGAACTCGGGTTTGGGCAGATGTGCAAGCTTGAGAGTGGGTTCCTTTTATTCCTCATGTCCCCCAATATGATCCCTAGCATTTACAGAGCTGTACAGTGCAGGCTTGAATTTATTTTTGAGTTTTTATATTTCACAGTTTACGGCCGGTTCCAAGATATGCGGCCGGCCGTAAAAGGAGATCCTTGCGGGGCCGTATAATAGAATCGCGAGTTAACTGAACCCTCGCAAGGAATCGCAGCCTTACGGCCGATTTACGGCCGATAATAGAATGAGGCCCTAAAACTCTATGGCCCTCATTCAATTGCAATTTGCCCAATTGAATAAGGGTCAAAATAAGCACATAACATTTTTTTTAAAGACATTTTTAGTTCGTAAACATCTATCCAAAAGCAAGGTTTTCACTAACTAAAAACGTATTTAAAAAAAATATGCTATGTGCTTATTTTGACCCCTATTCAATTTGCCAAATTGCAATTGAATGAGGCCCTATGTAATTCTACAATTTTGTATTTGTTGAGGTTTTATTTGATATATATAAATTGTCCTTCTCCTTAACACGTATAGTGGAACACAACTACACAGAAAGTTTCGATGAGTTTTCCAATATTTACTGAATATTTAAGAGTGCAATAGGAACTGATAAAAAAAAACAAAAAAATAAAATAAAATGACAAACTACCTTTATTTTAAGTTAGATCCTTCTCTAACAGAGCTTCCAAGCCAACAAACTTTGGATAGAGTAAAAACATAATCAGTCCAATACTTTATAAGAGCCTCATTCAATTGCAATTTGGCCAATTGAATAGGGCTCTAAATAAGCATATAACATATTTTTTTTAAAGAAGATTTTAGTTAGTAAACATCTATCCAAAAACTAGGTTTTCACTAACTAAAAACTTCTTTAAAAAAAATATGCTTTGTTCTAATTTAGACCCCTATTCAATTGGCCAAATCGCAATTGAATGAGGCCCTAAGTCACTGACCTGTATGTTCCAAAAGTTCAGCTTTATTTTCCTCACCAGACGGTTGGTCAGCTTCCATGCTGCAGTCTTCTTAACTTTCTTTTACTCAGCGGTTGAATAATCAGCTTCCACACTACAGTCTCACAGGCTGCAAAATTCAACTGGTACATACAGGTAGCAGTCTTCTAATTCAACTGTTCGACTCTAGAACCAGCTGCGACACATTCTCTGGGCTGCAACTGATTTTAACAGACCGTCCCATCATGTTCACAGCTGCAGCCTCATTATGATGTAAGAGAACATTTTAACACCTGCAGTACTAGGTTGGGCAAATGCCTCTATCCAACCTCAGATACCATTAGTCAGCCTTTCAGCAAATTACAATTTGTTTAAAAAAATTAACCTCTAAAGAAGCCTTTTTAACTGCTATTGGTAATCTTTCAAATTGATTAAAATGCAAAACACTATTTACAATTAATTACACAATTGTTCAATACAAAATGTATACAGTTGGATACTATTGGATACACTTAGAATTAAATATTTTTCCCATCATTCTCTCAGATTCTCTCTGGTGAATACTCTTTAAAGGCATATCTAAGTTTTCTGCATTAAGAATGTATTTGGAAGAATCAGTAGATTATGAAAACATTACTTGCATGAAAAAATAGAGTAGACATACCCTAGAAAATTAGCGTTAAATGCATAATTCCTTTTGGCCAGTAAGAGCAAGCAGAGGCAGCTGCAACATTGTAGTCTGGGGATCTCAGTAGCAAAGGATCATGAGATTGGTAGTCTGCCACATATCGATGTAAGAAGGTACTATGTATTTTCATATAAGAGTCTCTCTTTCTGCAGCAGGTTCCATCTCAATTCTCTGCAGCTCATTTCAACTCTCACATTTACTCTGAAGTTTATTCCACATCAGTACAGTAGACTCTCAGTTAATAGGGATTGGTAGATGCCGGATAAACGCCATTTCTGGTTGCTTGAGAACTACTATTAAAAGAGGCCTAGATTAGCTGCACATAGTATGCTCTGCTAAGTATATTTGTCAGTGAGGGCTGTTCTAGTAGCTGCAGCTTTCACTCCTCGCTTACACAGAGGTACGTTTGGCTGGAGACTGCTGTGCTGAACTCATGGGCCCTCATTCAATTGCAATTTGGCCAATTGAATAGGGGTCTAAATAAGCACATAACATATTTTTTTAAAGAAGTTTTTAGTTAGTAAACATCTATCCAAAAGCAAGGTTTTCACTAACTAAAAACTTATTTAAAAAAAATATGTTATGTGCTTATTTAGAGCCTTATTCAATTGGCAAAATCGCAATTGAATGAGGGCCATGGAATATAGTGGAGTCACTACTGTCTGAAATTTACCTGGAAGCAGACAATTACAGAGACGTACAGCAGATAAAATCTAGGGGCCTGTTAGCAGTTTTTGGCATGACAACCTGGCTCCTTGCATTGGTTGAGCCCCTTGCATCAGTTGTGATGATCTGGTGGTAGGGGCTATTACTAGCCCAGGGACACCTGCTATAAACTATAGGTTAACTACCCACAAGGATAGTTTGGGTTTTTGGAAATCTCTACACCAGCACCCTGATATTTGACTTCTGTATCAGTCAGAGTCTCACCATCAGGAATCCGCACTTCCAGGAGTCTCAATAACCTTCTTGAATTAGTGATCAGGACAGGTTACTTGCAGGGTGGAGAAATGGTTCAGTATTGCAGCAACCAGGAGCAAAATGATACACAATTTTTATATGTCTCCAGAAGTGAACCGTTTTATTTTTGAAAAGTCAGCAATATTTATAGCAGTTATATACAGAGGGGGTGTACACAATGTAACAATGAGAGGGTGTGGCAGACAATTACAGGAGAAGAACCGACATGGGGTGTAGTAGTATCTGGATGGCTGGCCCCTGAGAACTAAAGGGGTACCTTCTAATACACATCCTGTCACATCCTACATATCCTGTCTAGCACATCAGAGATATACTTAGCTTATCTGGTAAACAATGGGAAAAACAATTACAATACAATAGAGTGGCTGGATCCAAGCAATCTGTACTTTAATGAGCTAAAATCCAGGAACTGGAAAAGGGGTCCTTGACATTCCTTCCCCCTTCCAGAAAGCAGTTCTGGGGTTATGATCCTTAATGGATGATAGTCTTGAACTGCAACCCATAGCCCAAGTCCACATCCAAATAAGAAAAAATGTTGTCCCAAGTGGCCACTGCATAAGTCTCAGTGTATGTCCTCCTCCAGGTAATTGGCCTGGTCTGTGGATGGTTGCCCACCTTTCAGGAAAATGTCCAGAGTCTCTAACCCCAAATTCCGAGGGTCTGGGAACATAATCCAGTTGCACAGTCCTTCCAGGATATATATGGACTAGCAGGCACTTCTCAGCCACCCTCCCCCTTTTTCCTGCACAACATCTGGGATCCCTATCCTCAGGGACCCAGGTAGCAACACAGCCCCACCCCACCCATCCTTTTCCTTTAATAACCCACCCCAAATTGCAGGAATCAATCTGGGGGACACATCCAAGTTCTCCGGAACTAGGATCTCATCCAGGGGCTTAGTGCTACCCCCTTTTCAACAGGTAGGTAGCGGCTCTAGAGTATCCTATCTAGGAGCAGCTCAAGCAGGGGTAAAATTCACTTCCCCACTGGCAAAACATCCTCAGGGTCAGTTGTCAAGGCAGGGTTGGGAAAAAAACAAAACAGGACTCAGGATTATGGTCTCTGGATGGAGGCCCTTTCCTGGCTGAGGCTCACCCAGTGTATCAGATTTTGTTGAGGTCGGTAGTTCTTTAGGGTGAGTATCCTCCAGGGCTGGTAAGGTTGGGTTTACCACTGTGGCTAGGGTACGCTGTGTTAGGTCTTATGGTACAGTGGGCCACTTGCCCATATCATTTAACTCTGCCTGGACTGAAGCAATCTCCGTCAGCCCTGCTGGCAACTCTGCAGGGTTTGTGAGTGAAGCCTCAACTTGCTCCTTCTGGGGTCTCAGGGCCAGTGCCCTCACCTAAACATTCACACTTATCTAGAACCAAGTGAGCAAGGCTGGGGGAAAACTTCAGGGTCTCAGGGGATGCCCCCTCTCCTGATAGCCTCATGCCCTAATCTGGCATCACGCTTTCCATGACTTTCAGCCTTGGTGCCAGGACATCAGTGATCTGTGGTTCAGGACAGGGAACAGTCCTCTTAGTGCTTGCACCCTCCTCTGCCAACTGTTCAGTCTCCAGCTCCTCGCCCTTGGTTAGCGGCTGAAACTTTTCTTGTTGTTTGCCATGGCCCAGTGGCTATTGCTGCTTTACACTGCTCCCCTCTCTTGCATCTACCAGGGTCTGGACTGTTCTCCCGGCCTCCCCATCCTGGTGAGTTCCCAGCAGCCCCTCTAATCTTGCCTGTTTTGTAGCAGTCAGATCTCTAGGTACCTTCTGGTTTCCTTCCGCATCTTGCAGTGTATTCTCTTTTAGCTCAGCTGGGAAAGCATGGGGTAACTCCAAGTACTTGAGCCAGGTACCACCTGGTCTCACCTCCTCAAGCAGTTCCTCATTCTCTTGCTCCAATTTTCCAATTTCTTTATGGATCAATGGTTTGAGCAACTTTTCTTCTTCTGTCCCTGGGTCTATTTCCACATCCTTTTGGCATCATGATGTCCCAGTGCTCTGTGGTGCCAAGGCTACTCTTTGGATTTCCCTGCAGCACCTCCGGGAGTCCATCCACCAGTCCAAGCATGTAGAAGGAGGGCCCTTGTGATGAAGGAGCTGGAAGCATTAGGTCCACATACTCATGTTCCAATTTGAGCTCCAACCACACCAGTTCCTCAGGCCATTCTGCTAGCTTCTCACCTGGCTGGAGCCCAAGAGAAGCCAACCGTCGATTTAGAATAGCTGTCCACCTATCCTCTTTTGTGGCAATCTGTTGCCTTTGCCGCTCCAGCATACTGGTGACAATGCTGATTTTCTCCCTGATCACCTCCGCTCTGCAGGCTTCCACATTGTCCCTGATCTCATCTATCCAGTGCTGGCCTTCCTTGGACTTGAACCTGGATTTCAAGGTCTGGCAAAATTGCTGAGTAGTTTCTGCATCCCCTCCAAGCTGCGAAAGTACTGGGCTTCAAAATTGCATAGATTACCACATCCTATCCTTTCTGCCAGTTCTTGCAGTTAGATACAGAGGGGGTGTACATAATGTAACATTTTGAGAGTGTGGCAGACAATTATAGGAGATGACCCCAAATGGGGTCTAGCAGTAGCTGGATGGCTGGCCCCTGAGAACAATAGGGCTACCTTCTTGGTTTTTGGTGTGTGACCGGATATGCTGCATGCACTAGTGTGAGCAGTGCTTAGGTGCATGTACGTCAGGCCTGCTTTAGCTCTGGCTTCATCCTAACAGCCTCCGAAATTGCCTAATATGAAGCCGATACATACAGGAGATCCCCTGTCTGCCATTTTATCACCTTAGGTGTTCAGGAGTGAAACTAAAAGTGAAACTAGAAGGCAGCCACCAAAGAGTACACCGAGAGGCGGAAAACTACAGAAGTTGGTGTCCTGTGAACCAGCGCTAATTGTGCTAATTGTGGATGCGCCCTGACATGTATGATGTACGTCACAGATGGCGACCAGCCTAAAGCCGGTGTTCGGCATAGAGGCAATGTGTGAAGTCCTCTGGAGAAGCTTAACCAGCGTCATAGACGACAGTGTGGAGGTTTGCTGTGGCCTTATAGTTTCCCAGGGGATTACATTGAGCAATGATTTTTTCCAAGTGACGCTTTTACAGAGGATAAGACGTGAGTAAAATGCAGATTCAGATTGATTCTGTAAGGTAAGCCTTCTGGAAGTCTCACTGTTACAGCCACATATAATAACACCACACTTATGACTGAATATTACCTTCAAACTTGGGAGGTGTGAGCTCTCGAGTGCAGCAAAGATTGGGGCTGATACAGAGTCTGTGAGTACTATTTGCCTGAAGTGGAATGCTGTACTCGACATCAGGAAAAGATACACATGTCTGTATATTACCTTCAAAGTTGGGAGGTATGAGCCCTCGAGTGCAGCAAAGATTGGGGCTGATACAGAGTCTGTGAGTACTATTTGCCTGAAGTGATATGCTGAACTTTACGTTAGGGAAGAGAAACAAATGTCTGTATATTCCCAGTCAAAGTTGTGAGGTGTGAGCCCTCGAGTGCAGCAAGGATTGGGGCTGGTACAGCATTTGTGAGTACTATTTGCCTGAAGTGGTATCCTGAACTTGCCATATATCTGTATATTACCTTCAAAGCTGAGAGGTGTGAGCCCTCGAGTGCAGCAAGGATTGGGGTGGATACAGAGTCCGTGAGTACTATTTGCTTGAAATTTTTGTATATTAAGACAAAACCATCTGTCTTAAAAACGGGACAGAAGACAGAAAATAAGTTAACCCCAATTGATTAAGAGAGACATCCTTTTTACAGCTCGGAGGGGAAAGTACTAATTCTTTTTAGATATCATCCAGCAGTAAAAAAAATATTAAAAATGTCTAACAAAAAAATCAACAATGACTAATAAACCAAGTTAAGAGAAAAAAAATGCTAATCTCAAGAACACAGAGGACTTTTCTATAAAAGAAAAATTGTCCTTCCATAGGACACAGGAGAGATCATCTTTAACATCTCTATCTCCAAATACCTCTATTAGCAAAGAATCCCAAACCTCTTTTGAAAGTGAAGTCTCTTTCCAAACATCACATCAGGAAGTTGAACTGATTTCACTATCTAAGATAAAAGATCTTTTCAAAGAATTTCAACAGACTTTTACTGCAGATATATCTAAACAGATTATAGAGCTTTCAAAATCTATTAAATAAACAAACACTAAAATGGAAATTATAGAGACTAAGTTTGACAAAATTAACACAGACAATAAGTTCCTTATGAAACAAGTTTCCCCAACTAGAAAACAAAGTAGAAATTCTAAATAATAAAATAGGAAACTTAGAAGATAGATCTAGAAGGAGCAATTTGCGCCTGAGAGGCATTACAGAGACAGTGGAGGATAAGGAACTGAAAAAATGTGTTGGAGAATTTTTTAACAAACTGGTTCTAGATCTACCAGAAGAAACTGGAAAAATTGATGCTGCCAGTTCTTGCAGTTAGATACAGAGAGGGTGTACATAATGTAACGATTTGAGGGTGTGGCCTTCTAATACACATCATACATATCCTGTCTAGCACATCACAGATGTACTTAGCGTATCTGGCAAAAAATGAGATAAAGCAAATTACAATACAATGGAGTGGCTGGAGCCAAGCCGCCTTTCCTTTAATAGGCTAAGATCCAGAAACTGGAAAAGGGATCCGTGACAACAGTATTAAATTTCTTCTGGTGGCTTGAGTTCTGGATAACTGAGAGTCTACTATATATGTAGGACATTCTCACAGTCTCTGCAGCACATTCCACCCCAGTCCAGCAAACAATAACACAGAGTTTACATATAAAAAAAAATCATACTGCTATGCCAGCAGTGGGGGTTCAGGCTTGTCACCACTCACATTATTATTGTTAAAGTTTTTTCATAAAGCCCCAACATATTCCGTAGCACTGTACAGAGGTTAAGTAAGGTGAATATACAATGCTAAACATATGCCAAAAAGTAGGGGGTCCTGTTTTTGAGTTTAGAATGTTATATAAATGTTGCTTTTTCAAAAACACCATACAAGATTGAAAACTTGCAAACTTACAATCTAAAGGAATTATTGAAATAAAAGGAGAAACTATTAAAGGAAGAAACAAGGGCTTGGCAAGCAGTTGAAAACAGAGTAGAGAGTTAATTAGTGATTAAGGTTAGGGTGTATCAGTGATGAGAAATGGAGGTGAAAGTACTAAAGATGCACTATAAATTAAAACAAATCATGTCACATGAGTTCAGACACAGAAGAATGGTGGCATGTGAGGGTCTAGAGGAAAAGAAAAACAAGGTAAATGGAACTGGCAAAATGGCAGTTGGAGAGTGAGATTCTGCTGAGTGGATGGTATGAGGCTCAGTGGTATTTGCAGAGCCTCTTGAAGAAGACACTGCTTCCGTCCTGATGGTGGAGAGATCTTGCAAAATGGCACTTCTACAACTTCTGTTGGAAAACCATTCTATGTATCAACTTCTCCTGAAGTTTGTATTTGTTTTTTGTCTCTCTGGCAGAGCTAACAAACTTGCAGATAACTAGCTGTTAGCTTTCAGCAGTGCAGATTCTCTCTCTCTTCTTGCAACAAAGAATAACATAGGGTTTTATATAAAATATAATCATATTTCTATATGTGCAGTGTGGGTTGAGCCTTCTACCACCTCTGTTGGAAAACCATTCTATGTATAAAATACTACATCTATACTCTCTCTTCTTCCACTCCTTTGAAAATCAGTTCTATGTATAAACTACAGTTTTTTCATTTGAAAACTACCAACGTTTTTATAATTTGAATTGCTAATAGTGGGAGAGTCTGTGTCTGACTGCTTCTCATTCAATTGAGAAATTGTAACTTACGGGAGCCCCTAATGTAGCTCATCAACTAATTTGTGATTCAATTGGCATCTTTTTGTGAGTCACAATTGATCTACGGGTTACTGGCTGAAAATTCCTGCGGTTGTTACAACCGTAACTTACATCCATCTAAGCCGTTGATCTTTCAAGCCCGTAAATGTTAAAATCGCAAATCGCTATTCAATTGCATTAATTCCTCAAGCCTGCAAATATTTTCACACTCGTAAATGTCAAATGTTGAAGAATATCCAATGGATACCAAATAGGACTCGCAAGGGGGGATTAAACATCTGTTCGTAGCACTGTAATTGCAACAAAAAAAAACAATACTGTAGTTTTAAAGATGGGGAAAGCAATGAGAAACATTAGAATTAATTGCACAACTGTCTTAAGCTTGCAAATCTGCAGTCAAACTTTTTTTTAATGTTTCATTTTGATGTTATATCGATCTTGGCAATTAATGAGTTAATACATATCAGGTCACCCAGATGGACTAGAAGAGTATTGGCATTAATTTTTATTATTTTGTACATTGCGAGATTGCGATTCAGATCACATATCGGACCCCTAAATGCTAATTGATTGACGTGTAACCTCCATGCTTTAATGACGTAATGATGACTCATTTTCTATTGGCTGTTTCTAAATGAGTAGTTACTGCCTCATGTTCACGCTCTGAAATGCTACATACGATTGTATGGTTTCGGCTTTCGGCCTGTTAGTTGCAGGCTTGTTCAATTGAATCACTCTGTATTTGTAGCAACTTTCATGACCGCAACATACGGCATTGTAAGTTGCGGCCTTGTAATTGAATGAGGCTCTCTGTCTCTGCGTCTCAGTCTCCACCCCTCCTTTCAGCTGTTTCTATAATTTGATACAACAGGCAGACTGAGCTGCACAGCCCTGAGTAACTAACACATTAAAACCCATACGTGAATCCTGTGTTCCTATTGGCTAGTACATTTTTCTCATGTAAGCAGCTTTGGGGGGGGGGGGTGGAAATCAAGAATTCAGTTTGGAGTAAATAAAATTGTAAGTAGACTGAATTTGGCAATGCAATGTATATTTTTTAGTTAATCTGTGGCTGTTTGTTAAGAAACATTTAAAACCCAGGAAACGTCTATATACCTTTAAGACCTCTGTAATATGAACAGTTATGACATTTACATGCATTGCATGTCTCATAATGAACACAGCACATCTTGCATTCCACAAATGGTAAACACATTGAGCCCAGATTTAATTGCAAGGCCGCAACTCGATCAGAGTAGGCCGTATGTCTGTGGGTGTGCTACGAGCCCGCAGTGGCCGCAACTTATGGTGCTATTCAATCCGGAAAGACCGCAAGTTATGGGCCAATAGCGATTTTCGGAAAGCATGCTATCGAAAGTAGCATTTGCGAGCTTGAACATGATAGATGACGGAAGGCCGTAACACCCAGTTAGAAACAGCTAATGGAATGTGGGACCAATTGTGACTCGTGGTTCAAGCCCGTAGAACCTCCATTTTTCATTGAAGTCCTACCGGCTTGAATGTTTATTAACATATTGATTGCCAGGAAATTAAACAAGAAATAACATGTAAATTAAACATGAAATAAAGTATTTTTTTGGGCCCATTTGCGAGCTTGAGAATGGTGTGCTATTAATTCTAAGACCTAACATCACTTTCCCTTTTAATAAAAGTACAGTAGAGTGTTTATATATGCATTTATAGTGCTCCGGACATGGGCATTTAGCCCTTTGCGAGACCTCCTTGGTACCAGTAACTTGTGGTTCGACTTTTGCCATTTGTGGGCTTGACAGAGTGGTTAGCGAGGGGGAATCGCAGCAATTTAAGAGTCTCTATATCATTACATGTTTCTCTCAGACAACTCCTATCACCTGTATTTCTCTATTTTAGGTTCCCCTAATTTTGAGTTAATACATTTAATTCACAGTATACTAACATTTCATTGTCAGTTTCTATACCTGGAGGAAGAACAAACGTTTTTCTTTGATTTTCCAATCTAAAAACCAAAAGATTTACTGTAATTAATTTGGGAATTTGAGATCTCTGAATATATCCTACACTCCAAAACAGGAGCGGCTGGTGCATAGGGGCAAATGGGCAGGTGTCCCCGCAAAAATTATTAATCACTTTAATATTGTATTCTAAATTTATATAGATAGTACAATTTAAGTATATCTGTATATCAGCTTTCATGTCTTCTTTCATATGTTTTTGTTGAAAAATATGCATCTATCAATTTAAATGAACTCTTTGTGTGCCTTCCCCATTGTCTGGTCTCTCTAGTTAGGGCTTCACTGCTATATAATATTACTGTGTGAGATGTGTGTGCATCAGGCTGTAATGCTCCAAGTTGATTGAATTTTAATTAACTCTGCTACAGTTGTATCAATTTCCTGACTGACAGCTTGCAGCATCAACCAATCAGTGCTGCAGGCTGTCTGGTTGCCATGTTGTTTTGAACCTCCCCTCTGAACGCCCCCAAGCCTATAGAGGTTATCATTATGACATGACATCAGGAAGGCTTTATATAAAGCCGATTATCTCAAACACTCTCCACTCTGTTCCCGCTCTTTTTACTGACTGGATTCTTCTGTGCTGATCTCATCAATCAAGTAAGTTTGCACAGACAGTGATACTGGAGTGGGTTGTCAGTTCCTTCTCTAGTGGAACACCACCACTGCAGCACCAGCAATAACCCAATTCTTATATATATATATATATATATATATATATATATATATATATATATATACACATACTAGAATATTGCCCGTCAAAAAATGATGGCAATGAAATTGTAAGTGAGCTAATGCTGTTTGGTGTATGTTAATCAAATAATAATACATTAATAAATGAATAGACTTTACCTATTTTGAAGTAATATATGCAGGAAGCATTGTGTTGAAGAGCTGGCAATCTGTTTTGATGTTGCTGCAGC
Source organism: Discoglossus pictus (assembly GCA_027410445.1). Classification (NCBI taxonomy): domain Eukaryota; kingdom Metazoa; phylum Chordata; class Amphibia; order Anura; family Alytidae; genus Discoglossus; species Discoglossus pictus. The sequence goes on along the minus strand of CM050166.1, from coordinate 318,838,746 downwards.
ATACAAGATTATCATGTGAATTTCTGGAACTCACAAAAGCTAATAAAGCATCACTTTAGGCAATACACTTTTCAAAAAAGCATTGAAGAGAAGAGATACAAATGATATGAACTTGATCAAGCACTTTTTCTTGCTCTCTGCTTTTTTCTTGCTCACATCTTTCATACTGTAATAATAGAGTTTGCAATCTGTCTCCCCCGCACACCACAGGACTGGTCAGGGCTTACCAATGACTCACATGGGCATTGCGATGCAGGAGTAGCGCGTGTGCAATTCAGCGCAATGGTAGACGGTGAGGGTGGAGGGGAAAAGAAGACACAAGGGAGGGAGAGGAGGGAAAAAGAAGAAGACAAAAGGGAGGAAGAGGAGGGAAAAAGAAGAAGACAAAAGGGAGGGAGAGGAGGGAAAAAGAAGAAGACAAAAGGGAGGAAGAGGAGGGAAAAAGAAGACGACAAAAGGGAGGGAGGGGAGGGGGGAAAGAAGACAAAAGGGAGGGAGAGGAGGAAGGAATGAAGACTAAAAGGGAGGGAGAGGAGGGGGAAAGGAGACACAAAGGGAGGGAGAGGAGCGGGGAAAGGAGACAAAATGGGAGGGAGAGGAGGGGGAAAAGAGACAAAAAGGGAGGGAGAGGAGGGGGGAAAGGAGACAAAAATGGAGGGAGAGGAGGGGGGAAAGGATACACAAGGAAGGGAGAGGCGTGGGAAAGGAGACACAAGTGAGGGTAGGGAGGGGGGAATGAGACACAGGGGAGTGAGAGGAGGGGGGAGAAGAAGACACAAGGGAGGGAGAGGAGGGGGGAGAAGAAGACACAAGGGAGGGAGAGGAGGGGGGAGAAGAAGACACAAGGGAGGGAGGAAGAGGGTAGGGGGAGATGAGACACAGGGGAGGGAGGGGTGTGGAAATGAGACACAGGAGAGGGAGAGGGGGGAAAGGGAGAAGGGGGAATGGAGACACAGGGGAGGGAGAGGGGGGAAGATACGAAGAAGAGACATGGGAAGGAGAGGAAGAGACACGGGGGGGGGCAAAACAATTTATCAAACTATATCACACCCTCATTTTTGACTGGCAAGTCGATAGAATAAAAAACAATAGTATGCCGTCCCACTGTACGCACACATATCTAGTTAATAGTAATATATCCCTTATATTGAAAATAAATAGTAATAATGAAATAGGGTATTGCATCTATTTACCTTGGTTTGTATAAATATTGACCTGTAAGTAAATACTGCCCAATTAACTAGATTTTATAAATAGTTGCTGAATGAAAAATGAAGTACACATCAAGTAATAATAATTTAATACTAAATAAGTATCAAGATAAAACTATAAAAACAGGAATTTTATTAAGAATTACTTTAAAATAAATGAATCCATTGGAGGTGCAATTAATGACAAGAATGGGTGGACTTTTAAAATCAAAATTAACCTAATAGTATGCTATAGTGCAAGGGTTCTGTGTCCTATTTCAGACCTCCTATGTAAGGGACCAAACTATGTCCCACAAAATTACTAATGGCCCTACTGTAGCGCAAAAGTCCTAAGAATCAAAGTGCAACAATAAATATTACACAATAAATGAAAAATACTAAATAAATATAACAAAATCTTGATAGCTTCAATACAGTATCAGAATAAACAAAATGAGTATGCATGTTAAATAGTATCACTATTCACCAATCCCAAAATATTGCACAGTTATAATAAGGTAATAAATAATACATATGAGAATTCTTAAAAAAAAAAAAACACTCTAGCCATACAGAGATGCCACCTAAAGTGCTAAACATAAGTACAAAATTGCCAATAGTATATAAACACATAAATAGTACGTGAACACATATGTGAAAAAAATACAAATAAATAAAAATAGTATCACCTCCTATCTATACCTTTGATCCCCTAAATCAATTGTGTAGCGGTGCTGGGAGCCCATTGCTTGATCCCTAAGAATAATAAAAAACAACAAAGTGCTACCTTGAACTTCTATACTCTATAGCAGGGGTCACCAAACTCGGTCCTGGAGGGCCGCACCCAGGCCTGGATTTGAGGATTTCCTTTCTGTGCACAGGTGAGTCAATCAGGATGACTGAAGAAGCAATAGTCAGTCATTTCTCCTCAGGTGATGAACAGTGTGACTGGATAGTTCACTGCTGCCGTTACTTGAGAAGAGAATTATTTCTGAATTTACAATGTCATTCATGTATAGTGACAGGTCAAATGCACATATATGTGTATAGGCCCTACAACAAGCTCAGCTTAACTCCAACTAATGAAACAATTATATTCAAGTGACATTAATTTACAGTAAATAATGCCCGAAAAAAAGGACACCCATACATACTGTATGTAACCTGCAGCTCAATCTTTCCCTTTGTTTCGCTATTCAAACAGACTCTGCATCAACAGCGTCACTCAAGAATTTGCAGCGTGGACTGTGACAGGGAATTACTTTTCAACAACAGAAAGAAAGAAGAAGAGGTAAGAGACAAAAATACATTACATGCAGAAAAAGAGCATGCTTTTCCAAAAACAAAACAATGAATATACAATTAACCATTTCCCTTTCTCTTTCAAACAGACACTACAAGAAGACTACCGGATTTACATTGGCAGTAGGGGCCATACAACAAAAAGACTTCAATCAAGGTATAGTATAATAAATCAAAAAATACACACAATCTCATGTTTACTGCCCGCCAATATTACAAGTAAAAAAAAAAAAAAAATCTTAAAGCCTCAATACAAATTACAGAAAAACAAGAACACCACAGTTCAAGAAACTTGCCAAACACATATACAATTCACTAATAAACACACTTCCATAGCAAAAATAATTGTTAACATAATGCATTACTAAAATATAGGTGGCGGACACAAAACAGGATAGCATACCAAACATGATATAATATTCTTCCTGTTTACTCTACAAGAACCTCTAACCATCACCCAGAAGCCAAATGCAGCATCCCACAAGTGGTGGACACAAAACAGGATAGTACAAAAAATACCCACAGCATATAGAAAAAAAAAATCACATTCCTGTTTACTCTCCAACAATTTGTAACCCTCACAAAGAACACAAATTAAGCATACTAAAAGTGGTGGACACAAAACAGGATCGTACAAAAAAGACTACCAACATATAGAAAATACAATTCCCAGTCATGTTTACTATACAACAAGTTAAACCCTCAGCCACAAGCCAAATACAGCATCCGAAAAGTGCTGCACACAAAATAGGATAGTCCAACAAACATTGCTAAGATATACAAAATACAAATAACATTAATGATTACTGTACTAAGAAATAGAACTATAACTGAGAACTAAAATAAAACCATTTTCAAGTGGCGCACAAAAAACAGCATAGCATAAACAACCAGGATAACAGATACAATAAAAAAAAATACTAAATCCTGTTTCATGCCTAACAAACTACTACACTAAAATAATAATACAATTACAACAGTAGTCAACACAAAACTAATCTAATGAATTACAGCCACCGCTGTATGCTCTCACACACTCTCAAATGAATACTATTTTACACAGAACAAACAAAACTTATAGCACAACACATTGCTTTCAAAATAAATAAACCATGATATTCATGAAAAATAAATTACAATAAAATAATATTTATCTTTTTCTTTTACAAAAGACAATGTGTGAAGACTCTCGGACGAAGATTTCCATCAGCGGATCCAGGGATATTGATCTTCAAATCACACTTCCAACAAGGTACAGTATAACAAGTAAAAAAAGAGAGAGAAAAAAGGAACATGTTTGCTGTGAAGCCATGTCAAGAGCAAATATCAAATAAAACAACAACACACCAACAACAATAAGCCCCACAAATCACCATCCTTCAAGAAATTATGGTGACACTTTTCTAATTTATCTACTAATTACCTTTTACCTACAACAACCTTTAACAGTAAACCCTGACTTCAATGTATGAAACTAAATGTGCACAAGATAAAACAGCATAGTACAACAAATAGTGAAAACACATCAAAAATTCTACTTTAAATTCTCTTTTCAGCTCCCTAACCTACAACATTAACCACCAAACCCAAACATGCACAGAAAATAAAATACCACAACAAACACTACTACAACCTACCAAACAACAATACAACCCTGCTTTTCACACCAACACCCTATAAGCCTCTAACAAAAATATAAGGCTACTATTACAACAATCACTTCCAGAAAAAATTGCAAACATCAATATATTACTAACATTTTGGCCCTCTACTATGCCTGTAAGCCAAACCTACAACATCAAAAATAGCTAACAAGCTCAAAAAAATAAAAAAAATAACACATACTCTTTAACTCTATAAAAATATTACATCTAAAATTACCTCAAATGCTATTACCTTCGCTCTGCTATGCCTCTAACCCAAAAATGAAAAATGACAATATCAAAAATAACAATTACAAAATAAGATATACTAATTTAACTCTAGAAAATAACTTCATCTACAATGACCTATAATTACATACAAATAAACTACATTTTGAAGCACAACAGTGTTGCAACAAAAACATTACAGTAAAAATAACAAACAATATATACTTTAATATACACAAACATCACAAACTAAACTAATAATACATTATTTTCTTTTACAGATAAAGATGCCTAATAACGAGACCAAACAGGAAAAGATAAGACGTCAAGCTAGAGAACGACAACAAAGATGGGCAAACCAATATACGCTGGAGCAGAAGGAAATTCGGCGAGAAAAAGAACGGAAAAGACTTGCAAGCAAAAGACTATCACCTGAAAAACTTATACATACACCAAAAAAAGCCACCAAAAAAACTAAGCATTTAGAACCTGTTCCTGAACCATCACATAACATTTCAAATGATGATTCCAAAAATAAAAATACTATATGCTCTTCAAATTGTCCTTTACCTAAGTCTTTAGCAGTAGAGTTTCATAAATGTGGTGACATTAATATTCTCTGTCAGTTTTGAGGCTTATTATTTTAAACAGGAAAGACCCAAAGATGGACAGTTCATTAGTTGCTGTCAAAAAGGCAAGGTCAAACTTCCAGAAAGACAACAATTCCCACCATATTTAAAAGACATTATGACTGAACTGACTTTTCCAAACTACAAAAATTTCGAGACAAACATAAGATCATACAATAGTGCCATATCCTTTGCATCTATGGGTGCAACATGTACCAGGACATGGCCCTTACTGCTTTAAAGTCCAAGGCCAAATCTACTATCGTACGTCCCATTTACATCCAAAGGAAAGAGAGCAAAGACAATTTGCTCAACTATATGTCCTAGATACAATGGAAGCTGTTGACCAACGTATGCAGCAGCAAGAAAATAAAAAACTTACCCAGTGTTTTTATAGAGCTAGATAAAATTATGGAAAATAACCCCTACACTCAAGCTTATAAAAAATTGGCAGAAGTAGAAAAGGAACAACAACTTCATGCAGAAAGACATCAATTACCAATCCCAAAGGTCAATATGGTGCTGAAAAGAGATAGACATACTGATAAACGTTGTTATAACTTGCCAACATCAATTGAGGTTGCAATGGTGTTTCAAAATGATGAAGAACCACCATTTCAAAGAGACATTAGAATATATCCCAAAAATGAGGAGCAACCATTCGTTAATATAAGAATCTTAAGTACTAATTTAGATACAATGACTTATCCCATTTTTTTCCAATACGGAGAAGCAGGTTGGCAACCAAAATTACAACTTCCAAGTTACCAAAATTCGAAAGTAAGAATAAGAAATATTATTTCCATGCTGGAATTTAAAGTAGCTCAAATTGCCATTCGAAATACATTCAATCCAATTTTATGTGGTGGGAAACTAACACAACAATGGATTATTGATTCCTATTTGCAAGTTGAGGCCAATAATTTAAACTTCATCAAATATGAACAAGATAAACTACGTGTAGAAGAGAATTGTGGATTAATGGATTATGTTGCTGAGGTTGCTACAAGCAGAGACATGACAGCTGGTAAAGCCATCATTTTACCATCTTCTTTCCAGGGATCTCCTCGCAATATGCGAGAAAGATAAAATGATGCAATGGCTATTGTCACCAAATTTGGAAAACCAGATTTATTTATTGCATTTACATGTAATCCCCAATGGCCAGAGATTACACAAAATGTAATTATTGGCCAAACTGCTTCCGATAGACCAGATTTAGTAGCCAGAGTTTTCAAAATAAAATGAAATGAATTAATACATGACATCACTATAACTCTGTTATTTGGCAAATGTCTTGCTTATGTTTACGCAATTGAATTTAAAAAAAGAGGCCTTCCACATGCACATCTCCTTATAATCCTTCAAGAAAAAGATAAGTTAGATAGTGGTGCCAAAGTCGATTCAATCACTATTGCTGAACTCCCAGATCCGGAACTTTATGGTAGACTATATGAGATTGTAACTCATTGTATGATTCACGGACCGTGTGGAGATGTTAACCCACAATCACCATGTATGGAAAATAATAAATGTACTAAAGAATTTCCCAAAGATTATAGAGACAAAACTTATGCCAATTGTGATGGCTATCCATTATAGAGAAGAAGAGAGGGACAAAGTGCCATTATTCGTGGAAAAAAGGTCGACAATAGATATGTGGTACCATACAATCCACATTTACTTATGAAATATAATGCACACATTAATGTAGAAGCCTGTACTTCCATCAAATCCATAAAATATGTCTACAAATACATTTACAAAGGCTATGATGCAGCTACTGTAGTCGTCAAAAGTGCAGACAATACCAAAAGCAGTGAGTTAGTACATGATGAACTTGCATCTCATGTAGATGCTCGCTATGTAAGTGCGCCAGAAGCTATGTGGCGGCTTTTAAAATTTGAAATGCACGACAGATCACATGCAGTATATAGATTAGCAGTACATTTGCCACAAAGACATTTAGTCTATTTCCAAGCTGGAAATTAAACTAATGCATTGGCCTAAAGTGAGCATCGTCACACTACACTAACTGCATGCTTTCAATTAAATTCTACAGATTTATAAGCAACCCAATTCTTATATATTGAAATTCCACATCACTATGTTTTTGTGAATGGATTATGGAAACCAAGAAAAACTAAAGGAAATAAAATAATACCAAGAATTTACACGGTCAGATTAAGAGACCTTGAACGTTTCTGTTTACGAATACTACTTTTAAATGTTCCTGGTGCACAAAGTTTTGAACACTTAACAACTGTTCATAACATAGTATATGAATCCTTTCATTTAGCTGCCAGACATAGAAACTTACTAGCTGATGATACAGAAAGGTAAAGATGTCTAGAAGAAGCAGCACTGTGTCAAATGCCACTCCAGATGAGGGAACAATTTGCATTCATTTGTATCTTCTCAAATGCTCCAAATGCATTAGCTTTGTGGGACACATTTAAAATAATATGGCTGAAGACGTTATGCAACGATACAATGAACCCATTGCACACTTGGAAGCATTAATGGAAATCCAAGAAGTATTTTTAACTCATGGATTAAGTTGTGCAAATTTTAATCTCCCTGATCCTGGTCTTATAGATGACATAAACTTTGAAGACTATGATATTCAACTGCAAGTACAAAGGACAGAAGAAAGACTTGCAGCTTTAAATACTTTACAATTGCAAGCATTTAATGCCATCAAAAATGCACTAGATGATGACATGGTCAAAGAGCGTTAATTCTATCTTGATGGACCTGGCGGATCAGGAAAAACACATCTATATAATTTATTAATGAGTTTTGTACGAGCACAAGGTCAAATAGCACTTGCATTTGCCACTACTGGAATTGCTGCACTTCTGTTAGAAGGTGGAAGGACTGTCCATAGTGGATTTAAACTGCCAGTGCCTATTTTAGAAACATCAGTGTCAGATATTCGGATGACCTCATTACAAGCAAAAAAACTGAAAAAAGTACATTAATTATAATAGATGAGGCTACAATGATGTCATGCTATGCTCTACAATGTATTGACCGTTTGCTTTGTGAAGTCATGTATAATACTTTTGCATTTGGTGGAAAGGTAATGTTGTTAGGTGGCGATTTTAGACAAACTTTACCTGTCGTTGTACATGGAAATCGAACGGACATTATCGAAACATGTATAAAGTCAAGTACACTATGGAAACATTTTACCCATCTTCAATTACAACAAAATATGAGATCAGAAGGACAAAATAATTTCAATGATTGGCTTATTAAAATTGGAGAAGGAAAAACAGAAAAAATACCACATTTACCTGATGACACTGTGCTCATCCCACCTCATATGATTTGTCACCAAGATCTTATATCTGCTATATTCGGAAGTACAATAAATAACCAGGAATATTCTGAACTTGCCAACCAAGTAATACTCACATGCAAAAGTAAGGATGCATTAATCCTCAATAATGAAATCTTTAAAATTCGATGCACCACAAAGAAATTATCACAGTGCTGATTCTGTACTTGCTGATGACAAAGAAAGTCAGGCAAATTTTTCAACTGAATTCATAAACTCACTAACTCCTTCTGGAATGCCACCACATATTTTGCAGCTAAAGAAAGGTGCAGTTGTCATGTTACTGCAAAATATGAACCCAAAAAAAGACCTATGCTATGGCACAAGATTAATTATTCAACAATTAAAGGACCCTTTCATCGATGTTGAAATTTTAACTGGTACCCATAAAGGAGAGAGAGTTTTCATTCCAAGGATAGATTTATCACCAAGTGAAAGTATCCTCCCTTTTATACTTCAAAGAAGACAATTTCCCATCATTATGACATTTGCCATGACCATTAATAAATCACAATGACAAACTTTCAAATCTGTGGGTATATTCTTAGAACAACCAGTATTTGCACATGGCCAATTGTACGTTGCCTTATCACGTGCAAAAATCCACAGGCTATTACAGTTTACATTGAAAACAATGAAAGTCAAGGTGATTTATTAGAGGATGGATGCATTTTTACTAAAAAACATTGTCTACTATGAAGTTTTATAACTTTCCATCAAACTAGCAAAAAACATGCAAAACCAAGTTTACACCAACTAAATTTCAATATTAAACTACATACAATTGGAAAACACATAGAGAACAGTGGTTACACATCTCGGACCAACTTTAAGGTCTCACCCTCTCTTTTTAGAGAACCTCTTTTACACAAAGGAAACTCTATGTGCCATTTCAAACAATTACTACACCAACAGCCAAAGGTCAACCATTGAAAACTACCAATAAATAAAGATTTCAGTCATAATTAATGGAAGTACTGTTTATGCATGATTAGCCCCACAAAACACTTGCCTTCAGTTGAAATGTTAATTACCTATGTTTCTGTTTATAACGTTACAAGTTTCAAAAACAATCCTTTAAAGTTACTTACTTACATACATAAGAAAGTTCAAGTTTACCAAAATATACTTTCAAGTTCCTTACTTGGACATATTACAAAGTTCATGTTAACAGCACAAGCACGTTTTCAGCCACAATGTACATGTTCGATTTCAGATTAAACATTAATCAAGGGAGTAATCCGATCGCCATTTAATGGCCTCAGTAAGGAATTATTTTTTCCCCCGCTTTGATACTATTGCCTACGTTTCAAAAAGGATTTTTACTGTTTGCCTTCCTCTTCATTCAATGTATATTTTAGTTAACAGTTCTTTTTTTTGTTAGTTTTTTTTAAGTTTTAAAACATACAAAACTTACAAAACACAATGAATACATTAATATGTGGGTTAATACATTAAATACAGACACACCTAAACCATCATCTGAGTGGGAGCGATTAACGATCCATTCCATAACCTAACGCAAGGTACTTATTTACCACATCATGAATAGAATTAAAAAAAACACAGCCGACTCTTGGATCCAATAGATCCATCAGTAGAAAATAGGAGCAAAACACACTAAAACTCCCTGTCCCGCCCTTTTTTTTTTTTTTACTTAATATTTCGAACTATATGCGGTGATAATGAGAAATACAATTTAAGGTCGTCTTACTATAATAGGAGTAAACTTTACAGTAGTTATAAAGACTCCCTGTAGCTGTCCCATTTAAGCCAGCTAATATGGCGTACATAACGCTCCGATGAAATGGAATTCCCATTATTCATTAACTCTCTATTTATAGAAATGAGGTTACACAGTTCACTAATTGTTGGGATCGTAGATTGCTTCCAATATTTTACAATAAGGTAATTAGCCACTAATAAGATGTGGCATATCAAATATCTCTCTTTGGGATGTAATTTCTCTAAATTCATATGAAGAATGGCTACTTGAGGGGACCATATAATTTGTTTGTCAAGTAACTTGGAGATTAATTGGGAGATGTCTAGCCACCAGTTCTGCATTTTATTGCATTCCCACCTGATATTGTAATCGGTCCCTCGTGAGCTGCATAGTTTCCAACAGCGATCTAACTCCTCTGAGTTGATTTTCCCCAATTTAACTGGTGTTAAATGCCATCTATGAATGATTTTAAAATATAACTCTGTGTATGTTATGTTAACTGAGGATTTTTTTGTGATTTTTAAAATTTCCCTCCAACTTGTTGCTTCTAAACAGATTCCAAGATCGATTTCCCACCCTTTAATCCCTGAGCTTTTAATAAAGGGGGTGAAGTCATCAACGATTCTACTGCACTTAGAGATAATATGTGAAAATTCTCCTTTTAGAATGTTTTTTTCTATTTTAGTTGGCGTATTCATCCCTGAAAATTTATAGCCTCTCTCCAACAAGTTTTGCTTGAGACTTTCGTAATTTAACCAATTACATTTTTTTGGCTCTAATTCGTGCTGTAGCTCATGAATAGTAAGGAAATTACCTTTATTATATAATTGAGAGATACTACTTAAGCCCTTGTCAGTTAACAACTTTATTATAGGACATTCTGCCATCGATCTTAAAAATTCCAAAGGAGCTGCAATTGAGGGCATATTTGATAAATGCATCTTCCTTCTAGATTTATACCAGAGTCTTATGATAGCATTTACATTTTTTGGGAGATTACTAGACATAGCTTTATTATATGCAGGTAACCAAATCAAGATTTGAATGGGATAGTCCTTCACTAGCGCTTCTTCCAACATTAACCATCTTGGCTTATCTTTAATAATGTTCCAACAAATAAGTTGGGCAATAATTATCTTAAAATGGATTTCTTTTAAACTTGGTGCATTCAAGCCTCCATTAATTAGTTTGTTATAGGTGATACTTTTCCGGATCCTAGGTTTTCTCACTACAAACAGGAATTTATCTAATTGGTCCTGAATACACTTTAGATAGTTGTTAGCTAAAACGTCGGGTATAGATCTCATATAATATGTAATTTTAGAAAGTATATTAATATTAATTGAAGCTATTCTAGCTGACTAAGATAGGTTTAAATAGCTCCAATCAGTTAATATAGGTCTAATTCGCTTCATCCCCTCATTAATGTTGTCTTTGAGGATTTTATCCACCCGGGAAGAGAATCTTATACCCAGGTGGACTATATATTTAGAATTCCAATTGAAGCTGAAGTCTTCCATTAATTTTTGTTTAGTTTCGAGTGTTAAACCTTTGATTAAGGTATCAGATTTTGAATGGTTAACTTTGAAAAATGAAAGCCTACCGAATTCCTCAAGAATTTCTTGGAGTTTATAGCACGCATGTTCTGGGTTTGTTAGGGTGACTATAATAACGTCTGCAAAAGCCATGTATTTAAATTCTTCTTTACCTATACAGACCCCTTTAATTGCATTGCACTGTCGTATATGTATTGCCAGTGGTTCCATGAAGAGTGTAAATAAAAGCGGAGATAGAGGACAACCCTGACGAGTACCATTCCCAATTTTAAATGTTTTTTTAATTCAAATTCCGGATTCACGACTCGTGAGAAGGAATTTCTATAGAGAGCTTTAACTGACTTGGAAGCAAAGTCACCCAAACCAAATCTCACTAATACACATAGTAAGAATTCCCAGTTTAGTTAACAGTTCTTAAAGCTACAAGTTGCATGTTAAATAAACATTATCTCAAGTTTACAACACTGATTAATCTACAGTTCAACTGTTCTTACATTCAAATGTTACCACGTTTACTACAAATCTCTTTAACAGTTACTCAATAAGAACATTTTCAAAAAATTAACATGTTTAATATAACAATTAGTTTGACATAACTAAAACCTTACAAGTGTCAAATACGTATATTACTAAATAAACAAATTTACAAACATATACATCTCATTGCCGTCATTTTTTGACGGGCAAGTCACTAGTAAAGAATAATGACAAGAGATTAATCATTGGAAGTAATGTAGCTAAACTAATAGAGGGCAGATTAGATAGACCTACTTCTTCTGAAAAATGATTTTCTGGGTTGTCTAAATTAATACTACATAACTCTTAAAATATATTACTCTGTATAGACCAATGGTGAGCAACAGTAAGCACATGTGGCCCCCTAGCCTGTACTCTAGAAAGGGACAGCATGACCCTCTTCAACAATAAAGGGTGCATTATATGTCTATAAAAGTAGCAAATAATAATTGTATGCATAAATATTTTCCATCATTATCTACAGTATACCTCTATTACCAATGAATAGCTTTCCTACAGGAAAGTAACCATTTTGCTATCTGTAAAATAAATACTTAGATGGTTAAATGGTAATTGAGGTTGAAAAAAGTCCAGTCAATCAAGTTCAACCTTTTAAGGTCTTCTCTGATCTGAAATATGCAGATTAGTTGTTAATTGATCCAGAGGAAGGCAAACAGGGGGAAAAAACACGTGAAACTTAGCCAATCGTCTCAATGGAAAAAAATATATATTCCTTTCTGACCCCAGATACTGCCAATCGGGCTCCCCCCTGGATAAATTCTCTCTCTCTCTAATTATCCAGGATAATCCTGAATACCCTTTTTAATAAAAAATATATCCAGTCCCCTTTTAAAGTTATTTATCGAATCAGCTGTCACCACCTCCTTCGGTAGATAATTCCACAGATTAACCCCCATTACTGTGAAGAGCCCTTTACTTTCTTTAAGGTGGAATCTTTTTACTTCTAACCTCAAAGGATGTCCTCTTGTCAGTTGAAAACCTCTTTGCACAAAAAGCTCTCTTCACAAAGCTTTATAATGACCCTGGGAATATTTATATAATGTAATCATATATCCTCTTAGATGCCTGTTTTCTAGAGAAAAATATTTTAAATTTGGTTAGTCTTTCTTTATAAATTAGCCCCTCCATTCCCCTTATTAGTTTTATAGCCCTTCTCTGTATCTTCTCCAGCTCTAAAATGTCCTTTTTATGAAGTGGTACCCAAAATGGTACTTCTTATTCCAAATGAGGTTGTACTAGAGATTTGTTTAGTGGCAGATTTATATTTGCTTCCCTGGCTTCTATACCCTTCTTAATACATGCTAATATTTTATGTACCTTTGCAGCTGCTGCTTGGCATTGAGAACTGTTACCTAGGTGGTTGTCCACAAGTACTCCCAAATCCCTTACAATGTCTGATACCCCTAGCTTTGCTACATTAAGATTAAAAATTGCATGGCTATTTTTCCTTCCCAGATGCATAACTTTACATTTATTCATATTAAATCTCATCTGCCATTTAGATGCCCGTTCCTCTGATATATGTAAATCCTTTTGGAGGGATAGTATATCAATATCTAATTTAATTACCTTGAACAACTTCGTGTCATCGGCAAAAGTGGAGACAATACTTTCCAATCCTACTTCTAAGTAATTAATAAATATGTTAAAAGGGAGAGGACCTAATACTGAACAATGGGGAACCCCACTTACAACATTAGTCCAATCTGAGTATGTTCCATTTACAACAACCCTTTGCTTCCTGTCTTTTAGCTAGCTCCCAATCCATGAGCAGATATTTAATTAAATTCCTGTATCCCTTAGTTTCCACAATAGTCTTCCATGTGGCACTGTTTCAAAAGCCTTTTGCAAAATCCAAAGACTACATCCACTGAGTTGCCTTGATCCAGGTACCTACTCCCTCCTCATAGAAACTAATTAGATTTTTTTTTTTTTGAAACTTTTCAGACAATACAAAAAATGCAACAACATTTAAATATAATAATACTTCTCCTGTTTCACTTATTTATACAATACAATTCCCATAAATCTTAAATATTGATTATCCACAAATGTATTTGTAACAAGGATAGTAAAGTTATTATTAGTTAACTCTTCTAATAGCCGATAATAGACCCATTCTTTCTCAGCCAAGCAAAAGTTCAGTTTGTGACCCACATTATTCCTTAGACCCACTTGGGCACTAAATTTGAATATTTAACTCCTTTGTGACCTTTTAATTATCATCTTGTGTTTTAAATATAACGAATCTTAGGGCTATTGATTGGGACCTAGGATAATAGTCTCTACAAGTAATAATCAAGTGAAATCCAAAGAGAGAAGAAAAAAAAAAAAGAGAAAGAGGAAAAAAAATAACACACACAATGTTACCGGACCGGATAGCGCTGGGGAAGAAAGGGTTGGGGGTAGCGGAGAGTTGTCTATAATTTCACACAACCAGAAAGAGAATGATCTCCGTCAATCATGCTTTTTATCCCATATTGTCCACTTCTTTAGTGGAAGACCAGAAATCCAGAATTCTTCTATATTTCTTTCTAATAATCTTGTTTTATTAATTTTTATCAAAATTTCTGACCAATTGGGAACTTTTCCTTGTTTCCAATTTGAGGCAATAGAATTTTTTGCTGCCATAAAAATCTGGATAAGAAGTGCATTAGCTTGCAGCGTGACTTCCTTTGGGAAATAATGAAATATTGGTATTTCCATCTTAAAGGGGAGATCTATCCCAAAAATTTATTTTATTTGCGAGAAAAATTCTGTCCACCAATTTTGTAATATGGGGCATTCCCACCACATGTGAATGTGTGTTCCTTTTTGTCCACAGTTACGCCAACAGAATTTGGCTTCATTAATTTTATTAATCTGATATACTGTATATACTCGAGTATAAGCCGACACGAGTATAAGCTGAGGCACCTATTTTACCACAAAATACTGGGTAAAATGAGTGACTCGAGTATATTATTATTATTATTGTTTATTTATAACGCGCCAACATATTCTGTAGCGATATACATAAGTATAAGCCGAGGGTGAGAAATGTGCTGCCCCCTGTGTCCCTTTTGTGCCTTCTGTGTCCCCCTCTCTCTCCCCTGTCTCTTCTCCCCTCTCCCTTCCCTGTGTCTCTTCCCCCTCCCTTCCCTGTGTCTCTTCCCCCCTCTCCCTTCCCTGTGTCTCTTCCCCCTTCCTCATTCTCCACATCCCTCCTCAACCCCACTCCTCATCCTCAACCTCCCTCCTCATCATCCCTCATCATCCTCAACCTCCCTCCTCAACCCCACAAATCATCCTCAACCTCCCTCCTCAACCCCCTCATCCTCAACCCCCTCCTCCTCTACCCCATCCTCATCCTCAACCCCCCCATCCTCAACCCCCTCCTCAACCTCAACCCCCTCCTCATCCTCAACCCCCTCCTCAACTTCCGTCCTCAACCACAACCCCCCATCCTCAACCCCCTCCTCAACCTCCCTCCTCAACCTCAACCCCACTCCTCAACCTCCCTCCTCATCCTCCATCCCCTCCTCAACCTCAACCCCCCATCCTCAACCCCCTATCCTCAACCTCCCTCCTCAACCTCAACCCCCCCATCCTCAACCCCCTCCTCAACCCCCTCCTCATCCTCAACCCCCTACTCAACCTCCGTCCTAGACCTCAACCCCCCTCCTCATCCTCAACCGCCTCCTCAACCTCCCTCCTCAACCTCAACCCCCCCATCCTCAACCTCCCTCCTCATCCTCAACCCCCTCCACAACCTCAACCCCCATCCTCAAACCCCCATCCTCAAACTCCCTCCTCAACCTCAACCCCCCATCCTCAACCCCCTCCTAAACCTCCCTCCTCAACCTCAACCCCCATCCTCAACCCCCTCCTCAACCTCCCTTCTCAACCTCATCCCCCCATCCTCAACCCCCTCCTAAACCTCCCTCCTCATCCTCAAACCCCCCTCATTCTAACCCCCCCTCCTCTTTCTAACCCCCCTCATACTACCCCTCTAAATACCCCCCCTCCCCTGACTTACCTGCTCCGGCCTCCGCTCCTTCCGAGTCTTGATGTGGCGCGCATCTGATGTCACATGCTCGGCACGTCATTAACATATACCGTGTGCCGGCACCCGGTATATGCTAATGACGTTGCGCGCATGTGACATCACGGCATTAGCATATACCGGGTGCCGGCACCCGGTATATGCTAATGATGTGGCGAGCATGTGACGTCACATGCGCGCCACATCAAGACCCAGAAGGAGCAGAGGTAGGAGCAGGTAAGTGAGGGGAGAGTGGGGTTATTTAGAGGGGTAGTATGAGGGGGGTTAGAATGAGGGGGGGTTGAGGATGAGGAGTGGGGAGGGAAAGAGACACGGAGTGGTTAGAGAGACACCCGGGGGTAGAGAGACACGGGGGGGTAGAGAGGCACAAGGGAGGGGTTAGAGAGACACGGGGGAGAGAGACAAGGGGGGGTTAGAGAGACACGGGGGGATAGTGACTCAAGTATAAGCCGAGGGGACCCTTTTTAGCCTTAAAAAAAGGGCTGAAAAACTCGGCTTATACTCGAGTATATATGGTACTCTAATCGGTACATAGTACCACCTGTTTATTATTTTGAAGTATGTTTCTTTATGAGAAGCATTTTGCAGAAATGTATCTGTAATACGAAAAGCAGAAGCCCACGTCTCTAAAGGCCATTCTTTTCTAGCCTCTTTTCCCCACATTTTATGACAAGATGTTTTAATGGGGATCTGCTTTTTTTTTTAAATTATATTATGACATTTAGCCATTAAATGAGATTTGTCTTTTTTTAGTATTAATTTTTCACAATCTGTCAGATTTCTTCTGATTTCTATAATAATCCCAAAGGCCTTCAACTGTTCACTCATTCAGAGATATTCAAGCCACAATGAGTTAGATATTTATATTTGATCACTACATCCTTAAGTGACATAATGGAACCTTTTTTAAAGATATCTCTGAGGTATACCGCCCCATTTTTAGCTAGAACTGACAATATTGGGATATCTAATTCCCAATCCATAATACCTAGTGGGGTTATTGGGCTTGGAAACGGAATTAAAGTATATTTTGAATTCAATTTGTCCCAATATTTGAAGTTATTTCTTAGTGTTTCTCCCATAGTTTCTAATTTAATAGAGGTCGATATATATTTTTTTTTGTAAGGTTATGCTTTGTAGCTCTTTTTTGATTGTCATTTCGTTTTCAATTTGGAACTAGTGCCTGCATTTCTTTTGGTCACTCCATCTAATTATGTGAGCGAAAGATATTGCGTCCTGAAAATTCTGAATAGAGGGGTAAGCCATACCCCCTTTTTGAAATGTATTAATTAAGTTTGTTGAATTAATTCTCATTTTTTTTACCTTTATGAATAAATGTATCCAAAGTCTTTTGAAAAGTTTTTATATGACCTATTGAAAAATGATAAGGTATACTTCTCATTAAATATGTTATTTTGGGGACTAGAAACATTTTTGCTGCTATTATTCTTCCTGACCATGAGTCATATAAATTACTCCATCTTTCTATGGAGGCTTTCAAATTTAACAGTGTGAGCTTAAAGTTTTGCTCTATCATTTGATTGAATTTTGGTTATATTTCTATGCCCATATGTTATATATTTTTTTGCCATGTATATGAAAAATGAGTCTTTAATTGTCTATCTTCTTCTGGTTTTTGATTTATCATAAATGCTTCTGATTTAGTTATATTTAATTTGTAGTATGAGATCTTGCAAAATTCTTTTATGATTTGTTGAAGGTTTTTAATAGAACTAACTGGGTTTTCCAAAGACAGGACAACATCATCTGCAAACATTGTTATTTTATGTTCAGTGACCCCCACTCTTATACCTTGGATGCCTTTATTTTCTCTAATTGAAGTTGCCAATGGCTCCATTATAAGAGCAAAGACGAGGGTAGACAGGGGACATCCCTGTCTGGTCCCATTTGAGATATTAAATGGCTTTGACTTATACCCAAGGCCCACGACAGAGGCAGTCAGGGCCCCATAAAGAGCCTTAATAGCCTTTGAACCAAAGTCCCCTAGACCAAACTTGGCTAGGACCTGGTCCATCTAGTCCCATATAGGCCTTTTCTGCATCCAGGGATAGAAAAAACGTGTATCTCCTATTTATTTTTGCATATGAAACTAGATTAACTAGACTTCTAACATTGTCCGTGCCTTGTCTGTTTACTATAAAACCATTTTGGTCTTTATCTACTAAAGTCTGTATTACCATATTCAATCTGTTTGCAAGAATTTTGGCATATATTTTAATATCAGTGTTAATAAGAGAAATTGGACGAAAGTCTTTACACTCCATACAATCTTTCTCTTTTTTAGGAATAGTTATGATTTATGTCTCCATCATTTCTCTTGGGGTAATGCCAGTCTTTTTGATTTCATTAAATGAGCTAGTTAAGTCTGCTGCAATTTCTTTTTGAAAAATCTTATAATAGGAATTAGTATATCCAGCCTGGTGCACAAGCAATCTTTCATTTAGAAATTACCTCTATAGTTTCTTTTTCAGATATATGTTCATTCATAGCTTCCAACTTTTCCGGGGAGATTTTTGGCAAGTTTATCTTTTCTAGGAAATTATAGATTTTAATTTCTTTTGGTTTATTGTACTCTCTCTCTCAGCCAGATTATATAAATCGGAGTAGTATGCTGCAAATACTTCTGCTATTTTATTTGGATTAGAAGTAATTTCCCCTTTGTATTGGATTTGATCGATTCTTTTATGGGTGGTATTAATTCTATATTTACTTGCCAGGAATTTAGTTGCTTTATTACCCAAATGATGTAAACGTTTCTGAAACTCCCATCTTATTATCTATTTTCAATTGCTCTATGGTTAGAACCTGTTTTTGAATGTTCTTAATCTGTTCCATGTTTGATATATTTGAAGAAAAAGGATTTTCTAGATCCCAAGAGTTTTACACTCTAATAATGGTATTGCCATAACTATAAACAGTGTGATTGGGAATAAAATTACAAATGTGTATTTGATTATTTATTTGGTACTTATACCTCTCACAATGACGATTAAAATGTTAAAAACAAGGAAAGAAAGGGTGTAGTAAAAACAGAGCCTTCCAAGAGGCCAAGAGTGGACCAAATTTTATAGAATAATCAATATCTCAAAAGCTAAATAGCTGGCATTAGTGTTATTTAGGTATGGACATTTGGCTTGCTTCTGTTCTTTTTTGATCGCTCACAAAGACCATTTATATAATAAAATGTATCGCTTATATAGCCTCTTTGTAAGCTTCTAGCATTATCACAATTACTCTAAAAGTGTTGTATTTAATATATTTGAAGAAGGCTAAAAATGTGCCCCTTAGATTCTTATAGTACTTATAATGTAAGTGGTAGGAGCACATACAATTTATCTGGTTTCCGTAGAAGCCTATAGAGTAAAGTGTAACACTTTTATGATTACTAAAAAGCTAGAAACTATCACCTATAAGAACGTATCTGGTAATAAATATAGGGATAAATATAGGGAAACAGCCAGCGTCTATATGTGTGTCACAGTGGACCGCATGAGACACTCCCGCCTGACGCGTATCGTGGCACGTATGACGTCTTTCTCAAAGGGAAAACACGGAAGTCATGTCTAGCGAGGTATTTATATAAGATGGTTGCTACGGCAACCATAAGAAGTAACAGAGATATATTAAATGCAAGCAAAAAGTCCAAAAAGAAGGGGGGATAATGAGTTAAGAAAAAAGTAGAAACTAAAAATTATGAAGGCAATGATCATAAAAAATACTAGAAAGAGGGAAGTGGAGAGAGACAGGCCGTAATACTAATAATAGAGCAACACTAGGAATGGGAAAGAAAACAACAAGTGAAAATCTAACTACTAATAGTAGAAATAATAGCCATCTATTAAAATAAAATAAATAAAGCTAGTGTATGTGACAAGAAAAAAGAAAAACATCTATAGACATGTGATAGTATCTATCTCTATAATGTGAAATATTGTCATTATTCAAAATATAGCCCATAAGAGTATAACAACAATGGACCTATAGAATATTTTTAAGGAGAGCATCTGAAAGGCTCCCATTAGATTGTAATGTGATTGCAGTGAGCAAAGTAAATAGTATAATAGAATATTCTCAAAATATTATAATGTGATTGCAGTGAGCAAAGTGGATAATATAATTGAATATTATCAAGATAAATAAAAATAAAGTATTGGCACTATTATTTGTCTACAATCCAACAAAGGTGATTGGATCCTTATTGAATAGTAACCATATTAAATCTAAACCCTTATGTATTTTTAAATCAAAGCAAGACCCAGTTTTATTAAATAAAGGCCGTATAGTTGAATCCTTCATTTAGGCCAAGAGGAGAGAGGGCCTTTAGTTTATATATCCATTTTGCCTCACATTGGAGGAGTTTACGGTCAATATCACCCTGTCTTTGACTCATGGTAACTTTATCAATGGCAAAAAAGGTTAGAACTTTACTTTGGTTTTTGTGGTAAAGATTAACGTGACGTGCAATAGGGGTATCTAGCATCTGTTTAATACTTAAGACATCTTCCCCTATTCTACGTCGTAGTTGGCGGATAGTTTTTCCAACATAGATCTTATGGCAAACACAAACTGCTACATATACTACACCTGTAGAACAACAGTTAAAGAACTCGTTGATTTATATTTAGTCTTTGTTATCGGATGTTCAAATATTTTTGTAGGTGTAATGTAATTGCAGTATTTGCATCTGCCACATCTAAAGCAGCCTGATGGAGGTTTAAGCCATGTAGTGTTTTGTCCTTTTTCTTTAAAGGCACTATGTACTAGAATATCTTTTAGATTTCTACCTCTTCGGTAAGTGACTGAGGTATTAGATGTTAGTATTTCAGTGAGATCTTCATCACTTTTCAGCAAGTACCAGTATTTGGCAATTGACTCCTTTATCACTTGGGAGTCATAGCCAAAGGTCATTATGCAGCTGATGGAATTTGAATAATTTGGAACTTTTCTCGAGGAGTTTTTTCCATGGAGGAGAGAAGTTCTATTACAGTTCCAAGCATATTTGAGATATTGCTTATCCTATAAAATTTGGGCCACTCATGGCCTCTTGGAATGCTCTGTTTTTACTACACCCTTTCTTTCCTTGTTTTTAACATTGTAATCGTCGTTGTGAGAGGTATAAGTACCAAATAAATAATCAAATACACATTCTTTTTGGACTTTTCTTTTTTGTCCCTTCTTTTTGGACTTTTTGCTTGCATTTAATATATCTCTGTTACTTCTTATGGTTGCTGTAGCAACCATCTTATATAAATACCTCGCTAGACATGACTTCCGTGTTTTCCCTTTGAGAAAGACGTCATATGTGCCATGATACGCGTCAGGCGGGAGCGTCTCATGCGGTCCACTGTGACACGCATATAGACGCTGACTGTTTTGCTGCATTCTGTCTACCTTGCGCTCCTCTATTATTTATTGCTTTTAGCAATTCCCCCGAACATAAGATCTTATATCCCTATATTTATTACCAGATACGTTCTTATAGGTGATAGTTTCTAGCTTTTTAGTAATCATAAAAATGTTACACTTTACTCTATAGGCTTCTACGGAAACCAGCTAAATTGTATGTGCTCTTACCACTTACATTATAAGTACTATAAGAATCTAAGGGGCACATTTTTAGCCTTCTTCAAATATATTAAATACAACACTTTTCGAGTAATTGTGATAATGCTAGAAGCTTACAAAGAGGCTATATAAGCGATACATTTAATTATATAAATGGTCTTTGTGAGCGATCAAAAAAGAACAGAAGCAAGCCAAATGTCTATACCTAAATAACACTAATACCAGCTATTTAGCTTTTGAGATATTGATTATACTATACAATTTGGGCCACTCCTGGCCTCTTGGAAGGCTCTGTTTTTACTACACCCTTTCTTTCATTGTTTTTAACATTTTAATCGTCATTGTGAGAGGTATAAGTACCAAATAAATAATCAAATACACATTTGTAATTTTATTCCCAATCACACTGTATATAGTTATGGTAATACCATTATTAGAGTGTAAAACTCTTGGGATCTAGAAAATCCTTTTTCTTCAAATATTTAACTTGTGGTTTAATCCACTTTTTTGGATTTAACTTTAAGACTCCAAATACGTTTTGAGTTTTTGATTAATAATAATTGATATTTCTTGCAAGCAAAGATAGCCTTGGCCGCAAGAGTAAAATATTGAATATGGCCTTTTTCACTTTAAACAATATTGATTTACTTCAAAAAGAAGCAGATGACAGCTTCATGTCTAAGACAAAGACTGTACCTGAAACCAACAAAGACATTAAGAAAGCCTTTAGTGAATTGATGAAAAATGCCAAAAAGCAGGTCAAAATGATATGGGAAATCAGTAGTTTACAGAATTACTTAAAAAATCATCTAATCCCTAGGGGGTTAAAAGTGAATGTGATTCCAGCTACAAATCTGGCCAATGACAAATTTATGGAAAAGTGGAAAGAAATCTTGTTAAAATGTTCACAGGATCTAATGAAACTGATTATTGAAACAGAACAATTCAATCTTGAAATTCTAAAACCTAAGGTGACCTTATATCAACAAGACTTTAACAAGTTCAATGAAACACCTGAATATGACAGCTATTGTACTAGACTTAATGAAAATATAGAAAAGTTTAAAAAAGATCTTAAAGAAAGGAAAAAAAGAAAGTTCCTTAGAGATCAAGATAACTTTAAGTCAGGCAATATATTTAGGAAATTCTCTACAGGTGCACCTATGTATAGTCACTCAGATATGAGTTCCTCTGAATATGAAAATTCATACTTAGATGATGGAGCCCCATCAAAATTCAGAAATAGATGTTCCAATACTTGGTTAAAAAAAGATGACACTAGACCCTACTCCCACACAAGAACAGGGAGAAGATTTAAGAACAATGAGATTTTTTTAGAGAGAGGCAGGACTGTCAAAAAGGGCCCAGAAAAGAAATTCAGAAATGAAAGCAACAGGGACCCACAATAGATAGTCCAACTTTGTCTCTAGAACAAGACAAACTGATAGTTAACCTTTCCAATTTTCAATTAAAAGAAAAACCCATTTTCTGTCTTACAAAAAGGTTCATCATTTGTACCTACATCTAGACCTGACCCTTTCCTTCATATAAAAGATTTGAATTTATTTGCAAGAAAATTAGCTCTACATTAATTTTACAAACTAAAACAAGAAAGGGAACTGACACAATTGGGACTTGGAAAAGAAGATATGGAAGCATTCCAGACTATGTTATCTCATCTAGATGAAAATAATCTAAAACAAAAGGAAAAAATTTGAATATGGAAAAATAAAAGTCGTTTTACCCCAGCTTTAAAAGACTATGCCAATATTTGGCTGTTTCTACAACAAGCAACCCTAGAAATTGAAAAAATTGATTATAAAACTATACCGAAAAGCTATAATTTAACTAAAAGCGAAAATCAAGCTTTATTAGAACTAAAAAAGTGTAATGACTTACAAATATAATCCGCAGATAAAGGTGGAAACATAGTCATTATAGGTAATACAGAATATAATCTAATGTGCAAAAAAATCTTAAATGACACCAACACCTATTAAATTCTTGGGAGTAATCCTACACTAAAATACAAAAAACTGCTTAAAAATATCTTGGACCAAGCTAAAATTGAAGGTCTTATTGATGAGCAAACTTTCCAGTTCCTTTTTCCAAAACATCCTACGATCTCCATCTTTTATACCCTGCCAAAAATTCACAAAAAAGTAACTCCAATCCCTGGCAGGCCCATTGTGTCAGGAACTGACAACTTATCTTACAAATCAAGTATATTCTTAGATTACCATCTAAAAGATATGGTTGAAACCTTACCTTCATTTGTAAAAAATACAAATGACATTTTAAAACAACTTGAGGACCTCACAATACCAATGGATGCCTATTTAGCCACTATAGATGTAGAGGCTTTATATAGCAGTATTCCTCATAAAGAAGGTATTGAAGCAACCAAATTCTTTCTACAGAGCAAAGGCACAACTTTGCAAAAATTCAATGAATTTCTTATTGACTTATCGGATTATGTCCTTAAACATAACTACTTAATCTATAATGGTACTTGGTACCATCAAACTAAAGGTACAGCTATGGGTACCCCATGCGCCCCAAGTTACGCCAACCTTTTATTAGGTTGGTGGGAAGAAAATTTAATTTTTAATGAACTTTTCTTAGAATACACTGAATCCATACTTATGTGGAGGCGCTACATAGACGATATTGTATTAATATGGACAGCTATAAAAAATAAATTTGAAGAATTTATGAAAAAAAATAAACATTAATCCATTAGGCCTCAAATTTACTCACAAGATTAATGATTCGAGAATTACTTTTTTGGACTTAATAATTAAGAAAGGTGAAGATGTCAAAATATCTACAACCCCATTCAGAAAAGACACTGCTACAAACACCCTGTTGAGATGGGAAAGCCAACACTTTGAACCCCTCAAGAGAGGAATACCCAAAAGCCAATACCTTTGTATCAGAAGGAATTGCAGCACAGATGAAGAATTCTTAACAAAAGCCAAAAAATTGAGAGAAAGATTCAAAGAAAGAGGTTTTTCAAAGAACTGCCTCAAAACAGCTTTCAAATATGCTTGGAACTGTAATAGAACTTCTCTCCTCCATGGAAAAAACTTCTCGAGAAAGGGTCCAAATGATTAAAATTCCATCTGCTGCATAATGACCTTTGGCTATGACCCCCGAGTGATAAAGGAGTCAATTGCCAAATACTGGTACTTGCTGAAAAGTGATGAAGATCTCACTGAAATACTAACATCTAATACCTCAGTCACTTAATGAAGAGGTAGAAATCTAAAAGATATTCTAGTACATAGTGCCTTTAAAGAAAAAGGACAAAACACTACATGGCTTAAACCTCCATCAGGCTGTTTTAGATGTGGCAGATGCAAATATTGCAATTACATTACACCTACAAAAATATTTGAACATCCAATAACAAAGACTAAATATAAAATCAACGAGTTCTTTAACTGTTGTTCTACAGGTGTAGTATATGTCGGAGTTTGTGTTTGCCATAAGATCTATGTTGGAAAAACTAGCCGCCAACTATGACGTAGAATAGGGGAACATGTGTTAAGTATTAAACTTATGCTAGATACCCCTATTGCACGTCACGTTAATCTTTACCACAAAAACCAAAGTAAAGTTCTAACCTTTTTTGCCATTGATAAAGTCACCATGAGTCAAAGACAGGGTGATATTGACCGTAAACTCCTCCAATGTGAGGCAAAATGGATATATAAACTAAAGGCCCTCTCTCCTCTTGGCCTAAATTAAGGATTCAACTATACGGCCTTTATTTAATAAAACTGGGTCTTGCTCTGATTTAAAAATACATAAGGGTTTAGATTTAATATGGATACCATTCACTAAGGATCCAATCACCATTGTTGGATTGTAGACAAATAATAGTGCCAATACTTTATTTTTATTTATCTTGATAATATTCAATTACATTATCCACTTTGCTTACTGCAATCACATTATAATATTTTTAGAATATTCTATTATACTATTTACTTTGCTCACTGCAATCACATTACAAACTAATGGGAGCCTTTCAGATGCTCTCCTTAAAAATATTCTATAGGTCCATTGTTGTTATACTCGTAGGGGCTATATTTTGAATAATGACAATATTTCACATTATAGAGATAGATACTATCACATGTCTATAGATGTTTTTCTTTTTTCTTGTCACATACACTAGCTTTATTTATTTTATTTTAATAGATGGCTATTATTCCTACTATTAGTAGTTAGATTTTTACTTGTTTTCTTTCCCATTCCTAGTGTTGCTCTATTATTAGTATTACGGCCTGTCTCTCTCCACTTCCCTCTTTCTAGTATTTTTTATGATCATTGCCTTCATAATTTTTAGTTTCTACTTTTTTCTTAACTCATTATCCCCCCTTCTTTTTGGACTTTTTGCTTGCATTTAATATATCTCTGTTACTTCTTATGGTTGCCGTAGCAACCATCTTATATAAATACCTCGCTAGACATGACTTCCGTGTTTTCCCTTTGAGAAAGACGTCATACGTGCCACGATACGCGTCAAGCGGGAGCGTCTCATGCGGTCCACTGTGACACACATATAGACGCTGGCTGTTTCCCTATATTTATCTCTTTATTTATTACCAGATACGTTCTTATAGGTGATAGTTTCTAGCTTTTTAGTAATCATAAAAATTTTACACTTTACTCTATAGGCTTCTACGGAAACCAGATAAATTGTATGTGCTCTTACCACTTACATTATAAGTACTATAAGAATCTAAGGGGCACATTTTTAGCCTTCTTCAAATATATTAAATACAACACTTTTAGAGTAATTGTGATAATGCTAGAAGCTTACAAAGAGGCTATATAAGCGATACATTTAATTATATAAATGGTCTTTGTGAGCGATCAAAAAAGAACAGAAGCAAGCCAAATGTCCATACCTAAATAACACTAATGCCAGCTATTTAGCTTTTGAGATATTGATTATTCTATAAAATTTGGTCCACTCTTGGCCTCTTGGAAGGCTCTGTTTTTACTACACCCTTTCATTCCTTGTTTTTAACATTTTAATCGTCATTGTGAGAGGTATAAGTACCAAATAAATAATCAAATACACATGTTTGATATACTAAGATTCCTTTTTATTTTCTCTTGAAGTAATTTAATATTTAATTCTCTTAATGGGGTTCCATTTCTTTTTTCATTTGAGCCTGCATTTTTATACAAATTCCTCTGATGTATGCCTTATGTGCCAGCCATACTGTTCAGTCCTACAGATTGTCTATTAAGTTTAAAGAATTCCTCAATCTCCAATTTATTTTTTCCTTTACATTCTTGATCTTTCAACAGGGAATTTTTCAGTTTCCATGAGCGAAATTTTTTTTCAGTCATTCCTATATTAAACAAAGCTGAAATTAAACTGTGGTCATAATCAGTTATTGGATCAATTTCAACATTAATTATTTTTTTGAGTGCTAAGTCGTTGACAAATATATGATCTATTCTCAAATATGATGCATGTCTAGAGGAATAAAAGGTATAATTTGTTTCTGTGGGATTAAAACACCTCCATGAGTCAAATAAACCAAATCTATATAGAATCTTATTAAAGTTGTTTGTATTTTGTGTCTTGTTTTGTTTATCTTTATTTGCCCTATTCACCTTACGATCTAAGCTAGGATTGAGAACATCGTTAAAATCTCCACATATTATAACTTGACCCGAAAAATATTTCTTTAATAATTTGAGTTTTTACCAAAAAATTTACTTTGACCTCTATTTGGAGCATAAATATTTAAGATAGTGGTCTTATGTTTATTAATTATTCCTGTCCAAAGGGAGAAACAAACTTCTGGGTCAGAAATCGAAATGTCTTCCTTTCAATTTAGTTTTTTATTAAGGAAAATTGCTGTACCTCTATTTTTTTTAACATATTTTAAGTTACAAACCAAATCAATTTTTTTATTATTATAATCTGTCCCTTTACCCTCCTGCCAATGAGTTTCTTGGAGTCATACTATATCCGCATTTTTCTTATAGAATGTATTAAAATATATAATTCTCTTTCCCTGGGTGTTTACTCCTTGGACATTTTGGCTTAGCACTCTCAAAGTCATTTAAGGGAGCCAAGCCTCTAACCTTCCAACTACATCCCCTCCTCTCCCCCTCCCCCCTCCCCCACACTCTCCGGCTGAGTAAATAACAGACAAACATATAGAAAAATTATCAATAAAATTACTGAGTAAAGACAAAGTTATTAACAAAATATAAAAAAAAATGATCACCCTTACAAATGGTGTTTTTAAAGATCGTTAAGCTTATCATATTGACATAAAAAAATAAATACAATTTTTGATACCCTTTAAAAGGGAACTTTTCCCTCTCCCCCCAGACTCCCTCCCACAAAATTGTAGGATATAATGGGAGAACTCGGGAGGAGAAGGAAACGAGGAACTTTTCCTAAGTTCAGTCAGTCCAAGGCTCCTGTCATTGATGCTTTTTGATATAAATTCTCCAGACTGCTATGAAGTATAGTACATATTCACATTTTCTGTTCAAAATAAATTTATATAAGTGGAAACGAAGAAACAAAGAAACCAATTACCCATTTCCCCTTTTTCCCCCACCCTCATTCTCCTCCTCCCTTTCTTTCCTCTCTCCCGCTGCTCTTCTCATTTAAGGCTTTTAGCCTTAAAAATATATACAAAAACCAAGCTGTATTTGAACTTCACGTTCTTTTCTTATACCCATTTCCCGCAGAATCCAAGCTTCTGGAAGTGAGGATCTCCAATACCCAATCTGAACCCCCCTATTTTAAATTCCACTCATCCAATAGCTTTTTAGCCTCCTTGGGGGAGTGAACCACTATCTTGTTTGAGTCATGATTTATAATTAACTTAGTGGGAAATCCTTATTTATATTTAATATTTTTTTCCCTTAATAATTTGGTGGCCTCTGAAAATTCTCTTCTTTTGATCAAAGTTTCTCTCTAAATCAGAGAAGATCAAAAGATTTTCGTATGGTGGATCAAGTGTTTTAGACTCATATGCTTTTCTGATAATCATTTCTCTATGAATGGATGAGTGGAATTTGAAGAGAGATTATTTATTAATATACCAGATATACATTTTTGAATATATTGATTTAGTTCTGACTAATATTTTCTGATATACCTCTTATCCTAACGTTATTCATGCGGGAATAATCTTCCATTTTATTGATTTTTGCTTTTAAATCTAAAACCTCTGCTTTTAAGTCAGAAGTTTCAATGCTAATTATACTATGCTTTGTGTAAATTTCATTATATTTAATTTCAAGGCTATCTATTTTACCCCCTAGTTCTACTATTGCCATTGAGTTCTTAGCGATTTCTGCAGCTAAATCTGTAAATAATGACTCTTTAAATTCTGCTAGAATGTCTCTCAGTGTAGCTGTTGTTAATCTTTCTTCCTCCTGCTTATCTATGCCTTGGCTATCCTCACTTTCGGTAGCCTCTTCAGTTCTTATCTGATTTCCAGATTGATCTAATTTATATATAGATTCCTCCTCTACTTGAGTTTTATCTAGATCTTTTTTTTTGTTTCCTGGAGAGAGAAACATCCCTGGAGTTTTTGCCATTAAGTTTTTCTTTTCTCTAGCCTTTGTTTTAGGGTTCTGATTTTCCCTTTTCATCTTAAAGAGATATTGATATTACTATTTATTACTTTTAATGTAAGAAGTTAAATCAATCTTTATAAAAGAGTTTTTTTATCTAGAATTAACTTCTCCAGCCTTTAAATCTTTATATGTTATAGAGTGTAGTTATATGTTGCTGTAACGGATCGACTAGCACCCCGACCGGGTACCTCCGTTGATGGACGAGTCCTAGTTTGCGCCGAGGACTACAAGCACCGCACCGGACACCAAAACCACCACAGACTCCAAGGATAGTATATCAGGAACAAGGGTTCAGTAGTTACAGCTCAAGGGAGTATGCCAAAGCATAGCAATCCCCAATGTGATATAGCAATCCCCTTCAAGAACGAGACAAGGCTATGTTTTGAAGGGTCAAGTAGTGAACTGCCTTTATTTTGTTGTGCAGAAATATTTATACACATCTCTTCCCACAGGCAATACACATGCCCATATTTGGCCACACAATACACATAAAGAGAACAATAGGTGTGGTCACACCTCCCCGAGGCTACCTGGCAACTTTGATACAATCAGACATTGATTCAATTACACTTCTTTGTTCTTATGTCTGATGATGAAAACACTTTATACAATAGACTTCCTTTATCTTAGGAGACATCTCTGTAACAGGATTATCTCCCATGCCAAGGTCTGCACTAGTCTGGGCCAATATTCTGCCGAGCATAAACCAACATACATGCAGTATAATAGTAGGTTCATATTTTAACCATAATAATCATAAAACAGGGTAAAACAGTGATGGGTTCCGTTACACACCTCCCCCGTGACCATAAGCCGGTATACACGGTCTGATCCCAACGGATCGGCCTGGGAATGTCCGGACAAAAGTATTTGTTGGTCAATTCTCTAGTTTGACAACCCATCAGCATTACTGCAATTCACATTTACTCACATTTCACATATCCCCAGATAGCTGGGATCTGAGCGCCTAAAACTACCGAATAGCGCTCAGATCCTCTTCACACAATTCAATTGCCATGTAGCTAAAGTCTTTCCCATAGTCTTTCATTATATGAATGGGCTCCATGGCATAGTTATCTGGGGTATCACCGCTCCCACAGGGCAAGTACCAAATGACCCCCCTGTATGTAAAGGGCCAGAATGAGTGACATACACTCTGGTATGGCCGAATACTGTGTTTAAAGGGCGATATGTCCCAGGGCCATAGTCGCAGGGCAAGAGGCTGGCAAACAGTCCCTTTGGGGGGACGTCTAACCAGGCACCTGACCTTCTGCCGGTCAGTGTCTCCGTTAGACGATCCACCAACCCACAATAAACCAGTGCTAGAGCAGCCCCCCCACAACAACAAAATGCAAGAGCAGCCCACCCACAACAAACAGTTACTGCACCTGGATATTTCGCTGTGGTGATGGGGCAACACGCTGAGGGGACTTGAGGGGCAGAGGCCAGCGGCACTCTGCCCTGATGCCAGCTCTTCTGCTGGTATAACCTGCAGGACATCCTGCTCTGTACAAGGGACAAAGGGAGGGCAGAGGCCGACTGCACTCTGCCCCGCTGTCAGCTCTTCTGCTGGGGTACTTGGGACATATTCCGGCTCCATAGCCAGGGACACGTGGGGGTCATTGGGGGTTAACATTTCCTCTGTTAACCCTGGGGCCACATTAGAAGTTAGCTTGGGAGGGGAATTTTACTTACCCCCTCCTCCGGTTGTCCCAGTGAGGGTAGTCTCTGGACAGGCTGTGGGTGCAGAGACGACGGTCCCATCTGCGCCATCTGGGAGATTGGTGTCTCCCCTTGTCAGGGTAAACGGTCGCTGGGGCGGAAGGACGACACCTTCTGCCCCCTGTGGTTCACACTGCCGCTGGGGGGGAAGGACGACACCTTCTGCCCCCTGGGGTTCACACTGCCACTGGGGGGGAAGGACGACACCTTCTGCCCCCTGGGGTTCACACTGCCGCTGGGGGGGAAGGACGACACCTTCTGCCCCCTGGGGTTCACACTGCCGCTGGGGGGGGAAGGAATACACTTCTGCCCCCTGTGGTTCACACTGCAGCTGGGGGGGAAGGACGACACCTTCTGCCCCCTGGGGTTCACACTGCCGCTGGGGGGGAAGGACGACACCTTCTGCCCCCTGGGGTTCACACTGCCGCTGGTGGGGAATGACGACACCTTCTGCACCCTGGGGTTCACACTGCCGCTGGGGGGGAAGGACGACACCTTCTGCCCCCTGGGGTTCACACTGCCGCTGGGGGGGAAGGACGACACCTTCTGCCCCCTGGGGTTCACACTGCTGCTGGGGGGGAAGGACGACACCTTCTGCCCCCTGGGGTTCACACTGCCGCTGGGGGGGAAGGACGACACCTTCTGCCCCCTGGGGTTCACACTGCCGCTGGGGGGGAAGGACGACACCTTCTGCCCCCTGGGGTTCACACTGCCGCTGGGGGGGAAGGACGACACCTTCTGCCCCCTGGGGTTCACACTGCCGCTGGGGGGGAAGGACGACACCTTCTGCCCCCTGGGGTTCACACTGCCGCTGGGGGGGAAGGACGACAACTTCTGCCCCCTGTGGTTCACACTGCAGCTGGGGGGAAAGGACGACACCTTCTGCCACCTGTGGTTCACACTGCCGCTGGGGGGGGAAGGACGACACCTTCTGCCCCCTGGGGTTCACACTGCCGCTGGGGGGAAAGGACGACACCTTCTTCCCCCTGGGGTTCACACTGCCGCTGGGGGGGAAGGACGACACCTTCTGCCCCCTGGGGTTCACACTGCCGCTGGGGGGGGAAAGGACGACACCTTCTGCCCCCTGGGGTTCACACTGCCGCTGGGGGGGAAGGACGACACCTTCTGCCCCCTGGGGTTCACACTGCCGCTGGGGAGGAAGGACGACACCTTCTGCCCCCTGGGGTTCACACTGCTGCTGGGGGGGAAGGACGACACCTTCTGCCCCCTGTAGGGCCGGTAGGAAGACCTCGGTCCCATCTCTACCTGCCCTCTGGAGGTAATCCCACGACCAGTCAATGAAGTCTGGTTCTGCTTGTCGAGTATGCACGAAGCTGAGCAGGTGTTGGTAGTCCTGCTCCAGCTCCCACTCTCTCGTTACCAGGTGGGTCATGTCTTTGCTCACCTCGCCTTCGTCATCCCAGACATACATGCCCATCTGGTAGTCGTAGATGTCCCAAAACCTAGACCCCTCCA
The DNA here is from genome assembly GCA_027410445.1 of Discoglossus pictus. Lineage (NCBI taxonomy): Eukaryota > Metazoa > Chordata > Amphibia > Anura > Alytidae > Discoglossus > Discoglossus pictus. Next base: position 318,806,122 of record CM050166.1, on the reverse strand, counting down.
TGCTGCCAAGATCAATGTCGTCCTCCAAGGCATCCCATAATAATCCTGGGCCATCATAATCATCCCCCTCTGGTAAGTCGTGTTCAGCCGTCCAGGGGGTAAGTCGAACGGTATGCCACCAGAGGGCCTGGTATGCGTTGTCTAGCCAGATCTCTCGCCATACCAGGGTCTCTAGTCTTGTCACCCACTCATCCAGGGGCTGCTCTCCCAATAGATACATCCGCATCGCCACACGCTTCTGTAGCCGCTGCTCATCACTGGGGAGACTCTCACCTCGCCGCCATTGGGCATCTTCCAGGGCATCATACCAGAGTTCCTTTCTGTCTGCATCCCTGTAGTCCGCGGCCGCCTGGTCCTCCTCATCATGGAACACTGTCTGAAAACTAGCCGGTTCCATCCTGCTGTAGCCAGGGGCGCTGTACGGATACTAGCGTTGCCCTCAATTTGTAACTCCAAACGTTACCGGTGTCTCCGTGCTGCTTTTCCTCTTACTAGGACGCCATCCCACCGCTGCCAGCCAATGTAACGGATCTACTGGCACCCCGACCGGGTACCTCCGTTGATGGACGCGTCCTAGTTTGCGCCGATGACTACAAGCACCGCACCGGACACCAAAACCACCACAGACTCCAAGGATAGTACATCAGGAACAAGGGTTCAGTAGTTACAGCTCAAGGGAGTATGCCAAAGCATAGCAATCCCCAGTGTGATATAGCAATCCCCTTCAAGAACGAGACAAGGCTACGTTTTGAAGGGTCAAGTAGTGAACTGCCTTTATTTTGTTGTGCAGAAATATTTATACACATCTCTTCCCACAGGCAATACACATGCCCATATTTGGCCACACAATACACATAAAGAGAACAATAGGTGTGGTCACACCTCCCCGAGGCTACCTGGCAACTTTGATACAATCAGACATTGATTCAATTACACTTCTTTGTTCTTATGTCTGATGATGAAAACACTTTATACAATAGACTTCCTTTATCTTAGGAGACATATCTGTAACAGGATTATCTCCCATGCCAAGGTCTGCACTAGTCTGGGCCAATATACTGCAGAGCATAAACCAACATACATGCAGTATAATAGTAGGATCATATTTTAACCATAATAATCATAAAACAGGGTAAAACAGTGATGGGTTCCGTTACACACCTCCCCCGTGACCATAAGCCGGCATACACGGTCTGATCCCAATGGATCGGCCTGGGGATGTCCGGACAAAAGTATTTGTTGGTCAATTCTCTAGTTTGACAACCCATCAGCATTACTGTAATTCACATTTACTCACATTTCACATATCCCCAGATAGCTGGGATCTGAGCGCACAAAACTACCGAATAGCGCTCAGATCCTCTTCACACAGTTCAATTGCCATGTAGCTAAAGTCTTTCCCATAGTCTTTCATTATATGAATGGGCTCCATGGCATAATTATCTGGGGTATCACCGCTCCCACAGGGCAAGTACCGAATGACCCCCCTTTATGTAAAGGGCCAGAATGAGTGACATACACTCTGGTATGGCCGAATACTGTGTTTAAAGGGCAATATGTCCCAGGGCCATAGTCGCAGGGCAGGAGGCTGGCAAACAGTCCTCTCCAAGACAAAGTGGCGAAGGGCACTTCGTCACAGTTGCTGATTTATCTATTGTTAAGACATTAGATCTATATCACCTAGTTAACAATCACCAAAAGACTTTAAAAAATTCTTGTTAAAGGCACAACTCTTTGATTTTTCAGTGTGTCCTTACTTTGCTAATAACTGTCCAGTTTAATGTAATCTTCTCAAATAATACTTGTATTGCACTGTAAAGTTCTTAATATTGCACAGTCACAAAGTGATTTCTTTTATCTTCAGCTGTTTTAAACTTTGTGTGTGAACTTCTTTAAATCTTTTAGGGCTGTGAGTTGCTGTGTGTTAAATAGTTCAATGTCTTGGTAAAGTGGTTTCCAACTTCTGAGACTTTTAACTAAGAGTCCTTTACTATCCACTTGTACTATCAATTCATGTGAGGAAACTCAGGATTTCTGTTGGGGGAGGGATGGGGAGGGGTCCCCAATTTTAGCTTTTTCAAGCTGATTTCTTCTCTTTTCTCATACTCCCTATTCTCCTTTAACCCTTTTTTCTTGCCTTTTCCCTTCTGGATATGTACTATATTGAGAATGCTTGGTTAAACTGTCTATGGCTAAATAAGCCCTGTTTGTGTGACATGAGAACACCTTCAGGGGGAATAGGGGGGTGGAAACCTTATATGGCGTTGGCTAAATGATGTCTTGCCTTTTCCCTTTCTCACCTATCCCCCTGATCCTTCTTCCCAATTGCTTTATGTGACTTTATAAGTCCAGTTTGTATAACATACAGCCAGCTTCAGAGGGGGTGGGGAGGGGTTGCTTTAAGTGGGGTTGGCTGGATAAATTCTTTCCTTTATCCCTTCTCCCTTCTCTCCTTCCCTTTTTCTGTTTCTTTCCTTCTTCTTTTAAGACATAGCCTCTTTTGTTAAAATAACATTAGTGTATTCAGACAGTGTGATATAGCAGGATATTTCCTTCTGTTCACCAGTTCAAATCACATATGCATAGTTGATCTTTGTATGGCTTTATAAGCCCATTTTATATAACATGCAGCTAGCATCCGGGGTGTTAGGGAGAGGTAGCCTTATTTACGGTTAGCTGAATGCTTTTTCCTTTTCCCTCTCTCCCTTTTCTCCTTTCCCCCTTTTTTCTCTCCTCATTCCTTCAGGGTATAGCCTCTTTAAAAAACATTCATATATTCAAGCAATGTGTACCCACCGGATAGTTTTCTCTTCACAGCCGTGTATATCACATAAAATATAATCCTACCAGTTGAGACGCAGGATATTCAGTTCTCTAGTGCATTTCTGCTTCTCTTACTGTGGTGTCATCTAGGGTGAGAGCGTTTGAGGAGGAAATCTCTGTGTCTGTGAGGGGATTTCTCTTGCAAAGAATCTCTTTTATTTTGCACACAAGCTCCGTTGCCCCCAATCATAATAACTGGTGTTGCCCCATCTCCAACACTCTGTGTGAGGCTGTTGGAGGCTGTCTGGAAGTACTCCGTCTGGAATCTGGCCGGTAATGCTAGGTTCCCTGCATCACTGCAGTTTTGGCACCAAACTAGCCCATTAGCGGTACATTCTGACAGCTTCCTGGGCGTGGACTAACTCCCCAGTGGCTAATTAGATATTTTTTACATGACCTATCCCTCATAAATCCATGTTGACTCCTGACTCCTGTTCAAATAGACATATTCTTGTATATTATGCCTTATTGACCCCTCTAAAAGCTTTCCCACTACAGAAGTGAGGCTAACTGGTCTATAATTTCCTGGATGTGCTCTTGCTCCATTCTTAAATATAGGTATCACCTCTGCTTTTAGACAGTCATCTATTAGCAACCCTGTGTTGAGGGGATCTTGAAAAATGTAATATAATCGTTTAGCTATTAAAGAACCCAGCTCAGTACCCTTGGATGTATTCCATCAGGACCTGGGAATTTATTAATATTTATTTTTTCCAACCTCTTCTGGATTTCTTCTTGCGTTAACCAATTATTTGGTTAAGGTAGTGTAGCCTCATTATGTTGCGTTGTCTCCACCACCAGTACCACCCTTGTGTATACCGAAGAAAGGAACCTATTTAGCTCATGTGCCTTTTTCTGGTCACTAATTATCAGATGTCATGTTTCACATTGTAATGTTCCTATAGCTTCCTTCCTTGTCTTCTTCCCATTAATATATTTTAAAAATATTTTAGGGTTAGTCTTACTCTCTTTTGCAACTAATCTTTCATTTTCTATTTTAGCCAGTCTAATAGCCCTTTTGCAAGCCTTGTGGATTTCCTTGTACTTACGTAAAGCAGTCTCTGTCCCCTCTTGTTTGTATAATTTAAATGCCTGTTTTTTACTCTGTATCTTGATCTTTAAATCACTGTTAAGCCACATTGGATGTAATTTACTCCTTTTCCTTTTAGTCCCACATGATCTATATGGTGATAAGTACTTATATTTAATAAGGATTTGTTGTCCATTTATGTTCAGTATTTTTTCCCACCAATGCTTTGCCCCAGTCTATACTTTGTATTGCTGCCATTAGACAGTAAAAATCTGCCCTTTTAAAATTAAGAGTTTGATGGCCCCTTGCAGTTTTGTTTTTTTAATTCAATCTCAGATGAGACTGTGTTGTGATCACTGTTTCCCAAAGGTTGCTCTATTTCAACATTTGATACAATATCAATATTATTTGTGATAACTAAATCCAAGATCAACTCATTTCTACAGGGAGTGCAGAATTATTAGGCAAATGAGTATTTTGACCACATCATCCTCTTTATGCATGTTGTCTTACTCCAAGCTGTATAGGCTCGAAAGCCTACTACCAATTAAGCATATTAGGTGATGTGCATCTCTGTAATGAGAAGGGGTGTGGTCTAATGACATCAACACCCTATATCAGGTGTGCATAATTATTAGGCAACTTCCTTTCCTTTGGCAAAATGGGTCAAAAGAAGGACTTGACAGGCTCAGAAAAGTCAAAAATAGTGAGATATCTTGCAGAGGGATGCAGCACTCTTAAAATTGCAAAGCTTCTGAAGCGTGATCATCGAACAATCAAGCGTTTCATTCAAAATAGTCAACAGGGTCGCAAGAAGTGTGTGGAAAAACCAAGGCGCAAAATAACTGCCCATGAACTGAGAAAAGTCAAGCGTGCAGCTGCCACGATGCCACTTGCCACCAGTTTGGCCATATTTCAGAGCTGCAAGATCACTGGAGTGCCCAAAAGCACAAGGTGTGCAATACTCAGAGACATGGCCAAGGTAAGAAAGGCTGAAAGACGACTACCACTGAACAAGACACACAAGCTGAAACGTCAAGACTGGGCCAAGAAATATCTCAAGACTGATTTTTCTAAGGTTTTATGGCCTGATGAAATGAGAGTGAGTCTTGATGGGCCAGATGGATGGGCCCGTGGCTGGATTGGTAAAGGGCAGAGAGCTCCAGTCCGACTCAGACGCCAGCATGGTGGAGGTGGAGTACTGGTTTGGGCTGGTATCATCAAAGATGAGCTTGTGGGGCCATTTCGGGTTGAGGATGGAGTCAAGCTCAACTCACAGTCCTACTGCCAGTTCCTGGAAGACACCTTCTTCAAGCAGTGGTACAGGAAGAAGTCTGCATCCTTCAAGAAAAACATGATTTTCATGCAGGACAATGCTCCATCACACGCGTCCAAGTACTCCACAGCGTGGCTGGCAAGAAAGGGTATAAAAGAAGAAAATCTAATGACATGGCCTCCTTGTTCACCTGATCTGAACCCCATTGAGAACCTGTGGTCCATCATCAAATGTGAGATTTACAAGGAGGGAAAACAGTACACCTCTCTGAACAGTGTCTGGGAGGCTGTGGTTGCTGCTGCACGCAATGTTGATGGTGAACAGATCAAAACACTGACAGAATCCATGGATGGCAGGCTTTTGAGTGTCCTTGCAAAGAAAGGTGGCTATATTGGTCACTGATTTGTTTTTGTTTTGTTTTTGAATGTCAGAAATGTATATTTGTGAATGTTGAGATGTTATATTGGTTTCACTGGTAAAAATAAATAATTGAAATGGGTATATATTTGTTTTTTGTTAAGTTGCCTAATAATTATGCACAGTAATAGTCACCTGCACACACAGATATCCCCCTAAAATAGCTAAAACTAAAAACAAACTAAAAACTACTTCCAAAAATATTCAGCTTTGATATTAATGAGTTTTTTGGGTTCATTGAGAACATGGTTGTTGTTCAATAATAAAATTAATCCTCAAAAATACAACTTGCCTAATAATTCTGCACTCCCTGTAGTAGGCTCTTATATAATCTGGGCCAGATAATGATCCCTGAGTGTACTCAAGAACCTGCTCCCCTTAGCTTAACTGCTGGTCTCATTTATCCAGTTTATTTCAGGGTAATTAAAATCTCCCATTATTAGAACTTGCCCATGCTTAGCTGCATTTCCAATCTGTAACAATAATTGCATTTCCTCACTTTCAATTATATTTGGGGGTTTATAGCATACTCTAACTAATATTATTTTGGACTTTCCTACTCTGCTATTTAACTCTACCCACAAACATTCAACATTACTGCTAGTTCCACCTTAAATATCTTATCTGACTATAGACTTAAATTCAGGCTTAACATACAGACACAACCCTCCTCCTATTTTACCATTTCCCCTGTCTTACCTAAATAGGATATAACCATCCATAGGATATAACCGTCCAGTCATGAGACTCCTCCCACCATGTTTCAGTAATGCCTATTAAATCCAATTGTTCATTAATTACCAATAATTTTAACTCTCCCATTTATCCTGGCAAGCATCTGGCAATAGCAAGCAGACACCTTTTGTTGTGAGTTTGTAGTTTTGAAGTGCCTGCCTGAGTTACTTAGTAATACCTTCCTAGTGAGACACTTTTAAGTACTCAGGGGCCACATTTGAGATTCATGAAATATGTTGCCTTTCACTGCTATAGACACTGCAACTTATTGCCCATAGGCAAATGCATTTGGAATATAATAAAATCCAATATAATACTGGCTCATAGTGCTATAGAATTAAGTATAATTTGTATTTTATTAAATCTTTATTGTAAGCATAGATAATATAAGCACCCAGTTGAGTCTTATTTTGGAATAATCAGCTGATCCTGGGATAGCTATTAGTTTCTATTTTAAAATGTTTTCATTTGCATAAGTGGTCTAAATGTGATGCCAAAAAAGGTTATGTTTTAATTGTTTCTTGGTGTAAATGTTCCTTCATTTATGATTTGTTGCTTTCAAGAGTAATAATGTTCTTTTTGATTTTATGTTATCAAATTATATATTACCAGCAATATTCCTTGAATTTATAGTGGATATAGAGGGTCTCCTCTGTATTCTCAAGAGTTGATATTTGTCATAAAACATACACCTATTTAGTATCACATATATAGTTCTCAGCAGCACGGGCTTTCAAAAAGTGGTAACGCAACATTAAAACTGCAGGTTCGCTGCAACTTGCGCTGGTGGAGATGAGCGCCGTAGGTGCTCATCCCTATGACCCTGCATCATACCTATGACTCACGGGACTACAGATCAACAGAAAACTCAAATACACAAATCACAATGCGAGACCCATAGCACTTTGAAAAAAGCGCCTGCAAAAATTACGGCCCGTAACACTTTGAAAAGGAAACTTACATTAAAAAAAATACGACCCGCAAAAAATATGAAGTTAACGGCCGAACCGAGCACATTGAAAAACACAAAAAATACACAAAAAATAGAGTGAGGTTGAATGCAAATTGAAATTGAAATTGCAGAGTTTCTCCACTCGAGAGAGGCTCGCAATGAGTGCCAAAGGCTCAGAATGAGTGCAGAGAGTGCTCAGAGGAGGAAAGCTACACAAGGGGAGAGGCTCGCAATGAGCGCCAAAGTTGTTTAGACAACCAAAAGTACATGAGGGGAGAGGCTCGTAATGAGCGTCGAAGGCAGACATTGCGGGCCACTCGATGAGCGCCAAAGTCCCTCAACGCGAGGCTCGCAATGAGCGACCAAGGTAGTCAGAGGACTAAAAGCCTTACATTGTGTGGCAAACAGCATTACCTGCCTTAAAATTGTATTGCCACCATTTTTTGATGGGCAAGTCGCTTGTGTAACATAAAGACATGAAAATAATAATACACCTGAAAATAATTGAATACAATAATTCATAGCAGTCTTTTCCCCAACCCTATTAAGGAGGGTGCTCCATGCACCTAATCAGAAGCATTGCCTGGCTTGAGAAGCAAATTACACACATTGCAGAACTATATACCCACCTGGCTCCTCCTTTATGCCACCCAGCTGGTAACAATTTCTGGGGAGAGGACTGATATGATATAAAATGACTAAATACAGTATATATTTTTAACATACCTTTTTATCATACCTTTTGCATATTATTATCATATTTTTTCTACTGTGTGTGAATATCAGATGACTGCTTCCATTATGTTTTTACATGGTCCAGGTGTTTATGGTTTTGATGACAAATGAAAAATGTTCTATATTCTCAATCGTTACTATTTTATGTAACTGATATTACTGCAAAAATAGGGTACTTTCAAACAGACAAATTATACCTGAAAGAAGATAAAATGATAAAATTGAGTGGTCATCGTCACTCAATGGCACCCTGCCTGTTCATTCTTACACATCTAGCAAACATAATAGAATGGTATTGTTGCACACCTGCAGAGAAAATTAACTCCATCTGTGCCACAGTACATAACAGATATTTTGGAAGAAATATTTCCGTGCAGACACATACCTATGCTGGCATGCCCATATTCATTGCCCCCTCCTCCTTCTAGTATATAGACTAATGTACAGTGTAAACTTTAAGAATTTAGGCAGATATCACATGGAGTTCGATTGTGCAGTAAAACATTACACATTGTAGTAGTTCCTACAATTACTCTTTGCCCAAAAGGGGAGATATTTATACAGACTGGTGGATGTGAAGAATTAGGGAAAATAAGGGGAGGGAAATGCAGTGGGGACAGGGGGGGGGATATAGTGAGGAGAAAATGAATAATATGGACATGGAAGAAAGCATGGTATAAGGGGAGACAGGAAAGGAAAGAGAAGATATAGGAGATAAATGTAGAGTGGTGCAATTTATTCTACATATAAATAATTACACACTGTGCCTTCTGTGGGTTGGGGGCTACTGCATCGCATCTTAATATACAATTGACTGGAAGAGAAGCCACTCCTCAGTCAAGTTCTGCAGATTCTGAAAGGACTATAAACCAGGAGATAAAGTTCCTGCATGATAGATTTCTTATTGTATCTCTCTAAAATAAATACATAATACATTTCTTAGTTCTGCTCACCTACATAGGGTGATTTAATCTCTCCTGTTTTATTGATTTTTCAGGATACCTTGAACTCTTCTGATAGTGAGTCCATAAACATGCTTACTCCTGCAGCCACCTTTAATTTGAGAATTTCTATATCATAACAATAGCTGCCAGACCAAACATATACAAATATAAATACATAATATAGTTACTTATCCTTTTAATATATTTATTATCACCCCTCTGCATCCCCTGATCGTATATCCTCTACCCGTATTACTGTACCTTCCTCTCCTGCTCTGATCATCGTCCTATACAGGAGTTTCAGCAAAGCAGGATCACCATAGCTGATATATGATAAAAAATAAACTCACAAGAGCCCTGCAACTGCTCCTCTGGAGAGTAGTGTTTCCCTCCCCTGCTCTTATCTGCAGTGAGTCACACCCACACATGCCATAACACTCAATAAGGAAGTGGAAAGTAAGGGTTGTCCAAGGGTGTGATGGGTGATCTCTTCCTATTAATTTCACAGACAGCCCGAGTCCATACAACATATCCCCAGCAGGCCCCTGTTCACTTCCCCAGCTGCCTCTTGAGTGTGCCGTGGCTGTCTACTCACACATGGGACAGTCACTCTGTAATCACAGCCATCTGAGAGTGGAGGGGGAAGTGGATTGAAGGTATAAGGACATGCATTCCTGTGCACAAAATGCCTCTAATTTAAAGTTACACATGTTAAATAAAAAACATCCCCCCAAACAAATAATGGTGGGGGATTTAGCCATCCCCATCCCCCCAGTTCCTACGCCCCTGGTTGTGGCAATATTAGGAATCCTCAACTGATCCCGCTATAGTCAAAGCTATTTACACTTACCTACTGAAGTAAGATCTATGTAATAGAAGTACACAACTTAAACAATAATCATAACACTTGGCTCAATGCCAAAACATTTCAGCACAGTAGGACAGGCATCTAGCAACTGTCCTAACACGCACGTTTCACATAGGCTTCCTCCGAAGCCAGGCTCAGGATATGGACAAAGCAGATTTTTACAAGTGATATTCCATTCATTGTGATTGTTAACCCTTTCTTAAAATGTATATTTTACACAATTCCACTAGTTAGTAAAGAAGATGTGTGCCAATGGACCCATGCTGTAGTAAAAAAGACAGGCATAAGTAATGTATATGAACTGCATCCAATGAATTGAATTGAGCACCATAGATTAACATAATAAAATATTACTTTATGTTTGTCTTTGATTAATATATATCAGCTGCATCCAATGTATTAATTAAGCACCATACATCCACATAATAATTATTTAATGTTTGTCTTTGACTAGATTTAATTTGATTATATAGCATTATTATACATATTGGCATACTAAACCTTAAATAAAGGTACTGTAAGTATATAGATATATTTATTGGCTGGCACATTGCTCATACTGTTTAGAAGGAACTATAGCACCATAAGTAAGTCAAATAAGTGTATCACATGGACACCATTCTATCATATTTAAGAATATTAAAATTAAATGTTCAGTATCCTGGTCCAAATAAGACAGACGCCCCAATGTTTAGGGTGATACAAGAGAATGATCAGAAAATTCTACAGGCCTCACCAAAACATCACTAAGTTTAGTTTGATTTTTTATATAGATTTTGTCTACTCAACTTTTAGCTTCACCTTTTATATAGGTGTAACCAGGAGCATCAGTGTTTTGAGATTTCAACACATCCACTAAATCAGTTTCATTGCACATAGTAAATCCCACTAAATATTGTCTACCCCTGTCCTGAACATAAGAAACACAGTTGAAGTCACCTCCAGCTACTAAACTTTTTGCTGTCTGAAGATATGGCCTTAACAAAGAAAATAAATATTTTCCTTCAGCTCTAGATTGGGGACCATACAGGTTAATAAATCAATAATGAACACTTCCAATACTTATATCTAACAAAATACACCTCACTGGCTTTTTATCAACAAGCTTACTAGAATCTCACGGGAACCTTAGGTCCCACCTCAGATGCAAAAGACAAGAAGAATGCGCCCCAAATCCAGTCTTTTCTACAGATATAAATACATATTTATATATATCATTTGTAGTGTGCAGTCTTGCATCCTGCAAAAAGAAAACATAAAAAATAATGTTATTTCAGAATGGAAAATGGCTCAGTCCTTGTTCGTTTGGTCTATATACTGTTCACATTTAGCAACACTAAGTAGTACAGGACACTCAGGATTAGTGTTTATTCTACAGATAGTAATAATAGTGTCCAACTTTTATTTTTACTATTCCTTTTCCCTTTTGGGAAGTTCTCTGCTAGTAAATTCCTTTAATTGGGAGTTCAGTCATTTCAACATCTAAAGTTTTTCCTGGGCCACTCTCTTCTTGCTGAGAGATCTAATTATAAGATAAATCATGGTCATTTAGTCCTTTATTATATCTCCCAATATCTGTATACCCAATGCTTCATATGTATTCTCCAAAGTAATTCCATCACAGTTAGGAAATGTGTTTTCAACAGTTGAAACTTACTTGCATAACACATTTGCCTTACTGGCCCTCAACATTAGATTTCTCACCATTGGATTTACCTCCATCAGCAGTGTGGTGCATCCTTCCATTATTAGCAGGTTTATCAGCTTGTAAAATACTGCTTCACTCCTTCCTTGGGGTAGACACATTCTCATCTCTTATAGAAGGTACATGTGTCTGGCTTAGTTTCTCTTGAGGGTTCTGAACTGGTGACCCATTTTGCTCATTTGCTATTTCTCTCTGATCTTGCTTTGCTTCTGGGCAATTCTTACAAGAATATCCACATCACTAGGAAATGGAAAGACACATGCCAAGAAATCATCAACAAAACCAATTGTATCAGGATTAATGAAAGATTAACGCATACAATATCTGGGGAATACCTTCCCCTCATTTCTGAAAATCTGAGAAATATGGCTGAGGTTCCCTAATAGCATTACCCTATGGTAAGAGGAATATACCCTCCATAATTCTCTCACTACGTCAAAATGCTTAGGATGGTGCGGAATGAGGGGCCTCAGTCTTGGTGCCAACCATGGAGACAGAACTGGACAGTAAGTCAGAAACTTTTGATCTCAAACTACATTTAGAACAGGGATTCGCCTCCCCCCTTTCCTTTTCTCTCCTACTCCCCTTATTTCCCGACTAGTGTTCTGGTATAAAAGGTGCTGGCTTACAGCCTTATTAAATTGCGATTCAGTAAATTTAAAAGGGCTCTATTTAAGCCCACAGCATATTTTTTTTTACAGAAGTTTTTAGTTAGTGAACTTCTATCCAAAAGCAAGGTCTTCACTAACTAAAAACTTCTGTAAATAAAATATGCTGTGTGCTTAAATAGAGCCCTTTTACATTTACTGAATTTTATTAAGACTGTTAATATTTATTTGTCCTTAAAGTGAAAGGGCTACAGTATACAAGCTAATTATTCAATACTCGAGTATTCATTTCAAGAGATACTACCTAATTACAACCTTCTGCTACTCGACCCTCTGCATTAGTCAATTAACCAGCACCTTCACATTTCTTTTCACTATTAAAAATTGAAAATGTAAAATTGTAAATCACACTTTAATGTTTATAAACATCTTAGGCAATCTCTTCCTCGTTGTTGTTAAGTTTACCTTGATTATATAAGAAATTGTATGTTAATATATATACGTGTCATAATAAAAATTGTTTCAACAAAAAAAAGGATGTCCATCTTCATAGCAGAGATTATATACAATCTCCTTATCACATTCATCAGACTTTATCTCATTCAGAACTCATGTGCCTAGTGGAATCACATTTAAAGCAATTTTTTTGGTTGTCCACAGTAAAAACATTTCCCACAATCTCTTCTAATATATACACAGTTTGGGACTATGCACATTATTTCTTTAAATTTGTAGCCTCAATTCCTTCTGAATCTATGCATCTCTCTGTGCCGGTCTTCACAGCACACTGCCTCTGTAGCCAGTAACTATATTCTCCTGAGTCACATTTTCAAGAGGTATAAAGTCATCAACAGTTCTGGGGTGAGACACCTGACAGGCTCTGAATTTTTCCCATTCTGGATCATGTTTAAACGACTGCTTTTGTTTCTTCTGATAATCTTCCTGATGTTGGAGGTGGCTTTGTATACACATGAAGCTTCTATTTGCAAAATGAGATTGTGACATTCAAAACTGCCAGTCCCTCCTGAAGAAATAAGGACCATTTTTTTTTTATTGTGCACTGTTACAGTCACTCCTTACGAAAATCTGAAAAACTATTGAAAAATGTTAAAACATTGCATCTGTCTCACAATTCCCACCCACAAACTACTATGTATAGTTTTTATGCCTGTATATGTGTCCCAGTTCTGTGACATTCCCACCTATCTGTGAAGCTGTAACTGTGGGCATGAAGTTTTCTGCAGACAACTCAAATGAAGCAGACTTGCTGCTCACACCGTCGTTATTGGGGAATAGACAGAAATATAAGAATAGCATCCAAGTGTCACTCAAACTGAACTCAATTACCCACCACCCACAAGTCCTGCTTCAAGTTCAGTAAATTACATAGATGAGCAGCAGTGTTATGACTGCAGAGGATATGCCTGAGGCTACACTGATAAAACATTTCAGCATATATAAATCTAATGAGCTCTGCTCTGTAAATATTCTTTTAAATGAAAGCTAAAAGTTAGATTTCCGGAAAGCTTGTGTGCAAACCTCCGCAGCATCTTTTATTTAAAGAGTTGGAACTGTAACTGGGACATTACATGTTTTGTACCCTAAGCAAAACTGTAATTGCTATCAAAACATAAGCAGATAGATAATTAGAATTAAATATATGTCTAATCTGAATGTAATAATGACTAGTTAGTAGTCAAAGCAGTATATTTCTTAATCTAGATACTCCTCAACAAATGGTAAATAATTAGAATTTACATGTATTTAATTGCGTTTCTATATATATTTGATAGCTTTATTACACATACTCGCATGAATATCTTAACCTATCCAAGTGAATATTATTGGTGGGATTACTAGGATATTTTTATTTTGTTTTTTTAATTTTAGATTTATGAAGAGTTTGTGAAAGAGAGAGATAGAGAGTAAAAAGCAACAGAGAGTTAAAACTAATTTAATCAAAATTTACTAACAACATATAGATTATTACTTCGTCAAATTTACAAAAAAATATAAAGAATCCCTTCTCAATTTTAAATTTACAATTAAAATAAACAAAAACAAAAAAAAAAAACTGTCAAAGGTCGTCATCAGAGAACAAACCAACCTTAATAGATTAGTTCTATGGCCATGATATGCCACTCTGAGAGCAACCTCTTTTAGCTCACTTGTGCCCTTCACAGGGAGAAATATCCTGTTGTATATCAGTCTGGTCCCACTCAGAAAAGTGACCCAGCCCTGAAATACCAGGCAATTCTACCCTGAACAGGAGAAACAGCAAACCCAAGACACGTTTTGGCCTTTATGGGCCTCATCAGTGAGGTGCAGCTGAACTCCCAGGCACAGTGAGCAAGGGGTCCACATCTGGAGTCCCCTATTACCCTTAGGGAGACTAAACCCTAAGGGTAATTTGCATAAACCAAAAAAAACCTAAGTCAAAGGCTCTCATCAGAGAACAAACCAACCTTAGGGAGATCAGCTGCCCCTCACTGACGAGGCCCATAAAGGCCAAAACGCGTCTGGGGTTTGTTGTTTCTCCTGTTCACGGTAGAATTGCCTGGTATTTCAGGGCTGGGTCACTTTTCTGAGTGGGACCAGACTGATATATTACAGGATATTTCTCCCTGTGAAGGGCACAAGTGAGCTAAATGAGTTTGCTCTCGGAGTGGCTTATCATGGCCATAGAACTACTCTATTAAGGTTGGTTCGTTCTCTGATGAGCACCTCTGACTAAGTTTTTTTGTTACAGTTAAAATATCCAAAAGTTCAGCACTGCATACAGGTCACACCCTTTCCTGACAGTTTAAACTCTTCCGTTTTACAGTTGAACAGTAGTGATGTCGCAAACCTAAAATTTTCGGTTTGCGTACCGCAAACGCGAACCACTGCAAATGTTCGCGAACCGGCGAACATCGGCGAACCGCCATAGACTTCAATGGGCAGGCGAATTTTAAAACCCACAGGGACTCTTTCTGGCCACAATAGTGATGGGAAAGTTGTTTCAAGGGGTCTAACAACTGGACTGTGGTATGCCGGAGGGGGATCCATGGCAAAACTCCCACGGAAAATTACATAGTTGATAAAGAGTCTGGTTTTAAGTCATAAAGGGCATAAATTACCTAACATTCCTAAATTGTTTGGAATAACGTGCTTTAAAACATCAGGTATGATGTTGTATCGATCAGGTAGTGTAAGGGTTAGGCCCGCTTCACAGTGACAGACCAAACTCCCCGTTTAACGCACCGCAAACAACCACAAACAGTCCATTTGCACAACCGCAAACTCCCCAATTGCACAAGGTTGGATACCAAGCTAGCCATGTCCCGTTCCTTGTCCTCACTGATGTCATTGACGGTCTCTTCCTCCACCCAGCCACCAAGGGTCCCCGAAAGGTGACAACAAGCCCCCTGGGACGCCTGCTGTGTTTGGTCTTCCACCTCCTCAAAGCCACCTTCCTCGTCTGACTCCTCTTCTTCAGACACCTCTCAATGCATTGCCTCTCTCTGCATTATTATAAGGTGTGTTAAGTAGTACTACTCTTATCAGTTTAAAACCTGTTACAGCACCTATCAGGGGGCGTGTAAAAGGCCTAGATTTTTAGAACCAGGAGATGGAAAAAGATGCTTTGTTGGTCGTATCACTTCAATTTTGGGGCACGGCACGTGCAGTCAAAGGTGCCACCAGATAGGAGTGATGTGTTTGTAAGTACTACTCTTATCAGTTTAATACTTGTTACGTTACCTATCAGGGGGCGTGTATAAGGCCTGGATTTTTAGAACCAGGAGATGGAAAAAGATGCTTTGTTGGTCGTATCACTTCAATTTTGGGGCACGGCACGTGCAGTCAAAGGTGCCACCAGATAGTAGTGACGTGTTTGTAAGTACTACTCTTATCAGTTTAATACTTGTTACGTTACCTATCAGGGGGCGTGTATAAGGCCTGGATTTTTAGAACCGGGAGGAGGAAAAAGATGCTTTGTTGGTCGTATCACTTCAATTTTGGGGCACGGCACGTGCAGTCAAAGGTGGCACCAGATAGGAGTGACGTGTTTGTAAGTACTACTCTTATCAGTTTAATACTTGTTACGTTACCTATCAGGGTGCGTGTATAAGGCCTGGATTTTTAGAACCAGGAGATGGAAAAAGATGCTTTGTTGGTCGTATCACTTCAATTTTGGTGCACGTCACGTGCAGTCAAAGGTGCCACCAGATAGGAGTGACGTGTTTGTAAGTACTACTCTTATCAGTTTAATACTTGTTACGTTACCTATCAGGGGGCGTGTATAAGGCCTGGATTTTAGAACCGGGAGATGGAAAAAGATGCTTTGTTGGTCGTATCACTTCAATTTTGGGGCACGGCACGTGCAGTCAATGGTGCCACCAGATAGGAGTGACGTGTTTGTAAGTACTACTCTTATCAGTTTAATACTTGTTACGTTACCTATCAGGGGGCGTGTATAAGGCCTGGATTTTTAGAACCGGGAGATGGAAAAAGATGTTTTGTTGGTCGTATCTCTTCAATTTTGGGGCACGGCACGTGCAGTCAAAGGTGCCACCAGATAGGAGTGACGTGTTTGTAAGTACTACTCTTATCAGTTTAATACTTGTTACGTTACCTATCAGGGGGCGTGTATAAGGCCTGGATTTTTAGAACCAGGAGATGGAAAAAGATGCTTTGTTGGTCGTATCACTTCAATTTTGGAGCACGGCACGTGCAGTCAAAGGTGCCACCAGATAGTAGTGACGTGTTTGTAAGTACTACTCTTATCAGTTTAATGACTTGTTACGTTACCTATCAGGGGGCGTGTATAAGGCCTGGATTTTTAGAACCGGGAGGAGGAAAAAGATGCTTTGTTGGTCGTATCACTTCAATTTTGGGGCACGGCACGTGCAGTCAAAGGTGCCACCAGATAGGAGTGACTTGTTTGTAAGTACTACTCTTATCAGTTTAATACTTGTTACGTTACCTATCAGGGGGCGTGTATAAGGCCTGGATTTTTAGAACCAGGAGATGGAAAAAGATGCTTTGTTGGTCATATCACTTCAATTTTGGTGCACGTCACGTGCAGTCAAAGGTGCCACCAGATAGGAGTGACGTGTTTGTAAGTACTACTCTTATCAGTTTAATACTTGTTACGTTACCTATCAGGGGGCGTGTATAAGGCCTGGATTTTTAGAACCGGGAGATGGAAAAAGATGTTTTGTTGGTCGTATCTCTTCAATTTTGGGGCACGGCACGTGCAGTCAAAGGTGCCACCAGATAGGAGTGACGTGTTTGTAAGTACTACTCTTATCAGTTTAATACTTGTTACGTTACCTATCAGGGGGCGTGTATAAGGCCTGGATTTTTAGAACCGGGAGATGGAAAAAGATGCTTTGTTGGTCATATCACTTCAATTTTGGGGCACGGCACGTGCAGTCAAAGGTGCCACCAGATAGGAGTGACGTGTTTGTAAGTACTACTCTTATCAGTTTAATACTTGTTACGTTACCTATCAGGGGGCGTGTATAAGGCCTGGATTTTTAGAACCGGGAGATGGAAAAAGATGCTTTGTTGGTCGTATCACTTCAATTTTGGGGCACGGCACGTGCAGTCAAAGGTGCCACCAGATAGGAGTGACGTGTTTGTAAGTACTACTCTTATCAGTTTAATACTTGTTACGTTACCTATCAGGGGGCGTGTATAAGGCCTGGATTTTTAGAACCGGGAGATGGAAAAAGATGTTTTGTTGGTCGTATCTCTTCAATTTTGGGGCACGGCACGTGCAGTCAAAGGTGCCACCAGATAGGAGTGACGTGTTTGTAAGTACTACTCTTATCAGTTTAATACTTGTTACGTTACCTATCAGGGGGCGTGTATAAGGCCTGGATTTTTAGAACCAGGAGATGGAAAAAGATGCTTTGTTGGTCGTATCACTTCAATTTTGGGGCACGGCACGTGCAGTCAAAGGTGCCACCAGATAGTAGTGACGTGTTTGTAAGTACTACTCTTATCAGTTTAATACTTGTTACGTTACCTATCAGGGGGCGTGTATAAGGCCTGGATTTTTAGAACCGGGAGGAGGAAAAAGATGCTTTGTTGGTCGTATCACTTCAATTTTGGGGCACGGCACGTGCAGTCAAAGGTGCCACCAGATAGGAGTGACTTGTTTGTAAGTACTACTCTTATCAGTTTAATACTTGTTACGTTACCTATCAGGGGGCGTGTATAAGGCCTGGACTTTTAGAACCGGGAGATGGAAAAAGATGCTTTGTTGGTCGTATCACTTCAATTTTGGGGCACGGCACGTGCAGTCAAAGGTGGCACCAGATAGGAGTGACGTGTTTGTAAGTACTACTCTTATCAGTTTAATACTTGTTACGTTACCTATCAGGGGGCGTGTATAAGGCCTGGATTTTTAGAACCAGGAGATGGAAAAAGATGCTTTGTTGGTCGTATCACTTCAATTTTGGTGCACGTCACGTGCAGTCAAAGGTGCCACCAGATAGGAGTGACGTGTTTGTAAGTACTACTCTTATCAGTTTAATACTTGTTACGTTACCTATCAGGGGGCGTGTATAAGGCCTGGAATTTTAGAACCGGGAGATGGAAAAAGATGCTTTGTTGGTCGTATCACTTCAGTTTTGGGGCACGGCACGTCCAGTCAAAGGTGCCACCAGATAGGAGTGACGTGTTTGTAAGTACTACTCTTATCAGTTTAATACTTGTTACGTTACCTATCAGGGGGCGTGTATAAGGCCTGGATTTTTAGAACCGGGAGATGGAAAAAGATGTTTTGTTGGTCGTATCTCTTCAATTTTGGGGCACGGCACGTGCAGTCAAAGGTGCCACCAGATAGGAGTGACGTGTTTGTAAGTACTACTCTTATCAGTTTAATACTTGTTACGTTACCTATCAGGGGGCGTGTATAAGGCCTGGATTTTTAGAACCGGGAGATGGAAAAAGATGCTTTGTTGGTCATATCACTTCAATTTTGGGGCACGGCACGTGCAGTCAAAGGTGCCACCAGATAGGAGTGACGTGTTTGTAAGTACTACTCTTATCAGTTTAATACTTGTTACGTTACCTATCAGGGGGCGTGTATAAGGCCTGGATTTTTAGAACCGGGAGATGGAAAAAGATGTTTTGTTGGTCGTATCACTTCAATTTTGGGGCACGGCACGTGCAGTCAAAGGTGCCACCAGATAGGAGTGACGTGTTTGTAAGTACTACTCTTATCAGTTTAATACTTGTTACGTTACCTATCAGGGGGCGTGTATAAGGCCTGGATTTTTAGAACCGGGAGATGGAAAAAGATGCTTTGTTGGTCGTATCACTTCAATTTTGGGGCACGGCACGTGCAGTCAATGGTGCCACCAGATAGGAGTGACGTGTTTGTAAGTACTACTCTTATCAGTTTAATACTTGTTACGTTACCTATCAGGGGGCGTGTATAAGGCCTGGATTTTTAGAACCGGGAGATGGAAAAAGATGTTTTGTTGGTCGTATCTCTTCAATTTTGGGGCACGGCACGTGCAGTCAATGGTGCCACCAGATAGGAGTGACGTGTTTGTAAGTACTACTCTTATCAGTTTAATACTTGTTACGTTACCTATCAGGGGGCGTGTATAAGGCCTGGATTTTTAGAACCGGGAGATGGAAAAAGATGCTTTGTTGGTCATATCACTTCAATTTTGGGGCACGGCACGTGCAGTCAAAGGTGCCACCAGATAGGAGTGACGTGTTTGTAAGTACTACTCTTATCAGTTTAATACTTGTTACGTTACCTATCAGGGGGCTTGTATAAGGCCTGGATTTTTAGAACCGGGAGATGGAAAAAGATGTTTTGTTGGTCGTATCTCTTCAATTTTGGGGCACGGCACGTGCAGTCAAAGGTGCCACCAGATAGGAGTGACGTGTTTGTAAGTACTACTCTTATCAGTTTAATACTTGTTACATTACCTATCAGGGGGCGTGTATAAGGCCTGGATTTTTAGAACCGGGAGATGGAAAAAGATGCTTTGTTGGTCGTATCACTTCAATTTTGGGGCACGGCTTGTGCAGTCAAAGGTGCCACCAGATAGGAGTGACGTGTTTGTAAGTACTACTCTTATCAGTTTAATACTTGTTACGTTACCTATCAGGGGGCGTGTATAACGCCTAGATTTTTAGAACCGGGAGATGGAAAAAGATGCTTTGTTGGTCGTATCACTTCAATTTTGGGGCACGGCACGTGCAGTCAAAGGTGCCACCAGATAGGAGTGACGTGTTTGTAAGTACTACTCTTATCAGTTTAATACTTGTTACGTTACCTATCAGGGGGCGTGTATAAGGCCTGGATTTTTAGAACCAGGAGATGGAAAAAGATGCTTTGTTGGTCGTATCACTTCAATTTTGGTGCACGTCACGTGCAGTCAAAGGTGCCACCAGATAGGAGTGACGTGTTTGTAAGTACTACTCTTATCAGTTTAATACTTGTTACGTTACCTATCAGGGGGCGTGTATAAGGCCTGGATTTTTAGAACCGGGAGATGGAAAAAGATGCTTTGTTGGTCGTATCACTTCAATTTTGGGGCACGGCACGTGCAGTCAAAGGTGCCACCAGATAGGAGTGACGTGTTTGTAAGTACTACTCTTATCAGTTTAATACTTGTTACGTTACCTATCAGGGGGCGTGTATAAGGCCTGGATTTTTAGAACCGGGAGATGGAAAAAGATGTTTTGTTGGTCGTATCTCTTCAATTTTGGGGCACGGCACGTGCAGTCAATGGTGCCACCAGATAGGAGTGACGTGTTTGTAAGTACTACTCTTATCAGTTTAATACTTGTTACGTTACCTATCAGGGGGCGTGTATAAGGCCTGGATTTTTAGAACCGGTAGATGGAAAAAGATGCTTTGTTGGTCATATCACTTCAATTTTTGGGCACGGCATGTGCAGTCAAAGGTGCCACCAGATAGGAGTGACGTGTTTGTAAGTACTACTCTTATCAGTTTAATACTTGTTACGTTACCTATCAGGGGGCGTGTATAAGGCCTGGATTTTTAGAACCGGGAGATGGAAAAAGATGTTTTGTTGGTCGTATCACTTCAATTTTGGGGCACGGCACGTGCAGTCAAAGGTGCCACCAGATAGGAGTGACGTGTTTGTAAGTACTACTCTTATCAGTTTAATACTTGTTACGTTACCTATCAGGGGGCGTGTATAAGGCCTGGATTTTTAGAACCGGGAGATGGAAAAAGATGCTTTGTTGGTCGTATCACTTCAATTTTGGGGCACGGCACGTGCAGTCAAAGGTGCCACCAGATAGGAGTGACGTGTTTGTAAGTACTACTCTTATCAGTTTAATACTTGTTACGTTACCTATCAGGGGGCGTGTATAAGGCCTGGATTTTTAGAACCAGGAGATGGAAAAAGATGTTTTGTTGGTCGTATCTCTTCAATTTTGGGGCACGGCACGTGCAGTCAAAGGTGCCACCAGATAGGAGTGACGTGTTTGTAAGTACTACTCTTATCAGTTTAATACTTGTTACATTACCTATCAGGGGGCGTGTATAATGCCTGGATTTTTAGAACCGGGAGATGGAAAAAGATGCTTTGTTGGTCGTATCACTTCAATTTTGGGGCACGGCTTGTGCAGTCAAAGGTGCCACCAGATAGGAGTGAAGTGTTTTGTAAGTACTACTCTTATCAGTTTAATACTTGTTACGTTACCTATCAGGGGGCGTGTATAAGGCCTAGATTTTTAGAACTGGGAGATGGAAAAAGATGCTTTGATGGTCGTATCACTTCATTTTTGGGGCACTTTGTGACATTAGCTTCTTACGCTCAAACATGTCCTTTACAGGCACCTGACTATGGGCAGATGAGCAGGAACTGCTCAAGGCGAGAGACAGAGTGGCGGATGGTTGAGAGAGGGCAAGGAGGACAGCAGTGGTTGATGTGGCTTATGATGCTGCACCAGGAGGAGGATGGCGGCTTTGAGTTTGTGTGCTGCTTGTTCTCATGTGTTGGTCTGGAGTCACCCAAACATTAGCTCTCAACCTGTAGAGGATAAGGGAACCAGGCTACTCTAGACCTCATTCATCATTACAGGTTTTGACAGATCGGTACTATGCGTCCAAGCTACTGTGACAAGAGATATGAGTGGCACTGTGCACTTGCAGAAGTTGGATAGAGTAGACGCTGTAGGTCTGACACACACGCTTGCAGACAACTAACTGCCATGCAATCTATTACAGTAGAAAAAATGTTTTTGGTTTTAAATGTACACTACTGTTACACCAGATATGAGTGGTGTGTTAAGTAGTACTACTCCTATCAGTTTAATCCCTGTTACGTGCCTTTTTTTGGGGTTTGGTTGTTGAAGCCACAGTGCAGCACCAGAGGCCAGAAAAATTAGGCATGTACACATGCCTGAAAAATTAGGTATTGTTGATCTTGCAGCGAGCAGAGAAGAAGGTAGGCCTGATTCAACGCCCCATCCCTGCATATCCACACTCAGAGATTGAGGGGGCGACCCTTACAAGGCCACGGGCCGGAGATATAAAGGGGAGCCATCCCAAATAAGCACACAAGCAAGGACAAAGGTAGTGAAGGGGACATAGAGGCCCATGGACTGACGGTCGCCATCTTGGCAGGAAAAGGGCCCAGCAATTAAGCCAAACTGACCCAGCACAGGCAGCTACTTGAGTCAAACACTGTACAATTACACCTTAATAAAGCTGAAACATGCAGCAGCAGGGATTCTAAACGGCCACACAAGGACAAGGAGGCTAACAGCCCCCACAGTCTCTGCACCACTCTTTTTAACAGATAACCCAAGGGGCTAATCAGGGACCTTGCCCACAAAAAAAAAAGCATTTTATTGGAGGAATTATTAGTGTCTTTACCCCCCAAGAGAGGACATAATATACGGTATCTTTAGACTACCTGATGGTCAAACCTCCTTTAGCCCCAATGCTATCCAAGAAACATTTCAAAACTTCGATCAGACCATATATTCATCCCAATCCCGCTGCAGCGGATCTGACATAGAGTCCTTCCTACTACAGCAAGAAGTCCACAAAATACCTGTACCTCAATTGGACAGCTTGAACCTAGACATATCCCAAGAGGAAATTAAATCTACAATCCAAGATCTTAAATTTGGCAAGTCCCCAGGGCCAGACGGTTTTACTCATCTGTACTATAAGAAATTTGAGCCCTTGCTTACCCCCGCACCTAACATCTTTGTTTAACGCTATACTAAATGGAGAACCTATGCCCCCTTAATTGAATCAGGCCGACCTCATAGTCTTTCCAAAAGAGGGTAGGGACCCGAATCTCAAACTGTATTACAAGGCAGCGCAGCTGGCTTTCATTCCTCTGGCGCATTCTCCAAAACACATCAGCCGCTCTGGGTATTTATGGAAAATGTAAGCATGTCACCTTATACATGGGATACAGTAATATGGATTCCAGGCCTGTATACTTTTTTGAGAAACTTGAAAAACCAATTGATTAAGCACTCATTAAAAATATGGACGGAGATGAACTGGACACAAAAACTGGACACTCGGGTATCAGATCTTACCCCTATCATACCCAATCCCCACTTTAAGATACATCTTCCGGAAAGCTCTCTCAGTTGGTGGAAGTCTCAGAACCTACTAAGGGTTGGTCCATGGTGGCATGACGACAAAATAATGACCTTTGAGTGGGTGAGAGATAGATACAATTTACCCCTGGCTGAACACTATAATTTTTGCAGGATACATCATTTTATATATACGATAAGTGGTAGGGGAACCCCCCAAAGAAACACCTGGCTACTCAAAAAATGTAGGGATTCCCCCTTTCAGCCTGGTATTATTAGCCTCATGTATGAACTATTTAATGAAAACTCATGGGCAAACAAACCAGACTATACCAAAGCCTGGGAGAGGGATTTGGGCACCGAGTTAACAGATAGCACATAGGATAAAAGTTGGCAAGGCTTAAGTAGGGGATCTTTAAATTATAGTCTGCTTGAGACTTCAATAAAGGTCCTACACAGGACATATATTACTCCTTTTAAGCTAATAAATGGGATCCAAAACGGAGCAGCTCATGTTTTAGGAACAGTGGTAATGAGGCTACATTTATTCATGTCTGGTGGGAGTGTTCGGCAGTCATAAGACTATGGGAAGAAACATGCTTACTAGCTTCTAACATGTTTAAGATTGACCTAATAAAATATTTTTTGAAAGAAAAAATACACATAGCTAGTAGTTGGAAAACCCCAAATTAAAACTTTCAGGAATTAATAAAAAAAATCAACTATTTACTGCTCAAAGAGAAATTTAACCATGTAGTCTTGGATAGAATCACCCAGTTCCAGACAATTTGGGAATGCTGGATAACATCCCCATTTAGTGCCCCCCTAATATAATAAAACATTTGTTAATGGTTGAAGCGACTCGGGGGGAAGGACCGGAGTGGGGGAGCCCTGGAGGAGACCCTTCAGAAGCAACCAGCGGCAAAATTATCCGAGGAAAGGAGAGGTCGCCTACTGAAGCCTGCCCTAGGGTAACCCAAGGGCGATTGAGCAGGTTAGATATTGTAAA
Organism: Discoglossus pictus; assembly: GCA_027410445.1. NCBI lineage: Eukaryota > Metazoa > Chordata > Amphibia > Anura > Alytidae > Discoglossus > Discoglossus pictus. The sequence continues at coordinate 318,781,464 of CM050166.1, read as the reverse complement.
TAATAAGCTACTGCTGTAGTGATGATATATAATAGGACTTTACTATTGTCTGTTTTAACATGTCTTAGGTTTCTCATAAAAATTGCAATCACAGTAAAAAAAAAGAAAATGTATTAACCAAAAAAGTTAAAAAAAGAAGGCCTAGCCACCTAATTTTAACAAAATGTCTTCATTGTAAATATGTATTTTTGCACAACTGTTGTGTTATGCAAGACTGTTCAATATGCTTTCTTTTCCATTACATGCCGTACGCCTTCTGGCATAAAAATTGAAATTCAAAAATTATATATTGTTGCAGCCGCTGCTGTTGCAGCGGCCCGAAAAATTGACCTTTGTTCCCCAGGCAGAAAGTGCCATAAAACATTGCCTCTTCTTGAACCCTAGTTGGTGGCGGATAATTCACGCAAGTCATCCGGCATTCACAGATAACAGACAGCAGCGTGTGGACCATTTATAGCCGAAGGCAGCTCATCTCATCAGGCCTTTTTCAGTCGAATGTATCGCCCAGTGTCAGTCCCTTCGGGATCTATCCCTCATTTATCTTTATAAAGGTGAGGCAATCTAGACTTTTTTGCCCTAGGCGACTTCTCTTCTCGGTGACAAAACCTCCTGCTGCACTGAAGGTCCTTTCTGACAGGACATTTGAAGCGGGGCAGGCCAGAAGTTCAATTGCAAATTGGGATAGCTCAGGCCACAGGTCTAGCCTGCATACCCAGTAGTCAAGGGGTTCATCGCTCCTCAGAGTGTCGATATCTGCAGTTAAGGCGAGGTAGTCTGCTACCTGTCGGTCAAGTCGTTCTCTGAGGGTGGATCCCGAAGGGCTGATGCGATGCGTAGGACTGAAAAAGGTCTGCATGTCCTCCATCAATAACACGTCTTTTAAACGTCCTGTCCTTGCCGGCGTGGTCGTGGGAGGTGGATTACTTTCACCTCTTCCCCTGTTATATTGCCCTTGTGCTGTGACATCACCCTTATATGCTGTGTAAAGCATACTTGTTAATTTGTTTTGGACCTGCTGCATCCTTTCTGACTTGCGGTAATTTGGTAACAAATCAGGCACTTTCTGCTTATACCGGGGGTCTAGTAGCGTGCAAACCCAGTACAGGTAGTTCCCCTTCAGCCTTTTTATACGAGGGTCCTGCGACAGGCACGACAGCATGAAAGACCCCATTTGCACAAGGTTGGATGCCGAGCTAATCATGTCCCGTTCCTCGTCCTCAGTGATCTCGCTGAAGATATGTTCTTCCCCCCAGCCACGTACAACACCACGGGTACCAGATAGGTAACGAGCACCCTGGGATGCCTGTTGTGATTGGTCTTCCTCCTCCCCTCAAAGCCACATTCCTCCTCTGACTCCTCTTCCTCACAATCCTCTTCCAGCGTTGCCGCAGGTCCAGCAAGCGATGCTGATAAAGCTGTTTCTGGTGGTGATGGTGACCACAACTCTTCCTCTTCCTCGTCACGCTCATCTACGGCCTGATCCAGCACTCTTCGCAGGGCACGCTCCAGGAATAAAACAAATGGTATGATGTCGCTGATGGTGCCTTCGGTGCGACTGACAAGGTTTGTCACCTCCTCAAAAGGACGCATGAGCCTACAGGCATTGCGCATGAGCGTCCAGTAACGTGGCAAAAAAATCCCCAGCTCCGCAGAGGCTGTCCTAGCACCCCGGTCATACAAATACTCGTTAATGGCTTTTTCTTGTTGGAGCAGGCGGTCGAACATTAGGAGTGTTGAATTCCAACGTGTGGGGCTGTCACAAATCAAGCGACTCACTGGCATGTTGTTTCGCCGCTGGATATCTGAAAAGTGCGCCATGGCCGTGTAGGAACGCCTGAAATGGCCACACACCTTTCTGGCCTGCTTCAGGACGTCCTGTAAGCCTGGATACTTATGGACAAAGCGTTGTACGATCAGATTACACACATGTGCCATGCACGGCACATGCGTCAACTTGCCCAAATTCAATGCCGCCAACAAATTTCTTCCGTTGTCACAAACCACTTTGCCAATCTCTAGTTGGTGCGGAGTCAGCCATTGATCCACCTGTGCATTCAGGGCGGACAGGAGTGTTGGCCCGGTGTGACTCTCTGCTTTGAGGCAAGTCAACCCCAAGACGGCATGACACTGCCGTATCCGGGATGTGGAATAGTATCTGGGGAGCTGGGGGGGTGCCGTTGATGTGGAGCAAGACGCAGCAGCAGAAGAGAACTCAGCTGAGGAGGTTATGGAAGAGGATGGAGTAGGAGGAGTAGAGGAGGTGGCAGCAGGCCTGCCTGCAAGTCGTAGCGGTGTCACCAACTCCTCTGCAGAGCCACGCATTCCATGCTTGGCAGGCGTCAGCAGGTTTGCCCAATGTGCAGTGTAGGTGATATACCTGCCCTGACCATGCTTTGCAGACCAGGTATCAGTGGTCAGATGGACCCTTGCCCCAACACTGTGTGCCAGAGATGCCATTACTTCCTTTTGCACAATTGAGTATAGGTTGGGGATTGCCTTTTGGGCAAAGAAATTTCGTCCGGGTACCTTCCACTGCGGTATCCCAATCGCTAAAAACTTTTTGAACGCCTCAGACTCCACCAGCTTGTATGGTAAAAGCTGGCGGGCCAAGAGTTCAGACAAGCCAGCTGTCAGACGCCGGGCAAGGGGGTGACTTTGTGGCATTGGCTTCTTACGCTCAAACATGCCCTTGACAGACACCTGACTGTGGGGAGATGAGCAGGAACAGCAAGAGGCGAGAGACGGAGTGGTGGAGAGTTGAGAGGGGGCAAGGAGGACAGCAGTGGTTGATGTGGATGAAGGTGCTGGACCAGGAGGAGGATGGCGGCTTTGAGTTTGTGTGCTGCTTGTACTCATGTGTTGATCCCATTGGCGTTTGTGCTGTGACATCATGTGCCTTCGCAAAGCAGTTGTACCTAGGTGGGTGTTGGACTTCCCACGACTCAGTTTCTTTTGGCACAGGTTGCAAATGGCATCGCTGTTGTCAGAGGCAGACACACAAAAAAAATGCCACACTGCTGAGCTCGGCGGTGACGGCATTCTGGTGGTGGCAACAGCATGCGTTGATTGGCGTACTGTCTGGCTGAAGCCGGGTGCTGATGCATGCTGTCTGACTGTGCCACTAGCTCGTTGTGATGAACTCCCTCTACTTCCAACTCGTCTCCTCCTCCTCTCTGTCTCCCCATCTGAACTTTCCCCCTGTTCTTCTTCTCTTCTAGCAGGCACCCACGTGACATCCACGGACGCATCGTCATCATCATCACCCGTCTCACTTGTATATGACAACTGAACAAAGGAAGCAGCAGCGGGTACATCATCATCATCATCATCACATCGTACGTACATGTGTGTAATGCTGCCTGACTGAGACATATCCCTGTTATCTACATTCTCTGGCAATAATGGTTGCGCATCACTCATTTCTTCAAACTGATGTGTAAATAACTCTTCTGACTGATCAATTGAATTGGCTGTGGTACTAGTGTTGGTGGTGGCGGCAGGCGATTGAGTGGTAACTTGAGAGGTGCCCGAAGCTAAGCTGGAGGAGGATGGTGCATCAATGTTCCAAGCGGAAGCTGTAGAAGATTTGGTGTCCTGTGTTAGCCAGTCAACTACGTCCTCTGAACTTTTCAAGTTCAGGGTAACTGGTCTCTGAACACTGGGCATTATTGTAGGGCCAAAGGGAATCACAGCACCACGACCACGACGGCCTCTGCGGGGTGTCCTGCCTCTGCCTGTCATTTTCTTTTTAAATGTGGACTGTTGGTACCCCAACTAGACTGGATTGGTTGAACTTGGCACAGTACTTGTAAGCAGGACACACACTATGGGTAGTGGTCAAGCAAATTAACTTGGATTGACTGTCAGGCAAATGCACTTACATTTAATAAACAAAAAGTTGGGTTTTTTTAAATGTGAACTGTTGGTACCCCAACTAGACTGGATTGGTTGAACTTGGCACAGTACTTAAAAGCAGGACACACACTATGGGTAGCGGTCAGGCAAATGAACTTTGATTGACGGTCAGTCAGGCAAATGCACTTACATTTAAGAAAAAAAAAGTTTGGTTTTTTTAAATGTGGACTGTTGGCACCCCAACTAGACTGGATTGGTTGAACTTGGCACAGTACTTGTAAGCAGGACACACACTATGGGTAGCGGTCAAGCAAATGAACTTTAATTGACGGTCAGTCAGGCAAATGCACTTACATTTAAGAAAAAAAAAGTTTGGGTTTTTTAAAAGTAGACAACTAGTAAAAAATATTATATTGTATGCGTTGTGCACACACAGTATAAGCTGTGAGCCTGACACACACTTGCAAGCAGGGGCTAGCAGGGAGACAGGCAAATAAAATTAGATTACACAGAAAACAAAATGATGTTATAGCCCTAAAAAGGGCTTTTTGGGGTGCTGTGTTTACAGCAGAGATCTGATGAGTCCTTCAGCACTGCACTGGACACTGAATAAACTTGCCTAGCTATGGTTTTCCCTATTGATGCAGCATCATCCAAACTGTCCCTCCTCTCTGTAAGACTGCAAGTTAATTATGATTCCAAAATGGCTGCTGTCCATGAGGTAGATGGCTCTGGAATGGAGTGTATGCTGCTGATTGGCTGGAATGTGTCTGCTGACTGTGACATGCAGGGTCAAAGTTTGCTCAATGATAAAGTATTGGGGGCGGGTCGAATCTCGTATATGTTCGCTGTTCGCCGCGAACGCGAACATGCTATGTTCGCCGAAAAAAGTCCGCCGGCGAACTATTCCCGACATCTCTATTGAACAGAGCTTTTTCTTCATTTTTGGAAATTACTCCACATTGTATTAATAATAGTATGCAAGATGACAAGCCCATAAAAATAACTCAAATATAGAGCACATCTGAATGCACATTGAGATGAAGTGTTCACAAAACCTGTGTAATATCCAAGACTTATGTGCCATCAAAGGCAATAAACAAAAAAAAAAGGAGAACACAGTAGAACGAAAGCAGACAAATTATGTTATTGATCCAAGGACCAAACAATCATCCTATTAAGGTTTGTTAACAGAAGTATTTTCCTTAGAGAGATAAACTTCCTATATTCTTTGACTCTGATGGAATCTACTCTTGCACGCACAACCAGTGTAATACAGATCATATACTAACTGAGAATTTTATTTGCTTTTTAAGAAAAAAAGAATCTCAACAGAATAAAGATACTAAATAAGGTGAAAGTTGTAAAAAATTGTATACATTTTACAGGTGCAGAAATGTCTCAGTAAAGAGTATGTGGATCAAACAGAAATTAATCTCATTTAGCTTCTAGCTTGACACATAATCTTGATGTTTCATCTGTAACAGTTCGTCATTAGTGTCAAGTCATTCTCTCTCAGAAAAGTCAAAAACTGAAGGAGTGTGAAGAATAAACTACAATCATTTGGGGCCTGTAGTTTAGATGAAAAAGTAAAAGCATATTTAAAGAGTAGGGTATGGAATTTAAGTTCCAAACTGCTTTACACTAATTGACAATATATTCAGAATGTAAGTGAGTGGGAACTTAAATACAATAATATCTTTATTTTACAAATTTGATCACCCCTATATCCCATTCTGATTGACTGATGTAACTGTCAATCATTTCTAATCCAATCAGAAGGTGTTATTGCCTTCAGCCAATCAGAATGGGAAATAGCAGTGGGGTGTATCCCATTCTGATTGGCTTCAAGCACCTGTGCCTTCTGATTGGTTGATGTAACTGTCAATCAGATTGCAGCCAATCAGAAGGCACAGATGATTGGAGCCATTCAGAATGGGATATAGGGGTGTATCCCATTTTGATTGGCTCACATATTTGCGTCTTCTGATTGGCTGAAATATGATTGACAGTGATTTCAGCCAATCAGAAGGCACCATTTCTATTATATGAGTGGAGCATGCACGGGAACCTCCATTTGCTACAGGGAGCTCTTCAAGGGAGGAGCTCTATTCATTTTTTAATTTTTTTAGAACGTCAGGATATTTTTTGGAGGGGCCCTGCCTGCGATGACTGGATGGGGCATTTTGGACAGGTAAGTGGAATATTTATAATTTATTATATTACATATGGTATGTATTTTTGTATTAACTATAATGTTTTTTGTAGTTGTGACCGGACCTATGGACATTTATGGAGGGCCCTGTCTGGGATGAAGAACTGAAGACCTGCATCGCTGGAGTGGCAATTTGGCAAGGTGAGTGGTATAACTTACCCTATCCAATTTTAGTAAGGATGTTTTTTTTTTAGTTGTAAAGTAGGTTTGTTTATTTGCTGTAATGTGGTGTTTTTTTATTTTTTAGTAATATGTTTTTATTTTATGTACTGTAGGGCTTTTTAATTTCTGTAAGTTTTATTTTTTATTTTGTGTAATTAGTGGGGTGCTAGGGATTTTATTAGGGGGTTAGGTAGAAGCACCCTCATGTTACTTATAGTATTAATGGTGAGGGTTCAGTATTATCCCACAAGGGTCTGTATAGACCCTTATGGGAATGATGGGGTTAATTAGAGGCTCATGAGGGTCTATGTAGATCCCTATAAGTGATGGGGTTAATTTTAGGGGCCGGGCGGAGTTACTTATAGTACCTCCATGGGAGGGGCTAATTTTTTTCCTTTAAGGGCTCACAAGGTGGGAATTTAGAATTTTAAATGCAGTGGGGGTCCCAACTGGGACCCCCGCCACAAGGGTTAATTTGGGGACACTGTAGAGGTCCGATGGGGACCACTAGCCTAGGGGGGTTAATTTTATGTGCTGTGTCAGTACTTGAAGTAACCCTGAAGCAGGGGTTAACAGTTAAACTGTCACAGGGGTCCCGGTTGGGACCCCCACAGCAAGGGTTAATATTGGGAGTTTGTTGGTTTAGTTTGGGGAGCAGGGGGAGCTTTAGGCCCCGGAAGGATGATTGGGGGCCAGAGCGGGGGTCTTTTCTGCTGCTCTCGCAGCCACCGTAAGGGCTTTTAGAGCCTTTGTTAGTCCTCCACAGCACTTGTTGGGCCAGCTCGCAGGGTCTGCGTTGCAATTTAATAGCATGGTAGGTATATAGCGGGTACGGCTTGACAAATCAAAGGGTTGCAGGCTGTGAAGTTCCACGTTCCATGTCCCGTTGCCATTTTTCAGCCGTCCTGTGTTTTAACCCACAAGTCGTCTGTAGTAAGGTTTACAAGGCTAATTTAATAGCCTTCATTCCTACTTTTTTAGATACGGGCTACGTTTTAAAACGTAGCCTGAATTTAATGAGGCTGAGAGACAATAATAAATGAGACCGTCATCATGACGTCAATAAAACACAAATCATTAGTGTTTAGAAGTACAATTTGTGATCTGACTCTCAATACAGAAATGTTGAAATGTAAATAAATCAATAAATCTACTATTCTATTGATTTATTGATTATTGCCATTTTTGCCATTTACTGGTTTCAAAGCAGCTGCGGGCTTGGGGAATTGTAGCAATTTAATATGGATTTGCGATTTTAGCACTTTAAAAATATAAATAACATTTGCAGTCTTGAAAGATCAAAGGCTTTGCTGGATCCGGTGCCTGTAGTAAAGTTACTGTATGACTGCCACTGTAGTATTGCTTTTTGTGAGATACCCTACAGCTTTTGTAGGGCAATACTGCAGATCATTGGCAGTTCAGCATTCTAAATAAAGTCTATGTGCCACCTTCTTATATCACATATTATAATTGTCAAACTGCGAGTTGTCGTCACGCTTTGCGAGCTCACGAAGCGAGCTCACAGAAAGCAAGGGACGCAGATCGGGCCACAAATGTGGACCTTGCGAAGCGAGGGCTGCATTTGCGGAGGTGGAGGCTCCCACGTCAGCTGCAATGAGCCGAAGGTGGACATAAACTGCAATGTGCCGAAGGCTCATTGCACTCCGTAAATCCGGACCTCGCGAAGCGAATGTACGCATTTGCGGAGGTGGAGGCTCTACAGCACCTCACTCTCAGTAAAAAACAACCCAGAAAAGCGTGACTTTGAAAAAGAAAATAATCGACGCGTGTCTTAGAAAAAAAAAACTACAAAGCGGGATGAGGAAATCAGGACTTAGAAAAAAAATACGAGCTGCGGGACTAGGGACTTAGAAATAAAAAATTACGTGGTCGCAAAAATACAAAGTTAACTCCCGAAACGCATACATCGAAAAACACCAAAAATGCTGAAAAATAATTTTAATAAATTTTAAGTTGATTTTAACAAGTTTCAGGCACTTCAAAATCGGCTAACTGTAAAAAAAAATGGCACCCCAAAAAAAAAAAAACGAGGCTACATGACCCCGAAGAGCACAAAACACCGCTAGGGATGTACGACTTTTACCCAGGCACGGACGAGGTACAAAATACACTATTACGATGGACAGAAAATTTTTGCGAGGCTCGTAACACATAGAATATCGCTGCCATTTTACACCACTAAGTTGCAAATCAACACATTACGATTCTGAAATGGCGGATTTCCCGCCTAAACCAACGGTTTGGTCTCGCTCCCGTAGCCTATATATACTGCATATTTGCCACATTGATGACACTTTCTCCTCAGGTGATGACAATCTTGACATTTTCTGCTGCCGGAAAATCCAAAGAGATTGTTAGCTCTTCAGGATATTGATTGCTGACTATTAATTATAAATAGGTAAAGTATACTTATTTATTTATTAATTATTAATATAAATTAAATTTAAAAAAAAAAAACACTTTTGACAGAAACTGATTTTATGAAGAAATAAATGATTTGCTTTTTCAAATACATTCATTCATTTATTGATTAATTAATTAATCACGTATATTAATTTAATAATTAATAATTAATAATAAAAAATGTATATATTTTCCCCTGCACTAAAAAATGTTTTATATTTTATACTGTAGACTGTATACTCTATGCTTAGCTCTTTATAATACATTTATTTATTCATTACGTTATTATTAATGTAATTTAATAATTAATAATTACTTAATAAAAAAATATTTTTTTACACTGCCTAAAAAAAAGGTGTATTTTACACTGCAGTTATATGTCTGTATTATGCTTAAGTCTTCATAATACAAATTTTCATTATGCCAATTAATTCACTAATTTAGAATTACAATATTTTACACTACACTTATATATCTGTATTACCTGACAGCAATAGGACCCTGAAATATGTTTTATACTGCAGGAACAAAAATTTATATTTTACACTGCTGTTATATATCTGTATTATGCTTAGCTCTTTATAATACATTTATTCATTCATTCATTTATTAATAATCTATAATTCATTTAGTAATTGATAATTTAAAAAAAAAATATCCACTGCACTAAAAAAAAGAACTCTTTTACACTGCAGTGACATATCTGTATTATGCAAAAGTCTTCATAATACACTTATTAATTAATTAATTAATTAATAATTACAATATTTTACACTACAATTACATATCTGTATTAATGCTCATTGCATGACAGCAATAGGACCCTAAAATAAAATAAATTGATATTTTACACTGCAGTTACAAAAAAGGACATTTTGTAGTGCACTTACTTCAATCAGTTTATTATGCTCTGAGACCTCAAAAAATATATTATATAATTTACACTGAAGTACAAAAAATATATACGTTACAGTGCAATTACTTAAATCAGTTTATTATGCATTGGACAGCGTCACGTCATTAGCTTATACCGGTCAGTTCACTGCCGAAGATACGCTGCGGGGGGAGAGATGAGCAGTCAGCTCATCGGATCCAGTTAAAAAGTAAGGAGAGAGGGGGATAGGGACTGGAGAGGGAAGTGAGGAGGAGGTTATGGGGAAGGAGAAGGAGGATCAGGGGGGAAGGAGGAGGAAGAGGAGGATGATTAGGAGGGCAAGGGAGGATGATAAGGGGGTGAGGGTGGATGATGAGGGGGAAGGGGGCAAGGGAGGATGATAAGGGGGCCAAGGAAGGATGATAAAGGGAGAAGAAGGGGAGGAGAAGGGGGAAAGGGAGGATATGGAGAAATGGAGGAGGAGCATAAGGAGGGAAGTGAGGTGAACATTATTGGGGAAGGAGGAGGAGGAGGGGCAGGAGGTGGGAGAAGGATAAGGGGGAAAGTGAGGAGGAGGACGATAAGGGGAAAGCGGGAAAGGGAGGAAGAGGATGATAATGGGGGAAGGAGGAAGAGGATGATGATGAGGGGGGAAGGGGGCAAGGGAGGAGGAGAAGGAGCATAAGGGGAGAAGGAGGAGGATAAGGGAGGAAGGACAAAATACCTTGTGTACTATGCAGTTCTGTAAATATAGAGAACAGTGGTTTTATTTTGAGGACGAAAGTTGATGTCACTCGGTCTCTTTTTAGAGGACCACTATTTCACTAAGAAACTCTATAAAATGACAAAAAACATAGAGAAGAGTTGTTTTACTTCCAGGATGAACTAGAATGTCACTGGGACTCTTTTTAAAGGACCACTTTTTCACTTAGGAAACTCTACCTACCATTTTCCAGAACTACAAGAATAATATAAAAAAGTATAACTAAAACAAGAAAAGTGGTTATATCTCATAGACAAACTTACAAGTCTCATGGGCTTTTTTCAAGGGAACCACATGGACATACAAACAAATAAACAAATTGCAATGTCTTGGAAGTGGCCTTTTCGCAGGATTGGCCCCACAAAACAGTCACTGTATATACTCGAGTATAAGCTGAGTTTTTTAGCCCTTTTTTTAAGGCTAAAAAGGGCCCCCTCGGCTTATACTTGAGTCACAACCCCCCCCCCCCCCGTGTCTCGCTAACCCCCCGTGTCTCTCTAACCCCCCCGTGTCTCTCTAACCCCCCGGGTCTCTTTCCCTCCCCCCTCACTTACCTGCATCTGAAGCTCCTGCTACAACCTCCGCTCCTTCCGGCTTCTTGACGTGGCCCGCATGTGACGTCACGGCATTAGCATATACCGGGTGCCGGTATATGCTGATGCCGTGACATCACATGCGCGCCACGTCAAGATGCCGGAAGGAGCGGAGGCCAGAGCAGGAGCTTCAGATGCAGGTAAGTGAGGGGAAAGGGAGAGGGGGGGGGGTATTTAGAGGGGTAGAATGAGGGGGGGCTTAGAATGAGGAGGGGGGTTTAGAATGAGGGGAGGGTTTAGAATGGGGGGTTGAGGATGAGGAGGGAGGTTGAGGAGGGGGTTGAGGAGGGAGATTGAGGAGGGGGTTGAAGATGGGGGGTTTGAGGTTGAGGAGGGGGGTTGAGGAGGGAGGTTGAGGATGAGGAGGGAGGATGAGGAGGGAGGTAGAGGATGAGGAGGGAGGTTGAGTATGGGGGGTTGAGGTTGAGGAGGGAGGTTGAGGAGGGGGTTGAGGATGAGGAGGGGGTTGAGGATGAGGAGGGAGGTTGAGGAGGAAGGTTGAGGAGAGGGTTGAGGAGAGGGTTGAGGATGAGGAGGGGGGTTGAGGTTGAGGATGGAGGTTGAGGAGGGGGTTGAGGATGAGGAGAGGGGTTGAGGTTGAGGAGGGGAGGAGGAGGGAGATTAAGAAAGGAGGGGGGGAAGAGACACAGGGAAGGGTGAGAGGGGGAAGAGACACAGGGAAGGGAGAGGGGGGAAGAGACACAGGGAAGGGAGAGGGGAGAAGAGACATGGGAGAGAGAGGGGGACACAAGAGGGGGACACAGAGGGCACAAGAGGGACACAGGGGGCAGCACATTTCCCACCCTCGGCTTATACTCAAGTCACTCATTTTACCCAGTATTTTGTGGTAAAATAGGTGCCTCGGCTTATACTCGGGTCGGCTTATACTCGAGTATATATGGTATGTTGCATTTTCTTAAAATTCAAGGTCACATGTCAACATTAATTTACTGTTTGTAATGTTAAAATGTTATTTTAAATGGTGGACAAAGTTGTTTCATTGTATATAATTAAGAGTTCATGTTAGTACAATGATGACCATTTCTTTTTAAATTTACATGTTTAATTACATAGAGAGTTTTGATCCATGGAGTAATCCGATCAGCAGTTAATGGGGTCAGGAAGGAATTAATTTGTTTCACCACTTTGAAACAATTGATCAAGTTTCACTGAGGTTTTTTGGATTCAATATTCAAGATCAATGTATTTTTGGACAATTGTACTTTAAATGTTCTTAGATTACATTAATGTTTGCTTTGTTAACATTGTATTTTACAAGGATTCAAAAGCTGTTTTCTTGGATCTTATTAGGGTTTATGTCAGTAGCAGCATAATCATTTGTTAATAATTTAAATGTATAATTAAATAGACACGATTCATCCAGGGAGTAATCCGATCGACAGTTACTGAGGTCAGGAAGGAATTATTCCCCCCCCCAGCTTTGGATACAATTGGCTAAGTTTCAATGTTTATTTTTTAATGTTTGCCTTCCTCTGGTTTCAATACCTACTGTATGTGCTTTACCAGTAGTTCAATAATAAGTTGCATGTTAAGAAGCATTCTGTAATGGTTTAAAATACTCATTCATACAAAGTTGACCTATTGTTATGATACTCATGCATAGCTCAGAATTAATTTTTTTAGTATTGTTAAAAATAATTGGTTGACCACTGTTTCCAATATAAGTTGCATGTTACGTATTCATTTCAATTTCATCCATTGTTATATTATTACTGCATTACAATTAAAAAGGTTAATATGGTTTACCAGTTGAATGTTAAAAAAATAGAAATATATTATAATTTTTGTATTTCTTTGTAGATAACAAAAAGGTTAACAGTGTCAGAGACTCACATTGTGTGGCAAACAGCATTCCCAGCCCTACAATTTTATTGCCGTCATTTTTGACGGGCAAGCCGCTAGCCTATTTATGTATATTTGTTATATATATATTAAGGCTATAACAACCGGAATATTTAATCAGATGTCAAACAACAAATAAATATGTTTTAACCACTTGATCAATTAAAAAGAAAATTAAGTAAGCCATAAGAAGTTACATATGTACATGTATGTTTAGGTTTATGTGGAAGGACAAGAGTATCATAAAAGAGGTTCAGTTGTACTATTGCCATTTTTTTCTGGTTCTAACAAATAAAGTTTTTTTTTTAGGTAGTCACTAAATAATCCCATGTTGACCTTACTATAATATTGTCCACTACATACACCACTACACAGGTTATTAAGGTCATAACAAAATAGTCCATGATAGAACAAAATAGTCCTTGAGGTCAGGTTACAGTTTGATCTTGGGCCATACAAGCCCTTGCTGATAGGTGTTAAGGGGTCTTCCATGCTGGCCCCACATAAATCAGTCAGGACAACAACAATGTAGGGAAGGGTCATAATGGAGTAGGGATCACATAAATGTGAATTGGCTCATGCTAGACTAAACAATAAACACATTCCTGCCCACTTTTGATTTCCCTTGGAACTATATATTACACAACATATATGTGTATTAGGTTAAATTGTACCATGTATCTACTTCTCTCTTGTCTGTTTTCAGGTGGAGAGGTTTAGTCCCAATTGTACTTTTTTATTTTATTTCCCACCAATGTTTATTTTTGTGATTCAACATATGGAGCTCATAACTATATGCTCTATATTTGAATTAGTACGTTATTGCGGATGTGATCTTTTCTCTTGATGTTCTTAGATACAAGGGGAATTTTTAAATTTGAAGTCCGCAGCAGCTATGGTACAGCCGCAAAGCCTGCGGCTTGAAATTTGGCGGAGTTACAGAGCGATTACATTAGAAAAGCCAGCAACATACATGGCCGACATCCAAATCTGTAAACCATGCTTCTGCACGTTGCATTTGCGGCCATGAACATGATCAATTAGTCAAACCGATGGTTATGGGTTTAGACAGAGCCAATAGTAAAAGAGATTGTCATCATTACGTCACTAAAAACATGGAGGTTCGATTTCAATCACTTACGCTTTGAAGCCCGAGTTGCGATTGGCCTGCATTCCAGAAATAATGCAATATTAAATAATCAATAAATATGATAGTTGTCATGATTCCCCTGACCATCCTTTGGGTTTAGTAATTGTTATTGTTATTTAATATGTTTTTATGTATATATTATTTTATATTCTTTATTTTTCCCACTGAAATTTTGTAGACAATAATAATAATTAGTCCAGTCCAGTGGCAATCTCACTCAGTGTACATCCTGTCATATGTATGCCATACTGGAACAGATGATCCAGGGTCCATACCTCTGTGACAGGTATGAGCATGTTGCCTCTCTGAAAGCTCAAATTGGAGATCTGGAGCAGAGAATTGCAGCACTTAGTGATATTGCTCCGCTGGAAGGAGGGTTGGTGCTCACTGAGCACAGTTTAGCTGGGCCTAGCATGGAGGGTAGAGCTGGGGCTAGTGAGGATGTCCAGGGAGGTAGCTGGGTTACAGTTATAAGGGGAAGCAGGGGGAACAGGAGGAGGCAGGCCAGTTCTGAGTTGGCAAACACCAACAGATTTGCCAGATTGAGTGAAACTGTTGGGGATGACCATTCAGGAATGGCAATGCCAGATAGAGCTGTTCCCTCTAACAGCCGGGAGAACAGTTCTACTGAAGGAGTGGGAGGGCAGCATAGGCAGAGCAACAGACAGGTTTTGGTTGTAGGGGACTCTATTACTAGGAAGGTGATTTGTTACCCCAGCAATCGAACTGTTTGCTGTCTCCCGGGTGCTCGGGTTCGTCATGTTGTGGATCGGGTAGACAAATTATTGGGAGGGGCTGGAAATTAACTGGCGGTCTTGGTACATATTGGTACCAATGACAAAGTTAGTGGAAGATGGAGTGTCCTTAAGAATGATTTTAGAGAACTGGGTAAGAAGCTGAAGGCAAGGACCTCCAAGGTAGTATTTTCTGAGATACTACCAGTGCCACGTGTTAGCCCAGGGAGACAGAAGGAGCTTACGGACGTTAATGCATGGCTAAAGATGTGGTGCACTAAGGAGGGGTTTGGGTTTTTAGAGCACTGGGCTGACTTCTCACTTCGGTACAATCTCTACAGTACGGATTGATTGCACCTTAATGATGAGGGAGCTTTTGTACTAGGGGATAGGATGGTAGAAAGGCAGGAGGAGTTTTTAAACTAGTAGGTGGGGGGGAGGGACTAGATATAAGTAATGGGGTAGAAATTGTAGAGAGTATAAGGGATGAATTAACAACTCATAGGGGAGGAGATGGGGGAGGGGTAGTATAGTCAATAGGGAGGTTAGTACTAAGTAATTCAAGTACAGTGGCAGGCACTTCAGAACTACAGACTCATAACATAAGGTGTATGCTTGCTAATGCCAGAAGCTTGCCAGGAAAAATGGGAGAGTTAGAATTATTAGCAATAAATGAAAAATAAGATTTAATAGGCATTACTGAAACGTGGTGAGATGAATTTCATGACTGGACTGTTAATTTGGATGGTTATAACCTATTTAAGATAGAGGCAATGGTAAATGAGGAGGAGGGATTTGTCTGTATGTTAAGCCTGAATTTAAGCCTATAGTCAGAGAAGATATTTATGGTGGACCTAGTGATAAAGCTGAATGTTTGTGGGTATAGTTAAATAGCGAAGCAGCAAATTCCAAAAGAATATTAGTAGGAGTATGCTATAAACCCCCAAATATAGCTGAAAGTGAGGAAATACAATTATTGTTGTAGTGGAGAGGCAATATTCCCCAGGTTATCTCCGCTTATAATCCCAGTGAGGCTCAGGAACAAGTAAATGGTAAATCCACAGGCAAGGTTTCCAACAGGTAAAATAATAGCAATATCCCAACCGCAATCCCAATAACTGGACGACACACAGTTTCAGGAGCAGAACTGACTTTATTTTTGTTGTGCAGAAATATTTATACACATCTCTTCCCACAGGCAATCCACATCCCCCATAGTTGGCCACACAATACACATAAAGAGAACAATAGGTGTGGTCACCCCTCCCTGAGGCTCCTTGATACAATCAGACAATAATTAAATCAGCCGTCTCTGTTCTTATGTTTGAGAATGAATAAACATCCTTATCTGTAACAGGATTATCTCTCCTGCCAAGGTCTGCACCAGCCTGGGGCCAATATTCTGCAGAGCATAAACCAACATACATACGGTATATTACTAGGATCATATTTTAACCAAGAATTAAATAACCATAAACAGGGTAAAACAGTGATGGGTTCCGTTACAATTGTTACAGATTGAAAATGCAGCTAGGCATGGTCAAGTTCTAATAATAGGAGATTTTAATTACCCTGAAATAAACTGGATAAATGAGACCAGCAGTTCATCTAAGGGGAGCAGGCTCTTGAGAACACTCAGGGATCATTATCTGGCCCAGGTTGTACAAGAGCCTACTAGAAATGAAGCTATCTTAGATTTACTTGTTACAAATAATATTGATATAGTATCTAATGTTGGAATAGGGCAACCTTTGGGATACAGTGATCACAACACAGTCTCGTTTGAGATTGAATTAAGAAAACAAAATTTTAAGGGGCCAACAAAAACTTTTACTTTTAAAAGGGCAGATTTTAATGGTCTAAGGGCAGCAATACAAAGTATAGACTGGGACAGAGGACTGGCAGGTAAAAACACTGACCACAAGTGGACAACATTTAAATCCTTACTAAATATACATACACATCGGCATATACTGTGTGGGAATAAAAGTAAAAGGAGTAAATCCCATCCAATGTGGCTTAACAATTATTTAAAGATCAAGATACGGAGTAAAAAACAGGCATTTAAATTATACAAACAAGAGGGGACAGAGACTGCTTTACAGGAATACAAGGAAATCAACAAGGCTTGCAAAAGGGCGATTAGACTGGCTAAAATAGAAAATGAAAAATTAATTTGCAAAAGAGAGTAAGACTAACCCTAAAATATTTTTTTAAGTATATTAATGGAAAGAAGGTGAGGAAGGAAGCTGTAGGAACATTACAATGTGACACAGGCCGTCTGATAATTAGTGACCAAGAAAAGGCAGATGAGCTAAATAGGTTCTTTTCTTCGGTATACACAAGGGAGGTACCAGTGGTTGGGACACTGCAACATAATGGGGCTACACTACCTTTGCCAAATAATTGGTTAACACAGGAAGCAATCCAAAAGAGGCTGGAAAAAATAAATGTTAATAAAGCCCCGGGTCCTGATGGAATACATCCAAGGGTACTAAGGGAACTGGGTTCTGTAATAGCCAAAAAATTATATTTAATTTTTTAAGATTCACACAACACAGGGTCTCTACCAGATGACTGGAGAAAAGCAGATGTGATAGCTAAATTTAAAAAGGGAGCAAGAGCAAATCCGGGGAATTATAGACCAATGAGCCTCACTTCTGTAGTGGGGAAGCTTTTAGAAGGGTTAATAAGGGATAACATACAAGAATATGTCTATTTGAACAGGATTATAAGTAGGAGTCAATATGGATTTATGAGGGATAGGTCATGTCAAAAAAATTTAATTAGTTTCTTTGAGGAGGTTAGTAGGAACCTGGATCAAGGCAACTCAGTGAATGTAGTCTTTTTGGATTTTGCAAAGGCTTTTGATATAGTACCGCATGGGAGACTATTGTGCAAACTAAGAGATACAGGAATTGCAGTAAATATCTGCTCATGGATTGAGAGCTGGCTAAAAGACAGGAAGCAAAGGGTTCCTCAGGGTTCAGTATTAGGTCCTCTCCTTTTTAACATATTTATTAATGACTTAGATGGAGGATTGGAGTGTGGTGTCTCCATTGTCGCTGATGACACGAAGTTGTGCAAGGTAATTAAATCAGATAGTGATGTGCTTTCCCTCCAAAGGGATTTACATAAAATTGAGGAATGGGCATCTAAATGGCAGATGAGATTTAATACAAATAAATGTAAAGTTATGCATCTGGGAAGGAAATATAACCATGCAATTTATAATCTTAATGGAGCAAATCTAGGTGTATCAGATATTGAAAGGGATTTGGGAGTGCTTGTGGACAACCACCTAGGTAACAGTGCTCAAAGCCAAGCAGCAGCTGCAAAGGCAAATAAAACATTAGCATGTATTAGGAAGGGTATAGAAGCCAAGTAAGTAAATATAATTCTGCCACTATACAAGTCTCTAGTACGCCCTCATTTGGAATATGGAGTGCAACTTTGGGCACCACTTCATAAAAAAGGATATTTTAGAGCTGGAAAGGGTACAGAGGAGGGCAACAAAACTAATAAGGGGAATGGAGGGGCTAAGTTATGAAGAAAGACTAACCAAATTAAACTTATTTTCTCTAGAAAAAAGGCGTCTAAGAGGAGAAATGATTACCTGATATAAATACATCCAGGGTCACTATAAAGATTTGTCAAGGGAGATTTTTGTGCCAAGAGGTTTTCAACTGACAAGAGGACATTCCTTGAGGTTAGAAGTAAAAAGATTCCACCTTAAAGATAGAAAAGGGTTCTTCACAGTAAAGGTGGTTAATCTGTGGAATTCTCTACCAGAGGAGGTGGTGACAGCGGATTCGATAGATAACTTTAAAAGGGGACTGGATTTATTTCCAATTAAAAAGGGAATTCAGGGTTATCATGGATAATTGGAGGGGCAGTATTGATCCAGGGAGAGGTCAGGTCGCCGGTGTCTGGGATCGGGAGGGAATTAAAGAATTAAAGGTTGAACTTGATGGACTGAAAGTCTTTTTTCAACCTTAAATACTATGTAACTATGTAACTATGTAACTATGTTAAGTTGAATACCCTATGTATGTTAATTACTGTATGTTATGTTGCTTCCCTATTTGTTGTGTTGTCAGTCTGTAACTGAGAGTCAGTTGAGATTTTCAGTTACATGGAGAGAGATGTAATTGTGTCTCAGAGAACAAGCCAGTCTGAAGGCAGCCTGTGATGCTTGTGAAGAAGTTTGTGAAGAAAAGTGAGGTAGTTGAGATACTGCTGTGTGGAATGTCGTAATGAAGATATATGCTCCTAAAGAAAGAGAAGGTGATGAGGAAGTAATGCCATGCCCAGGAAGTGATTAGGCTTGTCCCAATCGGGCTGATGGCGGCTACACGCTGGAGTGTTTGATCAGCTCCAGAGAGACCCACACCTCCCTGCAACTAAATGCTCAGTAACTAAAATGGAGACGGAGATAAGTTTTGTCCCTTCCAGCATTGTGGGGGACCAGTAGGACTGTGCAGAAGTAACAGGGAGCCTCCAGTTGGAGTGCCTCACCAGGGGATCTCACTTAAGTTCAAGTGGATCTCTGGTTTTGTAGAGTAAGGAGCTCTGTAGCAGTGTGAGCTGTGAGCAGTGTGAGCTAAAACAACATGCTCCTAGAGCCCGCAAGCTACAGAGAACTACAAAAGATTCCCAGGACCCACAGACCTGTAGCAGTGTGAGCAGTGAGAGCTAAAACAACACACTCCTAGAGCCCGCAAGCTACAGAAAACTACAAGAGATTCCCAGGATCCACAGACCTGTAGCAGCTAAGTCTTTAAAAATATTTTGACTTCTGCAGATCAAGGTAAGGAGGGGGGTTTAATGATGTAAAGAGGATGGCTAATAAGCTGAATTATAACAGTCATTGAAAGCCAATACCCCCTTCTAGGACCATTCAAATTGTTTATTGTCTGTCTCTCACTAATTTATGAGCTTGGTAACTCAGCTGTAGCTGGTAAAATAGTAAACTGGCTCATCTTAGTCTACTGGAGAGATGCACATGGTGTTTAACAGACTGTTCTATCCTAAAACAAGAACATAGCATTTTAGTTGCAATTGGTGAAGGTGTAAATTAGCTTACAATAGCCTACTGAAGTGCCGCACATGGCGCTTAACAGTCTGTTTGTTGCTAAAACAAGAGCATAGCAATTTAGTTGCAGTTTGTAAAGCTGTAAATTGGCCTATATAAGCCCACTGGATGGATGTACAGGGAACCCAACACACTCTCATATGCTAAGATAAACATTTAGCAACTCAGCTACAATTGGTGAGGCCGGAGTTTGGCATACATTTTACAGTAGCCAACTGGAGTGTCACACATGGTGTGCAATAGACTGTTTTTTAGCAAATTTAGCTGTAGCTGGTGAAGTTGAAAGTCTCTATATGCTCCTGGGAGCACTGCTCAGGTTATAAAACAGATTATCTAAACTCTATAGTAGGAACCTATAACCCTCAAACTGGAACCTATGTATTCCTTCATCAATAACTGTGTATACAGGATATATGTGTTACGATTTTGGTATTATAAAAGATGGGTCTCTCCTTTGATGTGTTTTTCCTCTGATGTGTCTCCTCCCTAATTCCCCTCATATGTAAAGGAGTATTCCATCTTAAGAAAAGACTGCTGTTGTCTCGGTTTGTTCTTTCACCACAAGGGGAAGCTATGTTTCTGTTTGATAAACTACACAAGTTGGAGAGATAAAGAAAGAGAATTGCTAAGACAAATCTCTTGATATAAGCTATTTGTAAGAAGGCTTCCACTCAATGGCCTAAAATATACAAGGAAGTGATGCTTGCTTAGCCACAACAAACTGTTTGTGATGTAACACAGCATTCTTGTGGTCTTTGCCCTGTGTCTAAACATATTAACAATCCTATATCCACCTTCTTTGGGAGGAAAGGGGAGCTGTGTCTATGATCTGTTCTAAACATCTTTGATGGACGGTTCCTAAAGGACAGACTTTTTTAAACTTATGTTTATTACGCTGTTCATAAGACAACAGATTGAAACTCCAGTTGGGCCCTCTTTTGCCTCCCCACAAGTTGAATCTGGATAACTGTGGATAAATCATATAAATGGGAGAGACAACAAAAGGAGAAACAGGACTGAGATAAAAAAAAAAATTGTTTTGTTCTCTTCTCTTTCTCTTTTAATTTCCCATGATAAGGAAAAATAAGACTTTATGTTATTGTTTAAAATGCAAAAGAAGTTAGAGTTTGATAAACCATAACGATTAGATTGTGATCTATCACTATATTTGTGTGTTGTCTTCCTTGTGTTACAAGATATTAAGAAGCTCAGCTTCACCTTCTTTGTTGGAGGAAAAGGAAACTGTGTTCATAAATTGCACTAAACAACTGTGAAGGAACTTTCTTAAAAAATGGACCCTTTTTATAAGCACTTAAGAGACAACATTTTGTACCCCCCAAGAGGATTAAGAACACTCCTCTTTATACTTATATTAACTAAAAGATAATCTGTTTGGGACAAGATCTATGGTTTTGTAGATAATCTCTTTTTATCAGGATTGGGCTTCTTATAAATTCATTTAAATAAGATTATATTAGTTGAATAGGGATTTAAAGATATATTTGAGCAAATCCCCACTAAAAGTTTTATCTGTGCTATCATATTATAGGGGTAAAATCAAAACAGAACTCATTCAGGAAATTGTTTTCTGAAAATAAATTTATATCTGTGTAGCCCAAATCTCAAAAAATCTAGTCCTGCATTTCTCTTGATTATATAAACTTTGGACTCATGCACTTTTAGATTTGGAAATAATTAAACTCACAGAAATTGTAAAACTTAATCAAATTTACCCAACATGGAATAATAAGCACTTTGAAGTTAATCAAGATGAAGAAAGAAACACAATCAGCTAGATCCAAAAATAAGGATAAAAAGAACTTGGTAAAATCACCAGGCAGTTTTTTTTGCACTTTGGACAAAACACAAAACAAGGATAAATCTCAAATAAAAACACCATCCCCTATAGAATTGGAGACCTCAATCGAACACTCTATAATTAATGAAAGCTCCTCCTCTGAAACAGCTGAGGAGAAACTGACTGTATCAATGATAAAGTCCTTATTTAGAGACTTTCAGAAAGCAATTAAAGAAGAATTATCTTTATAAATTGCAAAAAACACTACAGCCATAAACATTCAAGCGTCATTAATTAAAAATCTAGAAATTAGCTTGAATAATATCAATACACAACACCAAAATGCCTTAAAAGAACTAAAAGAGTAAAGAGCAGAAGTTAAGTACTTAAAGCAAAAATCTATTAAGTTTGAAGATCAAGCAAGACATAACAATTTACGTATTAGCGGTATACCAGAAATTATCCCCCATAATGAACTCTCTCTTTATATTAATGAGTTCTTTAAGGATATTACGGGAAGGGATTGTCTAAGGGTAGAATGCATTGATAGAGCACATTGTATTCCCCTACCAAAAACAATAAGAAGGGAAAGCCCTAGAGATGTTATAGTACGGTTACATTACTATACATATACAGAATTAATAACTAAAACCGCTTATCTTAAGAAAACATTTCTTCTCTTATATGACCAACTCCAGATTTTTGCTGATTTATCCGAAGGAACTATAGCTAAATGCAGAGAATACAGTGCTCTTACAAAAATTATCTTGGTTTCCCACCCAAGTTAATAATATTATATAAAGAATACAAATTTGTGGTAGATAATCTGAAGGAAGGAAAAGCCCTCTTTAGGGAATGGAACCTTCTGTATATGGACACAATTTAAACATAAATAACAATTTGTATTAAAATGGTATTAGCAAACCACTGAAGGGCGGGAAGTGGTGGAGGAAATAGAGAGAACACAGATACAGTGATAATTTTGAAACATCAGGTTACAAGTAGTAAAGTTTAAGTCTGAAATGTAAAACAAAAGAATAGGGTCAAGATACAATTTCTACCCCCTAAGGGCATAGTAAATGCCTTTGTGGACTATTACTACAAACTTTACAATTTAAATCAGTCAAAAGCTGGGGAAGTTATTTCATCAATCATAACTGAGAAATGTTTGGAACAGTTGAAACACCCTAGAATCTCTAGTGTACAACTTGAAACATTAAATAGAGCAATAACAGTAGATAAGACGCATTGGTGGTTAAAAATCTAAAGTTATATAAAGCCCTTGGGCCAGATGGCTTCAGCAACCAATTTTGCAAGAAATGTATAACAGAGATTGCAGAGAGAATGAGAGATATGTTTCACGAAATCAAAGAAACCTGCTCAGCTCCAGCAGAATTGTTGTCTTCTAATGTTATAACTATTCCCAAACCTAAGAAAAATTTAAAGGAATGTAAACATTATAGACCCATTTCTTTGCTAAATTCAGATGTAAAAATCTAGGCCAACATTTTGGCCTCCAGGTTAAATCTTGTAATTAAGAACTTAATCACCACGGATCAAACAGTCTTCGTGGTGGACAGATAGGGAGAAAATTGTAGGAGATTGCTAAATTTGATCTCCTTTTCTAAGATAAGAGGGATTTCGACAGGTCTCCTCTCCCTTGATGTGAAAAAGGTGTTTGAACGCCTTAGCTGGAGGTATATGCATCAAACCCTGGAGAAATTTGGCTTGGGAAAATTTGGCAGGAAGGCTATTGGAGCTTTGTACTCCAACCCCACCGCTTCATTAGTGGTCGTGGGGTGTAGCTCTAAGGCCTTTTAAATTACTAATGGCATGAGGCAGGGTTGTCCCCTGTCTCCGCTTTTGTTTGTCATGATGCTGGAACTATTGGCGGAAGCCATTGAGTCATCAGTGAGTATTAAGGGTCTAAACATAAACAATCAGGAACACAAAGCAGTTCTCTTTGCTGATGACACGGTTTTGTGTTTAACCAACCCTGCGCATTCTTTGAGAGTGCTTCAGGAAATTTTGGATTTATATAGTAAAGTTTCAGACCACAACATTAATATTATAAAATCTGAAGCCTTGGCTATGATTATTTCACTTGAGGAAAAAAACTAATTGTCACAATCTTATCCATATAAGTGGCACATGAATAAAATTACACACTTAGGTATAGTTTTTTTTCAAACCTAAAAGAAACAATTGTTAAAAACTGCAATATACCTTATCAAAAGATAGTTGCCCTAATAAATGATTGCAAAGGTAAGAAAGCATCATTTGCAGGCAGAATTGCAATAACAAAAATGACCTTGCTCCCAAAAATGTTGTTTTGTTGTATTCCCCTAAATTACACACTATCTGTTAAAAAGATTTCAAGCAAATATATACAACTGGAAAAACCAGTCAGAGTAAAAAAAAAGTACTATGTCTAGGTATTTTGAGAGAGGGAGATTTGGCTACCCAAACATAAAACTATATTATGTAGCTACTATGATGGCACATATGAGCAGATGGCTCGTTCCAAGTGGTACTTATGCTTGGAGCCAGATTGAAAAAAAGTTAGTGAAGGCTAAAGATCTCAAGAAGTTAATCTTCATTGAGTATCAAAAGAAAGATCTTGAGTAAGTCGCAACAGTTGTGGGGGAGGTGTTGCGTACTTGAAATATGATTAATAAAAAATATGAGTTACCGCATATACTCCAGTATAAGCCGAGTTTTTCAGCCCTTTTTTTAAGGCAAAAAAGGGCCCCCTCGGCTTATACTCGAGTCACTCTCCCCCGTGTCTCTCTAACCCCCCCGTGTGTCTCTAACCCCCCGTGTGTCTCTAACCCCCTGTGTGTCTCTGTGTCTCTAACCCCGCCATGTGTCTCTGTGTCTCTAACCCCCCGTGTGTCTCTGTGTCTCTAACTTCCCCGTGTGTCTCTGTGTCTCTAAGCCCCCCGTGTGTCTCTCTACCCCCCGTGTCCCTTTCCCTCCCCCTCCTCAGCATAAACCCCCCTCCTCCACCTAAACCTCCCTAAATACCTCTCCCCTCTCCCCTCACTTACCTGCTTGTGCTCCGGCCTCCGCTCCTTGACCGGGCGCCGGCGCGTATATGATGTCACATGCGCGCCGGCGCCGGGTCAAGGAGTGGAGGCTGGAGCACAAGCAGGTAAGTGAGGGGAGAGGGGGGGTATTTAGCGGGGTTTAGGTGGAGGAGGGGTGTTGAGGGGAGTTTGGGTTGAGGGAGGTTGAGGGGGGGTTGAGGATTGGGGTTGGGGTTGAGGGGGGTTGAGGTTGAGGAGAGGGTTGAGGAGGGGGGTTGAGGATGAGGAGGGAGGTTGAGGATGAGGAGGAGGGGTTGAGGAGGGGGGTTGATGATCATGGGTTTAGGAGAGAGGATGAGGATGGGGGGGTTGGGGTTGGAGGTTGAGGAGGGGGGTTGAGGGGGGTTTGAGTTGAGGGAGGTTGAGGGGGGGTTGAGGATTGGGGTTGGGGTTGAGGGGGGTTGAGGTTGAGGAGAGGGTTGAGGTTGAGGAGGGAGGTTGAGGATGAGGATGGGGGGTTGAGGAGGAAGGTTGAGGAGGGGGTTGAGGATGGGGGGTTGAGGAGGGGTTTGAGGATGAGGAGGGGTTTGAGGATGAGGAGGGAGGATGAGGATGAGGAGGAGGGGTTGAGGAGGGGGGTTGAGGATCAGGGGTTTAGGAGAGAGGATGAGGATGGGGGGTTGAGGATGGAGGTTGAGGAGGGGGGTTAAGGACAGGGGGTTGAGGTTGAGGGTGGGTTGAGGAGGGTTGAGGTTGCGGAGGGTTGAGGATGAGGATGGGGGGGTTGAGGATGGGGGGGTTGAGAAGGGAGGTTGAGGAAGGGGTTGAGGAGGGGGGTTGAGGTTGAGGATGGGGGGTTGAGGAGTGAGGATGAGGATGGAGGGCCGGGTCAAGGAGCGGAGGCTGGAGCACAAGCAGGTAAGTGAGGGGAGGGGGGGGGGTATTTAGGGGGGTTTAGGTGGAGGAGGCGGGTTGAGGGGGGTTTGGGTTGAGGGGGGGGGTTGAGGATTGGGGTTGAGGTTGAGGAGGGGGGTTTTGGATGGGATTGAGGATGAGGAGGGAGGTTGAGGAGTGGGGTTGAGGAGGGTGATAAGGGAGGGGGGAAGAGACACAGGGAAGGGAGAGGTTGGAAGAGACATGGAGAGAGAGGGGGACACAGAGGGCACAAGAGGGACACAGGGGGCAGCACATTTCCCACCCTCGGCTTATACTCGAGTCACTCATTTTACCCAGTATTTTGTGGTAAAATGGGTGCCTCGGCTTATACTCGGGCCGGCTTATACTCGAGTATATACAGTAATTTCTTTGCCTAGCCCAATATTACCACTTCACCTTTTTATTAGTAAGGAAAAAATAATTAATTTGTGGTCTAATTTTGGACTGAACTGTTTACAAGACCTGTACATAGATGGTGCTATGGCATCTTTTGACCAACTAACTACAAAATATGACCTCCCAAAGAGATATTGGCTAGATTATATTAAAATAAAAACACTTGTTCTGAAAAAGAAACTTCATCTCAAAATTAATATTGTAGCTAAACCTTTAGAAAAACTAATGATCTCTGTGGACAGGTAACATTTGATATCCAAGTGCTTTACTATCTTGAAATAAATTATAGAAAAGGACAAAACCCTGAAGATGGTCTTGTGGACCTCGACAGTGCTTGGTCGATTGATACTTGGCAGAAAGCTTTCAGATTCACTGGGAAACACATAAAAAAAGACCTCATATAGAGAAGTATTCTTAAAAATTGTAAACAAATGGTATATTTTTTCGGCCACAATTAATAATTTTGCATGTGATGAGAAACAGTCCCTATGTTGGAGAAAAAGTGGCCTAGTTGGCACACATCTTCACATGTGGTGGCTCTGCCCTAAGATACAGACCTTTTGGAGGTTGTGTTCCTTTAAATTGTCCAGACTGTTATGAATTACAATAACAATTAAAGCAGTTCCTGGGTTTTATAATGCTGAGCCTGAGTTCATATTTTCTTTTAACACTGCATCTGAGTAAGGGCATTAAAGTCTGTATTGGTGATGGGATCAAAAGAACCAGGTGTATCTGCTGGGTAGGTTTGGCCATAACAGACTTATCAAGCCGACTGAAGAAGCAGATTGTAACAACTGATGGCAAGCGGTGGGATCCCTTCGCCAGCTATCCAAGACAGCAGAAAGGATGGCATATGGAAACATGCCCAAGATAGAAATCTAGTACTTTCAGAGGCTTAAAGGAAATGCAGAGACTGGCCAGAAATTTGCCAAGTACTATCAGACCAGATCGCTGATATCCTGAAGAGCAGAGGTTATTCAGGAGAAAAGTAGCCAGATCACAAGGATGATGGCGTGGAGAGCACATCAGTTTGCAATTTAAGATGACCTGGCAGCAGCTCTTAAGCATCAGTGGGTGGCATTCCTGGAGCTCCAGCAGGGAGGTGAACTATCAAAATGGCTGGAGAGACTGGTGTGGGACGAGATCGCTTTGGAGGAGCGATATGATGGTCTAATGGAGCCGGCTGTCTTTTTGCAGCATCCCTCATACTACAGACTGGAATTGATGAAAGAACTCCAGGGTGTGCTGCAGGGCGATCCAGCATGTGGCATGGGCGTATAGAATGGAAGGTGATTCTTTATAATCAGCGCTGCCAAGAATTGGGACTAAAACCAGGGTCCAAGGAAGCTGCATTGATTGAACCCATAATCCAGGAAGAGTTGGAGCTCCAAGCCCATTATATGATGATACTGGTAGAGGCAAGTATTGGTAGGACCTGGCTCAATGTGTGAAAGGAGCCCTGCCAACCAGAGAAGGATGAAGAAGATGCATCCTGTCACCAGGAAGACCTAAAATCATCTGTCCTTGTTGCAGAACTGCAGAAAACTATTGCAGAAAAAGACAAGCAGATTAAGCAGATTAAAGAGAAGGAACATGTTTTGGCTCTGGCACATGCTCATTTTGTAAATAGCGTAGAGGAGCTCACGGCTCTATAGACAGAAATCATGTCCCTAAAAGCAGAAATCAATATGTTCCAGGGTTTGAAGAATAAGCAGGTTGCTGCCACGCTCACCATGGAACAGCTGTAAAAAAGTATAACTGAAAGAGATGAGAAAATAAGAAATCTCAATGAGCAACTTCAGAATGAGCTTGGGAAAGTGTCCAACAAAGTTCTGCATAATCACAACAAGGAGTTGCAATTGCAGATAAATAAATTAAAGTCTAATAAAGATTTATTAGAGCACATGGAGAAGAGTACTCAAGAAAAAGATGAACAAAAATCTAAAAAGTGGAAGAACTTTTAGTGACCTGACTCATAGAGTTGGCAAACAAGCAAGAAGAGTTAAGAATATTGAAAGAAGAAATGTCATCCTTAAGAATGAATATTAAAAATCTGCAGGTTGAAAAGACAGAACAGATGCCACTTACCTCAGCTGTTGTGGAACTGAAGAATATGATCCATGAGAAAGAGGGGAAGATAAAGTCTGTACAAGATTGCCTACAGGCTGAAATCCTCTGTGTGGACATCAAGGAGAAAATGATCCAGGCATTGAATAAGAAAATCGAAGGAGGAAGAGTTAGCAAAAAAACAACTTGAAAAGGCAGAACCGGTGCCTATTATAGCACTGGTACAGGAGCTACAGAATGAACTGAAGGACAAGGAAGAAACATTAAGAATGGTGGAGGCCAGATTTAATAACCATGAGAAGCTGGCACTGGTGTGTTTAAAAGAAAATGTTAGTGCAGAATAGGTCAAGATTTCTAATGCTTGCCAACAAGTATAACTACAACTGCCCACGTTTGGTCCCATGGGCCAATGGACTGTTTTAGTCATAACAGGACAGCTGTTGGGACTGGCCTAGTTGGGGAGGGTTGTTATGGCATGGGATCCACTGGAGTCACTTCCAGAATCGTTTTTGCTCCTGGACATTCTACAGAAGAAAAAGAACAACCTGCCCTGCATGCTCCGAATAAGGACTCGGGCATCGGGAGGCCTAGGGGAATTGTTTTCCCATTTGTCCCAATGGGGTTGAGTAGCCCAGCAACCCAGACATGGACTTACGCATGGACTTAATGTTTGATAGTGATGATCACCGGGATGCTGTATTTAAAAGGGGGGAGTAGTTGTCATGATTCCCCTGACCATCATTTGGGTTTAGTAATTGTTATTGCTATTTAATATGTTTTTATGTTAAGTTGATTACCCTATGTATGTTAATTTCTGTATGTTATGTTGCTTCCGTATGTGTGATTTACTTGTGGTGTTTGATTCTGTATGTTGTGTAGTCAGTCTGTAACTTAGAGAGTCAGTTGAGATTTCAGTTACATGGAGAGAGATGTAATGGTGCAAGTCTGAAGGCAGCCTGTGAGGTTTGTGAAGAAGTTTAGGAAGTAAAGTGAGGCAGTTGAGATACTGCTGTGTTGAATGTCTTAATGAAGATATATGCTTATAAAGAAAGGGAGGTGGCATATCTTGAAGAAATGGGAGGTAATAAGATAAGTGCTATTACTGTATAGCTGAAGTGGATGTTATGACACCTTGCAGATGAAACCTTGTCAATAGTATTCCAGATGTCACACAAACTGTTGCAGAGTGTTGCCAGCTTGAGTTTAAATATACATCTATTGAACCTGTTATGCATCTGAGTAAGGGCATTTTAATAGACATCGGCTGTCTTGGTGAAGGGATCAAAAGAACCTGGTGTATCTGCTGGGTAGGTTTGGCCATAACAGCCTTATCAAGCCTGACTGAAGAAAGCAGATTGTAACAATATTCTAGTCCATGCGTGTTCTATTATATGTGTTATGGATCGATATAACACGGAAATAAGACATAAAATAAATAATTTTTTATTGCAGATTTGCGAACTTGAGAATGTTTTGCTATTAATATTATTATGTCACATCACTTTCCCTATCATTTAAAATATAGTATTGTGTTAATATTTGCTTTTACAGAGCTACGGACAGGACTTTAACCCTCTTGCGGGTCCTCTCTAGTAGGGTTTTTGGCTCCATTTCCCATTTACAGGCTTGAACTCCAGTGCGTCTTTGGGGATTCGTAGCAATTGAATATTTGATAATAGATTTGTGATTGTAACAATTACGGACTTGACAGATCAAAAGCTTAGCTGGGATGGAGTTCGGATCTTCACGTCCCATAGGGTTTTTCCACCTGTAATCCTCAGATCATTTGCGGGTTGCTTAAAGATTCTGATTTAATAGCCGTAACCCTCGCATGATCCTTTACGGGCTATGATTTCTAAAATCGTAGCAATTTAGTATGCCTCAGAACACAATGTTGTAATAACATAACTTATTGCCTAATATGTGATCTGAGATTCAATTTGAGTAACTAACACCACTATTTAGACTTTGAGCTACTGGCAGACAATATATATATTTTATTCAGGGACCCTACATATATATTATTTCATGACTACATGTATAGAATAAATAGGATGTGAGCCAGGTTCTCCTTGCTAACCAACTATGCCATACTATTGAAGCATTTCCAGCATTTGGATTTTTTCATAATGGTTAGTTCTTAAGTGCAGTGAATTTTACAAGCTATAGTATACTTGACAATACCTAAATATTACAGACTCAGCTGTGAAGTATTTTTTACTTATATTTGATAATCTTTTTATAAATAAAAAATAAATAATTGAAAACAGCTGCTTATTTTATTTTTTTACAAACTAACAAAACAGAGGGGAGGAAATGGATATGAGGATATGTTAAGTTATTTTGTGATTTTGTGAAATCTCTCCTTTTATACAGCCCTATTAAATTGGGGCTATGTGTTAAACCATAGCCCTTTACTCCGACTTTATGGGTTATGGGTATTAAATTAGCCCTGTAACGTTGCTCGCATTATATCTGGCCTGTGGGTCCGATTGCCAACTGGAATTGAAGCACGTAGGATTTTGAAATCTACCCTCCCCTTTTTCAGTGACGTAACGTTTACAAGCTATTTTTCAATTGGCTACATCTGAACCCGTAACTACGTAATTGCTTAATTGTTTGCGATTGAGCATGTTACCCCGACGGCCTCAAACTAGTTTACAAAATAGCATCTCTCACTCGTAGCTTGCAGCCCTTTCTAATTTAACTAGCGACTTGCCCGTCAAAAAATGACGGCAATGAGATGTGTATGTTTGGAAAGTTGTTTAGTTATTAATATCCATATGGATCTGTACGGTAGCTAATGTTGTTTTGTGTGTATTACTGAAATATATAATACAAATTAATAAATGGATATACTTTACGTATTTTGAAGCATTGTGTTGAAGAGCTGTGAACCTTGTTTGATGTTGCTGCAGCATTAGTGGTGTGGAGGTGCTGTGTGAGCGTGATGAACGTGTGCAGTGTAATAGTGTGCGTGCGCGAGCCGAAACCGTTAGCGTAGTTGTGTACTTCCGCATTAGCGTAAAATGGCGGGTAATGTGTGGTATGCGTCTTCGCTTATTATCCGTAGGTCGTTTAATGGCGGGTAATGTGTGGTATGCGTCTTAGCGGATTATCCGTAAGTGTTTTCCGTGGTTATAGTGCTGTAGTCTCGTTTTCGTTTTGTTCGTCCGCCATTTTTTCTCTCGCTTAGAGAATTTTGTAGTGTCTAAACTCTTTAGTTTTTTGTTAAGTGAAGGTGTAAGTAGTTTTTTTGAGGTCCTGGATGCTTCCTCTTGCTGTAGGTAAGCTTTTTATGCATGTGTTGTGTGTATTTCTTGTGTTTTTGCTTTTTTCCTGTCCGCGGGTTGCGTCCGGTTTTTGCGATGTCGTAATGTGTGGTATGCGTCTTAGCGGATTATCCGTAAGTGTTTTTCGTGGTTAGAGTGCTGTAGCCTCCATCCCAGCAACTGAGGCCCTTGCCCGCAACCCTCGCTACGCGAGCCTGCAAGCGTGAGCAACGGCCTCAGTTGCTGGGATGGAGCTCCTTTGGCGCTCCATCCCAGCAACTTAGGCCCTTGCACGCAGCCCTCGCTACGCGAGGGCTGCGGGCAACTGAGGCCCTTGCCCGCAGCCCTCGAGGGCCCGTCAAAAAATGACGGCAATAAGATTGTAAGGCAGGTAATGCTGTAATGCCTTTGGCACTCATCGCGTGTCTCGCAATGTGTGCCTTCGGCGCTCATTGCAATGCTGTTGGTTGTTGTATTTTTTTTTCTGATAGCCGCTTTTGGTGTTATTGTTTGGTCGGCGGTGATGTGTTTTTTGTGCTTATTGAAAGTGTTTGTGTGCTATGAGCAGCGTTGGCGGTCAATACAGTGCATGTAATATTATTGTGCACTTACTGTATAATACAGTATAGTGCAAGTTATATTATTGTGTACTTACTATATAATACAATACAGTTCATGTTATATTATTGTGCACTTACTGTACAATACAATTTAGTGCTTGGTATATTAATGCATTCATGTCATATAAGTTTGCAGCAGGGTGTAGTCAGTTGCCATATAACCCTTTCACTGGATGAGGGGGCAATGCATTGCAGGTCATAGTGCCAGTGAATGTTAACCCTTATGATGCAATATAAAGTATATATTATAAAGTGCACTCTCCCTTGCCATAATACCAGTGCCCACACTGGGAGCCCCACCTTGCAGATGCTGATCTCCTTGATTACATATTACTTGCCATCCTTCTTGGACCTCACCAGGATGGCCTTCCCGAAGGATCCCTCTCCGATCTTGCTGACTTTCACGTGGTGAGTCTCTAAGACATGACATGT
This sequence comes from Discoglossus pictus, assembly GCA_027410445.1. Classification (NCBI taxonomy): domain Eukaryota; kingdom Metazoa; phylum Chordata; class Amphibia; order Anura; family Alytidae; genus Discoglossus; species Discoglossus pictus. The sequence continues at coordinate 318,749,186 of CM050166.1, read as the reverse complement.
CATTCAGGCCGGGCCCTGTGTGCTGTTAGTGATTGCTGGGCAGCGGGGCTGCCACCTCGCGGCGCATACTCGGTGCAGTCACAGCAACTCAGATCCCCGCCCCCAGAAAATGACATCACTAAGGGTGAGTGGGGCTTTGCGAGTGCCGCGAGAGCCCATAAGCCTTCACAAAGACCTGCATGCTCACACCAGCAACTGCGGCCCTGTTGTGAGTATGAGGGCCGCATGGTCACGCCAAGCAACTGGGGCGAAAATGACATCACTAAGGGTGGGTGGGGCTTTGCGAGTGCCGCGAGAGCCCATAAGCCTTCACAAAGACCGGCATGCTCACACCAGCAACTGCGGGCCTGTGGTGAGTATGCGGGCCGCATGGTCACGCCAGCATCTGCGGCCCTTGCTTCGCGAGGGCGCTACGCGAGGCTGCGGGCAAGGGCCTCAGTGACATCACTAAGGGTGGGTGGGGCTTTGCGAGTGCCGTGAGAGCTCATAAGCCTTCACAAAGACCTGCATGCTCACACCAGCAACTGCGGCCCTGTTGTGAGTATGAGGGCCGCATGGTCACGCCAAGCAACTGGGGCGAAAATGACATCACTAAGGGTGGGTGGGGCTTTGCGAGTGCCGCAAGAGCCCATAAGCCTTCACAAAGACCGGCATGCTCACACCAGCAACTGCGGCTCTGTTGTGAGTATGCGGGCCGCATGGTCACGCCAGCAACTGCAGCCCTTGCTTCGCGAGGGCGCTACGCGAGGCTGCGGGCAAGGGCCTCAGTTGCTGGGATGGAGCACCTTCGGCGCTCCATCCCAGCAACTGAGGCCCTTGCCCGCAGCCGCTACGCGAGCCAGCAAGCGTGAGCAACGTCCCGTACGCTCACAACTATATATGTGATAGCAATGTAAGTAGGGCAAATTTCTATCCTGCAGCCGTGCTTCACGAAGGACTAACAAGGCAGAAATTTAATATGGCCCATTTTTTGTTAGATTGAAAACAGTGATAGTGATATAATACATAAATTGCATTTTCATGTAAAAATCAGATTACTACTGTTTGGTCATGATTTAGCTCAAAAGCTTTTAGTAGTTGTATCCTCTACAATATACCTTAACTCAAAAACTTCTCCAATAGGATTCCAAAATTAGGATTTCCTTAAGTACAATGAATTACCATACTTTTGCACTAATATGTATAAAAGATTCCTACTTACCCACTGGGTTAGCCTTTTGACAGGTGCCCAAATAATAATAATTATTTTAAATTAGAACACTGATAATATATCTAAAACCTATACTCTATGATAATATCGTAATAATATGTTATTTTATAAATTTTTCTACAATTCATCTCAACAGGCAATGTGACTTTAGGATAGAGTGATGTGGACTCAGTGACAGCTGCAATTTATCAACATAAATACTGTATTTAGCTTAACCATTCGTATCTTGACAGTAAAAATCTGAAACTGGCCATTGCCCTGTTCAGTGATTAGCTCAGATTTTTTACAGTTGAGATGTCCACAGATAAAAGACACCAAGCACAATGGAAATCAGTTCTGTTACCATGCCAGAAAGATGACAAACAAAGCTCTATACATCTCAGGAGTACGGTCATTTTTCAGACCGGTTATGGTAATGGGTCATCTACAGAAGAAAAAGCAATAATTTGTTTGAAAATAAGAGCCTGTAAAACATCCATTCTTTTGTCTTGTGTAAGGTTTTACCCTAACCTGTTAAATGACTCATAAGGATATAGTGGAAAAGGCTTGTCAATGCTTCTTTTGTACTATAATGGAGGTAATATTTGAATATTTTGTTAATATTGCAGACAGAAGATCAGTGCAGTATTCTAAGAAGAGCTCATTTGTGGAAGTACTGAAAGTGTCATGTGGTTTGACTGTTGCATGGCTTTTCCTTCATTGTTTTAATTAATTATACTGTTATTTCTTTTAACATTTATAGTAGCATGTTTATTTGCGGTGTACAGTGATTTGGCACAGGTAAGAGGGGTGTGTTTTTGCCTGTGTAAAACTTGCATATGAGTTTGTTACTTGTGTGTGTCTGTTTGCAACTGATTTGCTTCTGGCATGTAGTGTGTTTATTTGCTGTGTGTAGTGATTTGGTACAGGTGAATAGTCAGAAGCTAATATAAACAGGGGAAGGGGCTAGCTTGTGAGCTTTCGAACAGTTCTAGTGTCAAGTGCAGTTATAGTATAAGTGTAGGAGTTAAAATAAAAGGATAAGAGGGCAAATGTATAGTGCAGAAAAGGGAGTAAAAACAAGTTGTGTTTTTTTTGTTGTTTGTTTTTATCAAGATTTACCGAAATGTATTGATTTTATTATTGTTTCTTTTTTCCCCGCTGAAAGACAGTGGCAACCTCACTCAGTGTACATCCTGTATGCACATGCATGCACTACTGTATGCACATGTATGCACTACTGTAACAGATGATCCAGGGTATAAACATCTGTGGCATGAGTGAGCATGTTGCATCTCTGGAAACTCAAATTGGAGAAATGTAGAGGAGAATTTCAGCACTTACTGATATTGCTCCACTTGAAAGGGAGTTAGCTGGGCCTAACATGGAGGGTGGAAATGCGGCTAGTGAGGATATCAGGAATGTAGATGGGTTACAGTTACAAGCGTAAGCAGGGAGAACAGTTGGAGGAGGCAGGCTAGTTCTGAGTTGGCAAACACCAACAGATTTGCCATATTGAGTGAAACTGTTGGGGATGTCCATTCAGGAATGGCAATGCCAGATAGAACTGTTCCCTCTAACAGCCGGGAGAAAAGCTCTACTGGAGGAGTGGAGGTCAGACAGGTTTTGGTGTTAGGGGACTCTAATATAAGAAATGTAGACAGGGTGATTTGTCACCCAGATCCCAGCAAGTGAACAGTTTGCTGTCTCACGGGTGCTTGGGTTCTGCATGTTGTGAATCCGTTGATAAATTATTGAGAGGGGCTGGAAATAAACCGGCGGTCTTGGTACATATTGGTACCAATGACAACATTAGTGGAAGATGGAGTTTCCTAATAAATGATTTTAGAGAACTAGGGAATACGCTAAAGGCAAGGACCTCCAAGGTAGTATTTTTTTATATACTACCTGTGCCAAGTCCTAGCCCAGGGAGACAGAAGGAGCTTAGGGAGGTTCATGCTTGGCTAAAAAGTTATGCACTAAAGAGGGGGTTGGGTTTTTAGAGCACTAGGCTGACTTCTCACTTGGGTACAATCTCTATAGCAGGGATGGATTGTACCTTAATGATAAGGGACCTTTTGTGCTAGGGGATAGGATAGTTGAAAGGCTGGATGAGTTTTTAAACTAGTAGGTGTGGGGAGGGACTAGATGGATGTAATGGGGTAGAAAGTGTAGAGGGGATAAGGGATGAATTAACTACTAATGTGGGAGGAGATGGGGAGGGTTAGTATAGTCAATAGGGAGGTATTACTAAGTAACTCAAGTACAGTAGCAGGCACTTCAAAACTACAAACTGATAACATAAGGTGTATGCTTGCTAATGCCAGAATTTTGCCAGGAAAAGTGGGCGAGTTAGAATTATTGCCAGTTAATGATCTTATGACTGGACTGTATAGTTATAACCTATTTAGGAAAGATAGGGGCAATGGTAAAAGAGGAGGAGGGATGTGTCTGTATGTTAAGCCTGAATATAAGACTATAGTCCGAGAATAAATTTATGCTGGAACTAGTGATAATGTTGAATGTTTATGGGTAAAGTTAAATAGTGGAGCAGAAAATTCCAAAAGAATATTGGTTGGAGTATGCTATAAACCCCAAAATATTATTGAAATTGAGGAAATGCAATTACTGTTACAGATTGGAAATGTAGCTAAGCATGGGCAAATTTTCATAATGGGAGATTTTAACTACCATGAAAAAACTGGATACATTATGCCAGCAGTTCGGTGAAGGGGAGCAGGTTCTTGAGTACACTCAAGGACCATAATCTGGCCCAGGTTATGCAAAAACCTTCTAGAAATTAGGATATTTTGGAATCAGTTATCACAAAAATTATATATTGAACTATATGTTGAAATAGGGCAACCTTTGGGATACAGTGATCACAACACAGTCTCATTTGAGATTGAATTAAAAAAACAAAACTGGAAGGGGCTGACAAAAACTCTTAATTTCTAAAAGGCCATTTTTTACCGGTCTAAGGGCAGCAATACAAAGTAAAGACAGGAACAAAGAACTGATGGGTAAAAATACTAAACATAAAAGGACAACATTCCAATTCTTACTAAATATACATACTTATCACCATATACCAAGTGGGAATAAAAGTAAAAGGAGTAAATCACATCCAATGTGGCTTAATATTGAATTTAAAGTTTAAGATACAGAGTAAAAAACAGACATTTAAATTATATAAACAAGGGCGGACAGAGACTGCCTTACGTAAGTACAAGAAAATCAACAAGGCTTGCAAAAGGGCTATTAGACTGGCTAAAATAGAAAATGAAAAATTAGTTGCAAAAGAGAGTAAGACTAACCCTAAAATATTTTTTTAAATATATAATTGAAGGAAGTCAAGAAATTAAGCTATAGAAACATTACAATGTGACACAGGCCATCTGATAATTAGTGACTAGGATAAGGCAGATGAGCTAAATATGTTATTTTCTTCGGTATACTCAAGAGAGGTACCAGTGGTTGGGTCACTGCAACATAATGGTGCTACACTACCTTCGCAAAACAATTGATTAAGCAGGAAGAAATCCAAAAGAGGTTAGAAGAAATACATGTTAATAAAGCCCCAGGTCCTGATGGTATACGTCCAATGGTTCTGAGGGAACTGGGTTCTCTAATGGCTAAACCATTATATTTAATTTTTCAAGATTCACTCAACACAGGGTCCCTACCAGATGAGTAGAGAAAAGCCAATGTGATACCTATATTTTAGAAGGGAGCACGAGCAAATCCAGGGAATTATAGACCAGTGAACCTCATTTATTTAGTGGGAAAGATTTTAGAAGGGTTAATAAGGGATAATATACAATAATATGTCTATTTGAACACTATTATAGGTAGGAGTCAGCATTGATTTGCAGTATGAGGGATAGGCCAAGGAGGTTAGTAGGAACCTGGATAAAGGCAACTCAGTGGATGTAGTCTTTTTGAATTTTGCAAAGGCTCTTGATACAGTGCCACATGGAAGACTATTGTGCAAACTAAGAGAAACAAGAATTGCAGTAAATATCTGCTCACGGATTGAGAGCTGGTTAAAAGACAGGAAGCAAAGGGTTGTTGTAAATGGAACATACTTCAATTGGACTAGTGTGGTAAGTGACATTCCTCATTGTTCAGTATTGGGTCCTCTCCTTTTTAACATATTTATTAATTACGTAGAAGTGGGACTGGAAAGTGGTGTCTCCATTTTTGCTGATGAGACAAAGTGGTGCAAGGTAATTAAATCAGACAATGATGTACTTTCCCTCCAAAAGGATCTACATAAATTAGAGGAATGGGCATCTAAATTGCAGATGAAATTTACCGTATATACTCGAGTATAAGCCGACACGAGTATAAGCCGGCACCCATTTTACCACAAAACACTGGGTAAAATGAGTTACTCGAGTATAAGCCGAGGCTGGGAAACGTGCTGCCCCCTGTGTCCCTCATGTGCCCTATGTGTCCCCCTCTCTCTCCGTGTCTCTTCTCCCCTCTCCCTTCCCTGTGTCTCTTCTCCCCTCTCCCTTCCCTGTGTCTCTTCTCCCCTCTCCCTTCCCTGTGTCTCTTCCCCCCTCCCTTATCACACTCCTCAACCTCCCTCCTCATTCTCAACCTCCCTCCTCATTCTCAACCTCCCGCCTCATCCTCAAACTCACTCCTCATCCTCAACCCCCTCCTCAACCTCCCTCCTCATCCTCAACCCCCTCCTCAACCTCCCTCCTCAACCCCCCATCCTCAATCCTCCTCCTCAACCCCCCATCCTCATCCTCTCTCCTCAACCCCCATCCTCAAACCCCCTCCTCAACCCCCCATCCTCATCCTCTCTCCTCAACACCCCATCCTCAACCCCCCTCATAACCTCAACCCCCCTCCTCAACCTCTCCTCCTCATTCTCAACCTTCCTCCCCATCCTCAACCTCCCTCCTCAACCCCCTCCTCAACCCCCCATCCTCATCCTCAACCACCTCCTAAACCCCGTCCTCAGCCTCAACCCTCCTCAACCTCAACCCCCCTCAACCCCAACCACCCCTCCTCAACCCACCCTCCTCAGCCTCCCTCCTCAACCCCTCAACCTCAACCCCCCCATCCTCATCCTCTCTCCTCAACCCCCCATCCTCAACCCCCCTCCTCAACCCCTCCTCCTCATCCTCAACCTCCCTCCTCATCCTCAACCCCTACCTCACCCTCTCTCCTCATCCTCAACCCCCTCTTAAACCCCCTCCTCAAACTCCCTCCTCAACCCCCCCATCCTCAACCCCCTCCTCAACCTTCCTCCTCAACCCCCCCATCCTCAACCCCCTCCTCAACCCCCATCCTCATCCTCAACCCCTCATCCTCAACCTCCCTCCTCAACCTCAACAACCCATCAACCCCCCTCCTCAACCTCAACCCCAACCCACCTCCTCAACCTCAACCCCCCTCAACCTCCCCCTCAATCCCCTTCAACCCTAACCCACCTCCTCAACCTAAACCCCCCTCAACCCCCCTCCTCCAACTAAACCCCCCTAAATACCTCCCCGCTCTCCCCTCACTTACCTGCTTGTGCTCCGGCCTCCGCTCCTTGCTCCGGCACCCGGTATATGCTAATGACGCAGCGCGTATGTGACGTCACATGCGCGCCGGGTCAAGGAGAGGAGGCCAGAGCACAAGCAGGTAAGTGAGGGGAGAGGGGGGAGGTATTTAGGGGGGTTTAGGTTGAGGAGGGTGGTTGAGGGGGGGGTTAAGCTGAAGAGGGGGGTTTAGGTTGAGGATGGGGGAGGGAAAGAGACACGGGGGGGTTAGAGACACACGGGGGGTTAGAGACACATGGGGGGGTTATAGAGACTCGGGGGGGTTAGAGAGACACGGGGGGTTAGAGAGACACGGGGGGAGAGTGACTCGAGTATAAGCGAGGGGGCCCTCTTTTGCCTTAAAAAAAGGGCTGAAAAACTCGGCTTTTACTCGAGTATATACTGTAATATGAAAAAATGTAAAATTATGCATCTGAGAAGAAAAAATAACCATGACATTTATAATCTTAATGCAGCAAATCTAGAGGTTCCTGATATTGTAAGGGATTTGGAAGTACTTGTGGACAAACACCTAGGTAACAGTGCCCAATGCAAAGCAGAAGCTGCAAAGGCAAATAAAGTATTAGCAAGTATTAAGAAGGATATAGAAGCAAGGGAAGCAAATGTAATTCTGCTACTATGCCCTCATTTGGAATATGGAGTACAATTGTGGGCACCACTTCATAAAAAGGATATTTTAAAGCTGGAAAAAATACAGAGAAGGGCAACAAAACTAATAAGTGGAATGGTGGGGGGACTAAGTTATGAAGAAAGACTAATCAAATTAAACGTCTTTTCTTTAAAAAAAAGCTGTCTAAGAGGGTATATGTTTACCTTATATAAATATATCCCGGGTCAGTATAAAGCTTTGTGCCAAAAGGTTTCCAACTGACAAGAGGACATCCCTTGAGGTTAGAAGTAAAAACGTTCCATCTTAAAGAAAGAAAAGGGTTCTTCACAGTAAGGGTCGTTAATCTGTAGAATTCTCTACTAAAGGATGTGGTGACAGCAGATTCAATTGATAACTTTAATAAAGAACTGGATTTAAAGGGGCATTCAGGGTTATCCTGGTTAATTAAAGAGAGAGTATTGATCCAGGGAGGAATTCGATTACCAGTATCTGGGGTCAGGAAGGAATATTTTCTTTTCCATTATTTTTTTCTGTTATGCCTTCCTCTGAATCAATTAACAACTAATCTGTATATTGCAGATCAGAGGAGATCTTAAAAGGTTGAACTGGGTGGACTAAAATTCTTTTTTTAACCTCAATTACTATGGTATTATGTAACTATGTTACTATGTTATATATATAGAGATGTCGCGAATAGTTTGACGGCGGATTGTTCCCGGCGAACATAGCATGTTCGCGTTCGCGGCGAACAGCGAACATATGCGAGATTCGACCTGCCCCCAATACTTTATCATTGAGCAAACTTTGACCCTGCATGTCACAGTCAGCAGACACATTCCAGCCAATCAGCAGCATACACTCCCTTCCAGAGCCTTCTAATTCATGGACAGCAGCCATTTTGGAATCATAACTAACTTGCAGTCTTACTGAGAGGAGGGAGAGTGTAGGTGATACTGATTGAATAGGGAAATCAATAGCTAGGCAAGTTTATTCAGTGTCCAGTGCAGTGCTAAAGGACTCTTGTGCATTATTATTATTATTATTATTACTACTATATAATGTGTAGATGTACCAGCTGGGCATGCTCTTGTGCATTATTATTATTATTATTATTATTATTATTATTATTATATAATGTGTAGATGTACCGGCTGGGCATGCTCTTGTGCATTATTATTATTATTATTATTATTATTATTATTATTATTATTACTACTATATAATGTGTAGATGTACCAGCTGGGCATGCTCTTGTGCATTATTATTATTATTATTATTATTATTATTATTATTATTATTATTGTTATTATTACTACTATATAATGTGTAGATGTACAAGCTGGGCATGCTCTTGTGCATTATTATTATTATTAATATTACTACTATATAATGTGTAGATGTACCAGCTGGGCATGGTCTTGTGCATTATTATTATTATTATTATTATTACTACTATATAACGTGTAGATGTACCAGCTGGGCATGCTCTTGTGCATTATTATTATTATTATTATTATTATTACTACTATATAATGTGTAGATGTACCAGCTGGGCATGCTCTTGTGCATTATTATTATTATTATTATTACTATATAATGTGTAGATGTACCGGCTGGGCATGCTCTTGTTCATTATTATTATTATTATTATTATTATTATTACTATATAATGTGTAGATGTACCAGCTGGGCATGCTCTTGTGCATTATTATTATTATTATTATTATTATTATTATTATTATTACTACTATATAATGTGTAGATGTACCGGCTGGGCATGCTCTTGTGCATTATTATTATTATTATTATTATTATTATTATTATTATTATTGTTACTATATAATGTGTAGATGTACCGGCTGGGCATGCTCTTGTGCATTATTATTATTATTATTATTATTATTATTATTATTATTACTATATAATGTGTAGATGTACTGGCTGGGCATGCTCTTGTGCATTATTATTATTATTATTATTATTATTATTATTATTACTACTACTATATAATGTGTAGATGTACCAGCTGGGCATGCTCTTGTGCATTATTATTATTATTATTATTATTATTAGTATAATACTACTACTACTACTAATAATAATAATAATAATAATAATAATAATGCACAAGAGCATGCCCAGCCAGTACATCTACACATTATATAGTAATAATAATAATAATAATAATAATAATAATAATAATAATAATAATAATAATGCACAAGAGCATGCCCAGCCGGTACATCTACACATTATATAGTAATATAATAAGAATAATGTAGAAGAGCATGCCTAGCCGGTAAATCTACACATTATATAGTAATAATAATTATAATAATAATGCACAACAGCATGCCCAGCCGGTACATCTACACATTATATACTAATAATAATAATAATAATAATAATGCACAAGAGCATGCCCAGCCGGTACATCTACACATTATATAGTAGTAATAATAATAAGAATAAGAATAAAAAGCACAAGAGCATTAAGGTCTTATTATGGAGAGATCTTAAATCTCATGGGTTATCGACCCCAATTTTGAGATAATTAAGCACATGAGATAAACTCGTTAGGAGAACTGGGGACTCGTTAATGTGATTTCGGCTTCAAATGCCCAACTTTTCCCAACTCATTGTGTTTATATTTATTTATATTTGTACTTTTTGTTCTTCAAGTACTGGGACCTCCAGAGTTACTGAATACTGTTGTGTTTTTATTCCTCCTCCCTTTGACAGATGTGCTTGGCGTGCTGAGGGCCATAGGGTCACGTATAGTTGGACATGACTGAACAACTAAACAGCAGCAATTATTGCTATGTTATATTATTATATTACTGTACTAGACCCTGGTCAGACAGCGCTGCGCAGACCCTGAGTCGACATTGATTGGTGGGACCCAGTGCAGAAACATTTAGGGCCCACTTTGCAACTTCTCTATAGACATTGGGTGCCTTTTAGGTTTAATTAAAAGTTCTAATATATAAAAGTTTAATTAAAAGTTCTAATAATGGGAGATTTTAATTACCCTGAAATAAACCGGATAAATGAGACCAGCAGATCATCTAAGGGGAGCAGGTTCTTGGGTACACTCAGGGATAATTATCTGGCCCAGGTTATACAAGAACCTACTAGAAATGGGGCCATCTTGGATTTAGTCATCACAAATAATATTGATATAGTATCAAATGTTGGAATAGGGGAACCTTTGGGAAACAATGATCACAACAGTCTTATTTGAGATTGAATTAAAAAAAAAACATTTTAAGGGGCCAACAAAAACTCTTAATTTTAAAAGGGCAGATTTTAACGGTCTAAGGGCAGCAATACAAAGTATAGACTGGGACAGGGAAAAAATGTATTCAGGTCTCAGAGCATAATAAAGTGATTTAGATTTGTAACTACTTTGAGAGTGCTATCGCTGGCAGCCAATGAGCAGTAATCCAGATATATAACTGCAGAGTAAAAAGTAAAACATTTTAGTGTAGTGTAAAGTCTACATTTTTATTTTCCATTACTAATTAATACTTATTAAATGAATGCACGATAATAACTATTGTGAATGAACAAATGTATTAGGAAGTGCGAAGCGTTAATGTATGTAAAGTAACGGCAGTGTAAAATATGCTATTAGGCGTATTTTTTTTATATATATTTTTTTTTAATAATAATGAATTAATTAATTACTAAAATACTTTACCTATTTGTAATTAATATATCCAGTGATCAATATCCTGAAGAGCTAACAATCAGTTTTGATTTTCCTGCAGCTTACAGTGTACATTTGGACTGTTGGTGACCTGAGGTGTAAGTGTCAGCAATGTGCGCAGTGCACGAGGGGAAACCGCTTGTATAGTCGTGTAACGCGCCATTTTAGATTTGTAATGTTATTAGTTACAAGTTAGTGTTGTAAAATGGCGGCGATTGTATATGTGTTACGCGGCTCGCCAGCAGTTTCCATTATTTCTAATAGTGTATTTTCTACCTCGTCTGTTCCTAGGTAAAAGTCGTACATGGCTGGCGATGTTTTGCGCGGTTTGGGGTCGTGTAGCCTCATTTTAATTTTTTCCGGACGCCATTTTTTTTACAAGTGCCAACTGGGGAAGACGTTGCAGAAATCACATATATAGTTGTGAGCAGGCGGGTTGTTGCTAACGCTGCAGGCTTGCGAAGCGAGGGCCAGAGTTGCTGGCAAGGAGCGCCGAAGGCTCCCACGTCGGCTGCAATGAGCTGCAGGCGGGACTTACACCATCAAATTTACGGACTTACCATCCAAAAATACGGGACTTCGAGAAAAAAAACATTACAAGCTCACAAAAATACGACCTTAAAGACCGAACCGGGCGCACTTAAAACATTAAAAACACAATAAATACACACAACAAACAGAGAAAAAGCTTATCCACAGGCGGGCACCGAGGACCTCTGCAAGTGAAGTTACATCACCATTTAAGTCCAAATTCATGAGTTTAGACACCCGAAAATCACCTAAGTGAGAGAAAAAATGTCCGTGGAAAAAAAGAAAACGAGGCTACAGGACCCTTAAATTTTCCTAAAAAGCCGTACAAGGTAAAGATACACTATTAACAAGGACGCTAAATCATGCACACCCGCGTACCACATACACATTCCCCGCCATTTTACAACACTAACTTACACAATGCGGAAGTACCCAGCTACCCTAACGGCTTCCCCTCGCGCACGCAGCTTATTTACACTACACACTGCGCACATTGCTGACACTTACACAGCAGCTCCACAGCACTGAAAACCTACATTGTATGCTGCAGGAACATGAAAACAGATTGTCAGCTCTTCAGCACAATGTTTCCTGCATATATTACTTACAAATAGGTAAAGTATATTCATTTAGTAATTATTTCATTAGCATACAAAAATACATATACACAAAAAAAACATTATCACATTAAACATAAAAGCCATTCACTGCGCGCCTCACAACGAGCGCCAACACTGCTCATAGCACACAAAGCCTTGCAATAAGAGCAAAAAACACATCACCGCCGACCAAAGAATAACAGCAAAAGCGCCTATCAGAAAAAAAATACAACCAACAGCCTCGCAATGAGCGCCGAAGGATCTCAGACCGCCAACAAAATGAATGTCTCCTCCAAACACCACTACCTGCCTTACAATCTTATTGCCGCCATTTTTTGACGGGCAAGTCGCTAGTAAATATATAAAGATCAAGATAATAAAAGTATCAGGAAATGTAACACAAAGTGTCAGATGCAAGCGCGTCTGAATAATACGACAAATACGGATTTTTGTCATAAATGATATGATCGCAGTATTGGGTCATAAACCCTAAACACTGGAATCTGTTACATACAATTTACTGATGATGTCATTAATGGGCTTCAAGGGGGGGGGGGACCTCTTTTCATACTTTTTGAGCGGTGCAAATCCAACATACGCAGAGCGGAAACGCCACGTCTGTGGGACACACACAAAGGGGTTCACTTTGGGAGAAAAAACAAACAAATATGAAATATTTAATAATCATTTTTTGATGTTACCAACAGATAAGGAAACGAAACTGAGGTTATTATATCTAATAGAATCAAGCCTCAGAGTATTTGGAGTAATAATACTGCAGCAGGAGGTCAGGACTAATGTCACCTATAGACCCTCAGACAGATAAATGTCAGTACTAATGTTCCTCTATAGACCCCAGTCAGATAAAGGTCAGTACTAATGTCACCTATAGACCCCCAGACAGATAAAGGTCAGTACTAATGTCCCTCTATAGACCCCAAAACAGATAAAGGTCAGTACTAATGTCCATCTATAGACCCCCAGTCAGATAAAGGTCAGTACTAATGTCACTCTATAGACCCCAGACAGATAAAGGTCAGTACTAATGTCACCTATAGACCCCCAGACAGATAAAGGTCAGTGCTAATGTCCCTCTATAGACCCCCAAACAGATAAAGGTCAGTACTAATGTCCATCTATAGACCCCCAGTCAGATAACGGTCAGTACTAATGTCACTCTATAGACCCCAGACAGATAAAGGTCAGTACTAATGTCACCTATAGACCCCCAGACAGATAAAGGTCAGTACTAATGTCTCTCTATAGACCCCCAGTCATATAAAGGTCAGTACTAATGTCACTCTATAGACCCCCAGTCAGATAAAGTTTTGAAATGTTTCTTGGATAGCATTGGGGCTAAAGGAGGTTTGGCCATCAGGTAGTCTAAAGATACCGTATATTATGTTCTCTCTTGGGGGGTAAAGACACTAATAATTCCTCCAATAAAATTATGTTTTTTTATGTGGGCAAGGTCCATGGTTAGCCCCTTGGGTTATCTGTTAAAAAGAGTGGTGCAGAGACTGTGGGGGCTGTTAGCCTCCTTGTCCCCGTGTGGCCATTTAGAATCCCTGCTGCTGCATGTTTCAGCTTTTTTAAGGTGTAATTGTACAGCATTTGACTCAAGTAGCTGCCTGTGCTGGGTCAGTTTGGCTTAATTGCTGGGCCCTTTTCCTGCCAAGATGGCGACCGTCAGTCCATGGGCCTCTATGTCCCCTTCACTACCTTTGTCCCCGCTTGTGTGCTTATTTGGGATGGCCCCCCTTTATATCTCCGACCCGTGGCATTCTCAGGTCCCCCCCTCAATCTCTGAGTGTGGGTATGCGGGCTGGGGCGTTGAATCAGGCCTAACTTCTTCTCTGCTCGCTGCAAGATCAACAATACCTAATTTTTCAGGCATGTGTACATGCCTAATTTTTCTGGCCTCTGGTGCTGCACTGTGCCTTCAACAACCAAACCCCAAAAAGGCACATAACAGAGATTAAACTGATAGGAGTAGTACTACTTAACACACCACTCATATCTGGTGTAACAGTAGTGTACATTTAAAACAAAAAACATTTTTTCTACTGTAATATAATGCATAGCAGTTAGTTGTCTGCAAGCGTGTGTGTCAGACCTACAGCGTCTACTCTGCCAACTTCTGCAAGTGCACAGTGCCACTCATATCTGTTGTCACAGTAGCTTGGACGCATAGTACCAATCTGTCAAAACCGGTAATGATGAATGAGGTCTAGAGTAGCCTGGTTCCCTTATCCTCTACAGGTTGAGACCTAATGTTTGGGTGACTCCAGACCAACACATGAGTACAAGCAGCACACAAACTCAAAGCCGCCAGTAATAACTGTTTTTCTCAGAACTCTGAGCTGGAAGCAGGTTTTTTAATTTGCTATAGAGATACAAATGTGAACACATATGTACTTTTTATTTACTGTACTACTGTACGGTGGAGGGCTTCTATCGCTCTTTTGCCCACCATATTAAAAATGATTGTTGTGGTGAACTACCTACTCATAATTTCCACAACACAGGCTGAGATCCCGCTCCATGCTGATGATAGCCAGTAAGCTTGAAACCGCTTTACATGGATTGGATACTCAGCCTGTGTTTATTCCAACCTTGGCTTTGCATTAAAGCTGTGTAATACAGCATGCATAAGCTTAAAGGAAGCCATGATTGATAATGGCTACGGAATGAAGAGCGAGGCATTTGTGGCCATATTTGTGTGTCCCAGCTCAACTTCCCAGAATGCAGTGTTATAACTGTTTTTTTCGGAACTCTGAGCTGGAAGCAGGTTTTTTAACTTGCTTTAGAGATATAAATGTGAACACATATGTACTTTTTATTTACTATATTTATATATATATATATATACATATATATATATATATATATATATATATATATATACACACACTAGTGACTAGTGATGGCAATAGCATTGTTAACCTCAATTACTATGAAACTATGTAACTATGTTATTATGTAATATATATTCATATATATAGATATATAGATATATATATATATATATATATGTATATATATATATATATATATATATATACAATATATGTATGTATACATATATATATATATATATATATATATATATATATATATATATATATATATTAAAATACAGAATATAAAAGTAAATAAACATATACTAGCGACTTGCCCATAAAAAATTATGGCAATAAAATTTTAAGCCTTTGGCGCTTATAGCGATCCCCCCCACCTGACTCGCCTTGTGATGAGCGCCTTCTTCATTCATCATGGGCATTGCAATAAGCGCCTTCGGCGCTCATTACGAGCCTCTCCCCCTTCTACCTCTCCCTTCTCTATTTGACGGGAGGCGCTCATTGTGAGCCTCTCCCTCCTTCTACTTCCTCCCCTGTGTCTCTTTTCCCCCTCTCCCTCCCCCTGTGCCTCTTCCCCCTCCCTCCCCTGTGTCTCTCCCCCCATCCCGTGTCTTTTCACCCCTTGATTCCTCTGTGTCTCTTCCCCCCTCCCCTGTGTCTCTTCCCTCCCTCCGCTGTGTTTCTTTCCCACCTCCTCTCTCTCCCCTGTGTCTCTACCCCCTCCTCTAGCTCCCCTTTAATCTTCCCCCCAGTGTTTCTCCCCCCCTCCTCTCCAATGTGTCTCTTCCCCCTGTATCTCTTCCCCCCTTCTCTCCCTCCCCTGTGTCTCTCCCCCCTCCTCTGTGTCTCTCCCTCCCGTGTCTCCCTCCCGTGTTTCTTCCTCCCGTGTCTCTCACCCCTTCCTTCCATGTCTCTCACTCCCTCGCGTTAGCACGACTCTCTGCTAGTTTGCGCGTGCCACCGGCGCAATGTGCATGCACAGCGTGCAGGAGTGCAGGGGGTGAGAGTGCCGGGGATACATATATAGTAGTGGATTTAAACTGTGGGCCTCACTTGACAAGGTCCACAGTTGAGTGGCCAACATCGCAAACGTCACCAACATCGCAAGATCACAACTATATATATATATACTAGCGAATTGCCCGTCAAAAAATGACGGCAATGAAATTGTAAGGTAGCTAATGCTGTTTAGTGTGTAATAATGAAATATATAATACATTAATAAATGAATATACTTTACCTATTTTAAAGCATTGTGTGGAAGAGCTGTGAATGTGTTTTGATGTTGCTGCAGCATTAGTGGTGTGGATCTGCTGTGTAAGCGTGCTGAATGTGTGCAGTGTAACACTGTGCGTGCGCGAGACCAAACCGTTAGCGTAGTCGTGTACTTCCGCATTGGCGAGAAATGGCGAGTAATGTGTGTTATACGTTTGTATCGGAATATCCGTAGGTGTTTTGTGGTGTTTTGCGAGTTTCTTGTGGTGTTTTGCGAGTTTAGAGTGCTGTAGCCTCGTTTTCGTTTTGTTCGGCGGCCATTTTTTCTCTCGCTTCGTTTTTTTTTTAGTCTCTAAACTGTTTTATTTGAAGTAAAATCGAGGTGTAAGTTGTATTTTTGAGGTGCTGGGTGCTCCCTCTTGGTGTAGGTAAGTTTTTTATGTATGTGGTGTGTGTATGTATTGTGTTTGACATTTTGTAATGTTCGCGAGTTGCGTCCGAGTGTTGCGAGTCCGTAATGTGTGTGAACGTGTGTCGTATGTTGTTTGCGAGTGTCGTAATGTGTGTGTCGTACTGTTTGGGTTGCGACGTGAAGTTTGCGAGGGTCGCAGTTGCTGGCAAGGAGCGCCTTCGGCGCTCCATGCCAGCAACTGCGGCCCTCGCTTTGCGAGGTCCTCAGGTGCTGGCATGGAGCACCTACGGCGCTCCATGCCAGCAACTGAGGCCCTCGCTTCGCGAGGGTCCTCAGTTGCTGGCATGGAGCGCCTTCGGCGCTCCATGCCAGCAACTGAGACCCTCGGGCAGTGCCCTCGCTTTGCGAGGGCCGCGGGCTCGCGTAGCGAGCCCGCAGCGTTAGCAACAACTCGTACGCTCACAACTATATATGTGATATATATATATATATATATATATATATATATATCACATATAATAGTTGTCGTACGAGTTAGGCAATTATCACCAAAGGCGATAATCGCTTGCGAGCCATGCGAAGCGAGGAGAGCTGCTAACGCGTAGCACTTAGGCGATGAGCGAGCCGCTAAGGCACTAAAACTCTCAGCACAAAGACGATGAGGCAATGAAACACATGGGCCACCAAACACTTACTAAACGCGGGATCGCCTTAGCCTGCAAGCAGTTGACAACCCGGTACTTAGAAAAATGATTTACGAGATAGCAAAAATTCGAGATTAAAATACAAAAAAAATATAAACACATACTAAATACAAAGAAAAAAATACAAAAACATCACAAACAGCATGGGGGAACAGCAAGGACATCTGTGAGTGAGGTGGAACGCAAATTTAAGGCGATTTAGACGACTTTCACCTCTCGAAAATCGGCTAAGCGAGAAAAAGATTATGCTTTCTGGAGATATAGATTGTCTCATGGTGTAATCTAATTAATACACCAGGGGGCCTATTAAATTCCAAGCCCGCAGTGGCCATCGTACAGCCTGTGTGTCTGTGAGCTTTATATTTTACGGAGTTACAGAGCAATTAAATTAGAAATGGCCGCAATGACATAGCCGGAATCCGTAAACCATGCTTCGGCACGTAGCATTTCCAGGCATGAACATGATAAATTATTCAAACTTGTAGTTATGGGTTTAGATCCTTAGATTGTAAGTCTGCAAGTTTCTATCCTAAGTACTTTGGGAATTCACCATGGACATTGGATTCCTAGCTCAAAGACAGGGCCCTTCTTCCTTTGCTATATGTTAATCTTTATTTATCTTTGTCTGAACTTAATTTATGTACAGCGCTAAGGAATATGTTGGTGCGTTATAAATAAACTATAATAATAGTAATAGATGGAGCCAATAGTAAAATAGACTGTCATCATAATGCCACTAAATCATGGAGGTTAAATTTCATTTGCCTGGTTTTTGAAGTCCGAGTTGCAATTGGGCATTCCAGAAATAATGCAATATGAAAAAAATCCGTATTGCAATAAAATACATCTAATGAACACAGCAAGGCTTCCCTCTCCATTGATATACTAGTCCCAGTCAGTCTTAACTAATGAATTAACTTAATTTCCCTCTTATATAAACACTTGCCAGATATATTCTTTATTATATGCAATAGTAATATATAGTTCTCATTATTGTTAATATTGCTTTTTGCTAAATAATATATAGTACTTATTATTGTTAATATTGCTTTTTGCAAAATAATATATTATTTTATATAAACCTAAAGTACTATAAGAAGATCTTTATAAGGAGACATACCACCTAAACATGGTCATAGGAGCCCAACAAATCTGTAGGGAAAAAGTTTACAAAGAAAAAAATGGTGTCCAACAGTGGTGCAATACAACTCTACTCCTAGGAAAGGGAGGAGGGGTGGATCTACCTCCAGTGCAGGGGCCTCAGGGCTGCAGCGCCTGGCAAAACCTTTTATTTGTATTAATTTGTTTAAATTCTCAATGCTCCATAATATATATATATATATATATATATATATATATATATATATATATATATATATATATATACATATATACAGTGCATTACAAAAGTATACACCCCCCTTGACTTTTTACCTATTTTGTTACATTACAGCCTTAAGTTCAATGTTTTGTTAATCTGAATTTTATATGATGGATTAGCACACAATAGTCTAAGTTGGTGAAGTGAAATGAGAAAAATATATACATAAAACAATTTTTTAGAAATAGAAAACAGAAAATTGGCATGTGCGTATGTATTCACCCCTTTGTTATGATGCCCTGGTGCAACCAATTACCTTCAGAAGTAACATAATTAGTGAAATTATGTCCACCTGTTTTGAATCTAAGTGTCACATGATCTGTCATTACATGTACACACCTTTTTAAAAGGCCCCACAGGCTGCAAGAGGCACCACTAACCAAACACTGCCATGAAGACCAAGGAACTCTCCAAACAAGTAAGGGACAATGTTGTTGAGAAGTAAAAGTCAGGGTTAGGTTATAAAAAAATATCCAGGAGCACCATCAAATATATCAGAGCCAAATGGAAAGAACATGGCACAACAGCAAACCTGCCAAGAGACGTCCCCCCACCAAAACTCACGGACCGGGCAATGAGGGCATTAATCAGAGAGGCAGCACAGAGACCTAAGGTAACCCTGGAGGATCTGCAGAGTTCCACAGCAGAGACTGGAGTATCTGTACATAGGACGACAATAAGACGTACGCTCCATAGAGTTGGGCTTTATGGCAGAGTGGCCAGAAGAAAGCAATTACTTTCAGCAAAAAAACAAATGGCACGTTTTGAGTTTGCGAAAAGGCATTTGGGAGACTCCCAAAATGT
Organism: Discoglossus pictus; assembly: GCA_027410445.1. NCBI lineage: Eukaryota > Metazoa > Chordata > Amphibia > Anura > Alytidae > Discoglossus > Discoglossus pictus. The sequence goes on along the minus strand of CM050166.1, from coordinate 318,729,601 downwards.
ATGGAGGAAGGTGCTCTGGTCTGATGATACTAAAATTTAACTTTTCTGCCATCAAAGAAAACGCTATGTCTGGCGCAAACCCAGCACATCACATCATCCAAAGGACACCATCCCCACAGTGAAACATGATGGTAGCAGCATCATGCTGTGGGGTTGGTCAGGGTTAAGGGATAGATGGATGGGGCTAAATACAGGGATATTGTTGAGCAAAACCTGTACCACTCTGTGCGTGATTTCAGGTTTGGACGGAGGTTCAACTTCCAGCAGTACAATGACCCCAAACACACTGCTAAAGCAATACTTGAGTGATTTAAGGGAAAACATGTAAATGTGTTGGAATGGCCAAGTCAAAGCCCAGACCTCAATCCAATAGAAAATCTGTGGTCAGACTTAAAGATTGCTGTTCACAAGCGCAAACCATCCAACTTGAAAGAGCTGGAGCAGTTTTGCAAGGAGAAATGGGCAAAAATCCCAGTGGTAAGATGTGGCAAGCTCATAAAGACTTATCCAAAGTGACTTGGAGCTGTGATTGATGCAAAAGGTGGCTCTACAAAGTATTGACTTTAGGGGCGTGAATAGTTATGCACATTTACTTTTTCTGTTATTTTGTCCTATTTGTTGTTTGCTTCTCAATAAAAAAAAATACATCTTCAAAGTTGTGGGCATGTTCTGTAAATTAAATGATGCAAATCCTCAAACAATCCATGTTAATTCCAGGTTGTGAGGCAACAAAACACGAAAAATGTCAAGGGGGTGAATATTTTTGTATATGTATATATAATTGTATGCATTATATAATATGCATTATTATATGCATGTATTGTATTTTTGACAATTGCACCAGTGCAATGACACTTTGTGTGTACATTTGTGGTAGTTCGTTTTTTAAAACTATGAATATATTTTGTTTATTGATAATCATCTTGCACTTTAGTTACCAGTATATGTAATTTAGATGCATCTTTATTATTTAAAATGTTCAAAAACACTCCAAGGGCCTCATTCTATTATCGTCCGCAGCCGCTGCGGGGCTGCATGGACTGGCCGCAAGCTTTCCGGCTATTCTATTCCCCTCCGGCTGGGGCTTCCGGCAGGCTTGCGGCCGGTGCCTTGCTATCTCTTGCGGCCGCTCGCACCGGAGCAAAGCCTTTGATCTAAAACGGCCGCAAGAGTTTCGGCCGCAAGAAAATCCTGGTTGCTATTCAATTGCTACTGGAACCCTCTCTGCAAGGCTAAAAACGAGCTGCAGCTTACTTGCAGCAAATAGGTCCCGCTAGAACCAATAAAGCACATAAAATAGCTAAAATAAAGCCATCCTGCACTTTGCGGAGTCTATAAAGTGATATTCGGTGTTAGCAAAAATAGCACATAATTACCCTATACTCAAATCCGTAAAATATTTTTTTTTGAATATACGTAAAATATACATGTAAAAAGTCCATAGGGCTTGGAGCACCTCAGACATGCCCACGCTGCAGCCGGAAAATAAACAGTTAATTTGAACTCGGGTTTGGGCTGATGTGCAAGCTTGAGACTGGGTTACTTTTAATCCTCATGTCCCCCAATATGATTCCTAGCATTTACAGAGCTGTACAGTGCAGGCTTGAATTTATTTTTTATTTTTTAGATTTCAGAGCTTACGGCCGGTTTCAAGATATGCGGCCGGCCGTAAGGGGAGATCCTTGCGGCGCCGTATAATAGAATCGCGAGTTAACAGAACCCCCGCAAGGAATCGCAGCCTTACGGCCGATTTGCGGCCGATAATAGAATGAGGCCCCAAGTGTGTCACTTTTTGGTGATGACTTATATTATGCAAAATATATAATGATTTATGGTTCAATTATTTGTATTTGACACTAATATATATAATAATTTATGGTTTAATAATTTGAATTTTATCATTCTCAAACAATGTTACATAGTAATTGGATTGTGGCAAAAAAAGCTTTCATTTTTAGGTTATATAAAAAAATAGATCTCTTGATTTTTTATATTAACCTTTTGGGTGAAGTTCAGGCCAACAGTAAAATAGTCAATCACTTGACAACGGAAGATAAGGTTTTAAACTGCATAATGGAATGGAGAGGTGGCAGGAATGGGTTGCCAATTATTGGTTTCACTTCCTACTGGTGCTTTAATTAATATATTAATAACATTTATACTATCCCTAAAGAGTTAATACAGTAAAAAAAAGTGTTAAGCATCACCTCTAAGTTTTAATTAAATAGTTTAGTTAAGCCTTTTTTTTTTAATATATATATAAAATATATATATATACTAGTGACTTGCCCGTCAAAAATGACGGCAAAAACATTTCAATGCTGTTTGCCTTACAATGTGAGGCTCTCCCCCCTCCTA